>CM038702.1:34990124-37462624 GCA_021613375.1 Megaleporinus macrocephalus | reverse complement strand
TGATATTATTGTGTACGATACGATATGACACACCCCTAGTGCACATGTAGCCCTTCTTTTTCTACACGAGGAGCTGAATTACTACCAAAGAGTTCTGTTTTGTCTGGCCAGAGGACATTCTTCTGAAAGCTTGTGCACAAATTTTAGATGTGCATTTCTATTTCTTGCAAGAGGAGCTTTGCGGGTGTTGTAGGAAAGGGGGTGATTGCAGTACAGCTTTTTGCTTATAGTTTTCTATGTAACTGCTGTTCCCATTGTTTTCAGTCACCTTAGAAGTATTTTCAAGTGCCTGATAGCTTCGCTCTTACCTTCACTAGAAAGAAATCTTGCATGCTGCCTCTGTCCATGAACTGCCACAAACTTTCCTACCGCATGCCACTGAGCAGCGTTGTTTTAAGATCTTTGCTAGTTTTCTGTAGCTTATTTATTTGAGGGTCATTTAATAATGTTGTGCCTGAGACCTTTCGCTGCTTCACCTTCATGAATATTACTTCTTGCTGCATAAAATCTTACCAACAGCTGTCAGCGTCTTCTGTAATAACATGTTCTGTAGCGTACATGTTAGGGTCTGGCGTAAAATAATTTTTTATATCGAACTTTTACCCATTTTCTCCTCTGAAAAATTGTTTACTCACTTTCCGTAAAGAGAATCAGGGAATGTCATAATTTCTGTTGACATTTTAAAATAATGTAAATAATAATTGGGGTTAACAGGCCTGACTCTACTTTCTCCACTGCAGGTGCGTTTGCGAAGGTGAAGGAGTCGCAGCGTATGAGCGACGAGGGGAAGATGGATCAGGATGAGGCGGACGGCATCCGGAAGCGCTGCAGGACAGTGGGCTTCGCCTTGCAGGCAGAGATGAACCACTTCCACCACCGCAGAGAGGTGGACTTTAAAGAGATGATGCAGGCCTACCTCCGCCAGCAGATCGCCTTCTATCAGCGTGTGGGCCAGCAGCTGGAGAGGACCCTTCACATGTACGACAACCTCTAGAGTATGTGGCGGCCATCGAAAGCGCTACAGGCGTGCAGGAACTTCCTTAACCTGTGTGGAGAGCTTGTCCTGCCTCTACACAAAGAGCCGCTCAATCTGTCTAATCCCCGATGGTTTACAAAGATGCCCTACACCTTAGAGACGACACATGGATTCAATCATTTCTGAGTCATTGAGTTGATGGCTTTTACAGAGACGGTTGGACTCGTTGTAGTAGCAGACATGGAGATGGTCAGACTTTAGAGAAAACGAGAATGCACATGAGGACCAAGCACTAGCTCATGCACTTAAAAATGTCACTTTCTTGGCTGCCTTTCAGAGCCAACACACAGAATTCCAGGGACTTGCACAGTTCGCGTTGCCTTGATGAAAAATATCCATATAATTGTCTCTTTCCTCTTATTTTGTTACATGTATTTCATTTAATTTAAGCATATTTGCTAAGTAACGTAAGTCCTTACGTCATGATCTGTACGCTTGACCAGTTGTGACCTCTCAGACTCAGGTTGAGTAGTTTTTCTTGAGCAAGGTCTCGATGCAAGCCATTATCGTCGCCCCTGTTAGCGACGACGTCTTTGTTGAGCTAGCTCTGCAGGTGCCGGAGCCGCGTGATAATTGAAACTGTCCTGTCTTTCGGACTGAACAAATCTAGAATTAGCTTAGCTGATGACTCTGACGTTTGCGAGTGCTTAAAAGTTTACTTTCATCGTGTTGCTGTTTTTCAGACAGCAGACTAAAAAACTGTTGCCTTGCCTGTTCCTGGCTATCATGTCCGCCAGTTAAAACCAGCCTCAGGACATTCCAGCAACACCAGCATTTCCGCTATTCCAATACACGAATACTCTGAGAGCACAGCAACTCCAGATTTTTGAATGAATGAATGAATCTTAAGAGCAACACATGTACAAATGCTGGCATTCCAAGAAAATGATACTCTGTATTTGTTGAGAGGTTTAGATTTGGGTGGATGTGCTAGTAGAGCGCCACACACAAAAGGGACTCGACTTCCTCTTTTAAGAAGTGCCTGAGGGGACCGGCACTTTTAGTGGTATGAGTGTTGGTAAAGAAAAAAAGAATAGGTTAGTTATTTTAGAAGGAACTTCGACTTTAGTGGAGGGTAGGTAGGATTAGTGTTGTTCTGAGGGCTAGTTAACGTAGAAGAGGGTTCTTCTACAGTCTTTCAAAGAAATGTGAACTCCTGATTTCTTGTTCTACAGGTGTTGTAAAAACACAGACTGATAAAAATGTTAAGGCTAGGGATGAGGGTAGCTTTTGTAGTATTTTTCTAAGTACGGTTTTTCAAATTCACACCATTTTTACAAGTTTTGACACAGTGTACGGTCATTTGCACATTTCTGTCCTGTCTCTGGTGGTTGAGGATCTCGAATCGTTCATCCTAGAACAAATCTTCTCTTCCAAACACAACATCTGGCAAGCTAACTTATGCTCCTGCAATAACAATGAAGTGCATTTCCTCAAATTTGGGGTGCTTTCACGTCTACCTTGTTTAGTAAAGACCCATCAGACCTCTTTCTTTTATTGTTCGGTTGTTTTTGACAGGCGTGAGCACCATACTCACCCATTGTCTGCTCCAAACAACAGCCGTGGTCCACCAAAAATAGAGCTTCCACGTGAGACCAGGTTCAGTTCCACTGCTGATGGGAACACTACTTTTTTTATGACCAAACAAGAGAACCCAACATCAGAACATCCCTTCCTCCTTTCCAGCAGCATGTCTGCGCTGTACTGTCTGCATAGACTGTCCGTTTCAGTGCCTGAATCTTGACAGATGCTCGTATCATTCTTGCAGCACAAGCTGCTGCTCAGAGCAGCAGACGAGCAATAAAATAATTGTCAAGTAATGCGTATGATTTTGGCTCATGGATCGTGGAACATATGTTTGGCTCAGCAACAGCGACCCCATTGGTTAATTCCAGAATTAACAAAGCAGTCATGAACCCGGCTTTAATGGAGGCAAATGTCGAAGTAACAGAGCAACAGTTGGCAACTTGAGCTGTTGCAGTGTGAAACCAACCAAACCAAATGAACAAGATGGAAAGTCATAAAAACTCAAACTCTGCAGAAGAACTAGACGCGATAAGACCAGCTTTAATGTGGCGGCTATGGGGCCATGTCTCCAGTTACTGTAAACGTATCCCTTTAATTTCAGAGTTTGAGTCCCTATACATGCTTTCTATTAGGGAGAGCACATGCTGGACAACTTTTAATAATCAAACTCTTAACTATGAATATTAACCAAGGATTTTTCAATCCAGTGCGTCAGTGAGTCTCCGTGTAAAAGGGAGGAAGCTTCACGAACGTGGCAGTGATGCGATTTAATTCACAGAAACCGTTCTAGTTCATAGAAAGGATAGTAAGTAATGCATTTGTTCAAGGAACCACTCGTTCGTGTACTGTTCAGATTCACAGGAGCTTTAGTTCCTGTAAGAAGTTCTGATCCCAGCTGTTTGTTTGATTTGCAGAGGAATGACACGTACAGTAGTTAAAGGAAAGCAGTGCGATCTGTTGGGGGATTCTTTACTGGCAATGGAGCCAGATAAACAAATCCCTCTGGAAACTCAAGGCTGTGGATTGGAGACAGGTCATGAGTCAGGGCTGAGTCTGTCCACTTGGCCATTGCATGCACATTCTTTATACAGCTGATTTCAGGGTAATGGAAAAGAAGCTCCTCCCTTTGCGAGCTCTGCAGTTGCTGACAGACCAAAGTATTACTAGCTGTGTCTTGACTCGAATAAACAAAGAATTCTTCTTTTTTTTCGTTGTACAATTAGAGGCAGGGTGTAGTATGGCTGTTGTAATGCTGAAGATGTGACATGGCATGGAAAAGACTGATTGCGATGAGTGACCAGAAATGAAGATAAAAGCCCACAGGACTGACTGCATTGGACTCCACTGCTTGCTGTTGATGGCCCTTGTAGAAAGAAAAGCAGGAATGTATAAAAGCCATGTTAACTATGGGCTCTGGGAGACCACAGGCCTCACACGGATGATTTTGGACTCTGAAAGGACGTGTGAGTTTGGTTCGGAAAATATACGTCTGATTTACTGTCTGTTAGGAGAAAGCTGGAAAAAGAGCATCCTGTTCCTCTGCAGTCACGCGCTGAATGTCTTAATAAAGAGATAATCTGACAGTGCATTCTGTGTTCATCATTTTTTAATGTCTGACTATAAACTATGCCGTAGCTAGCTCAGGATGGTGACATCATAAAAAAACTGTTCCTAAAGCTGATTTCATAATCATACAGTGCTGTATAAAAGGCAGAGACCCTTCATTTACTTAATTTCCAGTAAAAACAACCATTAAAGGAGCAATATGTAACCAATCTGTCATTCATACTCCACTGTTCCTCCTACTCCTCTTTCACTCCTCTTCATGTTAACTAACCAGTCAGTAGGAACGTTGCAACAATGTTCCACCACCATCTGTCTGTAGTGGTGGAACTCGAGCAGGCATGCTTCTTCATCATCCTCTTATGTGGGGGCTGAACACTGTTGGTGGACTGACACTACAGTGACTCACTGTCGCCTCTTGAGGTACAAAGTGGCATCATGACACAGGATGGGCTGGAGCTATGTGTCATGAGATGTCTCTGTAGCACGATACATTGATATTTTTCATACTATCAAAACTTATTGCTTCACATTCTGTTGAGCTCATTTTGGAATGTTTTAAACTAGACAGCTTACTTATTGATTGTGGCAGTTTCCTTATTGCTCCTTTAAGGACACGTTATTAATTTATTCAGCATCAAGAAAAGCTGAAAACATTTAATAGAAATTATCGAGGCTGCATTTTTGTCAGTATTCAGTGTGTTCAGGTTCATTGTCTTTATTACAGCTTCTTATTATTGTTGACATCTGGACACGGAGGTGGTCAGTCATTTTACTCTCAGGTCTTCGTCTCAGGTCTTTGTGATGGCTATAGATCAGGGGTATTTAATTAGAATTCAGTATGATCCAGTAAGAGGAGATTTCCTCAGGCCAAGGTCCGGACCGTCTTTCATTTCTAACTTGTGTTATGTTGCCATATCCTGTATATTCAAGTTACCTAGTATCAGCATCTTATACCATCAACAATTGAAACACCAACACATCACACATACCATTCAGTATATTTCAGTATATATATTGTTTAAATGCGGAACTGAATGAATGAAAAATTTCAAATAAAATTTCAAATAATTGTAATAAAAGTAAGAACAAGGGATACTTTAAAAAAAAACAGAATTTGAAAAAAATGCATCTTAAAGTGTTTATTTATAGAGAAAGTAAATAAAATGTGCGTCTTCTTGTTAACTTGTTCACAAGTTGACATGTTGGTTTTACAGAGCGGTGTTCTCCGGGACTAGACGAGCAGGTCCATTCCAGAACCCTTCCTGGTTAAACAGCCAGTTTTTACGTTATTCTTTCTGACTCGCTTTAGTCTCCGGCTGCTGCTCCTCGCTTTGTACCTCGCCTGAGTGCGTGCCGCACGCCCCAATGTGCACAGATCTGATTGGCTGAGGAGTGCCTTCGAGGATCTTACAGTGCACGCGATTGGTCTGTGAGATTACTGCGCCGTAAAGCCTGTATACCGTAAAGACAAGAAAAGCTCAGCTGCTTAAAATAAACACAGTCAGACTTAAATAATTCTCAATAGTTTATCGGTTTGGGTCCGCATTGGACAACGTCCGGGTCCAGATCCGGACCGCGGTCCGCCTATTAGTGACCCATGCTATAGATGCTTTCAGACTAATAGTGTTGACTTGTGTTCTGGACAGGAACCCCTTTGGATTTGTTCAGACCTGAAGCGAAAGAGGAGACTGATTTTTTTTACTCGCTCACAATGATGAAAGCTTGAAGTGCTGCTCATGTGGTGGTGCTGCTCATAGTGGTCCACCAGGTTGATTGATAAGATGTTGCATTATTTTTTTGTCCTCTTCTGTTTTTCCACTTCTTTTGCTTTGACTCTGCTCTTCCTTATGCAAGCAGGTTAGTTTCTATCTAATCTCTTCAGAAGTATCTCCTGAAAAAATAATAACTTGTTTTGGCTTCTGCACAGTACAGTATGTTCAAAATGAGATCCGATCAGGACTGTGGCAGCACAGCACGCGGTGCTCTGGAATATTTTCTTTATCAACAGAAGACTCTTCCAACAGAGCTCACTTAAGAAGATGGCTGATTCCTGCACATTCCCTACTTTTCCAGGAGGCTGGGTTGAAATCACTGCTTAGGCAGGACACTGAAAGACTGTCATGATCAGGTGGAGTACCTGATTGTAGAATATCTGATACATCTTGAGTGCAGGAAGGTTCTGATTTCTCTGGTGGCATTTTCAGCATGTCTGTTTACATTTACATCATTTAGCAGACGCTCTTACAAAAGTGCTTTGTGTTGAGTATGTGTCTCTAGTTAGTACAAACAGGGTCAAGTCCAAACTACCCTTGAGCATAAACACAGCCAGAAACAATGATACCTAGAGAATAAAATACAGGGTTAGATACAGTTCAAGTGCAATACCCAGAAATACCTAGCCAGCGTTCATACCTAGAAGATGAAAGACTTAAGTGGGGCATAATTTGATTCGTTTCAATATCCATTAGTCTGCATTTGTAGACCTTGAGAGAGTCTGCTGTTCGGACTGTCAGTGGAAGTGCATTCCAACATCTGGGCTCCAGGACAGAGGAGAGTCTTGGTGCTTGTCCTTCATGCATCTTGAGGGCTTGAGGTACTGACTGACTTTTGACTGTTGCCATAAGGTAGACAGGAGCTGCTCCATTCTTGGCTTTGTAGGCACCAGAGTGTTAACTTCAATGTGAGCACTGCACGAAGCCAGTGAAGGGAGCGCTTGAGGGTAGAGAAACCTGTCCTACCCGAAGGTGTCTTGTCAAAGGAGCACCATGCACCACGAGAGAGAAGATGGAAATCAGCGAACGTGAAAGCACATTCCTGTTGTGTGATTGAACCTATTGCTTCTCTATTCTTTCTCCCAGTAAATGGTTGGAATAAAACAAAGTGCAGTCACTGTTCTCTTTTGTGCTGAGTTATTTACAAGCTTTGGCAGAATGATGCTCAACGCATTTGATTTTATGAACCAGCACAAATGCTCCCCAACTGTGCCCTGTGACATCATAGAAACAAACTTCCTCCAGAGCTCGGTTCTGTTTTTGCTAATTATTAAACTTTATAAAAGTATCAGATGTTTGGTCAGTGATGTCTGGTAACTCAGATCTTAATCTGTGTGCTGAAGCAGAGGCCGAATGAAATTTATGGAGAAATTCATGCGTGAGTTGCATGAAAGAAGGCGAGTTTGGGCTCTAACAGGCTGCTGAGTATCTGAACTGTCTTGGTGTGTGTGTGTGTGTGTGTGTGGGAGGTCATTTTTTTCCACTACAAGTAAAACAAAGAGACCAGATGGTCATATCCTCTCCCTGCAGGACTTGCCTAATCCCGCTGTCCCACAGTCCTCTACTGCTCACATCACTTTGACAAATCTGGCTGTATCAGAGGTCTTATGTCATCTCATTTAAACATCTCGAGTATCAGCTACATATGACTGATACTGGTCGGCTTAACCAGCTGTCAGCTGTGGCAGATGTCACGGGTAATAAGGAAATCATGGTGCAGTTCAATATTAATTAGTTCTCACATGTACCTCATTAAAACAAGCAGAGGCATGTGCATCCTGTAAACAATCGATACCACATCTGTGTCTGTTGGGAGACGTGAAGATATTTTATTGCAGTTTTACTTTTCAGTATGGAAATAACTGTAAAAAGACAGTTATAGTTCAATTGTAATTTATTATATAACTGTGTTTGTGAATTTAATTATGTTCAAAGAATACAAAAACATGAGTCATAATTCCAGACTTCTAATGGGATAAAGATGCAATTAGCTTACAAGTTTTTTTTAAGTTTAAAAGAAATTAAACAGAAACAGAAGGTCAAAAACATTATGTATTGTGTCACTGTCCACTGGAGATAGCATGCTAAACAGCTAGATCCAGCTTGACCTATCTGTAATACCACTCGGTACCTCAAGAGGTACCTCAAGATGGTGGGTCACTGTATTGTCAAGTCTGCCATCAGTCCAACATGAGAGGATGAAGAAGCACTATCCTGATTTCGTATGTATTGAAACCTCTCGTCAATCACGTTGAAGGCTCTGCTTCTGGTTAGATCATTAGCTAGTTAATAAAAGGATGGGTAAATGCAATAATGGCTGAAACTCTTAAAAAGTGACAGCTGCCTGCCACTTTTAGAAAGAACGGAACTGTAAATTACCTTGTTTCATACAATAGAGGTGGACACCACAACGTTCTGGGGATATGTTGCCCCCTGTTTGTATGATTTTGACAGGTTGCTTCATCTTACTAACTGCTCCTTTGAAATATCAGGAATTGAATGAATCACTTGGAAGAACTTCACAATATGGATTCTTAAATAATGATTAAAGGGAGATTCTATCTTTTCCAGCATTTCTACATCTTACCTTAACATGCAAACAGTTCTCCATCAGAGCGGTCAGATGTAAAATACTGCATTATTTTTTTCTATATGAAAATATAAGAACTCAGAAAACATTCTTCCATGTTTTTCCGTCGCTAATAAAATGGCTATGTTTGTGTTGTAGGCTTTATGACACTCCCGCTGTAATGTAGGTGTCTTCACACTCAACTGCTTAACAGTAAACCACACTGAATAACTTCGTTTACATCTTAACCGGCTCAATTGTACAGAATTTTTGAAAAATAGGTAGATATGCAATTAATTCAGTGGTACCTACCTGTTAATTACTTCTCACTACACTAAACAACTATGTTAGCTAAGGTCTAACAATGTAAAGATATGTGAAAACTAAGTGATGTGTAACTATTTACTAACATGGTAATAAGAAATAAGAGCTTCACTATAATGAAAAAGAGTGTTCTAATGAAAGATTAGTAGTCGTTGGGTGCTGCTGGTACTTAGATATAATTAGGTATTAGGGTTAGGTTCAAGGAAACATAACCACAGTGGTTCAAGATTGTTTACAAAATCATTACATCAACATAATTTACATTTGTAGGTGGCCAAATAACGACAAAGTTATGATGACACTTGATTAACACTACTACTGTTAACTTCTTAGATAATTAACATCTAAGCATGAATTAAGCCACCTTGTAAATACTCAAATATTAACTCCATGATTGACATTGAAATACCTTCAGATTTGTTGTTGTTGGCGTTTCATAATCTCTACGTGTTTATCAAACTGGTGAAAATTATCTTGAAAAAAGGGATTGGAGTATTAGTGGCACTGAGCAACCAGCTATATAGTTATTTATAGTTAAAATTGCACTTAATGCATTATGTGTCACAGATCTGCAATAAAAACTAGTTTTAAAGTTCACAAAGTCTTATTTAACACACATGATTTATTAATTCCTTTATTCCTTCATATGTTTACCATATATTTTATGAAATGATTGATTTGTTTGTAAAACATCTTTGGGTTTGTTGAAAAGCGCTATATAAATAAAGTGTATTATTATTATTATTATGATTTATTATTGTAGATAAACATGCTGAAGTGGTAAAACAACAACTGGCAAATACAGACAAGAAGACCAAACAGTGCAGCGTTGTTGACCCTTTTTGTCAGTGTGCAAAGTGGCCATTATGGTTCCTTTTCCATCTCCACTTCACACAGACTGACTGGTAAACCCGACAGACGCTTACTGTGGTTTGGAAACAGCAGTCGTTGCATCAATAAAAGTATGTTTAGTTATGTCTGCATGATATTACTCACTGTCTGGGAGCAATAGACGGTCGTTAACATACACAGTCATCGATAACAGCCTGTTAATAAGACAAACACTCTCTTAAGAAGAAGGATGACAAAAGTATCACTGATTTAACTCTTCTCTGATCAATTTAGCAAACATGCCAGTGAATCCAAACACAAGAGTCCATCTGAAACGTCTTCCAAAGAGGAAAGAAATAATTTAACCCCACTCAAACTGGTCTTGTGTTTTAATTTCAGAACTGAAAGCCACTCCCAGATTTCCCCTCTGGACTTTCCCTCTGGAGAGTCTCTGCTGCCATCCTGGTTCTCAAGTGTTGAGAGAAGTTTTTACTAGCAAACGTTTAATGTTTTCTTTTGACGTGTCAGAGGGAGTCTATAGAACTGTAAATGCCAGGCTGTGCCATGTCCTGCATTTTATATTTTACTACAGCCCTGCAGTGAAAATCTAGAGGGTCATCAGTCAGTTTTATTAAAAGTCATCATGCTTATTGGATTTAATTGCTTACCAGGCTAGAAGGAGCATGAAAGGAACTTCATCCCTTTACTTACCAAGAGTTGTTTCCAGCAATGGAATGCCAGGGTTTGATTCCTGATTGTCTATTAATATTTTTAAATATTTTGTTCTTTGTTGAACGTGCCAGGAGTGGGTGGCCGCTGAGCGCTTGCCAAGAGCCCCAGTCATTGTTGCATTTACTTTTACTTTCATTGGCTACCTGTTCTTACATGATCTAACCGGAAGCAGGACCAACATAATCTTCAACGTAACTGGCAGGAGGTCAGAATACACTTTGGAGGCAGCACTACCTCTGAATCCTCTCGTGTTGAACTTAATCGATTCGACACTACAGTGACTCACTATCGCCTCTTGAATTATAACATAGTATTACAAGACTGAGCGGAATGGGGCTGACTGGTTTGCATGCTAGTTTTAGTAGATGGCATGCCATCAAAAACTGTTATATTTCACATTCTGTTGATAATTGCAGTTCATTTGTAAACTGTATAAATTTCACCTTTGAGAACAACTTAAAAAAAAACCAACTTTTTGTATACAACTTGGTTGGAAACACAAAGGTAAAATTCTCGAAAATGGAAAATGATCATAAAAGTGTCATATTTAGTGCTGGGGCGACGCGTTGATGTAATCAATTACGAAATTACGTTGATTAGCATAATCGATGGATTGCAAAGATGGCCGCGTCTACTGAAAGCATGGATTTATTTGTTCTCTATACCGCAGGAGCTTTAAACACACATAGCTGCTTCTCAAATGGCTCACTGACAAAATATATAGTTCATAAACTGTCCGAGTTCTTGTGTGTGAGGCGTGTAGGCTGCGTGTCATTTGTGCCTCTAAAAGTTCAGTCGGCGCGTAGACTTTTAGTCTTTTTAACCATTTATAGATCACACGCGCTTAAGGTACCCTTTAATACATCAAGTCCAGAATGGCCCTGCGTTTTCCTCGTGCTACTGAGCCAATAACAGCGCAGGGTCTTATGACAACAAATTACTACACACACACACACACACACACACACACACACACACACACACACACACACACACACACATATATATATATATATATATATATATATATATATATAGTATATATATATATATATGTTGTGTGTGTGTGTGTGTGTGTGTGTGTGTTTGCACAACATTATCGATTTGTTACAAATACAAATTTGAATTCCTAATACACTCACATTACAGGAGTCTACAAATTTGCCGTTAGATTAATCAACTAACTGAAAAAAAGACAAAGAATCGTTAGATTAATCGATTAAGAAATTAATCGTTAGGTACAGCCCTAATAGAGCATAGAGCATTACCATAATAAGCAATGACAGTGGAGTTAACCACTCAGACCATCATACTGACACCACCAACCTGCACTACTAACACCATACCAGACCAATCATACTGCAACTTAGTTCCTCCTCAGCAGTCCTGTGTTGTTGTGTCCGTGTATCTGTTTGCCTTCACTGATAACATCAGCACCCAGAATGCTTTTATACTGTTGTAACCCATTTGAGATAAGTCTCAGTGGTAAGACGTTGCGTTTAGATGTGATTGCTTGGGTGTGACTCTGTTTACTTGCACAGTTCTGGCCTACTGGTAGTTGCACCATTCTCAATAAATTCTTGAAACAGTTGCGTGTGAAAAGCCCTTGATGGCAGATGCTTGAACCACGTCATGAATTACTCAGATCATTTTTTTACCCATTCCAACGATCAGCTAAACACACACTAATGCTCAAAACACCAGTCTACCTGATTCATATCACACACTGCAGTCATATGACATGGACTGTACACTTTATGTGAAGATGTACGAAAGTCTGTACAACTAATGCAGCAAGGTAGTGTGTATCTTATATACAGTCAGGGGTTCTGTAAGGGGGTCGGGAGGTGAGGATAACTCCAACTGCTTGCTAAGTAAGAAGTTGGAATGGATAGGAACTGGAATTATGGGGCTATAATAAAATAGTTTTACAAAGTTTTCACAGTTTTGTTGTTGTGAGAGGTACTGCGAGAGCGAGGTAAGGGGGCAAGCATGAAATTTTTAAGGGGCCTAAAAAATGTAGGGCACTGTACAGCACACATGCTGCAGAAGCAAAGTTCAAGAGAGCGAAAGGGAAGTCAAAAAGAAAAAAAGAAATAGAATTGGAGGTGGATGACCTTGGTCCTGTTTGAGTATTTGATTACTAGTGCCAGACAGATGATCTGGAGACTGGTTCACTGTCTAAAATATAAATGGGTTGGCTGAACAAACTCAATATAGTCAAATATAATTCAAATTTTACCTGTAATTTCCAAATTGTCAGCTTTTTAATCCTTTAGATTCAGGTTTATAGGTCACTCCTTAGTAGATAGGAGTTTGGTCTTGTATTACTGGAAGTAATTGCCTGGGAGCATTGCCAAGACTGCCCCTCCAAGTGAACACAGTCACCTGCAGGGGCTTTGGTACGGCTTGTTGGAGCACACTCAGAATTTCATGTGGCGGACCTTCTGCTTTCATGACATCACACGTCTGACATTAAACAGCAATACAAGTGATTGAATTGCTATGGGCAGATGAATGTGACTGGCTGGCTGCTGCAGTGGAATGTGTTCTTGAGCAAGCAGCAGTCAGTGCCCAGTGGCCGGGCCACGCCCTTGCTCTCCGCCGACACCCACTCTGCCAAACTCAGTTCCTCTCTGCCTGAGTGAGAATAAAGGCCGTTCTAAAGGTTCTAAAGTCTGTAGCTCCAGTGTAGGCAGCCAAGTCAACCGCGTGCAGATTATAGCTGGTTTATGGTGTTTATCAAAGCGAGCTTTTGACAAGTTAATCATTCCCTACTTTTCCTCCACCAGTGAGCTCACGATATTTGCCTGCAAGACAGGCCAAACTGTGGCCCAATGCTGAAGTCACTATCAACCATGTTTTTTTTCTGTGGCATTTATTGAGTCTCTGTTACTGTTCTGTGTTTTAGCAATTAGATCACAGAACAGACTGCTGAAAAGACATTATGAATAATATGAATAATATAATATAAGAAAGTTATTGAAAAGTAAAACATTTTCTAATGCAAAATAAACGACTGTGCTGGTACCCATGTCTCATTTTCCAGTCTAACTTTCATGGTGATAAAGTCTAGCTCTTAAAGAACCATATTTATCATTGACATGTGTGCAGAACCTTTAAAAAGTTTGAAGAACCTTCACATAATATAACTTTTTCAGTTTAATGGTTCCTCCGTGAATCTTTAAGATATGTGGAAGTTCAGAACAGTTCTTCACCAACATTTTATCTACAAAACTGGTTCTTTTAAAATAACCATGCATTGGAAGGATCTTGGAGAGCTGTCCTAAAGCAAGAAGGACCTGGGTTCGATTCTCTGGCCGGGCAACCAGGGTTCTTCAGGGTGTGCATGTTCTCCCTGTGTGTATGGAGGGGTTTCCTCCCACAGTCCAAACACACGCAGGCAGGTAAAATAGAGATTCTTAATTGCCCCTTGGTGTGATTGTGTATGAATACATGTGGCTGCACCCCCCCCCCCCCCCCCATTATTAAAAAAATGAAGAAAAACAAATAGATTGGTGCCACTGGGCTCCATCACCCACTGGCAAAAGCCAAACTGGCCCAATGCAGGTTTTCTTGATAAAGGCTGAGTTTTATAGGGTGTTATAGGGTGTTTACTATGAACACACATCTTCATGTTCCTGTTATGTGATTTTATGTGCTGCCCAGCTAAGGTGAAGAGCTAACCTCACCTCTGCCTTAGCTATATAGATAGTTATCTTTGTCAGCCATTGTCTGACCAACATGAAGATGTGGCTTCATAGCAGAAACAGCCTAAAAATCCCCACAGTCTACATCATGGGTATCTACAACAGGCTGGTTTGGCTTTGACCAGTGTGTGCTAACGATAACTAGATTAGGTGACTAGCTAACATTAGAGCCCAGTGACACCAAACTTATTTTTGCTTCATTAGTTTTAGAATTGTAACATGCCTACAACTACAGCCATTTCCTCTTCTCTTTCTAACCATAAGGAAAGCTCTAGAATGATGATTAAGTAGTTTTTGGACCAGAACAAACAAATGTCTTACTAGTGACATCATGCTCAAGCAAAATTCCCAGCAAAGGCTCACATTTCTGATATTCATTCTTGTGCTTTCAGTTTGCAAATTTATTCACACACTCCAACCACAGAACTGTCATGCATCAGCACGCTTATCCATACAGCCATCTGTATTTCAAATATGTGGCCTATTCCTCTTCTGGAGCCCTGGTGATTGTATCTTCTGAACGTCTGAAACTAGTATTTCAGGTCAGATGACTCAGTATTAAAGTGGTAGAAGACAAAGAACTCCAGGACACACGACACACCTATACCTACCTGTTTCTCTCTTGGTCAAAGGTGCATGTGTGCTGAGGTGACATCATACAAGTCTGTTGTTACATGAATATTGTGAAAACAAGTGAACTGTTAGACGAAGGCCGGTTCATGAAGAGAGAGAGAGAGAGAGAGAGAGAGAAAGAGAGAGAGTTGGTGGGGACTAAATCTTTAATTGGCTCACAGAATGACAAGTCACATGGGTGCCCAAAGTATTCAGCATGACATTAGCCATGAGCTCATCACCGTCTTTCATGAGGCAGGCAGCAATCACAAGCAACACAACCCTTAATAAAGGACGTGCAGCAAAGAACCCTGAAAGAACCGTAACTGTGTTGACCTGCGGAGAGTGAAGCCTGAGAGATTTTTTAAACCAAACAGACTGTTTGAATGATTCACCGCAGATGTTATCAGGTCACATCGATAACATACGCTGGAATGCATGAATATGAAATTGCTGCCTGCAACAAACGCCAAAGACCACAATTAGAGAACCACACCTGCCATTGCGTCATTTCCTATTGTGCACATGAGAGTTGGTTAAGTGAAGTGTGTTTGAACTGTTAGAATAAAGAGAGTCAGTTTCATGCTTTAGATTCTGTGAATGAAAGTAAATAAAAGGCTGCAGAAGAAGCCAAGCCTCTCATAAAAGTCCAAATAGCCTACATTGTTCTGCTGTCAGTTACATAACTGTGGAAGTAAAAGAGGCTGGACGACCACGATGGAAAACTTTTGCACGTTTTGTTTAGATGTAAGGACCCTCCTCTCCAACGCTCCAGCCCTTCAAGAGGGGACGGTGGCCTAAAACTCCTCCCCTGACCCCGCCCCTTTGTCCCACCCCTCAATCCTGGAGCCAGAGCAAGATCCCAAAGGAGACAACAGCCACTTCCTCAGAACACAGAGTCCACATTCCTCACATTCTGTCTGACCTCCATAAACAACATTCCAGCATGGGAAAGGCTCTCCATCTCCAGTCCTCCCTGATACCTCTCATCAGTCTGTTTCCCTTTCATAGCCTCTCTCTCTTTCTCATCTCTCTCTTTCTCCCTCTCTCTGTTTCTTTCTCTCCCATCTCTCTCACTCCTATTCATTCCTTTCTCTCTCTCTCTTCTCTTTCTTATTCTTTCATTTTTTCTCTCCCACTTACCCTTTCTCTTTCGTTTCGTCCTCTCACTCTCCTCCATCTCTCTTTCCAGCTCTGCTTTTTCTCTTTTATTTCTTTGCATACCTTACTCTTATCACTCTCTATATTTTAATTTCTTTGTCCCTCCTATCATAATCTTTTCACTCTCTGTTTTTCTCTCTCTCCCATCTCTCACTCTTTTTCATTTCTTTTTCTCTGCCATCTTCCTCTTTCTGTCATTTTTTCTCTTTATCTCTCCCATTTCTTTTTCTGCCTCTCCTCACTTTTTAAATTCTTCCTGTCCCTCTTTTCATTGCTGTCTCTCTTTCATTTCTTTCTCTCCCCAATTGCTCTCTCTCCCATCAAATGTGTCTCTCTCTCTCCCATCTCTGAGTACCATCCCTTCTCTCCGTTATGTCTTTCTCTTTCATCTCTCTCTCTCTTTCTCTCTCTCTCTCTCCTATCTCTGAGTACCATCCCTTCTCTCCGTTATGTCTTTCTCTTTCATCTCTCTCTCTCTTTCTCTCTCTCTCTCTCTCTCTCTCTCTCTCTCTCTCTCTCTCTCTCTCTCTCCGTTATGTCTTTCTCTTTCATCTCTCTCTCTCTTTCTCTTTCTTTCTCTCTCTCTCTCTCCTCTCTCTCTCTCTCTCTCTCTCTCTCTCTTTCTCCCACCTCTGAGTACCATCCCTTCATTCCTCTGTCTTTCTCTTTAATCTCTCTCTCTCTCTCTCTCTCCCTCTCTCAATTTCTTTCTCTCTTTCTCCCATCTCTGAGTACAATCCCTTCTCTCCATTATGTCTTTCTCTTTCATCTCTCTCTCTTTCTCTCTCTCTCTCTCTCTCTCTCTCTCTCTCTCTCTCTCTCTCTCTCTCTCTATCTTTCTCCCATCTCTGTGTACCATCCCTTCTCTCCTCTGTCTTTCTCTTTTATCTCTCTCTCTCTCTCTTTCTCTCTCTCTCTCTCTCTCTCTCTCTCTCTCTCTCTCTCTCTCTCTCTCTCTCTCTCTCTCTCTCTCTCTCTTTGTTAAAGTAGCATATACAGCTTGGTGGAGACTCAGCTGAGAACTGTCTGTATTGCCAGCTGAGTGGACTGCTATACAAACACACACAGAGTATATACAGGACACACCAGAGGCTCCACTGGGGAAAGAACACTTGAGCACTCAGAAAGGCCAGCAAACAGGACAGGGTGCAATGATTCACAGTCCAGTCAACTCTCAAGAATGAAATAAACAACAACAAAAACAAAAAAGACTACAAACTTTAATCCTATTTTAAGACAGTAGCGTGAGAGTTGCTTGCACAAACAAGAATTCAAGAGTGAGGCAGTGGTCTGAAAGGCAGGAGCACATTAGTGGGTGCTGTATCTTGCCTGCTTACAATCAACTCAGCTATTTCAGCTATTTCATACCCATAGGGCCCCTGCATTTTCACAACTGGCTGTAAGTGGGTTGTGCATGCATGAACACATTGTCACCAACATCAGGCTGGTTTCGGTTTGACCAAAGTTCAAAGGTTCGAGGTTTCCATGGAACTATAGCCACTAGTTTTCAGTCACATCCCAATATTAAATAAGAGAATATACACAACCACTTTTAGATCAGTGCTTTAGGATAATATTTAATAATCCTATGGATACATTTGAGGCCAGCACTGCATTCAGAGAGTCAATAGTGCTACCGCTGGCAAGCTTTCGTTGTTGTAATACACATGTGATATGATTTAAAGGGTGTGACTGTGTTTGTGAAGAAGATGGATGAGAAAGAGAGAACTGCTTGATCTGCTTGTTCTCCCCCTTAGTGTATTGTTTAGTGAACTCTTTCTGTCTGTTTGTGGTTCTAAGGGTTCCAGGATATGAGTAAAAGAGAGAGAGAGAAAGAGTGAAAGTTAACATTACCTTCAAGTACACTGCTGATCCTCAGCTTCATGAACACACAGAAAATACTCACACAACTCACTACTACTTTTACCTTACTCTCTGTATCCAGTCCAGTCCGGGTGCAGCCCAATATTGTCATACCACAGTGGAGAAGCATATCTATTACTGCTAGGTCATCAGTTCTGCTCATAAACTAAGCTAATAGTGATTCACATAATTTTTTGGCCATTCCTATGGTGTCACATGTTTGAGCTGTGAAAAAAACTGCTGCATGCTTCATAGCGGTACGTAACAGATGTGACATAAAGCCATGCAAACGTTGTCCTGCTGCCATTCTAACATCTGTCTGAAACTAACTAATCAGGCTACCACTTATATTCTTAGTCAGTGATGTATGGCTGGTTTTTTTTTCTCATGCTTTCTCAACTTAGCCCCAGCCCTTCTAAATGAGGAGATAGGACTGGTTCACTGGTATTAGTATGTGAATGAAGAGACAGGGCTGGTTCATTGGTAGGGGTATGGGGATGGGGAGATAGGACTGGTTAATTTGTGAAGGAATGAAGATGTAAAGACAGGACTGGTTCACTGGTATTAGTATGTGAATGAAGAGACAGGGCTGGTCTGTTGATAGGGGTATGGGCATGGAGAGATAGGACTGGTTAAATTGTGGAGGAATAAGGATGAATAGATGTAGCTGGTTATTTATAGGGATATGGGAATGGAGAGACAGGACTGTTTCATTGGTAGGGGTATGTGGCTAGAGAGACGGGGCTGGTTCATTTGTAGGAGTATGGGGATGGAAAGACAGGGCTGGTTCATTAGTAGGGGTATGTGGATGGAGAGACAGGGCTGGTTCATTGGTAGGGGCATGTGGATTGAGAGACAGGGCTGGTTCATTGGTAGGGGTATGTGAATGGAGAGACAGGGCTGGTTCATTGGTAGGGGCATGTGGATTGAGAGACAGGGCTGGTTCGTTGGTAGGGGTATGTGAATGGAGAGACAGGGCTGGTTCGTTGGTAGGGGTATGTGGTTTGAGAGACAGGGCTGGTTCGTTGGTAGAGGTATGTGGATTGAGAGACAGGGCTGGTTCATTGGTAGGGGTATGTGAATGAAGAGACAGGGCTGGTTCATTGGTAGGGGTATATGGTTTGAGAGACAGGGCTGGTTCGTTGGTAGGGGTATGTGAATGGAGAGACAGGGCTGGTTCATTGGTAGGGGTATGTGAATGGAGAGACAGGGCTGGTTCGTTGGTAGAGGTATGTGGTTTGAGAGACAGGGCTGGTTCGTTGGTAGGGGTATGTGGTTTGAGAGACAGGGCTGGTTAGTTGGTAGGGGTATGTGAATGGAGAGATAGGGCTGGTTCATTGGTAGGGGTATATGGATGGAGAGACAGGGCTGGTTCATTGGTAGGGGTATGTGAATGGAGAGACAGGGCTGGTTCGTTGGTAGGGGTATGTGGATGGAGAGACAGGGCTGGTTCATTGGTAGGGGCATGTGGATTGAGAGACAGGGCTGGTTTGTTGGTAGCGGTATGTGGATTGAGAGACAGGGCTGGTTCATTGGTAGGGGTATGTGGATTGAGAGACAGGGCTGGTTCGTTGGTAGGGGTATGTGAATGGAGAGAGAGGGCTGGTTCATTGGTAGGGGTATGTGGATTGAGAGACAGGGCTGGTTCATTGGTAGGGGTATGTGGATTGAGAGACAGGGCTGGTTCATTGGTAGGGGTATGTGGATGGAGAGACAGGGCTGGTTCATTGGTAGGGGTATGTGAATGGAGAGACAGGGCTGGTTCATTGGTAGGGGTATGTGGATGGAGAGACAGAGCTGGTTCGTTGGTAGGGGTATGTGGATGGAGAGTCGGTGTTGGTTCATTGGTAGGGGTATGTGGATAGAGAGACAGAGCTGGTTCGTTGGTAGGGGTATGTGGATAGAGAGACAGAGCTGGTTCGTTGGTAGCAGTATGTGAATGGAGAGACAGGGCTGCTTCATCGGTAGGGGCATGTGAATGGAGAGACAGGGCTGGTTCATTGGTAGGGGTATGGGGATGGAGAGATAGGACTGGTTCATTGGTAGAGGTATGTGGATGGAGAGACAGGGCTGCTTCATTGGTAGGGGTATGTGAATGGAGAGACAGGGCTGGTTCATTGGTAGGGGTATGGTGATGGAGAGACAGGACTGGTTCATTGGTAGAGGTATGTGGATGGAGAGACAGGGCTGGTTCATTGGTAGGGGTATGTTAATGAAGAGACAGGGCTGGTTCATTGGTAGGGGTATGTGGATGGAGAGACAGGACTGGTTCATTGGTATCGGTATGTGGATGGAGAGACAGGGCTGGTTCATTGGTAGGTGTATGTGGATGGAGAGACAGGGCTGGTTCATTGGTAGGGGTATGTGAATGAAGAGAGAGGGCTGGTTCATTGGTAGTGGTATGTGGATACATGGAATGAACTGTTTCATTGGGAGGGGTATGTGGATGGGAAGACAGGCTTGCTTCATTGGTAGGGGTATGTGGATGGAGAGACGGTGTTTGGTTCATTGGTAGGGGTATGTGGATGGAGAGACGGTGTTTGGTTCATTGGTAGGGGTATGTGAATGAAGAGACAGGGCTGGCTCATTGGTAGGGGTATGTGAATGGAGAGACAGGACTGGTTCATTGGTAGCGGTATGTGAATGAAGAGACAGGGCTGGCTCATTGGTAGGGGTATGTGAATGAAGAGACAGGGCTGGTTCATTGGTAGGGGTATGTGGATGGGAAGACAGGCTTGCTTCATTGGTATGTGTATGTGAATGAAGAGACAGGGCTGGTTCATTGGTAGGGGTATGTGGATGGGAAGACAGGCTTACTTCATTGGTAGGGGTATGGGGATGGAGAGACAGGGCTGGTTCATTGGTAGGGGTATGTGAATGAAGAGACAGGGCTGGTTCATTGGTAGGGGTATGTGGATGGGAAGACAGGCTTGCTTCATTGGTAGGGGTATGGGGATGGAGAGACGGTGTTGGTTCATTGGTAGGGGTATGGGGATGGAGAGACAGTGTTGGTTCATTGGTAAGGGTATTGTGATTATCAGACAGGGCTGATTCATTGGGAGATGAAGCTAAATCTGTTGGGTCTGGCACCAGGCAGGGGCGGAGACAACTGATTTAGTATGAATAGCTTGCTAGACATTTATCTGCATTGAATAATGTTGACTAAAAATGGTGTGGAATGAAAACACTGGCAGATTTTTCTGTGGACATATTAAGTGTTTAATACAGTATAGGGTGAGAGAACTAGTCTGTTTCACTCTGGACTAAGCTAAGAGATTCATTTCTAATTTTAGTCCTCGATATGATTGTAGAATTTGAAGGACGTGTGGATGCTTTTGGGAGGTGCCATAGCTGCAGCTCGAGACACTTTACGTCATGCAAACTGGTTGTATGGACATTATTAGTGTGGTGGTGTGCTGTTCTGTGCTGGGCTGTGGGGTAGTTTGCATGGTGTTTGCTCGTTTCCATGTAAAGGAAATATAAGGCTAGAAGTGACCCCCCTGTTTCTCAGCTGTCTCCCCTGCTGCTGTGTTTAATTAAAGAGCTACTGCCTAAAGTGCAAAGTGTTCTTATTCTACATCGACACCACAATACACTATTAACACCTATTAAACTAAGAAAAAGGTTATGTAGTCCTAAGAAAAATGGAGGCGCAAAAAGTCCTTACGGTTTAAGGTAGAGACGGGCAGCAATAAAACAATAATTATAACTGTAATGAGTTAAGTAACTATACATCACATATGTTTTTCTAAGCATATTGTGGATATCAGAGGTCAAATAACACTGACCAGTTGCATGTTTCATTATTAATAGAACAAAAGTAGTCTGTTGTAAGAGCAGTGTAGTATGTGAAACTCAAATAATCATAAATATCATTGTATTCATAGTTTCAGATAGTTTCATAAATTCTAGTTCTACTTATCAAACCTCAGAGAACTAACTATATAATGATAGATGAGATCATGAGTATTGTGAAAATGTCTTCAAATATTGTGATGCTATATTTTACGTATCATGCCGTGTACTCTCTTGCATTGCGTGAGTAAAATGCGCCCGTGTGGTTTTGTGCTGAGACTGGCTGCGACTCTGCGGGCAGTGCAAGTGCATTTCCAGGCCTGTTCTCCTAAAATAACAGCCTGAGCCTGCACACCCTTATCCCAGAGTTCATCAGGCCTCTGCGTGCGGCTAGGTGGAAAACAGTCAGCGTCGTCCAGCAAAGGTGATGACAGACCCCAGATCAAAAGCTCGCTCTCAGGCTCTCCTTAGGCGTCCACTCTGACTATTTCCTGCCAGTCTGGTGTTTCACCGCAGCACTCGCCGTGCGGGAATAGCCTGTGTTTAGTTTGGAATGTTTGGTCTCTGTCACCCTGCTGATGGCCAAGCCCACTGTAAACACGTATTGCCATGACAATAGTGTTTCATCCAATCAGAACAGTGAATTTAAGATGATGTCAGAAAAGTAACAGGGGTGAGTTGTTTATATGGAAGCATCGGTTGTGACAGAGGTGCCTAATTTTAATAGCGGACTAATTTCTGGCTGTCTGCAGGGAAAGCAGGGAGGGATGTGTAAAACAGGGCCGCAGGGCACAAGTAAATATTCAGTTTGGCGAACGCAAGAGGCTCATATCGAGGCTCCATGCTTAGTTCTGGCCGAGAAAATACAGTGCAGAGCAGTTCGTTTACTGCATTTTGCTACAAATTCAAACTAGGAATGTGTTTAAATTAAGAGACACAATCAGAATTCTTTGGCTGATTTTAGAATAAAAACATTTACAAATGTGTGTGAAAAAAAGATTTAAGCCATGCATGCGTTTGTGTGTTCATTGGTAAATGTTCCCATTTGATTTATTTATATTCATTCATATTTTTTTTCAGCTTATTAAACTCAAATAAAACAGTGGAAGTGGGACTTAAACACTGTTAAAGTTTAAAAAAGGAACAGTCCTGTTACACACAGAGCTGCAAAAACAGCCCATCTATTGTTTTTGTGATGTCACAAGTAGCAGAGCATTTACAACAGTTTAGTTCTGCCTACTCACGTTGAAGTTATAAGGAGGGTTTCAGTCTGGACTGTTTTTTGAATGAGGCACAATAGAGGGCAGCCAATCAAAACACATTTTGTTGTATAGATGGTGTTCTTCCTGCTTGGCATCTAGCTGCCGCCCCTCTGCTGCTGCTGCACACTAAGTCAGCTGTAGGGTTATCAGATGGAGTAACCGTTTGCTGATGTTTCATCCCCTATCCAGTGCATATGAGAGGAGCGGTGGCTTTTCAGAGCTATGCACTATTCACTATAATGTGTGCTGTTTTTGCAGTGTACCATTTTTTGTATGCTAGTGGTGAATATATTCATTTCTAGTGGTGAGTATTCAGTCCATTTCTATAGTTTACTGCAATAAGGAGTGTACACACAATAACAGTATTCAAAACTATATACAGGCATAAACAGCACATCAAAAATAATATACCATCCTTAGAAACGCAGTCATTAGTACAGCATGGGTATAGGATAGGATAGCAGTATGACATTTTAGGTGGATGTGGCAGAGGACGGGAACATGGGAGGTACTGTCAGGGCTGTAGCACCCCCAGATTTCAGAATTGATAATAACTGCTAATAACTACTACTACTACTACTACTACTACTACTACTACTACTACTACTACTAATAATAATAATAATAATAATAATAATAATAATATATCGTCGCTGTCCAATGAAAAACAAGTATCCCCAAAATAGCAACTTTACAGGAAAGGCCAAAAACTCTCTTTACTCTCAATGTAAGTCCATAGAACCAGAAATTCTTCCAAGATATTTTTGAGCATTTCTATTGGTCCATTCATCATCACATTTTTCCACAATGCAAAAGGCAGCTGCTGTATTCAGATAATGTAGAAAAATAGAAATGGACAAAAATGGAGATACATGTTTTCATTGGACAGTGATGATATGTCTGCTTTAGGCAGTAGCCATGAATGCTATTTTCATGTATTTTCTTTACAGTGAGCTGAAAATTGCTGGCTACAACAGCACCAAAGTTTATAATTTATTGTAGGCATACTGTCAAATGTGTAGTTAATATTTGGACGTATGGCATGATGGCCTGTTATATCTTTACTTTCATAAATAGACAGATTTGCAGGAGAATTCTGTGTAATGTAAGCATACAAATTGTTTAGTTAAATCAGGAAATCTGTTACCTAAAATAGTGATCTTTGTCAGTGAGTTTGTTGGTCAAGGTTTAGTTAAACTAAACTAAACTAAACTAAACTAAACTAAACTAAACTAAACTAAACTAAACTAAATGGTGGTCTCTCTAAATAAAGAGACAGACTAGTATGACATGTATGTGGACTCAAAGAACAGAGCAAACAATGAAAACAGTTTAACCATTTTTAAGCTGTAGATGGTCTTGACTTAAAACTTTTGACTTACAAGAAAAGGAACTTAAGCCACATACCAGCTAGGCCTGTATGTAAGAGGCTGTAACATTAGCACATTCAGATAATGTTTCTTTGTGGTTTTGTGTGGCTTCAGACCATCTATAAAGCTAATTTTCTTATTATATAGTTAGGGTTAGGGTTAGGTGAATAGTATTTAGTGGAGCTTGAACAAATTTTATCTCACTTGTGCCAAGAAAACCCACAATTTTCGTTTTTCTATATCGTTTGAAGGCCCTAACATCATTGATTACTTATAAAAAAAGATTTTATTTATATAATCAAGTTGTTTACGAAACATTTTTCACTTCTCTTGTGAAGTTACTGTCGTGGAGAACAAGGATATACGTATTACTGTCATCACCATCCAGTGATCAGCATGTTAGTCATGGATAATTTGAGGGTAAAATATGCCTAGCAAGTCATTTCTGGGCAGAGATTTGTTGACATTAATTGCAGATATGAGTCAGTTACAAACAAAATCAATGTGCACTGTCACACTTAAAAGATTAGTCCAAAATAGAGATTGAGCAATAAATGATATACTTGCTCCTAAAAGGAACACAGCTTTTGCATCTTTTTACCCTCGACTTTAATCATCAGACATCCCCGCCCTGTGATTGGTGCCAGCTCACAGATTACAGAGCAGAAATTAACTGCCATGTCCTCCAGCACAAACCCTGTAAGGTGGTGCTTCTGTCCGTGCCACTGTAACTGTTGACCCCATGTTCACCAGTGCAGTGGAACCCCGACATCAACGGGATTATGACAGTCTAAAAGTCCATATCAGTGTCTGGCGGGCCCCGTGCCATTGGATGTATGGCTGTGGGTATGAACAATGATGTTCTGGCCAGCCAGCAGTGGTGACGAGTGCCACTAGCTGTATGACTGCGGGTATGGCCATGAGTAAGACCAGGTGTACTGGCTGGGGTTATGGCCACCCCTTGAGTCAATTCTGTCTATCTCCTTTACCCATGCTGTAATCTTTTCATCATGAAACTGCAGACGATGCCACGTCCCTCCCCAGTCTCCAGGCTTCCTAAAAGACAATTAGTGTGATTAGGATTAAAAGCTTTTGGCTTTGCTTTTCAAAGAGAATTGAGATAATAGTTACCATTAGAGACCAGTAGTTTCCTTTAGGACACTTTTTGATTTCATTATGGATTCAGTCCTGGTACACCTGTTAAACCATTAGTATCATATCAACCCCTCAAAATCTTTTAATAGTTTTGTTGTTTTCAGCAGGTCTGTTACCCAGCCTTTTGAGTTATTTGTATATTTGGGGTAAAAGGTTTCTGTTGGTTCCTGGTGGTGTCCAATAGTCACTAATGATTTTTTCTGCTTTTCTGATGGGTTATGAAGGATTTTAGTGATTTTAATTCTTTGACTGATTCCAGACACATAAGATGGTTTCCTAATCTGATCTTAAGGTACTCTACTGGAAACAATTAACATCTTATGGTAAGCATTAGGACCAATCCCATTAGAAATGGTAATAATGTTCTTTATTTAGCAGAGTTTATTCATTATTTATATACATTTTTTTACCAGTGCACTTCCAGTGCCATGTGTGGCCAGTGCAGAACACACTTACTCACAGCAGTTTGTACACACAGCTGGTCATAGGGCAGCTGAAGCTGTCACTTCTAGCACAACACTGCCTGCGGTGCCTGCGGGGTGTCTACTGTTCGCTGCTGTCAGTGACAGAATAGGCCCTTATTTCACTCTGAGTGAACACTGGCCCAGTGTTTAAACCTGACATACCAACTGGACCTCAGCATCTCCCCAGCAAAATGTGCTCAACAGTTAGGCTCAACAAACCATAGGCTCATATCTAAGGCTCTACAGTGCTCAGCAGCTGTACTGAAGTGCAGGGCCATATGTTCTACAGGCCAAGTTTGACAGCTGCTGCTGCTGGCAGCTGTGTGGGAAACTGTTCAATACACTGCTTATAGAGATGTATCTATGTTACGTATGTAGAAGGACACGTACAGTAGACGTACAGTGTCCTGGGCTGAATTTGTAAACAGCAAAATAAGAATTTAGACTTTTTCCTAATGATGGATTTATCTAGCACATTCCCATGTTCTATAAATGACAGTGACCTGCATAAATCTGTGTCACACACTGAGGATACATAACAGTGTCACCATGTTGCGTGCAAGTGCAGTGCTGCTGGAAAGTTTGTGGACTCTTTATCATTTTTCATTTGATTCTTTGTGCAAATGTGTCCTACAATATGATCTGATCTTTAATTAACTCATAACAATAAATACAGAGAGGCCAGTAAAACCAAAAAGACACAAAAACACAAAAAGATGTAGTTTTTTAATTTAAAATAAGTTAATTGTTTGAACATTAATTGCCTTTGTTGGCAAAAGTATGTAAAATGTGCTGGTGTGACCCTCTTGTGACCCTGTACATTGACTTGGAGCAATCATGGCCCATTCCTGCATACAGAACTGCTTCAATTCTGTTATGTGGGGGGACTGTTTTGCATGGACATCATACCTTAGACTCTGCCTTAACATTTCTAGTGGATTAAGGTCTAGATTTTGACTTCCAAAATGCAACATTTCTTCTGCTTTACCCGTTCTATTCCCATTCCATACCTAATTATAGGGGTGATTGTTTTTCCTTTTTTAAGCTTCAGTTCTCAGAGTGATGCCCTGACATCCCCAGGTGGAATTTCTTGATGCAACCCAGAAATTCATAACTCCAGCCCCAAACCATGATACTGCCTCCACCATGTTTCAAAGTTTGGATGAGGTTATTATGCTGACTATATTGCTTAAAAAACAGATGTTATGTTCAGCAAAACTGAACATCTGCTATTTAAGCAATATACATACCTTTTTGCCTTGTTCATCTTATAATAACTTTTCAGACTGATCCAGGTGGTCTTTAGTAAACTTTAAACAGGCAGAAATTAAGAGAGGAATGATATAATTCCATACATACTATTCTTGTTTAGTGTTTGCCTGGTGATGGAGTCATAAACACTGACATCAGCCAGTGTAAGCGAGGCCTGCAGATCCTTGGATGTTACCCTGAGGTTCTTTGTTATGCCTTACTCTTGTAGTCATTTTCATTAGATGACCATTCCAGGGAAATACTGACTTTCTAGAGATCACATACTTTTGCCAACAAAGTTATTTCATGTTGGATTGCCTTGATCAATAAATGCGTGATTAACTTTATTATTGTTTGTGTTATTTGTTTTTATGGTGCATATTTTGATTTATTGTAAAAAAATAAAATGACCATTTTAGGACACATTTATGTAGAAATAAAAAAATAAGAACTTTGCAGCAGCACTGTAAGCCGCTTGCCTCGATGCAATTTCTTGTCTCTGTGCTGTCGGCAAACTTCAAAGCTCGGTGAACGAGCTCATCTCGGATGCTAAAGCTGTCTGAGGCAGTAAATCCTTCCACAAACACGCTGGGGCTTCTGCTCTGATGAGCTGGTAAGACCCACATGATCCTGCGCTCTACTGAGGGCATCTCTGTTTCTAATCCTCCAGTTAGAGCAGGATACCATCACTGTCGGGACCAAACCTTATATCGCCATCACTGTAGTTTTATATGTTTTTAGCAGAATTTGAAAATGTCTGCTGGGTGCTTTTAAAATTTCTCAAAATACTAGAAAATTCAGTTCATACTTTGAGTTAAATAAAGTAATTTTTAAGTTTAAATCCAGATTTCAGTTGCGACCGTGACCATACATTCTCAACAAGGGCGTAGAATTAGCATGGACGGAAGTGAAGTGTCCCCACCAATATCAAGCCATTATTTCCCCTCCAAAAAACACTCCATCTATCAACGTCTCGTTAACCTAGAGTCCGTAACACATATGGGCAGTGTGATAGGCTGTGCTGTGCTGCTGTCACGTTAGACTCTGTAGCCACGTTTGGTTGGTAGCAGCGGCAAAACTGGAAGGAAAGCTTTCTAGTCATAAGAGACTTACTGTGCAAGACTCAGGTGCAGCGTGGGAGACACATGGGTTTGAAAAGCGAGTGAGGATGGCAGCAAAAAAAAGGGTGGGCATAAGGAGCTATTTTTCAAAGAAATGTGTAAGTCACTTAAAGTCGAGTTCGCCAGTGAAATGAGTCCATCTTAACAACGTTACGGCACTCAGCATACAGCAGGCTAACATCGTCTGTAGCTATAAATAACATGGTTTGGAAATGAACTGCAAAATAAACTGCCAACTATCAGTAAATGTAATATTAGGTAGTTAGCAGAGCAGCCGCTGATGGAGTTCAGAGGGCCTCTGTGACTCCAAGTGTTGTTCTCCCATCAGAGCAGTGCAAGTCAGCTACCCCTCGAGCGACAGGGATACCGGCTGGATCTAGGTTCTGTCTGGACAGTGAAACAAAAGAGGTTATTCCTTTGCGTGGCTCCTGAGCATGCCAGGAGAGGATCCCTGTGGGCCGTCACCACTCTCTCCGTTCCCGGAGAGAGCGTAAGAACACTTTTATATTTTCGCTAAAGTTAAAAGAGGAAGAGGAAGTTTGAAGGCCTGACCAAGATCACCGCGTGGAGGCCCATGGGGGATAGACTCCAAGGGTGAGCTCAAAGGACAGAAGGTTGATGTTTAGGCTGATTGGTGAGTCCAGCGGCCTCGAGGACACCAGGGAGAACGGCTGAGCCCTGCTGTGGAGAGATGGCGTTACAGGACTATGAGGAAGCCCGCTAGGCACTGGTCTCCAAGGAAGACAGAGATGAGACGAGTTGTCACATACAGTGCCACGAACTGAATGCAGTGCATGGAGAGACTATATGGGCTGTGCTAACGAGCCACTGCTATGTGCTGTGATGGGTGGCAGGTGTGTGTGATGATTGTGTTGGGAGTGCGTGCATGTGTATGTGTGTGTGTCCAGAGCTACCTTGTATTCTGGGGACTGAGACCTCTGCTGGCGCTGGGAGGAAGTGCTTACATTATGTATGTATTTTATTTGTTTTGTCTGTAGTTGTTCAGTAAGGGCATCATGAAGTTGTACTGCTATAAAGATCCTCACTGGACTATTACTACTAGACTACAAACATAAGAGTGTTCAGAGACGTGAAGCCTTCTTCGAGTCTTCTACATAATAAGAAGGAAATCTGCAGTTTCACTTGAGCTAATCGTTTGTGTGGATCTGTTTTCACGTATGTCATGCTTAGCTCATACTTTCCTTTTCTTCTCGGAGGCGTGTCTGTGCAGTCGACACTGAATCTGAAGAGCAGGATCCGGTTCTGTCATTGGTCAGCTGTTTCCCTCTGCATGTGAGTTTTACAGCTACTGACACCTCCCAAACAAACGTGTCTCTTGACCCAGTCAAGATAGTCTTCAAAGACAGAAGAGCGAGGATGGAATGTGAGACACATGGTGCTGTTTTCAATTCAGTTAAGAAGTTAACCCTTAAGCTCCTACATATGACAGCAGAATCCACATCTTCTAAAGTCTAATCAGGAACTTCATAACAAAATAATCAGTCATGTTCGTCATACCTGCTTTGACTCATTAGACACAGTATATACCAAAAATGATTTACAAACATGTGTGATGAATTTCTGGGAGACCAACAGCAAAACCTGCGTGAAGAATCTTAAACTCAACTGAGAAACAGAGCAGAAGGCTGAAAAGTGCAGTAAGAGAAAATGCCGTCTGTAGGAAAGAATGACTGCAGATCCGGGGCTTGTTAAATGCTGACGAATGACTACTTGTTTCATGGCTGAAAAATTTCATGTGCACTCTTGCACCATCTGCAGTTTACTAAGTGTGCAGCAGACAATTCGCCTTCATTCGTTCATTCCATCCTGGAGACCCCTGTTTCATCTCCCTGATTATTTTTTTCATGCTATATATATTCATTAAACATTATGAAAGTAGACATTCTTTACACAAAGCAAATAACTGCTTTACATACTGAGCATTATCACATCATTCTGAAATACTAAAAAAATATTGTGTGTAAAAGTAATTTTTTTCAGATGTATTTTATATGAATAACATTCATATAACAATCAGTAATCTGTACATTTCAATAGCACACAGAAAAAGGGGGATTGGGGGGATAAATATATGAGTATTCAACATATATGGAATGTCAATGAAGTTAAAATAAGCTACACATCCTTTACAGTCAATCCACATATACATTTTAATACACAATGACTGTTTATTTGCTGAAAGTAACATAACAAATGAAAATGTGTAAAGTTATGGCACATTTTATATATATTTTTTCAGCTAGCAATTAAATTGAATGTGCCATAAAATATTAAATTAAATTAAAATTAAATTAAATTGTTCCATAAAATATTCCAAAATAAAATTACATTTGTTCCCTGTACAGGATGTGTTCACTTATTTTTAGAAAAGAAACAAACCATGTCGTTTGCCAGAGGGTGTTCAAACTTTTGTATGCAACCGTATACATAAAAATGATTATAAAATAATAAGTAAAAAACATTTCTTGTCTGTGTTTATTGATTTATTTTATTTGTTGACTTTCATTGACATTTTTTTTTCATTCGCACAGATCGGGTTACATTAACAGAGACATTTCCAGAAAGCATATTGGCTGTCAAGGCATATAAAGCTTAGATGGCAAAAATAAATAGGTAGAACATTTTTTTTTCTCGGAAAGAAGTATGAAAGTCTAAACACTAACCAAAAACAAGTGCACAACATAGAACTTGTGCAAGTTTAGCCAGTCTGAAAAAATAAGTCTAGGCTCGAAAACACTTTTGTAAGAGCTCTTATTCAGATAATGTTATCGAGCAAAATATTTACAAACAAGACATAAAATATGAAAGAAAATAAAAAAGGCCTGGACGCTAAACCGGGAATAGAGATTCATCACTGATATATTGTGGTATATTCTCACTCTGAAACACTGCAGCGAAGAAAGTATACAAACCTAAAACCTGAGTTACATTCTCGAATTAAATTACCTGAAATACTCTGTTTAGAAGATCATAGGCAGATGATAGTTTGCTGCTCTGACCCTGCGATAAACACAACATTCGCTTCAAATCAGGCGCGGGCAGCCGTACCAGAGGCATGAGTAACTTTACATGCTTCATTGAAAATACAGTAAATTTAGACAGAACTGAAATCACTTACATCTACTATCAGTGAAAGTAATACTAACAGTTAATAACTCTACAAACAGACAAAACACCCTAAAGGCCAATTAAAATACGTATGAAATCTGATGAAACTCTAATAAAGGCGGTATCTTTTGTGGCAGTACTAACATATATACACTTAAAAAATATTACACTTAAAAACATAGGCTAGCTCACTCCTGATGGGCCATACACATAAAGTAACAACACATGGCCTTTCAATATAAATCTTACCTCATTTCCCAACTTAAATTCCATGAAGAATGACTCAAATGTGATGCTGGTAAATAGTGTTTTTCATGTGGAAAACATTTCATTTCCATTTCATAACCAACATTCTTCAGCATTGTTCTATTACTAACACGACTAAAATACAGCACAGGAATTTCTTTGCAGACTAATGGAACTGCTAATGGAATGTACAGTATAGAGAGTTTGAATTACTGACAGTATGCCGACTGGACAATCTGTAACTGTGAGTTACTGAGGTGGTTCAGGCTAAAGCAAGTCTACGGGCAGTTGGAGATCTCGACATCTACATTTACAGCTGACAAACTCTGGATAATACTTAAAGAAGTGGTATATACTAAATAACAAAACATCAAGAAAGTAAGATTAATAACAGGCAAAGTCACTTTGCAGAATCCTGGTAGTTGGATGTGAACACTCAGACACAACCACAGGGGCCAGGTATGTATCATAATTGGTAATTTTCAAATAATAATAACGAAAAAATACATTTTGAATTTTTTCCACCCTCCAGACATACTCAACAGGTTTCTCAGCTCTTTCAATGCCATATACTTCTCAGCGACTAATGATATAATTGCAGTTTGTCTGGAAGTGAGAAGGGAACACTTAGGTTTCCAAAAGAGCTCCATTTCACTTCTGGAAAATAGAACCGACAGTTCAGAATAATGACCTCAACCTCAACTTCCTATCAGCCAATAGGGATGTAGTTAACACAGCCACTGCTGAGTCACATCCTGTCTGTGGCTTCAGTAAAGTATACTTTACATAATAGTTCTTCAGTGCCTTAAATCAGTCCAGTGGATGTATGTATAAAAATCTCAGTTGTATCAGCCACACTACAAAAGCACTGAGGGAATTATGGTACAACATGCCGCAGATGGATGAAAAAGAAAAAAAAGAAAAAAGAAAACAATAAAATATTAGTACAAAAATAGCTAACCCCCAAATTCATCCAAACAAAGCCATTTGAACTTTTCTTTTACCCACAGGACACAGCATGACAGGAACATTAAAGAAAATCAAAGTACTGTGTTAAACTTACTCATTTACTTTTTTTGAAATCAAGTTACTATGCAAAATAACATGGGCAATGTGACAAAAACGTACAGCACTCACACCATGCCATCAAACCCAAAATGCATAGTTCTTCTCGAATTTATTATAAACAAAACCAAGTCATTTACTGTAAAGACATAAAAAAATAGTTTCAAACATATTAAGTTATGTTCATGTCCAAGAGTTCTATTTAAAGATTTTTTTTTAAGAATAATGAATCTCAGACTAGTTTGGAAAGGTTGCCTGTTTTCTCCATCAGTGAATTACTGTCTAAATGTGAAGCTCATCAAAATCTTTATGAGAAGCTTAAAAAACAATTCATCAAATATGTGCTTTGTGCTCAAGGACAAAGTCAGCATTTTGGCAAATGACTGAATATGTGAACTTAGTTTAAATGTGGTGAATATGTTAGTGGCCTTTTGAAGTACTGAGGGGTGGGCAGAGGGGGCAATTGCACTCTGACCCTGGCATCCGATCAGACTTCCTACAATCTTTATTGGGTCCCTCATGTGGATATGAACACAATTGTACACCCATGAGTCAGAGAAAGATCCAACATCATATATTCATTATTTATACGTTTAAAGCAGAATTACATTGGCATATTTCCATTAACTGAAAATATAATTTTTGCTTGATTCTTTTCAGCAGAAGATCCCAGTTATGTCACTTCACTAACAATAAAAATGAGCAGTCCTCACATACATGATAGTTAGGAACATGCAAATGATTGGAGAAGTACAGCATTCTGCTGGGATAGCTAGCTTAACTCTAACTTCCTATAAGCTGATCTGATATTATCCCTTGTTTGGTTCTATATCAGTGTAGAAAGGCAGAGCTAAAATAATATCCATTTCAGGCCTATTTTCCAGTAATAACAAACCAGTGTGATGTTCTACTGAAGGATTAAATTATATTATGTTTTTATAAAAGTGATCCACTTACATACAATTCTTGCAGAAAATCCAATTAATGGAAAAAAGGTTTGGACTGATAGTGAAGCACTTCCCAAGATTATTGAAGATCATTTGCCAAAATGTTGATATTTTCCCAAAGCACTAGTGCGGCAGGAGGTCTGTTAACACTGTTAGGAATGACTCAAGGAATACATATTTTCAAAAGTAGAGTCCTGGTTTTCATCTTGCTCATACCCAATACTGGTTCTTTTTCAGAGCTGGGTTTGTTGTCCTACAGTGTTGCAGTAATTCGGGATCTGCCTCTTTGGACTCTATGGTGGTCATAGAGATGTTGTTCGCCGGATCGGTTTTCCTGAAGGTTTCCTGGCTCATCTCTCCGTTCTTCGGCTTTGCTGCAGCCGTCTGGACGTTGTGCTTCCCCGTCTTGTTCCGTCTCACCAGATAGTAAGCTAGCAGACCAGCCAGAAGGAGAAGAATCAGGATGACTAAGATGGGAATTAGGATGGCCCATAATGTGTTCCGTCTAGAAACAGGGGCTCTGTGGGAGCCAGTGGAGGCAGTGGTGGGGCCCACTCCATATGTGCCGTCACTGTCTCCTCTCCCGCTGGTGTCGGGATAGCGGGCTTTACTCTTGTCAGAGGTGGGTACAGAGGGGGGAGCTTTCAGGACTGTGGCACCATAGACTCCTGCAGGGTCATAGGGAGCTGTCTTGAAAGAGAGAATGCACTCTGCAGGGGGAACTCCGTGTGCTTTGAGGAGGAAGCGGGCTTCATCCTGATTCTGACTCTGACTTTGACCTTTGCCTTTCGGAACCCCTGTGTTGTTCAGAACTTCTAGAGCCACACGGCCTTCATCCAGGTCTCTCTGGGTGAAGGACTGCACAGGCTGGCCATCTGTAGACCCTCCTCTACTTACAAACCTTGCTCCTTTCGGCTGCTGGGACAAGAAGAAGGTTGGAGATGTTCTGGTTTTGTTGGCAAGTGGGGTTGCGTCCAACAGCTTGCGATCCACTAGGACTGTCGCACCTTGTGGTAGCACGGGATCCTTGGCCACGTTTGCCAAGGGTTTGACTGTGATGTTGAGAGCGGAGGAAATATTAGCTGCTCTGCTGCGGGCCACAAAGGCGAAACTGTCATTTGAGGAAGTGGACTTGATGAAGCGGACGCTCACCCTTCCTTCCTTGATCTGTTTCTGGGTGAAGGCTGAAGTAGGCTGCCTGTCCACCATCACGGCTGCATACTTGGGGATGTTTGTGATCTTGTAAAGCACGTCCTCCTCTCTGGTGCCTCCTGTGGACACTTTCAGCATGGCCTCCGTGATGGGAGTCTCGTCGTCTCCCTGTTTCACCTGAATCTCCTGCACTTTGCTCAGCGTGAGTTTCTTAGCCAGGATGCCGATATGGAGCGCGTGCGGTTCCGTTTGGTGCTTCCCATCAGAGACGGTGAACTCCATGAAACTGTCTGACAAGCTGCCATCACTCACGAATGCCACGCGGCCCATGTTTACGTCCTCTTGGGTGAACTGGCGGATCTTGTCCCCAGTGTCCTTATATATGATATGTCCGTTAGTAGGGCTCTTTGAGATGGTGAACCTGACCTCATCGGGTGTGCTGTCTTGGTCAATGGTGTTAAGGTACTGTTTGGACAGCACAGTGGTAGAGCCTTGCAGGGCTTCCAGCAGAAGGTCAAGGCGTTCTAGCTTTGGAGGGTTTGAGTCTCTTCGTTTTATAGAGATGAAGAAGATCTCTTCCAGAACCACAGCTCCTGGAGCAGCCTGAGGTGAGCGACCATGGGGGTTCAGCCGCACACGGAAAGAGAAGCTGTCTGCGGATGCACCCGAGTCATCGTGGGAGTATTCCAACTCTCCTTTGTTGATGTCATCTTGAAGGAAGTAGGGTGTGTCCCGGGTAAGAACCGTACCTCCAAGAGTGAGCCGGCCTTGCACGGGGAATTGTCGCACCTCAAAGACAACGTCCTGTCCTGCTCGCTTCTCTTCTGGCAGACTGGCTAGCAGGTTAGACGCGTCCAGAATAGAACGGTCAATCATCTTAGACTGCCCCTGCACCACTGACATTCCTGAAATACACACAGCGACCAGCAAATTAGAAGCATCTCATCACTGCTCAATTGGTAGGTTATATTTTTTATACTCCAGCTGTCAAAATCTAAATCTACTCAAATATGACTAGGTCGAAGGTAGAAATTCATAGTGTGTAATTCCATAAAACCCCACACGTTTCATCAGTACACAGAACAGCAGGTAGTGGGACGCTTATAAACACATTTGATGGATGAATGCTAAACAGACTCAGCATGATACCTTTGTTCCTCCACAGCTGCGAAGACACATTTCGGTTGGCGGCATAATAGGATACGGTGACAGGGAGCGTGTGGTTGAGTCGTGCTGCCGGCGGTGATGAGAGTTCAAGCTCAACAGAGTCTTTAACCACCCAGAAGGGTTCTGAGGGCATCTGGTGCTCATAATACACGGCACCAGCATCCAGCTGATAATGAACAGATAAACAACAACATAAATATATAAACAAATACACAAACAGACAAAATGCTTTCATTATGAAACACAGCTGGGTTAACACCAATGACATTGCAAATCAAAAGCTTTGAGTTCAAGTTTAGCAATGATTTTATGAGGTTACATAGAATTTTAATCATGTTTACTCAAATGAATAAAGGCAATATTTTACACCGACTCAAACCTCAAACCCACTTCACATTTGCTGTATTTCAGTGAACCAACAGCATGGACACACATTAGGACTAGTCACATGTAAAAAAAAGAATAGCTGTAAATAGAGAATCCACAGTTATTCTCTATGATTGTTGTTTTTAATGGGATAACTGAGATAATAGTCATTATCTCAGTCACCAGCTTGTCCATTACTAGGTGCACATAGTATAAATTTAGAAAACTGACCTGATGAGAATGATCCTAAAACAGTTATTCACTGTTAAAACAGCTATAAAACTCTAATGTATTTGTAACAGTAAAGATGTCATTTAAGCAGTGTTTCATTAGTTTGCAATTTCCTTGCTAACAACTTAATAAACGCTGTATTTACTGTGAGCACTGAGCAACAGCAGACATTTTCATGAACATTATGTTCCTTCTGTTGAGTATATGGTGGAAGCAGAACTTCTGTAAGTGGTTTGTAAAGGACAGCGCATAGTCACAGTAGGAGTTTCTGTTGTCCTGGGCCAAAGGACTGTTCTCTGGAATGAGTCTTCACTCTGAGGTCATTCTATCCTGAACTGAACTCCTGCTGCTAAGCTGCTAAGGACTTTTAGCACAGAGTGGAATCCCAGACATCCCACACTGAATTACACTCAAGATGTTTGACTGACATCAACTTGAGAGACACATTCCTAATTCCTTCAGCTGCAATAAAAGCACACTTTTTACCACTTTGGTAAATCCAAAGACCAATCAAAATACTTTTAGTTGGGACACTGTAGACCAAAAAAGAAAGTGCCATCCAAAATAGGCTTGCTTTTGAAAGACTTAGTGCATAATTCTGCCCTCTAATGGACATTGCAGGCTATTAAACGCGCAGTGCTGCTCTCTGGTGGCGGGAGGGGGTTTAACACCTTGAAGCTATGTAGTCACAGGTTGGAACAGCATATTGCTTTCAAATGCATTTAAGCAGTGATACACATTTGGGATTCGGTCACCTCAGTCTGTGTGAACTTGGTGATTTCCTCAAACTGTCCGCTCTGATTAGGTTTGATGAGTCGCCCAAGACGTGGAGGCCTCAAGAGAGAGTAACTGATTTCGTCTCCATCCTCACTAGTCACTGCTCGAAGGATATCACGATTGATCCCTTGTCTGGTGCCTGAAAGAGGAGGAAATTCATTCATTCCATAATGTACTCTATAAAACATATAAATTCATGTTTTCTATTTGTGGCTATGCTTTTAATATGACTCTATATCAAGGTCAGCCCCCCTGATAGTCTATATTCTGTTATGAGGAATGTGTGTATTTTTGCAGATTGAAGAGAAATTAGGGGCTGACATGGTTTTCTACTTATGTATTTCATGCTACAGATTAGCCCATAGGCAGAGAGGCTGAGAGAGAGAGAGAGAAACTGGACTCTGCCTGGGGATTGGCATTCTACACTGAGTTTAAGTGTGTAGAGTGAGTTAGCCATTAGAAGCCCACCTGGGAAGACCAACAGCTCGCCCTGTGCTTCCACAGAGATTGTCAGCTGTCTGGCAGTAACAGTGAAGCGGTAGAGAGGAGAGGTGTGGTCTCCATCTGTCACTGTGAAGGTAAATCCACCAGATCTGGATCCTGATGGAAGAGATAGCTTCCATTAGACAGATATATAAATTGAAAAAAGGTCTTCACTACATTGTGGCTCTTCAGTTTGTTTCTGAAAGAACTCATCTGCTATCAGGTAAGTTCTTGCAATAAAGGCCTGGAAAAGCCCTGAAAAGAAATAGTTCTACATGGTATTAAAAACAAAAAATAAGCAATATTACACCAGTTTAGAACCTTCATGACTGATCTAATGATCCTATAACTCCACTAACCACTGTAACCTCTTTACAAACGTAATATTTCTATACTCAAACTTTATATCTTGACTGTGTCGCTCGACTATATGTATTCGGCAGAGGTATTCACATATGCCTCAGTTCAGAAACTTTGGGCAAAGTACACTGTATTAACACACGTAATATGCAATTATCTAGGATCTAGGATCAGAAGCCCAATGAAATGACAAACTTTGACTCATATAAAGAGCAGGTAGGCTTTCCAGAAACCCTGAGGCATGCTATAATTAAATATGACATAAGATGTATAAGATATGTAACTAAGTTAGGAGACGTCAGGAGATTTGTGTCAAACTTATTCATTTTTTCTTTAATACGGTTTATACGGTCTACACTGAGCAACTTCTACATCATGGTTTTAACCTATTTTTCCTTCCCAGTTTTGTCATATCTATTTCTCACCTGCTAATTTGGTCTTTCTCATACCCACACTGTACTAACTAGCTAGCTGAGGCTAGCTCCTGCGTCTCCACAGGAAGTGTGAAGCCCACCATTGCATCTTTTCCAATTACTGCTTATATAATGTCACTGGATAGCTGGACATACACACAGTGAAGAACACTGACTGCTAGTGGTCATTTCTGAAGATGCTATTGACGCACCACTCAGCCAATCACAATTGTCTCTGAAGGGAAAGATCTGACTGAACTGCTCACAGAAACCCTGCAGTGAAAGCGACTGTGGCAGTAAATGAGTTAGAATTATTAGGCTGAAGATGTGAAAGTGGGGAACATTTCACATAAAAAGGCTCACTATTTCATGCCGGTGGGTATGGCAGCATTTATTTCATTCCTGAAGCTAAAAACGTGGATCACACTCACAACTTAATAGCAAACGTATGCTGCCTCTAAGCTTGGCCAAACTTTTTCTAAGTAACTGTATTTGCCAAAAAATCATTTTAGAATCATATTTAACAATAAATAACATCAGTTGGCTTAGTAGTTAGATTTTCTTATATTCTTTTCTGGCTTCTTTCTAATTTGTTGGCTATTAGCTTGATTAAGCAGCAGTGCGCAGTGCTCACATTTCTAATTAAAACATTGTGTATAATAATAAATATTAACATGCCATGCTTTCTATTACTATTGAAAGACCTAGTGTAGAGGATGATGAGTCCACCTTAGCATTAACACAGGCATTAGCATTAGCTTATGCAGAGGGTCAGCTTCGATAGCCAACCCCCTCTTTATTAATCAGGAAAGTCTGTCACTTTAACAAATAGTGACTAATCAATCAGCATCCCTGTTTTCATTAACATAAACATGGCTTCCAACATGTATGTCAGCACCGAACATCCAGTAAAGCAAGTTTATTTTTGAATGAAAAGTGTTTCAGATGTTCTGCTCTGTGAGCTCCTAAATGTTTCTTTGGACTGGACTGTTTGTGTTACAGATGCAGACCAGGTAGCCTGACCTGTGAGTTAAAGATGTAGCAGTGTAGCAGATGTAACGGAGAGAAGTATTTTTCACATCCTTCTAAGAACGTTAACTAATGTTGTAGTTAAGACCACCAGGCCCAGGTTAAGATCAAAACTTGTAGTTGAGTTCAAGTCAGGACCAAGACCAGGAGCGTCCAGAGCAAAAGACTAAAAAAAAACTAAACTAAAAATAAAAAATGAAATCAATTTCTGGTTAATTGTACATTCATTATCATATCATATTTTTACACTATATATTAATAATTAATGTATTAATAATAATAATGTCACATGAATCATATATTTTATTAATTAAGACCTTAAACATTATTAATTACAATTATATGATAGACTTTTTCAAACGCTGCATTGTAACTGGAGGCTGGTGAGGGCTCTTCATGTGCAGAGGAGCTGAGAATGAGTAACTACAGCTCTGTTATGGTTGCTTAGGGGTCTTTGCAAATGAAGCTTTGAAACCCGCCCATTTACACCATCACTCTGAGACACAGCCAATATGTATCTAAACCTGTCAAATGAGTAAGATGTTTCTTGACATCCACACAACTCCACAGCCGAATTACATTTTTTAAAGTAAAAATAAAATAATCCTTTTTTGCAGTAAAACAAACGCTCTTACACGCAGTACTAGCAATAAATGATCAAATATGCTGATATAATGTATATTATAATATAATGTTTAACAATGAACTGGACTGCAGGTCATATGGTTGGCCTTGCTAGTAGCTAACAGCATAGCACAGAGAAAAGTTTTAGACATATTTTTGTTTTAGTTAAAGTTTTAGATATTTCTTTCATTCACATTTACTTTAGCTGCTTCTTCCTGTATCCTAGCATCCATGCATATGTATCACTGAGCATGGACCAGGAAGTTTAGTACACAGCGAAGTGTTTTATTCTTGGTTTGTTAATTATAATAATAATAATAATAATAATTATTATTATTATTATTATTATTATTATTATTATTATTATTATTATTATTATTATTATTATTATTATTATTATTATTATTATTATTATTATTATTATTATTATTATTATTATTATTATTATTATTATTATTATTGAAGGAATTGCACTGACCCCAAGGCTGAGACCGCTAGTTTATGGTCTAGCACTAACAGACACTTGCATGGACTGGCCAATCCAACAAATTTTAACAAACATACACACCTTTTGACAATATGACATCATTACAATGTGGCAGTGATGGCCTGCTAGTATTTTGCCTATTTGGATTATATGTCCTATTTTAATAGTACTGGACATGTACACTGTTTTAGGTCTTTACAGTCAGGGCTCCCGTTAAAGAGTCTCACCAACGTTGTTTCTCTGCATGACTTTTTTTAGCGGTAGTACCTTCATGGATGAAAATGACCTCGCCGTTGTTGACCTGAGCCTGAGTGAAACTATCAATACTGTCATCAGGCGACTCTTTCAGGGCAACAAGTCCATTGGTAGGTGCTTCTATTGCATAGACCAGCTCTTCAGGAGGGGTGTCCATATCTTCTGTGTTCAAGACTCTGCTTGTGATTTCCGATTCTTCGCCAACGAGAACCTAGCAAGAAGGGTCGGAGGGAAAGAAAGACACAGGTTTGGAAAACAAAACAAAGCAGTGGAAAAGAAATCCCTAAAAGGGGTTGATTGTTTTGCGGTGGAGTGTAGCAGCTTGGCGTGTTATCTGAAGATAAAGAGCGTTGCAAAGGGAGATTGGTCTCTCAGGTCTTGGCGGGCTCTAATGGACCCATAATGGCTGCAGAGCTGAATGGAACATTAATTGAAAGAGCCGGAGCAGATCTCCTGAAAGACTTTCTTAAATAGCAGGAGTCAGTAGGGAGAACAGAGAGGCGTGCAGTGAAAGAGTCATATCGATTTATTCAGCCTTGCTCCTCTCTGCTGCCTCCATCTACCACTCTCCAGACAGAACCAGAGAGGGTTAGAAAAAAAAAAAAAGAGGCTGACAGAGAAATTCAGTTCACGAAGCAGTGGCCCAGATAAGCAAGGTCTACAATTCCATTAACTTTTAGGGAAGCTATTTCCACGCGAGGCATGTTTGAGAGCAGAGAAGGTACTTATTTAAACACCATAGCCAAAGAGCAATATCACATTAAACTACAAAGTATTCACCTCGCCCGCCTCATGTCTAGTCAGTGATAATATGAGTTATACCTAATTCATAAGTGCAATGTGCCATGATTGCCAGGGTCCGTGCATGTACATTTATATCAGTTATGCCCTCTAGTGCTTATCAGGGGACTTGCGTTTGGTGACATAACAGATCCTATGTGGACTGCATGAGCTCCACCACTTGGTGGCAGCATTAGTACATTTGTGCCTGCAGCTCCAGTCAGTACAATTTCATACCACAATTATCCTCCAAATTGTGTAGGAAATTGATATTTCTTTATAATCAATGTGTAACGCACATAACATTGATCGGATGCTGTGCGGCAAATTTAATTTCGGCTCGCTGAGGGAGCAGAGCTGTGTTTGAGAGAGACTTAACAAGCCGTTATTACGCCGGGCCGTAATCGCTCTCTGATTGGGCTGCTGTGTCCCCTACAGTGTCTCTATTCCTCTGTGCACAGACTCTGCGGGCTGCTGACTGTGCAGCTGAACTTGTGCGTGTGCGGTTGTCTGAGGTAGTGTGTGGTGGAGACGTGGTGTCCGGTGAGCGTATGAGTGATCGGGAGGCTGTGTGAGGCTGCCGAGTGTGTATTTGGAGGGAAACTCTCTAATGAATGCCAGCTGGAGTCCCACTGGGCAAGATCTGTGTCACCACCACGTTATTCATCATGTCTGATCATCTGCTGCAGGTCATACAACACTGCAGCTTCCTGCCTTAAATCAACACAGCAGAGAGAAGGAGAGAGGGAAGAAGAGAGGGAGAGAGAGGAGAGCCAGAGGGAGGGTGGGGGGCCAGAGGCAGAGAGAAAGAAAGAGAGGAGACGCAGAGATAGCGAGGGGGGGAGGAGGGTCAAAAGTGGGAGTAAGAAAGAAAGAGGAGAGAGCCAGAAGGAGAAAGAAAGAAAGAGAGGGAGGACAGACAGTGAGAAAGGGAGAGAGAGACATAGAGGAGAGAAAGTAAGAGCGCTTGTGGGAGAAAAAGAGAAAGATGGATTCATGCACAATGCAGGAATGAAGGAGAAGAAAGAAAGAGAGAGACAATTAGCGCAAAAAAGAAAGAAGGGGTGAAGATAGAGAGAGCACAAAAGGGATGAGGAGAGAACGTTTGAGCAGCAATAGCAACAAAAATAGAGAGAGAGAGCAAGAAAGAAAGAAAGAGAGAGAGAGACACAGAAGAACAGAGAGAGAGAGCAGGAAAGAAAAAATGAGAGAAAGATAAAAACACAAACAGGAAGAAGAGAAAAAAAGAGAGGGTAAGTGTAAAAGAAATAATGAGAGAGAAGGTAAAAGAGGAAAAGACACAGTACGCACAAGCAAAAAAACAATGAAGGAGAGAAGAAGAAGAGACAGAAGAATCATGTAAGAATGAAAGAGAGAAAGAGGAGAGCAAGAGCAAAAAGAGAGTGTGTGAAAGAAAGAGAGAGAGAGAACAAGTATTAAAGAATAAAAGGGAATAAGAGGTTAAGGTATCGGGAGCACGATGACATTAGATAAAAAAAGAGATAGAATGATTAAGAGGGGAGCAAGATAAACTAGAGAAAGAGAGAGAGCAAGTAAGACTGAGAACAGACACAGAAAGAAAGACAGAAAGAGAGCATGCCAGAAAGAACAACAGTGAAAAAGAATAAAAAGGAATGTGAGGAAGAAAAAGAGTAGGAAAGAGAGGGAAAGACAAGCAAAGCACATGCAAAAGAGGGAGAAGAAGAGAGAGAAGAGAGAGAAGGATTAAAAATATACAGGAGAGGGAGAAAGAGAGAAGGAGAAAAGTGGGAAAAAGGAAGGGGGTAACAGTACAAGCCAAAGAAAAAGAAAGACAGGGAGAAAGAGAAAGAGGTGAGCAAGAACAAAAAGAGAGTGAAAGAGAGAGAGAGAGAGAGAGAGAGAGAGAGATTAGGACAGAGTTTATGAGAGAGAAAAAGCAGGAAAGAAAGAAAAAGAGAGAGAGACGAAGAGGAAGCACTAGCAAAAGAGAGAGGAAGATAAGGAACGAATGAGGCAGGAACAGAGAGAGAGAGAGAATGGGTGGTAGAAGGAGAAAGAGAGAAAGGGAGAGAGAAAGAAAGCAGGAGTAAAGCAAACGGAGAGAAAGAGAAGGGGGAGAGGGAGAGAGAGAGAGTATACAGTCTGTGCGAGTGGAAAAAGACGTATCATTATTTCACATTTTGTGGGATAGTAATGGTGACTCGGATTGGCCGAGCCGCTCTCAGATCCCAGAAGCCGAATTCCTGCTACAGTCATGGTTTTCCAAAAATATGAGTTACCAAGGCGATGCGAGACCACAGACAACGTCAAAAAAACATGACACACTCGTTTCCAGTTGTGGGAGAAGAGCCGTTTGGTATTTTCCGACCGTGTGTCTGTTCCAGGACCTCTGAGGTCTCTGTGAGACGCTCTGTAATTCTACAGAGACCCTCTGCTCATGAGGGTCCATGAGAATGAGTCCGAGTGAGGAGCTGTAGGGGTTGTACCTCTAGGCCAGTGTTGAGCAGCAGCTGAGGCGGCTCGTCGTTAACAGGGATGACGGTGATGCTGATGGTGACAGGTTGGCTGCGACGGTTGACCTCGAAGGCCGTGGCTGACAGCGTGAGATTGTCCTCTGTGGTCTCTGAGCTGTCGTGGAGGTAGTAGATGAGACCCTGCTGCACCTGAGCACGAGAAGATACAGCACATACAGTTGATACAAACGTAGTTATCCTCAAAAACATCCTCGCGATTCATGCAACCTATCATGATATTTTGTTTTCTAAAGCTGGAGAAGTTGGACCTGATACTCATGAAGAAGTGGCATATCTAACAATACTATTACAAAGTATTAATATCAATACTGACACAGTTAAAGTCACATGTCCAATTATTCACAGCCAGTTATCCTCTCTTAGACTTCCGGCATTGCAGGAATTTAAAAGTGGAATTCCACAGATGTTCTTGTGTAATTCAGGTGTAAAGAAGTAATCGAAGTCATTCAGGAGTGGTTTGATGTGAAATTTCTTTACAGTGGTGGGAAGTGATGGGAACCAGGGGTCGCCATGTCAACAACACAAACATAGACATTTTATTTACTACCCAAAACCGCTCGTGAACCTACATGTGTGTTCTGAGTTTCGTATGTAATGTAGATGATGGTAATATCATGGTAGCTCTGAAAAAGTACATTTTCTTGGTGGGCTATTTAGCTTCACAGCCAATTCATTTTCTTAATTTTTGAAAAATTATTTTAAAAACTATTTCTCAGCCGCTTCATCATAGAAGGCTGTACTAAAGTGAAGGACCTTCGTATACAGTCTAGAAACGCAGCCCAGGCTCAGAGTGATTTTGAGGATACTACTAATGTGGACTTCCAGACCCTTGATTCCCCACAATTCCCTGCTTAGATATGACCCAAAGTAGAAAGAACATTATGAAATTGGTGCAAAACTGAACTTCGGCGGAAGAGTTTAAAGTTTTAGCCTTTATTTTTAATCCCAGTTAACATTTAGATTTAAGAGTTTAAGAGGCACATCTGTGGCTTCCGGTGACGTTGTGACGCAGCCAACTTAGTTGGTTCCCATTGGTGTGACCGGGGTTACTAATGAGAAATCTTCATAGGACAGTCCTATGAGGACCTGTCCTTCTGAGGACCCATCCCACTGAGGACCCGTCCTACCCAGGATGCGTCCTTCTGAGGACCCGTCCTACTCAGGACCCATCCTTCTGAGGACCCGTCCTCCTTAGGACCCGTCCTTCTGAAGACCCGTCCTTCTCAGGACCCATGATACATCCTTCTGAGGACCCATCCTACCCTGGACCCATCCCACTTCGGCTGCAGCCCAGTCTTTGGAACACAGCTAATCTATCAGCCATTCATGTAGTAACTTTCTGTGGAGGAGCTTTCACAATACCATTCTCTGGCTGCTGGTCTGTCACCACCACTGTGAATAACTGACTTGATAGGTTTCTCTACTAAGGAACCTTTCATACCAAACCAAGCTAAATGACTTTAGTGACCGTTTACATCTTAAGCAGTTAATTATGTAAAAATGTCGAATCTTTGAAATTCCCCTTTAAAGGAAAGGGACACCGTGGACACATGCTTACCTGCGTCCTACAGTGATGCTGCAGTAAACTCTAGAGAGATTTTTACTTTATACACTAGGAAAACCCCCCTCTGAGGGAACTTATTAAAAACTGCAGTCACTCCGGGATGGATATTTGGGTGCAAGTTATATGAGGCCTTAGCGCTACCATTAGTGTTGGGAGGCAAAATATCTTATAGCAACTGCAGTAACTGTCCTTAGTTTATCATTATTTATCATTAATATGTTTATCAGAATGGATTTTTGAAATGACAGAAATCATTCAAATACAGAGAACAGCAAAATTAAAAGCTAAAGTTAGCAGAGTAGCTTCATGTCTGTCTAGAGACCTGCAGTGGCTTCTTTTCTCTGGTGATGACATCCTGCTGAATAAAGACTGAATCAATGTTTTCTTTCAGGTTTCTTTGGAGCTGAAAAGATACAGTAATGCTTCCCTCGTTGTATTTATAGGCCTACAGATCAGTGGCTAGGTTAGCAGTCCATATTGTTTAACAGGAAGTCACATTAACTAACTAGTAATGCACACAGCATAGCAGGTCACAGCATATACACAAATCTGAAAACCTGCCCAGTTTCCCAAGTGCCTCGTGGAAAGAGTGAATAGTTACTCATTTCACAAACCGAAGACAAAAGAGGAGATATGTAAGACCTAAGCTAATGCACAGAAGAGCACATTTCCGAACTAGAGAAGAGCATTTCCAGACGGAGAAAACCAATCAGTGCTGCTATGGTGAGTGAACAAGCAAACATAGGACCCTAAATCCCAGGTGGTACTTCACACACTGGATATAATGCTATGCTGCAGAATAACAATACAAATAACTTATTCCAGTAGTTCCAGGCTGCAATGCCTAAATAGGCCATCTCCATGGTATACGCAGATATATGTATACTGTGACTCTCTATTTTTCCACTCAGTTTGAATGGAGCCGCTTCCCATTTACATAGTGTAAACATGTCATGATGAATGGACCAATGGAAATGCCCCAAAATAACTTTGTGGAATCAAAATTCTGGTTCAATAGACTTACGTTAAATTTCTTTGGTTTAAGGTTTAAGCATCATGCAAGTGTATACACATACAAGACAGCGCTCCACACATCAATATGAACTTCAAACATAGTCCTGAACGCCTCACAATCCCATAAAACGAGTATTTCTACCGTATTCTGGTTACACCACACAACACCGCTTACTCTCATAGTTCCCACATGCAAGCTCTTACTCATCTCCACTTAATCCCAAAAAGTGTGCGGTCCCATAATAGTACGTGTGCATGATTGCATGGTTCTGCTGTTTTGTGCAACACTCGTGTGCAGATATAAACCCTGGCACCAAAAGCTTGTATACATATGTTCATTGCAGTCATTAACTGCTGGTCTGTTGGTGAGCTTTTGCTCCAGGCTCCTGCAGAGCGTTAGCAGGCCCTAGTACGCTGCTATGTGCACATTTTAATGGCCTCCAGATGATCCCCACCTTATGAATGGAGCGGCTCAGTGTTTTCACTGATCGCCGGGGTTTATCTGCCAGACTGGCGTGTTCTAGAAGCAGCAACCTTTTCATATGCTGACATGTTTGATTGTTGTGTAGTTTGACTTCATTCGACTGTTTGTGGTGCGCGCCTCTGAACTACAAGCGCTGGTGTCCACTGAAGCCCAGCGTAATGCTGGGAGCCTAGTACTCTTTTCCACTGAGGAACACATTCGTGTGCCTGTTCCATCGTTCATGCATGCCAAACAACAGCATGAAAAGAACCACCGGTCCCACATGAGTGAGTGGAGAAATTCCCAATGATGTCTGTTAATGAGCATGATACATGCCTCTTTCATTTAGGGGCCATTATTCTCTGGTTTCAGTCCTTTCCAAAGCTAGTCTGCAGTTTTTTGTTCCCGCAATATGGTACTCATTTAGAGTCCTGAATTCTGTACTGCAGTGCATAATAAAAAAGAGGCCCTATAAAGACATAACAGGAAGGATGCTATGGAGAATAAAACAACCGACAGCTCTGGCAGGAGAATATTCTGACTAGAAACGTTACAAAATGACCATTTCTCCATTCTTTCTCTCACATGTTGGTGTGGAGTGGTCATGGCGGGGACATGGAAACCAAATTGGAACCATCATCTTAAGACTAAAACTAGGGGCAACCTTGGAACTGACCTAAACAATTACTTGCACCTCGGTTTTCGACGCCACCAGAAACCCGGCCTGACGACAGCATTCTATTTGCGACGATTCAGCTTTTTTTTTCTATAACAGAGCCGCCCAACCAATTTAGTGAAGCCATAACCTTCAATAAGCTCCAGTAAGAGCTGTGCCTGATCTGGGTTCAGTTCTTCAGGCTACACTGATCTTTCTTCACAGTGGGGTCTTTGACAGTCTGGCAGTGCTCTGTAAGGACTGTGTGGATGCTTTATTATAGGAATATATGGGCCAGTTTATTTTGGCTTGGGGCAACAGGGCAGCTCCGTCAGAGTTTCCACCCGTGCTTGAACAGAGAATGGGCTGAGGCCAAGCCCCACACTGCAGCCATAAGAACAGTGTCTAACCGCCTCCACAAGGCTCAGCACTGCTACGCTCACATGACACATAGCGCTTTTCCACCAGAACCCAGTCATTTCACTCTCACTCTTTCCACTAGCGGACCTTTGGACCGCCGCAGTAAGCGGCACTCAGCTAGGGGGTCCTGCAAACCCTATTCCGAGAGATTCAAAGGAGGGCTAAGATCACGTCGAGCAGAGAAAAGAGAGAGAAAGAAAAAGAGAGAGAGAGGAGACATTGATTCCTTCTGTCACTTAAACACAGAGAACATCACTGTTCTATGGTACAAACAACTGGTTCAATCAAAGTCTGGCTCAATGGCTATTATTCCTTGAATGGCTCGTAATTAAGATACAGCCTGGCTGTGCTTGAATGATACAGCTAATACTGGGGGGAGAATTTATTTGTCTCTGAATAACTAAAATGCCAGACTGTTTCCACTCCTCGTCCTATTAATTAAACTAACAAAAAGCTCCTCGGTTGCCCCCGTCTCGTCTTCTTGTGTGATGGAAATTAGGCTTTTCTTTAGCAGAACAAAATGGTGTAATCCATCCTCACCTCTACTTCCTTTACAGTACGGACAGAAATGTGATCAGAAGATGTTTGTATGTGTGTATGTATGAGTGGTGAACCATGATATTAGAGATAGGCCTCCTCTTTGGCACCATCATACAAACTGGCATAAAAACAAGAAAACGTGCTAAAACACCCGATTACCATCTACATTTCCGCTAACCCCCTATGGAATTTCTAATAGTATGCTAGTGCCAAGCTACTGCTGGTCCACATGAATGCATCTCTGTCCATTTTAGATTAACTGCTAGAACTTTTGAAGCCCCATTGGCTGATTCCACTAGCTTTTCCTAACTGTGTAATGTACAATACCTTCTTTGCGGCTCCTAAAGGACTAACAAATGGGAAAACCTGCTTGGCTATATCAACTGATTACTGCAGGGGGAAAATCTTGAGTGAATTATTGTTGGCTGGTTCTTGACTCTTATATTTCCAATGGAAATGTAACTATAATAGCATTACAGCACTACTATTAAGTTAAAATAAAAGAAGCAAAATGATTATATGAAATAAAAATTAGGTCTTCTCCCAAGCCTAGAACATCAGTTGATACATTAGGACACTGTTCATGTGTTTGAAATGTGCGGCAGTCAACACTTTTTCTGTTAAATCCAGCCAATAGATTATAAACTAGTAAAGATGATGCCAAATAATTGTGAAAAAAAACTATTTACCTGCTTGACAAAGACATAGTTAAGGTTTTTGCCTGTTACAAGAATATAGTACAGGCCATTAATATAGATGGTTGTTTCAGCATTACTATACTCACCTCACTCCAGGTGAAGGAAACAAGTCCTTCATCATCCTTGTCCAGGTATTTGATCTCTCCATGCAGAGGTGCCTCCTCTATAATGAATTCAATGTTGACGGATCTGTAGAAAGGATGTGTGACGTTGAGCACCTCCTGCGAGAGTGCCACAGCTCCACCTTCCCTCAGCGTGAAGTTGACCACCTGGATGGGAATAAGCCTGGGAACAATGTCCACTTGCACCTTCAGGTCCTCCACCGTGGTAAAGCCATTACTAACGTCCAGGGTGAACCAGTCTGTGCCCTGCAGCAAGGCCGACACATACAGGATTTTGCCCTTGTTGACATCCTCTTGTGTGAAAGAATGGATATAGTCCAGCACAGGGGTAGCTGTGCTGTCGGAGTTATTGGTCATTTTGACCACGTGGCCAAGACGTGGAGGTTCTTTAATGCTAAAGACCATCTCAGTAGGCACAATATCTGCCTGCTCCACCTGAGGGGGAGATAGGAAAGGTTTTTGTCTGTTAGTTAAGTATAATAGTTAAGTTTGAGAGCAAACAACAAGCGAAAAATTGTGATGGTTGAGTCTTTCCAAACAGATGCACAATGTATGCCTATTATTGTAAAAGGCACAAATTTAGTATGAATGCATGTTTACACAATCCAGCATATCCCATTTGGAATGAGTCATAGCTCTGGCTTGTGATTGTAGATTTCAGGGAAAGCTGGCATTGATACCGCTAATGGGATCACTTTTCTATTCTTTATTAAGCATAGAACAAAGCTGAAAAATATTAAGGAAAAAAGTAACTTCGACGTGATTTAGAGTAATGCAACTCAGAAGAATCCCATCTTTATTGAATTTGCATGGAAGCTGGCGTTCATAAACGCGCACTGTTGTGTGCTGCATATAATTATCGACTGTGTGCACAAAGCAAGGTCAGCCATATACCAGATCTAAATCACAACAGATACTGAACTCTGACTAAACTGCTTTCTTTTAAGTACAGTTTTGCAACAGAAAAAAGTAGTATTTGGAAAAGATTTATGAGAATGTCACTCTGTAAGTTTGAAAGTTACACTGTGGCCTTGGAAACTTCCATGATTATTATACGAAGCAGTCATACAATTTTTTGATTGCTTGTTGGCAGAACGCTAGCTACCCTGTTAATGCTGAAAGATACAGTATTGCGTATTTCTGCTTGATGTCTTTTTTGTACTTGATTAACCACAATTTATCACCTTAGGAGATTAAAAGCAGACACTATTGCTTTGGTTTTCTTGTGAGCAAACTAATTAAAAAGGAGGCTGCATAACATAGCAGTCACCTATTTATGTCAAAATATGCACTGGTATAACATAAGCTTCTTTCAGCAGACACCAAAATCCTAGATCCTGTGAATTTCATATTTCAGTAACATCAAAGGGTATGTAATTCTGCATATCCGCACTTTACATTCCAAGTAATAAGTATTTCATACCCCATTGTGTCAAGAGGAATAATTTTTAATACAATTTCTGCATAATTCAATCATTGTGATGTTAACAAGGTCAGTCAATGTGATTTAATATGAAATGGTTGTAGAAGCATGTACGAGCTCTGATTTCTTAATAATGCTGGTGACAGGAACAACAGGTTATCAGATGTACAGTGTAAAAACATTTATTTACTTTATTTATTTATTTACTGTTCAAAATGACCCATGTACATACAAGTGTTCTGATATTTTATATGTAATGCTGGTAATAGTAAAATAGTACCCTGTTGGTACCTCTCCGCCATGAGTGAATTAAAAATATACATATTAGCCCTTACATTAAAAGTATTATGAACTAATATATTATAACTAGTATCTTTATATAATCAAGTTGGAACACTGAAGTAAATTAGACTGAAGTAGGCTCTCATTCGTTCTCATTCATTAAAATAATTGTTAAAGAATTGCATCATTATGTTTATTTGTGTTTTTGAGCTCCATTTTGATCTTGAGCTGATTGTTGTTGTCTTATAGCTATTGCTTCTTTGTAGTTTGTCCTCAGATGTCGTGTTAACCCTGCTTAAATAAATGCAATTAATAAATAAATAAATAAATAAATGAATAAAGGTTAGTTCTTACCCTCAGATGGTCTGCGTCGATAACGGAATGCTCTCCTACATACGCAATGATCCTCTGATTGGAGGTAACCTGAGGTTCAGACAGATATCCTTGCTTGAAGATCTTGATTCTGAAAATTCCTTCCTCAGACAAGCCTTTTGCATGAACAGTGAAGGTGAACGAGTCTTTGGACCTTAGGCTTTGATCGCTGTGCTCATAGGACACCACTCCTTTCCTAAGGTCCTCCTGTGTGAATCGGCTTGCCTCGATACCACTGACTATAATCCTGCCATCACTAGGAGGAGAGGTTATATCATACACAATGTCTGCAGCGTTTCTGATGTCAGTGTTGGATTCTGTGCCCAGAAGACTAGTGTTTAGAGTCTTGGTGCTGCCGTGGTCCATGACGATTATGGTATTATTGACCACACGGAGGTACGGCTCACTTGCTTGCACCTGGAGCAGAGCTGTTGTCTTGTGCAAGCCATCCGACACTTGAAGCTGGAATCGCTCACGATCTGCACCATGATGGACGAACAGAACATTCCCATCTCTGAGGTCTGCTTGTGTGAAACGGTACAGGGGTTGTGAAGGGTCTGCAGACGAGACAATGCTGCCTGAGAGAATTCCCACTCGAACATAGACCAGTTGGGTGTCATTAAAGTCTGAGTCATCATCCCTGAACATGATATCATCAGTGGTCAGCAGACGCTGGCCATTTCTCACAACATTGAAAGGTTTATTGATGACCCTCTGTGGTACATGATCATTTTTGGATTGAACTGCTATGTTAAATATTCCTCTGAGGATCTCCTGCCCCTCTGTGCTGCCTTCAGCTTCTTCAAACACGAGGAAGCTAAACTGGTCGTGACTGTTCTCTGAGCCGTCGTGTTGGTAGACGAGCCTGTTCAAGAGCAGATCTTCATTACTGAAAACCCGAACCGCACCATCAAACCGTGGCACGCCGGGAGGGGAGTCTCTAATGAGGCGTCCATGCCTGGGGTCTTGAACAATACGGTACACGTAATCTGTGGATCTGGGAGTCTGCACCCACAGATATTCCTTGTTAAGGATGTTTTCGTTTCCTTCCAGTACCACCAGTTTCTCATTGGTCAGGCTAGGAATGTTGGAGTCAGCTTTAACTCTGATTGGGTAAGTGTATACTCTAGAATACTGATCCTCTGCAAAGACCTTGAACTGAAAATGGTCCTCAGCATCAAAAGCCCTGCGGATTGTGGGCTTATAACTGACCTGGCTGTTCTCAATGTCTTGTTGGGTGAAGCTGCTTCCTTCTGACAAATCCCTGTCTTGCAACATTAAGGCACCCAGTGCTGGACGCTTCCAAATGATGTATTTTATTGCAGCTGAGTTAACATCCTTGCCCTTCACCACAGCTTCCAACTCTGTATGCTCAATGACTTTTGGCTGCCCTTCTGTAATTTCGAGGGGAACAATCTTGCCTATTCCCACCACAGCAGGCATGATCTTAATTATAAAGGTATTATCTGGAAGAGTGCTCTGTCCAAGGCGAGCGTTAAAATGAACATACTCAGTTTCCGTGTTGTCCAGATCATTTGAGATTGTAGTGATGTACCTCAGTCGGTTGTTTTCCAGGTCCGACTGGTGGAATTGTGACACTCTCTGTGGTATACCGTTATCTGAAATAATTTGCAGCTCTCCGAATCTCAGAGGCTGTGTAAGTTCGAATATGATATCTCCATTTCTAGGAGTGGCAGAGACAGCCAGGTTCTGTATCCCTATAGAGGAGTTGCTGCCCTGAGTCAGAAGAAGTCCAGTGTTGGTGACCAAGCTGATCTGTGGCTCTGTAACGGCTAGTTTGAAAGTAGTAGACTGACTAATCTGATCCCCATCTGAAACCCGCAAGGTGAGATCAGCCACTGAGCCTCCTTTGTGGACGTAATAAATGAGTCCATCCCTGAGCTGTCTGCAGGTGAACTCTTTTAGGCTGCTGCCAGGATACTGTGCATTCTCCAAGTATCCGTTAGGTTTTGGGTCCGAGGTGATGGTGACTAGCAGCTCGTCACACCGATTATCTGAGTCGACTATTTTGATCAGGTTAGGGCTTAAGCGAGTGCGTCCGTTTTCCGTAACCGATATGTCTCCTCCGCTAAGCTGGGGGATGTCATTGACAGGGAGGATTTCCACAGGAAGCACGTACTTGTGGGGAGTTTTCAAACACTCTGGAAGATTGGATCCGAGTGCAACCACCTCTAGCTGGATTTGGTCATTATACTTTTCGTTGCCATCATGAAGATACTTAATCTTCTTATTGACCACATCCAGGAGAGTGAACTTCTTAGTGCGCTTAGTGTTGATATTCATATCTACGAGCCCATACCAAGGGTCATTCTCCAGAGTGAAGATGATCTGAGACTGTCGAATTCCTGCAGCATTTAGGCTGAAAGTCGGGTTGAGGTTGCTTACGTCAATTAAAGCATCCCCACCCTCAGGAACCAGCAGAGGGGTAACATCCAAAAGTTTGGAGACATTTCGAAAGATCTCTGGCGTGTCCTCAGTTGGGACACAGTGCCCTTCATCGGTGCCGCCTACATATCTGATTCTCAGTGGGGCTGTAGTTGTGGTTGTCTCAAAATCATAATAGCTGGAATAATCGTAATCTTCTCCCTCACACTTGACATGAACATCTTTAGTTATCAAGGCGTCCTGCAGGCTTCTGTCTTTCTGGTTCACCTTGATGTCTCCTAGACAGCCAATGAAGGACTCGGATGTGATCTCCTCTTCCATACGAGACAGGTGGTCATCACGGAACACTTCCTTCATTTTCCCCTGGATGCCTCCTAAGTATAGATTTCCTACAAGGTCAAGTTTTTCCGATCCATTCAGAGGAAGTGAGACAGATTCGCTGTCCACTATAATCTCAAAGGTATTGGGCTCGATCTGCACCTTTATCCTGTGCCACTGATCATCATCCAACTGCACCTTCAGGTTGTTAAGGACCACCATGCCACTGCCCAGGTCTACCACACCTTTCAGGTGACCCCCTGTCATGCCCAGGGCAATGAAATCAGACTGGTGACCTGGATGGAAGAAAAGCAGTGCATCTTCAATGGTAGTTTTCATCAGCACCTCGATCTTGCGAGAGCCGGTGCTGGCCCTGGTCCAGGTCGGGAAGGACACGAAGGAGTCCGGGCTGATAAAGCTGGTGGTCTCCCCATCTCCTGCTTCAAACTCATTGCTGCAGCCATCCTTAGTGTCGTGGCACACATGGTTTTCTGCGGACAAAATATCAAACTGCTGGGACTCAAACTTTATGTTGCTCATACACCCGCGGAGAAAGGGGACAGCAGTGTTGAAATATTCGACATCCAGATCTCTCACACCTCCAAGGAACACGCCCATATCGATATTGAGGTCCATCCCTTCTTGCACTTCGGTGTACGTTGTGAAAAGGTTGTCCACAGTCATGCTGAGTTGGTTTCCTTTGAGCGTAAGAGAAACTTGGTGGTCCAGCAGATTGTTCAGCTGCACACCTGTAGAGGAGGACAGCACTACTTCACCCGATCCCATGTCCATCTTTGCCTGTGGAAATAAACACAGTAACAGTATTCTTTCAAAGTGCAACATTAGGCATATGTGGCTTTAATGTCCAAGCCATGTGTTTCACATTTCCATGAGATTTATATTATGAAAAGCGAAAACTCCTTGCTTCTCATTTTCTTTCCACCAACGCTGTTAAGCAATTAATTACGAGATTAAAATGTCAAGATTCTCATTTGAGAATGACTGCATGGGCAGATAAAGAAATGATGCTGTTTACAATGTTTTTTGAATTCAATCTAACGAAAAGCGTGGCTGGAAATGCCTTTTTAATGAAGAATCTCTCAGTACGATGAATGATGAAATTGTTTTGAGAAAGGACTTATTGCGACATAATTCCTGCGCTTTCATTGCGGCAGTATATCTATACAATCTGTGAACGCTGGGAGACCAAACGTTTTCCTCAGGGGGCTGAAAGATAGGAACTCAGGTCAGTAACTCACTCCAGCTCCAGGAAAGATGTTTTCCATGTGTGATGAGCAGAGAAGTGAAGCATAGCCTGATTAAATGTAAAGCAGCTGAAAATACATCTGACTCATCAGAGCGCCATTCAGGTCGACGGCAAACCAAATTACTGCATATCTGGAAGACTGAATGAATATCTGGTTCTCGTGAAGAAACGGAGGCACAATGTTGTGCCACAAGAGAAATTGAACGAGGGTTCAAAATTGTATTTGACATGCATTTCATAGGATTCACGGCTCTGAATGTTTAATACAGAACCAGGAGAACAGAGTGAGTGGGTACTCACATTAACTAACACTTCTATATACAGGTAACATACAAAATGCTACAAATGAAAACAGAAACTCCAGCACCTACTGTTTCAGCTCTTTGTTGCCTATCATCATGCATCCGAGCGATACTGTGGAACCAACAAACAGCAAGTTCAGGTTCCTTTTTCCATTTTTATAAAATAAAGTGTCCGGCCTTACTTATCATCACCTCTTTACAGGCTGTTATTGAGCTAAAACATACAACCTGATAAGGTTCTGCCAGAAATGTTAGCTGAGATAACTTAGCATTAGCATTTTTCTGCTTACCTAACAGCCTGGCTGCTTTTCTCTGTGTGGATTTCAAGCCACATGTGATCTACTGTGACTTTCTGTGGTCTCAATATGGCTTGAATTTAACATAGTAATGGCAAAATGCCATGTGTCGTGCTGTGACGCTCTGAGGAACTGAACTGTGCTCGGAGTCATGGAGCGACAACATACATATCGCCATTAAAAATGATGGTGTTGAAGTTTTGGAAGCTGAACAGTGGTCTTGAGTTAAAACACTGCTTACAACTAACCCTGCCGTGTTGAGGCCTTACTTTAGCCTGGTTTGGTCCATAACAGCATACATGATATTACACTCACAGTTCAGTAATTAACAGTTACATTCTTCAGAGTGAATCCCCAAAAATATCTATCTAACAAGTGTCAAGCATTACGGATGATATGGCTATGAGAATATGAACCTGACTAAAGGCACATTCTAACTGAACCTGTTTACGCACACAAAATGTTACATTTCACATTTTAGCTTTATTTGCTTGTTATTTTGTGCCCTGCTTTCTTGTGTAGTGAGCTCTAAACAGTTCTAATCTAGAACTCAAGACATGAAAAGCCAATTGAGCTTCTCACCTGTAACCTGCCATTGGAAAGCTCCAGGGAAAGATAGTCTTCATTTCCAGCAGCTAGGAGGAGGAGCCCACTGCGTCTGCTCGTCTTGAAATTGAGCGACAGATGAAAACTCAACAGATCCTGCACCACATCTATCCGGCAGTAACTATCCCCGAAGTATGAAACTGCAAGAAAAAAGAGTGACAAAGCATGACGCACACGGCACTTTTGACTTTCATTTAAGTCTGTCGAACAACGAGCTGCTAATACATTAGGAAATCGAACGTATACACAACGGATGTAACTGTTGGATAGACTTGCGGGCTGATTCAGTCTTACACAGCTGCGGCAAACAAAGGGAAAATTGGAAGGGTTGTACAAACTGCTTCGAGGATTCTCTCTCTAAGCTATCAGTCAGAGCCCCATGAGAGCGTTTGGCCGCCAGCATTGCTGCAGGATTTCCCAGGCTTTGGTTGTGAGATTTCTGACTCTATGCTAATTCAGCCACCTGCCTAGCACAGAACCCCTCTCTTCTCCCTCCACCAACCCAGCACACTCAGGAAGTGGATTATTTCTCATTGCTTCCACGCTTAGACTAAACCGGGCAACAGAGCTGGCTTTTACAGACAAGGGTTTCCAGGGCCTGAGCCAAGCCATATAGACAAGATGGACATTTCATGCAAAACTCTACAGACTTGAAGGCACTGCAGCATGACTCTGGAAAACCCCTAAGTGTTCTTTCAACGTGGACCCAAGGCTTTTAAGAAGCTGCTTTATCAGGCTATTTCATCAAACAGCAAAAAAAAGCCTCACAGTCTCAAACCTTTTCTTTTTTTAACATTCAAAGACTTAATCACAACAAGTGAAAATGGCCAAAGTGTGACCCTTATGTAAAAATCCACAGAGTGCTAAAGATACATATTACTAGCCTCTTAGCATCTGTTACACTGATTCTCACAAACATTTTTCAGTTACCTCGTCAAATGGGTTTCGTGTTCAGCTAATCTGTTTCATCTCCCTTTCATTTAGATATCTGCACTATTTCACCTTCAGCAATGGCTAAAAATGCTAACACTTTCCTTTCTCATTTTTTGTCATCTACTGAGCTCCACAATCTGGGAGCAATGTACTGTGCAGTGGGAAAAATAAAAATGACTCAAGAGCACAGCCCTTAAATAGCACACATAAATAATGTTAAAGGCGGCATAATACGAAGGGAAGCCAGCTTTTATCAGCGGGCTCAGACTATTGTGATCAAAGTGACCTCATGCATTTTCTCATTCTCTGTTTCTCTCTCTCCCATGAACAAAAGACATAAGATAAAATGTTTAAAGCATTACCCAGTCACGGCAAGCGTTTAGCCTACAGTCAGTCGCACAGTCACAGGCCAGGGCTCTGCAAAGAACATCGGATTCCTCTGAAGAATATTCATGTAGATCATGCGCAGTGTTCACTTTGAAGATCATGCCAGCATGCCATTGCTTTTCCATGGTCCCTTTTAAGCTTTGAAACGCTTATACTGGGTTTTCTGCATGCTTAACCTTGCACTTAAGGCCTCTTTTGCAACACACGTGGTACATCTCTATACGTTTCCGTTCATCCCTTACTCCATACGCTTGTCTCTCTCATTGGAATCCCTTACAGTGGGGTTTCACCTCAATCTTCTTGAGCATTACAGGAATGTCAGTGTGGCATGACAGTCCAAAGTGACTGACCATTATAGAGTGCCAGTCAAAGGTTTTAATACGCCACTTACAGATTTACTTGTCAATCAGAATCACGCTGACGGCTTTATCCTGCACTTTGAAGTGAGACGTTATGCAATAACTAAACGCTGAGTAGTTCACCAGAGCGTTTTTACCTACCATCGACACCTCCTACCACAAACACTGCAAGGCAGCCAGCATTATGGACAACTCCTTCCACCCTTCTCACTGACTCTTCGCCCTCCTGCCATCTGGCAGAAGCAACCTGAGCATCCATCCACCATCTCCAGACTCTGCAACAGCTTCTTCCCCGAGGCGTTTAGATTATTGAATGCAGTAGATCACCCCAACATCCACCTGGACTAATGTAGATCCTTTCCAACATCCACCATAGACTGACCACACACCCCATTACCCATTGCTGCATTACCACTGGTGCACCCCTTGTTCCATTTATATATATATATATATATATATATATATATATATATATATATATATATATATATATATATATATATATATATATATATATATTCTGTATATCCTGATGGGCGTACCAGTCAGCCTGTACAACACCTGTACAACACCATGCCAGTGCATAGTACAAAAACAGGAACCAACGGTGACAATGTAAACAGGTAAGAGAGAGCACAAGTGTTTAAACAAGTCTGCCGACAGGATTCTGGACAAGGAACAGCTCAGTAAATTAGCATTTAAAGTGGAAGAGTCAAGCGATGAGAGAAGATTGTCTTCAAACATTAAGTCAGGCATCTAATGCAGTTCCATACATCAGGTTTTGACTACTTTATGTCTGATATGTTATGAGACATGATAGTTAGAAAGACTACATATACACAGAAGTATAGCTGATCAGTTTGTAAAGGAAGCCATGCAGAGTAAACATGTCCAACTGGTGTGTGATACTGATATTAATGGCAGAGGCCAGAAGGAAGTCTGCCAAGCATGAAAGAGCAGTATGTGTGAGTGTTATTGTGTAAGAGAGGGAGAGAGAGAGAGATAGAAGAGCGATAGATTATTAGGTTAACTAAGAGAATAATAGTCAGCTTCATTATCCTCATGGCTCTGCTTTTGGTGAGCCCACAGCTGAGAGAGCAGAGGATAAAATATGACAGTGACTGAAGCCAAAAAATTCCGCCTGCTGTTTCTGAGCTTCCTACAGAGCCAGCAGCTGCAGCATCAGCCAGAATGAACTGAGCATGGGCAGAGTGTGAGGGACACAATGGTTACTCTCAACAGAGCCAGTGTGTGTCAAGCTGGAGCACCTTAAACCTCTGAGATGACAGTAAATAGAACACGTGTTCAAGGACCTTAGACATTTTTGAGAGTTTCACCATATACCATACATTCCATGAAGCTGCTTTTTCTCTATGCTGTTTCTGTAGATTTACTGACTACAGCTCCAAAGGTCCAAAGGTTCCAAAGGTCATGATTATTGTGTTCTGTGTTATAAAGAATTCAACCAAGGCAAAAAGTGTGTGAGGTTGCACTGGGCACCTTGACAAATCATAACAGAGTCTCAAACAAGGGCTTTATTGTTTTCCTGGTCAGGTTAGGTTTGATAAAAACATGAAAAAGGTCTTTAAGGCAGCTTGTGCTTGTGTATCATGTAAAGGGTTGTGTAAAACCAATAAAGTGTCTAGGACAAATAAGAAGACAGCTGTGTCTTAAAGGACGCCTGCTTTGTTTCTTTAAAAAATAAACAAATAAAAATGTAGACAAAGCTTCACCCACTCCCACTTATCTTTGTTGTTTTGAGATAATGCGTGTCTTCTTCAGACACAATATTGAGATCTGGAGTGGGAAATTCTGACTTGAGTGCATGACAATATGTGTCTTTCTCGCAGATCAGATGGCAGTTCAGTGAACGCTATGAACACTATTATCTTGCTCACCACATCCAGGGCAACACTGACTAATTGTGTGCATGTCTTTTTGCTCCAGCCAGGCCAGATGGCTATGATCTGAAGACTGGCACCACTTGTATTTATAGCATTCATAGGAAGCATAGTTTCCTCATTTGCTTCTTTGCTCATAGTTTGCTTCTGTCTCCTCTATGAATGAATCTTCCCCATTCTATGGCCCAACCCAAACCCGGCCTGCTGCTTTCAGTGACCGAACACGTGTACAGAAGGGGGAACAACCGCAGCTTCAGGAAGCTGCCAGACATTTGGAGCTCTTTCTGTTCTCGTGATCTGGCTAAGAGAATGAGTCAGAGCCCATGAAGAGTCAGGATTGTTCCTCAAGCTTGGGCTTTTGAGCCAGGCTGAAACAATCAACTAGCAGCTTGAGAAGAGTCCAGACATTCCGAACCCGAGAGCTGAGAGTTCTTGAATGGCTTGAAAAATATTTAAGCTGAATATGGATTCGTTACGTGTGTTTTGAGAGCATAGTGGGCCTCTCTAACTCTCCTTGAGTGAACTCCTCTTAGCCAGCCCCTATACAAAAACAGAATATCTTATATATTCCAATGTTCTCTAGTTACGTTTTGGAATATATTGACAGCAATGCAATCTACTCCATTTTCTACAGGACTATTAAGATACAGGCAGATAGAGACCCAATGAATAAAATAACCAAATGGTTCTTCGTGTTGATGGAGAATGTCTTATATATAGAAATGTTCTGCGTGGTACCTCTTTGAACATGGTTTAAAGGGTTCTTGTGTTGTTGCAATGTCAAGTTTGTAATGTTAAATGACATTCATCATCTAGATAGAGCCATACTGTAATATTCGATGGTAAACACTAAAGTTTTTTTTTTTTCCCAGACCCAGGACGCTTGCTCTGTGAGTTCGGTAAGTTCATTCAAGTGTGAAAGTTGTTTTTGAGCCTGTAAGCGACCCAGCGAACAGAGAAATCCGTGGTCTGGGGTTTGGTTCCAGCAAACTTTTGTGCAGTCGGCTGAGTGTGTAGGAAGCTTTCTGCTCCCGGCACCACATGTTGGGTTGTGTGATGGCTTTATTTTGATGTGATGTGACTGCTTTGACTCATCACGTTACTTCTCTTTTCTAATTTCCTGTTGGAGGGAAAATGATTGTTGTGGACCAAAAGCTATTCGAATGTTTGTATCCAAGGAAAATAATAGAAAGCAGTAAACGACTGAAGCTAGTTCCCACCAGCCTACCATTCTACAAACCTGCAAGCACAAAACTGACTCATGGAATCAGTGTCACCAATCAAAAATCAACCAAGGGAATCAAATCAATCCATTTGCAATGCTCGCAACAAAGCCTGTCGACAATGTCATCATTAAGCAGATGTACAAGATATTGCTTGTACACCCTAGAGTAGCCCTTCACTGTTAGCACCAGAAAATGTATGGGATTATGATATTTTGGTTGAAAAAAAAAAAAAAAACTAGAAAAAAACATGCTTCCTCCATGGCAACAGCTGACCACTGACCACCAAGTTTTCTAAGCAAACCGCTCTCTAGTGTAACTGCAGATGTAAAATTATGGATGTCTATAAATAATGGTTGTGTTGGTGATTTGTTTCTCTGGTTGTTTAGTGATGACATGGCAAAGAGAGAGACAGAGGGAAGTAGAGAAAAAGAGAGCTGCGTATAATTATATGAAACATAAGACACCACCACTTAACTGGAGCCGCTCTATGTACGGACATGACAATATTTACTGTGAGTTCCTATGACGAGATTACAAATATACCTACAGCGTCAGCTATGAGCAGTATCTAAGGGAACACTCTTTCACATCATACACAGGCAGCAATCAGTCTTTCAGTATGTAATGGCGTGAAAATGATATTATTATTACTTATTGTTTGATAACTAATGTAAAAATTATATGTGATGTGGATTTGAGAACAAGAAATTGATGTGTGGAGGTCCTTAAGACAATTAGGGGGTAATTCCTTCAGAAGTAGAGAACCACTGCCTTATTTTTATGAAGTTTAGTTATGCTGTTGAAATGTAATTGCGTAATTTCATTGCATTTCACGTTATTAACTATGTTTAGTATAATTTTTTTTCTAGTTCTAAGTAGTTTTATAAAAACCTTTTATTGTATTTAATATTTATAAGTCAGTTTTTGGATTTTCATGTTTTTGTAATGTGATAACATCACAAACATATGGGAAAAACATGTGATGTCATTTTTTTTGAACAGCAAAACAACAACGCTACCACATTTAATAAAATATTACAAATAATTAAAAACATCTTCCCTTCTACTTTCAGATGCAAACTGTTGAATAAACAAAATTCACCTGTTTCATAATTAATGTGCAATTAAATCGAAGGGTTAATGTCAATAAGTTCTATCAGGGATAAAATAATGATATATTACTTTAATGAAGTCTGACAGGAAACAGATTTAGACAGCTGAGTTCTGGAGGTGGGGATGGAGCTTGACCGATGGCTGTTCTCACACGTAAACCATTAACAGGCTGGGGTAATGAGGGCCCCTTTATTAAGAGCAATTAAGACACTTTAACGGTGTATAGAGACTGAGCCAGGTTGTGCTTGAGCGTTGAAGTTATTTAAGGCAGCTGCTTGCTATAGTGTGCTCTTTCTGCAAGGAGAGGACACGGTAAAGCTCAGCGTAGCTCTGCTCTGGTGTTTTATAGAGCCCTGAGCTCTCTTTTGCTCCTCTCTATGGGGCTCACTTTACTGCCGACCTGGAGCCTCGGCAAGCCAGCATCAAATCAAACTGAAAACCAGCTCAGCATCCCTTAACACTGCTATTCACCAGGATCCTCAGAGGGGCCCAAGCACCGGCAGATGCAGAGCAGAGGAATAAAACATAAATATGAGTCTAACTGTAACCACATAGGTCGCCAACACTGTTGGAGGATGAGCACACACACACCCACACATACAGACAAACTCAGTGCCAATATTATCTGAAGGTATTCCACAGTCCCCAAAGACAGGAGACATGTTTCACCTTGCATAAACTCAGCTGCTGCATTTATTTTCATTTGCAGCCTTTAGTCCAATAACATGAGTCCCTTGGTCAGTTTCATAGAAAATGTTGATGGACACACAAATCCACCAATTACTCACTGTGGGAAGCAGATGATGCATATCCCAACCCCTTTTCATAGCTTTGCAGCTCTGAATGTAATTCAAGTATGATGGAAGGGAAGACTGTACAGGAAATGTTTGAACCATATGTGTGCGTATCATGGAATTTGACAGATGTGTTTGTCAACCCCAGAGAGTTAAAGTTGTGAGCTGATGATTAGTTTTGAGTTGGTAGAGCTGTTTGAAAATCATAACAAAATAAAAATCATCAAGAATTAAATGTAAATCATCTCCTCTTTGACCTGTTCAGGTGAGGCTGGGGCTTCTCAGCTTGGGGATCTGTATTCATTAGTTTCTTATGTGCCTTATCAGATGCTTTAAGGCATCACAGATCACGTTAATCCATCCATCCATTATTTCCACTTCATCCCGCTAGTCGGGGTCACGCTGGAGTCAATCCCAGCATCATGTACAGATGATTTAGAGTGACTGATCAACCAAACATGCATGTGTTTGGACTGTGGGAGGAAACCGGAGTACCTGGAGGAAACCCACTTAAGCACGGGGAGAACATACACACTCCACACAGAACGGCCCGGACGGAGAATCGGACCCAGACGGTCTTGCTGCGAGGCGACAGTGCTAACCACTACACCACCATGCCTAAGGCAAACAGATAGTATGTAGAAGCGCAATATACAATTGTATGCAAAAAAAATGGAATTATAAAAAATTTTAAAGTAACTATAAGAATTTAAAGAGGACAAAGTTATAGCAGTGCTGTAACATGTTTCTTTGTACAGTGTTTTCATCAACACTGTTTATTCTACACTTCTATGTTAAGTATTTGCTCAATTTACGTCAGTACTGCTATATTTCAGGCCCACATTTGTAATTGTGTTCTGCAACTTCAGAGGTTTCCAGCACCCGAGCCATTTAAGTTACTCATTATGGTGTTTATAGTGTGTGCATGGATGCATGCGTACACACACAAACACACACACACATGTGAATGCACATTGCAAGGCAAGGCAATTTTCCCAAATGTTGTACTGATGAGAGAAACATGGGTGTGCATTTCAACAGGAGCATAATGATCTCTCCACTCCAGAAAGACCTCTCTGTTGTCTGGGGTTGGCTCTTGTGTAGAGGCTGGGAAATGATCCCAAAATGAAAACGAAAACACCTTTATTCTGTAAATGCACCAAATCCTTGGGCTTCATCTTCCACTTAGAGCAGGAATGCATTTGCGCGAGGCGAGCGGGGAGTGTGACAGGGAGTCTCTCTGCATGGCTGTTTCATCATTAGATTAAACTGCAAGACTCCGGTGTGGAGCAGGAAATGGAGGAGGGGGTGAGGGGTGAGAGGTGACGGTTGCAGGAGGCCTCCATCTGGAGAGAAAATCACCTAAAACCTTTCCAGCTCAACTTCTTCAACCCAATTTCCCTTCCCCCCTGTTCTCCACGTGAAGCAGCCCAAACCTCACAAGCCTTAATCGAATGCTCAGATGCCATATAGCTGTGCGCACTCGCCAGTTTCGCATTCAGCTCCTGGCAGAGTTCCGTGTTTGCTTTGCGGTACCTTGTGCAGAGAATGGGGGAACATGGGGATTGGGGGAAAAAAAACTTCTGCAGAAGCAAAAGTTACAATGCTACACTTTCATAGCAGGGGAGAGCAGGGAGTACTGCAATCCCTGCATCAGTGTGAACACTTTAGTCATGTGGTGGGCTTGTCCAATAGTGATATCACACCTTGAGCAAAACTGGGACTGTTGCAACACACCCCGTATAACAACCCTCCCCTTTTCCATGCTCTCTGTTTCTGTTAACCATTCTATGAACCTCACGACCAATGAGGCTGAAGAATCAGTTTATGTTCATCACACCACTACAAAGCTCATGATATTCGCTGTAAGAGCTGGCTGTATGACCGGCTCACTCATCGGTCAGCATTGTAAGAAAAACAGGGAGTTGAAGGGTGGTATTGTGGAGAGAGAGCAGGCAGCCCTCCTTTTTATGTGCGTCGGGCACAAAGAGCCACTCTGTGGGCCACTCAGAGCTGCGGAAACATTCAGCTTCCCACATCCGCAAGGTGCGGCTGCTGACTTCACCTTCATCATTAAGAAGCAGACTGGAGCAACAAGTGCCTTATTTATCCTGGACCGATCTGAGGCCAATGGGGCAGCAACGTCTCACTCCAGCACAGGGTCACTCTGAGAAAAGTGGCTGATGCCTGGTCTGTAAGAGTGAGGTTTGAGTCCTGCGCGAACGTTTAACACGGTTGAAGGCACGATTTGGCTGTAAATTAAATTTTAAATAGTTTTTTTTGCCTCACATGTACTTCATAAGCTCAAAAATGGTTGTTGTCCAAATTGTCCTTCTTTAGTTTAGTTATAACACTAGAAATCAAATAAAAATACATTTACATCCCCAAAACCTCTTTCAAACCACATCCAGACTTGTTGATGTGGGTTTGGGCACAACATGACTTACTGTCAACTATAAAAGCGAACTGAACTTTATAGCTAACTATACACAGTCATTTTAAACAACAGGAGTTGTGCCAACTCCCCCTGGCAGGCACACTTGTCACACAAGCTAACAGATTACAGCAGATTGCAAAAGCAACAGATTACGCTCGATTGATTTCTGTCTTTTTTCTGTTTGCACAACTGATAATCCTGAATTTTTGAGTTTTGAATTTAAACAAAAAGAAGATGTTTAAAAGTAGAAACATTCCAACATTCATGTCGTTATAGGTTCTGAAAGAGATCAGAATTGGTTACGCCTGGTGTCTAAAATGTCTACCTGCTGCTGTTACTGTGTTATAAACCACATCAACAAATCTTCCAGACCTTTGTGAAGGCTGGGATGCTGTTTGACTAGACTGAAGGAAGTTTTGCAGGTGTATTTATGTAGGGAAAAGGTTTGGATGTCTATTGACTTCTAGTGCTAGTAAAATAGTCGTATAGCTGCAGCACCAAAGCACTAAGCAAATATGGAACCCAATGTTCTTGAGTGGTCGAGGAATAGAGATTTATTTTATTTTCACCAAACCATCTCTGTTTAAGATCACTGAGGTTCTATAGTTTCATTAAACCATCTCTGTTTAAGATCACTGAGGTTATATATTTTCATTAAACCATCTCTGTTTAAGATCACTCAGGTTCTATAGTTTCATTAAACCATCTCTGTTTAAGATCACTGAGGTTCTATATTTTCATAAAACCATCTCTGTTTAAGATCACTGAGGTTCTATAGTTTCATTAAACCATCTCTGTTTAAGACCACTCAGGTTCTATAGTTTCATTAAACCATCTCTGTTTAAGATCACTGAGGTTCTATAGTTTCATTAAACCATCTCTGTTTAAGATCACTGAGGTTCTATATTTGCATTAAACCATCTCTGTTTAAGATCAGAGATTATATATTTTCACCAAACCATTGCTGTTTAAGATCAGAGATTACATATTTTCACCAAACCATTGATGTTTAAGATCAGAGATTACATATTTTCACCAAACCATTGATGTTTAAGATCAGAGATTACATATTTTCACCAAACCATTGCTGTTTAAGATCAGAGATTACATATTTTCACCAAACCATTGATGTTTAAGATCAGAGATTACATATTTTCACCAAACCATTGCTGTTTAAGATCAGAGATTATATATTTTCACCAACCACTGCTGTTTAAGATCAGAGATTACATATTTTCACCAAACCATTGCTGTTTAAGATCAGAGAATATATATTTTCTCCAAACCATTGCTGTTTAAGATCAGAGAATATATATTTTCTCCAAACTACTGCTGTCTAAAATCAGAGATTATATATTTTCTCCAAACCATTGCTGTTTAAGGTTATTAAAATTATATGGAATACACATAAGACTCTGCTTCCTGACGAGGCATTAAAACAAATGTGAGTTGAGCAGAGAGCCAAACCATGTTTACTCTACTCTGCTCCCCTGCTTAGATTCTGACCCCAGTAACCTCTGACCCCTGCGACACACTCCTGGAAATTTGTTCTTTTTTCAGCAGGACACTGACAGGAGGATCCTTGGAGCCGAGAAGCCGGCTGAGGCAGGAAGTGCTGAATCCTGGATTATTCAGGCAAGGTGAGGAATTCTAGGACAGATTCAAACTCAAAGTTCGAGAGCTCTGGAGATTCTTATTGCTTGCAGATGTCCTCTTCTTTTGCGTGCTAGGCTTCTTCTTCAGCTCTCTAGAATGCCAGCTGTGTTGAATACTCTAAATGCAGCTTGTCGGTGTACAGCTGCATTACATAATCGTTCTGTAAACATTCACGGTCGGGCTTAATACCGGACAATAGCATGCTTGTGTGCCGAGCCGTTCCACCGATGATTATCGGCCATTGTGTTTTCAGTAGAGTGTGAAAGACCTCAGCGAGTAACAGATCGCGCTCATAAATCAGCTAGTGAAAGTCAGAGATTTAGCCTCTGGTCTGCTGCTGTGTGCTAAAACTGCCTTCTTTGTGTGCAGGCAGTGGGCTGGTGGGCCGCCTTTTCAGAAGGCTTGAAAGTGTACATCGGTGTGTTCTTTGCGAGTCTTTGTAAGGTTACCTTCAACAGGAGCCACAGTAGCTTTCTGAGCACCCCAAGCTTATGTGTGCCTGATCAGAGCGGGGATGTTAGCCTCTAATTCTTTGCAGCTGAAAGCACACAGCGCCAGACTGACCCTGTCTAGGTTCGGCGGCCCCGAACTTTCCGTTTTCGGGGTCTCATAAATGCTTTTCCAGTAGCACCCCCAGCTTTCCCAGAAGTGCTCAATCTATGTCCTGCTCCCTCAGAGACAACTCCACCCTCAGCAACAGCTGCTTGCGCCACTGTTTCCACCAAGCTACCGTTTTCGGCCACACCCTGTTCTCTCTCTCTCTCTCTCTCTCTCTCTCTCTCTCTCTCTCTCTCTCTCGTTTTGGCTGCCTCTCATTAGGGAGACATTAGAACTCCACCACTCCCTGGCTCGGTCTCTCTCATTCTCTTTTTAAGAACATACTGCTGAAAATAAATACCCCGCTCAGGAAAAAAAGCAGAATGGCTTAAACCTCAGCCTGATTGAGGCACTCATTTAAAGCGGCAGCGCGTGCGTGTACGGGTAAGAGGGAAGGGGTGGAGGGCAGTATCAGTAACACTGGAATATGTATATCTGAGTTATAAGCGCCAACGCACTCCCATGGGGGATTAATCAAGTATAAAAGCTATTCTGCTTCCTCATTCTCATTCGTAATATTCAGGACTAGCTGATTAGGCTATGCTGAGCTTCGAGCAGAGACGAGAAGAAGCAGCCGTGGAAATAAGTGATTCATGAAAACTCCGATTTGCTCCGCGTTGCTTATTTGCCCCTAAAATGCGCACACTGGCATGCCTTATCAGGCTGGGACACGAGGTGAAATGGAACACTCTGCTGGAGCGTAGCTACATTTTCAGTCTCTGTAGTTTCGGTACCGCTCCGGATCAAACCCACACTCCGCTGGCACATTCAGGTTAATGGTTTAAACATGCACTCGACTGGGGATCCCCCAGAGATATCCTCCTCCACCCCCCCTAACAGCCACTCATTTCCAGCTCTCTCCATTTCTATTTCACTTCAGCTTCTCTTTCTTCCCCAGCATTCTTATAGCATTCACACCATATTACAGACGGCAGGGCAGAGACAGAAGTCCCAGAACCAGCTTCCTCTATAACATCATTAAGGCATTCTCACTTCAGCATTATTTAATCAGTCATCAGCTAGACAGAAGCTAAGGTAGGCAAGAGTTGGGCTTTAGACCAAATATGATCTGTATGAACCCATCTATCTCCCGGCTATCTTTCTTACCTCTCAGTCTTTTATCTTTTCTGCACTTCCCTGAATGCAGAATTGCCATCCATGTTTTTTTTTGGCAAGTCAGTGTCCTCAAGCGACTGACTAACTCCCACACAGTGTAGGTGGTGGAGCTGTGGGAAAATGAAATATCAGCCATACTGAATGTTCACTGTGGCTGCAACTATGAAAGAAGACATATACAACACTGAGCACAACAATAAAAGAAGCTGATGTTCTCTTTCCTATCAGCTGCTCATGAAAAGGTCACTTTCCAGAATATTCTCCTCTCTTTTCCTAGCTAGCTAGCTTTGTTTGAGAAAACATTGAGTGCATTTACGTACACTTATTATTGCATTCATAATCAGATTTCTGTGTGATGTGTGATGTGTGATAACCGAGCACAATACTGGAAATAGACGAGCAGAGCTCAACACAGCACACGTGCGATGGCAACAAAACACTTTTTGAGCAACGCTGAAACTACAGGCTTGACTAAATGACGTAGTTAAACGTTGATCATCTTTTAGATGATGTGCATTTACATTTTTAGGTAAAGTGACCCATAAACAATAAATCTTTATATCTTTGGGATATCTTTATTATCATTATATCATTATATATCATTATAATCATTAGATATCATTATAGTTTATTGACTGGCAGCAAAGCAGAAATCTGCTTGCTGCATAATGCTGTGTTCAAATTTGCAGTAGATGTTTGGCGGCAAACCTGACGTTCTATTGTGTGCAAGGAAGCAGCAACAGAAAATTTTGTCACCACAAGCTACAGCGTTCTGCAGACTACACCGGTGAGCCGAATGCTCCATCAAGAGTTCAAGTTTCCCCAAATTTTCAATCGACCACAGAGGTGGAATATTGATTGATTGATATATATTGATTTTGTGGAAGCATCTCATTCTTGAATTCCAGACATATCCAGCATTATACTACAAAAATAAAGGAGTAGAGAGCATCCTACTGCTTTTCGCCGCCCAAATAAAGTCTACCTTGCTGAAGCTCTCCTCTGATAATCACACATTTTTGCCAGTAAAACTGTCACCATGACAAAATTAGCGTACTTTCATGCTGCTGTGTGCTGCATACCTTTATGAGGTGCCGAATGGCATATTTTTAATGCAAAGAGGTGACTACAGCATCATTTATGTAGATGTGGTAAATGGATTACTAACAAAATCTGATTATCTGCAGATTATCAGAGTATTAAACGTTTTTTATTGTAAGTTACTTGTGATTAGCACGATTAGCAAGAAGCCTGCAGGCAGCAGGCCAAGCAGTGGCTATCAGTGGTTTGTCTAAAGTAGTCTGACATGGTCTTGGTTCATACCTGTAATATAAACAGATACATTCATACCTGTAATATAAACAGATTATTCTAAATGTATACACTTGTAGCTTCACTGACATCTTCAAAGAGCGTGGCAGCTATAACACGAATTTTCAAATAGGCACTCCGGGTTTTGAGGAAATGATACTGACGCTCAGGCTAATTGTATTAAAAAAGTAGGCATAGCATATAAAACCCACACATGTGATGATGGATTCTTGGAAACTACAGGTAAACAAACTTTCTATTGCATATGGATTACCTTTTCCCTCAGTTCTATACAGGAATCAGGTTGTTGTGGATATACTGATATATTGTGTTGCTGACAGGTTTTAAACAGCCTTTTCTTTTGCTGCAATATACTCACTAAGTTGATTTGCGCAAAAGATTATGTTTTCTTGGGGGGATTTCAGAGACTAAATGTGCTGTTCTGCAGGATGATAAAGTGCTTCACCGTTTGAGTCAGCTGTTTAGGAATTATTAACTTTTCCACAAACTGCCTTTAAGCAGCTGAGAAGAATTGTAACTGCAATAAACTCAAACCACAGGTAGTCTCAAACTAACAGTGTGACTCACTCTTCCACACTTTCGTGCCCAATGGGCAGACTGAATGGTTGACCAAAATCAGGTGTACTGCTGATTGCGCATCAGCCGAGTCATAATGTGCCTTACCGCATGTCCACAGCGCATACACCACAGCTGCACACCTCACAGCAGCCTGTGACAAAATATTATAGGCAGCAGTGGAACTAAATCTTACATGAAAACACCCGGAGCGAATCTGAAAATGTCTTATGTGTCCTCCAAATATTTCCTAGACCTATAATTTCTCCATGCGTTACGCATGCTAGGCATCCATCACGGTTTTAAGATGGCTGTGCTGTAGTCGGGGCGAGATTAGCATGATAACGGCGACGAGGGCGTTTGAATGATTAGAGAAGTAAAGTATGTGCGACCTGCAGATGGTTGCCTCACATATCCGTACAAAACGTGCATCACTAAACGCAGTTTTACATACAACGTAGACAAGTCTAGAGCCTTATTTAGATTAATATCCTCTCTCTTGCGGGATCAGTCTCCAGGAAGATGGGCTTTTTGCACTCTTCACACTCGTAGTATTGACATTCCTGTCAGCCTGTAATGGATTTGAGTCTGGCAGCGTACAACACTGGGATAAATAAGGGTGAGCAGCATATAAACATGGTTCGGTGGAAGGCTGTACGATACTGAGTGACACTAATATCTTATTTTTGTGATAATAATTGTGATGTTGAAAGAATAAAGGAATAAAGGATTGAATGGTATTTGACCTAACACGGGGACGACGCCCCACCACTTTTTTTAAAAGTTCAGAACATTTGAATCTAAAAATCCCTCAAGGATCTCAACCTTTCATACACTGTGCAAACTGTTGACCTATAGACACGAACAGACACTCGAACTCAGCAGCAGAACCAATTCAAATCTCCATTAAAGCTAAAGATGCAGGAGATTTCCCAAACTTACAAACTTTCATGATTTCATGCTCAGAGTGCAACAAAGTTTTACTGCAAAACAAACACTGTTGCACTTGGCTTGTTACCACACTATGTAAAATATACTAAATATTTCTCACTGCTACTTTGCTAAACTAATACATTGATTAATACCTGATTAATACTCAATTCCAGGGATGAAACATAAGCTCTTTCACACTCAAAAATCTGGGACATTATTTTAATACTTTTTACCTGCAAGGTTTGAGCTTTGCATCACGTGGCCCATAAAAGACATTTTACAAGGATGCAGGTGTTCAGATGTGCCAGCTCCTTTATTACTGAATTATGTACTAAATATACTCCCGTGACCTTATCCTCTTGTAAAAATGTTTCATTTAACCAGCAATGCTGAGTCACTTTTGCACAGAACAGTACATGCAAACTAAACTAGATTTCTAAGTGTTCTATGAAAAATCAGGTATAATTTTTACTCTCAAAACTAAACAAAAACAAAACAAAATAACAAAGGCATCACATCATGTAATTTAGATGCTTTTGAAATCCCTGGTGTTGTATTGGCTTCTGACGTAATAAATAGAAAATAGAGAGAAATTGTTTCTTTTTTTTTATTAATTTATTTAAACCAAGCAAGGTTTGCCCTACTACATTCTAAGGTGTGAAGCCCTGCCTGAGATGAAAAGAAATATGCATTTAGAGGTGAAGTTAAGGGTTAATCTTCTGCATACTTTCAGATGCTCAGCTCAAATGAAGTCCTTAATTAAAAACAAATTTTAAAGCTTAGTTGAGAAATATGTCAGATTGCAATTGCTGCATACTAAAGGTTTCAGTAGCAGCATCAGAATCTGAGAATACTGATATTATTAGTATCTTACTAGTACTAGTGCTACCATCTCTAGAATTGTTGCATTACATATCATGATTGGAATTAAAACTTTCATTGGTTTGAGATAAACCTGCTTTAGGATAGGGCTGCTTTAATTTGAAACAAAATCATCTACAATTGTTGGTCACGTATATGCCTTAATTAATTCAAACACCCAAATGACACCTATGATTCATCAGGTAGCTTGCAGCATACAATAAAGCCCTCAGTGATTGGTTGGAGGGACATTTGAATATTGCACACTTCTGCAATACCAGTCTCCTGAAAGCCAATACTGTGAAAGGATTAAAGGACTAATATACTGTGCAGTCCTGGTTGGGAGGGGATGAGGGGTTTAAATTAGAGAGGTGTAGAAATACCAGTAGGTCTTTGTAAAGAAAACACAGCTAGATTTAATCCATCCGTCTTGCTAGATGTTTATACAGTTATTACAAGAACTCTGATTCTGAGTTAAACCCACTTGTCTGTTCCGCATTTATGAGTGATCATGAATGATGTTATCTCTGAGCTGATGGGTGATATTGCCCTGATAAAGAGCATTAAGGATGGCTTGTGTCAGGGCAGTAAGGGCACGGCAATAAGTCATGGTATAACTACAGAGACGGTTACATCTCTCCCAGGAGCCATTGCCTTCCTGCTCCATTCCCAACCCTTCAGTTATATATCTCACATATTCACATGCTCTTACGTTCGCCTCTGATGTTCCCTGAGCAGAAAATCTGGGCAGCAAAAAAAGTCATGAGACATGAAAAACCTCACCGATAACCAAGATACTATACACGATTTGTATTACGGTGATATAAATCAATGTTATTCATGATTTTACCATATGGGCCGATTCAGTTATGTGTATTTAGATTGTGTTTTTTTAATTTTCGAGTAAGAAGCTTCCAGTCCAGTCGTCTTGTCTGAACTCTGAAACTTTATGAGCATGTTTGTAAAAGATCCTGAAATGTTTGGATTGCTACGGCAAAGATATTTGACCTTAAAAATGTCAGCTGACCTCCTGTGAAGACTGTGTTGTGTGACATACTGCTATTTATTGCCAGCGTTGGTGGGATGAGTCAGATTGCTCCTCATTTTAACTCTCGCTGTCTTTCATTAAAGTATACCAAAAAAAAAGTGCCGAGCAGGGCTGGGAAAACCGAGTGAAGACGAGGAAGGTTATATTTAGAACTATGACAACTCAGAGAATCATTTTTCAAAGCTCAAGGTTAAAGTGTATCAGAAATCATTTCCCTTCCATACTGTAGAGTATTTTTAAGGGAAACGTGATATTAGAGAGAGGGCTCTAAGTGTTTTTACTCAATAATAGGTATAGGTGGTGGAGGTAAAGCGAATTATTGGTAAATATCTTATTGCTTGGCCCCCTGATGCATGGTGATATAATAATAAAAATTAAAAAGTGTTTTACATGTATGCAAAGGGCACTTTTAATTACAGATTACTGGAAAACAAGAGTTCTGTCTGAGATGATACTGTTGAACACTGGAGGAGGACCTACAGAGGGTCCAGTGGCATAAAGAAGTGCATTTTTTTGAGGGAGGGTTGGTTTTTACTACATCTTCCCACCAACTACCTCCCAATACACAATGCTATGGATCTGGGACAGTGAAGGCTGGCACAGGCTTCTTCGGATTAATATAAAGTACATCTACATTTTCTTCAATAGCTGCTAATGCAACCTCACTGGACAGCTCAACAAGCTTGGAAAAACTAAATGCAAACACACAACTCTTCCGTACAAACTCGCTGCGTTGCTACGTTGCTATGGCAGTTGAACATTCACTACTCATCATGCTGTGATGAGTGTTGGGGAGAGGGCGGATCATAGTGCCCACCCAGGGAGAGCAAGGCCAAAAATGCTCTCTTAGATTCCTGGATGGCTGTGGCTTCTCTGAGGATCGAGCAAGCACCCTCTCAATGACAGGGAGCCTCTGCAGTAGTTTTAATGTTTGGTCACAGTTAGAGAAGCAATCCTCTTCCCAGCACTATAGGACTGTGAGCTGCTGTGTCCACACTAATACCCCATCACCACATCAGTCTGTAATTCCTATAATATGCTCCTATATGGCAAGTGGAAGTGATAAAATTGACAATGAGTGGTAGACTTTAATGTTATGACTGATTGGTGTAGTTCCTTAAAGGATTTAGTTAAGCACTAAAAAGATTAGATAAACCTTATTAGTCCCAACGTTGGGAAATTCACGATGTTACAGCAGCAAAGGGATAGCAAGGCACTCAGTACAAAAAATATATAAATAAAACAGTACAGTACATACAATATAAATAATAAAAAGTCAAGAACTCTTAAAATTGTATTTACAAATAATTGCATGTTGCTTCTTAATTGCACAGGGGGAATGTAAAAACACTGCACATTACTTTACACTGAAAAAAAATATATTTTCTGTTAGTGTGTAGTGTTTAAGTGTGTGTGTATATAGTCTGCTGTGTATGTGTGGTCTGCTGGGATACTCCAATTTTTACAATTTACAAAACCTTTTAGTGCTATATAGAACTGTTTTTATAAGTGTGTAGTATTAGTGTTCAACTAGTTGAAGTGGTGTTCAACTCTAAAGACTAAATGAAGTGTTGTCAACATACAAACAATAAACAAAAAATGTTGAGTATTGACATGATCTGAATCCACATGAGTGGTAATCGAGACTAAATCAGTCCAATAGATAGAACAGGACAAGATTATGTGTGATATAGCTTATTGGTGATGTACTTTCCACACTCGCTGTTATCTCATTTAGATTATACATATTCCACCACATCTGCTGCACGTATACCCGACTCAGCCGCTTTCAAATGGCAAAAATACTTTTACTAAATGACTTTTAACACGTACACCACAGGCATACTAAACGTTCCATCCTACCTAGCCTGGCTCTCAGAAGCATTCCGGGAATGATTACAGAACATGTTTCCTCACAAAGAGGTGAAAACATCTTACTTACTAAACATAATTTACCAACAAACAACACAAGGAACCAATTTGCACAACTCTCTTTAACGTTATTAAAATTTGTGCCGCACATTCCGATGCGTTCTGAGGACTGCTGGTGGAACAGCGTTGCCTTCTGCCTCTAATTTGTGATTTCTAATTTCACGCCTGCTTAATGGGGAGCTTTGAGGTGTGCCTGCCTCAGTGCGGGATGAGATGGAAAAGGACAGGCATTCAGTGAGATCCATTAGCATTCATTAGGAGGAATCAGATCAGCAGCCTCCACCACACTGAGCCTACTTATTAAACAAGCTATTTAGCCTTGCGCTTTATCTAAAGCCCAGCCTGATTCTCAGGAAGAACACACACATAATCGGGAGATTATGATAGATTATCAGTTTTCTTGTGGCTGAAAACCAGCTCATGATTTCATGACTTCATTCTAATGATAAACATTGCAAACTCCTTAATAGACTCCACATCACAAAACGAACTACTAGATGTAGTAAATAAACACAAAGTGTGCTATTCACTCCCTACGCAAAGGTTTGAAGATGCCCTGGTCAAATTATATGTTTATTATATTATATATTATATTTTTTAAGTGCGAACAAAGTAATACATTCCATACAGGAAGCATTTTTTATTTATTTTTAGTTTAACATCTTATAATATAAAATGTGCCATAACTTATACACAGGTCAATTTTACATTATATACTTCTTTGCCGAATATGTTAAATTAAGTAATTAAACAATAATTGAGTTATTTACATATATTGTTTTTTTTACAGCACAGCAACAAAACCAGTCTTTGTATATAAACTCACACAAATGTCGTAATATAGACTCCAGGGGCTGAAATATATGAACCATGTGGGCCCTTTAAAGAAAAAGCTCCAGGTTTCCAGCTTGTTTATGTATAGGAAGCCCTGGGGGGTCTGTAATGAAACCATTACGCGTTGTTCAGGGTGGTACAAAAAGGTTGCAGGTTGTTAGTAATGAAATTCAAATAGAGTTAGCTGAAACAAAAAAAAATAGGACAACACAGCACACAAACCTGCCCTTGTCAAGCTGAAGGATCACATTTTAGACAGGATAATAGCAAAGCCTTGTTCATTTGGCCCCGTATTGAAATGCTTCAGAGCCAAAGAAAGTGGCTGAGAGCACATTGTTCAAAGCACAAGAGCTTTCAGCGCCTCCACCTACGGTCTAGGCCGTGTGGGCATTTTCTCAGCTACAGCAGAGTTTATCACATATGCCCATGACCTCATCAAACATAGATTAGAGTGGTTTGTAGGAGCAAGTATTAGTGTGGACACTAGGGAGGAAAATGAAGCGGCGCTGGGGAAATCACCTCACAAAAAGCTGCACAGATGCTACTAGAAGTTGAAAACCAGCTCTTTGGAAGCAGGTGATGCTTTCTAGCAATATGTGCATCAGGGAAAAATCAATAACAATGTATTTTTATGAGTTTCCCCAGGTCATCAGTCAGCATAATAAAATCTTCACCAGTCCAAAAATCAGTAACGATGTTACACGCAGACAGTGGCTAAAACAGAAGGCACATGTTGGACTTTACCAACTAAACATAAGGGGAACCCAGTGTTGACTCCAGACGCAAATTAGTACCGGAATGACGTATCCAGCTGAAAGGAGTTGCCATATCGAGCTGAAAGCTGAGCTCATCATTGCCCAAGTCAACATTTGTTTACTCCAGATGTTTCTCCCAAATGTCATGACCACAAATAATGGTATTAATTCTCAAATGACAAGGCTTTATGCAACATGTGTGCAAGGTTAAATGGAATTTGCTAGATTTGTGAAAGCAGAGGGAAAATGATGTTCATCCTAAATTGTGATTTATGTTGAAGAAATCCGATTAATTTGGAGCATTTACAGCTTGTTGTGCATTCCAGAACTTTTGCATTTGAATGCAGCGAGTGTCCAATTAAAATAATTTGATTCAGTTAATTAAAACCTTATGCTGAAAAGGTTCCAAACCCATCTGTGACCACAGGCATGTTCTGCTGAGACAAAGAGGAATACTGGACGATAATTAGGTCTGTTACCTTTTCTCTCAGACTCATAAGCGGGAGTTTATTTAAGCAGAGTGCTCTGAGGGAGCAATAACACACTCAATGTTTTAATAAACAAACTGTCAGAAGCTCCTACTGCATAAGTGAAAAGCTAGGTGTCTGTACTAGGACATAGGACATAACCCACTGGTCAAACATACATTTGATATAAACTGGACAGATATTTCTCTGCAATGGCTTTCATGTACATTTCATCATTTAAACTCTTAGTTTATTTGAAAATAGTTCAAAGTTGAAACTGAGAAACTGAAACCAAGAACTGAGAACTATGTACTGTTAATAATAATAATAATAATAATAATAAAAATAATAATAATAATAAAAGCCTAGACTCTTTAATTCATGCAGAATGTAGTTTGGCATTGTCTGAAAAGACATCTGGATGGCTATTTATTTTGCTCCAAAACTTGTACATATCCTTCAGTGAACTACAATGAACTTCCAGAGAAGGCAATGATGTGTCTGGATTCAGTTTCAGTGACAAACTGTGTTTACAGACAGTAGTTTTGGGAAGTGTTCCTGAGAGCATGCATTAATTCACTCTACAGAATTGTGTTTGTTTTTATTGCAGTGCTACTTGAAAGCCTGACGATCACAGCTATTCAGTATTGTTTTTAGACTTTGTTCTGTACATACAAAGGCTTCTCTGGATTCTCTGAATCTTCTAATGGTAGTATGTGCTCTAGAGGATTTTTACATTGCCGGATTTGCCTGTGCAGTCTTACAAGGAACAGGAAACACCTCCTCGTCTTTACTTCTGAAAGACTGCCTGAGAAACGTTTTTATACACAGTCATGTTACCTGTTGCCTATTAATGTAATAAGTTGTGAGATGTTCTACCAGCTGTTCTAGTTTATTACCATTATACAATTTTATCAGTCTTTTGTTCACCCTTGCCCAACTTCTTTGAATAATGTTGTTGGCATCAAATGTAAAACTGGCATATATTTTTCAAACAATATTCACATGTATGAGTTTCAACATTTGATGTTTTCTATTAAATATAGGCTTTGAATGATTTGTACATCATTGTGTTCTGTTTTTATTTACATGTTGCTTTATTATGTTGTTTTATTTACAATAGGTGCTTGAACCAAAGTTGTCATCATGTGGCAGAGATGGATGGGTCCTTGTATTCCAAAAATAATGGAATGATTTGATGATTTGATTTTTGAAGGACACTGGGATCTGGATCATCTCCACATAGTTTCCATGGTTTTATCTTCCAGTTGAATTACTTTGGGTAGGAACTGTGTCCTAAAACTTAAAACTTTTTCTTTGTTTGAAAATGATTCCCATTTAGATCTAATTACATCAACACATTATATGTAGAACCAAATCTAGCCTATCGTAAAAGATGAAATCCAGTAAAATGTGTTCTTTAACAGATAATTATTTAACAGATAATTTACATTTCAATTCATATTCTAAAAGCATCAATCTGAACATCCCCCCAGTCAATGATAACACTGTGGTCACCACTGGCTCTTGTTGTTCACACTTCTCCTATGAGAATATTTCAATAAAGAAAGTATCTTATGGAATAATTACCATGTTTTATGACCAGTTGCTTGTTTGGATGACGTTAGAGCTTCTTCAGCAAACCAACTAACCACTAAATGCATGTCTGAGGAATCCTCACTCACCCTGATCTGTCATAACGAAGGACAATTCATTGGCCTGAATCAACAGATACAGATGGATATAAAATACTTTTGAGCCCCATTGATCAAATTTCATGACAAGTTGGGTTGTGAGCGTGTGTGTGCTTGCATGTGCTTTAGACCACAGGCTGACGGCACCACCCTTGCATTCGGTCCCTCCATCAGCCCAACAAACCACAGTCATACTCCAGCTCATCCACTCACATTGCATCCTGAATACATGTTTGCTTTAGCTTACATGCTCACAGCAAACTGCTGCTCCCTTTAACGCTGAAATTTCAGAAAATAAAGTTGCATAACAGCTGTAAAAAGCAAGAAGCTAACAAGACTGAAACACTTGAAGCGGTCGTACTGAAATTCTCCAAAATATCTGATATATCTGAGCAGGTGGTCCACTGAGAAATCCTCACAGGAACTTAAGTAGCTAGAATTACCCGTTAAAATTGTAAGTGTCATGAGTGTGTCACACTCAAACTAAATCATTTCTCCACTTTTTATTGTGTCGTTATGCGACCAGCACATACAAGAAGATGATTCAAAAGATGAGATTTTAGAAAAAGCTACTGGCTAACCTGTTTTGAATACAGTACTTATCTAGCATTTCTTTGCTAAGTTAGTTTTAGCTAGTAAAAAGTGAGCTACTAGAAATTTTCAGAAATGAAAATAAGTGGCTGGTTTGCACTATCAAAACCAAAAAGCCCTTATAATGTTAATAGTTCAGGTGCGTCTGAAATCACCTGCTAAGTCAGTAGGTGCTAGATTGGTGCTCGAACTTGCGCCATGTGCTGTGGGTGCATACCTAAAAATGGCTCTCAATTCAGTAGGTCATCCGGGTAACATTCACGTACTGCTCAATGACTACTGAGTATTAGGACATACTAGCTGTGTTTGCCTGATTTGACCTGATTTTTACTGGATAGTAGGCAAGTAGGCGATTTCAGACACGCCCTAAGTTTGATGCATTGCAGTGGATCTTCTTAAAGTGATAGTTCTGTAAAAAACCTAATGTAACAGAATGTATATCTCACTCTGAATGTGGTCAGTCAGCTCAGACATGTTTGGTGTCTGGTTTGAGGCTAATGTAGCTAAAAAGCATTGGAAGCTTGGCATCATGTAAAATGCATGTCTAAAACATCTCACACTTAAACCTTTAATCAGAGTCTTTGAGCTTGGTCCACTTTTTATAGTTACAGATAGCAGCAAAGTGCATCTAGAAAACAGTGCCATACAGAAGTCAGATATGAAAGTCTGTTTGAGATTGCCTACACTGTTTGAGACGAGTGTGTGATGATTTAGCATGTTGGTTACAACCTTATGCTACATGTTAGCTTCGTTAGCCTACATTACAATTACATCTCAGGCACAAAACATGTCAGACACTAAACTGTAGCTGACTGAGCACATTTAAGAGAAGAGGAAAACTGTGCAAATCACTTCTTTAAGCGAACAATATTGGTGGCACCTTGGAGGGCATGCGGGCTTGTTCTTGAGGCAGCCCTGGTGGCAGTGTTGTTTTTGAGCATCCATGCGTGTGCGTTTGTAGATCGTTTCTTCCCCCCTGAGCCCTGCATGTGGAAGGATGTGTGAAGAGCTATAGAAAGCTTGTAATCTCATACAGACACACACTAAGTAAAGCCATTAGGCGCCCGTTCACTTAGAAAAGCAGTTCACATGAGGATGTGTGCGTGTGTATACGCAGCCTCTGGCCTGCCTCAGAGGTGGTCTGTCTGTCTATCCATTAGTCTGTCCCTCCTCGGGGCCATGCGGCAGCTGAGGGCCTAAACACTCCGCCAAGGCCGCTCGTTTCCCCTGATTAAGTGAACGTTGGAGTCAATTAAGTCATTAAAGCGCTCCTGCTCACAGCAAACACGCTCGCTTAACTGTGCCAGCAGAGCGAGCAGCCTTTGATGAGGGATGTGGAGACGTGAACGCACCGGTTAACTTTCTGCTAGCCCGGGAAGAAACGCTTGCCGGGGTTTGGAGACCAAAAACCCTATCCACCCACCCGTGTTCCTCCAGGCTCTGAGGTGGTTCGCCTGAGTTTTGGGAAGAACATTTCTTTTTTTACGTCTTTACGAGGCTCTGGCTGATTCCACCTCCAGACAGGAGGGGCGGCCCAACAGGGTGGAAGAAGGAAAACAGCGCGCGGAAAAGTAAACAAAACTCAAACAAAGGTTATTTTTCACTGGGTTAGCTACTGCAAGAAAGGCTTTTTGTCTCTGCTAATTTCTAGCGAGCCAAAAAACGCCACGTTCTGACTGAAACATGTGGAAAATGCCACAGGGGAGAGTGTGTGAAGAAATTTCACGTCTAAAAAAGGACCAAAGAAGGAAAGAGCTCTGCCAAAGTGAGTAAGACGCACTTGAGTAACAGTTCTTTCCAGAAGCGGGTTCCCCTTTCACTGCCAGATGGTTTGGCTTTGATTGGAGGGCGTTGGCTGTCTGCTGCTAGCGGTGACTCTCGCTGCCCATGACAACTACACGAGCCCAAAACACGTTTTATAACGACTTTATTTATGAAAATCGTCTTCTTTCAACTGCCTCTCACATGACAGATCCCTCAGAGATGAATGGCAGTAAACGCTAAGGCTAAGTCTACACTGTATGCGATGCACATTGTTGGTGTCCAGGTATTTACAGTCTGTTACACAAAGCAGAAATGCTTAAATGGACTTGCTAAGTAGTCTCATTTTACTCTCCAGTGAACGAACACCTTTTTAACTGCCTACTTTTATAAACTCTCGCATGCCGAGACTTCCATTCGAATACGCCTCCTTCAAATGAAATATGGGCTGTGGGCTTGTTCTGAATACCAATGGAAGTGAAGGTGCAGTCCTCTCAACAGCTGTAGCCTGAGTGTCATTCATTTATTAGGCCCACAAGCACATGCCTGGTTACACTGAACTGTTGTAGGCGGTGCTACCAATGAGCTATTGATCAGCAATGTATATTCTGCAAATATTCCCAAAGTAGTGCAAATGGTAAGGCCAATAAACCAAGACTTCTCAAAACATTACTATCCGGGACCATAATTGAACTCAATCACAATATAGTCGTCATGTTACTACACATACAGTATTTATGGCAAACGTTAAAGTGGACAAGTGGAAAATTGCAAAGAATTACTGACAGAGTTCGCCTATTAGTCAAGAGACCTCATACACTGGGATAATTTCCCGTCCAGAATGGCACAAATTCTGTTTGAAATCTCATGTCGGTATCCAATAAAAGTTTCAAACAAAGTCATAGTGTATGTTTTCCAGCCTGTAGTTCTAAGAGGAGACTGAAAAGTTTCAGCCAAAGCACTCCTTGAAATGGTATTTAAATGTCACAGGAATAATATGTGTTCATTATTCTAGTGCTACGTGCATGGAAAGTGAGTGTTCAACTGAGTTATGAAACTTAGCCCAGTTGGGCACACGCCTGAGTAAGACTTTCATTTTCGGTATGGAATGATTTCATCATGTGGGCCTGCCTTTCCACTAGTTTGCTGAGCGTTCAAGGTGGTTCTATTAGAACATTTCGCTCATATTTTACAAGGGGAACACTGTCTGAAACCCAGTTTCTCTCACATCCCCGGAAAGTCTTCAGAATTCTGATCAGTTTACGCAAATGTCAGGTAGCGCCAGAATACATTCATCCAATGCATGACTGAAGCACCGGGAAAGCACTCCACAAGACCAGAGATCAATATCAGCTCCATTAAAAGAACTTGGGAGTTCGGAGGCAGTCACTGGAACCATTGAGTCAGATGAGCGAGAACCACTTGAAACAGTAGGTTTGACTGTAGGTTAAAGGACTGTAGGGCTTTAGTGAAGGCCTACAAAGTCTGTTACTTGGTCCAGTTCCAAATGAAATGTTGTTTTTCACTCCTTGGGCCCACTACTGCTCTGACTTTCTTGGGACACTGACACGGACGAAATGACACATTCGACTGAAGAATTTCTCTGGTATGCAGCTTGGAAGCAGTGTGATCGCTGAGGGCCATACCGCACCTTTGATTTGAGGATGCAGCTCTCTGCACAAGCTGGTTTAGATTTTCCAGCTAGATTCCGTGCTTTCTCCAGATGATTCATTGTTGTTCAAATGCTATGATTTCCCAAATAGCCCCTGAAGTGGTTTGAATTCAAGTGTAAATTTGACTCCTGCTTATCATGTTGTTATGTAAGAGCCTGGAAAAACAGGCTAGTGGTCCTTTTCTAAAAGACCTTTGATTGAACTACGAGTGAGTTGGTGGAGGAGGCGGGTGAAATTCAGATCAAAACAGTTTTTTTATTGTACGGCACTGTAGGAGCATGATATTTCCACACTGTTTACACAATGCGTTATGCAGGTAAACATTATCCTCAGCATTTTCTGTTTGTGAAGGTTGAGGGTGGAGGTGGACAAGGTGTGGAGTTTATATACTGTGAATCCTTATTGCCTTGGTATGCATTTGTAATATTTAGTCTCACACTGGTATAGAGATGAAGCTGATTGAATGTAATAAAGTCATATTAACCCTTTGATTCACAGCCTGGGTCAAAAGTAACCCGACTGAGATTTTAGTTTCTATATCTCTGCAATAATTTCGTTTCATCATGAATTCACCATCAGGTTTCCATGAATTCCTCAATTCACTTGTTCTTGATCATCACAAATCCTAATTTTATTGATTTATTTTACTTTTTTAATAAAAATCATTTTCATATCACTGCCCTTCTAACACATAACATGGGTCAAAAGTAACCCTCATGTACTCACTGTGGAATTTGATAGGATCTATTGAGATTTGTAAAGATTTGCAGTCAGGAACATATTTACAAAAACAATTTTTGATCCTGAACTAAATAAATAAGAATTAAATATTGATTAGGGTTGAAAACAAGATTTTTAATGAGCAGTTAGAACATTAAATAATTAAATAAACTGATTAACACATGACACATGTTGTGCATTAGAAGGGGTTTACTTAGCTTGAGCATTAAAGGGTTAAGGACCAAGCAGAGCCCAGCTAATATATTGCTTTACTTATAATATAAGCTGAGATTGATGTTGATTTTATCAGTATTGGCAAAGCATTTCCAGTAACTAATTGATTGATACTGAGTGTAAATACAAGGAGATGTTTTTAAGGAAGTGGCCATTTGTTATAGAGCCTTCAAATTGACTTTAGTAAATGTATCCGCACACTATGTAGTATTGATTCATGGGCTACAAAACCTGAGCCTAAGGTTTAATTTAGCATCTACATGACTGCTAGATACATCGCAAAAGTCCTGAAGGTAGTTGATGAGATTTGCTGTCCTTAAGAATGTCTTCTGATGTATACGTGCACTATTAAGTTAAATTATTAATAAATAATTAAAATATATTTTATGGTTTGTATGCAATTAAAATGTATTCCTGTGTGATCTTGTATTATGGAAAGAATAACCAGACTACTGGAAACGACTTTTGTTTACTGTAGGTTGATGGGTTTACATTGCCATGACAGAGATCCATGAGCCTGATCTATGAGCCCACATAACCTGCTTATCTTTATTGAGATACTGAGATAATGAGCAGATTAAGAACATTATTTTGTTCAAAATAAATGGTTATATGTGTAGATTATCAGTTTTATAATTTATTTACAAACTACTTGGGACATCTGTGACAGCCCCCTTGATTGCGAAAGTTTTCTGCTTCTAATATTTTGGCTTTATTTTTAATGTCTTCTACTAGAGTGTTTGTTAAATTGCTGCTTGCCTGCTTAGCTACTGAAACGCCACTAAACAGAAAGCACAAAACAAAGTTGACGTTTGCAGTTAAAGTGCACGTCACATCTCGACAGTTTCTTGCTAATGCCTGCCACAATTCAGTACTCTTTGTTTATCAGAATCAACATTCACAAGGGTTCTTCAATATATCTATTTTTACTTGAAATAATATCACCATCACTTTGATTGACACCTGGTTGAAGACTCCAACATGCTGATGTCCAGTGGTGGCAACTGTATGAACAGACAAAAATCAAACCAATCAAAATAGCTCATTAATCATCCAATCAAGTTGACCGAGCAAACTGTGCTGTTCATTTTGAAAGTGATATACTTCTCCTTAACTTGGAATTAAACTTGGAATCAAGTGGAATACGTGACTGTATGCATAAACCCATCATTAGAAATCAGTATTATGGAAACAGCCCAGTCATGTATGTGGTATATGTGTATACATCCAACTGTATCACTACTAATTTGTGATGTGAGACTTTAGACTCTGTAGCTTCAACCAAATTGCTTCTTTGTTTCTGGTTGCTTAAGTAATCTATGAGGAAACAATTAGACTAAATACAAGACGGGGCAATCCCAGTGCGAGGGGCTAACAAGCACTCTGTTGCCATAATTAAGACCAGCTTAAATAAGACCAGTCCTTATGTCCTTATAGGTCTAAGCATTTATTGTTCCAGAGGTGTGAGACTGACACACAGACAGATTTCAGCAGCTTGCTCTCCTCAGCGTTACACCCCAGACCCGAAGTTTCCTCCAGTTTATTTTAAGCCCTCGTGCATTGCCGATGACGACATGGCTCTGGCCACGAACACAAGAGACACTGTGAGCTCCAGCTCCCACAGCAGCCTACCCAGAGACCCCGCTACCTCCCACCACCCCCTCAGCTTTTCACAGCAGCCTGTGAGGCACTGCCTTCTCTTTATGGTTCAGCTATATTTATCCAGACTGCTCTTTGTGAATGTATGGGGCTGCCAGAAGCCTCTCCCTTTCCACTGCTCGATAGTGCCTCTGGGGAGCAACTGTGCGAAGAGACTCCTGCAAACTTCCCAAAACACTTTAGGTTGCGATGCAGATTTAACGTGGGACAAGAGAAAGAGCTAGCGCTGACACGCAGGCACGCTAACAGCTGTGCTAAGCCCCCAGTGGAAAGCACTCTCTTTGCTCTCCACTTTCTCTCCTGCTGCCAAACCAGTTCACGCTTTAGTCACGGGAGAGTGGGGTTAGATTCTCATTTAGACTGGTCAAAGAAGCATCTCTAATTGGGATGAAGTACTGAATATTTTTTGTGTGAGAAAGGAAAATGAGAAGGCTTTCATGACCCGAGACAACCTTCTACAGTACAGATGTTAGTCTATATGTGCAGGTATCTGACTTGGCCATACGCCTGTAGGAAAAACTTAAATTAGTATAGAGCTATAATAAACAATAATAATAATAATAAAAAAAAACTCTTGTTGATCAGAATTGTTCAATAAATTTGCTGCGTGTCTTTTTATACAGTAATAAAAAACATAATCAGATACAGAAAGAATTAAATCTACCTGATACCTGAAGTTATACTGTGGCCAAAGTGGAGGTGCAGGCACTGTAACTCCCCTGGCAGCTGATTTATAGTGCTATGCAAGTTTTAGCCACTTGGGGCCATTATTATGTTTAAAAGCCATATTTCCAGACAGGATGTTTTTATTTGCCCAGAAAAACGGGTATTAATACAGTATGTAGTGGTTTTATATATGTCAGTGTGTTTAATTAACCCCTTTCAAGGGGCAACCCAGTATTATTAGCAGTTATCATTTAAAAACATATATGGTGTTCTTTATTGCAAAGGTGCAAAGTTTTTTTTTTCAATTTTAAGGGACCAACCCCATATTCTCAGAATGAAGGCGCTCGACCCCATAGAGTTACAAGGCTCGTCACACTCCCACCTCTCGTTCTTTAAGATACCCTCCATTGTTCTACAAGTGGTTCTATTGTGGACTATAGAAAACTTAAAAGTGGTGATAGGCCAATAATCTTTGTTGCAAATGCATGGAGTTCATTTCAAAATACTCTCTCAAATAAAAGAGATCCGCAGTCACCATCTAGATTGTTACCAAGCAACCAGCCCAACCATGTCTCGGACTGTTCCATGTGATGTTGCTGGCAGGCAGAAACGCTCGGCAACAAATCACGGTGAGGATCAGCGTGGTGGGCGATGGCCCAGTTTGTTTATTAGCAGAGAGAAAAGCGCTTCTCTTTTAGGAAAGCCTTATGATGATCTGTTATCTCCACTGCTGTCTCCTGATGATGAGTCAGTGCTGGTCTTCCTCTGAGGGATTCCATCTGCAGCTGCACGCTGTGCAGATGTATTACTCACCAACACATGAGCTACTGTGGACCTATCATCCTAATCTAATTACAATCACAGTTAGACTGGAGCGGTGTCACAGCACAGCATGAAACAGAATTATCAACGAACCACAGCCAAACAGCTGACAGTGGTGCAGCCCTTAATCTGATTATACAACCTCAGTGTTGTTTACTCATCTATTTTAGATGACAGCACTGCCAATCTTGCTTTTCAAAGGAATGCACCATCATCTTAGATGCCACTTCTGGGCCCACAGTCCTCAGGCGCCTTCATCGGATCGAAATGTTTAGCTGAAATAACTCTGAAAATTCAATACTCCATATGACCGAACACTAGCAGGGCAGAAACTCTTTGCAAGTCTTATTTGCCGAGAAGGCAGGTCTTCCTATGTAAATAAAAGAAGAAGAAGCATGTACTGAAACTTGGACTTATTCTTCGTGAAGTGAGGAACTTTAACAAGCTGTAGATTTTGTCAGGCTATTCGTATGTTGGACAGCATCGCCATTAGTTCTTTAGTAATAGACAGAATTTAATTACACAACAAATGAGGTCAAATGCTCTAGCTGTCCCGTCATGTTAGAACACATGATTGTTTCAGCAACAGTCAGGAGTGTAGCACCAAATTTGGGCCCTAGGCACAGTAGTGTGACCAAGTGTGACCAAGCACCACCCTCCACCCCCTTGTGAGATAATAAACCAAAGGAAAATAATATAATGCATTTATTATGTGGTGTTTCTTTTAATGATTAAACAGCTGACAATCAATAAAGTAAGTGTGCTCTGAATCACAAGCTTTGCTGTGTTTCATTACAAATTAGACACAAACTTACTAGAGAAATAAAATCTCTGTTCAAACCAATCAATTATAAGAGAGTAATTCATATATATATATATATATATATATATATATATATATATATATATATATATATATATATATATATATATATATATATATATATATATATATATATATATATATATATGCTTGGTCAGCTCAGCTTTTCTGAAGTTGCATCAGCAAAGAGGTGCTACATTTTCTCCCTCAGTGACTGTTGCTGCTTCTGAAACTAACAGCATGTGTTTTACAGGTTAGCTGCTGGGCTGAGACTGAGCCTCTCAGAAACACTCCCTGTGACGTTAGCTGTTTTCTTTAAAGGAAAATACCAACTTGCTGCACTAAAATCCTGTGCTGCTTGTGTTGGTTACAAATGTCTAAGGTTGCTAGTTAACTACATTATTACAACACATGATTTAGAGTGATTTAGGCTCACCTAAAAAAGAAACAGATCAGAATCTGCCTGCTATCTTTTTTTCTATTGCTTCTATTGTTTCATTTGTTTGTCAAATCAAGTAGGCAAATCTGGTTTCATTTCACTGTGTCACAACTGCTGAACACACACTAACTGCTGTCTACAGCTATAGCGTACAATGGAGAAGGCACACAATAGACATAAACGAAAGTAAGAGGGGTGGTCTTGGCCATCCCTGACCCTCTCATAGCTACACCCCACATTGTAAGTGCTTCATTGGTTTAACCTAAACAAATGTACAACTGAACCTGTTTTCTTCAACCAAAAAATTAGTTTGAATGAACGACTTTTCAATCAGGTTGAGTAAAATTTGTTCAGTATTTTTTTAGGTTGAACCACAGTGCAGCACACATGCATACACACTTACCACGTGAATCAAGTGTGAGTCAGTAATTCTGAGGTTATTATTACCCTCAGCACCATAAATCTAAAATAAACACCTAGCGCTAGTCTCGGCTCTCAAATTTCATCTTTTAATTAGCATTGTATCTATATGTAGAAGCCTCCTCTGTACTGCTGCATGCAACTGGTCTCTCTGGGTGTCTTTAGCGTCGCATTTGAATCTGCAATGTTTGTGGTGCGCTGAGGGCAAACCGGTATTCAGACAAAGAAGTCAGGATGCACTGTGGACCGTCATGATCTATTACTTAAGGACTGAGGTTTTGATTGATGCGTTGGACTCCCAGTGGTTTATCAGACATTCTTAAAACCTAGTCTTGAACTAGACGGCAAGGCCATGGGCGTTTCACCATTAAAACTCCTACTTAGACTAGACTTAATCACAGTCTGAGAAACTGGTCATAAGGTTACATGCACACGGTCATCTTCACCTTCCCAGTAGTTATTCTCATCCTGCCCCTGAGAAATGAGAACAGTTATCAGTGCACAACAAACTTGCTATTGCTGTCACCCTGGTGGTTTCAAACATGTGCTCAGACTAACACAGGTGGCAATGTGAAACCTAGTACTCTCGCTGAATGAGACAAGAGATCTAGTGAGAAGGAGAAGCGAACGAAGATGGCAGTGATGCTGAACACGCATATGATGTTATTTGTTGACTGAATTGAGGAAGGAGCGCAGCTGAAGCCTGCTGCGCATCGGTTGTTAGTAGTCAGCTCCAGTTCTCGTACGCACTTTAACAACCAAATCCATTTGCATTTGAGTCTCTTGTAGCCTCCTGCTTCCTGCAGCATTACTGAATATGGTTGTCATCCCCGCGTTCCCAGCCGTGCTGTCTGTGAACTCGACTGTACTTAGCTCTAAAATCGGTTCTGACAGGCGTGTTTAGTCTGAGTATAGATGTAGTGCCACACCCAGTGTCTGTCTGTCTCTCTCTCTCTCTCTCTCTCTCTCTCTCTCTGTGACCCATCCAGCAGTGTTCCTCAAAGCCTGCGATAAAGAGCTTTCAGTGACACAGCTATAGAACACGAGAGGCTCCACACATCTGCTTCTGTATTATTTCCAGTTTGGTAAAGAATCCTCCCGCCGCCGCCCCCCCGCTCTCTCTCTCTTTCTCCTTCTCTCTCTCTCTGATCTCTCTGCACTCTCTCAGAAGAGACACTCCCCTCATGACTGTTTCCAATGAGGCCCATTAAAAATGGATGCCCTGGGATAAAAAGTGCCTCACAGTAGTTTTTCAGTTTTAAAGTAAATAAACAGAGAGGGGGAAAAGAGAACAGCCCCGCTCTGTTTTTTCTTCTCCTCTTTTATGAGAGAACAGCATGCTCACCAGCCACACCCATACCCCGGACCATGGATGACAGTGAATGTTAAATTGTAGGCAGCAACTTCCACACCGCAGTTCTCCATAGCAACTGGACTTGGTGAGATGCAGCCTCATGAAGTGCAGCTCATTAAGGTTAATATTTGATCTCAGGGTCACTGTAGGGGTTAGAACAACACACGCTGACATACGACCCCCGTCCACCTCCACAGAGAGTCACAGCTGTGTGTGGATCTTTGTGTGTCGTGGCCACAACAAGGGATGTGTTTAGATTTGAGTCAAAGTGTTTGTGTATTCTTGTAGTGGTATATTTGTGAGGACCTCACAAGTATAGGACAATATAAGATTCTTTTGGTGAAGTGAGGACATTACATATTTTTGGTAAATCTAATAGAGCTGAGAAACAGCATGTTGTACACTAAACTTAAGGTTAGTGTTAGGTGTAGGTGTAGTAGTATTTAGCTACAATAATACAAATATCAACAGAAACCTGTGGATGACCTTACAAGTAAGACACATGTGTATGTGTGTGTATGTACCTGTGTGTGTGTGTGTGTGTGTGCATATATAGGAACCAGGGGCTAATTTAAAATCCCCAGCATAAATCTAATCTGATGTGTTTTGACAGCGAGCTAGCTCAGGGTCCACTGTGAGAAAGACTGCTCATGCCATGTCACATCTATATCCAGAAAGTACCCCCAAGTACAGCGTAAAACATCTCTCTCTTTCTCTCTTACTCACTCTCTCTCTCTTTTTTTTTTTTTGGTTAAACAAACAAATGCATTCATACAGTTTCATACTATGTGGCTTACATGTATGTATAACATATATTGTACCTCCAGCTGCAAAAAGGTTAACACATACACTCACTAAGCACTTTACTGGGACCACCTTGTTTCTACATGTATTGTCCATTTTATCAGCTCCACTTACCATACAGGAGCACTTTGTGATTCTACAAATACAGACTGCAGCACCGCTGTGTCTGATCCACTCGTACCAGTACAGCACACACTAACACACCACCACCAAAAAGTCAGTGTCACTGCGGTGCAGAGAATGATCCCCCCTAAAGAGATCCTGATCACTGATGAATGGAGTAAAGGTGGGATAACAAAGTATGCAGAGAAACGGATGGACTGTAGTCTGTGATTGTAGAAATACAAAGTGCTCCTATATAATAAGTGAAGCTGATGAAGTGGACGAAAAGAGAGTAGATACAAGGAGGTGTGCCAAATACAGTGCAAATAAAGTGCAGTAAACAGTTTCATTCAGTCCGTTAAACTGTCATTGAACAGCAGGAAGGATTCAATAGGTACTTGTAAAAAATCAGTAGAACGATCTGAAGAGGATGGGCCACTTCTGTAGTGGCAAAAAATGAATCAACTTGAGAGAAGGGGCCACAGAAATGTGAAAGCGTTTAGAGGGTGTCTGTCAGAGCGGTTGATCATATTGAGCAGTTAAATGGATTTCCCAAAGATGGTATTGGAAACCATTTACGTTTCCATCAAATTACGCTGCCCTTTGTCGTTCACATGAACTAAAGCTGCTGAAGCACTGCTCTACTGCACTACATCTCAGTTATCCCCAAATTCAGCTGACCTGTGGAGTCTGAAGTGTGGTTCTTTAGTTTTGCAGCTATTGGACTTATACTTTATACGTAGTGGAAGTGTTTTAAACTAACCTTGTGCAAACATTCCTATATTATCTCACATTTCTGATGATCTACACTTTGTTGTTCAGTCTCTAATAGACTTACTTATTACACGTTGTAAGACACACTGTTCTCTATAAAAACTGGACTTGACCGGATTACAGATACGAGGATGATACAGCTGCTTTTAGCTACTCAATTCTCTTTTGTTAGGCAGGATGTCATATGGTGTCAGACGCATAAGCAAGTCCCTTTAAAACAGCTCGACGCTTTCACAGTGCTGGTTGGTGTCCGTAAGTTTCAGCTGCTTGCTAAAAATGGTGTGAATTTGATTTTCTTTCTTTTGCCGAGTTCTTGCATTAAGGATACAGTGATGGGGGATAGAGCTGAGACCTTCACACTCCTGCTGTCTGCAAGGTACCAGTTTCATTTAAGTCTTTTTGGCACTGATAACACAATGTGCTTGAGAACTTTATAAGGTGTTCCTTCTCGGAAAAGCTGAGATTCAGACCTGAGGTGGTATGAACATTTTATTTTCAAGTTCACACACTTTTAATACCTTTCCAGAATACTGTGAAGAACTGAACTGAAAACAATATGCTCCAAAACAAAGAAGTGTAACAATAGGCACATTACATAACTATTAATTCTTTATTACACTGTAACTACAGCATATTAATGCACAATGAAAGGTATGTAATTCTGAAAGCTAGGTGCAGTCTGTTGAGGCCCTTTAGACTATAAAGAGAGGTGAACAGTTAGATAATTTAGGCCTGTATTTGAATCTGTATTGGCATTGCCTTAACATCTTCTGTCTTGTTGGATGGGCACCTCTGTGATCTCTCTTAACTAGTCGCTCTTCATCTTTTCAGCATGGATGCTCATGCAATTGTGTATGACACACTTAAACTTTAGCCCAAAAGAAATGAGTCTACAGCCTTTATCTACGCATGAGCAGCATAAGGGAGCATGTGGTGTGCGATTAGCAAAGATAAATGTTTGGCTGTATGTGTGACTGGTTCCAGCCTTCTGTTCAGCAGGATTGTGTGATTTTTAATCACTCTGTGTGTGTGTGTGTGTGTGTGTGTGTGAGTGCCCACATTAACCTGCCCCTTTCTTCCTCGGTCCTTTTGGATACCACTGAGACGAAGAGACTAATCTGGTCAATTTCCAAATGCAAATATTTTGTTTATAAATCCAACGTGCAGAGTTCTACTAACACTATTTACCCTGCCAGCCACACAGCCAACTCTCTCTCGCTTTCTCTCTCTCTCTTTCACACACTCCTTGTATAGCCTCAAAAAGTGGACTGCTGAAGACCTGTTTGCGTGGAGTGTTTCTACGGTGACATAGCAGAGGGAGAAGTGAGAGGAGACATTTATCAAGAAGGACTGAACTGTTGCATACAGGTTACGTTGTGTCCATAATGTGTGTGTGTGTATATATATATATAAAGCTTATATGCCTTACAAACAGAAAATATACAGTATTATGCAAAAGCCAGTGACCACCCTTGTCTTTCAGCTCCCAGCCAAAATGACCATTCAATTCAAAGTGAACAGAATTTTCCAACCTGGGATTCAAATAGTTGTCAAAAGATACTGAGTAAATGATTCCTAACAACCATGCACAGTCCCCATTGGATAAACAGTACTTAAAGCTTTCATCTTTGAGAGAGAGGAGAAAAATCAAGCCACAGGTCCATCCCTCCACTGTGAGAAGATACAATTCAAACCTACGTTCACACGGCAGGTAAAAGTGGCCTTAATCCAATTCAGAAGAGAGATCATGAAATTCCAATGGGTTGATAGCTGGGCTTATCACTCAGGATATATCCGAGCTCGCTGTAAAAAGGCCACCTTATTCAGCCCCCGCCACTCCTTTGACCCGCGTCCTTGGTTGCTTTAACTTTGCTTTCAGACATTTGACCTTTCTTTGACACCGCAGCCTCGTTTTCCTGTGGCTATGTACGGATTTCTTTCTAAATCGCTTGCTGTTTAATTTTGTTTATATACAAACGTCTGCCCAAATGTTTGAGGTCTTGGCAGCGTAAATGTGATGAACATCGAGTTGAATTGACGTGAAAGTTGCATGAATTCACATCTGGCTGTTCAAAGTCACACTGCTGTGTATTGGATCTATGATGGATTTCAGTACCTCATACGCCCCAAATCACAAATGAAACTATCAGATTCAGTGTGTGTGTTGCTGTTCACACGACCACACACACAACACATCTGTGTCCCGTTTGAAGAAAAAGATTGGAATTCAGCCACTTTTAGCTTCTGTGTGAACGCAAGATGTATTGCAGGCCAGAAGGCCTTAGAGAGAAAAGGAAATAAATGAAAAAAAGAGAACATTCTCAAAAAAGAAAGCTGCCTGTGTTTGCAGAACAATATACTGACCACCCCAGAGTCCAGACGTCAACACCACTAGATGTGATTGTGATTATGAAGAATTTCTGGATGAGTTAACAGAATATTTAGGAAGATTACTTTGAAAAACTGAAATATAGGTAAAGGGCATACACAATAAATACTGATTAATTTCTTTGTAGTTTTCTGCTTTTGTTCCTGACACTGGTAACTTAATGGCTGTTCTGACTGGAAATGCAGGGAGGTCTCTTACTTTCACACAGTATTGTATCAAAATGAATGCAAATATGCTGACTCTGCCGGCCTGCATGGCATTCGTGCATTAAGCTTTCACAGTGATCCATTTCTTAGTGTATAGCCACATAATCATCAGATTGTAAAGTGTTCTGCTGCTGGAAGGAGCCTGAAGATTGAGTTGTACTGCTGTGTGCACGTCTGGCCTGCAGGTTCTGTGTCTCTGTGGATGGACACACCCTCAACGTCTCTGTTTAATCTGGCTACACATATCAAGGCTGAGCTGAAGTGGAGAATTCACACTCACGCAGACGGCCTGTGTAGTTGCTGCTTATTTGGTAGTGCAGTAATAAGAAGATATAAACAGTTGAGAGGAAGTGAGGTCATCGAGACACATTCCAGGTGCTTTATGAAGTGTTCTATCGTTCCACTGACTGCGCTAAGAGCCGTCATGCACAAACAGGTGAATGAGGGATATCTCAAACTGCAGGCTTATCATTCAGATGTCTTCAGACTGATATCTGGTAACTACTATCCTTGCTCACGCCTAATAACGTGTTATTTCAAAGCAACTGTTGCTAAGGTAGGACAAGTTTTAGAGAGTGTTGGTAAAAACCTCTTTTAACCTGCAACTGTGGGCCAGACGTGCAGCACAAAATGTTCCTTGGTGCGATTGCAAGATGTGCCCAAGAGTGCGCCTGAAATTAATTTACTAGGACAACAGCTTTTGTCACGCCAACTACACACAGCCCTGCCCACTAAATGCTAAATAACGGCGGGAAAAAAATGCATGCAAAACTAGCCACAGCCAGTTTCTCAAGCTCGGATGGATGTAATCAGCTGCATATGTAAAATCTCCACTCACTTCTCGCCAGATCTTCACACTTTTTGCGAGACGTTCCCTCAAACGCATATGCGACGTTTTACTATGCACATGGCCCATAAACTACACCGTAAGGCACGTGCACCACTTTTGTATGGAACACAAAGGTGGAATACATGTGATTTACACCTAAAACTGTTGCAGACCTAGAACTAAAACCTAAAGTACAAATGAATGAAAAATATGCAATGCTACTCCTACAGCTTTTGAACTAGAACTGTGAAATCCCTTAGAATCGTAGACCTTTTACCCAAATATATGTGCCTTTTTAATCAACACAAGTGTTTGTACAGCATTTATAATCGTAATCGTAATTTGTAATGATATTTTTCTCCATAGGAATGACTGAGGCGATGCTCAACATTCTAAACATCATTTTACTGTAAAATAAATGGTACATGTAATACATAATACTAACAACTCTACCTCTTATTCAACCAGTCAGTATGCAGATGCTTTTGGCTACCCTTCTTACCATCATACAAGTATGCCAGCAACACATTAGCAACCACCTGGGATAGCATAGTAACAGCAATTGCCTAGCAACCACCAAACAACCCCCAAGCAATGTCTTAACTAGAAGCTGGAATACCACAGCAGCAACCTGGAATAACTATATAAACCCAGGAAAGGTAAAAAAAAATACTTAACTGTGTTCTTTAGCTGCTTTAACTACTGAAGGCATTATCAGCAGGCTTTGTCATGGCAACTCGTACACAAACTTTCTGGTTTTTAATTATATTTTCTGTTTTATTTTTGTGCAATTGAATTAGGATTAGCATAGTGGCAAATGTATATGTATATACTCCTGAACTTGTAAACTGGAAAGTCACTGTTACGTTGCAAGAGCATTGAGGGCAAATCATGGACAGTTCAAGCAAGTTCTATGAAACTAATATTTAACTCATGCAGATATGAGAATGAGGGATTAATGTTTGGACCTACAGACCCGTGTGGTTTGTTATTAGCTAGATTGTCAGCACTTACTGGCTTTTTGTTAGGCCTTTTAATGATATTTATTACCTTCTTTACTCCTCAGTGAGAACGTAATCAGAATTAAGGAACAGGACTGAATTGGACACTGAATGGGTCTCATTAAGATGACAGCGGAGCCTCCCTCTCCCCCTGCTGTAGACTCTCTCTGAGCGCTTTGATCCGCTGCCACTCTAACGATCCAAAGCCTGACTTCAGATCTTAATAAAGGCCACTTTAATACCCATTTAACTTCCCTTTTAATTAACACGCGGCGCTCAGAGTGGCTGTGAAGATGTGAGGGCGAAGCAGAAACAAAAGCACTGGAGCAGCTGTGGAGGGCTGAGAGCAGCCCGTGCCAGAGCGAAGTGTGTGTACTGATCTGTGCTCCTCAAATCCTCTCTTCATCCAGCCTGGACGCTTCAGCTCAGAGCTGCTGGCCACGGCGGAGTTCCCACCCCGATCTACCGGATACCAAAACCCCTACACATACATACACACAGTACACACACACACACACACACACGTGCTCAAACTGCTGGGCGGAAACGCGTTTAATTGAGGGGGAGGGACAGAAAGAGAGGGACAGAGAGAGAGAGAGAGAGAGAGAGAGAGGGGAGAATTGTAGCTGAATAGCTCTTTTCTCCTCTTCCTCCCTCTATTTTCCTCCCGCTCCCTCTCTTTCTGTCCCGTCTTCCCCTTTCTCCCTACTTCGCTCACCCTCTCTCTTTCTCCCGCTTTTCTTCTCTTCTTTCTCTCCCTGCCTTCCTCTTTACCCCTTTACCCTCTCTTTTTCTTTTCGCTGTCCTGCTCTCTTTCTCTTCTTGTAGCTTCTTTCCCTTGCTTCCCTCCCTCCTGCTCATTCTCCCCCTCCTTCTCCCTTCTTTATTCTCCTTCTCTCAACTGCTCTCTCTCTACTTTCCTCCCTCTTAACCCATAACATAAGGACATAAGGGTGAATGCTGAATGAGTCATTCTTCAGCTACCGTGTCACCTTAGTGGCAAAGTTTACATACCTTAGCGGCACACATGCCAGCCGAAGCCCACCCATAGGCCTCCATCTCAAACCGCTCATTGGCACCTTATTCTTCAACATCCTAAACTGTTATAGTCCATATATGAAACCACACTTTAGTTATTCAGTTATTCACTCCACATATCAGTTCCATAACAGTTGCCTGCAGTTTAATGAGTTAACCCCACTTCAGTTTAGAGTCAAACTCTCAGACTAGTTTCACAGCAGCTATTTTCCATCATTTATAGCACACTTTCATGAAAAAGGCACTGACCTGTCACAGGGGTGGGTCCCCTCACGTCACTGCGGTAGTACCCTCTAGAGTACATCTTCAATATCAGATTATATTTCATACTCTACATACAGCTTCTCTTCATTTGCGGCTTTAAAATAGTTTTTTTTTCTCAAATATATACTTTTTCCCCTGGAAGACGAGTAGAGAGTATTTTCACAGCATTTTTAAGTAACACAGTTGGACATTGAGGATTGTTCTTGTACCTTTGAGGCTGCATTTACATTGTTTGTAACTTAAGGAACAAAACATATTTGCACAGACATCGTTCATCTGACAGTGTAGGTACTGAGTAGTCAGCCTTCAGATTAATAACTGACTGATAAGTCTAGAGATTAGGGGTGTAAATGATGATGCTGACATTCATACAGCACTAACACACACACACACACACATGCAGACTACTGTCTGCACTCCATTCATACTTCACATGACTCAGCCGCCTCACACAGCCACGTTTGTAAAGGTCAGAGCGCGCAGATGCAACTTCTTCAGCACAAACCGATGACTCTGAGAAAAGTTTGCAAACTTTCCCAGAGTGAGTCCGAGTGTCATCTGTGTGGCTGTAAGTAGAAGTTATTTATGAACTTTGGGCTAGTTTAGCTGTCTTACCTCCGTGGCTGGTCTGGGGCAGGCAGAGCAGGGGCAGTACAGCACACACAAGCAGCCGCAGCGCTCTCATGTTGTCCATGCAGTCCCAGTCTCAGCGTCTAGCTCTCCATTCACAGAGCTCGTCTGCGTTTACAGAGCCGACAGTCTGCTCAGGGTGTTCTCATGGAGGGGGCGGATCAGGCAGGCCCCAAAGTGACACCCTGTACCCCCCCAAAACTGTGCAAAGGGTCCACCCACCGCCCCTACTGCACACACCCCTCACGCACACAGCCCTGCCCTACAACGCCCCAGGAGAAGGAACTGAGCAACTCTTTCCCTTTTTCTTCTCAATCTCTCTCTCTGTCTCTCTCTCTCTCTCTCTCTCTCTCTTTCTTTCTCTCTCTCAGAAGTGTCAAAATATCCTTGGTGTCATAAAAAAGTTCAGAACTCCAAAACAGAAACATTCCAGGAGAATGATAAATATTCTTTACTTCAAAGTAGATTAACTTAAAAAAGCTTTATATGCTTTCATCATTTTCATTATTGGTCTATTCATCATAAACTGGACAACATATCTTTAGGATGGCACTAATAGTGGCATAGAAAAAACTGATTTGATTCCCTGAAGAAACTGTTAAGGATTTTTTTAAAGAATCATTTTTGCAAAAACTGTCACTGGGGTGGCTCCCCTCACGTCAGTGGGCTAATACCCTCAAGGATACATTTTCAATACCTTTGTGAGCATAATTACATTATATTTCATTGCGATTGTTGCATTACTAAAAATAAGTTGATGCTTATCAGCTTGGAAAGTTTGTAAAAACCATCACTAAGAAGTCTGAACAGCCAGACAGATTGTGTACAAATGGAGGCAACTTAAGACAATACTTACCCCCCCACCCCCCGCCCCCCCAGGAGTGGTTGACCAACAAATATACCACTCCGAGAGCAAGGCATGTAATAGTGGATGGTTTAGACAAAAACATAACTTTCTGGTTTCTATGAGAAGCACTTTGTCCAAAGGAAAGAAAACACTGCATTCCTGCATGAGAACATTATTGGTGGTAGTAGTTTATGGGTTGGTAGAACAAGTCTGATTTATACCAGCGACTTCAAAGAAAAATGAACCGAACTGAACTGAGAAAGTGTGTAATCTGGTGAAACAAAAATTCTGGGCACAGAAGTTCTCTTAAATCACTTTTTATTTTATTTATTTTTAGTGTTGCATGTAAGTTATGTAAAATATAGAGTATATTATGTTTAAACTCCCTACAAGCTATTCATTACTAGGTCCCCAGACCTTTTGGTTTCCCAGTTTTGGGTGACTGTGGCAAACTCACAGCTTGTTGATGTTGTATTTATTAATTTTGTATAGCTCTTATTACAAAAAGGTTGTCACAAAGCAACTTTACAGAGTTTGGAAACAGACAGTTACAACATATATATCCCCCAGTGAGCAAGCCAGAGGTGATAGTGGCAAGGACAAACTCCCTCAGACTGGAGGAAGAAACCTTGTGAGGAGCCAAGACTCTCAAGGGGAGACCCGTCCTCCTTTGGTCAAACAGTATTTACAGTTACTAAATACCAAAAGAAAATCTGAGAGAATATCTGTTCGAAGTCTGGATCGCAAAAGCTTTAGAAACTGCACAGATAGAGGCAGTCTCTGACTGAGTCTTTATAAAAAGTGGGAATGAATTGAAACAGTCCCATCCTATCTCAATGCTGGTACATCTGGATGGCACAGTGATGTTAAGGATGATCATTAAAAAATATTGTAACAACTGACAGAAATACAAACAGAAATGTTTTGCATTTGTAAGGTATTATTTGAAGTTCAGTGAACTCAACACTTTAAGTCAATAAGGTTACTTGCTTTGTTGTGATGAATCAGCACATTTGCTTCAACTGCACAGGAAGTGAGGCAGTTGCCCAGATGGGTTGAATTTAAAAAATATTTAACTATATATAGATTATATGTTGTTTATTTGACTGAGAGGCAGAACTCAAAACAAACGTTTAGTTAACTAAGGAAGGACTGCAGAATAAGTTACCTTATAATTTGGATTTTAGTTGACTTTGAGTTTTGTGATTTCAGCTTTCACAGTGCACATAATATAAGGGTTGAGGACAGAAGTCTTTGACTGGTGTGGGATATTTACATTATGGGGAAGGTCCTTTAAACTTTAAAAAGGTTCTTCATACTTGCACATCATATTCATTGGAAAGTTTCTTCAAAAGCGCTCTGTTGGTTCAACCTAAAAGAGTGATTCTTTCAATCGAAGTGATAGTTTGAGTTGAGTAAAACTAGTTTAACTGCTTGTTACCACATGAAGTATTTTCTTAGGTTGAACCAGAGAAGCACTTTTCACAGCGTATGAGTGGAATTCAAGCGACAGCCGGCATTTTCAAATAATGTCGGGAAAAAAACAAGCAAAACATTTCAATGTTTTGATAGGACAGAAATAAAAGGCGTTGGGTTGATCCAGAAGGAAGATATAAGCTAACTCTTCTAATATTCTTTCTTTTATTAGAGGCCACATAATAACTGTGCTGGCAGACCGGTTACATTATTGTTGAACTTCTCAAACTTTCAGAGAACTGCTGGGGAGTGCAGCAAGAAATAAAGGAGCAGTTCTCTGTTGTTTACATCTTCCTGTAATACTGTTAGATAATTTCTTTGTGGCTAAATTAAAGCAATTAAAGCATCATTAAATACATTTGTGGAAGTGAGAATTTCACCACTGTCCAAAGAAAAATACCTACCTATCTTTTTGTTGATTTTTATTTTCCTGCTTATCATTTATATTGTTTGAAATGTTCATAATGAGAGGACCAATAGAAATACTCCATAATAAAACCACTTTTCCATCAGTAAACAAAGTTTTGAAGATACCTGTTTTTCTGTGGACAGCCACAACATATTAAATGTGGCACATTAAACCCATTACATCTCCATAAATACATCTGATAACAAAACTCACATTTTCTCTGATTTTCAGCACTTTATTCCTTGCCTAAGATCACACAAAGTTCCTTTTTTCTCCTTTTTTTCCTTGTTCCCTCTCTTGTTAGTCTTTCTTTCCCCTCTTTTCTTTCCATGTCTCTCTCTCTCTCTTGTTCACTCTCACTATGTGGTCTTGCAAATAATTCATATGGAATCTTATAAAAAATGAACTGTGGAGAAAATCACAGAGACTGTTATGAAGAATACTGTATGGAACAAAAAATCTTTTAAGTAGCAGCTCTACTGCAGCGTTCAGCTTAACTGCTCATGACTGTCACTTAGATTGTGCTTACTAAGTAAGCAAACTCACAGCAACCTCCCCCTCTCCTCCTCTCCCTGCTTTCCTGCTTCTTCTCTCAAATTACACAGTCTGGACACTCTCAAAATTGAAGGACGTCTGCTTCTGAATCTTCACTCCGCTGCTGCTACACATACACTCCTGCAGCTTCAATTCATTTACTATGTAGGGCTGAAAACTCTGAACTTACAGTGACCTGGTTAGATTCTGGTATGATTCATAATTCTAATAAAAATTAGATTAGAGGAACAATCTACATATTATTGTTATCAATTATAACTGATTCTAACATAGCACAAGTAATGCATTTGAATTCAGGTCGATGCATTCTCATATTTCATACTGTTGTTAGTAACTTAAAGATGAATTCTGCGAATTTTAAAAAGATTTTGAAATAACTCAACAAAGACATAAACAAAGTCATTCAGAGTGGTCTGACGTAAAATAGTTTATTGTAGAGAAACTTACCAACATTAATTTCTTTGCAATGGTACTGTTAGAAACCAGGTGTCACCACACATAATGTAGGTCACTGTATACATATACAGCCTCACTGATTCTGGAGAATGATTGTTGATATTTGAACTTGACCACAAAGTCCTTTGCAAAACCCTTCGTCCATGGTACAGACTTATACTTCAAAATTCAAGCGAGCAGTGACACAGCAAGTGATGTAACATTAGCGAGGTTGTTGGTTAGGAAACTGTCAGTACAATCACTGCTACAGTTCTAACTAGTTGCCATAACAATCATTAGCAAACAAGACAAAACAATACTAACCTATTGATTCTGTGAAAAGACAAAAAGAAGTAAATGTTAGTCACCTGTCAATCAGAAACACAGCAACCGCCAACTCTGGGTTAAGTTGTAGCTGCTGCACTATTCAGGCTGGAAAGGGAAATTTAAAAAACTAAGCTGGTGAGTAGGATCGAACAGTTAACGGCATCTTCATGGATGACTCTTGGGAATCTCTCTTACGGATGTTTACATGGTTCTGTGTCATTGGTTCTTTATTCTTTAGATCCTCTCTTCTTTGGCTGTTGCTCGGCCATCTCTCCCTCTTGACAATGCATGGATTTCCACCTTCCCCTTCCCCCGTTCTGTGCATAAGCTTAAACACCTGCTGACTCTACCTGAGCTGTATAGCAACACCAGATTATTTCCAGTGTGCACACAGAAGGGTAGAGATAGCAGACCATAAGGTCATATTCACTGAATTTGACTCTTGGATTAATATTGCTTACTGTGCCTGCAGGTTTTTATATATAATGTTAATATTGTTAAAATAGCAGAAGATTCTGGAATGTTTTATGCGGCGACTGCTTGCCTCACAACGTCCAGCACATACCTACCTGTCCACATGGCTCCTATTACCACCACTGTGAATAATTTGGTCTAATGATGCTTCCCTAGAATGGAGCATTTCACATCAATTCACCGCTCTAAATAACTTTGTTTACGTCAATGCAAATGTAATTATGTAGATTTTGAATAAGCAGAATTCCTCTGGTGGACAGCTCTCCATCTTTTGTTATATCATTTGTAATGCTTGTTTGAGAGCAAATGCTAAAGTGTGTCTGCTTTAGAGATACTTCCTTTCATGTGTGAGTTCTCCAAGAACAGCTGAATGAAGTTTAGCATGAAGGACTGAATGGCTGGTTTTGATGTTGCAGTATTTGGGCAGAGCTGGGAGAGCTAGAGCCAGCCTCCGTAGTAGAGACGTAGTGCTCAGATTACACCAGCAGAGTCTGTTGCTACATCTACTGCTTATGTCCTTCTGGTCTGCTTTCACACCCACAGCAGTGATTAATCACAACACGTGTGTGTATATGTGTGTGTGCCACAGTGTTATTCTTCATCTTTTTCATAGCTAAAGGCCAATCCATAACAGCTTCCAGATGCTTACAAAAGCTTATTGTCATCCGTTCATTTCACTGGTGGCAGTGTGCTTTGTGTGGACAGTTCGGCGGACTGAGATCTCCGTGGGTTCAGCAGACATTTCTTCTTTAAAAGGATAACGTCTCCGGTTACACACATTTACCGTGAGAAGCAAAACAAGGTGAAGGAGACTAAATTGAATTTCCTGACAAGGTACTCCAGATTTCAGGGGCCGAAGTCACCGCACTGACCCAGAAATAATTGGAGAAAAGCCATTGGTTAAGGAAACAGTATGGAAAAAGTGAAACCAACTAGAAACCACTTTCAGGACCAGAAGAATTTCTTTAAAATAATCAGTAAAGAACTGTCTAACCAAGAGCGACGACTATCTGTAGGAATCAGAGAATGCATAGGAGGAAAAGTGCCAGTCAGTAATGGGCGCTCCCGAGCAATTCCAAAATGAATGGGTTGCTGTGGAGCAGCCCTAAATCTGGCTCCAACCCTAATCTTAACACAATTCAACACTCCTAGATTTTCTGGAGGGGTAGTGCCTACTACTTTAATTACAACTAAAAACAATTCATAGATTTGGTTTAAAGTTGACATTAAAAGCAGAGAATAAAGTTCTAGAGAATGATTGTTGATATTTGAACAGCAAAACAGAAACACCTCTGAGGGCTGCTTCATAAACTCTCAAATTCATGGACCCACATTCTTAAGGTGAACAACACCAGACTAGTAAAGGCTGTTTTTTAAGAAACAAACATTTTATGAATGAATACCACAATATAACAATAGAGCGAACAACAACACAGCTAGAAACAAACAGTAACTAGGTTGAGGGTTTGAAAACTTTCACTACAATAGGTTGTTATCACTTATGTCATTCCCACCATGTTTGAAAACAGAATGAAGGAGATGGAGTCGAGGAACCTGCACTACGCTAGTTTAGACAATGTTACAAGAGAAAGGTACAAACAGAAGATCACAACATGTATCTTCTTTTTTGTCGATTTTTATTGTACTTTTGGATGCAGCAGCTGCCGTTTACACAAATAACAAATAACTTGGAAAAGATTCTGGTTCCATTGACATTTAAGATAAAGTAGCTTTTTGGCCTCTCCTGTAAAGTAGTCATTTTGGAGATACATGTTTTTCTTTGATCTACAACGATATACTGGATGGATTCCTAGTGTTATGAAGAGTGATTTGTAACTGAACTGAATAATTGTATGCTAACCAGTTACTGCTGCAACTGTAAAGAACAGAATCTAAGCAAGCTCTTCATCGCTTTTTTAGTCTTTCATGCCCTTTCCCCCGTTTCTTGCTTAAATCTTCCCATTCCATCTTTTCCACCTTAAATGGTATGCTGTCAGCTCTATGAGGTCTCCTTACCAGTGAAACGTCCTTGCCTGATCTAGGAAATCAGATTTTCTCCTCTTTCTCAGCCATCTCGCCTCCTTGACATTGTGTGAAGTTCAACACATAGCCCCTCCCCTTCCCCTTCCCCTGTCATATACACACATACACACACACACACACACACACACAAACACACACACACACACACACATGTGTGTATATATATATATATATATATATATATATAACTTTGCCATTTGCAGCTTAACTGTGCAGGTTAACTGTAATATCACAGGTTACACATTGTTTTGAATGCATTTAAAGGTAGTAATTTTGAACCCATTTAAAGGAAATAAAAATCTCATTATATGAAATAAAGACTGATTTGATCAAGCCCATTTTCTTTAGTAATCATTTACATTTTATTCCTCTGCATAACCCAGCCGACTGTGAAGAGCTTGATGCTAACATCCAATTAATGAGCTGCAGAAGGCACAGAGCAGCTGTACTGTAGGCTAATTACCTTTAACGTGCCTATTCACTGCATGGTCACACAGATTTTATTAAGGCTAAGATATTTAAAGGAGCGGGATTGCAATGTTATACCTTCATCACAAGAAGGCTACAATGCTATAAAGGTGTGTGGGTGCGTTCATTTCTTACTGATCTTTGCCTATATGACTAAATGTTTCAAACAATACAGATGTCCTCTTGTAGTTATCTACTGGTGATCCTAAGAAAGGTGATCAGCCCAGGTTCCCCTGCTTAAATCAGCACACATGACCATTTGGATGATCCATAGGAGTCATGGGAGAAAGTTCTGTGGTCAGATGGGACCAAAATAGAACTTTTTGGTCTTAATTCCACTCGCTGTGTTTGGAGGACGAAGAATGAAGAGTACCATCCCAAAAACACCATCCCTACTGTGAAGCATGGGGGTGGAAGCATCATGCTTTGGGGGTGTTTTTCTGGGACAGGACAACTGCACTGTATTAAGGAGAGGATGACCGGGGCCATGTATTGCGAGATTTTGGGGAACAACCTCCTTCCCTCAGTAAGAGCACTGAAGATGGGTTGTGGCTGAATCTTTCAACATGACAATGACTCAAAGCACAAGGAGTGGCTCCGTAAGAAGCATATCAAGGTTCTGGAGTGGCCTAGCCAGTCTCCAGACCTAAAACCTATAGAAAATCTTTGGAGGGAGCTCAAACTCTGTGTTTCTCAGTGACAGCCTAGAAACCTGGCTGATCTGGAGAAGATCTGTGTGGAGGAACGGGCCAAAAAACCTGCTGCTGTGCAAACCTGGGGAAAAACTACAGGAAACGTTTGACCTCTGTAATTGCAAACAAAGACTACTGTACCAAATATGAACACTGATTCTCACAGATGTTTAAATACTTATTTGCAACAGTAACACACAAATAAATGATTAAAAACAATCATACATTGTGATTTTCAATTTTTTTTTAGATTATGTCTCTCACAGTGGACATGCACCTAAGATGAAAATTTCAGACCCCTCCATGATTTCTAAGTGGGAGAACTTGCAAAGTCACAGGGTGTTCAAATACTTATTTTCCAGATTATATGTAACCATGTGGTTGAGCAGCCTGTTAAAGGGTTAATGTTCACACAGAACAAAAACATAGCTCTCGCTCTGACTCTAAGCCTAACTCTAAGCCTAGTACAGTTGAGAATGAACTTCACTTGACAGTTTGCTAACAATTTCAACATCTGCAGACAATCTATAGGGGGCTGTAGTGTTTTATTGTTCTTTTGAAGTTTTCAAAGTTCATTGCTCATGGCAAACATCGATATGATACAGACAGACATGGAAAACCACTGGAATGTTCTTATATGCTCTTCTTACACCACCATCATTGTGTATCAGGCTGCGTCTCATACAGCTGTACACTCTCATGCTTAGGCTCTGCATGTTTGTGTAAGTGTCTATTTAATGGCTTCTATGACTGTGTTTACATTTTTCACTACATAGTACAGCCCCTCTCCATATAAACTTCTCTTTTTAAATGACAAACAACATACCACTGATGTTGTTTCTGATTGCACTAGAAGCCTGGTGTACTACACTGAGGTCTGGCGACTGTTAAGTTTCACATTGGAATTGGATGTAATGGCACTTGATTGATAATGGCTCACAGTCAGGAGAGCCTGTACATCTGTACATCAGTTTATTGAAGTAAATTGAAGAGGTTTATGTTAATATGTGTTCTTATGGATATTAAAGAGAGTGATTTGATTCTGCCATATTCAATATGAGTCTGATCCATTCAGTGCACTCAGTAAACATGATTTGGTGGATTTTATTTTTCTAGAGCTGGTCCAAATGAAATGCTCTTGCCTGTTTACTAGTGAAAGCCCAGTCTATCAGGTCCATTCTATGCACATTATCAAGTAAGGCCAACACACGCCAAGACATCCTATTGTTCTCATTTCATGCTTAATTCTATCTGTTATTTAGGACCAGTTATTGTCATTAATCAGCAAAAAGATAAGCATCATTGTGTTTTAGGTCTACCAACCTCTTGTGATATACCTCTTTTGATCTACTAGTCCTGCCTTGTTCTGTCTGTCTATGTTCTTGTTTTCACCCCCCCCATCTTTCCCATGTGCTATTATTTATGTTTTGTCATGTGCTCCTCCTTGTCTCCGCCCCTCACCTGTTAGTAGTCTGCGTCTCCTCCCATTGTTCCCAGGTGTCCCTTGTTATATGTCTCTATTTATACCCACTGTTTGCTCCCTGTGTTGCCGTTCATGTATATGTCGTGTATTGATGTTCTCATTCCCGCTTGTCTGTCATGCCATTTCTCGTTTTGTTTGTATTTAAAGTGTATTTATGTACTTCGTATTAAGTTTTCTTATTAAAAGTTGTGTAAGCTTGCGAGGGTGTACGCCCTCCCGTCCGTCCTGCCTTCTCCACGCGTCCTCCCATGACGAATTGCCCTTAGTATTCAAGGTAATATTGTTGTCTTGTGTTTTACTTTCTTTCTATTCGTGCATGTGTGGGTTGTGTGCATGTAGGATGCAGGCATAACCTGATGAATCAGTGATTGTGTTGCTTTGATAAATATAATTACAGTCTTTAAGCAGATATACAAACAGTATGTTTGTCTTTGCTTTATATAATTCTGAACACTAATGTCCTGATATTGCTGGCCTTTTTTATTCTGTATTATTGTATAATGTTAAGTGGCTTTTTACAAGGAATGGAAAATTACATGTTTACTAATAGTTTATTTAGGAATATAAATGAATCACTACGGTGGTCTCAGTCTGGATTTGGTCCTGTGTTGCTCTGTGGACTGCTGAGAGTGTGTATGCATACTTGAGTGGTCTCATGTCTCAGCAAGACTTGTATGGTCAGGTATCTTGCGATTTTAGCCGAGACTACATATGTATCAGCTGAAAATGGAATACATGCATGAGATTAAGCAAACATTGCAGTGACGATGTGCCAGAAAATGAAGTGATTCAGAAAAAAACAGTTTTGGTTTGCTAAAGAACCTTTTAACTTTTAAGATGTGATCATAGAGAATCTTTTAAGGATTGCAGCATCGTTCTTTCTCTACTTAGTATGTTCTAATTTTGTAAAAATTTACATTTACAACATTTAGCAGACACTCTTATCCAGAGAGACTTATGTGTTCAGTCAGAGTATGTCTATCTATCTCTATCTAGTACAAACAGGTTTAAGTCCAAACTACTCTTGAGCTCAAACATCGCCATAAACAAGTGCCAGTGCTGATACCTAGAAAGAAGACAACAAAAAAAGTTAGACACAGACCTAGCAAGACAGGAATACCTACAGAGAAGACAATAAATACATGAGTACATACAGTATAAGTGCAGTACTTAGCCAGAGTTACTAGAAGATCCAGTGCATTTATAGTTTATACCAATGCTTCAGTAGATCAGTGTTTATAAGTGCTTTACAAAGAGAGGGGTCTTCAGTCTGCGTTTGAAGACGAGGGGGGAGTTCGCTGTTCGGACAGCCAGTGGAAGTTCGTTCCCCCATCTGGGTGCCAGGACAGAAAAGCGTCTTGTCGCGTGTCCTCCATGAATCTTGAGTGATGATGGGTCAAGCAAAGCCGTACTTGAAGCGCAAAGGGCTCGAGGTGCAGATCGACTTTTGACCATTGCCATAAGGTAAGGAGGAGCTGGTCCATTCTTGGATTTGTAGGCATCAGAACTTTAAATTGAATGCGAGCAGCCAGTGATTGAGAATTTACACCTGTAGCACAACTCCTTAACATGTTATCTGTAATGTCATAGGACAGGATTATTCTAGCTGCAAGTCACTGATAGCTGCAGACAAAGCCAGCAAAATGGACAGGGTTCTGGTAGGACATGATCCTCCAGGGTAACAGGGGGCAATTGGGGGAAGGGGAGCAAGGAGAAAGACGGTGTGTAATTAGAGGGCTCTGAGTTTTCGGGTAAAAAGGCAAATCAGGCAATGGTAAAAATCAGGTAAAAAAATTATACTTCTAAAAGTAATTAAACTAATGGACACAGATATGTTGTTCATTTGAAGCACAATAATTTTAATATTAGAAGGCAGCCAGTTCAAATCAATTTTTTTTACTCTTTACATTAAAAACATGTTTTATATATGTAATTTGGGTCTAAAATTAAACATTTAAAAAAAAAATTGTATTTGGTTTTAGGTAAGAAGAGTTTCATTGATCAACTGTTAGATTAACATCTGTTATACTGTTAAATATATTAAAAATATAGCTAGAAACCTACAGATAAAATGTGTTTGTATTAGCAGGGGACTTGAGAGGAGACCTGTAGAAGAGACTGATGTTGAGAGGCAGGAAATGCAGAGTAATTATTTGCGAAACATCTGTTTTTGACCCATTTTTCATTTTCTGCTATGGCGTTTTCACTCCTCTTTTTTGTTTTTATTAAGACATGCCAATCAACATTGCTGAATCATGCACATTTTGGTTATGCACTGAACTTCACATTAAATAAAAAGTAGCAGGTACACACACAAAAACCTGCTTTGCAAAAAACATCTGGACAATATTCCAGAACGGACCTACACTGACCTGGGCTGAGGCCCGGATCTTTATGCACCCAGCCAAAGTCCCTGTAAGTTAGATTAGACGAGTTTCTAGCAAACAGAGCTGGTGCTACCCAGAAAAATACTCACAGATAGATCATACAATGTTCAGTTGTGTGTTGTAAGCCTGGACACTTTTGAAACTTAAAGAAAAGACTGAAATGTGTTGGCCACAGCCGTTCTGGACCTATATTTCTCAAATCTCAGAGTAAAACTACTGATCTAAAATCAGGCCTTACGAGTCCATTTAACAGTAAGTTCTGATACAGTCTGATTAAAACAGGCTCTGATGCTTTTGTTGCTTCATGTAATTCTGAGGTTGGTCTAGAGTGTCTGGCAAGCACAGGCTTTAGTACTTCAGAACTTGAGTAACCTTCAGGCCTCAAATAAGCAGTGTTTCATTCTAGAAAAAAACTAAATCTGAAGGAATTACTACATGCAGTAAATGTGGTGTTAATAAGAACAAGGCAAAACTATTTTTGGTCACCCCGTTAGGAAAACCAGGACAGACCAGTATGGCTGATTACCCGAAAAACCAGTATATGTTGTGTTTTGGATGCTGGTACACTTCATTTACTGCATGAAAGGCTTCAGTTCTCTCCATCACACCGAATGTGTTTCTATATGAAAAAGTTTGCTATGGAAAGCCATATAACAGCTGGCATGGCTGCAATTTGCGGGGAATGGCGCTGCGGTACTGACTATGTATGCACTTATACTGTATGTAGTCTTGTAGTTATTCTCTTCTCTGTAGGCTAGGTATTGCACTTATACTGTATCTAACTTTATATCGTGTTGTCTTCTTTCTAAGGGTCAACACTGACACTTGTTTATGGCCGTGTTTGAGCACAAGAGTAGTTTGGACCTGTTTGTACTATGTAGAGATACATATTCTGACTGAACTTATGTAAGTGTCTCTGGATAAGAGCGGAAACGTAAACTATGGGTGTGTCCGTTGGAACTAGAGCGCACTGTCTGCCCATTAAATCAGTATGCTCTTTCAGTGTGCGAGTGTTTAGTATCCACGCAACCTTGAACGCACTACATCCTCCATCTTACCAACGTCCTGTGACGCAAGACGTCAGACCACCACCGCTATTCATTTAAAAGCCTGTTTACTGACCGATTTAGAGACACTGGTCTGCGTGTTTGTTTGAATATGTACTCACACAGTGTCTAGCTGTAGCTCGGCGAAGACAAAACGGGAGGAATTTAATCATTGTTTACCTCAGAAGCAGCGCTAACTTCTGTAGCGGCAGTTCACTAGCCATAGCTACGGACACACAGCCGACGTACCGCTTTTCACCATGTTTTTTCCTGGAATCATGGGATAGGACAGTGTGCTGGGGCTGCATACTTAAAATGGTCTGCCAGTGCAGTACGTCATCCGGGGACTTTTCGGGTACTGCTTGACGAACACTATGTATTCGGAACCCCTAGTCATCCTCGTGTACTTCTTCTGCGTACTGTTCTGTATGGAAGTATGCGATTTCGGACGCACCCTATGTGTGACTGTAGCACAACAGCCAGGCAAGGTCTTACAGGTAAGCTTTTGTATCTCAGGCTGACATTTTCCTGGTCTTCAGTTGAGTCAGTCAACACTGCAACTCGAGTCCGCTTCTCTGGTATACAACACAACAACAAATCACTGCTGTGCTTGCTGTGCTGTGGATTTACTAAGGATCTCCTGTTGTGCTCAAGTGACCTCACTCCTGTGAACAGATTCAGAGGAGGCCGTCAGAGATGACATATTGAGAGAAGGTGAGATACAGCAGCAGTGTTTGGAGAGAGCTGGTGGGGATGGGGGTCAGCCAGCTGGTTTAGTCATTAGACCACAGACATGACGCTATCTGCAATTCCAAACCAAACATCTACACATGCAGCACTTCAGCCGGAGGCGCGTCAAGGGCAGATAACATATGGGTTATGTTTCGATTGTGTGTCACAGGAATTAGCCATGCATTTTACAGTAATGGCTCTACACGTAATAGAAATGGTGAGCATTCCAGACCGATCCGTCCAATTATTCATATCTAAATGTTTTATGGTCTGCTAAAGTGCTATGTCGATTGCTGGAAGTTGTTGGAGTAATACCAGCTGAAACAGTGAGAAATTCATCCAGCCATTCATCCAAGTGAGGAGCTTCTTGACTCTACAGTGCAAAGTCAAAACCAAATGTCTATATTTGCTTTATTCTTCACATTTTCGAGGTGCTTAATCTCTGTTTCCACTCTAGAGCCTGAGAAGCCTTGACTAAATGCTAATCCTCTTTATACTGAGCAGTAATGATCCCTCCCTTCTACTTCTCTCTCTCTCTCCCTCTCTTTCTCCATGCGTTGTGGCGAAGGCAGTAATTCTCTAAAGCAGAGTCCAGAGAGAGCAATCAGAATCCCTCTGCAGGTATTACGCACTCCTCCGGTGAGCTGAGGAAGCGTGTGGGAAGGAGAAATTGACATATTGGATTAGTCCTTTCTCTATGTCTGTGTATGTGTGTGTTTTTGAACCTCCCACTCAAAAGAAATAGCGAAGAGTGCCAATGCAGCCCAAAGAACGAGTGCATCCCACCTACAATTTGCCTTTGTGTGGCTCTAGACAGTATGCTATTAAAAAAAAAACATGCGTGCCACTTCACTGAACTTGTTTCAAGCAAAGCTGAAAGTCCACATTGTTATTTTACTTTATTCTTTGTTTTTTTTTTTTCGTCTGTTGGTCTAATTCTGCCATCTCAAAGTGATGTCTTAATTGGAGAGAGGGAGTTGTGAGGCGACTCGGCGAAGCTGTCAGGAGAAAGCAGCAATCACCGCAAAGATCTAAACGCGAGCTTCACAGGAGAAGAGGAAAGGCATGTCAGTCATGCTCCGCCCGCGGCTCGACCCGTGAAGGGAAAACAGAGCGAGACCGAGACAGGAGGACACACAAACACACTGTTTTGGGGCTGCAAGTGCAATGCAAAGTCTGAGCATGAGGGGGCAGACTGGGGCAACATCAAAAGTTCCAACTGCTCTATAACTCACATTAAATGACAGAATGTTTCCCCCTTTATTTGCATGCATCACATAACTCTACTATTGATATGCAACACTGTGGTGGTGGTGGTGTGTTAAGTGTGAATGCATCAGACACTTCATTATCAACACCTCACTGTCACTGCTGGACTGACAACAGTCCACCAACCAGCATCATCTAGCCAACAGTGTCCTGTTGGCAGCATCCTGTGACCACTGGCGAACGACTAGAAGATGACCAACCCAAACTGCGCAGCAACAGATGAGCTATCGTCTCTGACTTTACAACAGAGGGATAAGAACAGATGGGCTACAGTCTGTAACAATCTATAAGACAATGAGTGTAAATACAAGGTTTTAATGTTATGGCTGATTGATGATAACATACTCATCATCATTCATCTGCCCTTGTCCAGTATATATCTTCTAACCTTCTACATCTTTATAGTCAGTGTGTTGCTTGTTATATAAACAAAAGCTTTAAGAATATCTGCTGCCATCCAGACACATGCTTGTTTGGGCTGCAACCATAAAAACAGAGGTCTGATTGATCAGCCTGATCAATGATTAACGCATGTAAATGCCATTAATATACGTGTCTGTTTTCAAAACTTGTCTTTCTTGCCTTTAATATGGTTAATATGGTTCAATTAAAAAAAGTAGAAGTAAGTTATGGGTTAAAGTTGGATCACTGAAAATACTCTTGGGTTTGTATTGTCTTGAATAAATGTAGTACATTCTAGTTAGTTTGTATTAAACATGCTATTATAGTTAAATAGTATACTGTATCATATTTAGTTACTAATGTGTTTTTGTATTAAATGTCATTCTGTTTTGTTGGTGAAATCATTTGTACTGCTTTGTGATTGGTCACATCTCTGACTTTGGAACTGCAGCATTTTATATTAGACCAAAACTATCCCAGAAAAAGAAAATCTTCGATTCCTGTGCTGATAAATGATGACCTTTGCCCTGCAGTTCTATAAGTCACTCATCACATAAGAAGTCTTTTGATCAGATACTTTTGTTCATCACGTTTTTAAGGAACTTTTATTATTTTACCCAATTATCAACACTCCTTACCTCTGCTAACACTAAGGCTAGGTCGCTTACAATGGTGTAACAGAAAGATGCACTAACGGGGGAATGTTGGTCGGGGAAAGACAGTTTGAAGTGAACAAAACAGTGTGCAATTTGATGATGCCAGGAGCCAGGGGGGCAAAACGTTTTACTTAACAAGGTTGCACTGACCAAGCAAACAAGTTCATCTGACAGTCCACTGTATTTGTCTGAAATACTAAAGATTAAAGTTTGAATTGTAGTAAAAAACATTTAATCATTTAATAGGAGGTTTAGGTTTCGATGCTGTGTTTGACTGTTTGTGTGTTCATGCTTATAGGTTAGTGACCCGTGCAGTTTTGGGGGAGTGGATTTTTCTCCGAATAAGTTGCCCCAAAGTGACTGAAGGTGCAAAAATCAGGGCTGCTGAAAACTGCAAACTACAACAGAGCATTTCCAGGAGAGGAATTTAACTAAACTAAACATTTTATTGATTCGTTAGCAGCCAGACCTGGGACAACCGTCTTCCCTGCCCAGGGTGCATTCTGAACACTGCCGAAACTCAATCATTTAAAAAGTACTGGGTCGAATGCCAGCCCCTCCCCCCCTGTTCTGGAGGCCAAGTTCGGAGGTTTTGCCAATTACTTGAAATACAGATCTCAACTACTTTAACTGAGGCTTCTCCAGCCACCCAATTGAACATTTTAGTTATAGGATGTATAATGATGTGTTTGATTCTGTATTATTATTAGAGAGCAGACCAACTCAACTATCACTTACAGCATACTGTACCACAGTCAGCTACTGTAAAGACCAAGTGTTTGTGTGGTTCCTCTAGGACAGAAGGTAGGGCAATTAAAAGCCCATTATACTGTAAACATACATGGTACTGAGAAATCATTTCGTCTTTTAGTTAATTTAGTTCATTCATACTCACAATGCAGGAAACCATTACACAGCTACTCATGCATGGATTCAGCCAGTGGAATCATTTCATTGCAGTATGCATAACAATGTGGTTCTATTAATATAATTTGATGGTCCCTTATAGAAAACTTCAATGACCATATATCTTCTAACTGGGACAGTAAGGCAGTAAAAGCCTATTAAATGATATGCATAGAGTGAGAAATAATGCAGTCATGTTATTCATTCTGACAGTGCAGGGAACCATTATGCAGCTATTGTCAGTAAAGTTGAAGCCATGCCTTTAATTACAGCCCACATCTACATTTAAGGACAGTGACAGTTCAGGATGGCATGAATGAGGTGAGCCAACTTATTCTAAACTGGACAGGTCACAGAGGGTAGTTTTGAGAATACTGCCCTCTTGTGGAGGAACTTGCAAGAGGCAGTTTGAGGCCTCTGCTCGCCTATTCTCAAAGCCACATAACCATAGACGTGAGATTTATAAGGATGTCTTTCAGGAACACATAATAATCTAGTAAAAAGATTTCTTATTTGTCTGATACTGTCAGTGGGTTTGAGAAGTCTGTGTACATACCAGTCTGGAAGATTTATTGGAGCTGTGGGAAAAGTAACAAACAAATAAAAGCTATTATATAAATCCAATTATCAGCGCTGGTTTTGATTATTTATTCTTTTATGTTGCTCATCCACTGGAGTCCCAGCTGGATCCTGGGAAAAGCTCAGGCCGGATGTGGTGGGAGGAGAGAATAGGAATGTCCTGCAGAGAGAGGACAGTCAGCTCAGGGGTCACACATTCGAAATCAATGCATGTGAAATTAAAACAAGAATATACGCAATGCACACATCCACATGCACTCTTTCCCTTATGACCTTATGTGGTTATATTAACATATATTAACGTAGCGTCGTAAACTCATGACTACAGTCTGCAGCGCAGTACACAAGGCCTTTGAAATAAGGCTTGTGGAAGAACACAACTGAGGAAGAGATGCTGCTTTTGCTCCAAGATGGTCTTTAAAGTTTGGCAGAACATGGAATTTATGCAATTTTCTCTTTACCCCAGATGTAGCTCATCAAGCCTGACATGTTTAGTGATTTCTTAGCTTTTCACCAGAGATATAAGGCTAATGTAATAAGCAAAGAAAGATATAGCCTAGATTTACCACTCATCAAGATCACTATGTTTACATTTAGAGAGATCAATTTAGCAGGGTCTTTTATCCAGCCAGTAACAAAAACACTGGAACGCTGGAAGCTGAACTGATACAATGTACCCAAAGAATCTGCATATAATGATGACCTAAAAGATAAAAGCTAAATTACAGCCTGAACATAAATTAAATTAAATATATAATAAAAGTTTAAACCATGAATACAAATGAAGAAAAATAAATCAACCTTTAAAAAGTAAAGAGCAAGTGAGTGAAAAAGGACATCGCCTTAAAGTTTGAAGAGATAGATCTTCAATATGGGGAAATGAGAGAGGGAGAGAGAGAGGGGTGGTGAGAGAGAGAGAAAGAGAGAGAGAGAGAGAGAGAGAGAAAATACAGTACAGAGTTCAGTGGGAAGTTTGTGCTGCCACTGAGGGCCAAAGACACAAAAACAGTGTGTTGAGTTAATACAAGTGCTTAAGTGGTTTCCAACATTGTGTGGTACAGTGTTAGCTTTGGCTATTTTTGTAAATGACAGTAGGTGATACAGACAATGTCAGAAAAAGTAAATCTATAAGGGCATTTTTCACAGCACAAAGAATGTTAGTACAGAGGCATCAAGATAAAGTCACCAAACACGATTACATGACTGACTGTGTATGAGAATGTAAACTAGAACCGTATGCTGATTTGTTGATAAGGTTTTGGAATGCTTTTGGTAAGTTAGAGTTCGCTACAGAGATATGAGCTAGATAGAAGGCTCTTGCTAAAGCCATTAACCTTTATAGCTTTAAGACAACACGAGATTTGTCATGTTTTCACACGTGTCAACCGTATGAACTTTATCCTCCTCACTTCAAATGTCCTAAACTTTTTCCCACAAGTATTGCAGCTCTATAGCTTAACCACACTCACTTGTATGTGTTTCTATAGAACTCTTGCTTTGTAGTGATGATCATTTAATAGAATGCTTTTTTTCATCTTGTCATGTTTTGTAGGTTTGTCCTTCTAGAAGGTCTATCTTGTAAATGGTAAACATTGATCATATTCATCTTCTAAGCTGCTTATTCCTCTGGGTCGTGGTTGGCTGCTGGAGCGTATTGCAGCATTCATTGGACAGAAGGCAGGAAACTATTAAAAAAGGGGGGAAAAAATCCAATCTGCATTTGTTTGTACCGTGGGAGGAAACCGACGCAGACATGGAGAGAACATGCAAACTCCGCACAGAATCAAACCCAGGTGGCAACGCTACCCACTGCACCACTGCGCCACCCAATAATAAAATACTAGATATTTATTTTTACATTCACAAACTGAGGCAAAGTTAACGTCCAGTAAATTATGCTTTGCCTAGAATGATTAGTAGACTCATGCATTTCAGTCTGCAGTCATTCTCTATTTTTGTTTGGTTTTCAGTGACCTCAAATGCTAGAACAATGTGTTCATTTAATACATAGTAATGTGAAATGCTCATTGTTTGTTTTCATGATATAAGGATTATAATGAGAATTATTTCATATTTTAGGAGCAATTCGTGTAGACATTCAGGGGGTTCCAAAAGTTCAGAAACTTCCTCCGGGAGCTGTAAATGCAGTAAACACAGTAAAATGTTGGTACTTGTTCTGTGTCTTGTTATGTTGGTGATAATAAATATGTTTTTTTTCCAAAAACTGTCACAATTAATGTGCCACATGCTGTGTATGTGGAATCTGAATATTTTATATTTCTCAGTAAATGACAAACAAACAAAAATATAACTGTCGCTTTCTGTGTGAGTGCTGGAGTGATGAAACCTTTTGCACTATTTCATCTCAGCACAGCTAGTGCTAAGCTACACTAGCTGAGCAAGACAGCTAATGTGTAAATTTACACATAAGAAAAAAAATGAATCTCGACACGACACATGACCCGTGTAGACGCTTTTGTGAGCGTATGCTCATGTGCAGTAAAAGCTAGTAGCCAATAAGATGATCTAACCTTATCTAGCCAGCAAGGTAGCTATTTGGCCAAATTAATAATTAGAAATTCATTCATATTAGACTTTAAATGTAATATGACAATATGAATTTAGAATAAAGCTTCATTGGTTATAGTATGGGTTTGTTCTTGCTTTTGAATGTGTAGTGAAAAAAATGCCCTTTGAGAATAGTTTACAGATGTTTAAGTTAATGATTTAGGCACACACAAATAGGGTATCAATATTGATAAATACAAATATTGATGGGGTATAAAATCCTATAACTAAATTGTTAGTCACACTCACCTTAATGCTCAACTAAAAAACTAAAGCAAGCAAACTTTAGACATTTTGTGATTAACTATGACTGGGCTAAGCGGAAAATTGTCAATTACAGTTTTCACTGACCAATCTCTTTAACCAAGACCTATAAGCAGCGAGCTGAAGGGCCTAGAATCCTCATCGGTCTTGGAGCATGACTCAGCTTTAGGGGCCACCATAAAACTGCCATCATCACAGGCACACTTTACCCTTGCACTATTTCACCTGTGACATCTCTGATGGCCAACCCTGGTCACACGCACGCACACATACCGTAGTGTATGAGAAATGGTGTTTACACTGTGCCCGGGGAAGCAGCTCTACATAATATATCGTCCCAACGCTCCAGCATTCTCTAGGCTAGGCTTGGCTGCCCAGCTTTGACTGATCTCTGGCTTTTAGCACGCAGCGGGCAGAGATTGTCCTGGAGGGTAGCTTTTACGCAGACAGCATTGCTGTCTTAAATACACTAGATAGCCTGCAGTTCCTTAGCAGCTGTGGAAAAGCGTTAGCGGCCCTCCTCTTTATCTCCCCGTTTCTCTGCGCCTCTCTCAGCTGCCTAGCAGTCGAACGTGCGGTCAAACACATCTTACTGTAATGACCTTCTCTGCGTCCTGGTGATTTCCCAACTGTTCGTATGCCACCAGATCCGCCTCGGGAGGCCTGGAGGCCACTCTGGGCCTGCACTCTGATAGCCTCTGGCCTAGCAAGCGACGGCAGCGTTCTGCCAGCTGCTGCTGCTGCCTGCCAAGCTCAGCTCCTGCCAGGCAGGTCCTCATGGACACTAACAGGAGAGGAGGGCGGCAGGTAGCGTGTGTGTGTGCAAGTGTGTGCATGCGGGCACATACGTGCACATGCATGTACAAGGCTCCAGATGGCCCTCTGCACTAGCGGCTCATTGCTATGACGATCAAAGGCCCAGGACACGCTGATGATCTCTCATTACTGGAGTCAGATAGCATTAACGGCCTGATCAAATTAGAGGTAGAGAGAGAGCAAGAGAGAGAGAGAGAGAGAGAGAGAGAGAGAGAGAGAGAGAGATGGATGGATGCTGTCCACTCGTCTCTATCTGCAGGGTGACGACTCTAGAAGGACTCATGATGAGTCATGATGCTGTACACATGCTGAGTGCAAATTCAAATGTCACCCAGAGGCTTTCAGAGAAGTCGATTATAGAATTATACACTCACTGGACACTTTATTAGAAACTTGTATGTTGAACAGTTAAAGACTGGAGCCATGCACAGTTTCTGTTAGCTGTAGGTCATCAGTTCTAGTCCTGTTTTAATATCCTACCCCAATCATGTAATTAACCAAGAACCTGGTAATTAATTAGGAATTAACTGGGACTGGGCAAGAAAATGACCTGACATACACTTGAGCCTGAGCCTCGAGGACTGCAGTTGATGACCTCTGGGATGGTTAACAGAAAGTGTGTGTGGCTACAGTCTGCCTGTAGAAGGTTGCTGTATCTAATAATAAATAGTGACTAGTGAATTGCAATATATCTCTATTATCAGCTTCATCTGGATTTGCTCTGAGCATTTGTCTTGGTCAGTTTTGACAAAGTTACCTCTCTTGGCTAGATAGGTGAGGGTGGTGAAGCGAGACTGTTGTACAGTATGTAAAAACATCAACATATCTGTGTCACTGCTGTAATGAGAATGGACCACTGCCTAAATGTTATCAGATGAACAGCAATGCTTAGACTGACCAATGATGAATGGGGTAGAGGATAGTCTGATAAACTGTGTATAATTAGTGCAATTATTGTAGTAATTATATCCCTGAAGTGTCCAACAAAAAATTGGTCAATCAAAATACATGAGATCTCCATTTGGTTAGGCATTCAGAAGCTGAACTGAAAGCTCAATGCTTGAATTTACCACTAACACAAATTAAGTGATGTGAGAGTGAAAGCAGCCAACCAAGGTTTTGATTTCAAACATGTGACCAATTTCTTATAAAAAAAATCACTCTAGGCCTCCTCGAACTACTACAAATGTCCCTGAAGTGATAACATACATTTTTGCCAAATGTTAGAAACAATGGCAGCAGCTTTAATTGTCCACATTTTAACTAGAACCACCAAAAATGTTTCTGTGAACTCTGATTCAATTCCACCCATCCATCCATTATCTTCCGCTTTATCCTGCTAGTCAGGGATGGAGCCAGTCCCAGCGTCATCAGGCGAAGACAGGTCATCAGTCCATCGCATAGCCAACGCACACTCACATGTACGGGCAATTTGAGTGGGCGATCAACCTAACATGCATGTGTTTGAACTGTGGAAGGAAACCAGAGTACCCGGAGGAAACACACACACCAGCAAAGGGAGAACATGCAAACTCCTAACAGAACAGCCTGGACCGGGAATCCAACCTGAATCGTCTTGCTGTGAGGCAACAGCACTAACCACTACACCACCACGCCACTTCCGATGAGCTTATTGCTAATAAAACTAGATTACAAAGTAGAAAAATAGATTTTTCTAAAAAAAATAAGAAAAAAACATTGCTTTTTAAAAGAGTTTGCACAAAAAGTCATGAGAGCAAACAATGCAGAAGGAGGATTAGATGTTCTTCCTCTTGAAGTTTGCCTCAACCCTTCAAGTTTTCATATACAACTTTTACACCCTAGTGCACTACAAGAGAAACAGCCCACAGCAGCAGACAGAGAAAAACACAGCACAGTAGAAAAAGGCCGATACAGTATTACACAGTGTTGAGTCAGGCAGCTTAGACTAAACCTTTACAGCATGAAGATACAACATATAGAATCTTTCAGAGAACTTGTGACCTTCTCGTCTTAATGAACCTCATTTGGAAACAAATGAACATGTACTAAAAGAATGAAAAAACGAGAGAAAGGCAGAGAAAGTAGTCAATAGTTACTCCATTAATCCGCCTCTGCTTGGTGAGCCCTAAAGAGACCAACTTGAAAGACAGGGAGGAGTGGGTGTGGAGCAGGAGACAGATGTTAAAGTTCTTCTGAAACATAGGCCAGGGTGCATTCCCAGGCTGCATCCCTCACTTTCTGCCTCAGTCTTCTCCTCCTTCCATTCTCTTTGAATTCCTACGGTTATTACACTTGTCTCTCACCTCCTACTAGAGAGGCTGCTCAGTCCCTGGCTACACCATGTTTGAAGGGAGAGAAAGATTTTGAAGCAGTGTTTCCGAGCTTGAGGCCTGCAGTCCATCTTCACGGCTCAGTTGGAGTTTTACGCATCCCTAAATCACACCATTAGCCAATGCTAGCTGATTTCTCCTCAGCTGAATCAGGTATGTAGGGGCCATGTGTTTTAAGATGGTTTTGAATAACAGAACACTTGCGTATCATAGCACGTAAATGTCTTTTTGAGAAATACATTACAAAAACCTATTCTCCAGAAATATTTCCACATCACTGAAGCCACATTAGCATCATAAGATAAATCACAGCGTTACTATATGAATCACTCTAGGCAACATTCCTATACAGTATTCACAGAAGTACAAAATTTGTTAAAACAGCCATTAAGTACGAGTTACTTATAGTAGAAATTACAGAAAACATATTTATATCTGTGTAAAATTCCACAGCCACTAAATTCAATATCAAAATTGTCAGTGTGTAGTGTGACCAGTACCTTTATTACAGCTGCCATTAATGTTTTCAGTTCTTCACAGAAATCTGAATATATTTGTACAGTATGTGATATATTTGGGCACCTCCAAAGCTCCAAAGTCTTAGAAGTTGTTTGTATTTTTTGGGGTCAGATTTGGAGGTCTGGACTCTGGGGTGATCAGTCCATTGTTCTGAGGACACCAGCAGCTTCTTTGCTTAAATGTTGTTTTGTGTGTATTTGTCTACATTTTCATCAGCTCTGATTTTCTCTTTTCTCTCAAAGATGAAGGGTTAAAGTGCTGTTTATCTGATTGTTATGTTAGGTTATTGTTGGGTCCTGCACGCTTGTTAGGCATCCAATTTTCTATTTATTGTTTTATTATTTTTATGAACTCCATGTTCAGAAACTCTTTTCCATTTATTTTCTTTGAACTTTCCCACTTTTCTCTGATGCAAGTTGATTACAATATACACATCTAAGCCCCTCTGAAATAAATTGAACGGTGATGGCTGACTTTTGTACAGTCCTGTGCGGATCAGAGTTCTCTCAAATTTGGTTGCATCATAGCTCTATTAAAAAGAAAAACTTTTACATTCAATCCTACAATCCATGGACAAACAACTATACACATCTCCGGGTTCCACAATGTTCCTACATTGCTACTATTATTGCACATATGTTGCTACATCTAAACACACTGCTCTTTTGATAAAGGGAAAAACTCTGAAATGCCTATTTGAGGGCAAAATTGATTGTATTCACCAAATAGTACATGTGATGAGTCAGACAAAATACTACACAGTAATCTTTCCATGCAGTGTAATATAGCAATGTTCCTGATTCGTGGCTGGGAACATAACAGTTCTATGATGTCCACCTTACCTGGGGAAAGAAATGTGAAGAAGTTTACCTCTAAACCCCAGTCTGCAGTTTTGGGGGACTCTGTAGTCCATCTTCACTGCATGGCTGTTTTTTTTCTGACACCATTGGCTAATCATCAAGTTCGTCTTTAGCTGAATCAGAAGCACGGTGAGAACGGTGCAGGTGGTGCTGCCACAACTGGAGTACTGGTCTGATGTTTTGGGCAGAGTTTTCTCTTTTCGCTGTCTGTGCTCATGAAATAGCCATCGATGGAAGAGGGATGTTTACAGCTGAGAGGGAAAGGAAAGAATGAAGCTTTTGTGATGTTTCAGCAAAACATATTCTGTTCTCTCACCTGTTCTTTCCTTCCAAACAACAACAACAACAACAAAAAGCGATAGAGAGTTAGAACCACTTTTAATTCCCTAAAGAACCTCTCAATAGATTGAAAAGAAACCTTTTTTAAAGTTTAACGATTTAAGACTAACCCAAAAACATGACTTTTTCTGCTCATGTTATGTTACAATTTCTGCATTTATTTTATGATCTGACAGTCACACATTAATTGCTTTTGAATAATTATAATAACAAACAGATACTTTTTGGAATTGCTCTTTAAATTAAACTGCACGCTCAGTAAGAAAATCTCATACTGCACCAGCAATAAAAGAATCTATGTGCATCTTTTACACAATGATAGAAAACATGGTAGCGCACAGAAAGCAATGATTCTACATTCGACAAAATGAATGAACTTGCACATACTGTGACTTGAGTTAACCAGCAACAGAAGCCATTGCCAAATTCTAGCCAACAATCCAGTTAGAAGTGTAAGTATTTAGTGGCTGGGCTTCCAGTCTGGAAGGAGAATGATGTGATAGATAATCAGGAGGGGAAGGAGATTGCATCCTATCTGGGAGTGCAATTCTGCGATCCCCCTGACGAATCAAAAGTGGAGATGGAAAGAGAACATGCCCATGTTTGCATCTCTACCAATATTGTATTCGACACAGTGCAATTACACAGCTAGTGAAGCTCATATGTGCAGATAAAGACACCAAGTCTCCAGCACTGTCATTCCAGTTTGTCACAACAGGCAGCAGTGTGTTGGCAGGGCTGTGGGTGAAACTCATAGATATTACACACTCTCTCTCTCTCTCTCATGCGCGCGCGCACACACACACACACACACACACACATCCGTATAAACAGCTTGGAGAGATAGCGCTGGCCTGTTTTGCTATCCTCTAGCTTGGGGATAAGTGGCTAATATTCCCACTGTCGGGGAGCAAGGCCCTTATGAATGGATATTGAAATAGGGGGTCAGAGAGAACACATTTCACTCTTTGATTGAAGGCAAAACAGTTGAATCATGAGCGCCGCCTGCTCTGAATGCCAAACAGCGTGAGTTTATGAACAGTGGAAATGCATTCTGTGGAGAGCGAGACTCCGCATTGACACATTCTTTGTTTTTGCCAACTGATGCCAGCGGCGCCATGGGGAACGGAGGTGCTGCTAAATGAATTTCCTGCATTCACCAAAACCTATATTTGTTTCTCGGCTGCTCCATTGTTCTCGCCTGATAATGGAACGTATGTGCAAATGACCTGAGAAAAACAAACATTTTCGGGCTCCGCTGATATTACCAGTTTAAAACATACACAGAGTTGCAGCTCGGGTAGTCCTTAAGTGAGCTAAATTCATGGGAAGCAATTTTTTAAGACCCATATTTGTTATTTGGTTGCTTGATTGTTCTCACCTGATGAAAAATATGTTGGTGGTACAACCGGCTGAAAACATAGAAAATACAGCTCAAATACACCTCAAAGCTAAATACATTATTTGTTTTCTTACCAGCTTTATATTGAATGAGGTACAGCATATTCAGTGTACAGTGAGATACCAAGCACATGAACACCCAAATCATCCTCTCAATGCTGCCTTTGAACCAACAAATAGTGATACCAAGTTTTATATTAAACTCATTTTGAAGTGGGTTCTTAGATACACTTATTCCAAACTATGGGGTTATGATAGCTTTGGATAAAATTCATACTTTATCTCATGAAGTTGGAAATCTAGTTAGTGATACTGTCCAAGCTTTAGGTAGCCATGCTGCAGTCATGCAGATTAGATGTTGTGTAGATAATACAAGAAAACAGGGCTTATAGGAATTATGTTCTAACACAACAAGGAGGCACAATTGCAATAACTGGGTCTGAATGTTGTTCCAGCATCCTCAACCCATCACAGGGCTTCAGTATCTATATCAAAGATAGTCTTTGTGATAACATTAATACTAAATGATTAACTATATGTTTGGAATCATGGTTAAAACAGTATTGTGAATTATTTGGATTTATTTGTATTGCTTGAAAAAGAAAGAATGCACATGCACCGCTGATACTTTCATGCTAAACCCAACAATACTATGTCACGCAATTACTTGACATAGTATAGAGGTGGGTTGGAGGGTAGAAATCATTAAATACCAATAAGTATAGCATTAAGCATATTACATATGGGGATTTTTCTTACTTTAACACCTTTTTTAGTTTTACTTACTCAAATGACTTTTTCCATGTGTACACCAGTGACTGATCACATTGCTAACAAAGGTCTACTTCTATTAGGCGTCTCCTGACTTACGAAAAAAGATAAATGAATTTGTTGCACTCTCAAAAACCCATTTAATGTTTGGTTCTTTGATTGTTCTTGTCTGATACTAAAACACAAGTTCAAGTAACCTGAAAAAACAGGCAACCCCTGTTCTCCTGAAGTTTTATCACTTAGCAAAGGAATATATTTACAGCAGAATGTATAAATATTATTAAAAAAATCAACCATTACTGGGGTTTGCTGATGACACCATTTTAATTTCATTATTTACAAAACCTGCATTCAGTTTTCAGTTTCTTGCTTTATAATGAAATTATACATTCCAAACTTACAAACATAACAATTCTTGGGGTTTGCGGATATCACCAGTTTAGCAGAAAAGCAACCCAAATAAGCTAAAGGAACCCATATTTGCTATTTAGTTCCTTTATTGTCTTTGCTAAGTAATAAAATGCACCTCCTAAACCAACCATTTTTAAGATTTGCTGATATCATCAGTTTGAAACATTGGTAGACATGATGGTGCAGATGTAACTCAAGTCAAATTAACAGTAAAGTTTATTTCTACAGCACTTCTCACAGACAAAAGTAACAAAGTGCTTTACAAGCTCATACTATACAATCTAAAATTGATAAACATAGTATCACATCACAAAACACCTTATAAGACCATGAAATACAAGACATTGAACCAGATGCATTTTCCAAACGCCTGCTTAAAGAGATAAGTCTTTAACTGGTTTTTAAAAGACTCAAATGCTTGATCCCCACAAGTCTTCTATCAGGAACAAGGAACAGACAGCAGATTCAAGTTACTTGACCTAAGAGAATGCCTTGACCATGCAATGGTCTATAAGTAAGGGTAAGAATTGTAAACTGTATCCTTTGCTCGACTGGAAGCCAATGCAGCAATATCAGTAATGGAGTTATATGAGATTGTTTATTTGACCTAGTAAGCAATCTAGCTGCAGCATTTTTGTATTTCCTACAAGCGATTACAAGCAGACACGCTAAGTAATGAGAAAGTGCATTACAATAATTGATGCAAGATCAAATAAAAGAATGAATAAGCGTCTCTAGCTCTGCGTTTGAAACTATAGATCTCAAGTTACTAATATTACTTAAATGAAAGAAGAAAGATCTTGTCAGCTGTTTAACGTGCGTCAAACAACAAGGACTGGTCAAATATAACACTTAAGTTGCGCAAACCTGAGTGGACAGCAAGAGAAATAAGCCTAAGAGTTTGTTTAATCAAAGGAGTCACCCTATTAGGAGCAACAATCAGAACCTCCATCTTATCAGCATTTAGCTGCAAGAAGTTATCAGCCAGTCTATGAGCCTATGTAGAGTTAGAATTTCACTAAGTTTAAATGAAAAGTGGAGCAAAAAATCATCAGCTAATAAATGATAATTTAATAATTCCATCTATAATATGGCCCAAACGTGGCATATTAAGAGAAAATAACAAAAGACCCAGAATAGAACCCTGTGGAACACCACAGGACAATAGAGCACTGACACAGCAAAGCTGCTTTCAGTAAAATATGATGTAAATCACTTTAGTACTGTGCCAAATAAACCCACCCAAGAGGACATTACAAATCATTTGAGAATCTCAGAAGAGCTGTTTTTGTAAAGTGAGGTTTGCGAAAAACCAGATTAGAACTTATCATACATATCATACTTCTACAGAGCAGCAGTGAATTGATTAGCTGCCACTTTCTTTAAAATCTTAGACATAAATGGGAGTTTAGATATTGGTCTGTAATTCTTGAGCTCACCAGAATCCAAGTTGGGTGCTTAAAATATGTAGGGACTCAACCTATAGAGAGTGAAGAATTAATAAGAGTAAATACTGCAGGACCTATATCTGGTAAAACCTTTAAAAATAGTGGTGGTATAACATCTGAATGGCAAGTAGGTGGTTGTAATTTCTTAATCACATTGATCAGATCACCTGAGCTAATGGTTTGAAAAGAATCCAGAACTGCAAAGGAACGTTGGGGACCAATATTGAATGTACACTTCAAAGGTTGAATGCTAAATCTGATACCCATTACCAGCCGGACCTTGGGGTCGATATTTTAAAACACAATTAAATGGCTTTATCCTACCTACTTTTGTAAGTTGCAGTTTAAATGTGGATTAATATTCAGTGTTTACTAACTTGCAAACATACGTCTTCTTCCAGACAACAGCAAGACCTCCACCATGGCCTGAGAAATGTGGAGTTCCAATAAAAGAGTTTAAAGGAATAAAATCCATATCTCATGGTCAGGTTTCAGTTAAAAGCAAAAAAGTCAAATTGTTCCTAATAAACAAGTCATTTGAAAGATGAGCCTTGTTTGCCACCAAGCGTGTGTTGATGTAATGTGTAAATATTTTCGGCGTCAGAGAAGATCCGTCCGAGCCGATGGCAGAAACAGTGAAATATAAACAATTAAATATGATTGAGTTGTATTCTTTCGCTGAGAGTGATGTGAGATGGTCTCATTCGTTTCTCCTTCGCTTGATTGTCACCACCTGCTACTAGTGGAACATATCTCCTATGAAGTGGGGCACATAGGCATTAGAGGCAGATGTGAGAGGCAGGGGAGGAGAGAAATTCTCTTCAGGTCCTGTGAGGGGAGCTGTTGCTTTAATCTCCACACAGAGAGACACGCAGAGAGAGAAAGAGAGAGAGAGAGAAAGAAAGAGAATGGGCAAGGACAGAGAGTGATAGACAGATAGATAGAGAGAGAGAGAGAGTATGTGTGTGTGTGTGTGAGAGAGAGAGAGAGAGAGAGAGAGGGAGAGAGAGAGCGAGCGAGAGAGGAGGAAAGATTTTGTATGGTTGGCAGCTGCTGTCTTGTCTGGGCAGACATAAACACCTTCGCCTTTTTCCAATCAGGCAGTTTGGAGTTAAAGCTTTTAGCTGATGAAGATGGCCTGATGGCTCTATTTCCTGTCCCAAAATCTCCTCTGGGATGTTGCTGCCAGCCTCTTTCCACTGCCCTAAATAATAACAATCATAATAGCATTTACCTCGCACAGATGTCCTGTTTGTGCAGGTTTGTTATTGTCAGTATAAGAAAACTCAGCGCTGTATTCAAACTGAGTGTCACCAGCATGCTCAGTGCTTGTGAACGAGTTTACCGAGTATGCTGAGCGTTTTCAGGGTGGAGGCAGTATTAATGAAGGAGGGGAGCCACATCCATAATCACTGTGTTAATTATTATTTCAATTTCCCATGCATTTCCATCTTCCTCGTCATGAAATAATGATTGCTCTTCATGAGGCTCAGAGACAGTAGACACGTGCATTAGGCATTCCATAGACTCATTATGGCTAAAATATGGGTGGTTAATGAATTTGGGCCAGAAAGCTAGCAAAACCATAAGCTAGCAAATTCAGCAACCTTGGGGTGGTCTCAGTGCCTACATATGAACAGTTGATAGGACATTCACAGCTCCAGTTTTCAGGCTTGTTAAAGTCTAAGGCTTATTAGTAAGTACATGAAAACCAACACCAACTGGTTATTATTGGGTTATAAATAAGAGGAAGCTTGGTAGCTTGGTGTCTCCTGGATATTTAACAGGTTAAAATGTTAAAGACTGTCACCACATGTTTAATCTAATACCTGTTTGTATAACTTACAGTTACATTTTGCTGGACTGCATCTGTTACAACTTAAATCCTGTACTAAGCTTCAAATACAAGACACACGTTTATGTCCCGGTGAACCTTACATTTGGTTTTGACCTTTAATTGGTACTATGCTTGTTTACATAAGAACACCATGTGGGATAAAAGTCTGCATATACATGACAGCTTGTATTATCATCATCATCCTTTTTGGGATCAAGTGTTTATTAACAAACAATTTGAGTCATAGGCACAGTCAGAACAAGAAGGAATCAGAAGTCAGGAGTCCTTCAACGTAGACTTGAGTTTATTGGCACACACACAGGAATATGTGGATACAGCTCAGTCGATCACAACCAGTCTGTTAGCGGTCAGGAAGCAGTCTTAATCACGTGCATGTGGAAGCATACCTGGGCACAGCTTAGGTCATCGGTCTGTTGCCGGTTTAGTCTCTTGAAGCCAGTACAACTCTGACGCAGTCTAACCCACCAACTCTAGTTTAAGTAGGAGGTAAGAAAAGGGTCAAATGGGTGGGGGGAGTTTGGGGTGTCAACATTATGGTGATGAAGAAGAGGAGGTTAAGGAGGGGTAAGCGGGGGATGAAGATGACGGTATTTGCATCCTTAGGGGGGTTTATGGTCTTCACTTTAGAGGGTGGTGGTATTACCTTATCAAAGGAGAGAGGTGCCGACTCCCTGCAAGGATGGCAAACATCAACCCTCAAAGGGCTGTGCCAACAACGCAGGGAGTTGACCACCTCAGATCGGCAGATGGGACAAACAATGGAGGGGGTTGACCACCCCAGGTCAGAAGATAGAAGCATAATTTCTCTCAATATACATATAATATATATAATATATATAATATCAAAATATATATAAGCCTGAAACACATGGAATTCCAGATTTCAGAAAACAGGGAGGCTGGCACAAACAAACATACATAATCTTATTGAATTAAGACAGTGGGACACATGACTATTTAGCAAAAGGTGAACATTCTCAAATCAGTAAGTGTGCCAGGTATTCATAGATCGCAAGCTGGCTGTAGGATCAGTGATTATTGTCATGCGCTTTAGTCTGAGAGGGTTCATGTACATTTTGTGCAAATACTTTGTGCAAAATGTATTTACTGATAATCTGGGTTATGGGGTGTGTCTAGAATGCTGGACCTAGTTGCATCCCAGTTCAAATCAAAAGCAGGCCTTAGTGTAAACTTGTAGAGCTCAAACACCAGACCCTAAGACTTCCTCTGCTTGGCAAACACATACAGGTGGAATAAAACTGGTAAAAGACATTGCAGTGTGGCACTCTGTGTTAATTTTATTAAAGACTCATAGGCCCCTGTCATCTTAGATATATTTCAAATACCCCTTTGCCAGTGAGAGGCAGAGAGCCTCCCTCTTATCATCAGTCCCTTTTTATTACATGTAGACAAAATAGTGTGCCATCTATAGGACATTTTACAATGTGCTTCCTCTAATCGCCATGTTTTAAATGAGAAACAACAGGACCTAAATGTTGTTGACACTGCTTATTAGATACTGGCCAAGAGAATACCTTGAAGATTCCAAGGCTGTACCATGTTCTGCTCTAACCTGCAGCAAGAAGCAGGAGTATGTGTTTGAAACAGATTAGGTAATGGCCTATAGCACAAATGAGCAGAAATAGAAATTAAAATTGGGTGCTGCCAGACCCCCATCCTCTCTTCTTTTCTGAGGAGCTGACAGTTTCTGACGGGGGCTTTTTTCTTCATGTAAATGAAAAAAATACTGTCCTGAAAAGGAAATTGGGAGACTAATAAATCTGTCTAAATCATCATGTACCTTATTCAAAACTAATGTGTCATGGTCTGCCCTGTCTTGTGCCTGTCTGTTTTTGTTTACGTTGTCCTGTCAATGGCATGTGGTCCTGTTTGTTTTGTCCTGTCAATGCCATGTGGTCCTGTTTGTTTTGTCCTGTCAATGCCATGTGGTCCTGTTTGTTGTGTCCTGTCAATGCCATGTGGTCCTGTTTGTTGTGTCCTGTCAATGCCATGTGGTCCTGTTTGTTGTGTCCTGTCAATGCCATGTGGTCCTGTTTGTGTTCATTTTTAGCTCCTGTATATATCCCTGGTTGTCTGCTTGGTCTGTGCTTGGTGTTTTGTCTAGCTCTATGTCCGTGAAATCCTTGTTACCTGTTGCCTGATCCTTGGATTCTTGTTCTTCTCATCATTGTTTTATTTTATAGTTTTAACAAAGAGTCAGTGTTTCTGTTTTCTTGTTTTCTTTTGTTATCCTGGTATATTTTTGTCTTTTCGTTCCTTAATAAACTATCATTTGTCTTGCACTTACATCCTGCCTCCTCGACTCTGCCACTGTGACATAATGGTTGTGTTTTACAGTGTGATTGAGTGAGGAAGGATCATTTTTCACTTCTTACATGTTTCACAATAAAAGTGTTGAAAGGGTTAAAAGATGTTTTTACTGGTAAAAAAGGAAGATTTTAACCAATTAATTGATTAAAACCACAAATATATCAAAACTCATTACAAACAGATGAAAGATGAGGTACTGACTCTGCAGGTAAAAAGTAAAGTGATGATGTGTATTAAAAACAGAGATGGGTTAAACCTCGGCAGACAGATGAATCATCTGGGCTAAGGTCTCAAGAAAGAGCACAAAAGCCCTGGACTCAGTGGGCAACCCTGACGAGAGGACCTAGCGACTGGGAACAGAGAGGTATAGATTTGGCCTGTTAACACTAGGGCAGAGGGATTGGCATACAAGACTTTGATCATATAAATAAAATCTTCAATAAATCACTTTTAAGACTGACCACAAAAACAGCAGTTCCAGTCTGTCAAAGCCTTTCATGGCATCAAGTGAAAGTACTGCTACTGGAGCCATAATATCTGCTGCAGAATCAATTATATCAATTGTAACACTTTATGTGAAGCTCTAGCCTAGATATAATGAACCCTGCTGCTTCAGTTTATAGGTACTGGCATGTGATGCTGGAGAAAATGGGTAAGTAATTTGGCATACATGTTGAGGTTAGCATTCAACAGGCTAAGGGGACAATACATTCTACCAGATACTCCTTTAAAAGCAATGTAGTTAAACTTCAAGCACCAACATCAAGCATTTTCTTAGCTTTTCTATTGAACAGGTAATGATGACCATGAGAAAGACTTTCAGTTCTTCTAGAGAACTAGGGTTATCCAGATTTCTTGCAGTAATACTATATTATTGGGAGATTCAGCTGACTTCAAATCTGTCTTGATATGGGAACATTTCTGATGAGTATTTGTATGTAATAGTAATATATCCACATTAAAAAACCTTAATCTTTTGAAGGTCAGTTGAGAAATAATATCTGCTGATTTAATGCCAGTCTATGTCTGCAGAGTGCTCACTGGCCCTGATTCTCAAAGCAAGACGATGACCAGGTCTGGCACCATGGACGTAGTATCTAGTTTTCTGAAATTCTGACTGCTGTTTTAAAATAACATTCTTTTCCTTGTTAACCAGCTGATGTTGCTTACTTGTTTTTGGGGAGCTATGTTGTACCTTAAAATCTAGTTTTGTGAAGCCTGCTTCAAGACTTTGAAGTTTGATAGATGTAGTCTTGTGCAAGCTGCAGCAATAATGTATAATGTTGGTACTCCTTATGAAGCCTGTGACTGCATCTCATAATATCTTAGATCATTCATAGAGCCATTCTTAAAGCTAATGAACTTATGAATTGTGATATGCAGTCTTTAGTTTATAGTGTTTTTATATATATTAAGCCAAACAACTGCTCTTTAGGCTTTATGCTCTGACGAGCCTAATCGAAATAAAACTGCATTATCAATTCAACAGAAAGGTTGAGGAGAATTGAAAAGAAATATAAAGCTCTATGTTTAGCTTAAAAAAGTAAATAATCTCTTATTGAAGGATTAATTAGTTACCAAATATCCAACTTTTAGCTGAAGATTGCAGCGCAGTTCTGACTCTGCTCTCTGGAAAACAACTCATTAGCCTGTTGAGAAGTAAATTCTAAATGACATTAAAACCACCACTTAAAACTAATGAATAATTATATAGTTCAAACACTTTTTGTAGTTATTGTGCTATAAAAGAATAAATATATTTGGAGCATATGCTAAGACGGAATGTACTCTTCTGCCATGGATTTCTAGTTCAGCAATTACTATTCTACCTATAAGATCTAATCTTGTTTCCAACACTTGTTTTTAAGCCTAGTTAAGGCCTAGTTACAACGACCACACCTTTGTGTTTTGTACTACATGAGGAGAATGCAATCCAATAATAAAACTTAGTAAGGTGTCAAGTGTCTGTGCTCAACAGGTATGTTTTATGTGGAACATAAACCAACAGGTTAAACAAAACAAGTTATTTATCACACATGTGCTATCTTACTGGAATTAGACTCTGGTTTGATGAGACAGTTTCATAACAACTGGAACATGAATGGACAGATAAAGATGATAATATATAGAAGTAAAAAACAGAGGTGGCCAACCACTCATTTAAATAAATATGAAAGGAAATTAATTGTAGAGCATCGTAAGAGGCTATAAGATCACTCCAGCATAGTAGAGTTTACAGCCAGAGCCTTGCTCAAGTGGAAAATGGCAGCGTCATTCATTGGTCGTTAATGAAGTTTCCACATAGGATGCAGAGGTTCCGGAGACCTTGGCTTCGCTGGGGGAGGTGACCGATCGAAACTGGGTGCCAGTTTTCAGTTTGGCAGGGTTGAGGAAAAGAATTCCACATTCTGGCTGTGCTCATGACTTGAGAGAAAGCTTGGCATCGTTTCAATGTTTAGTTGTTGTAGTTGGGTGAGAAGCAGGCTGGTGAAATAGTGAAATGGCCCTGTTTTAGCAACACAGAGAATGGCTTGGTGTACCGTTTAACGAAGAACATTTCAAATCAGTCCAACTTTCTCTTCATTTGCTGCAGTGTCACAAAAAATCCTGTGTGCTCACATGATCTCAACTGAAAAAGGGAGCTCATTTAAAGAGGGAAACCACTGAAGTAGCAGGCATGTGAGAAGCTGCATTGCATTGGAGCTTTCAAGGCCTTCTTTAAGGCCAATGATGCAAATGTGGCATCTTCTGCTTCTGTCCCCAGCGCCCACCATTCTAAGCAACACTGACTAGAGAATCTTTTCATGGCTAATCAGGGTGCTGGAATTACTTTCAACACTTGCTAATCTTTGGATTATGAAGCAAACGCTTGACATCTGCGTGACTACTTCAGCTTGAATGGTGCTTAACTTCACATCTGTGTCTTTCTATCTGCTGGTTTTGGGCAAGGGGTGGTTTGAGGTAGTCAGACAGAAGGTAGACAAAGACTTTGCACCAATATGACTTAAGTTCTTGTGACATTGGAAATGAATAATAGCATAACAAAAGAGCAAGTTTTGCTATAACAATGTATTAACTTTCAACCCATAAAGGCTACATTGTTTGCTGAGTATTTGAATATGGAGAATGAGTGCAATCAAATCAAATAAATGCCACATTTCCCACAATATACATCGGACAGTGTAATTTATTACAATGTACCTGTACCTGAAAAAGCTATGTAAGTCTGCACAAGGCTTATTTGGTGCAAGATTCAGAAAGATTAACCAAGCTCTTTGGCCAGCTCAGCATTTGTCTAACAGCCTTTCTTATAGCCTTCTTTTAGCTAAAGAGTGCTCGGTCACATTCTTTACCTCATTTCCACTGTCCGCGACTTCTCTGTCCCCTCTGCAGCCTTTGCCATGATGTCTATGCTGGGAATACTGAGCTAGATTCTCATAGCTCGCTGTAGATTCATAATTGATGCCATAAAGAGTGACTGTGAAGGTAAAGTTGTTATTTTGTTGCATCAAGTTGGAGAAAAGAGGGGTCCAATTGGTAAAAATAAGTTTGGTCTGGCTGTGCTCGGAGCATAAAAACTTGTCAAGAAGATTGCATGACTCTCAGCATCATCAACAACAGACTGAGGTTACATTTGCGTGTTTAATTCCAAACCTAGTCATTCTTGTCCTGGGAAATAAATAAACCCTAAATAAGGACATGCTCATATTATTTTTTATAAGTGAGCTTTATTCACTCTTAAAATAAATGCCATGGTGAAACAATGATATGAGTGAGTATGAGGAACCTCCACATATGTTCTAGAAAGAACCTTAAATTAATTTAAAACATTTACATTATCTGAAGTTTCTTTAATCTCAAAGTTTCCTAAGCATAGAGTCACTGACCCTTACCAGGCAACAGGTTGTAATACCATCATCAGTGCAGCATCAGTGCAGCAGTGAGCCACAGGCACAATTCTTACCTTTCAAGTGTTTTTGCAATGGCATGCATATACGTTACTATTGCTATATCTAGAAAGGGGGAGAAGTAAAAATGAGGGCCCTGATAATAATTATAAATTTTTCTTTATTTGTGCTGCATACAATGAATAAAAATAGTAAAAGAAAAAACACACTTTAGTATAATGGCAAGTCATGTTGGACCATTTCTGTTGGTCTGTTAATCATAGCCCTTGAACACAGTGTAAATGATAACTGTTGTTTTCACATTATGTAAAAAAAGTGAAAAAAAAAGACAGAAGCCACTAGGAATGCTAAGGCCCTAATTCCATTCTGGGTGGTATGCTGAGAGGTACTAGTAAAGAAGGCTATGAAGCTGTCCAATTACAAAACCTTCCTTGAAACTGGCACTGGCTTATTATGTGAGCTGCCTGTCTAGTTTTTATCATTAACATAACTAGGAAATAATGATGAAGAACCTCACTGGACTGAAGTCCACCCTCTCTGTTCTTTAATTCTTGATATTCTCGTTTTTATTTTGTATGTATTTTCAGCATTACACTGAGAATGACTATTACAACGTTAATGCCCATTTTCCCCTCGATCTTGGGTTAACAGCTTGGTGCTGTTACATAATTTCCCCATCATCCTGGGCCTGCACAGTACTGCACATTGCACATCCATGTGCTTTTGTTTTTTTTTTAGTAGGCTCCACCTACTCTTCTTCTCTTGATCAAGGACTCATGAAGACTCCCATAAGTACTCCTTTGTTTTCCCTGTGTTTGCAAAGTTCTGAGATGGTTCTGGGCTGGTTTTCCTTTCATTGGGTTACCAGGTTTTGACCCCTGCTTTTGTCTCATGGTTTTTTGTATATGGATATGTCTCTGATGTTGCCTGCCTGTGTTTTGACCCCTCGATCAAGGCTGCAGTGAGTGCCGTCATGCCCCCGAGCACCATCAAGATGGACTTCACACTGCTAGCTTGCACTGCACTTAGGGAGTTGGAGGGAATGTCAATGGTAAAGCTATGTGCTTTTGCTTCCCCAGCTCCACCCTGGTCCCACCCAGTCCACACACCCCCCACCACACCAACACACACCTTCAGTTAATCAATAACTTATTGAGAGACTCCCATATGTACCCCTTTGTTTCCCTGTATGTTTGCAAAGTCTCAGTTCTAAGCCATTTTCCTGCTTTTGTCTCCTGGTTTTTCACATATGGATATGTCTCTCATGTGGTCTGCCTGTGTATGTAACATATATGAATTCCTATCTCTTGGCTTTGACCACATTTTAAGGTTGAACAGACCTGAAGTTAACTGAAACTTAAAAACTTTTACCTGGTTATGTTAAAACCCTTTGTTTAAAAATAAGATCAATACACCTCTAGCTCTGGAAGCCGTTTAGAATCAATAAAATTATTCTCAAATTGGCTCCAACGCCTTAAAAAGGTTGGACATGGTCTGCTTCAGGGAAACAAAATTGGTTTTGCTACGGTATTTCTATAGCACTTTTTAAAATAAGTCTGGAAATGGCTGCAATATGTCACCAGTCTTTTAAATATTAGGCTTCATAGAGGCTTCTGCACACCTCTGTATTCCACACAACAGAAATCGTTAAAAACATTACAGCAGTGCCAGCGTTTGAGAAGGAGAACGTAAATAAAGCCCTCTCATGTCTCTGATGTAGGAGGACAATTAGGTAAGGTATTTAATTATTTTTTCGGTGACAGATGATGTGTGTTTGGTTTTTATTAGCATTTATTTTTAGAGAGGAACAAGGCTACATTAAAAGTAGGCTACTGACGCATGTTGCTGTGGCAGAGTGCTACAGGTTTAAAGAATGTATGAAACTGGTGATGCTACCTTGTAAGCCAGTGAACTGTGTAAACCCACTACAGGGTTCTGTGTGCAGAGATTGTGTGCACATATTATATTACTGCTTAAGATTGATTTAAGATTGGCATGCTGATTAGCTCGCACAATAACACTAACTTGACCATTTACAACTTTGGACATAACACAAAACCATATCTTGTGAGGTATAGACAACCATGCTCATTTTCCCAACCTGTACAACATTGACTAGACTCTAGTAAACATTAGACAGCTAACTTTTAGCTGACCTCTTTGGGAAACTTAACATGAGGTCCTTAACCTGCCTTCAAAATTAGGAAAGTAATCTTCAAAGGAAAGTTTGTAGACTTGTCAAGCTTGCTACTCTCTGAACATGAATAGTTCTTCATCAAACGAACAGTGATTCAGACATATGCCTTAACGAGGACATAAATATAAGCAAATCTTTTACAACAGATATAGATACATTATAAAGGAATCCTGTCTGAAGCCCAGTCTCGCATCCCCATCCTGAATTCTCTTCCCAGGGACCCTCGAGCAGAGTCAGCAAGATAGCATGTGTTTAATGGCATTAATGGTTTAATGTTAGCTTTAACTGTGAAACTTGTCACTGATTTAATTCAATTGTCCGTGTTGTCACTTCTTTACTAAGCTTTAAAGAAATGGAAAAAACTTCTTACCTTATGACAATGGGTAAAAGTCTGTACCTCAAGCCCTTCAAGCTTCAAGTAGAGCTTGGCTTAACACGCCATCCTTCAAGATGCATGGAAGACCACTGACAAAACCGTTCTCTGTCCTGGCACCCAGATGGTGGAATGAACTTCCATTGGATGTTCGAACAACAGACTTATAAGCAGCACTTATAAGCGCTAAACTAATGTATTACTGAAATTAATCATAACTGCACTTATGCAGCTGCCCTTACCTAGTTAGTCTTGTAGTTAGGAACACCAGCTAGGTGGCACTTATACTGTATGTAACCTTATATATTATTCTCTTGTCTTTAGGTATCAGCACTGGCCCTGGATTCTGACAGTGTTTAAGCTCTCAAGGGTAGTTTGGACTTCAACCAGTTTGTACTAGCTAGAGATGCATACTCTGACCGCACACAGAGCATGTATGTAAGTCCCTCTGGATAAGAGCGTCTGTTTAGAACTGGCAAATACACACGCCCTCACCTATATATTAGGGCTGAATTCCTCGAGGAACTCGATTACAAAAAATCATCGAAGCAAATTCTTTGCCTTGAAGATTTGTTTAATCCATACAGCCATATACAGCGCACTGTTTCGCACGGATGACTTTTACTGTTGCACCCCGCGCTTACGGTGTTGCCAGGTGACACGAAGAAGACGTGATTTGATGGCGCGGATTGCAAAATAGAGAAAGAGAGAGAGAATAAGGAGAGAGAATAAAGAGAGAGAATAAGGAGAGAGAGAATAAGGAGAGAGAGAATAAGGAGAGAGAACAAGGAGAGAGAATAAAGAGAGAGAATAAGGAGAGAGAATAAGGAGAGAGAGAATAAAGAGAGAGAATAAGGAGAGAGAACAAGGAGAGAGAGAGAATAAAGAGAGAGAATAAGGAGAGAGAGAATAAGAAGAGAGAATAAAGAGAGAGAATAAGGAGAGAGAGAATAAAGAGAGAGAATAAGGAGAGAGATAAGGAGAGAGAGAGAATAAAGAGAGAGAGAATAAGGAGAGAGAGAGAATAAGGAGAGAGAGAATAAAGAGAGAGAATAAGGAGAGAGAATAAGGAGAGAGAATAAGGAGAGAGAGAGAATAAAGAGAGAGAATAAGGAGAGAGAGAATAAGGAGAGAGAGAATAAAGAGAGAGAATAAAGAGAGAGAATAAGGAGAGAGAGAATAAAGAGAGAGAGAATAAAGAGAGAGAATAAGGAGAGAGAGAATAAGGAGAGAGAAAGAATAAGTCTGTAAAACCGAACTAGCCGAGGGAGCCGTTACTGAGCGTTTACCTGAAGAAAGACGTGGCTGAAGTTAGCTTCTTATGTAAAATCCACCTTTCCACCTTAAATGATGCGGCAGTTACAGGCGGCGGGATGTAACTTCTATATCATTTAAGGTGGAACGGAGTATTCAAATAAGAAGCTAACTTTAGAAAGCAAGCAACAGAGCTTTCCCAGCAAACTGATAGCGATACATAAACCTAGTAATAAATTTCAATAATAGTAATTATTAAAGTGTTTTCTTTTAAACTGTATTATAAGCGATGCATGTTAAGACACCTGTCTTATTTTATCTTATATATTTACTATTGCTCTTTAATTTAAAAAATATATATTTTATCCGATTACTCGATTAATCGATGGAATAATCGATAGAATACTCGATTACTAAAATAATCAATAGCTGCAGCCTTACTATATACCCTCACCTTTCACATGGTCAGACCATTATCTCCTGGGCTTGGGGCAGATTTCTTATTGAGCCGTCATAAAACACAGGACGTGCTATCCATAAACCTCCTCATGGCTGTCGTAAAGCCAAACATGCTCGCGACAGCCATCTGTGTCCAAACAGAGTAAATCAGATGTGGCCTAAAGTGTAAGAAGGTATGTATGACGTGTGCTATCATTCATTTCAACCATAAATAGAGCTGTAATTCTGAATGATAAGTCCAAAAACATACGAAGGGAAATAAGATCAGGACGGGGACACATGATTAAACTCTGCTAGACAAGCTGGCTTGTGTGAAAAGGTCTATTTTCAGATTTCTACTGTAGTAGACATGTTTATCTCTGAAACCTTTAAAGAGAAGTATGTAGTACTGTGCAGTTTACTTCTAACAACCTTCACAAAGCTGTAAAATCCCATTATTTAGTTGAGTTCTACACTTCACTTCAAACTATTGTAAGCTTTCACGCTGAGACTCGTTTATGGTTTTCTACTAGTAACTGTATTTGTTTTCTCTGCATGGCTTACAAAGCGGGAACAGGCGTGTGTGCGTGTGTGTAAGAAGTGTCAGAGCTCTTTTGTGAAACACTGCTCCCTCAGTCTATTCTCAGCCATTTGGTAGCAGCCATACCTACACGCGCCGGGGGAAAAAAGGCGAGTCGAACTGCGTTACCTAAATTGTCTGTGTTCGCGATGCGGTGTCACGCTCTTTGCTAAAATTCCCAGCGCTGTGTGTGAGCTATATTTTTTGTGTCAGCTCGCAGACTAGGCCTTCTTTTTACAGGCCTCTTTCGCAGACGTGAGCAGTGTGCTGTTGCGCGGCGTTGCTGGAAAGCCGTAGCTAAAATCCAGCATTAGAGAGACGCTTTGTGTCACAAAATGACACAGGCGAGATGAAATCACAGAGATGGGAGTGCAGCACTAAACTGTCAACACATGCAGAAACATGCACACACGGTTAGGTGCACACAAACACACACACTCGTTCCTGCTCTTGCGCACAAAGTCATAATGTTCTCTGCTGTTGACAGGGCTGTGAGTCACTGTGCAGAGAATAATGTCCGTTCCTTGCTCTGAATATGTCAGCCTTGCTATTAGGTGGAGAGAGAGTTTAGCACAGTGATTTAAAGCGACCCACATGTTCTAATAATTGCTCTTTTGACACACTAACAGGACGGTATACATGACGGGCCATCGCGAACATCTAAGTTACCATTAGACTCTGCACAGTGCAGTTTAGGACAATGGTTAAAGAGAAAAGGGCATAAAGGTTTTGACAGTGGTGGTGATGGGAACCAGGGGTTGCGACGTCTTCAACACAAATACACAAAGACACAATAGAAAAATCAGTGGAGGTGAATGTTTGTCTGTGTTCTGTTTTGTTGTGTGGCTTCTTCCACTGTTTCTCACCGGAGCCTTTAGAGTGGCAGTTAGTAGTGCTATTCCTGGACTGTACAAATTGGCAATTCTGTTTAATGAGTATAAATTAGAACATAGACAAGGCAAGTGCTGTGCAAAAGTCAGAAACTACTCTTTTGTTTAATTTGCTTCCAGTCAAAACATCCATTAAGTAAAGGGTAAAGGTTTTTTCAGGAAACATATTCAAAGAGTCTGTACATATACTGTGTAAAAGTCTTAGCTGATGTTGAAAAGCCTTTATCTTAGCAATAAGTGTATTTTCACCAGTAAGAACACCAGATATCATTAGAACAGATGTAAAGTAGCAATAATTACAATACAAAGTAGCATAAAGATCTTATTATTAAAGAAGTAGATAATATCTTTTGTGCCCGTTCGAAGAACGAAGTTTAGTTCCAGATTTCAGATTTTCTGCAACTACTGTTTCACTTCCTGTTAAAAAACGAAAAATTACATTAACTTTATTCTTTTATGACTGTTGTGTGCTTAGATGTTGTTTATCACTGTAGTTATCTCATTGATGGAACTCCTGATTTTAATTCACACGTTTGCAACATATAATAAATATAAAATCATTTTCCTCAATAAATAAATGATCAAGTATAACCACTGGTACCACATTTGTTTAATTGCACTCACGTTATCTACTTTCAGGTTGTGGTACCAGTATATATGATTATGCTTTAGGTCAACTTAGATTATGCTTTAGGTCAAGGGTATACAAACTTTCATGCACCACCGTATAAAACACTGTGCACAGGTATTTAAGCACCTGTGAAAAAAGATATTTAATTTAGTGATAAGCATTTATTAGCACAGACAAAAAAATTCAAAATAAATAAATATTTGTATATCATTGCTGTTCAAAGATAATATCTCCAAAATGGCACCTTTAAAGAAGAGGCCAAAACCTTCTTTACTTGTAATGAAAGTTGATGGAACCAGATTTTTTCCCAAGCTATTTTGGAGCATTTCTATTGGCCCATTCATCATGAAATTTCCACGCAATGTAAAGCACAGATGTTGTGTTGAACAGTAAAAATCAATAAAAATAGAGATAGATGTTTTTCTTTAGACAGCGACGATATACTCTTCAGTAGTTTAGATCCTGGTGAGACATATTGATTACAGCGCCTATCAGAAATCACCCAGTATCCACACAGTCTAGCACGTTCTAGCAAAAACCAAGTGTTACTGAAACCTGCAATCATTAAGTACCTCAAAGAGTTGAAAAAACCCTGCTGTTCTCTCTGTACTGACATGGAGACAGGTGAACACACATGCAATTGCATGCACACACACACACACACACACACACACACACACACACACACACACACACACACACACACACACACACACACATGTCTATATAAGTTCAGGTACCTGAAAGTAAATCTGTCAGAGCTACTTCTATTACAACATTTAGCTGAGTTTAGCAGCGCTGTGGCAACATTAATGCAATATTAAAGTCAGAGAGTTGTCAGTAGCATGAGAGTGCCTTTCCCTTGTTTCATCCCGGCAAACAGAGAGCTGAATATTTGATGATCAAAAAAAAAACAACAGTACCGTAAATGACATGTGGCATTTTGAACTTTAGTGGTGACTTGTTGAGCTAAGGCACCCTCTCGCTACCTCGCTCATATTTTGATTGCAACATTTACCAAATCAGAAAACGAAACAAGCTAAACCCCCGGCTAAAGGCAGCAGTGTAAAATAGTTTTCATCCAGCTGATTGCATTCTGTGTGCAATCAGAAGATCAGATGGCTCAAACCTAATCAAGAAATATCTGGAGAAAAGCTAACAAACAGAAAACACATAAATTGTTTCATTTTTTTCATGGACTGGAAGGAAATGCGCCAGAGAAGGGACGCTAATGCATTGAGTTTGCAAACAGCTTTAAAAATAACACGACTTAGAAAATCAATTTCTCAGTAATTGTGTGTTGTTCATCGATGATGTGCACCGGCTAATGTAGCATATTTAATACATTAAAATCGGAAAGCTAATTAGCATGGGAGCAAACTCGCTAAATAACTATTAATGAGATGTTGTCAGGGCTGATAAGACACAACAGTGTATTGTAATAGAGCTCACAGTCAGACTACTGGCAGAGCACTTGCATGTTTCCAAAATCTGCAGCGTCTACAGCAGCAAAACACAAAGCGTGATACTCACTTAACAGCGACTCACTTTGTCTGAGAGCCGCATCATTTTCTAGCCGTAAAAGCCTGTGGATTTCTGCCAAATGCACATCAAGACGTGAGTAAATGTCTGCTTCGGTAGGGCTTCCAGCTCTCGTGCATCTGGCTACTTTTCATAAGGACGCTGCAGCACTAATACTCTAGAAAGATCCACACAATGACAGGAGGACTAAAAAAGAGTGTTTCTAAAGCAGTCATAAAGCTCGAAGACAACTGTGGAGCTCACGGCATCTTCTCAGAACTGACAATGTGTCATTAGGAGTTATTAAGAAAGCTTGCATCCCTGATCATTAGCATTTGCAGTTTACGATGAGTAATGCTGTCGCACCATCAGCCAGTTTCTGACAGATTGATTTAATAAATCTGCTTTCATGTATTTTCATAAAGATTTGTGAACTGAATGAATGACTTTCTTTTCCCTGGGGCACTTTATTGCAATGGAAATGATAAAAACTGAATCATGACAATGATGTTTGCTTTCTGTCTGTTAACCACTCCCCTGTGTTCAGCCATCTGATTGGAAACAGAATGGAATAATTTATTTACCCTACATGAAGCAGAGATGTGAGGAGTTTTTTTTTTTTTTTTGACCTACCTGGAAAAAGGGAGTTGGGGGCTGGGGGGTTCAAATTGTAGCAGTCAAAAACTTGTAGCTGTCAATAGCATTTGTCTTGCTTCGTATGTGTCTTTAGTATTCAATTATAATCGAACATTATTTTGAACACAAGAATGCAGGACTCACTCGCCCAGTTCATGAAGTCTCTCTTCCTTAAAAATAGAGGTGGAACGTGAAATTATGAGGCTGGCCTTTAGTGCCTCCACAGTGCTATCCTCTCACTCTTATATCCATGTGTTACATCTCATTCTGAGTGAAACCAGAGACTCTGAATGTGTTAATTTTTTAATCAGCACTTTATGTCCTTTAATAAGACTCTCTTTAGAAAGGTATTGTATTAACACATAGCGCTGTAGTGTACAGTAGCATTTCTAGCAGCATTGTTGGCAGTAATATGTAAAGTTTATGTTTTTTTTTCACCTGGTCCCACTTTAGCACTGTCCCACACTGTCTGTTGAGAGTGTTCTGCAGAGCTGTTGTCGATTGCTGGCATCAGTGCATGAGCAGCTGGGCTTTAGGATAGAACTTTGGGCGGTTGAAAGGGTCAAACTAATATATATATATCTCGTCCAATGAAAAATATGTATCTCCATTTTTGGTGACTTCTATTTTTTTTACATCAATTAAATAAAGTAGCTGATGTTTACATTGTGGGGAAATTTAATGATGAATGGACCAATAGAAATTCTCCAAGAAATCTGGTTCTATTGACTTCCACTGAAACTGAAGACAGTTTTTGGGCTCTCCTGCAAAGTTGCATGTTTTTCATTGGACAGCAATATATATATATATATATATATATATATATATATATATATATATATATATATATATATATATATATATATATATATATACAATTTCCTTGTTATTTTAAATAAAGTATTTAAATTGCATATTAAAAAATGGTTAAACAAAATGAACTGCTTACTGTACATGATTAGCTGCAAAAACAGCCTTATTTGAACACGCTATTTCTGTGATGTCATATATTTGGGCCATTTTTTTTTATAAGGCATTATATAGGTTAGCCTTATTCCCTTCCTGAAACCTAAAGCCTGTCTGTGTTTTTGTCTTTGTATAATAGATTTGCTTGGTGGAGAAACTGTATAGAATGTGAGTAAAGGTTTATTCTTTAAGCTACGACTTTTCGCTGCATCATAGGAGTGTAGCTAGAATCATTTATGAAATAAGGTTCATTATAATCCTTGTGTGAGGGTCACACAGAACATCTTTGAGGAGGAGCCTGTGTGTTTTAACCCAATCGATCAGACCCAGCAGCCTCTGGGATGATGAATGAGCCTGAGAGTGAAATATACCCCTCTAAAATAGCTCTAATGCTTTTCTAAAGGCAGAGCGAGAGAAAAAAGAGAGAGAGAGAGGCAGGGAGAAAGAGATTGATACTGACGAATGTGACTGGTGTAAGGTATCTTGATAATCATTGCCAATGTGAAAGACAAACATACTGTACGAAGGAGCCTAGAGCTGGCAGGGAAGGGGAGTGAGTGAATGAACAGAGCAAAAGAGAAATGAAAATTAATTCAGAGGCCCGGGTTTAACCATCCATAAAATCTAATCTATGATGCCTTGTTTCCATCTGCACACTGCCAAGGGACAGAGTCTTTTCCCTTGAGTTCATGATTTAGACTTGCTGTTCGTTAATAATTCTTGCATGTTTTAATCTTACAAATCTCAACCATCAGCCTCAGCACCTCCAGAATGGGAGGGATGTTTTTGGAGCAATGCCATTGAACAAATTTTGAATATTTTTTAACAACTTTGCTTTAAAAAAGGGCCTGATTCTACATTTATGCATGTACTGCACTGCTGTTTGAACTCTCAGTTGAGCTTTGTAGATGATGTAATTGCATTTGAAACCTAACTCTGACCCAAGTTTTTTTACTTAACATTCAAAAACAAGAACTGACCCAACCAGGAACCAATTCAAATCACGCCTCTAGTTAACTTTCCACATTTTTGAGACACCACCAGGATCACCATAACATATATTATCTTTTTGATAGTTTTATGCTACACTAAGGTCTGTCATTTGATTAATTAATTGATTAATATTTGGTCATGTAACTTGGTCACCTGGAACAGTGAAGAACTGTCTTGTGTTCCCATATATATATATATATATATATATATATATATATATTATACATATACACACACATACATATTAGAGAACATCCTTGAGAACCTCAAGTCCTGTCTGTACAAATCTTTGGCACCAGAGAACTAGAACTGTGCTTTTTTCCATGTCGCTGTTCCAGTTTTCTGATGCCAAAGATTACAGCACTCTGTAGATTGGTACAGTTCACTAAGACCAGTGCTGCATCATGCAGATATTGTTTATGTGCGTGGAAGAGCTCTGGTAGCGTAGAAAGAAGACTGATTCATTTACATAGTGCTTATATCTAGTGAAGACAGGCTGAGCCACTGGATTGGATTTTGAAAGGTTGACCCTTGCCTTTAGTGTGTGGTGGTAGTGTGAGAGGAGACTAAGAATGAGAGAGGGGAGAGAACTAAGAAGAGGCTTCTGCTTGGAGCAAGAAGCTTGGACCCTTGTATGGATGTTAAAAGGGCTGACAGATAGAAATAATGAACTGGAGGAGATAGTGTTGTAGGGAATATATAACAACTATTAAAAAATAGTTATTTTGAATTTGATGCCAGCAACAAGTTTGGGACATGGTCATGTTTCCTACTGTGTTTATCTTTTTTTTTTTTTTTTTTACTTTAATGCCATTAACCCACAATGTTTCTTTTCATGCAGGGCTGCATTGTTGTTTTAGGTCTTGTTCTTTACATACAGAGATTGCTCCAGATTCTCTGAATCTTTTAAAGATGCTATGCACTGTAGATGATAAAAGTCCTTTATTCTTTTTGGTTGAGAAACATTAGTTGCACTATTTGTGCAACTAATGTCTTTCATAATGTGGTGAACCTCTCCCAGTAGCGAACCGTTACCCTTAAGCTTTTGCCCTCTCGCCCAACAACTCCCACCCCCAACCCCAACCAACATCTGAAAATAATGATACTGTTTCCTCTCCTAGTAAACAGCAAGTCAAGAAACAAAAAATGTGACAACAGAAATGCAGCAAACTATAACATCTTTTCAACATAGACAACTTAAGCAAAATAAGGTTCCTCCTTATAAATAACCGAACATCACACAGATCTGTTTGTGCTCAAACACGCGCTCGAACTGTCTTCTTTCCTCCTTAAATGCTTTTTTTCTCTCGAGATTTGATATTTTTCCTCACACGTGAAGTGCAGTACCGTCGGCTGCTCTCTGCGCATGAGAGAAATATTTGCGCTCGAGTTTTCAGAGGGGGTTTTGACAGTTTAGGGTGGGACATGGGCTTCCATTGTGACTCAGTAAACTAGCTAGCGGTGGTAGACTAGTGCTAGTTAGCTGTTCCTCCAGGTAAGACACCACAGCAGGCGGAAATAATCATACAGTTAAGCCCGTCCACTTAGAGGGAAGATATGATTGGTCAGTTTTACTGTCATTTGAAATTGGTATGGCGCTGAACTATAACTGCCTGGCCCCCTGTACATGAACAGCAGGACCACCAATCACCAACATTCTGCTAAGGCATCACAGTCCCTATAGGGGGAGACACAGGCTCCCAGGCTTCCACTTAACCCCTCACGTTCCAACACAGATTGAATAGACACGTTTAAGTCATTTATTTGCCTATACTTTTGTAATTGTTTAGATGTTGATTGGCAAACTGTGCATAGATAAAATTTTAATATATGTAGTAGTATATATATATTATATACTATAGTTACGTTCCTATCTAAGGGCAGATAGTAGAGGGGGGATTCACAAGAAACCACACCAAGCTTATCTTAGTTTGAAGTGTATTTACAATTATATACAATATGCCATATCTCCAGGGGTAAGTCAGGCCAAAATAACAAACCAAAACCCACTTTAACTCCACCCACAAAACTAACTAACCTAAACAAACCAAAATTCAAACAAAGGACAGGCAACTAACCTAACTCGCTAACTCAACCAAAACAGGAGAAAAACATTTAACCCAAAGAAAATGGCACTTACCCCCTTCCGGCATAAACAAAATAAACCACAACACTATTTACACACTAGCCAGCACACCAGACCCAGGTTACAATACAACACAAATACACAAAACCAACAGCCCAACCAAAAGTTCTCTCCCTCTCCCTCTCTCTGCCTTCTGCTCTTTTGTCTGGATTTTTGCCGCCTCTTTCTGTAACTTCCTGGATGGGCTTCACTTGCAGCCTCCAGGGTCAGGGACAGCGCCACCTAGGGATATGGAGGTAGACAGACAAACAGACACAGGAAACACACAGACAGGGCATGACTGAGAGGGCGTAGAGGGCCATGACGATTCCCCATTGACCTCTCCCCATCTAAGACTTCTTATACACAATCATGTTACTGAACTGTTGCCAATTAACCTTATCAGTAGTGAGATGTTCCACCACATGTTGTTTCTTTGCTCCTGAAAACATGTTGCTTGTATCACAATCAAAATCTCTTTCATAAAAAGCTGATAGGACGTGTTGGCTTTGCAGTGTTCTTAATTAAATATAGGGTATAAATGGCTTGCACATCATCGCATTCTGTTTTTATTTACATCTGTCACAGCATCCCAACTTTTATAGAAATGGGCTGGTATGAGATAGGCTGTATAAAAGGATATGGGCTTCTTATGCGGCTTTATACGAGCCACTCGAGCTCCCTCTTTCTGAAGGCTCTGACTGAAGCTGTTTGATGCTGAAGAGGGTGACACTAGGCTCATTGCTGCAGATTGTGGTAATTAGAACAGCTCAGAAAGACGCTGCGGTGTTTGATAATTATAACTCGCTGCTGGATACTGTATGCTCCTTTTAAAATATTGATGCACTCGTAGTCTGGGTGAAATGGTGGAAACAGGGAAAACGCATTATATAAGATGTCTGCAGCCACGGCCCATACAGTTGCGGGAGCCTCCTTAATGTTCCGTGGCGGAAACCATCAAAGAAACATGAGGTGCGTGTAGCTGCCTCTAAGAAGAGCTCAAACGCTTTTGTGTCTCATGCGTCATTGAGATCCATTTACATTGATTTCTTTGGCCAGGTTTGAAGCATCGGTCGCTTTTAAACTGTAGCTAAGCCATTAGAACGGCACAGAGAGAGAGAGAGAGAGAGAGAGAGAGAGAGAGAGAAAGAGAGAGAGAGGGAGCTGTTAGTCGCCTCGGCTTTGGCTGTTTCACAGTCCTTGGATGTAATGTGGCATGAAGCAAGCTGAAGTTTGTCTGTAATCATTACAGCACCCATGTTGCTCTGTTTAACGCACACTCTCGTAGAGAGGTTTGAGTACAGTTTGACCTGCTATCATGTTGACAAGCAGGATTTCCCCATCAGACTGTCAACACAAGCGTCATATTTAGCAGCCTGCTTGGCAGGCAGGATGTCTCCATCACACTGCTCGCACAGGTCTCACAATTAGCCGGCAAGGTTTAAAACCCTTACGCGTTTTATTCAATTTATTTGCGTGTGATCACATGCCAGCGAGCTGAAGTTATTAATTATTACACAATGAACTAAATTTGATGATACCTTAGCTATGCCTTCTCTCACCTCCATGTTATGCCACTGAGGCTGATGAAGCTTAGGTTTTGTAACACAAAATATGCTCTATATTATAAACTGAAAACTCGTTTTCTTCTCAATAATACTTTATTCATTTTATTCTAATTGTCTTATGTGTATTTGAGGATAACTGTACTCCCAGTACCCAGTACTGCTGACAATATGTAACACTAGATAATGTATGAGTGACTCATGTCAGTTCTTTAATCAGCAATTCACTCCCTCCTAACAAAACTCTCCACAGCAATTAAAATACCACACACTGTATTAACACATATCACTGTAGAGTGAAGCAGCAATTTCTGGCAGTAGTACGTCAAGTTAGTTTTCCAATTCTTGTACTGTTATTTAATATATAGTTTTTTAATCACAGGCAATTGGATCCATTTTTTGTTTGCTAACATCAAACACCTTCTACTGCTTAATGCTGTTTATCATAGCAAATTAGTTTTTTTTAGAGAGGCTAGTATAAAGTTTGCTTTTTATGCTTCTTGCAGACCCTGACACTTTGTAATGCAGTTTCAAACTAGTCCAGTTTGGTGGCAAAACTGCAAGCCTTGCAAAATTCCACAGCATAAGCAATGAAAAGTTAAAGGATGCTTATTCTACATAACCCCCTGATCTGTAGATGCATACATATTCTGCCTTGTTCTCTGTTGCCAAAGATTGGTGAAAGACATAGCTCGTTTGTTTTAGATGAAGCAGAGTGTAAATCTTACATACGAATAAAATGAAAATAATAATAGATGTCTTACAGGTGAACCCCACATATTTGTCGAATTTCCGCATATTTTTGTGCATTAGCCCTTAACTGTGTAGCTTTTAGAGAAATTCAACTGTTCAGATGTTTGGTTTCTATTACCACTGTTCTGACTCAAGTTTCTGTAGAATAGATCATTTCAATAGACAAAGTAAACAATGATTTCTCCCAAATCAAGTGCTAATAACCACACTGAGTTTTATGTGTTTTACTATACTTACTGTACTTGAAACTCTGAAAACTAACTTATATTAAAAGATAATGAGCGTTTACTTTGCATGTGGTAATTGACTGTGAGGTGCGGATTTTGTTAGACTTTTTGGAGTACCAATATTTAGAAATCATATCTAATATCTAATTTTGGGTCTTTATTTTATAAACAGCTCCTGATGTCTTGCATATGATTTAGCTAAATGAATGGGAGTAGTAATAACATTATAACATTACTAAAAATGTATACGCCTTTATTGCTAGTATACATGGGTCACTGTATGTAATCAATCTGTAAACAGACTGTAAATGAATCTTTAGACAGAGGATTTGATGTATTTCTTTCTTCTCTTTTTAATTACTGTTTAAACTAAACATATAATTGTAGTGTTTATACAAAGCAGATATTGTATGTATGTATTTGTATGTGTGTAGCATTGTAAACATGTTAATCTGTGTATAAACATTGTGTATAAAATGTTGTTCAAAATGCACAGTAAGCGCTGTGAAGGTACAACAGTTGTAAAGAAATACAAATTCAGTCTTCTCATCAACTTTTTAATGAATTAGTTTTAAAGGCAGAAATGGTCATGAGAGCATGGAGATTTGGAGTCAGTTGTGTGTGCCATTATACAGCAATGCCTAATCTGAACATGCTTTTTGTCCATCTTAAAAATATCTTTATTACATCTCGATGCAGCAGAATTCATCTGCCCCTCGTTCAACCCCCCCACCTACCATCTAGCAAAAGGTTCCTAATACCATGCTTCTCTAATGAATATCTCATGCTGCAGCAGGATGGGTTTTGTCAGCATGTTAGTAGAAAGCTAGCACTGATATAAATTCACAATTGATATTAGCTGTAGCTTCACATTTTAACATATCATCGCTGTCTAAAGAAAAACTAGTCTCCAAAAAAATTATGGAAAAAGGATTTATTCTAATAGATTTTGGAGCATTTCTGTTGGTCCATTCATTGTGAAATTTCTGTACAATATAAATGACATATAATGCAGAAAAATAACATTTGACAAAAAGGCAGGTACGTGTTTTTCTTTTGACAGTGACAATATTCTTTGTTTTGTATTCAGATTTACACTGACTGCTTCTATAAAAGAAGCATGGCAGCTATCTGCTGATTGGCTCAGGCTTCAACAGAGCAAGTAAATGTACAGTTAAACAGTTATAACCCAGTTAACGGGGAGGTAAACACCGTCATCATTTCTTCAGCCAGTCAGCTGTACTTCATAATGTAAGCTAGAGGTCATGTGAAAAGTGATGAGTCTTTAGAGGGATGATTTGGAGAGAGCTCATTAGAGCTGCATGCCGGACAAGGATCAAGTCTGGTGTGAGTTTGAGGAAAGCAGCTGCTCTCGGAGTATTGCAAATGGGAGTTTGAAACCAGAAACATTTGCAGTGTGATTAGAGTTTTTGCTTATCAGCGATCAGAAGAGGAATGGCCTGCTCCTGAGCTTGGCAGGCCATACTCAATCCTTTCACTCCTGAAGAAGATTTGGCTTTAAATTAATGAACAATAAAATCAATTAAGTAGATCAGAACATCCAATCAATAGCCTAATTACAGGTAATTTAACGCCTCAGCTGGAATTGATTCTATTTATTATGCAGCTGTGAATTAATCAAAGCAAAACCATTGCAAAGATAAAGACACACACACACACAATAACTCTCTCTCTCTCTCTCTCTCTCTCTCTCTCTCTCTTTCTCTCTCTCTCTCTCTCTCTCTCTCTCTCTCTGAAGTAAGCAGCTACAGTATACACTGGACCATGGTGCTACAGAGAGTGTTACCCAATCCTGAAATAGCCCTGCGCTGTGCGCTGCAAAATTTGTTTGCTCTGCTCTAACACACATGGCTCAACTCATACTTTAATTATCAAGCCTTTCATGCGCTAAATCAGGAGAGTTAGTCTAAGGAAACTCTAAAGCATGCAGTTCGGGGCTGTTCCAGGACTGGGATTACACAAAACGCAACAGTAAAACAATCCCAGTGCAGATAACATATTTATTCTGCTCAGTTCTTTTTTAAACTACAGTGGCACACTCGTCCCTATTCTCTTATAGTAGCTTCAGCTGAGCTGTTCTTATTGGCCTACACTGAAAAATTCAGTAGATTAAGATTAAGTGTGGAATTCTATTGTAGGTGCTACTATCCCTGAATAATGAGATGAATGTGTGAGAAGCTTTCACTGGGCTGCCCTGGACCTGATAGTACAAAATAATAGTAATAGTACAAAATCCCCATGTAGCCAAGAGTGTCGTGATGTGGTCTTCCACCCAATGAATGCTGGGATAGATTCCAGCACCCCCCACAGCCTAGGAGTATAAGTGATTTAGATGATGGGTTTACACTATATGGACAAATGTATTGGGACACCCACATATATTCCATAGCCATCCATATGGAGTTGGTCCCCACTTTGCACTTCCTCTCTTCTGGGAAGGATTTCTACAAGATTTTGGAGACTGACTGTGTGAATTTGTGATTCTGGATTTCATCCAGAAAAGTATTTGTGAGGTCCGATTTGTGAGTTCATCCCAAAGATGTTTGATAGGGCTCTGTGTGGGCCATTCAAGTTCTTCCATACCAAGCCTTTATAGACCTTGCTTTGTGCACTGGGAACCGATCGGGTTCTTTCCCAAACTGTTCCCAAAAAGATTTCCCCTCACCGGAACTAAGGGGCCTCGGCCACCCCCTGGAAAACAACCTCATAGCATTATCCCTCCCTTACCAAACATTAGAGTCGGCACAATGCAGTCAGGCGGGTAATGTTCTTCTGGCATTCGCCAAACCCAGGCTCGTCCATCAGACTGGCGGATAGAGAAGCGTGCTTTGTCACATGTTTCCATTGAAGTCCAGAGGCGGCTCTTTGCACCACTCCATCCAACTCCTGGCATCGTGCTTGGTAATGTATGGCTTGCATAAAGCTGCTCGACTATGGAAACCCATGCCAAACCAGTTACATGTTATGCAAGAATCAAATCAATCAAATGTCTGATTTAACAATGCATTTGCAAGGTCAGATGACCTTGCGATGACATCGCTTCAATTCTGAATAGATTTAGTGGGACTGCCCAATTTTCAATTTATACCATCTTTAAACCCTTTATTATATCAGAAACATGATTGCAAAATGAAATAGGGATGCAGACTGTTAACAAAACCACGATGGAGACAAAGTGACCTGAAGTATAAATAAACTAAAATATTGATAGCTTGGCCAAAGAAATGCTGAACAGCAATAGTTACCAAGTAAGGATCAGAGGCTTACAGGCTACCATACATATGCCACACCCCAGCAAATTGGGCTGGGCTGCAGCAATCCATAACATCATAATCAATTATTTAGAGAAATACAGAGAACTAATTCTTCTATTTCTGATATTATCTGAACCATATTGCAATCACTCTACGTGCAGGCTTTCATTTCAAGGGACTATAAATAATGGCACAGTTGGCTGCCCCAGCTGTGTTCATTATTAGTCCTTAAATAAGAAAACTGAAAAAGTAGGCTTATTTATTGTAAATGTGATATTTACATTTAAAGTCTATTCTTGTTGTAGTCTAACATGATGGCCCAAAGAAAGTATTGTTAAAGGAGGTCATCATGAGGCTGCTCACATCAAAATCAAATCAGATCAGAGATGTATCTAAAACAATAAATATGTCAAAATCATTTTAAACAAGACACCAGGGAACACAGCAACAGAAGAGCACAGCAGATAAAGTGCTGAAATAATTCCTGGCCTGGCTTTGTGTACAGGGGCCCATGCTAAAATAGGCAAAAACCATCCTCAAACTGTTGCTCAGCCCTAATCATTATTCCTCCTCCTCCAAACGTTGCACTTATTGCGATACACTCATGCAAGTAGCATCTTTCTGGCCTCCACCACAGATTTATTGGGCAGATCAGTGTGATTCATCATACAGAATACATTCCCACTAGTCATAGTCCAGTGAAGATGTGCTTTACACCCCACTAGCTGATGGTTGACATCAGACTCAGTGATCTTAGGCATGTGTGTGACTGCTCAGCCATGAAAACACAAACCATGCTGCTCCTGACATGCAGTTCTTGTGTTGATTTTGTTTTCACAGGCATCTGGGAACTTTGAAGTAAGCATTGTAAATGCAGGACTTGTTTTTAGCATGCACTGATGCTATTCTGTGAGATTGTGTGGCCTACTGATTCAGGGCTGAGCTGTAGTTGCTAGGTGCTTACACTAATAACAGCATGTACAGTTCACTTACTGACCAGAGCAAATCTAGCAGGGCACAAAATTTGATGAATTGACTTTTTAAAATGGGGGCATTCAATGACAGTGCCACCTCTATCATTCTACTGACTGTGTTTAAATTAAGTTGAAACAAAATATTGCTGCAATGTAGGTCTGCCAATGCATTGTCAGGCTAAATACCCAGCTTCTGCGGACAACTATTGAAAATAAAATGCAACTAAGTACTATATATATATATATATATATATATATATATATATATATATATATATATATATATATATATATATATGTATATATATATATATATATATATATATATATATATATATATGTATATATATATATATATATATATATATATATATATATATATATATATACAGGAGACCTTCAGTGTTGACTTTGAGTTTATTGAGGAAAGTATGGGTACAGCTCAGTCAATCACAACCAGTCTGTTAGTGGTGGGAAAATCAGTCTTCTTTACGTGCATGCAGAAGCACACACGTGCACATTTTAGGTAATCTGTCTGTAGCTGGTTTAGTCTCTTGAAGTCCAATCTAGTCCATCTCTGACTCAGTCTTACTCACTAACTCCAGTCTAACATGGTTGGAGTAGAAGTCAGAAAAGGGTCAAATGGGAGGAGGGAGTTTGGGGTGTCAACATTAAGAGGGGTTGATATGTTGCCACCTTGAGGGTGATTGGTATCACCTTAAAGGCAGGAGACAAAGGTTCATTTAAATACAAACAAAGGATGGGAGGTGATTAACTCTCTGAATAGTGAGGGTATAAGATGGTAAACAAAAAGTCCATTTGGTAAGTCTCCACAAGTACAAGGTTACAAGAAGTACATATGTTGATCATTATTTCTCTCTATGGATAAAACAGGAATATGTCTGTAGTCCAGAGTATAAATGGAAATACCTTCAGTTATAGCTGACTTATAGGTCCAGTGTGCCTGAAGATGACACAGTGGTCAAGACAATGAATAAATGAGAATGTACTGAAACGGGTTCATGTTCATGATATATCCGTCTCTTTTCTCTTTAGCCTCTCCTTTCATGATGTATTTGTGTCCTGCTGCTGTTTTTACCAGTGTTTGCTGCTGTGGCAGTGCAGATAGATTGTCGTCTCTTTGTTTCTACCCTACAGGCTTTTTCTGCTGCTATTGTGTCCATTCCTGTGGGCACAAACACCTCCACCTATACAGATCACTTTTTTCTCTCTCTCTCTCTCTCTCTCTCTCTCTCTCTCTCTCTTTCTCTTTCTCTCTCTCTCTCTCTATCATCTCTCTAACTTTATCCTCTTGAATTATAGCCCTTTTCTCTGTCTCTTTCTACTCCTTTCTCGCTCATGTCTTTATCCCTTCCTTTCTTTCTTACTTTCTTTTTTCTTTCTTAAACATTGTTCTTTCTCTTTCCTCTCTCCCTGTTTTATTTCTCTCTTCCTTTTCTTTCTTTCTCTTTCTTTTTTCTTTCTTTCCTTCTCTCTGTCTCACATATTTCTCTTCTATTCTCTCCTTGTCACTTTTCTTTGTCTCACTCTCTTTCTGTCTGACTTTCACTCTGTCTCTCTCTCTCTCCCTCTCCCCTGTGGTTTGATAGGGTACTCGACCACCTGCTGTAACACTGAATTAATCACCTGAACCGTCAAGTCATTAATATGCCAGTAAATCATATGGATTGCTTAACATTCTGAGGTGATGGCTGGCTCTGACTCGCGGAGCAGAAGGGTCAAGCCGAGTTGAAGGACAATCAGCATCTGCATCGATGTCTGCTGAATAAAATTCACTGTTGACTTCCTGCATAAATAATTGGCCTCCATTGATTAGCCTCCAAAATGACCAACTTTTTACCGTTTAATTGGGAAAACGCAGAGGTTAAAAAAAGTTGCTTAACTAACAAATTGACCTGGACATCTGTTGTTTTGATGATGCGGCTCCATCTCGAGCCACCAGCATCCTCTCAGAGTTGTTTTTATACTGAGCGTAGTGCGTGAGGGCACATAATTTAACTGTGTTCAGCCCTGACACACCAGCAGAGTGTTACAGCCAAGTACAGCTTAAACCACAGAGGAGTGTCTGAGTACAAATTACTCTGGGCCTTTTGGTAGAGCCTTAGAAAAATGAATGGGTGTGTTTTATTTTTTTTAGAGCCGCGTCTGAATCACTAGTGATTTGAGCCATGGGAGTACAACAAGTGTCTTACAAACTTTCAAGAAATTCAGCAAAAAACTAAAATGTAAAAGGCAGTGAGTTCAAAGTGAGCACTGCAGACCTAATCATCTGGTGGGTCTGGTTAACAGTAGCTTAACACCTACTTCATGGAAATCATTGTATTAATTTAGAAAAACTGCATTAAGTTTCAATATAGCATTGCAAACCTCTCCTGGAGCTCCCTTGAAGCCATTAGAAGAAACAAAAGCCTGTCCTGGTAGTCTGTGGTGCTATACAGTTAGCGTTTGTTCCTCCATGACATTAAAAGGAACCCCAGTCTTTTTTTCTGATAGTTTAAATGCATTAGATATGATGGAAGTGGGAGTCAGTAAATGAGTATTACTGTGACTAAAGCTGTAATACCTGTAGAGTGTAACCTCCACAACTTGTGATCATCATTGATTATGCATCCCTACATTAAAACATAGAGGACAAATCAGAGCCGTAGCTACTGTTGTTCCAACAGCTTCAACAGCTAAACATGTGGTGGAGAATGGTTTGTTTTGTGTGAGACTCAAGTGCGTGTAAACAATGACAGTGGAGAAAACATGCTGGTGGTATAAGACAGCTTGGACAGGCTTGACTGTCATTGTAGTGACACTTGCTGTAACTATCAGAATACAGCTATGAATTACGTTGTGACATGTTATACAATGCAACAACATGTGGAGCCGTGTCTGTGTCACATGAAGCGTCTGGATTTGCGTGGCCTTTTGCTTAGTGGGCTACGACGTAAATGCACTGTGATAGTTCACAGCAGTGAGTAAACACCTGTACTTTGGGACAGTCAAGTACGGTCAACCGAACTGACCTTCAAATGACTATTAATTGTTAATTATTTCTGATTATATGTCTTTATTATTGTTTTACAATTACAGTAAAAATCTAATTAAATGACTTACAGTGCATTGTTGCATGCTTATAGTACATTATAGTACATTACCGGCAAATAAGCTATCAGTAACTTACTATAAATTTAAAAACATTTTTTCACTGCAAAATTTAAAAGATTTAAGTGAATTTGTTGTTGTTTCAGGAATTTTCTACAACCGTTGTATTTTTCTATTTAAGAAAGAAACACAACACTGTTAAAAAATGTAAAAAAATGATTGTTGTTGTAAAGCTGTTTCCTTTTAACGTTGACGCTGAAGACTTTTCAAAGTATTAGATGAGTATGAGTATAAAGAACTCTTCACCATCTCAAAGCCCAGATATTAAACTAAAGCTTTCTTATTTCACACATATTATGTGAATCACAACTGCATTAAAAAAACAGTAATGGTTGACACAGTTGAAGGTAAAAGATTTAAGGCCAACCAGATGATAGATGGGTACAATCAGAGGAACCATGAATAAGCCACTCTGCAGAAACACTATCCATGATTATCACCTGCAGTCTGAACCAACTTGATGGTATATAGTAATAATAATAATAATAATAATAATAATAATAATAATGATACAAAACTATAGCATATATCTGTAGCTAGGGCTGGGCGATATGGGCAAAATCGCATCACAATATTTTTTATATCACGATATAAATCAAATCACTATCAATAAAGAAATAAAAAAAATGTATTTTGTTAAATTGTATTTATTTTCTATCAGAAGATAAATGTACTATAGAACATAGAACATAGAACATCGAACTCTATATATATATATACTACTATATATATATATATTGTAGGAGTTCGAGTGAGACTGCTATATATATGTGTGTGTGTTTGTGTATTTATCTTTTGGTCAACCCCAAATAAATAAAAGTCGATTACATAATGTGTTGATGCATCGCAAAGATGGTTTCTCAATCGTCCAGTGTAGATACCTAAGACTGTTCTCGATACTGCAAGAGCTTTAAAACACACGTAGCTGATTCTCAAATGGCTCTCTGCAACATGTGTAGTCCACAAACTGTCCGATTTCTTGTTGATGTGTAGGCTACGTGTCATTTGTCCAGTCAGAGCGTGGGCTTTTAGTTTTTAACAATTTATAGATAACGTGCGTTAAAGGTACCATTTTAAACATTAAGTCTTGGGTGGCCATACGTTTTCCTCATGCTACTGAGCCGAGCATGAACGCCTGCAGTAACCAGATAACTAGCATGTGGGTTAAGTTGCCACTATGCCTACACTCTGTGCTGTGTGCTTCAATCAAACGGCTGGAAATGGCTGGAATTCTGGTTCAGCCACCTGATTGGTTTGGGGCGGCGCTATTCTCATTCTCATTGGCTGTTCGTGTTGTCTCTCAAAACATGGACGGAACTTAATTCTATCGACTTTCTATCTACTATGGCTTATAATTCTATCGAGGAAACGTTATTTCACGATAATTATCGTTATCATTTTATCACCCAGTCCTATCTGTAGCTTATTTGTCTGTAGTACACCAAATTCAGGTGTTCTGCTTTCTGTCCTCCAGTTCAAGCGTTTATATGACCTTCATATGCTCTTCTGCTGCTAAACTTATTTATTTAAAATGAACTGGCCTCTGGGATAGCAAACCTCAGAGAAATCCTGTTTCTGTTACCATGAAATATAGCACTCACAGAATCTACAGCTCACATTTCTGCAAGTAGAGAATCTGAATTTGTAGTCATTTCTCCTTGTTTGGCAGCTGCAGCTTCTCATATGTGGTCGATCTCTGAATCAGCTCAACCTCCAGCCAGGAATAACTGATATCTGCAACATCTCAGTCTTTTGTGAAATAGCACCTGACTAAACAGCTGCTCTTTCTCTCTTTCTCTCTTTCTTTCTCTCTCTCTCTCTCTCTCTCTCTCTCTCTCAGTTCAGTTCTAGACAGAACTATTGTCGTCACTGAATTAAGTATAATCAGTGGCATAACTACTGGGAGGGTGATGGAGGGGCGATCACACTGTGGCTCATGGCGCAGGGGACACTCTAAAATCTTTACAAGGCCCCTCATATACTCTAGATACTGACATAATTGTAATTGGACACCCATGACTCTCAGACATATCCATTTTCTAAACAACATACTTCACAAGTTACCTTTCATCAGAAATACACAGACAGATGTTTATTTTTCCCTCTGCATCTCCATCTTTATTCCCTCACATTCATAATGCAGCTCAATCTTCAAACTACTTCTTCACAACCTGCAGCATGACATTTGTATTATTTATATGTTTAAAATCATAAATAGGTAGTTTAATGTTAACATTAATTTAACACAAGATGCTCAGTAAAGTACACTGTGATAGCACCAACGCTTTAAAACATTAAAACTAAACAATAGCAGACAAAAATATATTGACTTTTTTATTCTTTGAAAATTCTTTTTAATACTGGGGTCACTTCTGCACAGGGGCCCAAAATATTCCAGATACACCACTGAGAAAAATCTTGTTAAACCTTTTTACTGTTTGTAATTAAAAATAGTAGTATTAGTATTAACAATAGTAAGCAACGATGATGGCAATAGTAATAACCAGAGGTGAAGAACTCAAGTCACATGATTTTAGGGACTTGAGACTTGGTATTATTGATTGACTTAGGGTGCGTCCGAAATCGCGTACTTGATCAGTACATGCTCAGTTGAAGCTAGAGCGCACTGCCTGTCTGTTAAAGCAGTGCGCTCTTTCAGTGTGCGAGTGTGCAGTATACACGCAACCTCGGACGCACTACGTTCGCCATCGTACGTCCTGTGACGCAAGACGTCAGACCATCACGATAAAGGTCCCGCTATTCATTTAAAAGCTCCATTTACTGACGAAACAGGAGGAATGTAACTCCTGTAGCGGAAGTTTACTAGCCGTAGCTACGTACACACAGCCGACGTACCTTTTTCCTCCGCTTTGAATTCCTCTGCGGCTCCAATGGAATCCTGTGATAGGACAGTGTGCTGGGGCTGCATACTTAAAAATGTCTGCCGGTGCAGTACGTCATCTGGGGACTTTTCTGATCGATGAGCACTTAGTATTCGGACACCCTAGTCACACTCGCGCACTGCTTTTGCGTACTGTTCAGTATGGAAGTACGCGATTTCGGACGCCCCCTCAGACTTGGCACAGATTACTTGAATTTTTTTTTTTTTGATGATTAGGTGATATTGTTTTGCACTGCGTGTAAATCTGGCAACCCATCAGAACATGGCAGGCCAGCAGAGGCCAACATATAAAGTGAAATTTGGATTTAAGGAGTATGTAGTAGGGGATAAGGATAAAAAGCGAACAGCAACATGAGGGGTCTGCAGTTCTAAAATAAGCGACACGACCACAACATCAGATTTCATTCACTTCAGAACCTACAGAGAGGTCTGTGTATCTGTAAGGCTAACAGTAATCACTGGCTAGGCGAACATTAGCAAAATAGCTAATGTTAGGTAAAATGTTAGATTCGGCTTCTGAATCGATTGGGTATTTATTGAGAAGATAAAACAGTCAATATTAATAGAATTTAACTTCAGTAGAGTGATATGATTTGGGGCTTGTGGTGCTGTTAACAGTAACTTTATGAAAACACTTTATAACTGAGTTGTAGTGAGCTAACGCTAGTGCTAGCTGTATAGTCTGCAGTTCCAGCATTAATGTTGAATTTGATTCTCAAACCATGTCTGTGACCAAAATAGACCCCCATTCCCCACATAAGTACTTCTGTTTATAGCAATAAACAGTTTAGTTTAACTCTAAATCGCTGTAGCTATAAGTTCTGTATTAATAAACACCTCCTCATAATCAGCCGCCTCAGCGTTCAGCACTAATCAGCTGCAAGCATCTGTTTACGTCTGAGCAAGACAGAAGTCTCTTATAAGAACTCACTCTGTAAAGAACTCACTCTTAAAGTTTGAAAAGTGCAGGGATGAGAAATATTAGGCTCCTCGTTTAATTCTTTAATTCTTGGTTCGTGACTGCGCTGACGTAGGGTTTAAAGAGTTAAAATTTAACAGAAAAAAAAGTAAACGGTATCTCTGAACATTAAAAATAAAAGCTCTTCATGACCGCTTAATGCTTTTTAATTGATTTAAATGTGGAAGCTGAAGTTAGGGCTTAATAATTTGAATGACTTGAGACTTGCTTGACTTGTGACAGGGACTTGACTTGCTTGAATTTTTCCACAGAGACTTGGGACTTGGTTAAGACTTGAGACTTGCTTATGACTTGCACACTTTATTACTAATAACATAAATATTTAAAATGATAATCAGTGCTATCATATATAATACTAGCTGTAGTAAGTCGATGCAAATTTCAGAGACATTGAATCTCTCTCTCACTCCCCTCTGCCTCTCTTTCTTCCTTTATTTCTTTCACTCTCTCTCTCTCTCACAGCTTATACCAGATTGCATGATTTGCTTTGTCAAATATTTCCTCTATGCCTTTGTCCCCCCAATATTCTGGATGTGTTGATCTTACAAAGAACACACTGGCACTGTTGCTGTGTACTTTAGTCAGATTTATACAGTAAAGAAGGCCTAAAGCCTCAGGGTGGTTGGGAGTGGATCGAGAAGATCCATTCACATGCTATTGACCTCACAAGTGCTTGTTGCCTTATGGCTATAAGCAGGATTTGTGTAAACTGATAAAGTGTCTGGTCACTTTCAGATACCCAGGGTTTAAATAAATGAGTCTGCAGGGTTTCTAGGGAGAGCTTCTCTTTTACTCTCCATTGAAAATGTCAATCAGAGGTTTAGCTGTGTCCCTGAGGGAAAAGCAACACTTGGGTGGTCTCTTCTCTTCTCTTCTCTTTTCTTCTCTTTTCTTCTCTTCTCTTCTCTTCTCTTCTCTTCTCTTCTCTCCCGATGGAGCCTGTGTGCAGATCTGCAGTGCAGGGGCGAACATTGCTCATTCTGCCGTGTCCTGCTGAGACACTGGGAGGGTTCTTGGTGATCAGCTCCACTGACTCAGTAGAAACAACAGAGTGTGAAACTGCTGGATCAATGGAATAAGTGCACTCATAGCAGTTTGATGTTTTTATAAAAATGGGTGTTGATATGGTCCCTTCTCAGGTGAGTGTGGGGTTACTTTAAAAGTGCCTTCAACAACAATAGGTAAAAATGTCTGTACCATTTTTTTTTTCATTCTCAACATTTTATCTCAATGATTATCACTCGCGAAATTGTTATGAACAACATATAATTAACACACACTACTATTCAAAAGTTTGGACTTTGTGATATTATTATTTGTTCTAAAAATATTAATATAAATATAAATATGTATTTTATTATGTATTTTAAGATACTCCCAAGTCTGGGAAAGCAAGAAATTAATAATAATATCTATTCATGATCTGTTGTCTATTTTTTGTTATATAGTAACAGGAGGTTGATTAGCTGGAGCAGGTCTGGCAAATTGTGGTTGGAACTAGGTTCTGCAGAAAGATAGATGTCCAGAACCGTAGGTGGAGTCCACTAATTTAAAGTTTTTAATTCTCACAGCTTCGTTTAAATTAGTTGACCTTGAAGACAGCGATGTGGGGAGTGGAAGTGCTGAAGGGGGCGGACACCCACTTTCCACTGCAACTACCAAAAATAATTAAAAAAACAAAACAATACAAATCTACAGTAGCCTATTTATGTTGCACAGTGTCAGTTATCACTGCACTTTCATTACATTCCCTCAGCGACATGTGGACAGTTTAGAGGTCGCAAGTCGCTGAATAACAAGATTGAGGTAAAGAGAGATTATGCAGGGGCTGGTTCTGAAATCTGAGTTCAGATTTTTTTTATTTTATTCATCTAACATAATAATATCTTGTATGTAGAATATATTGATTTGCTTTAACCATCATATCTCCTGCTCCATGTTGAATCTCAGTGTGTAACTGTGGGCATGATACACTCAGTTACTATGTCATCTAAGCTATCAACAATCTCAGTTCATTTGCATAGAGAGCAGAGAGAACAGAGCGTGTTTCAGGCTTCAGCGGTTTGATGTGTCAGTTATGTATGTGTTAGATAGCTACATGAGATGGATTTAACATAAAACATCAACGATCCAAAGGTAACCTCGAAAGTTGCATAAAAATGATTCACAGTCCACAGACTTAATCGAGTGTGGTGAACATCCTAGCTGCCTAAACTCATTTAAAATTCTTCCAGGCAGGAAACTTTTATATATACAGAAAAATGCTTTACTTTTTAAATATTCAAATAGTATTAATACAGTAAATACAGTAATGTCAGTGTGTTTATTTACCCTTTCCAAGCTTCTCCAGTATTAATAACAGTTATCATCTAATACCTGCTTTGACTGCTCAGTACTTCATTAAGCTAAATCAAGATTGCTGCTGAAGGAATTTAATACATTTAAGTAATGACTGGAGAAATCAGAAACTAACCTTTGTTCTTCAAACTGGCTCACAAGATATGATATCCTTCTTTCAAAATCAGATATTTACGCTACTTTGTATTGTATTTATGCTTATTTGCATCTGTTCTGATGATATATAGTGGTGAAAATACACATATTGCTAATATAAGGCTTATAAACAATGAGCTTAGGTGCCTACGACTCTCACACAGTAGTGTATGTCCCTAGTAGACACCAGCAATCCAACATTTCTTCTGAAATGAAGTATGCTTAGGAGTATGAGGGAGTGTTTTTTTCCTACAGTAACAATCTCTATTCTTCTGGGAAGGCTTTAAACTTGATGTTTGAACATAGCTGTGAGTATTTGATTGTATTCAGCCATTATTGAACAATAAGGAAGACAGGTACTGATGCTATATGATCAGTTCTGGATCGTAAATGCCACTCCTGCTCGCCCTAAAGCTATCGGCTGAAGCTCCATCAATTGCTAGGACCACAGTTTCACTGCTCTGCAGCCCTTTCCTGCACGGGGGGTGGGGGTGGGGGGGCTTAATAAGGCACAGGGCACGGTGACCTTAGCCTTATGTGTGGCTGCTCTGGAGTGTCCCAATTGTATTAGCGGTGCCTTCTATGGAGAGTGTACAAGCTGTGAGTGGACAATTGAATACCTGTGTCAGCCACCTTAAAGTAGCTGAATTCACTAATTGGCAGGTGTGTCTGGATATTTTTGGACATTTTCTATTTTCCTCTTCAGTGAAGGCTCAGGTTTCTACCGCGTTTTCAGTGCCGGATCAAGTTGACAAACAACAAAGGCCGTGTTTTTTTTTTTTTTTTTTTGGCTCATCCTCTCCCAAGGTGCCAAACATGCACAGCGTGCATGTACTACTTCAGGACATAGTACATTCTTTAAAGTTATGCTAATACGATGCGAAATCAACCACAAGGGGAAGCAGGGACAGGGCCCTGGGGTGGACAGAGAGAAAGAGAGGGGAAAGAGAAAAAAGGAAACGTGGGGGACGGAGGGTGCTGGAGAGAGGCGGTGGTGTATAGCTGTAGGTGAGGAGCAGATGTAGTTCCTTTGGCTGTGTCTTTTAAGCGAGGCATGTTGAGTGCGTGCGCTGGTGAATGTGTGCAGTCATGCAGCGTCTCCGCAGAAAGAACTTCATCACCATAAACTCTTTTCCGAGTGATTACACTTTTATGAAGAGAGAAGCCGGCTCTAGTTAAATTTCTACACGGAGCTGGCGTCAGCGCCTAACAACTCATAAACTCGCCACGTAGAGCTCACCAAACAACCTGACAGAGAAGATACCATCTGAGCACGCTGCGCATCCCTCTAATGAAGAAAATGAACACAAAGAGCACAGTAATAGGCAGGGCTTGACATGCTACGCCTTTTCTACCAGATTCAGGCACGAATCACATCCTCACGTGTTACATATGAATCTGAAACCTGCTAAAACCCAGCACTGTTGTTTTTTTTTAAACATTCGTCAAAGACACGATTTCACTTTTCACACAACTGGCTTTAAAATGAGCAGATTGTATTCTTCTCTTCCTCTGTCACCTTTCACTATTCTGCCTCTGCATCAAATGGAACAGTCCCAACTTATTACCTTCAGTGCACAGGCTAGAAATTGTATCACACTAACACAGCCTCCTGTGTATGAGCCTAAAGAAAACTATTCTGAACATGTGAGTCACCCTGGCAGCCATATAGCTACCATATAGCACTGAACGAGCAGCTGGCTCAGGCAGTCACGTAGCTCAAGCCCCAAAGTCAAGCTGACGGGATGTTTGGTAGCATTTTGTCAATCATGCCTCTAAAGTGTTATGGCAGATGACATATGCTCTCATGAGTTGTCATGACAGATTTAGTCCAGCAATATTACAGTTTAATATTAACATTACTGGTAATTATCATGACAGAGGACGTAATGTTTGAAATCATGATGGCTAATTGTCAAATTGTCAGATATCTAACATTATGGCATCTGTTATAACAATTCTTAGTAATGGTTATACAATACTATTACATTACTGAGCAAAGTCTGTCAAAACAGCATACGACCAACGCCATGGCATGTCAATGTGATGTAGCAGGGTTTGTGGACAGTGTTGCCAAAAACACACCATCAAGGTAACACTATATCAGCTCTCAAGATCAGATATATGTACATGAGGAAACCAGCATGTTCCAAAATGTGCATGCAACCTGTGCTGTTGAATTCTACTGTAGTGAGTGTTTGGTGTGAAAAACTCTATTAACACTGCGTTTCATCTCTTTCATGTTCTCTTTTGTGCCAAGCTTGTTAACAGTTCCGCCGTTTCATTGCGCCTGTTAAACTCTGGGCCTAATAAGTGAGCAGAGCACAGTTTGCAGTCCTTTCTGCAGCCCAATCAGATATATTGTGATATTGTGTATTTCGTGCTGTGTCTGTACTCGCATGTACATCTGGTACAGATTTTATGTTTATTTATTTTTTTCTTTATTTCGCTCTAATGGATCGAGACAAAAATAACACATCTTGAGTACATCTCTTACTCAGAGAACTTAGCACTTTAGAAATGAAACTGTGGATAAGAGCACAGCTGGTCCTGTATATACCCCTAGCTGGTAGCACTGATCTTCTGAATGTTTAGATGTGCCGTTGGACAGTCGTTGTAAACTTGTGAATTTCACAAGTGCTTTCGACAAAATGAACCCAGTAGATCTGATAAGCCAATGACCCAATGTTTTAAATATATCAAAGACTATATCTTTCTATATCACAGTGTTAGCCTACGTCTGGTGAAGATGCAGCCACATTAGTAAGCAGACAATGTCAAACAAGCCATGTCATTGCACTCCTGCAAAATAAATAATGAGGGGTCAACAAAAGTTTGACAAAAAGTTCTAGTGGTTGTGTTTGCAGTCGGAAAAAGATTAAACATTACAATATTTTGCTATATGTGTTACTCGTAATATCACACTTTGTTTAAAATCACAATAATGTCGCTGGTTATGATTTTTCAGTGTTACAACTGTAAACAATGTTACCGTGTTTCAATGATTCCAATGTTCCAATGTAACAATGCTGAGAGTTCACTATGAGAAGTTCAATACAGTTAACAGCCAAAGTTTGAATACCCTGAGCAAATTACAAGTGTTGATGATTTAAAATAAACAAAATGCTCTATTGTAGCTTCACCATCTTAAACGACAAAATAAATAATTAAAGTGAAAACATTACGTTTTATTTCTGAAGCAGCAGAGGGTAAAGCTTGAAATTGAAGGAGCTTGAAATTATGCTATCGCAGCAAAATGTGCTACTGCAACAGTACTGTACCATCTCCATACTCACGAGCTGCCGTTACGTCTGCTTGTTGTTCACTATAGCGCTCAAGCCTTTTCGGTGAGCAACTCAAGCGTGTAATGACATCCATGACGAGTTTACGCTGTGGGAACCGTAGCAGGTTTGGTTTAGCGGTGAGCGTGGTCGACAGATGCGGTTTACACATAGGCCGGCTTGGGAAGCAAGATTTAAAGTGTGGGCAAAACACTTTATGTGCTGTGCTAGGCCAGACTCTTTCACTGCTACGTCTATATTGTGCGTGTTATCCATAACAACAGCAAGCTCCCACTCCAAAACAGCTGATTTCAACACCTCGGTATGTCAGTGTGGGACTTGAAAGGAGGCAGGAGTACTTTTTCCCACTCACTATATAGTAATGACGCTCTGGGTATCCCTCGAAGCCTCCCCCCTTCGTTGTTATTGGTACACATTCTGCCTTTTTCAAAGGGGGCGCCCTCTGGTGTTAAAACAATGCTATAGCATTAAATGCCATAAATGACAGAACGCGTGAGCAATCGTCCGTCTTTACGATGCACATCGCTACATTTTTGCATCACAATGTATCGTACCACGGTGTATCGTTACACGCCTATGAGTTACGCCATTTACAAACTCAGCAAATAAACAGAACTTATGACAAAAAACCCTGAAAAACGTCAGACGTTGTTTCCTGTACGTTTATTGCCAAATCTACCTACAAAACTTGGAATTGGACTGGTGGCATTCAAACATTTCCCAATGACTGTCCAGGAGTTTGCTGCTCATGTTGTGTAGAGCACACATCCACACACACGCCAGCAACAAGACTTGCACCAGTGCCCTAAAGTGATATCCATATGATTTAGGACATTCAAATTACGTTCCCATTCAAATGATCTTCACTCACATTCTGTCCATCTTCCAAACTATATCAGAGCATCATTAGAGCAGTGGGAGCTCGTAACGTCCATAAAAACTCTGTAATGTGAACGAGTTTTGCCTTCCCTAATGTACAGTAGCTAATTAATCTCATCAGCTAACGAGCACGACGAGCTGATGTAGGTGTGTTACTGCGGATTACATCAGGGAGAATGTTGTGCAACGCTGTGCACTGGTGCATGGTCTTGATTGAGAGTGTTTGGCTTGCTGGTGGGGACTTCAGCAGAGACTGCTGTCGGAAAACACAGCAGCTCTGGTATTTAGAAGTACGATCAGGTGAAGACTCTAGACTCTAGCCTTGCAGGCCTGTTTAATGAGACATCGCTTCGATCTGCTGGGGATCTACTCCGGGTCATTCCTCACAGGGCAGACATCTAAATCTGTAATTAGATATCTGCCCCTTGGAGGCTTGAGGGAAGACGTTGAAATGAACTGAATTCTTGACATTTCATTTCTAAGATCTGTCGCACCAGAAAATGTGCAGATGATTAAATTCCTTAGAATCTTTCGAGAAACACATGGCTTTCCTAGACAGCTTTCCTAATTCCTAGACAACAAGCGCAACACTTAAGATGGGTGACTGACTTGTTTTTTTTTTTTTTATATAAATGACCTTTTGAAGTTGTGGGCGAGCAGCGTGGCATGGTAATGTTATTATAGGGCGAATTACTGAGTTATAAGTAACTGATTTCTAGTCATATGGAAACTCAGCAGCTGTCTGATCTTTATATAGCACTGCCCTGAGCACCAGAAACCAGCTCCATACTCACATGCACACTTACACACAGAGATCTTTCACTCTCTTCTGAAGCTCACAGCATGAACTCCGAGAGCTGCGTGTGTTGTACAGTGGCGTGCTAGGTTAGGTGAAATTCTGCATTCAAAAATACTCTCTCTCTCTTTTCTTTTTTTGCATTTCTTTTCATTTCTCTGCCCAACACACACTTCTGACCTTTCATGCTGAGCCAGCGGGTAATTACAGCCCTGAGGTGTAACTCTCCAAGAGGGAGAGAAAGAATGAGAGAGGCAGAAGAGAAACAGATGAGAGACTGGGAGGAACAAAGAGGAAAGCGAGCGGAGTGCGATCTGTTTTACTCTTAAAAAAAAAAGGTTCCTAAATGGTCCTTGGTTCTGATCTGTGGTCTAAAGACACATGTGATTGGTGTGAAACGCTTACAGCTTGTGGAGGTCCTTTAAAAAGATTCTCATTTACAGAAAAATAGGTTCTTTCATTGAAAAGTAATTCACAAAAAGTGATTCTTCTATGATATGATTAATCAGATGCCCTTCAATGAACCCTTTCACACAGGGTAAAAGCTCATATACCAGTTGTAAAATAGTATTGTAGTATCCTCCAGATTGTCATACATCTAATAGCTTAAACATTAATAATAATAATAAAAAAACTGTAACACTTTCTTTAACAATCCATTAAGCTTTGGGTATTAACTTGGCGAATGTGAGGTACAAACATAACTTACTAGATAATCATTTTCAGGAACATGATGGTAATAAAGGCAGTCTAGCTAAATTATACGGAAATGCTCAACAGGTTTTAGTAATGGGTGTAAACGACACATTATAGTAATTATGAGTAATATTTATTGAGTAGTTACAGTTCTGTGAAAGAGTATTTGTATTTTGTTTTTGCACACTTGTCACACTTAAATGTTTCAGATTATCAAACAAATTTCTATATCAGACAAAGATCACCTGAGTGAATACAACATGCAGTTTTTTCAATTCTGCACAGAAGAGTGGGCCAAAATTGAAAAGACTCATTGCCAGTTATTGCAAATGCTTGATTTCACTTTTTTACACAGGGCCAGGTTGGTTTGGATAGTTTTTTTTCCCTTAATAAATGAAATCATCATTGAAAAAAATACCCTGGTTATCTTTTTCTGATATTGAAATGTATTTGATAATCTGAAACATGTGACAAATGTGCAAAAAACAAAAAAAATCTTTAAGGGCCAAATACTTTTTCACAGGACTGTATATGACATGAAATAGGATATTACACAAAAAAGTAGAAAGAGTCTTACATAGTATGTATGTGTTTATTACCTATAGATCAAACTGTGAAAGAAAGCAATGAAAATGAGTGAATACTCACTGAGCACTATTCATTTCTACACTCATTTTATCAGCAGTCCACCTGACCCAACAGGACCGGGTCGTAACACCACAGAGCTATTATTTAGGTGGTTTGTCATTCTCAGCACTGCAGTGACACGGACGTGGTGGTGAGTTAGTGTGTATTGTGCAAGTATGAGTGGATCAGACACAGCACTGCTCCCGGAGTGTCCAATCAGAGTTCACGCTATTAGACACACCTACATTGTTGGCCCACCTTGTAGATATAAGTCAGAGACGATATATTGCTGCACACTTTGTATTGGTCATTCTCTAGTCCTTCATCAGTGGTCACAGGCTGCTGCCCACAGAACACAGTTTGTTGGATAGTTTTGGTTGGTGAAAATTTTTTTTTGTCCCATGATTTTCTGTCATATAGTGTAACGTACCTGGATGTTGAAATCCTTTCTTATTAACATTCCAAATATTTATACACTGTAAAAAAAATTATTCAATGTTTTTTCAAACTTTCAAAAAATTGGTTGCCTCTAAATTTTGAGGTCATTAAACTTTTAACAGTGAGTAATGTACTAAAAGTTTTAAGGTCACTGGTTATACTTATAACCACTGAATCATTTTTTTCATATATAATTTATTAATAATTTAAATTTTGGTTCAACTTTCTTGTAACTTACTAATGATTATTTGGTACTTCAGTGTGCAAAAATACCTTTGTGGTATTTGTGGAGTTCCGTGTTGGCTGACTTCTCCAACTGGCTGCTAACTCACTCACTACAACAGTACTGATGCTTCAGTGGCAACAAAATGTTTGGTTAAACAGTCTTAACTTCTTAATCTTTAACTTCTCCTGGACTTGCTCCTTTCTAGTTTGGTAATATGTCCCACACAGCCATTGAGATCTTACACATCTATTTTTATCTTTGGTTTGAGTGATAAGTAATTATTCATGACACCAGCAAGGCCTCTGATTCATAAATACAAATACAAATGCAGCATATTGTAAAGTTGGACCGACTGTGTGAACGGATTTGTAACAGCGCCACCCTGAGGCAGACTAGTGCTGTAGCTCAAGTTTGGTAAGACTCTCAATGACAGAAGCTTGATGATAGGGATAAAGCAGCTAAACAACTTGACCTTTGAATTTCACAACATGTTTAATACCCAATAAATAGGCCACTGTAGAAAGCATTATCACAATATTATTAAAGAGAAGAATGTTTTATAGTTTCTGATATACTTTCTTTAGATCAGATTCATACCTAGTGGAAGCTTTTTCTTTTTCATGGATTACAAATGCTATGTGTAGTGGGTTTTCCTGTCTCTGTCTTTGTTTGTATGTGCCCATATGTGTCTGCTGTGTTTCTTCATTACAGTTCCAGTTTTCCACTTCATGCCGGGTCCAGCCCACCTCTGCCAGTCATCGTCTCTTTTAAAAATTGTGAGAGATTTTTAGAGAGATTTCCGGTTATTGTGATTTTTGTTTATTGTGATTATTCTGATTGATTGTTTTGGACCTGACCTTTAGCTTGTTTTGTTTTGACTTAGACTATGCCCTTTTGATTTGGTTGCTTTTGTAAATACTGAAAATACCTTTTTTTTGGGAATGTGAGAATACTGTTTTCGCCTTTTCACCTTCCACGAATACTCCACAGAGTAAAGTGCTCGGCCTTGCTTACAGCACACACAAACTTTTCTACTGCAGTTACTTGGGTCTACTTGTTTAACAAGAGGTTATGTGCTGTAGTGGGCATATATATAATGGTGTCAGTGTATGTAGATTGCAGTTGGTCATGTCCCAAATATGAAGATTGGAATGGAAAATAAAAACTACAGCATGTTCAACATAACCGCTTAAAGGATTAACCCTAAAGAGCAGACTGTGTCCCCAGCAGTCTAATCCTGTCTAAACCTAACCTGGCCGGGTATTGAGGACTGAAATAACCTCTCTCTATGATCTGTGTATACATTTCATTTTCTCTCTGGGATGCTACATATCATTCATAATAACAAATGAAGCTTCATGTTTAAGTTCATAAAGTGTTCTGTAGATACACTTATGAGAACATGGTGAGAACCTTTTGCAAATACTGCAAATTTTTGCCATGATTGACTCTTTGTTGTTATATACTGTTATGAATATTTAACATATAACAAAATATAATATATAATAAAAGTTTTAGAAAACTACCAGTCAAAATTTGAGTACACTACCAGTCAAAAGTTTTAAAACTAAAAATGTTTCACTGGTCGTGTACTAGAGATCGACCAATATGGGTTTTTCTACAGCTGATGCCGATGGCCGATATGTGCTACAGATTTTTTTGGCAGATTTTAGGGCCGATACCTAGAGGTTGAAAAAAATTGAAGTTCATTTCTGAACTTAACATAGTTTATTGAACACTGATTTAACAAGAAAAAAAACTAAATATTTTTATCTGCCCCAAAAAATACAGTATGACTACATTACTGCTAAAAGAATGTTTGCTGCAGGTACAAAGTGTGTCTCACTTGACGGTTGGGTTTTTATGGCATTGTAGTAAAATTGCGTTCCTTAAGGAGAATGAGGCACTCAGAAAGAGCAAGAGAGATATAGCTCGCGACGAGAGAGAGAGAGATGAAAACAGCGCAACTGTGAGAGAAAAACTGAGCATGCGACGCCGTAAACAGAGAGACGCTGATAAGCTATAGCGATTGTTAACACAGCGGCTCTGTTCTGTTCTCTTTATTCTCTCTGTAGTTACGTTTGGCTCTAATGCTTGAAGCTGAATACTATCTGGGAGACTCTGGCTGCTCCTGTGAGACTCTCTGTGTAACAATAACGTGTTAATGTGTGTGTTGCACTGGTAGTTTGGCTGGTAGTGTACTGAAACTTTTGACTGGTATTAATGTAAGACTGTTGACCGGTAGTGTTCTTTAACCTTTGAGCAGTAGTGTTCTAACTATATATTCTATATATAGTATATATATATAGACTGGAAGTATATATATATATATATATATATATATATATATATATATATATATATATATATATATATATATATATATATATATATAAATAGTTATTACATATATCAATACAACCCATACAATATATGCATACAATTCTGATTGTCTGCTCCTCACAACAGCAAACACCCAATTACAGGAGATTTCAGAGGGAAAGCAGTCTAAGCTGATAAGTCTGGAAAAGATACAACCAAAAGGTATAGGAGTTACTGATGAAGGGTTTATAGTCATAGTTTAGATTTTTGGGATTTTTTGTTAAACAAGAACTTCTTTATTCATTTTTATGATTTGAAAGAAGATCAAATCACATTTTTTGGAGTCATTCATGAGGAAGTTCAGATAGCTACAAAGGATTAACCAACTTTTTCTCATAACTGAGCCATATTTGCATGTCTTTTGTGCAAGTTGCTGCTCTTTTCTGTGTGAAAAGTGGCTAAATTATACGTTTTTTTCTGTTACATCAATTACAGCAGTGATATAGATCTTTCCACACAGTCTGAGCTCTGAACCAGCCCTTGTTCTTTTTGATGCTATTCTATCTCTGCAGATGTTCCTTTGTGTATAATTTTCCACAGCATGTCAGGTTACTTTGTTTTTTTTTTTTGTCTGACTTTAGCAGTCCAAAGACTTTAAAGCAGAACTAGCTTCAGCAAAGTAAACATAAGGGTTGAGTATATAGAGTATCAGTATTATACTGCCCTTCCAGTCTCAGCCTGTGTGTGCTGGGTGATGGAGAGAAACCTGGTGTTGCCATTTTGGGTGCCCAGGGGTGTCAGAGGTTAATTCTGGGACAGACGAGGCCGAATCTGATTTGGGCTAGACGCAGTTGTATTTGAGACGTGTCCCTCATTGTCCAGAATATGAAGGCTGTTTCCAGCTCAGTGGTGCAAAATATTCAGGTGATAGTTTCCCCTAATATCCGGGCTAGAGTGTAAGGAAGGTTTAAGCCAGATTAGTCATTTCTCTTTTTTCATTCTTCTGCCAACACCATTCAACTTCCACACTCTGAACACATTCCTAGAGACATAGGAACATGAGTTTATTTCGATTGAACCTATTGCTGCTCAATCGTTCTTGGTTTGAGGGTTCAGTTTTTGGAAAACAAGCTTAATTGGACCTCTTAAATCATTACTTACATTTACTTACATTTGCACATCTATTTTACAAAAGTAGTTTATGGCATTGCTGTGGGGAGCCTAGCAGGAGTGGCTATGCAGATGGATTTGGGAATGTGCCACACTCCTGGTTATATGGGTTTTATTTTGCTGTGGTTGATGTTGTTGTGGTGTTGTTGGCTTATTTGTAGTTATTAGTGTAACTGTGTTTGAGGGAGCTGCTGGTGTGTCATGTCCTCCTCTTTGCCCTGTGGTTCATGTTGGGGTAGCCATTATAAACATGGCTATAAATATTTATAAAAAGTCATTCCATTATATAACCATTATTATTTATTATAAATTATGGATTGGTAATATATTATAAACAGGGCTGAAAATGTATGGTTACTGCCAAAGGAACTCACTGACTAACAAATCAGTCTGCTCATAATCAAGCTGAGCTTTGCTACAATTTCCTTAAAACAACTTTTTATATTGTTCTTCTTTCTTCTATACATCTTATTCTTGGATCCTTATTCTTTTCATATTATATTATTAACTATTATTTGCTTTTTTGAGGCCTTAAATGCAAACCCTAAATGCTTGCAACCAGTCTTCCTCCCTCCCACCCATCCACCGTGTTGTATGGGAGTGGCTATGTTAAAATATAAATGTTTTTTTTTTAGAAACAAAACAATAAACACCATGAATCAAACATTATGTAGCATACACATGTACAGACATAACTCTAAACACACATATATCCATACACATGAACCAGTTGAACCAACTATAGTTATGCTTACAGTATTTTAAGTAAAGTAACAGAACTTGTGGAACATTCTGTCAAATTGATAGAATAAAAGTCAAAGTTCTAAATATATTTTTAACATTTTTAGACTAAAATCTTTTGATTTCAGTGACCTTATATGTTTTATATGTTCCATTTTGTTGTGACAGTTTAGCTAATTTAACTCACAAACACTAGCCAGTACACCAACTGTTCATTAAGAATAGTCACGTCACTATGGGTATGGCGTCATGGTATCATTATGTTTATAGATTTATACAGACAAATAACCCTACTGAATAAGTTGTACTTGTGAGCTCTAAGTAAAATGAAATATAAATAAAATGTTTTTTTCAAAGCAAACTTGTTGCAGTATTGAATCACACTATGGCAAAGTCAACATAGTAACATACTCATAACATAATACATCATGTTTACAGTATAATACATTATATAATATGTTATGTTAATTCCTAATGCATAATAAACAAAGCTGCAAAGCTACAAAATTCATTATATTGGTGTTCTCTGCCATGTTTGTAATGTCTTTTAAATGTGTAATAGCATGTAATAAATATGTGTTGTTTTATAGATCTGACATTTATAGAACATGTTACCAAACCTTTTTTAGAATCTTTATTCATAAACCGGCTGAAGTGGCAGCAGTGATATAAATTTGTGTACATGAAGACAGTAGCTGTGAACATTATCCTCACAGACGACATACATAAGCAGGATAATGTAAATTTCTTATCAGGCACTTGCAGTGGGGCTATTACACACACGGAGGGGACACTTCATTAAGTAGGGTACACCTCCTTGATTCTACACCTGCTCTCTGTTTTATCAGCTGCACTTACCGTACAGGTGCACTTTGCAGCTCTGCAATTACAGATTCTAGTCCACCTGTTTCTCTGCAGACTTTGCCCCTGTTCACCCTGGTCTTCACTGGTCAGGGCTCCCACAAGACCACACAGGACTCAGCTGTGCTGCTGGAGTTTTTAAACACTGTATCCACTTATTGTCTTGGAGTACCTGTCATTTGTTGTTGTTTTTCCTCTTTTAGGTGAACAGACTGGAAAAACATATTGTCACTGTCCAATAAAAAAACAAGCCTCTCCAGAATGGCAGCTTTACAGGAGAGGACAAAACCCCTTTTATTTTCAATGTAAGCCAATAGAACCAGAATTTTTTGGAGTATTTCTATTGGTCCATTCATTTTCACACAGTGTAAGTAGCAGCTACCGTGTTCACATAATGTAGAAAAGTGAAAATCGTCAAAAATGGGGATACACCGTCTGGACCGCGACAATAGCAATTCCTTTTGAATGCCAGTGAATTTATTTATATAATTTAGTGGCACTATATCTAAACTTCTTAACCCTTTGGTGCACAACCTGGGCCAAAACTGACTCGACCAAGATTTTATTTTCTATATATTTGCAATAATCATTTAAGCTTCCATGAATTCCTCAATTTACTTGTTTCTGATAATCAACTATTCTGATTTCAGTTTTATTTTGTTTTATTTAAAAAAAAAATTGCCCTTCTGAGGCAACATGGATCAAAATGAACCCTTATATATTCACTGTGGTATTTGATAGAAACTACTGACATGTGTAAACATTTGCAGTCAGGAACATATTTACAAAAACTTTTTTTTGTTCATGAAGTAAATAAATAAGAATTCAAATATTAATTTAAATAAATCAAAAACTATATTCTTAACGAACATGTGGAACAATAATGAAATGTAATGTATTCATAGGAAATAAATAGGGCTCAAGTTTGACCCATGTTGTGCATTAGAAGCAGTTGGCATAGCTTGTGCATCAAAGGGTTAATGCTGTGCATTCTGAGAATCAGTGAGCCTCGATCATCTTAACAATAAGCCACTACTGATCATGTGGGTCAGAAGCTTTTGTTCCAATTGATCAGCAACACTGCTGAATCAAGCCAGTCTTGGCTGATGCTAATTATTATTTCAAGGCCTTTGATAGGTCTTTATTAGTAAGAATAGATACTGGCTACTGCATTTTCACAAACAGGATCACTGAAAGAAAGCATTAATATACATAAACAGTCAAAGAACCATTACACAGACAAAATCAGATAAAACAGTTTATCAGAATATCATTCTAGCACCCCTGTGTTTACTTTAACTATGAAATATGAAGCTTGTGACTTTTTATTGTGATCAAATCTCATAACTGGTATAGGTTAAGCTCTATATGAATTCCAAATGCATAGCAGCCTAGAGCAGAAATGAAAGGGCTGTTCTATATAATAAGCTCAAGGCCTAGTGAGAGAGGGCTAAGATGAAGCCTGTCATATTTCTCCAGGCTCTTTTTTGTCCCTTGTTGCTGTGGTAGCAGCACAGCCTTCATCTCTGAAGAGGAGCCCACTGAGCAATCAGAAATCAAAGCTTTCAATTATAGCAATAACAATGGCAACACACACGGCAATTAGCAGCCCTGAGAGCATCGCTAACATACTTAGCCTGTGTTGCGGTGACCTCTGCTACAGCTAAGTTACTGGGAGCCATGCTCTCCTCTCGAGCATCATTAGCATGTTTGTGTTGACCCCTGTGAGGAAAATTTCAGTCTAATTAAGCTATTTTAATTGTGCCGCCTCTATTGTTCTTCTAGGCTCTAATCCTCAGTGTCTAATCCTCAGACTGCCTGTCTTATTTCCCTCGGTGACAGAGCGGCGAGTTTAACGGCATCTCTCACTCGCGTCCATGTCAGAGTAACTTTTGGGGATTTGATAAGCGATGGCCTCTCTTGGCTAAAGTAGGCAAACACTGTAAAAACACTGTTAGTTTAGCAGAAAGCCTTTAAGACAAAGACAACACTGAGGACTTAAGTGGCAAGAGCAAACTCCCTCTTCTGTATCTCTCTCTCTCTCTCTCTCTTTCTCTTTCTCTCTCCTGATCTCTATACTGTGTGGAATATGTGATGACTAAGACAGTGAGCTATGGCAGCACATATGTAATTACAGAGATTCCACCACTCTTAATTAAAAGCTGAATGATAAGCTCTCCTCGGTGCCCCTGCATTGGTCATAATTAAAGCAGCTCTCTGAAGGTGGACTGATTAAAACCACTTGATATGAAACTAAGCCTAACCTTCATAAAAGGCCACAGTGGTCAACGACTTTTGGGAAAAAACTAAAGAAAAACAGTCAATAAACTGCTAATATAGGACCAGCGAGATGATCGAGACTGTATGAATTGTGTTTTACAGTAAATACCTGTTTCAACCGGTATAACCACTGTGATATTAGCTTTATGGAAGAAAATGTTCTTTGACACAAATGACCAACTGATATAAGGCTGTTTGCATAAGTGTTCAGCATCGGTGCTGTGGATGTTCCAAGTGTGTACTGATGACATATATATATCCTTAAACGAAGACAAAAATTGGCTTGCAATTACCTGTAAACCAACAGACTGTAAATCCAAAGGAAAGATGTGGACCAAAGGGTCTCCTACGGAAAAGTTATAGATATGGAACACACTATCAAATAATACCCAAGTGTTTGGATATCCTGGTGAGCACTGCTGGATCAATTGTGAGGAAATGGAAGCCGCATTATACCACACAGGCAGTGGTAGGCTTAGGCTGTTTGATGGGCAGGGCCGAGCAAATAAAAAGGGCACCTACTGGGCAACATGGGGGCCTAACCAGTATGAACAACCTATGATGCCTCATTCATAATAAAATAGTCTTCATTTGGGGTTGTAGGGCTAAAGTTGACACTTGTGATGAACGCAGAGTCCACGCTGACTAGTCGCTGACAAAAAGTCCTGATGATGTTAATGAGAAGGCTCTGATTTGTCAGCTTTGTGGTCATGAAGGGACATGGTTGGTGGTGGAGTTACAGCAGAATTCATTCTTTGGTCATGTGTTTATAAATATTATTGATCTCATCATGGTCAACTGGGCTATTGCTCTTTAATGACAGAGTCTTTTTCGAAATACACTGCTCAGAAAAATTAGGGGAACACTTCATTATCACAATATATCACCAGGTGTTATAGGAATATAGGAATTTAACTTTAGGGACATCAATCTATTCAGTTAGAAAGCATAAGTGATTGGGAATCCGTTTCACCTCCTTTAGTGCAAATAAAGCGGACTACCAGTGTGTTAGAAACAGCCTCTGTGAGGGTGATATGAGGGCCCCGACATCCTCTAGTGGTACTTGTGCTCACAGTGTAGCACTGAGAAGGTCGATTGGCATTCGCCAGAGAACACTGTCCTGTTCCTTTCACAGATGACAGCAGGTTCTCACTGAGCACATTTTACAGATGTGAAAGGGTCTGGAGATGCCGTGGTGAACGTTATGCTGCCTGCATTGTCATCCAGCATGACCGGTTTGGTGGTGGGTCAGTGATGGCCTGGGGAAGCATTTTCTTGGAGGGTTGCACAGCTTGATAGCCAATAGTACCTTGAATTCTGTTATGTATTGGGATGAAAGACTTTACACTGGTGCAGTGGACCCTGGGCTCCTCCTGGCGAAGGACAGTGCACGACCTCATGTGGGCAGAGTGTGTACACAGTTGATGCCATTGACACTTATGTTCCTCAAACCTGAATCCAATTGGGAATCGCTGGAACGTCATGTAGCAGTGCAGCTGCCAAGTAGGGCCACAGACTGTCCAAGAGCCCACTCTTGACTGATCCAGGTCTGGAAGAAGATCCCTCAGGACATCTCATCAAGTGCATGCCCAGATGTCATCGGGAGTGCATGCAGCCATGTGCGACACTTATTCTACTGAGTCACATTCTGAGATGCCGTGATGAAATCCATGCAAATTGGATCAGCCTGTGATTTCATTTTTTTTTCAATTTTCTGTGTGCTTTTGAATCCAGCTCTCACTGGGTTGATGATTTTGTTTTCCATTGACCAATGTTATGTCACTTTGTTCTTAACAAACTACACTCAAATTTTCAGTCTATTGTTCATGTAGACATGATGTGTGATTTATGTGTTTCACCTAAAGTGAAAGTACACCAGTTAACAAGATCAACAGCTCTGCATGTGGATGGCCTTTATAAGAGAGAGGGTGGTTCGAAATAAGCCATCATTAAAGAATAAAATGCATTAAAGCATCTCTGGAATCTGGTAACGGTTTTGTGGTCAAATGAAACTCAAAGCTTTATGTGTGGTATTATATTACTTCAACAGTGTACATTCCTTAACAGACACCTTCCCTACAGTGATCTATGGGATGTGCAACATCCTTTTGTGGAGATTCTTTTTCATAGTAAGAACTAGGCATTTTATTAAAATGGATGAATGGTTGGAGGGATGAATGGATAGCGGGATGGATGGATGGATGGATGATGGGAAATACATAGAGATACACACAGAAACCTACTCCAGTCTGCTAAATTTGAGAAAAACTTCACATTCCATCACAAACAGGAGTGGATGAACACAGGAGTGGAAGAACAACAGAAATATACAAGTTCTACAATGGCCAAGGCAAAAGACTTACCTCAGGCTAGTCACAAATCTGTTGCATTATTTGAAAACTTTAATTCAAGTGTAATTCAGTCAATCAGAACCATATATCGGTCAGCCATAACATTAAAACCACCTCCTTATATCTACACACATTGTATGTTTTCTCACGCTATTTAACACGAAGGACCACACACAATATAGAAGCACTTTGTTGTTCACCAAATACAGATTGTAATCCATTCAATTCACTGCATATATCTTATTTTACCCTGTTCTTCTGTACTCTAATAGTCAGGATCACCATCGAGCAGGTACTATCAGAGAGGTAGATCATTCTCAGCAATGCAGTGATATATATATATATATATATATATATATATATATATATATATATATATATATATATATATATATATATATATTCCAGTGTGTATACAGTACAGATGAAAGAGGTCTGACTCTGAGCTGTTTGCGTCTAAACACCATACACTGGTACACCATGTATACACAGATACACACACTGTCTAGGAGCCACTGGAACTGAGGCGAAGGTCATAGTAATCATCTTTAACCCATTAATCTCTTGGCAGGTGTTAACCAGGTCATTAAACACCTTCTGTCCAGTGGTGTGGGGTGTGAAGGAGCTGATGGCGGAATAAACAGTACCTGCAATCAGCACATAATGAGTTCCACACTCTGTTAGGCTTGAACGTATCTGTAGTGGTCAACCATTACATGAGCCATGTTGGTACACATGACCCATTTTTATTATTTATTTATATAAAGAACACCTCCAGGGTTTTTTCAGCTGCATCTTTTGTACATTTGTACGCTCACAAGACTGATTGCCAATGTACAATAACTTTAATAACATAAATTCTGCTGACCTGTTTAACACCTGCTTGTTGACTTTAGCATTGTTTTCAGAGTTCAGAGAAAAACATCAGAATTCAAGATCAGTCTGGAATAATGATGCACTACTGTCAGAAAATAGCTTGCTTTTCTCATTTGGGTCTCAATTACTGTACAGGGTTTCAGTGCCCTATTTCCCGAGCCATTCTTGAGCTCTGTTATTCTTCTCTTGACACTTTGCATCTCTTAACAACCTTTTTCAGTGAGTCTTACTGAGCCCATGGTAATATCTCCTTTCTACTGTATATAAGACATACAAAGCAGGATCTGGTAAGGAATGTGTTTCCTTTTGGGTACAATTTAGAGTTGTTTCCAAAACAGTTTTCCCAGAGAAGTTCAATTAGATTAGGCAACCTTAATTAACACGAGAACTTGATCTCAATCATAGATAAATTAGTTGGCTACAGAGATACAGTAAAGATATAGTTAGTAGATTGGCTTTTAGGGGGAAATTAGGGTCACTGAACTTGCAGAAAGGCTGGTGATAAATTCAGAAATGAATAAGCTCCTGTGCTCCTAGGCGGTTTTAAACGGCGCATGGGATCTACAAATGGAATCTCTGATATTATAATGGACTGATTATAAAACAAGCTTAAGCTGCCCTAATGAAGTTATAATAAAATATACATCTTGGAATTCAGGTTTCAGGTAAAGGTGTTTGTTCTCACAGCTTCAAGCCTGACTGAGAACTTGTTTTGGTGTAGACTTATAATGTTGTTAAAAGCCAGTCACTGTTGATGCAGTGTGTGACTGCATTTCAAATACAAACACAATCATTATTTAAACCTTAACACTTCAGAGGAATGTGAAAGAAAACATTTTTTTCTTTAACTGTTTAAGCCTCTGTTTGTGATGGGCAGCGAATTGGAATGCGACATGACATTGTTTCCAATATTAACAATATCTTATGTCAAAATGTAGCTAATGTGATTTATTGTTATTTAACCACTAAGTGGAAAGATACAGGTGTGGAGGGAGAAACACGTTCAACAAATCAAACTGTGCAGCTGTTTATAACCACAAACAAAGTCACCATAAAATTAATAACTAGAAAAGTGCATTTCCTGAAGGAAACGCAAGATGGTTGTGCACAGAACAAGGGATGAATAGACAACAAGTAGAGGAAGGTGGGTCAGTGTGTTTGGTGACCTGCCCTGAGTGAGTACATGCAGTTTAGTGGCTGTAGGTTTAACAAAACCATAATGTTTGCGTGCGCTGGAAAATGAACAGGACTGCAAGAAGGGTGAATGGAGGAATGAAAAAAAAAACAACAAACAGGCGCGTGCGGGACAAACCAGAGAGTGGTAGAGAGTGTTCATAAATAGTCAAAAAACTGTATACAAACCTGAGTCAGACCGGATAAAATGGAGCTGGAACAGTGTTGATATTTCGAAAGGACGAGTTATGCGGCAAATATCTGGCAGAAAGCAAAAAAGTAATAACAACAGTTATCAGACTCAAGTTACCAGATTTAAAGCTGCTTTGGACAATTCCTAAAATATGAACCATAACCCATTATTTTCAACCTGTGAAAGATTTTGATTAATCATAGGTTAAATATTTTCATTAAAAGGCGGTGCCATGTGTCACCTGAAACAGAGTTTAGTTATATGTTAGTCATGTATAAAGCCTTTTTTTAGCCACACTGCTACTTTAGAGCAGAAATTGAGACTGCATCCCTGTCCCTCACGAACACAAGGTGAGAATCAAAGTCTGAAAATCAGTGTGTAACATTAAGAATTGGTGCTACTAAATAGTGCTTTTATGTAAAAAATTAGATATACTGTAAGTACAACTGTCCAGTTATGTGTTTGCTAATCATGTACTGACTAGAGTTGTTAAAGTCGTGCTTAAAATTAAAAACAGTCATTACGGACACATTTGGTAAAGTTTCTGTATTGCTATTATTTTGTTTCACAATCATTCAACATAAACATATCAAGGTACAGCATCACTCAAAGTCTGAAATGTGATTTGAACTTTGACTGTAACCAACAGAATACACCAAATCTGCATTGTGCCTAACAGCATCCCTTACATCTAAATACACTGGTACACTGTACAGAAGCGTCTACTGGCGCGTGTTAATGCAGGTGTCACACCTTGATTCGCTTCTCCTCCTGTCTGTCTCTACCTTTGTTTTGCCCTCCTGCTATTTCCATGTACTACTGTTTATTTAAGCTCTTAGCTCCTCTTTGTTTCCACTCTTTTGTCACACCCCTCACATGTAGTTTGTGACTTCTCTCCTTCCCAGGTGTTCCTTGTCCATCCTTGTGTATTTATACCCCTTGTTTTGCCCCTTGGTCTGGCATTTGTGGATTAGTGATGGTGGTTTGGTGGTATTGTGACTATATTTGTGAATATCTATAGTAAGTTTCTCTGTATCTCTGTCCTTGAGTTTTGTTATTGTTCTTAGTCTTAGTGTGTGTTAGTCATAAACTCTTCTGCTCTCATCTTCTCTGCCTGCACTCTGACTCCTGGCAGTGTTAAATTGAACTCTTATAAACAGACATTGCACATGTATCCACCTCCCTCGCCTGCTCAAACATCACAGCAGGATTATACAGCCCCTCCTGCCTTATTGAATCAATGAAAGATGACTGAAATGTCGACTATAGATCACTTTATTTCTCTGCCATTATTAAAAGATTAATCTAGCACCAAAAATAACACATTTGGCTTAAGTTTTACTTCCCATACTAGCTACTTCTGCAAGAAGCCACATCAAAAAGCATGCATTTAGAGAACTATGGAACCTTTTCACTGTGTCCTTACTGCAGGACTTTAATTTATACTAATAGAGCTGCTGTCATATTAACATGCGTGACATAAATTCAGTTTATTTACGGTGTCTAATTAATGCTGGTTTAGGCATTAGGAGTAAATGATTTCATTACACAGGCATATAAACAGGGCACCTCCTGGAGTTTTCCATTGCTATTTACACTACAAACACTCTTAAAGCTAAGCTGTCAATCAAATGCTGGGGTAAGCCTAAGGGTCAATATGCTCCACACTGCAGACAGCAGGCATGAGTTTATGTCATATTCCAGCACAAATCACTAATGAATCTAAAAAACAACAACACTGAGAGGAATCGGTTGTATTCTCTTTACCAAAACGCTAACCAATGCAGTGAAATAGAAAAACTGAACAGGTAGAAAGATAGAAATTGTGAAAAGACTAGGTACTTGATTTTGGAAAATTCAGGCAAATTTGTCTTGGAATTGTCCTCCTTCAACCATTTGCACCAGATTCTTCAACAAAGACAACTTGTTAAATCAGCACTGTGACAAACTTTGTTTTTCTTAGATTAAATTAAGTGACTCCTTCAGAAAAATGGTATTCATCTCCCTTTAAGGCCTGTAATGCAAAAAAATTGGGTTGGATTTTACAGGGTTGCCTCAGACCCAGTCACATGTCTTTGCTCTTTAACATCACATATACATTCCCTTCCAAAAAAGAAGTTTATTCAAGTGTACCATTAGTTTACTTCTTTTAAACTAAAAGGAAGTGAGTATGCTTTCAGTTTACTTTTTATGTACTTCTCTGTTATATACTAAACACAGTCATACTTAAGTACGCTTGGGTTATACTGACAAGTATAGAACAGTCTAAGTATTTGGCCTTTACTTGTACTTAATCTTTTGATTAAGATAGTAGAAGTAAATATTCTTGCCCTGCAAACACATTCAGTACAATATTAATTGAAAATTTAATTTATAAAGATTTACAAAGATACAAATATGTTTTTAATCTGAGTGTGTCTTGTTTATTTTACGTGTGTCCACTGGTGACTAAGTAAACGTTGTTAAAATTCTATTTTAAGAAGAAAAAAACCCTTAAACCTAGTCATATACTTTAAAGTACAACAATAATATAAGCAGTAAAGTTCACTTAAAAGAAAACTACAATGATGACTATGAGGCTGCCTAGACCGGGCACCCGTTTGAGGCGACATTGCAGCAACATGGCTTGACGGGTGATGTTGGGCTGCATGGATGAGCAGCACTACACTGGAGCTATGAGGCCTTTTGGTCTTGCCTACCTTAATGACTTTACATTGCTTCTACGTGGCTACATGGACCAGCTGTTTGGGTGACACTGCATTACAGCTACGAAGCTACCTAAAAGCTGGTGGTGTTGAGCTGCATGAAAACACTGCCCCTTTGTGAGGAGTGAGTTGAGAAATTGGGAAATTGGGGAAATCCCCTCATTACCTGTGGAAAAGGTGGATAGCATGTGTTATTTTATGTAATGTTGATTATGTATTTTGTTACTGCTAATTTGTAAAGCATCCTTGGATGCATGAAAGGTGCTTTATAAGAGTAGCACATTCTCATTATTATTATAAAATACTGGTTGCCATTTCCTAAAAAAAAAAGATTAACAGAAAACAATCTGATTTCATAGTTAAAAAAATTCAGTGGCACAGAAAAATAACATTATTAACCAGTAACAGAGATTCCGGAGAATTTAAGGATGATTAAACCTTCCATTTGTTCTTTGCTCCTAGCAAAATACCATTCATTTTCATTTGTGTTACACAAACCAGTGCAGGGTCCTGTTAGGCAGGCAAGTGTTTGTGATTAAAGAAGGAGAGCTGAGGATAATCTGAATGCATATGTAGAAATTGTGTGGTCATTTTGAACGAAGCACTGTGGTACTAATGATGTTGATGAGATGCATCTGAGGCTGCTGCATTTATCTACAGTGTGCAGAGTGCTGTGTGTGAACATATTACCTGAGTAAGCAGAACACACAACTCTTCAGCTCAAGCCTGCAGAAACAGGACAGAAGGAGTGGGTGGGCATTTGTATGTGTGGTCTTGCTGAAGGCTGTGCAACATGTTCATGAGTGCAAGAGAGCGGTGAGGCAATTACTAAGGGTTGTTTGAGAGAGAGAGAGAGAGAAAAAAGCTGCATTCAAATACCCTCTTGGAATATTCCATTGCCTATTAAACATGAGGCGGTAGAGGTTTCGGAGCAGAGATCCATTTTTGTCCTTTTAACGAGCAATCTAATTATATTTGTATGTTGCAAGATTGACTCAACTATAACTATGATGGAATCTTATGGCGTCATCAGTAAGGATTGATTGGCTGGATCTATAATACACGCTGCAGCCTGACAAATATAATTATGTTTACATAAGCGCTGTGTGCCGAAATGACTCAACCGCTTTAGTGTCCAGAATGGGTGTCGTTCATATTGACTTGGGGTTAGAGTATGTGCGGTAGGTCAGCGTGATTAACCATGACAGAAAGGCTCTGGGGCCAAACTGAGGACAATAGTGGCCACAGACAGAGGGCCAGAGCCTCGTGAGTCAGTGAGGAAGGAAGATGGCCTCAATTACTGCACTGTCCAAACAAACCTACAGGCCTATACACATTTTCACCCACTCACACTCTCACACTCTCTCTCCCTCTTTTTCACTCTCTCTTTCATATAACAGCTTTAACAGTCAGTGCTTTTAATACAGAATTTCTATGGAATCTTGTAGAATTGTTTTCCCACAAGATTTAAAAATGTATGGGGTGTAGCGTTAGTAATGTCCTTTACTGGAATGAAGGGGCCTACATCCTGAAAAACATCCCTAACCATTATCCCACCTCCACCAAACCTTACTGTTGGCATTGTTCATTCTGGTAGGTAGCATCTGCCAAACCCTGATTGGTTGATTAGACTAACAGGCAGGAAAGCATGATCCATCCCTCCAGAAAACAGGTTTCCACTGCTGTAGAGTTCAGCTGCAGCACTCTTTACCCCACTCCACCTGATGCTAGGCTTTGCACTTAGTGATCATAGACTTGTGGCTGCTCGGCTACAGAAACTCATTAAATGACGTTCCTGATGAACATTTTTTGTGCAGATTGATTCAGAGACCTTGTAGTGGTTGAGTTTGAGTCAAAAGAGAGATGAGAAGAACACCAACAAACAAAAAATATCCAGTTAAGTAAACATGGAAAAGATCAATTAGATCCTGAACCAGCGGTGAACAGATGTTATGACTGTAATCATATAATACAACATATATCAGAACCAAACTCAGGCCAGTTCCATCCTGTGGGCCATATATTTAACATCATGTTGGGGCCTGGCAGCACACTTAACCTGCGACAACTGGACCTCTTACAGATCTACTTGCATGATTATGAATTCATTCTCATATGAGGGTGTGATATACTTCAACAATTACCTACATCACAGCACAGACTTGGTTAAGACACAGCAAACAAGCAATTTACATAATTTTGCAAAAGTCTCTAAATGTGTCTGAAAGCCAGGCCAAGGTAGACTGCATTTCTCTGCTATTATGTCGCTGCAGGCTGTGCCAATTTGCATCTCTAATTTCGGAGAACTTAGAAGTCTCAGCTGGTGTATCCTTCCAGACCTTCAATCACCCACAATCATGCGCACGGAGCACATTGTTTTTTAAACCATTTAAAAAATGGTGAAAACAATTGCGAGTGGGCAAGAAGCTGCGCTAATGTAAGGTTTAAATGTGCACGATTTAAATTGCTAACATCAGTAAGCCACGTTGTGTCGGTACAGCCTACTCCAACCATTTATGCATGAACAAGCACTGAGGAGGATCATTTGTATACCCGTGTTAGCGCCCTCTCCTACCTTGGCTGCAGCCATTACTTTGAGACACAGCTGGTAGGTGGTGGTAGACACATAATTAAATAACGCAATTTCATTTCAGTTGCAATACCATTTTTTATGACAATGCCAAGTAGCTACTATACTCTTATAGCAGTCCGCCTTTCCCCAGGTAATATTTAGAATTATCACTTTGCAAAAGGGGTAAAAATTTCAATATATATTAGAATACGGGCATTTCCTGCTCCACAGTGTAAATGTGAGTGATGTCTCAGTTGCTGTTTTAACTTTGTAAAAAGTTCACTAATATAAAATTACGTAACAAACGTCTCTGTGTTGCGGGAATAGTCCCTGTTTTTGGTGGCCTGTCTCCAGCTGAAGATGTGAATTATAAACATGCCGGAAAGTCCTAAGCAACACAGGCAGCAGAGCAGATGGGCAGATGTCTTGCATTGTGCTTGTTTTGGCCTACTAACTACTTTTACCACTTACCTATGGTATGTCCGAAAGCGCCTACTTGCCTACTACTCAGTAGGTGAAATCAGCAGGTGAGCGTGGCTAGAATGTCTGAACACTCAGTAGGCATTGAGTAGTAGGTGAACGGTACCCGGATGACCTACTGAATCGGCAGCCATTTTTATGTAGGCGAACACAGCACACTGTGCTATCCCATGATTCACCTGGAGCCGCAGATGAATTCAAAGTTGAGGAAAAAAACAGTGAAAAGCGAAACGTCAGCTGTGTGTGCGTAGCTACAGCTAGTGAGCTGCCGCTACAGAAGTTAGCGCTACTGCTGAGGTAAACAATGATTACATTCCTCCCGTTTCGTCTTCTCCGAGCTACAGCTCGACACCGTGTGAGTACATATTCGCAGATCAGTGCCACAAAAAGCACCTAAACCTGTCAGTAAATGGAGCTTTTAAATAAATAGCAGGACTTTTATGGTGGTGGGCTGACGTGGTGCGTCACAGGACGCTGGTAATATGGCGGACGTAGTACATCCGAGCTTTTGTGGCTACTAAAACTCACCTACTGAAATTACCTACTAGTCTGCCGCTCGAGCAGTACGTACAGGCTCTAATCTAGTACCTACTGACTAGTAGGCGATTTCGGATGCACCTCTAGTTTTAGAGAATACTGCTGTGAAAAATCTAGAAGCTAGAAAGTGCCAAACATCACCGCAAACAGCTTTCCGAGATACGCAGTAACCCAGGGGGTCTGAAATGACAATACTGGAATTATACTCACAGGTAGATAGTGATCTGATCAGTGTAGGCGTACAATCTACGATGTGATCCACAAATAGTTCTCCACTTCCTAAACTGCACCACTTTTTTAGACATCCATACGACATACAGCATATGCTGACAGCAGTGTCTCTGTACCTCTAGAACTGGAGCTAGTGCAGGGGTGTGTTTAGGCTCTGACTAATGGTCTATAGCTCCGTCTCTTCACGTGTGTCTTTTACTGCTTAAATATTAATGTGAGTTATGGACTATAACCACTGAATCTTTTGTCTCATTCCTGCCTAAGCTGTGAGGTTTGAAACCCTTAGATTTTAGTAACTTCATTTAAAAAAGCTATGATAATCACAGTGTTCCTGTTTTTTTTTTTCTTTTTAGAAATCTGGTCACCGTAAACTAGCAGCTGCAGATGAAGCAGAGTTGTTTTTTTTTTCACACTATTTATCCTACTCTATATCTTAATCTGTGTGACTGTAGACATTTGTTTGCAGAAAAGTGCTGTGTGTCCATGTCTGTACGAGTTAGCATGTAAACTAGCATGTAACATAGCTAATCAAGCCACTGTTTGATTACAGGAAGCCAAGAGTCAATTCCAAAAGTCAGTTTTCTGGATTCAGGATGCATATAAATAAAGAGACAAAGTGCAAAATGAGTGAAGTAGATAATAAATAATACAGACAATGATGCATTCTGAATGAAGACGAGAAAACAACAGGAAGTTAATGTATTAGCTTCTTATGCAACTTCATGTGTTACTCATACGCACAGTATTTCAATTTAAACACTGCTTATGTAAGTTATGTATTATGCAAGGTGCTCATTGACGGACACTCATCATTCCAGCAGAATTAGTGTCAAAGTAAAAACAAACATGATCATTTAAAAAATATCTTCTCTGCAAGTCAAATCAGTCTTGGACATCAATATACATAAACTGTACTGAAAAAACCTGTGTGAATTAAGTGTTTTCAATTGTTTATTTTTAGAGCAGCAGTTTTTCTTACACATTATTTGGATGGTCCCCTATAGATGCTCTACAAATACAAGCTTTCTGGTGAAGTAGGTGTAGATCAACTTAACTCGCCCTGGCGGGCCAGGAATCAAAAATAAATATATTTAAGGATATATCTGAAGATCTACAGTACCACCAAAGACAATCAAGGTACCATATGAAAGCTTAGAATCTCTACTTTTCGGTTGTTTTGCCATTTTTTCTTTATTGTCATTCAGAAAATATATATTTTGGTCAAAAACTAGCGTTAATATGACAGAATATTAGGTACACTACGAACATTTTTATTTTTCGTAAAGCCATCTTTTGGCCAATCTGGACATATTACACATCAAACGAACGGGGAGATCCTCAGGATTACGATGGTGTAAGCTATTATACTCTGAAATGTAGCAGTATTTAAATAAAAAATAATGAACAGCTTTTCCGGACAGTAACACGCCCCCCTAGCGCCGCCACTACTTCTGCGTTTCTCCGACGCGTAAAGGCTCTCAGCCGCCACAGGGACACACCACCGAACCAGAAATAAAACCGCGACATACCTCAGAGTGTCAGCTTCAAAACGAGACCAAACTTGTGTTTTTTTTAATCAATCCGATCGTTAATAATCCGCCATTATGTGGAAGGAGGACTCCGGAGATCCAACAGGTCAGAATAAAAGTCTTCGAATTAAAAAAATTATTTAAATTTCTTACAGTTCGAAATCCGCATTTTCGCATCCACTTCCCCTTATAGTCCCGCCCTTCCTCTTTCCAAAAACGTGTCAACCAAGTCTGTGGACCAATCAGGTGCGGAGATATCTGGACGCGTAACCGAGAAGGTGGGTGGGTTAGAAAAACGGGTGGGTTTTTGAGACTCAGCGCGCATTCAGTGCGCAGAGCGCAGAGAGAAAACGCGCCACGCAGGAGATACACAGACACAAAACAACAATCAAAACATTAACTATGAACCCTAAACAAAGTCCCAAACCAAAGAAAACAATATTTTATGATGTTTAAGAGTGATTAGTAAAGCTCAAAAGGAAGAGTAGCGGCGGCGATCTACTGAAATCGGGCAGCAGAGGGAGTTTTACACCAGATAAACAGCTAGAAACGATACCAAAATAAAAGTACAACATGAGGATATAAATGACTGAGTTTTTTCCAAGAAGATAATTTAGTTATGGACTTATAATAAATATATTATATATATATATATATAATATGGTAGAAAATGGCCTAAAAATCATACATGACATTATTTTGGACACCCCAATAGAACTTGGACACCCCAATAGACCAGGGGGGGGGGGGGGGGGGGGGGGGGCCTGTTCACTCTCTAGTCCAGCTTGAATCAGTAAAAGAAATGAACTCCAATTTTTTTCTGGTGACTGTAGACACATGCAGAAACACTTTTCTAAAGGAAAAAGTCTGGGGACACATAAACTCTATTTTTGGTAGGCACTAAAATTAAAATTTTAAAATAAATATTTAGAAAAGCGCCTGTTTTTTTGTTGTTTTCAGCATATTTGGAGCATTGCAGATTATTTTCAATGCCTATTAGTGCTTCTAGTACAAATTTGAAGGCTTTTCAGGAACATTACATCTTGAAAATTACACTCATTTATGCAGTGTTTCAGTGAAAAGCTACAAGATTTGGGTATGTATTTTCAGGCGGAAATTGGTAAAAAGGTGGGTACGGTTAAGAGGTTATAGAATCTTACACGCTCGACTTCAGGTTCAGTCACATTTAACAGATATTTAGCTGAAAGTTAGTTAAACAAATACTGAGCATATAATAGGCATCTACAGTGGACCTTCTAAGCAGACGGTGGTTCAGTGGACCTGCCTCTACACTGTGTCTTATTCTTCTTTGTAAACTTATTTAGGGTGTGTATAATTATTGTTTTACTACTGCTGATGTTCATTGACTTACATTTGGGGATTTTCTTAGATTTTGTACATTTTACTTTATTAGTGTGTGTGTTGTGAAAGGACACACTCGGACAGGCTTTCTGAACAATGGCATAACAATATCTTCTACTTCATTTGTGCATGGACGCATGAATGTCACTGTATGCTATTGAGTCGAGTTGATGAAGCTGACTCTCCATTTCCAAATATCTGGAATCAGAGAATTGACTTAGCAGAATCGACTGCTAATCCTAGCTGTACAGTAAGTTCATTAACATTTAACTCACATATACAGGCCCCAGACATTTGTTTCTTCTTCATATATAGTAAATGCTGGTGTTTAATTGTTAACAATTCAGTTCTCAATTAGTAAAGCAAATCACCAGTGTTGTAGATCTAGATTTCATGGAATGTAATGAGTTTAATGGAAGGGCACAGTTGGCATGGTAGTGTAGGGGTTAGCACTGTCACCTTTCAGCAAGACGATCTGGGTTGGATTCCCGGTCTGGGCCATTCGGTGTGGAGTTTTCATGTTTGCTTGAGTGGGTTTCCTCCGGGTACACCAGTTTCCTCTCACAGTCCAAACACATGCATGTTAGATTGATCAGTCACTCTAAACTGCCCGTAGGTGTGAGTGTGTGCATGAGTGTGTGTTGGCCATGCAATGGACTGGCAACCTGTCCATGGTGTACCTCACCTTCACTCAATGACGTTGGATTGGCTCCAGCCCCATCGTGACCCCGACTAGCGGGATAAAGCGTAAGATAATGGATGGATTGAAGGATGGAATGGCACAGTAATGAAAGCTGTGAGGTAAGAAAAGACACTAGTTCCCACTATCATCTGTTTTATTCTAAGCAACAAGTCAACCTGCTTACAAAAGACTTAAGCAAGTTCAAAAACAGCAGAATTACTTCTAGCAAACTATTTGATAAACACAGAGTCAGCAGCAATCTCTAGTGATCAGAATTCAATCTAAAACACTTAATTAAACGTTCTGTCTGCTCTCGTGTGCTTTGGCAGTGTACACTACATGTTTGTGTACCCATATGTCCTGAGACAGAGCTTCGCTGTGCTGTAGATTTGCCTGTCTTTCGTGCTGGTCTGCAGATTTGATGCTGATTAATCTGGCTTGTGTCCAGTACGCGGCGTGTTAAAAATAGCATGGACAGCAGCAGGCTGATTTGATGACAGAAACATTAGAAACTGGACTCCAGGTAGGCTCACCTACTTTCAGTTTACTCCTCCTATACCTATGTAAAAGAAACAGCACCCAGGCTTTTTCAATCAGTTCATTTAATATGCCTTTGAGCTTTTGTTGACTTCCCCACGTAGCAAAATGCAGCACCCATGAGATCATGGACTAACAGCAAGCGTATTACAGTCTCCAACCACCAACCTGGATCAGTTATGCTTTATATAATACTGCACATTCAGTGTTTATACTAATGAAATGTGCAAATTCATTTTATTTTCCACTTGCGCATATAAGGCCTTTTTTTTGCTTAAACTTAGAAACATTCTTTTTTTTTTTGGGCTGGACACCATGAAAGGTGGTAATGCCTTGTGGGCAGTTTGTACTCTTCAAGTTCATTCTGCAGACTTGCTCCTTCAGCCCTCCAAGGGTTTAACACATGAATTTCACTTGTGCTAATGGAGTGTTGGAGTGGCACATATGATGTGGCCCATAACAATATGGCATCCCCCTGAGGGGAGTGCTGAGAGAACGGCAGCAGGGGCTTGTTAAATGGAGTAATGAAACTGGGCCCAGGTGGTGTTCAATCGTGTCACGTAGCATCAGCATCCCATTCCATGCTTCCCATGACTTAAAACTAGTTCATGATGAGCAAAGCTTCAGCGACGTCTGCCAATGAGACTCCAGGATCAGGGTTAGTAACTGCATAGCTGTAGGAGATGAATGGTAATAGCTGAAAGAAGGACTGAATAATATTTCTTTTATTAAATGCTATAGCAACGTTGGCTTTGGCAATACTGACAGAAATACTGAAGACGGCTGAAACGATGCAAACCAGCCCCTAACTAATGACAGTATGTTTTACTGTGTGCTGTTAGCATCAGGATCAGTCACCATTCCCAGTGCTTTTGAAGAATCACACAGAAAGTACATTAGTGTTGCCAAAATATTAAAAGTAAATTCTCTGAATTTCTAAGATATTGTACAGCATTTTTACAATTGCAACATGTAGGAAAATCATCCTCATTGGTGATGTTTTGTTATTAAAAGACAATGTTTTGTTAGAAATAACAGTTTTTACATCAAATATGTCTCATGCTGGTGTGGGCAAATTTATATATGCGATAAAGTCCAAAGATTTAGACTTGACTCTTGAGTTCCAAGACTCTGACATTGGAGAATTGAACTATGTGGACATTGATTCCTAATCTTAGCAGTAGCGTTAGTTCCTTTTCATTTGTCAGTGTATTACAGGGATCAGGCTCATTTTCTGCTCTGCAATGTGAACATATTGAACAGTCACAATCCCAGATCTTTCTGAAGGTGTTTTAGGGCTTTTTTACACCAGCACTAGTTAGTCTGGTTAAAATGGACTCTGGTTCGTTTGCACCCTTGGTGCGGTTCGTTTTGGCAGGTGTGAAAACTGTAATAGCACTCGGGTGCAGACCAAAACAACCGCACCGAGACCACCACCTCTCCAGAGCGGTTCGTTTGTTGTGAGAACATAATCCGACCTCGATCCGACCCAAGTATTAGATGTACTCCACAAGTTTGAGCTAAACAGCTCTTGTAGCCAGGTGTGCTTTGCATTATGGGATGCAGCAGATGGCGTAAACAGAGAACTGGAGAACTGTAGAAGCTAACAGGGCGAGGACAATGAAGCAAGGTCTCTCTCGGACTAGCAGTGAGGGACGTTGTCTACTTGATATTTGGAGTGAGCTGGGTGTTCTGCAGGTGGACTGTAGTTTGGTATATTATCAGTTTATTATTACAGCTATGAACAGATGCTGTCTCTGCTGCTGCTCCGTGCTACGCTGTAGAAATGTGCAATAGTTTGGGAAAACCGGATCTTCTCCCTGTGTTTACTTTCTTGCTCCTGCGGCAGACAGCTCTGACCAATCAGAGGAGACAATGCGCTCACGTGGGTTGTTGGGGCGCATTTTGGTGCGTTTTGGGTTTTTGCCTGTGAAAACAAACTTAACCGAGGAGGAAATGCTCCAAATAAACAAACTCATTACCTGATCCAGACCAGTGAAACGAACTACAGGTATGAAAATGCCTTTAAAGAAACCCAGCTCAAGTAAATTATTTTTTGATTAAAATCATGGCATGTAGCAATATTATTAAAATACTAATGTTTTGTCTACATCCGGCAGCTTTAGTGGAAAGTTTAGATTTTTACAGTAGACCGGCCTACAATACAAGGACTTGTGCTTTATCATTTGATTTCAATCACAAGCCACTTGCTATTGGGCATGAGTTCAGATGATGCGGCTGAAGCTGTTCTGCCTCTGGGTTTTGATAAGGTGAACTGATCGCAGCGATTTGTGACCAGCCAGTGGAAATGCTGTGTTGGTTTTTGAAGTAGAATATAAAGATAACAGATAGCTGCCTCATATGGTTGGTGGGTTGGCTTTCTGAGGATGCGACAAGGTGTCGCGTAGAGGTACACGTCAGCCCACCCATTCAGCTACTGACTTCTGTAAAAGTTCAGTGTTTGAGTGCAGTTTCTAGTTTTAACAGTTAGGTGAGTGGAGTGTGGGCTGCTGCTCCTGAGGACCCCCTCCTGTGTGACTGCTGTCTTAATCACCTTATGCAAATCATGTCATTAAGACTGCTCAGCCTTCTACAGATTAAATCTTAAATACATTAATTAAAATGCCGTGTAGAAGCGTGTATCTGCAGCGACTTGTAGAGCGCCAGCAAGGTAAACAAACACAGAGTGAGTCAGCATGACTCATTTTGTTAAACGTCAGCGACTTCTACTTCTGTACTGTATGTGAATAATATTCAGCCGAACCACAAGAGACACTGAAAACATTGAGATCAAAACTGCTTCCCCCTCTTGCTGGAGTTGTGAAGAGTGTTGGGATAAAGCTCAGCCACTCAGTTCGGCTTATCTACACCCAGCATACCAGGCTGGTTTTGTTTAGCATGTTTTAGATAATGGAAATTACAAGCAGCGTCTGCAGTGTGTCATTGTGCAAGCCGCTCTTGAGCAGAAAGCCAGTCTGAGTGGGATGCGAGGTTTAGGCGAGGTTTAGAGTAGGAGTGGTAATCTACGATCGGGAAGTTTGCATAATCAGGACGGAATCTCTTACCAGAGCAGCGCTGCAGTTCACCTATGCACGCCTCGCCCAAAAAAAGAATTCAATCGTAGCAAACGTTGGATAAGCTTTACTGAAATTTCAGTCAAGGTTTATGTCAAAACATGTAAATAATTCACATTACACTGCTGTCATGTTGATTTACTATAGCGTAACAGTTTCAAATGCTGCAGATGATCCAAACAAGGAAACGTTTCTAATACTGACTTGCACAAGAAAAAAAGACTACCTCAGATCCCACCAGCACATGCATACAAAATAAAATAAGCAGAAATGATTCAAATGCATTTTGAGCAGTTCTATAATATAATGTCTTGCATGATTCTTACCAATGATCTCTATGGCTTATCCGTCTAACGGTTGCTATGTCAGCATTGCATTTGTGGGTGAAGCATAGGCAAGATATTTCAGAGATAATATTATTAGAATCTCTTTTAAGCTGTTTTTGGACTCATTCTGTAACTCATTCACTATTTAATACATAGCTAAGTTTGTAGCTAGACAGATTTAGCCCACAGAAAGCAACACAGGGGTGAGATGCATCTGTGTAAACATTGCCATGGCAATAGCATTTGCTGAAAATTCATAAGGAGACCACTGTCAGTCAAATATTACATTTTGTAATATTTTAATTGTTATCTGAGAACTATTTTATAATCAGAAATCTGGGGGTACTGGTGGAAAATGGAAGAGGAAATGCCCTGGCCCCCTCAGAAACCCCCTCACCACACCACCATTTGTACGCTCACTCCTGGAGTATGAGGAGCTGAGCACTGGTTATGTAGTGACCTGACTGGAAAACAATCATAGGGGAAACAAAAGACTGTCTAACGTACTACACTGTGTCCTAAATCTCTGATAGGGAGAGAATCTGTAGGCAGCTATGCTGTGCATTATTCCAGTTTCTCAGCATCATTATAAGCCTCACTGCAGTTGCAGTTGTGAATGGCTTTTTTAACCCTATGATGCGGAGTGGAGTGGGCTATGTGTGTTTTTAGAGAGAGACAGACAGAAAATGAGAGAGAGATTGTATGTGGTGTGTCCTGGAGGAGGTACAGCAGTAGGAGGGTTTCCTCTCTCTTGGTCTAATCTGACCTGAGGCCTCAACACCAGTTAGTGAATTTATGTGTGTGTGTGTGTGTGTGTAAGTCCCAGATGTGGTGGACATGTGTGGAGTACCAGGTCAGGCCAGGTTTCTCACACGAATATAGTGACCTACAGCATCCCCCTACAGCAAGGACGGGGGTTGTGGGGGGAGAAAGGGAGGGAGAGAAAGCGAGAGAGAGAGAGAGAGCTTTTATTGCTATTCACAGAGACAGAAGCTGCAAATGGTCATATTTATAATGTCATTCTTCTCTGCTACAGTGAGCCCCGGTGCTTTAAAACCCTCCATTATGAGTAATGGGCAGAGGTGAAGTGAGAAACAGATTTGTGAGGTAGTTTTTATGAGCCTCTGATGCTGATGTTCATGGCGAGTGAAAGAGGATTCTGAAAAGGCATTTTAATGTGCAAAGCCGCATATTTTATTCAAATGCAGCGAAGAGAATAAACTGATTACCTCGTCATTAAGGAAGTTAGTCCCACTTGCTGCGTTTCATCATAGCACCTCTCAAGCGGGCGTCTGCCACAGCAGCGTTTCCTTAACATAGCTGACTTGTTTTCTGTGAGCTATACTTTCCTTTTTTTATTCTTAGAATAACGGTAGTTTCACCTGTTAACCCCTGTCAAAGAATTATTCACCCAAAAGAGGCTTATGTCACAACCGTCACACTCACAGTACAGACCCTTACTGTAGTGCTTCTCCGAACGAGAAAAACAGAGCCACACAAACACAACAGCTTGAAATTCACATTCAAGACTAAATGTCCTCTATTAAATCAAATGTGCTGCTGATATTTTCCCATAGGTTCAATAGTAAAAGACAGTTAAAAGCAGTAAATAGTTTTATATGTGTGACTGCGGACATAAAATCGTAAAATCTCTGTCTGCGACCTCTGTATGAAAAACAGATGGTTAGTTATGTGTTGATGTTCACCAAAATTTCACTAAATTTCAAATTTCCTTATGATGATTGTTATAAATCCTCATGGCCGGCCATCTTCGAGATCTTTATGTGACGGTTGGCCTCAGTTGCTATGACTGCAACGTCGTTGACATCACTCTGCAACTCTAGATCTTGTCGTTTTTGGCATGCCATGCGTGGAATATGTCTGGATGTGCGATTCATCATCCATGCGGAATTAAACAGTATTCAACACAACATGTTATTTGTGGTGCAAGTGGCTGCGTTCTGATGTCACATGGAGAGTAAGGCTGGTTGGATAGTGTGAGAAACTCCTTCTTGCAAAGAAATGAACAAATAAAAAATGTGTGCAGTCTCCCTCATGTGACTCATAAATTAACCCCATATTTAATACTGTGACCTCTGCAGCCTGCTATTGCCATAAGGTGTGCTACAACAAAGAAGCCCATTTCATCATATGGAAACCCACAACAACAACATATTCAAATCAAGACTACTTCAAAACTGAACCACTAACAGATTTGTTTTTTCGTAGTAGCTGTTTCTTTTCATAGCAGCTCTAGTAAACAGCTTTACTCCAATTAGCTAATTATATAATTCAGCTTGGTAATGTAGCATTTTATACTGAAAAACAAAATTTTGTGCAGTAAATTAAAAAAAAAGGAAGAAAGAAAGTTTCTCATTAAGTTCAATTACTTTTTGTAAAGCTTTTCCAGTAAAGCTGGAAACTTGTTTGTGGGAATAACATGTATAGGTCACATGCCTACATATAAATAACAGTAAATTTACTTCACTGTAAGGACTGTACTGTGTAAGAACAGTGCTATGTAAGGACTGTGTTATGTAAAGACTGTACTTTGATGTACTTTGTTAGTACTGCATTTTCTAAGAACTACTGTCTAAGGAATGTACGGTGTAAAGACTGTACTTTGTAAGGACTGTACTGTGTAAAGACTACTGTGTAAGGACTGTACTGTGTAAGAACTGTGCTATGTAAAGACTGTACTGTGTAAAGACTGCTGTGTAAGGACTGTACTGTGTAAAGACTGTACTGTGTAAGGACTGTACTGTGTAAGAACTGTACTATGTAAAGACTGTACTGTGTAAGAACTGTACTATGTAAAGACTGTACTGTGTAAGGACTGTACTGTGTAAGGACTGTACTGTGTAAAGACTGTACTGTGTAAAGACTGTACTGTGTAAGGACTGTACTATGTAAAGACTACTGTGTAAGGACTGTACGGTGTAAGGACTGTACTGGGTAAAGATTGTACTGTGTAAGGACTGTACTGTGTAAGGACTGTACTGTGTAAAGACTACTGTGTAAGGACTGTACTGTGTAAGGACTGTACTGTGTAAAGACTACTGTGTAAGGACTGTACAGTGTAAAGACTGTACTGTGTAAAGACTACTGTGTAAGGACTGTACTGTGTAAAGACTACTGTGTAAGGACTGTACTATGTAAGGACTGTACTGTGTAAGGACTGTACTGTGTAAAGACTTTATTGTGTAAGGACTGTACTGTGTAAGGACTGTACTGTGTAAAGACTTTACTGTGTAAGGACTGTACTGTGTAAAGACTGTACTGTGTAAAGACTTTACTGTGTAAGGACTGTACTGTGTAAGGACTGTACTGTGTAAGGACTGTACTGTGTAAAGACTTTACTGTGTAAGGACTGTACTGTGTAAAGACTTTACTGTGTAAGGACTGTACTGTGTAAAGACTGTACTGTGTAAAGACTTTACTGTGTAAGGACTGTACTGTGTAAGGACTGTACTGTGTAAGAACTGTACTATGTAAAGACTTTACTGTGTAAGGACTGTACTGTGTAAGGACTGTACTGTGTAAAGACTGTACTGTGTAAAGACTTTACTGTGTAAGGAATGTACTGTGTAAGGACTGTACTGTGTAAAGACTTTACTGTGTAAGGACTGTACTGTCTAAGGACTGTACTGTGTAAGGACTGTACTGTGTAAGGACTTTACTGTGTAAGGACTGTACTGTGTAAGGACTGTACTGTGTAAAGACTGTACTGTGTAAGGACTGTACTGTGTAAAGATTGTACTGTGTAAGGACTGTACTGTGTAAAGACTTTACTGTGTAAGGACTGTACTGTGTAAAGACTTTACTGTGTAAGGACTGTACACTGTGCAAGAACTCTGGTACTTGTAGGTTCTCCCATGCGCACAGTAAAGGTTTGTCTTTGGAATTCCTGCAGTTGACAACCACACTTTGAGTTAATATTTCTATATAATGTAAAGTCACCTGTCTATGCTATCAGAGATACTGGATTTAAAAATGTATCTGAATTGGTGCAGTGATTGGTTTTTCTTTTATAATGACCCGTTTAACAGCACTGTGTGGATGTATTTTTGGCAGTGCACTTTATGTACTTTTCACTGTTTCTACTGGCTTATGTCCAGCTAAATAGGCCTTCGGCTCTATATATAGCTTACTTCAGCTTTTGGATGTAAGGTAGCCTGAGCACTGATCTTTTAGCAAGTTGTTCTTGGAATAGTAGAAGAGTGGGTGCCTGTTACCCATACAGTAAGAAATATGAGACTAATTAGTCCTGGAGCGCCACGTCACTCTTTAACAAGACCCTGACTTCTTACATAATTCCTCTTTTCAAAGAAGGCCATGCTGCATATTTCATGTCTGACCTGCCTTTATTGAACGTATGGATTTCTGAACTAGAGACTATTTCTGAGGCATGGCAAGGAAGAAGAAAGACCAACAGATCAGGGGAACAAATATATATATATATATATATATATATATATATATATATATATATATATATATATATATATATATATATATATATATATAATGTTGGAAAGTATAGTGTAATAGAAAGAAAGCAATGATAAATTCTATTTGACTGGGTGTAAAATAAAGATTCAGATTTCATGTCGTATATCGTATGAATGTTATTGTTTTTTTATATAAATAGACACAAACTGAATGAAATTTCGATGCTTGCTACATGTTTCAAAAGTTGAGACAGTAGCATGTTTACCACTCTGTTACATCACCTTTCTTTTTAACAACGCTTGACAGACATTTTTAATGCAGTGTTGTCTGTGGGGTCAAAGGTCATGGGCATTCAGTTGTGGTTTTCAACCTTGCCCTTTACACACAGAGCTTTCATGAATTCTATGAATTTTATTATTAACTTTGGAGGGTGAAATCTTTGCAGTCACTGGCCCTGAAACTTTCTATTTAAACTGTTTTTTTGCTGATGCATGTCTGGCACAGTGGTTAGCCTTGATTTGCTGGGTCCATGAGTCCATGAAAAGAAACAAATAGAAATGTTTGATTCAAGTAATGGGGAATTCTACATACAGCAGTCTTTGAGATGTAAGCGTTGTGTCATTCACTGTGGCTTGATGTGAAACGCTGTGTTCTACAGAAACTTTCTTTGCCATGGTGATGAAAGGAACCAGTGGTCACAATGTCAACAGCACAAATATACTCCTTTTATTCACAACACAAAACCACCAGTGAAGCTACATATGTCTTCTGAGGTTTTATAAGCATCTTGCTGTAAGTGTGGGGCCATTACTAAATAAATTGCTATTACTAAATAAATAATGGCCCACAATGCCCTGTATGCACCGGTTTGAATGAATTTTAAAAATGAAATTTTAGGCCAAAACCTTATCTTAAAATGAACAGTAAACAATGTCTCAGGCAAATATTTGTAATATCTTTGTGTAGCATTCTGTTAAGGCCGGGTCTAGGGTCCGACCGGAGCCGAGAGGCAAATGAGACAACTGTTGGTTCTTGTTTAGTTTCTTTTTATTGAGCAGCGTGTTTATCCTTCAGGAATTGACAAAGCCAACACAACAAACAAAAGAGCACTAGCTGAGAGAAAGAGAGACTACCTTACCGTCCCAAAACAAAGTGAAACTAAAAGACACAGATCTTCCCTAACTCCCTCACTAGTGATAACCAGGAGAAAAAGTGAACACACAAACCCATATGGCGTCAAACACCCTTCTAGGCCACGATATGTACAAGAAGTAATGTATATGTACAGTTTATTTACACTCAGCAAACAGAGCAAAGGGGGGAATACACAGACGTAGTCAAAAAACGAGCTGTGGTCGGGCACACTAATCACAATCAAAGGCAGAGAAATCACAACAATACGAGAACCGAGACAGCAGTCTGGGGAACCGCTGAACTTGACTTCACTTTTAAAGGAATGCTGAGTACCAGGCAACCAATCAGGAACAGGGAGACGTCACAGGCAATCACATGTTGACAGGCTACACCTGGAACAAGAGAACAGGAAGAAAACCAAAAATTACTACAGGGGTTGTAACAATTCCGTGAAGGAACTCTTTTAGGTATTAAACTCTTTGGACGTCAACCCACTCTGAATGACTTTGTGCACATCTTAACCATTTAATTACAGAGAAGCAAGTTTTCAACTTTAACAATATAGTCTAAGCATCAATTTGGTGTTTTTTTAAGAGATGACTACAGAACAAAACTTATTAAACATCTTTTGATATAGAGGAGCAGAACTCATTGAGAACGGAATCATGGGAATAGATTTATGTAACATTTTAAAACTCCTGGACACTTTTGATGTGCCCTACCTGGTCTTATGAACCTTGTGATTAGTTCTGCTCATCCTTTTCTCCCAGTTTTAGGAGAGCTTTTAATTTCTTTTAATTTTCTTTTCAGTTTTTTTTTTTTTTAAACACTCATTGTTTTGTTTATAATTTTGGCATCAGCTAAAATCTGTTTACTGGTTGTGTGTTAGGTCTGGCAGTAGGTCCAAGAAATGAGCCCACTCTAATTTTCTTTTTCAGCCTGACCCTAACACTGGCTATCTGTATTGTGGAGGTGAGTGCCGCACCAAATGGGCATCACAATGGGTACTATTTTGGGCATGTCACCACAACAAGTATATTTTTTACAATTCAGACATCAGTTTAACACATATTAACAATAGCACAGGTTAACATGCACATTTCCCCACGTGCACATGTCTCGATGACAAATTAAAATCAGGCAGCTGAAATGTACATAATAATGTTGAAAGACAGCAGCAAACTTAAACACTTGAACTGACAGGCATTCTAGCTATTGCATACAACATTTGGGGGAAGTGTCTTTTTTTCATTTATATCTTACCTTTGGCAGCTTCATGCACAGAAATAGAAATAGCCCATATTCAGCAATGAAATGAAATTATCAAGAGATTATAGCTGCCTGAATCTTTTTATTTTATGGCATGCAAGTTTTGGCTCATGCCGTCTTCAACACCACTCAAACTTTATAACAAACAAGAGTAGGCTAAAATAATCAATGCCATATCAAGTGATTGACAAACTGCCATAGATATAGACGCAGATAAACAAACTACATATATACAAATCTACACACAGGAATATCACAAAAGCAGGAAAGTAAAGAATTCTTAATAATTTACTAAAAAAATGCAAAACCGAATTCACTGTTCATCCGTTACTGGTGGCATGGTCCCCAAATTATAAATCCAAAATGCTTCCCGTTTTAAAATGTTGTCTTTATGTCTCCTGTCAAGCCAAAACATGCCTGCCGTAAAATAAAACGATTCAAGCGGTTATAATCTTTTGCTTGTTTAATTGCCGAGTGTGGGTCTTTTTGAATATTTGGAGCTTAAAATTCTAAGTACATCCAAAGAAATGCTAGCTTACTGCTAAAAGCCTGAAAGCTTAAGTGAGTTAATGGTGATAGAGCTAATGGTGATAATGTAATGGATTCTAATCTGTGATTGGAGTAGAAAATGTAGCAGATGTTTAGGAAAGGCATAGAGACAGTCAGGATAAGATCGACCATGACAAATTCATCACCACAGGGAACCCCCCCAGTGGCTCAGGCCCCTGGACACGCACACATAAAACCCATGGGATGTTCTATATGTGTTGGGTCTGTGCAGAAGACATAGATGACTTGCAGGTGGAAGGACACTAGCTGTGTGTTAGATGCATGTAAAACCTAAGTATGTAAATCTAGTATTTTACAGCCTATAATTAGAACAGAAACATGTAAATCTGGCTTGCGTGTGGGATCTCTCACCTCCTCTTTTCCGCTGTCTCTCACCCTCATACCTGCTGCAAACACCTCCCACCACCTCCGTACGAATCGAGTAAATAAGGGACCAAAATAAAGGCACCGGGAAAGCGCTTATAGGTGGCTGAGCGCCGCTGCCATGGCTGTGAAGGCATCATTACTCTTTCATATGCTCCTGCAGGCATGTCATCAGGATGAAGACAGTGTCAGAGTGAATGTCTGCATTAATAATTAAAGCTGATAGCTCTGAGAGCCATCGATGCTCAGGTCACGCATTAACCTTTCCTACCTCCGATGTGAAGATCCCACCGCGCTGGATATTTGAAGCGTTGAAATCAAATTTACATGGGAATCCTGCAAAATGCATTCATGCTCTATCAAAAGAAGCTGCTTGCTTTCACACCTTTATTAAAAAAATCTAGATCTTAAAAACCCTACAGTAACCCAAAATTCACCCGACACATGTCATCCCCCCTAGAGCCATCCCACAAACTAGAAACACCCCCCACAATCACACACAGACACAAAGCTACCAAATGACAATGTTATTGATTAAGCTGTGCTACATGAATTATGGTGTACATACAAGTGTTGTTATGTTTTAGTTTTATGTGTCTTTTTTTCTTATGTTCTTCCTCTGTTATAGTCCAATGCCATTTTTTCCCTTTTCTTTTTTATTTATTTATTTTTGTTTGTTTGTTTGTTTTTTGTTTGTTGAATTGTTTGACCATTAATTGTGTTTGTTTTCCTACCCCCCACTGTATGTACATGAGTATGTATTATATTATAATGATTATTACAAAATAAATAATAAAGTCCTAATAGTTCTCCAAAGAGGATGGGGGGTGGTTGGCGGGAACAAAAAAAAATAGTAAAATCCCAAAAAACCCCACATGGTGAAATGGAAGAGTGGCTGGAGTTACTCGGTAGCCATGTTTTTTTTTGTTTAATTTATTAAATTAACGCCGTTTAATTGACAATGTATTTATTATGTAAATCTTCAACAAGGATGTGATGACACGTATTTGGAAATGTGTAATTAACACATTAAATGTCATTCAGAGGTTTTAGAATTTCAGAGGCAGAAGCATTTAGAGCTACCATCAACAGCAGCACATGATGATTATGCTAATTATACACTAGCCAAGGTGTCAAGAATTTAATAGCTATGATTATCTTTTCCATAATTTCTTATTTCAGAATTACGGACCAACGAGGGATATTCTAATAAAGTGCTTCAAGGTGTGTGATTCCAAATAAGGAAATGAAAATAGAAAGGAAGACTGCACTGAGTACAATGTCCAATTATCTCCTCTTTTAACTCGTTTATGGAAAATATTCCTAATCCCTTAAAAAATAACCATGAGCCTGAAACGCTGACATTATGTATCATTTTTGTATCTCAGGATGGAGGCAGATGTGAAGGCCACTGCTGTTTGCTTATTCTGAGCACACGCTGCTACAAAGGCACTCGACGAGAGCTGAGCCGCCTGTATTACACAGGCTTATTGAATTCTACAGCTGATAGCACACACTGCAGACGGGATAATGTACGGCAGCATACACACGTGCTCATAAACACTGTTCTCTGGAGAGAGAGACAGAGAGAGAGAGAGTGTTAGTCTCCAGGATTAACATGGCAAGGAGCAGGCTTATTCCATCACAGTGTATGGTAATTAAGGAAGAGAAGAGAAGAGAAGAGAAGAGAAGAGAAGAGAAGAGAAGAGAACCAAAGACACAAGATAAGAACTAAAGAGAAGAGATCCAATGAGGAAAAAAGAGACGTCAAGAGAAGAAAAGAGTTGGGAAAAGAGATCCAGACAACAGAAGAATATTTAGGAGAAAATATGAGACGTGAAGAGGAGAGGAGAGAAGAGAAAGGAAGACAAAATTGGAACTCGAGAAGAAGAGACAACTGAAGAGAAGAGAGATGAAAGATATGGAAGAGAAGAGAAGAGAAGAGACACAATGAGAGAGGAGATCCAAAGACAAAATAAGATAAAGACAAGAGAAAATATGAGAGATGTGGAAGAGAAGAGAAATAAAGACAAAAGAAAATATTAAAGATGTGGATAAGAAGAGAAGAGAAAATATAAGAGATGTGGAAGAGAAGAGAAGAGAAGAGAAGAGAAGAGAAGAGAAGAGATGAGAAGAAAGGAGAGGAGAAGAGAAGAAAGGAGAGGAGAAAAGTCTGAACTTTGAAGGTGCAAAAAAACATTGCTGCAGGTTTAAAAGTTTCCTAAATAGATGAAAACAGTAATAAATACAAAGGATGTACAGACTGAATACTTAAAAAGTGATATTGTATTTAGTTGTTGAGGCTACTTTTTCTGTTAAATATATAGTTCATGTTTTTTTTCTGACACTGAATAATAATAAGTTTCTGGTCATTTTTACTGGTCATTAAATAAAGGATGTTCTTCTAATACGTATTGTAAAATCATTTCTTATAAAATTTTCTGTCTCGGGTCTTGATGGCCTTGGAGGCATCATAGATGTTAATTTTGTTCCTTCATTATTAAAGTTTTACACTTTTATTATTATGGAAATCATGAAAAGCTCTGTTTAACATTCAAAACACATACACGCTTCTTCATTTTTACAGCTTTCTAGGAATGATTCGATACAGATTGTAGCAACATCGTATTACAATCATTTTAGGTGTGTATCTGCAGGAGTGGCATTTGAGAAGACTAAGAGAGAGAGACTCCAGAGAATGAGGAGCAAGGAGGAATAGCACTGTGAATGTTGGTCTGTCTTGCTACTTGTCATGCATGTCTTAAACATACTCAAGACATAGAGTTTACATCGCACATGCTGTGTGTGGTGTGATAGGTGGGCTCTTGTGCCCTCACAGACTGACAGCAATACCATACCACAAGTTCAGTCTGTGCAAACAGTGTCATCCTGGCGAGTGATCAAAGGCAGAAACATAGTACTCGGACGGGGTCTCTATTGGAGTGGCTGCTGTCACAGGGAGCCGTGCTCAAAGCGAGCAGACAGACTGACACAGGCTGGACCTCCTCTCTCTCCACAGTGTGTGTGAACTCAGCGCAGCACCCAGAGGAATGTGCTTTGTTTTCACTGCCTGTGTCTGCTTCCTCTTCAATCATACATTTAGAAGAGTGGGAGTTAGTCCCATAGGCAGGAAAAACCCAGAAGCGATCACACATAGGCTGAAGATGCCTGGAGGATACATGTAGGGGCATGTGTCTTCTTATAGAATAGCATTTCTCTCTCCAACTCACAACCTGCCTCATCATAATCAAGAAAAAAGCTTTAACTTCACTATTAAAATGAAAGGGCCTCAAATGGTTCTTGGCTTGGACATGTGGTTCTAAGAAACAAAACAATTATAAACAATTATAATATTTCATGTCTGTATTGAACACATCCATTAAACATTAACAGTGCTGGTGCAAAAAGTAAGTGAACATATATGCTAATGACTTCAACAAAAGCTAATTAGAGTCAGGCGTTAGCAAACCTGGAGTCCAATCAATCAAACGAGATTGGAGCAAGGTGTAGAGCTACTTTGACTTATAAAAGACACTCAAACCTTTTCAGCTATTTACAAGAAGCATCTGCTGATGTGAACCATGCCTCACAACAAAGAGCTCACTGAAGACCTACCATCAAGAATTGTTGATTTGCATAAAACTATAAAGGGTTACAAAGTAATCTCCTAGACTATGTATTAACCATCCACAAATTGTCTAGAACGAATAAAAAGATTTAGGACCGTGGCTACTTTCCCTAGAAGTGGGTGCCACGCCAAGTTTACTGTAAACGCACCATGCAGAACGCTCAGAGATAAAAACATAACCCTACAATAACAGCTAAAGGCTTGAGGTAATAATTGAAACTGGTTAACATCTCTGTGTATGAGTCTACCATACACAAAACAGACATGGTGTCCATAGCAGGACACCACGGAGGAAGCCGCTGCTTTGCAAAAAAACATCACTGCACACCTGAAGTTTGCCAAAGAGTACCTTGACACTCCACAATGCCACTGGGAAAGTGTTGAATTGTTCAGGAAGAACACGCAGCACTATGTAAAAAAAAAAGAGCTCTGCATACCAACATGAAAACCTCATCCCAACAGTGATAATGGGATGATAATGTCAGGGTGGCTGTCCGCCAGCTGAAGCTCAGTAAGGGTTGGGTGATGCAGCAGGACAATGACCCTAAACATGGAAGTAAATCTACAGAAAAAAAAAAATCCGCCTTTTGGAGTGGCCCAGTCAGAGTCCAGACCTAAATCCAGTGGAGATGCTATGGAATGACCTCAAGAGAGCTGTTCACACCAGATATTCAAAGAATATGGATGAGCTGAAGCAGTTCTGTAAGGAAGAATGGGATAAAATTGTACAGGTGCAGGTGCAGGTCTGATCAGCAGCTACTGGAGATGCTTGTTGGAGGTTATTGCTGCCGAAGGAGGTTCAACAGTTATTAAATCAAAGGGTTCACTTCATGTTTTCAGACCAATTAATGCCAGGTCATTTCATACTTTTTCCTGCCACCGATTTTGTACTATAGTTACAGCCTGTAGTGTATCTGATTCTCAATATACTATATTATCCCTCTTTTATACTTTTCTTCAATAATCTGGACTCTCACAGGACCACCACAGAATAGTCCACCAATTAAAACGATTCAGCCGACAGTGTCCTGTGTCCACTGCTGAAGGACTAGAGAATGACCAAGTCATAAAGTGTGCAGCAACTGATCAGCTATTGTCACTGAGGTTAATCAATGAGAGGTGAGGTTAAACGATGAGGAGTGTCTAATAGAGTGAACAGTGAGTGGACGCAGTGTTTCAAAAACACATTTTCTCTGTGATGGTCCTGCCTGTGTCATGACCTTGGAATAATAACTATGTCGTTTGTAACCAACCAAAGAAGACAATGAGTACTAGCCAATTAGAATCAGATTAGGGTGGTTTGATGGCAAAGGCTTCAGTATGTATCTCTTCATTCTCTGAAGAGCTGAGGAGACGCGGAGTGAAGTAAAGGCATATTCTGTTAACTCTAGCAGTCCATAATGATTATTAATATCAATGATCAATCAATAACATTATATTTGTAAAATAATTTGTATTGTGTGTTGCTAAAAGTTGCTGGTGTAGTCGGGAGAGTAGTTAGCTAAACTCTGACATCAAACTGAAATGTGAAAATGTCAGCTTTCAATAAGTTATATTCCCCGGTTTTGAAGATCACTCGGGCGCGGTGGTGTAGTGGTCAGCACTGTCGTTAAAAACAGATGAATAGATTGTGTAATGACCCTGTTATGATGTAGTGTGTAAAAAGTACAGGTGATTAGTTTGAAATGTAGAGAGGGAAAGTGAAGAAAGAGAGAGTACCTTTCTGAGCAGTGGAAAAGCGCTACTCTGCGTCGGGAATGGTGCCCTAGAAAATAGATCTGAATCAGCTAAACCATGTACAGTCAAAAGGCTTTTCCCCAATCACTGGTAAATTTATAGAGATGAATAATACAGACCCATACAACATCCAGACAAACCACCTGTAGTCCTGCACAAAATATCAGGGATTTTCAGAGGCAGGCAGAGAAACAGGAAACGCAGCACACTGCCTGTCAGCAAGCGCCACAATATATACCAGATATAAATGAGTAAAGAGCGAAGGGAGGACAGCAGCTGGCTGGATCCAATGAAAGGCCGAAAAAGGGACCAATTCCCAGTGACTGCACACTTACACACCTCCACACGCCACAATGACACAAACAGTAAATGTACACGTAAGCCTGTAGGGCACCGTATATTGTTGCTGTTATAACGAAACCTGTTATCTGCCAAACGGTTACTACTTTCAATGGTTCTTTAAATTGCAGGAAAAGTGAAATTGTCTTGGTGTCCAGGGGATCTAAGGGCTTGGTTGTTGGGGGTAGTATGGTGCTGAGACTTAATGAAACAGAAAAGATGTTTTAACCCTTGGATAAGGATATATCACACCATTCTCTGCAGTACTAACCCTTTTCTGTTTGTCTATTTCAGCATAGACAGTAATTATTTGGACATGTCGTGATAATCTGGATCTGTGAAATCAATCAAATTCGCCTGCTGAAGACTGCAGCCACACTGGGCCACGCTCACTGCTTCCTGATTGCTTTGAGTTTTCAGGCTTTTGCAAACAACATGGGCTTTGTTGCATCATTCATGTATTTATACAAAGCATACATGATATTAATCTATTTTTTAATTCTAGAATAATAAGTGCTATTAAAAATGTCCAAAGTCCAATAGCCTGGATCTAGTCATTTTCAGCTACTACATACTAAACAAACCCAGGTGTTCCCAAACTTTCAGCAGACACTGTTTAATATGGGCAGGCTGTGTGTGTGTGTGTGTGTGTGTGTGTGTGTGTGTGTGTGTGTGTGTGTGTGTGTGTGTGTGTTTTGCAAAAAAGGTGTTACAGAATGGGCTGGATGTAGCGAGAGGTAAGCTAATCAATTAAAGCAAGTTAGTGCAGGTGCACTCCCTCACCCACACCAGAGTTTCTCACCGTGACACTGTTCATTTGCTGTGTGTGCTGATGAGCACAGCTTCCTCTGGGAGCAAACACAGTGGAAAGCTGCCAAAAAGTGTTCCACTTGTACTTAACCAGAACGTTCTGAATTCTGATGATTAAAGTCGCTCAGGGCAGTCAGCGAGTAAAAGCATGAAGAGGGCTTTGTAAACGAGAAATATGAAATAGAGTGGATAGTGCATGATGTGTGATCAATTAAACAAAAGCTGTCTTCCCTTGTTCCGTGGTAGGTACTGATGACTACACTAAGCACTTTCTGCAATTATCTGCAATTTTTTAAATACAAACTCATTTTTTAGGGGTAAGGGTCGATTCTTGGCCAATGACTGAACGAGACAGAATGCTTGGGTTAGAAAAAGATGAATAGATAGAGTAATGAGCCTGTTTTGATGTAGTTTGTAAAAAGTACAGATTTTTTAGGGCAGTGAGTAAACGGATAGAGAGGGCTTTGTAAAGGAGAAGATGAGATTGAGAATGGATTGAGAATGCAGGACACATGATCAGTTAAAACCAAAGTCTTCCCTTGTTCTGTGATAGGTAGTGATGACTACACTAACCAGTTTCCAGTTATGCTTGTGTCTTTGATGGAGAAATATAATGAAGATAATTAAAGTCAATGAACTGGATGGAGAATAGGGTAGCATTGCAGTACTTCCTCACTCTGCTATAGCAGTACTTCTTGGATGTGAAGCCTCTTGCTGAGCTCACTCACTGACTTTTGTTTGGTTTCACAGGCTAAAATTTCTCACAAAGGGCAGTTAAGTAGCTTTTGGTAACATTTACTCTGAATCCTGTATTTAAAACGCTATACATATTCCCTTATTTTTTCTTAAGTAGTCATAATTACATGCATAGCATTTACTAAAGCAAGAGTGTATGACTTTCTAAAGTCAGGCTCCATCACTCAATACAGTATCTGTTCCAGTTACCAGGGAACATGAATAACATTATTCATACTACATATATATGTTGTTGTTTGTTTTTTTTTTACAGAGCATACTCAAGAGCTTCTTCTTTTTAGCTTGAATGGTAGCCACAGTTGAGTGATGAGTTTAGGAGTTATATGCTACAAATATGCTAGAACCCTGTTGTAGGGCATCACCATATTTATGTTTACAGAGTTGCAATGAGTGGATATTATAATGCTTCACAGAACAATTTACTGAAACTTCCATTAAGCAGTGCTTTGCATCTATGACCCTGTACTTGTTTTAAGCCATAGCTTGGTGAAAAGTTAGGTTTGTAGAATTTTCCACCTACCCCAAATGTTAAGAGCTTGCCTCTTCACTTCTGACCTTAAGCTTTAAGGCTAATGTAGCTATATGTTGGAATCTTATACTCCAGCAATTAACACTTGGCCCAGCAATCAGATGAGTTAAGCAATTTTAAATAGATCCACTCATTTGGTTTCTGACACCATATGACATACTGTTCATGATGGCTGCTACTAGTTAGCAACTTTGGCCTCGTAGCTCCAGTGCTGCAAAACGAAAGAAGCCACGTGATGATCAACTGAATTTGAAGATTGGTGAGAACTGTGTGAATGTTTTGCTGAACTGTCGCTTTAATGCCACACATAGATCCCTACACAAATCTGACCTTTGCCATGGAATGACGGCTGCCCTCTCGGCCATACGTAACATCTTACAGCTGGAGTCAGAGCTGGACTCTGAGACCCCTCTCTCTTCCCCATCTCGGCCACACTAGCGGCAGTGAGGGGAGAGATATGATAAGAGATTGTTGAGAGGGGAACTGCTGGGCTGATGCTGATTGAATTGAATGTAATCTCCCCTGGCTGGCCCGCAGCAGTGCCTGCAGAGGAGAAGATGGAGTCTCTGACCCCTGAACAGAGTGGCTCGGCTTGAAGCTGAGCGACCCACACGGAGGAGGGGCTGGGCGTTGGGGGGTGTGCGGGGTAAAACGCCATGGAGCGATCAGAACCCACTGGAACGCTGAGATCAGCTCGAACGGCAACAGCACTGCAGCACCGTTTGACTCTGTAAGCCCTGAGTGAAGCGTCTGCGTAAAGGCGAGTAATTGAGGTGTCCGCGAGGGGCAAGGACAAAAAGAAGAGAAGAGAGAGGCAGAGTGAAAAGAGAAAAGAAGTCAACAGCAATTTACGCAAACCCAGATGTTCAGACATCACAACTCACAGTCAGGGGCAGGTTTGTCATTTCTGAGGCCAGTCTGGAAAATCAAGGTTCTTTATTTGAATTGGCCCCAGTTTACAGTGGCCCTTGTTCATCAAAGCTGGAATTTGATATTATACAAACCACATCATGATTGATTCAGAAACTTTTGTACCAGGAGGAAGCAAACGAAGATTTGATGCATCACCTTCAGTGCGTGAAATCAGGTACCAGTTTACCTGCACTTAATTTACATATCATTTACAGAGAGCACACCTTAATTCATGCAGATATTTTAGTAGCTGTTCTTGTTGGGGGTGTATGAGGTCAAGCATTAAATGCATTGCTGCCCCCTACAGACCAAACTTTACAGTTGTCAATTTACAATTAAGCATAAAATATGAGATATAAAGTAATATGAATAACTGGAATAACTTATTTATACACTGTATTTTTTGTACTCATGAGATGCCACTGGACCAGCTTTGTCTGTATTTTCTATTTTTAGAAGGTTACAATTGAATAACTGTACAGAGTATTTAATGGAACATAGAGATAGTTACAGCATTTTAATGCAAATACACATCTACTTTTTACTGGATTGCCATGTGTACAAAGTATTACTGTTTATATTTTTATTCTTAATATTGGTATTATAATAATACATTTTAAATCAAATCAAAAATTTTTCTAATTTATACACACTCCAGATGTGCTCTTGATTGTTCAGATACACCAAAGATAAAACTTATTTTACGATAAAGGTGTCTGTGAAACTGTGCATTCGTTGTATAATCAAATTAGATCATACGTAAACCTTCCATATTGTATTCCCTTTGTTTCTTTTTCAAATGCTGCTACGGTACAAGCATCTTTGATTGATGTAACTGCAATTTAATGCAGTCATGTCGTTAAATAGCCCTTATGTAGTCTCACTCACATCAAGCACATCATCACCCCCTACTTATAGCTCCACCTTAACAAAGGTTTTATTTGTGCAGACGTTTTCCACTCCCACCCCAATATGTCTACATTGGCACAATAATTCCACCAATATTGTCATAATGACACTACAGCTGGCCCTGCGAGACTAGCTTATTAAAACATTACAAAGAAAAGGCCGCTGTTCACACAGGCATTTGCTTTTGGCCAGCAGCCCCAACCCCTAACACCTTCCTCCCACCAGGCCCCCAAATGTCCAGGGTTGCAAGCAATGCACTGCTTGTGTTCTGGTAAACACCATCACTGCTCATTCTAGTATATGCAGCCGGCCTTTGCAGGTGATCCGGTGATCTGGTTGGCTATCCAGCAGCTCTCCGTGCCAGTTCAACATGAAAGGAGCAAATATAGCAAATGCATATTTTGGGTGGCAATCAGAGGCAAAGTCCATGTCCAACAAATTGGCCTGAACAGCTGAGAGTACCTGAAAAAGAGAGGCATTTGAAGGGTTTGATTGCTGATTAGAGAGAAAGAGAGAGAGGGAGAGGGAGAGAGAGAGCTGTACGCAGCCATGTGGCATGCTGCAGTAATTAGCAGCTGTGCCACTGAGCTCAGGTGTGCAGGAGAGGTGCCAAACCCCCAGCTCTCTCGACTGGCCAGCATTTTTGTAAGAATGTTGGCAGCAATTTTGGCTCAGCTGCAGCGCAGGGTCATCATGGCTCTGCTGTTTTAGCCTCCGCGAGCGCGGTGGAGCAGAGACGGACGCGGCTGCACACACATGGCTCATGGCTAGCTATGTGCCCGTTCACTTCTGAGCAGCTTTTAGTCACAAATTCAGACCTGTCACAGTCCCCTGGGATCAGGCTGAGGTTCTGAGCTGGAGGTTGGCTCACAGGTTATGCTGGCTGAGCTATTTGTCTCAACTCTTTGTAGCACGCGTTTTCACGTATCCTCCGGGTTCCTCTCATAAATAACTTAGCAGAAATGTGTACATACTCCCTGAAGTTGCATAAAGCGGCTGCGCTGCTCCTAGGTTCAGTCACTCTTCTGCCTACAAGCTGAGACACAGAGTAAAGCATTATTTCTTTCAGACCCTGCCAAAATGGTAAATCTTCACTAAAGCTGCTGCTGCTACTATGCTCCACACATCAAGGTGCAGCTATACCACAGTGAGCACTGATAAACTCCTCGAACATCAAGCGTATAGGTGCATTTTACATTCTTTATGTGTTTAGATTTATTGGACTAAATCTTTCAATATCATATAGTGAGTTCATGGTGTGTAGCATCAGCTAGCACTGTAAACCCTTACAAAAAAGAAGTTTTTTCAAGTGTGCCTTTAGTTTACTTCTTTTAAACCAAAAATTAGTGAGTATACTTTCAGTTTACTTTTTATGTACTTCGCAGTGATATACTAAACACAGTCATACTTAAGTGTACTTGGGTTATACTGACAAGTATATAGAACAGTCTAAGTATATTCGGCCTTTACTTGTACTTCATCTTTGATTGAGATATACTTAAGAAAAGTACAAGTAAGTATTCTTGTCCTGCACAAAAAGGCATCCAGTACAATACTTGTTTGGAAATATATTTGATTTATGAAGATTTATAAAGATACAAATATGTTTCTTAATCTGAGTATGTCTTGTTAATGTTATATGTGTCCACTAGTGAGTAAATAAATGTTTTAAGTAAGTAGAAAATACCCTTAAACCTAGTCATATACTTTAAAGTATTATGATAAGTTCTCTTAAAGGAAACTTACACGTATTCTTTTGAAGATGAATGAACAAACTAGTAAACTAACATTAAACCAATACGTTTACTTTTAGTGTAGATGCAGCACAAAAGATTTAAACTAGCTGTGTACTTGAAGTATACTACTCTTACACTTGAAATGTCCATAAAAGCATACTTCCATAAACTAAAAAGTGGGCCAATTTAGTCCCAAGAAGTATTAAAATAGTACATAAACAAGTGTACTACTAGTGCAATGATAGTATTATAGTAACTACATAAAGTATACTTAGAAAATATACTTTAACTTTACTCAAGTTTATTTAATAACATGAACTTTAAGTATAATTATTTTCTGTAAGGGAAGCACTCGCTGTTTTTGTGCAAAAAGATATGACAGACTAGCACTAGTTCACTAACGTTGGCTGAAGAAACAGATGATCAGTGTTTGTTTATTTTTAGACTGACTGCCTTTCTTGACTGACTTCCAATTTCTGTGGTCTTGTTCTGGGTTGAATCTAATACAGTAACAGGAAACTGATGAGTGGTGGGCTGCGGCGGTGGAGAAACTGAACAGCGCTGAGAGATGATGAGTGGTAGCGCGTGTCATTAGCTCAGTTTTTTACTGAATTTTTGTCCTCATGTCAGCGTTCAAGTCTCGGGCTTCAGACTGTACATACACCACTGTGCGAACCTCACTGACATGAATAGGCGCCATTGCTAATGACCCACACAGTGCTGACTGAAACCAAGTTCTTTGACCTGCTCTTTCTTTTTGACCAGCTCTTTTGACGTTTGGTTAGGCTGATCCGCAATAGATAACTCAATAAGAGCTGAACTGCACCTGAACCTGCGCTGACCATCTACCATTATACTTCCTCTTCACAAAATATTCACTTAAGCTTCGTTCACACGGGGCCGCACACATAGACGAGACATTAACGTCTCTTGACTGGGAGCTGAGTGGGCTTCCATTAGTAAAACTGCACCAAGAGAGACTCGGAGGTGCCTTTTATCCATTTGCAAAATAAAATCACAATATTTCAACCTGAATTATAGAGCAATAGCTGTGAGTGTTCCCATCTGAGCACTCTCTGTGTGCCTGGTGTGTACGCTGTGTTACCGTCACTCTTTTGGGTCCTCCGCCCCGTGAATACATTCACTAAAGTTTCATTCATGGAATGTTCTGAAATCCTCTTTTAGGGCCTCCCTACTGTTTTCATGCCACCTCTCCTCTCTCTCGCTGTCAGCAATGAGGGAGGCTGTGATGACAGTTCAGTTCTGATCTGGATTCCTGGGTGGTTTGGTAACGTGTTTCATATTGAATAGACTGTGAGGGATAGAGAGATGTTAAATCTTTACAGGAAGTGGTGCGAAGTGGTGGTATAAAAAGTCTGTAGTGTGTTTAGTTCTCTGTGAGACTGAATGTTCCCAGGATCCTGGAAAAGATGATGTTTTATAAAAGATTTTGGTTCATGAAGCTACTTATATGTAACCAAGATGTGAACACTATTTGACTATGGATGGTGTTGTATTCAAGACCACTAGATTCAAGTTAAGACAGAGACTGGGACACATCTAGTCAACAGCAAGAGTTTGGCCGTCGAGTCTCAAGACTAAGACCAGATTACATTTTTTTCAGAATTAAATTATAAGGTGTTAATAATAGTGATGTTTCTCTGTACCTACTTCTCTAAATTAACAAAAAAAACCCTCATTTTTTATTATTAAAGGGAGCCTATTATGCTAATTTCAAAGTTAGAGTTTTAATTTGGGGTCTACTAGAATATAATTTACGTAATTCAGTTTTCGCAAAACAGTATTTTTCTCATAAGTCTGTTAGAGCTCTTGTCTTTAAGCTCCGCCTCCCAATGAGCCCAGGGGACTCTGATTGGTCAGCTTATCCACTCTGTTCTGCTACAAGTTTTGCTCCCACAGCACTATGGCTGTCTGACAATGGCATTGGCTCTGCTATATCAGTTTGAGCCTGAGTCTGCTTCTGAAAGTCAGGTAAAATAATCCCCTTTCACAAGCTACAGTGGAAATTCCAAGCTTGCTAGTAGGCATCGTAGTAAGTATTGTATTATGAGATAATGTCACCTTGTAACAGTCCGTATCACCTTTTTCATGCAGCTGAGAAAAGTGTTTTTTTCCTCTGGCATGTACTTTGGGCTTTACAACTTTGCAGACCGTTTGCATAAAAAGCAACTAAGAGAAGAGTAAAAATAGCAAAGTACAATATCTCTCCTTTAAAATAAAACATATCAATATTATGAACATTCCAATCTGCACTCAGGAGATGTTTGATTTTTGAAGCCAATGAACATCAACAAATAATACTCAGTTGAGCCACTGAGAGAAAATCACCAGATCCTTAACCAACAGAATTTACACATTTACGACTGTCATTTTTAACCTCTGGTCTGCCTCCTAGTGGGTTAGTGGTGGTAATGGAGTTTTGTTTTTTTAATGCAAAAATGTGTTACAATACAGACATTTAACCAAACATTATTTAAAAGATGACAAATACTGTTGATTCAATTTATATCTTATGTATTTTCCTAGCAAAATGTTAGCTAGCTATGTTAATATTTCTAGTGCAAGCATAATCAAAACAAATAAAATACAGCAGTAAATATGTAGTTCTGGGTTTCATGTGCATGAGTACAGCTCTGTGCTGTTTACTCAGGGGACTTTTTAAATTCAGCTTTGAAACCAACAGTTTACATGATCACTCAGAGACTAAACATAGTTTATCTAAACCTTTCATATTGAGCCCAAACCCAAAAGATGAGCCAGACTGATGAGTCACACAAGTTTGGAAAGTAAAAAAATAAAGTAATGCAGCTGATAAACGGGTACACAGCAAACCTGTGAGCTACTTTAACAAGAAGCGTAGAGAGAACCATACACTAGATAAAGGAGCAGGTAAAATCACTGGGTGAGCATTAGCTCCTCAGGAACAACACAGAGGGTCCAGCTGCAACCAGTTATGACAAATACACAATCCAGGAGGAAACAAAATTCCTACCTTGTATTTTTTGTAATGTGTTTTCTGTTACTCTATGGGCATCCGGGCCGCAGGTGGTGATTCAGAATGCTCTGACCCATTGTTATGTTTTTTCAGCCGCTGAAAAAAAAGAGGGTACGAGCTTTTGTGGTCCTCTGTTTGGGCCATAGATTGCAAAAGTTGTCTACTGCAGAGAAAGGACTGTTTTTTTCTGGTTTTGTTTTTTTTTTTCATATTCATAAATAAGTCAGCTTCAGGTTGTCTCAGATGGAGGCATTGCATTTGGGTGGTCTCCGGAACAATTTCCGAGTCCACCTTACCCCAACAACAAAACAAGTGATGTTGAGGCCGAGACCTCAAGTTTATGAATGCCTAATGTAAAGTTTGGGAAAAGGACTGCATGGGCTTGTGGAACAAGAGGCTGATCCTAATGGTTATTGGGGTTAAGGTTTAGGCATAAGTACAGTATTATTTAAGATAGGAATACATCTTTTAAATTTCAGTACACATACTCTGATAGAACAAGTACCACTGTCTGCTCAGCCATAGCACAGGACACTTAATGTCTGAATTCAACCACCTACTCTGGCAGTACATTAACCTGAACTCATAATTTAATTTGTGTCCCTCCATTTCAAATGCAGCAGTGCAGATCTGCCAGCTAGCTATATGGAAATGCTCTTTGCTTTAAAGAGACCCCGATTTCACTTTACAGTAGCCTGGATGATATTAATGAGGTGTTAATAAGAGTAATACTTGGCCTAGTTGAAATTAACATTTTACAAATGATGATAGAACTCACCGTAGCTTAGGCAGATCTGCTGCACATTAGTTTGAGAACGATTATAAATGATTATTTTAAGCATGTCTGGCACTTCTTACCCAGAGACAGATGCCAGCTCTGGGACTGTATACAGTCTACCACTGTGGTAAATGAACAGAAGGAGAGGGGGTACCATTCCCACTTGACACTATGAAGGCAGGATGCATACAGTGGGGGATTAACATGATCAGGGGCCCATAGACTACACTTTGAATGGGCCCCCAGCCCTTTTGCACTTGATCTCACATACTCTCACATATGCCAGTTTCTTTTCGACAAGTGTTTTAGAGAAGTACTGGTATTTATGTAGATGTTCCTACAAATCTGGGCCCATTATGCTGCATCTGTTCATCGGTGTTAGTCCAGTATGCCGAGTCTGAGCTGTTGCTGGAATCGCCTCTTCTGCTAAAGCGTCTGTTAACATTAGCTCCACTGCAGCAGTTCTGATTGTAGAGTCAGTGGCAGCTCTTCTTTCGCCTTGTTTTCTTGGTTTGATTCTGAGGCGGGACCTTACTTTGGGCCAAGCCTACTATCTGAGCTAGCTGCAGCTAACCCTAACATCTCAATACATTTGCTTCCAGCAACAAAAACACTGTCATAGAATCACAAAAATGAAAAGTAATCCATAAACGCTTACAAACAAACCAATCTTAAACTGTTTATCATCATAATGGGCCAATAAGGGCTCAAGTTTTTTGTAAAAAAAAAAAAAAAAACATTGCAAAAGAATGCTGGCAGTAGACCCCAGTCACAGTGCGGGTCCATAGCCAGCAGCCTGGGGCAGCCTGTGTGTTGGGATCAGAACATCAGTATACCAGTAGAATCCGAACTGCAGCTCCTTACAGCAGCCTCGTGCTTCAGCTTCATTCAGAGCTTATCTAAGGAGGCCTCTTGAAGTGTCATACAGGAGCAGTCGTTATGTAAGCAGAGGGTAATTAGGCGGATTCTCCGCAGGAGCTGAGCTGTATGGATTTGGTGTTCGGTGCGAGAGCACAGCAGGCGGAGAGAGGAGAGGCGACAGTGGTCTTATATTTCCTATTCCACACACGTCTAATGCAAAGATAAAAATTTGCTGTGTAGTCATGCAATTTTCTGTGACTCTGAACAAAACAAATCCCAGAACAAGCTTCTTGATCTTTTTTCCCCCTTTCTTAACAGTCAGTCAGTTACACACACACACACGCACACACACACACACACACACACACACACACACACACACACACACACAGATAAGACCCTGTAGCTAGCATATGCATATAAAAACAGTAGGCAGGTATGCTATATCTATACTAACATCAACACGAAGAGAGGAAATCAATGAAAAGTTGTTTTGATGCTGCGCTACCAACCACCTAAGACATTGGGAGAGAAAGTCGATTTTGTTATGGCAGGATGACATCATGTAAATAAGTGCGCTGGAAAAGCTTGGTTTTTAACTCAAGCCTAGATCAGTCTCTGCCTGCCCTCTTTCCCTCAGGATTAATGTCACAGCACAGAAGAAAATGTAAAATATGGCGACAGTGTTATGGCTCTGCTGTAGATTTCTGCAAATATTGATTTTCTCCACACTTTTTTTTCTTTTCAGGAAGCTGGCCTGTAGATCTTTGCATTCATGGGCTGATATGATCCTGAGGAGGAGGGAAAAGCTTTTAACTAAGAAAGGCTTAGAGGCCTGGCTTTTTAATAACATCAGTTTATCAATGAATTCGCCTGAGGGTGAATGCCAGCTGCTGTTCCACTCAATATGCTACCACCCCAGGATCCATAAACAAGTAGAAACTGAAATTTGGGCAACATCGACAAGCTTCAGTTTGAAAGAAATAATATTGATGAGCCTCGCAAACTTTGTGTGTGTGTGTGTACGAGAGAGAGAGAGAGAGAAAGAGAGAGAGAGAGAGAGAGAGAATGAGAGACAAAGAGAGATTTGTGTGCCTGCTTTGCTGAGTGAGTAACTCAATAATATCCACTACAATCAAATCAATTCAAGTTACTCACTTCCTTAAGTGAGCCAGTTGCCCTGTTGAGTCTCAACACATGCACTGAAATGACCTGCAGCAGAGCAAAGTGCACTTGTGTGTATGTGTGTGGGCAGCCTCGATTTCCAGTCAATGTCTGTAATGCTGGTATCCACAGTGCCGCTGGATTAGCTTACCTTCCCCTCTTAGTCCTAACGCTCTCAGTAATGTGACCAAATGCAAATAGCTGCCCCAACATGATAGACCTCATTTACACTGGTCATTTCATATGTCTCAAGTACCAGGATTAAATCTAGATTGAGACTATCTACTAGACAATTGAGGTGTTAATGCACCCAAGATGGTTTATTAAAATAGGTTTAACCATAAACGGATAGTTTGAGTTTAGTCCGTACACACAGTGGGTTAAGGATGAGGATGATTCCCCACACAGATTGTAACGCTTTTTTGGCATACGACTTTAAGGCTTACTGAAAGATCCTAATTTAAATTTCTTCATTCATTACAAAGACCAGCTATAAAAAAGTTTTAGATGCAGTGCCAGCAGCATTCCGGCTTTCCTTCTGTCTTGCATTCCCTCTAGTGACCCCCCCCCCCGTCTAAACGCTCAGTGATTAGCCCAGTAGCGGTCTGTAGCCTAAGAAGAATAGAGTTTGGGTTTTAATTCAGGTGCTGCCAAAAAACAAAGCAGGCTTTCCAAAACAAAAGAAAAAAGCAAAACAGGGAATACAGCATGTCACCCAGCGTAAATACTAGGGTGACCATATTTTGTTTATCAAAAAAGAGGAAACCGGGGGCACAATTGTGGGCCTTTGGAAGGTATGGCTGGGGGCGGTTATGGAGGTTGTTGTGAGGGGGCGCTGTGGTGGTGCTGTGTCAACATGTATAGGGTGGGGGTAGATGTGTAAACAGACAAATGTGTCCACAACCACTACTTTAATGATCTTTAATACATGAGCTGCTACTTTTTAACAAGACTAATTACAAATAACTTTATATGTTTCCAAAAGTGCTGCAGCACAATGACTGGTTTCCAGTAAACACACCTGTCTGGTTAATGAAATGCATTTTTAATTTCATGCTAAAACTTGTTTTGACCTGCCAGCCACTGGGCTCAGCCTCAGATAGCAAATGCTGCTAACTTGCTAACATGTTTGTGAATTTACGAATGACTCAGTTGTTCAATGCGGATCTGAATACAGGCTAGAACTAAAGAACGAATTTAACAGCTCTGCACCAACCAAGGAGGCCCTCAACTGAAATTGAAGACTTTAATTGGTTCTGCTGCTGAAAATGAGATTAAGTTTTTTTATGTATATGAATGGTCACCCTGGATGTACTGTTAGTAGGTAGTAGGTATATTTGACAACCAAAACCCCTCCCAGTACTGACCTTTCACAAACCAAAGCCCTCCCAGTACTGACCTTTCACAAACCAAAACCCCTCCCAGTACTGACCTTTAAAAAAACAAAACCCCTCCCAGTACTGACCTTAAAAAAAAAAATCCTCCTAGTACTGACCTTTAAAAAAACAAAACCGTTCCCAGTAATGACCTTTAAAAAAAACAAAACCCCTCCCAGTACTGACCTTTAAAAAAACAAAACCCCTCCCAGTACTGACCTTAAAAAAACAAAACCCCTCCTAGTACTGACCTTAAAAAAATCCTCCTAGTACTGACCTTAAAAAAAAACTAAACCCCTCCTAGTACTGACCTTAAAAAAACAAAACCCCTCCTAGTACTGACCTTTAAAAAAACAAAACCCCTCCTAGTACTGACCTTTAAAAAAATCCTCCCAGTACTGACCTTTAAAAAAAAAAAACCTGTCTGTACTGACCTTTAAAAAACAAAACCTCTCCTAGTACTGACCTTTAAAAAAACAAAACCTCTCCCAGTACTGACCTTTAAAAAAAATCCTCCCAGTACTGACCTTTCACAACCCAAAGCCCTCCAGTACTGACCTTTAAAAAAAACAAAACCCCTCCCAGTACTGACCTTAAAAAAACAAAAATCCTCCTAGTACTGACCTTAAAAAAAACAAAACCCCTCCTAGTACTGACCTTTAAAAAATCCTCCCAGTACTGAACTTTAAAAAAAACAAAACCACTCCCAGTACTGACCTTTAAAAAACAGAACCTCTCCCAGTACTGACCTTTGACAGCCAGAACCACTCCCAGTACTGACCTTTTACAAGAAAAACTCCTCCCAATACTGTTGCCACCTTCCTCTGCCTTTCTGCATTAGGGGTAAGAAAGCTCCTGGACTGACATCACCACACAGTAGAATCACAGCTCTTTCAGTTCAACTTTTAACATGAGTTTGTTCTGAATTTAATTCAGTAGCCTTCAGCGACACGAGCTTGTTAAGATTAAGTGGCAGTTCTTTACTTAATCTCGCTCTTTACAGTCTCCCTGTAACACATTACATTTCAACACATGTAGTCCATGATGACCGTGACTAGTACAACAGACTAATTATTCTAAACAACCATCATCTTGTAAACACTGGTGTAAAGCCAGTGCAAGGAAATAAAGAATTGCCTACAAAACTATTATTCTTTGAGGAAACAGGCTTCTTTCAGAACAGGAAAATGAACAGGGAACTGCCCCCGCCATCGGATTTTAATCTGACTCTACGTTTTCAGTTTTTTTTAGAATTTGGAACTATTTATCATTATGTTTGCACACAGAAGATTTCGACCTCCACATTTAAGTCCTCCATGCAGTGAAACCCACACACACACACACACACACTAGTGGGCAGTGAGCACACTCGCCCGGAGCTGTGGGCAGCCTTATCCACAGTGCCCGGGGAGAAGTTGGGGGTTAGATGCAATGCTCATGGGCACTTTAGGGGTGTCCTCTCAGGTCAGGAGATGGAACAGGTGACCTTCCGATCACAAGATTGATTTCCCGACCTCCATCCTACGAGTGCATTTTGATCCAGTTAGATTTCTTAGACCACAGACCTCAAACATACCAGTGCAGGCAGTTTGGCTTTGCTGAATATCGCTCTAGCATAATTAATGAGTTTTGAATGTAAACGAGTGGATTATTATGTAAAATGAGTCAATCACACATTTGTTTACTGTTTCACAGTGACCTTAATTAGATTTCACACCACTTACTATATAATGATGGAATAGGGTGATATGCTGGGAGTAGCAGCAGCACGTCTGGGCTGGACAGAATAATGAAAACCTGTTCTGAAAAGGATTGTAAGTTTAAGCAGTAACTAAATCATAGCTACAGGTGAGCCTTATTAGGTTTGATTGTACATGTCAGCATGTGCCAGCTACAAATAAAGATCTGCAAATGAACACTTTGATATGTGACTGTTCAAAAGCAACATGAGGCCCCTAACAGAGCTCCAATCAGTAGCAGCACCGCCAGCTCACTAGTCACAAAAATGGTGAAATTATTCAGTGTGTCAAGGGCAATTGTGACTGAAATCATGAAAACAGTCAGAGCTCAGAAAAAAACAATAGACGAAACTCATAAACGGATATTTGTCAAACGCTACAAAACCGTGAGCTTAAAAAGCTGTAATTCTTGACAGGTTTACGCTTGAAAACATTTGTTTTCAAGGCCAGAGAACAAAGATGCAGGATCTGGTCCCAGAAGCACAAAACAAGAAACAGTGGCAAAATATTACGGAAAGGTAAAAAGATAAATAATTAAAGAAATAATTACATAAAGAAGTTCCACATGTGTTATATATGTTTTTCACTACTGAGGTAAGCACCATGAGTAAGATATGGCAGGACAGAAACATTGGTCAATACTTGTTACACCAGCTTTGACCAGCAGGAGGCTGCTGCTTTTGCTCCTCCTCCTTTTCAGGGACTGAAAAAAAAACCTGAAGAGGAACTTTCCCGTGTCATAACAATAATAGTAATTGTTATTCAGTGAAAACTTATACAGTGTAGATTAAAATTAGACACCAAAACCTAAACCAATACTTTATTCATAATTTACATTAAACTGGGAGCAACAAGTTAGGATATTGTAGCAATAAATAAATAAATAAGTGTATATTGGAATTTACTATCACAAAAATAGCCTTAAATAAACAAGATTGAGACATGGATGTTTGCTGTTCTTATTATCCTGAAATCACTTGCAGCTCCATTTATCATTAAAAACGTCTTCAGCATCTTACGTTTGTTAGAACTTTCTAACTTTTGTTACAAATGTATATCAGTTATGTACATCTCTGCAGAAATCCTTAAAGGAAATTGGCTTTATATGAATAAAATGAGTGTCCCCAACCTTTTGAACCACAGTGTACGTTTGTACCTGAAGTGTAAAAGTATTTGCTTTAAAAATACAATTTCTGATTTCATTTCATTTCTGATTTATGCTCATTAAAAAAAAATGTCAACATTTAAAATATACTTGACTATTTAAAAAAGTATTATTTCTATTACTTCTATCACTCGTCATATTCATCATACAGCCCTGAACTGCATGGACTTCATCCAGTTAGACTATTATGACATTTTTCTTATTTTCTTACAGTTGCAGCTGTATGTCTACAGCTAGCTTTCTAACTACTGTGTTGGTGCAACAGGTCAAACAAATCAGCCAGTTGACCTATCACTAAGCCCCAAAACCCACTTGGTTACTCTCGTTGCCTGTGACAAGCTATTGAGCCTGTTTTGTCCACTGTGGAGTGTTAAGTGCAGAGGAACAGGATGTAGCCCGTGACATTTAGGTATCTGATTTAAACCACACACAGTGTTACGGTGTATTGTTAATATTTGAAAGGTTGCCAGACGTGTCCAGGTCTGGTCATAGCATACATTTATTTAGGCGAGGGGTTTAGTGAAAGGTGCACTAGGATTGGTTTCAGTCTGAAAGTAGACCAGATCTCCCTTTTCAGAGTAGCACGTAGCAACACATGCTACCGAAAGAAGTGGAATGGACAGTAGCACTTATAGATGTAGTATCTGAAATACTGCAATACAGCACATATACTTAAGTACATAATGAAGTTCTTGGAAAATCAGCTAATTATATAATTTGACGAGGCAGCAGAACCTTTTGCATACAAGTGCACATGGTCTTTGTTACTGCCTCTAGTGAAAAGGTATAAACATCTATAGCACCATCTTTCTGCTTGAGATGTCTGTGATAGTTAGACGCCATTTAATTGAAGTCATTAGATTGGATGATTATTCTACATGGTTGTGTAATAGCCATGAAATATAGTGGCCAGTATGATGAAAGACGTGATGAACGGTGCAAACGTGGTTATCTCATGATGTTCCTATTTAACAGTGAAAAGATAAGAGTACCTTCAGGCAGGTTTTATTAAACAACATGAAAATGTGATGTCAAATGCCTTCAAGAAGCTGCTTTGATAGCAGAAGTTAGCCCTTTTCATTACTTTCAATTAATATATTTAGACGTGTGTGTGTGTGTGTGTATCTCTGTTTAATCATCTTGGTTCTCCCAGCATGTTTGCCTCCTTCTAGCACACTGCTTATAAATTATAGCTGTGCAGTTTGTCCATCCATCTGTTATAGTTATCACTCAGTCTCGCTCACTGACCTACAGGAGCTGTGCCACATACAATGCAGTCTCTGTTAGTTTGGCTTTGTTCTCCAGCATGCTCTACTAAAAATGGAAAACAATGAGTTTGAGGTGTCAACTTTAATAGGACAGTATTTACATTTATCTTAGGTGAAACATATACCGAAAGTAATTGGACATATCTATCTAAACCAAAAAGAGTTGGAATGTTATGCAAAATGTAAATAAAAATGTAAAAATACTACAAATACAACATTTTAAATGTTGTGTTAAATTGATGCAAAATTTTGTGTTTGATGTCAGCAACACGTTTAAACAGAGTTGGGACCGGGGATTGTTTGTCACCATCTTCATCACTTCTTCTATTAACAGCTCTCTGTAAGTGTTTGCGAACTGAGGATGCAAATTGTGGGAACTGAGGATGCAAAGTTCTGAAAGTGAAATATCTTCCGTTCTTGTTTTATACAGGATTCCAGCTGCTCAACACTTCGGGGTTTGGGAACTGAGAAGACGATTTCGTTCAATCTTTACATATTGCTCTTCTTATCAGAATGACGTTATCAAACTGCGAGGATGAAGAGTAGCACATCTATCTTCTTCCGAGACGTGTCAAGCCGGCTATGTATCTTTTCAGACTGTCACTATTACAACGTCATTGGACACAGCTCAACAAGCTCGGAGGAGAACGCAACCTGCCAATGATGTACTGCCAGTTACTTCAGCTAACAGATATGCTCATGTTGGCTAGAATTGTGAATGAGTGATTGGGAGGAAGGACAGCCATTCATCTTTGACTCCCAGGCATAGACGGCTGTGGTATCTCTGGGAATTGAACTTGCCACCTCTTGACAATTGAGCCAATGTTTTGGACAGTTGCATTACTCACTATCCCATTGTTTGGCCCTTTTCCCCCACCGGTTGAAAAGTCTTTGCCTGAAGTTTGTGTCGTATAAACAGCAGCAGTAACTGGTTATGTTTTCTGTTAAACTGTGATATAACCATTTTTGGGCTTTTTAAAATGCATGGCCAGCAGAATTCAGAATGGATGATTGACTTAGCCAGACAAGAACATTCTACTTTTTGGCTCTAGTTGCATGTTTTGGGTCCTGCAGTAGGGCGAGGTTAATTGATTTGGTTGAATATAAGCAATTAAGTTGCTTCTCTACACTGCACTACACACAGAATTAATCCTGCTGATTGCAGTCAGATCATCAGCAAACTGGCAGCCATACATGCCTAGGCCAGCATGTTTTACAGCTGAGGTGGTATGCTTTGAATCTTTTATTCTCCACACCTTCCCCATTTTATTCCATTCCATTCAAAGCCATCTGTATCTCTTCTCTTCTCTCCGAGTCCTCTAGAAACTGTATTTGTATATATCTGAGACTGAAACCTGCTCTTTCTTTGTGACACGTATTTGATATTTCATAGTGAACCCTGTCAGGCCTTGCAGTAGTCTTTAAATTAACAATGCCTACATCCTGCAGTGCTTATGATCTGTTGCTGAGCAGGTGCTTTCATGCAATCTTCCACTACTGAGGTCTTCTACAGTCTGCAGAATTGTTCACTATTTCTTGTTTCTCAAGACCTGCACCAAAACCTTTGTCAAAACTAATATTTTGGTTATGCCTCATTGATTTTTTTTTTCAAAGTTCTCAATCTGGACTGCCTTACTGATCATCATTTCTTTAGCATTAATGTTAAAAGACAACTCGCCAGACTGAATAGACCTTTCCGTAACTCTCCGGGGCATAAACCAACTATACAAGAACGCAGTTGGAGAAATAATCAAGCTAACAAACTGTCCAAATACTTATGATCCCTTAAAATAGGTTCACTGTGTAAAATGGGACTTTGTTTTTGTGATTTATACAACACAGAAGTGAACATCCTTTGGTTAAAGCCAACATTCTGCAGCTCATAATCATTGTTTCGTTTCATATTCAGTGACATACAGATGCAAGGTGAAGCCCCTTTCCATTTATTTGTGGATCAGAGGTCCTTTGGTCTGTAGTAGTGACAGCAGTATCCCATATAACCTACTGCCCTTATATGTGCCCTTAAGACACACTAATTAAACTCACACCTGCATTCGAGAAGCTACAAATTAGTGAAAAGCCACAGGCAGGAGGTCATTTCCCCGGAGTGTCTGAAGTTAGTGCTGCTTCTGAGCATTTCCCAGGTTCAGTCAGAACACGTGGCATAGCATGTTATGGGTTGCTGCATGATAACATATTTTTCACACTTCACCAAAGGGATTTGCGACAGCTGTGCCATAAAGAAGAAGCTGCCCAAACAGATGATTTCCACAGAGATCAGAGGGAGAGTTTTAACCTCTTGCCCACCATGTTGGCTCTGCTGCATCTCTGTAAATACCGCTGCTGAAATGCTTTAAAAGAACAGCAGAAGTCAACTGTGTCTCTTAGAGACTGGGGAGAGAGGCTGCTGCCCTGGCAAAGTGACTGTCCCTCATGTCTGCCAAGAAAGCTTAGTGTTTTTTTTCTGCCTTTGTTCTGCTTGTTGTTTGGTGTGTGGGTGTGTGTTTGTGGGGAGGGGAGGGGTGCTTGTACACCTTGCACCAATTTACTGTGGAAGTATCTGTCAAAAATGAATAATCAGAGTAAACCAGAGTGTTTGGTAATCATATGTTATTAGTTATGGAGAATCGCATTTGCATTTAATTTATATGTTGTATTTTCGAGTTTCAGTCTGAAAGTCTGAATTTTTGTATTCGTTTAGGGGCTTTATGGAATGTAGCTCTGGGCTCTGCTCACTGTGTGGCCCCTTAAATATTATTGTGAATGAAAAAATAGTGAAAATACAGAATATTGTAATCTCACTGGCAAGGTTTTGTGTTTCTACGTTATCTATAGGACTGTCGGGAGCTTTGTTTCATGCGACACTGCAGTGTTAAATTAGGCTGGGACATATCTACACCTTGACTCCATCAAAACAAACTTTCCTGTTCTATCTGCGTTTCTAGGTTTTGCCTGATCTGTCAGCTATTCGTGGATCTACATGAAGAAAAATCAAGAAAAGGAAGTCACAGCCTTTTCATTTCTGTTAATGATGCGTGGAACTATAAAAAATATGATCAGATGTAAAGATAAATTATTTACCCATTTCTAATACAATTTTGAAGGAATGTAGGTGTTTATACATTTTACATAGTTGTTATTCCACCGATCTTAAACGACCTGCTGAAAATAAACATTTCTTCTTTGTGAGGAACGTATTGATTTGATTGTGGTAGAAGCCTAAAGAAGCCTAAATAAATTGATCAGCCATAACATTAAAACCACCTCCTTGTTTCTACAACATCTATCAATTTTATTAGCTCCACTTACCATATAAGAGTACTTTGTAGTTCTACTATTACAGACTGTAGTCCATCTGATTCTCTGCATACTTTGTCACCCTCTTCTCCAGTGGTCAGGACCTACAAAGGACCGATACTACAGGGCAGATACTATTTAGGTGGTGGGTCATTCTCAGCACTGCAGTGACATTGATGTGGTGGTGGTGGTGCGTTAGTGTGTGTTGTGCTGGTACTACTGGAGTTTTTAAACACTGTGTCCACTCACTGTGCACTCTATTAGACACTCCTACCCTGTTGGTCCACTTTGTAAATGAAAAGTCAGAGACATTACCACATCTGTAGCTGCACTGTTTGCATTGGTCATCCTTTGATTCTTCATCAGTGGTCACAGGATGCTGTTCACAGGAAGGTGGACTATTCTTGGCCATGCAGAGACACTAAGGTGTTTATAAAATCCATCAGCACTGCTGTGCTTGATCCACCCGTACCAGCACAACACACACTAACACACCACCACCACATCAGTGTCACCATAGCATAAAAAAAGACCCACCACCCAAATTATACCTGCCCTGTGGTGGTCCTGTAGGGTCCTAAAGAACAAGGTAAAATGGAATAACAATATTATATGAAACAAATGAACTACATTCCTTAACTATAGAAGTATGAAGTGTAGCTATATGGTAAATGTATCTGATAAAATGAACAGACATTGTATAAATAAGGTGCTTTTAATATTGTGGTTATTATCAGTGTATGACCGTAGTGCTGATATAGCCCACTGCTACTTACAATCACAAATGTATGAGTCTGCACCTTCAACACAGTTTCTCCGCTTAATGAGTTGCAATAATTTATATGGGCAAAAAATCATTCATGATACATTTCTATTTGTCTGCTCTAAAAAACTGAATAATTAAATTAAAACTTCTCTGAGCTCCTTGGCTCACCGTAATGCTTTACTTTAATAAAAGCCAACTTCCAGACAGAGAACGCTGCTGGCACATAATGCAGCATTATTATTTCCTCAGCATATGTGCTCTATGTTTTCAAAATGAAGCCTGAAAGCATTCACTTTTTATAAAATCCAGCCTTGTTGCTACATGCTATTGTTAAACAAAGATTTTGAACTGAAGATAGTCCGTATACTGTAATTTGTGTCAACAAACTGAAGTGCCACAGTGAAGTACAGTGAAAAAAACTGCTTAACTACAGCATTTATTGTAGGGCAACTGACACACGATTACATGGAATTATTTGTATAGGCTGTAGGTCCAAAAACATCAGATGAAAACAGAGATCAAATTTCTCCTTGTGTACATATTAGATATTTAATTAATTACATATTATAACAAAAATAACTTGCATATGAAGTTAGATCATTTTAAGCAGTTCTAATCACTAATCACCTCATTAGCAGTCCATTAGCAAGTTAAAGTAGGTGTTGAAGCAGAAAAAAACATAAAAATGTGCAGATAGTGGGCCTCGAAGGCCAAGGTTGGGAAACACGGCACTATATGGAAGTATTAGTACACATTACACCTACAGGAATTTTAATGACATCACATTCTAAACCCATAAGCATTAATATCTGGACCAGTTCTTTCAGTTCTAACAGCATGTGTGAACTCTGCAGTAGCTCTGCATGCACTGATCAGTGTTTGTTCTGTTCTGCACTACTTGAACACTTGCTGTGCTTCCTAAATGCTTTACTGTTTCAGTAAAGTTCACAGTGGACGGTGGAATATCTAGGAGGGGTGAACAGAGGGAAAGAGCTTTGTTCACATTAGCTGTTGTTTATCATTATGTCGCTACGTTTGCTAGCTTGTTACCCAGCTAGCTAGATAACTGCTATATGTGTAATAACTATAACAGAGACTAACTCTTCTTTGTGCAGCCTCAAAAGTCAAACAAAGTTTGAAGTGGTGCAGCTACATCTGTGGTCTTGACTCCACATGTCCTGCATGTCACAGTTCTTTTTTATTTACTACAGCATAGTCTTTGTAGCTGAACAGGATTACTTTTGGGAGCATGTTGCTTCTCGTACACTGGCTCCCCCCAAAACTGGCAACAGAACTTTACTTGTTGCTAGGTTACGGATATAAATTTATTTATATAAACCATGTTTCGATCCAAACAGAAGACCTCAGAATATGTGTTATAGAGGCATATGAAACTAGAAAATGATACAAAATCAATGCAACAGACCTTGATGTATACCAATCTACAGTAACACAAATTGTTTACAAATCGAGAAAATTCAGACTTCAAAATTCAGTTGCTACTCTCTCTAGGAGTGGGTTTCCTGATAAGATTACTCCAAGAGCACAACAGGCAGCCCTGAACTCAAGGTCAACAACAAAAGACCTACAGGAGCTCTACAAACTTCAAAAACATGTATTAATATGTCCACATTAGAAAAACAGTAAACATAAATGGTGTTCAATAAAGAACAGCACAAAGAAAGCCACTGCTGTCTAGGAAAAAAAAACACTGTGGCCCATCTCAAATTAGCCCAAGACCACCTGGATGTTCCCACAGTGCTTCTGGGAAAATGTCTTTTACACAAATGAGACAAAAGTAAACGCTTTTAGCACAAATATGCAACACTGTCTTTAGAGAGAAAAACATGTGAAGCATGGTGGTGGGAGCAATATAGTTTCTCTGAAACAATGAATTCAAAGGTGTGTCAAAATATTTTACAGGAAAACGTAAGAGTAGTAGTCCATGAACCCAAGCCGAAGATTGGTGGACTATTTGCTGCTAAAAGGGGTCTACAGGTTATTAAATTCAAGTATTTATTTACTTTTTCTAGCTTACACTGTGGCTGTTACTCAATGTGCTTAATAAAAGGCATGAACAGTACAACAGTTAATCTGGTTAGATTGTGTTAGTATGTGATTCTGACTTGGATAACAATCAGACCACATTTAATTAATAATTAATGCAAAAATGAATGACTTTAAAAACTATTTACAGCAGACTTCAGCATCTCTGAGGAGCATCATCTTGGTTTAGCACATTATCAGTAAGAAATGGAGGAAGAGACATTTAGTACATTTCACACAAAGTTGTAACTGTGAACAACAAATGCATTAGTTTTTGTATCCTACACCTGATTAGTAAGCCATACCTGCCCTCTCACTTTACACAAAAAGTAAAAAAAAAAAAAAAAGTCTGGCACCCAACTAGTGATGGTGAAGATCTTGATGTTTTCTTCAGGCTATCTGTGCAGATTTCATTAAGAAATTGGTGGGGCGTGGCCTGAGTGCTTTAAAAAAGTGTGGGTCAAATGCCTGCTTGCTCCATTGGTTCCAGCAGCCATGTGCATAACTGTCTGTATTAGGAAATGAAATGTTTTAATATGTATGATTTGTGTTTTCTTTGATTAAGTCTTCTGCTAGCTGAACTTCTAATTGACAGGAGTCAACAATTACATTGTCTGTGCACTATTCGGACAATTCAAAAGATGACATTGACTTTTCTTTTGTTGCTAGATAAGTAGTGACTGATAAATGGGTATTAGGTCTGACAATGTTCTGAAAATTCAAAAGAAAGGATATACAGTCTAGATCAAAGTATAATACACTTTAATAGAAAGCTACTCCAATAAATTGCAGTCTTAACAGAACAGCCACTCTATAGCTATTCACCTGTACTAAGCTGCTCCTCTGCATCAGCCTAAAATAGTTTCGCATAAAATAGTTTGCAACTTGTACAACAGTTCATGTGGGATGGAGAATTGGGAACAAACAGGAAATGTTATCTGCTGTCTGGCATTTCATTTGCTCCTGTGACACCAATTCTAATGCATAATGTAACCTGCTCCGTTGCATGGCAGGTTGTACGCCCTCAAAGCCTATACACAAAGCCTGCATAATTATTGGGGGGGGGGGGGGGGGGGAGTTGGAAGGGGGTGGCGGGGCAGCACTGCAAAGGCAATACAAGCCCATTCCCTATCTAGATAATATAATATGAATCACTTCTGTGTGTGCCATATATGCAGAATTACTGGAGTGAAGTGCTTGTTTCCCATTCAATGTGCTCTCTGTCAGTTTTACAAAAGGATTTTAGAAACTTGATCAAATGAAAGCCTGAGGCTGTAGAGTTACAGCAAGACACAACTCCTGCCTCTGTCTTCTGAGTTTGAGTAAGAAAGCTAGTAATTAGCCTTATATTGTTACTAGATGTATGCAAACGTTGGGCACCCAAATTAACCGAGTGAAGATTGTATTAAATATTAAAATAGGGTTTCAAGAAATCAATATTACATATGTAAATATTTGTGTTAGCAGCATTGATTTAGACCATGCTTGTGTCAGTCTGTGCTTGTAACATAAACTTGAACCTGAGTGTTGCAAATTATTTCCAAGTATTGGCATTTAGCTGTTATATGTTAAAGGGCCCTTATTTTATATACATGGATGCGATTGTCTCTCTGAGGTCCACATATGATGTTTGTGTCATCGGGCGAATGCGGGGTACACCAGTTCACCAGCCCATCACATGGCCAACACTCACTTACACCTATGGGCAATTTTAGAGTGACCAATCAACCAATCATGCATGTGTTTGGACTGTGGGAGGAAACCGGAGTACCCGGAGAAAAGCCACTCAAGCACGGGGAGAACATACACACTCCACACAGAGCAGTGCTAACCTCTACAACACCATGCCGCCATAGAACTACTTAAATAAAACTATTTTTTTAAATAATTCATTAATCTGTCAACTGCTTCAAAGCATAATAAATTCTCTGACTCTTCTAACCATGAGCTCCTCTAAGCAGTTGGCTGAAAAAGAAAAGCTAACTATGCCAACAGAGCAGGTGACGCCTGTAAAAAGGCTAAAAAAAATGTCTTTAGGGGACCTATTGAAGTAAAGACAAGATCTGGCAGACAAAATAAGTTCTTAGATAGAACTGTTCATATGCTCGCCAGAAAGGTAAAGCAAAACACTACTATTTTATTATTATTTTTTAATAATGTGTTGGATATTTTGACATTAGGAAAACAAATGGGCTGTTTTTACAGCTTAAATAATAGACTGTCACATCGTTTACCCATTACATCATTCAAATAAGATAGTAAAATTTGATATGGGCCTGTTAGCAAAGCCTTTGCAGGTATGCTTGTTTATTTATTTACTTGATCAATAATGCTGATTTTTTTACCTTATTTTTTTAGGCAAGGCAGCATGCCTGCAAATGTCTTCCTGGCAGCACACACTGTATATTAGTGCTGCACATTTCTATGCGTGTTTCTATAATTCAGTAAGCTTCTATAGGAGGCTATACAGCTATACGTCTCCATGTGGATTAAAGCCTGCAGGTTGCCCCTCTCTTTCCTCACTGCTTATAATAATTGGCTTCTTATTTCTCCTCCTTCTTGAGCACTAACTGCTGTGAATAAATAAGACTCAAACTTGCTTTCCCCCTGTAACCACTGCACATGGAAGCCATTCATCATTTATTCACTCCAGGCACCGTAGCACTGTAGCACACGTTGCCACACACATCACACAGCTTGTGCCTATGTGTATGTGTCTAATGATCCAAACTAATGGTACAAACAGCCCTGTTTTTTAGATATCTGCCAGAATGGGGCCTCTCTTTATCTCCCCATGTGTTATTGATCTGATAATTAACTCCTCTGTGAAGCCTCACGTCATCTTTATGGAGTCATTGTGAGGTGAATGGATTGAATATGGCATTTGAGAACCACTCAGATGGGAGATGGAACAGCAACATCTCAAGAAGATCCACTGCATGCTGTATCAAGGGATGCCTTCTTATGTTTAACGTTTGATCCACAGCAATCATGATCCAAGAGTAATTACGTATTGAATCGGAAACATTTCTGAGGCAGGCTTTAGCAGTCAGGATTCATTATGTCACAGGACTATGAGAAGCTTTGGTTAGAGTGATGACACAAGCATGGTGTCATTTTAGATTTGCCTTTCTCAGCGTTTGTAATGCTGCCACATAGCTCACTGAAAACAGGTGGAGAAATTTTGTGGAAACTTTCAAGCTAACCCATTTATGGTTTTCAGTTGAAGAGATATTTAATTAAAAGCTATGTTGTGTGTACAGCCGTATGGGAAAAGGAACATCCTTTACATTTCATTGCTGCCCCCCCCAAAGAAAATCCTAAAAAGCACATGAACTACAAGAGGTTTTTATTGTTTTATTGTATTTTAGATATTCCATCTATTAATTACAGTCCTCCACAAACAGCATGGTGCGACATGGAACAAAGAGTACAGAGTGCAGACGTGCAAACATACGTGTGCAACAAAATTTAACTAGAAACAATAAATACAATAAATTATACAGACATTACACACAGTAAACAGACAGGACACCACTCATTTCTGAACATGAGGTAGGCTGCTGCTCTTTATACTTGCACATAAAAGCACATGTAACTTTTATTTTTTATTTTCATTTATAAAAAACTTATAATATTATTATATTTTATATATTTTGTATATATGTTTTTTTTATCATTATTTCTTTTTTGTTATCTTTATCTAGTGGTGAATGGAGGAACAGCAAAGTAAAAATTTCATTGTACTTCAGTGTAATTGTCTGTTTCTGCTGTGCATATGACAATAAAACTCTTGAATCTTGAAAGTGTAGAGATATTTAACACACTGTGATCTGTGAGGTTGAGCAGCCTGATAACAAACACAGCAGTTACTGAGCAAGTCCTTGGTAGAGGTAGAAGTATCAGCAGCAGTGCAAGTAGAGGGGGTATTTAAATCCGTCCCTGTGAGTTTAAAAACCTGATTTCAATTTTTGTTGATGATTTGAACACAGCAGTTGTTATTTACGTTGTGTGAAAAATTCCATGATGAATGGACTAAAGGAAGTGGTCCAAAATCAACTCTTCATTTTGTCCTACGTTGATAGTTATGAACAATCTAGCTGTCTCCTGTAAAGGTACTGGTTTAGAGATATGTTTTTTGATGATTTTGTTTTTATGATTTTGTCATCTGTTCAGATTAAAATAAACAGAAGTAAAAAAACGAAATTAAACCCTTTGATTGTAGTTGTAATCATTAAATAACAGTGTACTAAATTATGTAATTACATAACTACATTTGAATAGTAATATAATGGAAAAATACGACTTCTGAGACAATTTCATGAAACAGACGGTATAAGTGAGTTACGCGATCTACGTGTAACTGGATGGAGGTCTTTGGTGAGTGATTTTAGAGATTCACCCTCAAACACACACACTCAGTCAAAGGGAGACGCCAGAGAGACGAATTTGACACATCAGCAGACACGTCGGCTGTCGTCCGGAGACCGATGACGAATGGGGGAGATGAATGTCATGACGAGGCGCCTGGCTCCGATAAATTAATTCGAGAGCACCGCTCGTCATTTAAATGAGATTTGCACTCTGTTTGATATAAATCACAATAACCTTCCCCATTTTCAGCTTCATTCACTTCTAAGACACGTCGTGTGTGCCCAGCTCGCCAGGGTTTTTTTGCCTGCAGGTGACTCATTGATCTCCTCACCTCGAATCCATTAACCCTGAGTCTGTCTCAGTCTCCCGGCTGAGAATAATGGCCATGGTTGGGAATTCTGGGAATGCTGCTGGAGTCTGGGCCTGCCTAAAGCGCCTGAGGGGGAAACTGGTGATTCACACCCGTGACCAAATCTGCCTTGCTGCAACTTAGCACTGTTTACTGATTGGGCGAAACCCATTATGAGCTGCTCAGTGGTCCAGCTGTGGACTTGGAAAAGGGAAGCGTTATCACCACAGAATTACAATGACTAGAGTAGACACAGCGCACTGTAGCGTGGCAGTTTGGGCCTGTACATAAAAAAACGACTCCCATAAAATGTTATGGGTCAGTTCCTATGACAGTAGAAACAGGGCTGCTGGTGGAATTCATCAGAGCATGCACAGTTATATTCAGAAACTTCAGTGAGAAAACAGATATCACACACTATCTGAAATTATTATCACTTCACCTGTCTTAGTAGATCACATACTGCTATTAGTGTATGTATTATCATGTAAGGTCATGTGTAGTCTTGTTTAGTAATTAGTAAGTACAAAGTAAGTAGTTGCATCATCCAAGCCAAGTCAGCTGAAAAGATTTTCATATTGTGATTATGGATATAACAAAAAGTTACTCTACTACTCAAACATAACATCATTTCCTCTACTCAGGTAAATGATCATTAAAGTAACAGTGGTTTTATGTAAGTGTGGATTTTCACTAATCTGTGTACTCCTGATAGTGAGCAAATAATTCTTATGTTAATGTTATAAAACAATTTAAAAATGTATTAGTTTTGGGAGTTAAACAACCTAATACATGGTGTAGGATTAAATAAACATTTAAGAAAATGTTGTCTAGTTCTGTAATCCAGCTTTGACTGCAGCGAATTTCATTTACATTTAAAGCAACACTTTAAAATATGTAAAGGCGAAATATGTATATTTCATGTGTGATAAATCGTAGGTGTAAGTAACACTGTTTTAGTTCCTTGGCTCCTCTGCTCAACATCTGGGCCAGCTGTTGGCTCCTTGTCTAGCAAGGCGAATCTGTATAGAGACAGATCTAGACTCTGCCTTGTGGGGGGGCAGTTTGCAATGCTCTCGCTGTAAAAAATGACACTAAATAATTTCCTTGCCGGTTTATGTGCCTTCAGCTTCCCAGACTGATTAATGCTGTAAATGAGAGTAATAATAGTAATAGTAATAATAATAATAATAATAATTATATAGTTTTATAGCACTATTAATATTATTATTATTATTATTATTATTATTATTATTATTATTATTATTATTATTATTATACTATACATGTCATAAGCATGTACACCTGTTGTAATTACATGTTCCATAATTTACGCTACATATAAACATTATTCATTAAACATTTTTTTTTATATTAAAAAAAGATGCATACGTGCTGCATTATTTTAGGTAGTTGGCCAACATTGCAGTGGGACTTTTTTTTTAAAGGAAATATACTAGAAATATGTTTATGTTTACAATGTTCTAATGAGTGGATATTATTATGACAACTAACTCTGAAAAAAACATACTTTTGTTATGTATGTGTTATGCATGTAATGTAAATGTGTCAATGTAATTATAAATATTAATAAGCAATTATATAGGCTCATGTTAGGCTTGATAAGCTATTATGCATGCTTTAAAATTATTTGTAATGAATGTATATAGCCCTGTGAATGCAGAATACATAGAAAGTGTTACCCCAATTGCTACCAACAACAATTACCCAGTAATGGCTCGGACCTTAAGTTTCAGTATTTCTAGACATACCCAAGATTTTAGGGAATCACTTAGCTTATCAGATTATTAAAGCCTTTGCATGTGTTTTTCTGAAATCTAACAGTGACCATTTAAAAGAACCCCAATCTAGACTTTGAACTTTCTTGCAGTGAACCTGAAATATCTTGTGTTGCCGGCAGGATATTTCATAGTGCACACAAAAACATCCTGCAAATGTGAATGCAAACGCTTCAAGCTACACGGACACCTTTTTTGCCAGCTGCATTTTAAGAGTTACAGTAAGGGGCGCTATAACGACAGCCAAGCCTGACAAAGCTGTCTCGTACTGCTGTGAGTCTTACCCAACAATAGCATAAACATACCAAATCCCCATTTGATTCCACCAGAACAGCTAAAATTGATTACTGCTCTATTGTGCATGTTGAGCTGTTGAGGCTGTTGGAATAACAGTAGATCCCGCTCTGATTTGTCCTCTTGAGTGTTTTTTAACCTCCACAGCAACGTAGCATTTTAGTTTAAGACAGATGTTTAAACAAAAACAAAACAATAAATATGTATGCACCGTACATACAAAATCACGGCATCCCCACTGTTTATAATAAATACTGATTTGTTTCATAATCAAGAAAATGGAATCAGTTTACATGACCTGAACTTCACAATATATATACTAAAGAATTCTAGAGGAGAATGCAAGTACAGTGCTGAGTTTACCTCATTTACCACATTTACCAAGAATCAAGAAGACTCTACACTTTACACTGTTTTATAGCAGAACCACATCTCCAGCTCTGGCTTTTAGTTGATGGGTTTTTTGTAAATTTGTTGATGTGACTGTGAAGAACCTCCACACTGTTATGAAGTAAAGGTAGTTTAAAGAACCTCCATAACATAAAAGGTTTTATACCAGTTAAAGTTTATTCTTCAAGCATCATTCTTTTTCTAAGTGTGCACTGGATTATATGGTTGAGCAATTCTGAAACGCGTCTGACTGTATGTATACATGTATTTGTTTACATAAGCATTTGGTGGGAAGAGGCTGGTTTCTCTTCTCCAGAGAGACTGACAGCTGAAAGATCGTAAGTGCATCTGAATCCCACTGACTGATCATACAGAAGATAAAATGTGAAAATCAGTGTTTCTGTGAGGAGCCGCGTGAACTCTGCGTTGCTCTGCCACACAACATGTGTGCACATATGGCTGGAGGAGAAGGCAGTAAGATGAGCTGCCGAGTAAGCTGAGCCAACCCAAGTATCTAGGCAACCGAATTCAATATAAATCATTGACAGCATTTGCAGAAAAAGGCAACAATATTATTCTGCTTTCCTTCAAGCACCCCTGCAACCCACCTGAACCTCATCTCCTCCTCTTTGCTGTGTCTGACTTTATCAATGCCTTGGTGTAATTTATTAGACTTCCGCGTGAAGGACATCCGCCACTTCCTGTGAGAGCATGTCGAGCGCCTTTTGATGTCACTTCTTATTGGAGTCGTCCTATCTTTCTTTTCTCGCTGTGCTTCTGGTCTGCTTTCCTTTCTGAACTAAACTTTTGAACTGGATTATTGGTGTCTTGCCAGATGATCTTAGACGTACTGATCTTCCTGCACAATGTAGAGCCTTGGTCGCTGCCGAAAGCTACCACGGCTGCACGGTATATGTCATCACAGCTTAGTGGCTTTGATTGCATTAAAAAAAGAAAAGGTGGGAGTTGTTTGAATTTTAAGTAGATAGATACTTTATTGATCCCAGAGAGAAATTCAAGATCTCTGTATTTAACCCATCCATGCAGTGAAACACTCACATATACACACACACTAGGGGGCAGTGAGCATACTTGCTGTGGGCAGCCCTACCACAGCACCTGGGGAGCAGTCAGGGGTTTAGTGCCTTGCTCAGGGGCACTTCAGTCCTGTCTGTCAGTTCATGGGATCGAACCGGCAACCTTTCGGTCGCAAGGCTGGTTCCCTAACCTCCAGCCCACGCCTGCCCAGAAAATAGAACAGTTCTGGGCATAAAACACACATTTTTGTCTGTTAACTTACTATTCAAAATTCAGTTCACATTAGACACATGAACTATAATTATTAGTGTTTTTGTTGCTCCCTCTATCTAATCAAACAGGCTGGAGTGTTGGTCAGATTTAACAGTTGTGCAATGTGGAATAAACTTTACCTGCTTGAAGTCTCCTAGACCCCTTTCTTCTTGCTGACAAAGCTCAGAAAAAATGTGTTCACTGTTGTTGTTTGCTTTGTTAAATTGTTGGTCCTTAATGAACAATTTGATATTTCCTGGTTGTAAACACACAATGACTATTTACATTGGAACCTCCTTACTGGCCATCTGTCAAAACCTTGTTTCATGAGCGGTGGTGGCTCGGCTGTCACATTCTATGTCGTATCTTTACATGACGTCTCATCTTTTATATTTTGTAACTGTCTAAGGAAAAACATGTCTCTCCACTTTTGTTGATTTTCATTCTTTCTATAACATTAGAAAAAGGCAGCCATTCTTTATATCCTGTTAAAGTTTCATGATGTATTGACCAATACGAATGCTCCAAAATCACTTAGAATAAAATGTCTTCACATTAACTTACATTTAAAGGTCTTCTTTAAAAGTTCCTATTTTGGAAAGGCCTGTTTTTCTATGGACAGGATTTGAAGTGCTCAGTCTGTCCCCTTTGGTTGTGGCTTCCATCCCCTGAAATCACAGCCTGACCTTCTAACTGAACTTAACGAGGTACTGACTCTAGCCTCCGCAGTGTCTCCTGCTGTACTTTTACTTAATGGCTTTAACATACATGTTGAGTCTAAGTGTACAGTTGCTCAAGATCTCAGAACTATATCTTAATGTTTTGATTGAACTCGTATGCTCTTATGGCTACACAGTTGACTTGGTTTGTTCTTAGGGTCTAAATGGTGTGAGTGTTGTAGGTTCCAAGATTGGTATCTCTGATTGTCTGCTTGTGGATTTCAGCCTTAGACTTCCTCTAAGATGAAAACCACAATATTGTATCACAGCCTTAAGTCAGTTGATGATCAGTCCTTCTCTACTTCTGTGTGAGCTTCTTTTCTTTCTGATTTCAATTCATGCTGAATAAGATCCTCTCAAAGTATAAATACACTATCTCTAAAGCTTTTGATGCACACGCCCCATTCAATGCCTGACTTGTGTCCTTCTCTAGTTCCTGTCTTTGGTTCACTCTTCATGAAAGCAACTGGCCAATGACTTGAGCAGCTTTATTGAAAACTGTACTCAATGTTCACTCCATTGCATACAGGTCTGCCATCAATGCTACCGGTTCACATCGCATTTCTTCCATAGCAATTTCCACTGCAAGGCTCAGCTGAGCTATGTGAGGCATTTTTTCACTTTTTCATAATAAAATTGTTTCTATGAATAACCTTTTAGTCGACTCGTAACAATCAGGATGCTACACTTATCCTTTTACCAACTTCACATTGACCACCATGCACCTCAGACTTATTTAAGAAATGTAACTACAAGCATGTTAGTAGCTTTCTTACTCAAAACATGATCTCTACTTCCATTTCTCACTTAATTAATGCATCTCTCAAATCTGGAACTGTCCCATTAGAACTGACTGCAGTTATATCAGTCTTGAGGAAACCTGGTTTAGATTCAACAAGTTTGAAAAAGTGCTGACCAATTTCTAATCTCCCTTTCCCAGTAAAACTATTGGAAAAAGTTGTTGCGCCTCAGCCAAAGTCTCATTTAACATTAAATGATCTGTTTGAATGGTTCCGGTCAGTTTTCCAGTGATGTCTTAGTACAGAGACAGCTCTCCCTAGAGCTGTAAATGACCTGCTATATAGCTCAGAGTTTGGAGCAATTAGTATTCTTCTGCTCCTAAATCTCAGCTCTGCTTTTGATACAGTCTCTCATGACATACACATTTCCCATCTATCCATGCTATTGGCATCTTGGGTACTGCTCTTCTCTGCCTTATTTCCTACCTTACCCACCGACAACAGTTTATCACTTTTAAACACTGTAAGTCCTCCATTTCTGCTGTTGCTCAAGGTGTCCCTCAGGGTTCTGTTCTTGGTTCCTCTTCTTTTCAGAATTGACATGCTTGCACTCACATTATCTGTCAGCATCAACATTGTTATGCTGATAATACTCTCATGCCCAACACCACATGTAGCTGTGACATTAAGAGTTGGATGAGCTCATTTATCCTAAAACTAAACTCTATTACGAAAGATATTCTTATAAATGCACCTAAAACATTCACCAGTACCTGATCTAGTCCATGATGGGGTAGAGATCTTCAGGTCTTCAGATGCTGGTTAATGCTGGTTAACTAGTTTTCATTTAGACCACTGTAATGACCTTCTTTACGCTTTCCCTGCTAAACTCCTCACAAAGTTACAGTATGTTCAAAACTCAGTAGCTGGAGTCCTCACTCTTACAAACACTCAGCACACATTACACAGTACTATACAAACTATTAATACAATACAAACTACTCCGCATAACCTTGAAAACCATATATGCTCTTGCCACATCATACATTGCTGAACACCCCCATCCCTAGACCCCTGCCCGTACTCTCATGTCTTCTGCTACTGGTTTGCTAAACGTGCGCTGGATCTTCAGTAGGCGGCAGGGTATTTAGCATAACAGCTCGAAAACATTGTAACTAACTGGTTATATCTGATATCTGTCATTATTCTGAACATTTAACGCCATTTAATGTGTTAAACTACAATTCTCACTAAACTACACTTGAACATGGTGGTGATTTTGGATGCCATTTACTTAAAAACTGTAAAGTAGAATTACTTTATAATTCATATGTACATAGTGTTCTAGACTCTGAACTGATATCTGTTGACTTTATGGATTACTATTAGAAATTTCTAGTTTATATAGCTGTGAATTTTACTTGTTAACTAAAGGCTTTTTCTCAGGTCTGAACGTGTAATGACTCTTACATACAAGTGTACTGCAGCCGTGCACTCTCTAGTTCATGGCTAGTTTAACTGCGTTTAGGCGTCAGGCGGCTTAACCGGAGTTTAAAGTTGATGGGGGAACAGGCAAGTGGTCAACAAGAATCAGTGAACGCTCATAAACAAAACCACCCCAATCCAACACTCGAGCACAAAGAAATTCACTCAAACACAGAAAGCAGTCGAAGGTGATTCACTAGGACAGCTATCGAATCGAGAGTGAACACTTCTTTCTGTGCTCATGAGCTTCACATTTACGCTTGTGCTATTTACATAAGTGAGTTTTTGAGAGGTCTAGTTTTGACATTGACAATTCACAATTCCCATACCCTGCCAGTTACCTTTGAAACTGCGTTTAGCACCGTTCTCCCTCTAAAACCAGTCCCAGTATGAAGATGGACTGAGAGGGATGAAACCCAATTCCGTTACTTTCATTATGATGGCTCTCTGGCCCTCCGCTTGTAATCTGTTTGAAGAGTTTAAACTAGAGTTATGATTGGTCGAAGTTTTCTTTTCCCTACAGGTTGCTGCCCAGTGCGGTTACACCTAGAGACGAGTTGCCTAGCGCGCAAATGCACAGACAGTTGAACTCAGAGCCATCGATGGCTTTTCTCGTATTTTGAAGCCACAAATCGTAGCAGCGTAGTTTGATGACTAAATGCGTATCTGCTACGCAAAATGCGTAAAGGTTGGCAGGTCCGGCTTTTCTTGAGGAAGAGCACAGAAGTTGGCTTTGGCTACTATGTCAGGCAATATAGTCAGAGGGATGGTGGTGGGGTTCAACAAGCCTGGGGCAAACAAAGCTGTTACTCTGGTGGTTCATCTTAGTCCACCACTGAGGGTCAGGAGAGCACTTATGGCTTCTGGCTTATGGCCCATTTAAACCATATGGCATATACGGTACATTAGACTTACTCTGAAATGAAGGTCAGAATCTTTTACAAGTTTTTTTGTGGCTGACTTTTCATGCTATCCAATTCAGCCAGTTTCTGATTGAGTTTCTTTCATTGTACAGCACCAACCAATCTAGGATGTTGAAGGCAAGCATTTCCCCTGAGAAATGTGAAGTGCCACCTCATCTTTTCAAACTGCCACCCGCACAATATTGTACAGCAGCTGACTGCTCAATTCCACGAGTGACCTAATAGATGCCCACCACTGGCTAGCAGCATTACAATTAGGATTCAGACGCATGATAGAAACTGCCTTCGTAGCTACTTGTGCCAGTCTTTTCTTTGTTCGGTTGCTTAGAGCTGCATGACTGAATTATACAAATTGACTAACAACTTGTGTGTCAAGTTGTTAGCTTTTCTCAAACACTGCATGTTGATTTTTATAAAAAAAAAGAAAATTACCGCATATCATGCTTCAAGATGACCATGACTAATACTTTATTTTAGAAATGCAACAGACCTGAGTAAATTCAATTCTTGGTTAAACTTTGGTTGTTGTTTTACTCACAGTCTGTTTTCTCATCGAATGTCTTTTTTTTATCTTTACAATTAATATCTAATAACCATCAAATCCATGGGAAGGTGACGTCTGAATGTTTTCAGTGATGGCAGAAAAAGAGGCTTCGTTTTTCTTATTTCGAGAGTTTGACTGCTCAGTCTTTTACCAGCAGCATTTCGTTTTAACCCTGAACATTTTGACAGGTGTGGTCGAGGGACAGAGTGAGAAATCAGTGCTATATATGTATATACTGTATATAGTTTAGGCAATAACTGCCTGGGTAAAAAGGAGCGAGATGAAAAGCACATCTCCGAAGAAATCTCCATCCGCGATTGCGTCCGTTTTGCTCTCTCTGGAGATGCGGCGCAGGATGAGTGAGGGCTGTCTTGACATCTATATTCATCAGTCAGCTTTTCCCTCTCTACTTTGGCTGTCAGGGGGAATCAGCCACAGCTGATGGGTTTGATTCTCCTTTTTGGACGCGACATTCCGGCAGGAGTTTGAGTAAATGACAGGGCGGGTCAGGAAAAACATGAACGGAATCTCACGGTGGGCTGCATTGAAGTGGGAATAGTGATGTCGCTCCATGCTTAGATCGGACGTGACATGTGACGCGCACACTTGTTTGCTCAGCCTGGCACTCCAGACCCGATGCCTAATCAAAACATTACCCTTTCTCATTTCACCACGCAGGACATCTAGAATACTGTGTAATCACCCTCTCAGCTTGAAGTATCCTTGAACTGTATTTCTTTTTAGGGAACTCTGAATGAAAGACGGGAGGTCAGGCAGCACTGAGCTGTAATTACACAGGCGCGCTCTGATATGATATTCAACTCCGCCACGCGCCGCCTTCGAAAATATTCAGCGAATTAGAAAACATGATCCACATCACTGCACATTAATATCTGCACCACATTGCATATGCGCATCGATATATTTGTGAAAAGCCTGCAGAGTTTAATTCCACCGAGTTATTAAACAATCTGTTATTCAGTAATGCAAATATGTTTGCATCTGTGCTTTTTTCATTCGCAGATGTGTTCTGTTCATGTCCCCTAGTCACCGCACGCAAGAGGGAGCCTGTGACTATTAAGCCCTTATTCAAATATAATTAATTTAAAACCCCAAATTTGAAAAATGCTGTTGGAGGAATTAGGACTTTATATTTAATTAAGAGCACTGAAAAGGAATAATTGCTCAGTATTACACTATACTTGTTTCATGCCTGACAGTTTTCTTGGCCCAAAACAGACTCACTGATTCCAATAGGGAGCCTTCACCCTGGGAGATTCCACACTGGTTTTTCTGCTCCTGATTGGCCCACACAGGCTCCCATCTTGTAGTTTCAACCATTATTAGTGCTGGAGCGACGCCCTCCTGGTTACTACTAACAAAAAGCAGAAGTGTGGGCTCCACTGGTGAAGTAACACACTTGTTTTTTTTCCAAGTTATAAAACATTATGCAAAATCTACAGGGAACACGCTCCTGCATGATCACTGTTTGGTTACTGAATTTAACATACTGTGTGAAAATAATAATGAATAAATGTGCCCTGTGCACAAGGTATTGGCATAATTGTTATTTTATGTTAGCTAAATAAATAGAAAGTGTGCAATTACCAGAAAACAGTTCATATTTAAGTGTGTTCACTTCTTTTTTTAACTTACAAAAATGTCATTGGACCAACTTTAGCACCTGACTGTATATAACCAGTTTTGTGTCAAACCCTTTTTTTTATTTAGAATATTAAAATAAATACAAAGTATATTAATACAAAGAGTAAAGATTTTATGTGTGTCAGTGTGTTTGTTTAACTAATTCCAAGCCTCTGCTCACAACAGACCATTATTGTTTGTATTTATTATGATATTATTTTTAGGTATGTGTAATCCATACTCCAATATATTGTCACTGTCCAAAGCAAAACAAGTATCTTCACGGTGATAACTTTACTGTAGATGGCTAAAGCACTTTACTTTCCAGGTAAGTCAATTAAGTTTTTTTCAGGTTTAGAGCAATTTTATTGGTCCAATCCTCATAAAATGTTGACACAATGTAAAGGTCAACTGTAAAGTCCAAATTACGCAGAAAACTAAAAATTGTAAAAATAATTAGACACTTTACTCAATCATTGGACAGCGTTGACATTAAATCTAGTGTGCTGGTGATGGAATTCAACAAATCTATATAATATAAATTTTGGAGCCAAAGATATTGACTACATTCTGAATATAAGAAACCTTGGCACTGTTTACTGTACTTAATCTTATTTGCACAGATATAATATATATATATATATATATATATATATATATATATATATATATATATATATATATATATATATATATATATATATATATATTTAATTATTTTTTTTTAACAAGCAAAGCCAAGCTTGGGTGCCGCTGACACTGTACTATATGCAGGAGGGTTGATAAAGTAAATGCTGGTTTATAAATCATATACAATACTCAAAACTCTACATCAGATTCAAAGCACTGCTTTTAGCAGGTCAGATAAATACTTACCTTATTTACAGTCATTTTGCATGTACAGTAATGTGTACCACAATGATGTGTCATAGAGGGTTTGTACTATATGTGTATGTGAAAATGCTGTTTGGGTCATTTTGACTGATGCTGTCATATACAGAGATGGTTTCACAGATCTAAATAAAAACCTGTCATTGGTGTGTACTGGTGTTATGATTGGTCTTGATTGCCCTGAGAGGGTAAAAAGAAGCTTTCCCACATTTCTTGTCAGAGTGGCAACAGATACTGTCAGACATAGATGCTAAAAATGGGCTCCATATGACTGACAGTCCTAGACATCTTATCACAGATTTTAATCTGTGATACAGAAATGAAGGAACAGGTTTCGGGAACGGATGCTTCGGATGCAGAGGATGATATTCTAGTTGAAGATCCAAATACTGAAAAGAATTCAGAGGATGAGTTTGTCACAATTAGATTAAAACAATGCAACACAGCCACTATTGAGAGAAGCTGGGCCATGAAAATCTGAAGAGTGGCCACCTTCACCACAACAAATCCAAAACAGGCTTTCAGCTTTTAATGTCCTCAGAAGGGTTCCAGGGCCATCATGATTTGCTGTCACTTGAGTTTATGACATACAATCAGCTTTTGAGCTCTTCATACCGCGAACCAATTGAGAAGATTATACAGGACATGACCAATTTGGAGGGGAGCTGTGTGTCTCATGAGAACTAGAAGCCACTGGATTGTGATGACTTTCATGCATGGATTGGGTTGCCGATATTAGCTGGGGTGTACATGTCAAATGGAAAAGAAATTGCCAAATGTATGAAATGAAGAGAACGGCAGGCCATTATTTCGGGCAATGATGTCTATGGAAACATTCCATATAATTTCCTGTGTGATTCCCTTTGATAATACCAGATCTGGCCAAGAGACAAGCTAACTGCAATCAGAGAAAATTCTACCCCCCCTTTTTGGTCCTCATGCTGTAGTGGATGAACGTCTTGTTCCATCCAAAGGGCAATGTCCTTCCTGACCCTACATGTCAAACAAATATAGAATATGGAATATGGAAATAAAGACAACCTTTGATACTAAATCAAGCTATGTGTTAAATATGCAAGCTTACACCAGGACGTCATGTGAGGGAGCGCCTGAGAATAATGGGCGGTGCTGGAGATGAACAAAGGATTGTAAGGTCATAACATACACGTGGCAACTTCTTCACATTCTGCCATCTTGGTGTTGAACTACAGAAGAGACAGAAGAGCGCAAGAGAGTGAAGCCATAAATCATTCTGGACTATTATTCCACCAAAGGATTAGTTGAACAATCTGGAAGTGATCTATATAGTCTCATTAACCTTTGGTGAATTTCTAGACACTGTAGATGTATCATCTTACGATGTCTATATCATGTGGACTGAAATCAACTAACAAAGGAATTAGTGCAAATTGTCCAGTTTTCCTGGAGGCCTCTGGCAAAGCACCCACCACTCCCAAGATCCAGAGAAGAACCTGGCCACCTCAATCTCTGGCAGCAGCAGCCATTGTCCAGAAAATTGAAGCTGACATATTCAAACCTTTAGCCAGTCAGTGAGCAGTGAATCCAGTGAGCATAGTTGATGGCAAGAGGTGAAATATGTGTAAGGTCTAATTCATTCAACAAGATTGTAAACCCAGCGTCACATGTATCCAGTGCTGGGAATGCATCTGCAGAAAGCACACACTTACATGATGCTTATCCTGTATGGTAGGCATGGAGCTTAACTTTGCGATGGAGGGGGCATGGGGTGGGCTAGATCTCCAGGACCAGGACTGGGCACCTCTGGCATAACATCTATGGCATTTTGTTTTATATATACGAGGCACCTTATGGACCCATCTTGGAAACTCTTACAAGGGAGAGCTATTGGCTCTCAAGTAGCTTTTGTGGGCATCATTAGAATGAAATGGAGGATCTTATGGAGGAACATATATTTGCTGTCCAAAGAAATCAAGTATGTCTAAAATGGCAACTTTACAGGAGAGTGCGAGAAAGGACGAAGTGGTTTTGGGACATTTCCATCGGTCCATTCATCATGACATTTTAATATAATGTGATCTGCTGCATTTAAACAATGCAGATTAAACTAAACGCAGACAAAAATGAAGATACATGTTTTTCTTTGGACAGCAATGATATATAATGGTCATGTAAACTGTTATGGTTTTTATATGAGGACAATTTATTTAATCATCTTATTAGGTCATGGATGAACTAGTAACCTGCACTCAACATGGCGTTCACTATAGTTATCTATGCTATTTATTTTCTTTGTATATGTATTGTATGTAATTTGTTGTAAATGTGAATTCATTTCTCAAGGACAACATTTAAATCTCTGGTCCAGGATGACAGCCATGCTTAGTTATCATGCTGCCTGTTCTTGTTTCAGATGTATTGGCCTGTAATACCCCAGGCTTGCCATGTTTATGACCAATTAAAACCATTTTAGCTTGTAAATATAAAGCTCTAATAATGCTTCTTCTCTATGAACATTGTATATGAGACAGATCCACTAAGACAGGTTTCCTAAAAACATTCAGTTAATCAGACAGACAGTCAATAACCCAAACCTGACATTACAGCTGTTTTGCCGAGCACTTAATCACGGACAATTATTTCTTTCCAAGTGTTTTCCATTACCAATTTCATATACGGCAATTAATGTTTTATCTATTTTTAAGAATTTAAGTGTACACTAGTACCTAAAAACAGTCAATTCATTTAAAGTATGAAAACAAATCAGAGGCTATAGTGTTTATTTGCAAAATAAGCTGAATGTAGCTGTGCGCCGGACTGAGCACCGCTTACTCCAGCAAAAAGTTGAAACCTCTGCAGAAAAGTAGTGCATATTGAGAAGCTGTTTAGCAGCAGGAGTCTGTTTTCTGCTGATACTATTTATAATAACATGCTATTGTAACTTATCAGTGCTCCTCTGGCAAAGTCAAAGACATACAGCGCACTGATGTTCCCCAACAATAAATCTTTTAAGACATGCTGAATTTTAACTGCACACATTCTTGGCTCTTAAAACACATTCAGTGAGAGTGTTGGTGCTATTACTGTTATGATGACCAGACTCTTTGCAAAAGGGCAGAGGCGCCATGGGCAAACCGCATAAGCACATTCCTTGACAAAGGCGAGTGCAGGAGGATTAAAGTGCAGCTTTATTCCAACCTTCATTAGAAAGATCCCTGTTCCATAATACGTCTGTTACATAAGTCTGGTTCTTACGGGTCTTTCCTTGGTGACAAAGATGTACTGTGAGCCTGGAGTTGATTATTCTGGCCTTAAACCCATTCTTACAAGTGGTGCGTCAGCCTTCAATATAAAACCAATAACAAATTCTGTGTTCTTTGACGACAGCCTCATTCTTCTGCCTGGTAAATGTAATCCTGCTCCTAATTTGCTAAGATTAGACTCTCTGTTGGTTCTAGCAGTGAACTAACCTCAGTAAATTTACCCCAGAGCATTTCACACCAAGGCACTAAAATTAGGCCATCGTTTACTCCGATGAGGGGACGCATTATTTTCCTGATACTATTAAAGGAACTGAATTAGATTCATGCAGGTGTATCAAGCGGCCTTTTTATCATTCCTCAGTACAAACCTCTTCAGGCCCCATGGTGGAACATGCAACAGCAGTACATCTTGTCTACACAGGGCAGAATGCTATGTTTCACAGGTTTTATTTTTCCATACTTTCTTTTATGATCAACGATCCCCTTTCCACTTCAACAAGACTTCCCTTACACGTTAAGTATTCATTAATAAGCAACTTTATGTCCAATTTCAAGCACCTTCCAGATTCAGGTTTGCATTGATCTTAAGTCTTCAACTCCCAAATAAATAAATAAATAAAACCATGAATAAAGGAATAAGGATATTTGTTTTTACAGTGCAAGTCATATAAGCATTTCACTGGAACAGTCAGAAATACATATATACCTACGTCTCAAGTTACCAGATCTTGTAGTATATAATATTATTTCTATAAAAATAAATAAATAAATAAATTATTTTCTTGGTTGAGAATTAATCATCATTATTTAAATCATTACAGCTGCAGGAATCTCTTTCATTTTTGTGTGAAAGTGTGCAGAAAGCAAAATCATGATTCATATTTTTCTGAAAGGCTGATTTTAGAAGGCTGGCTGGTCTTTAAGCTTCATGTTCTGTATGATGGGTGTGGTGGTGGAGGACATATGTAGGTTCATCTACTCTCATGGAGATCTTTTTTGAACCGATCCGAGCAACAACAAGCGTGATAACAAGAAAGTTGACCAAAATAAACCAATTTTTTTTTCCAAGTAATTTTGGAGCATTTAAATTGGTTTATTCAATATATATATATATATATATATATATATATATATATATATATATATATATATATATATATATATATATATATATATATAATTAACAGTTTTAAACTCTATCATCATAAGATGGAATAGAAACTTTAAAGATTTTATGGGGATAGATGTTAAAATATCATGGCTTCAGAGTGAGGTATCTTAACAATTAAAAACAAAACACGTTTGTAAATTTGTAAGAAACCAATTACATTCTTATTGCATTTTGGAGCAAATTGTCAAGATAATTTCAGGCTTTTAATGATATCAGTGACAGAATCAACTCAAAGCAGCCACTGTTCATTATTATTGGCTCCCCCTTATTAATACAGTCTGTCCCCTGTCTCTCTCTCTCTCTCTCTCCCCATACAATAGCAAAGCATCAGCTCAATGTCACAGACAGGGTGAAAGATAAACACACACTGAGGGCTTAATTTCTCAAAGCTCTGCTTGCTCCAGAACACATAAGGGACGGAGAGATTAGTTTTTAATTTCATTTTATTCTCATACCGCAGCTTTGATAAATACTTGATTACAAACGGTCACTTCACATTGCGAGGGTGCTGATTATTTTAACTTGACTCGAGGCCAAAATAATATTGAGTGGTATCATGATTACAGTGTTTTCCAGTTCACTTGCACTATACGGTGTTGCTATAGTTCTGTGATATCACAGCAGTCTTTTGCTTCTGTTACTTAATTTCCACAGACTAGTCATTGTTGCCATGTGTACACGGTAAAAGCGTTCCAGTGGCTGCGTGAGAGCACAGCTAACATGGCAGTCAGTGCTGCAGTATATCTTAGCATAAGCGTCTGCAGACGCTGCAATTGTCTTCCAGGTGATGTCATGCTGTGTCTTACATCATGAATCATTTTAATGATCTGCTGTGATGCTAGGTTAGCACCGGGGATAGACAGGTGGTCCTCTCTGGCTGAGAATAGGTGTTAACTAGAAGCGTAGCCCGTGTTCTGTGAGCACATGTGTGTGTGTGTGTGTGTGAGAGTGGGTGATTTATAAACTGCGTATCCTCCGTGTTCTCTGATCTGGGGCATGATGGAACGGGTTGATAAGGTAGCGGTGAGGCTTCAGTTTGAATAATAGGTGCTATACATTACAGCAGGAGGCTGAAACAACTCAGTTAACAAAGAGCATTGCAGTGAGGGAGAATGGGATCAGTGGGCAGAGAAGCAGAGAGGAGACTAACTGGGAGGCAATAAAGCTCTGATCACATTTTCTGTAGCTTCAGCTTATTTTGGAATAGTCAAATAACTGAGTTCCTGTAGTCCTTTACATAACTAAACTTTTCAACCTGGACATACATTGCTTTTTATCTATGTATCTATATTACACTTCAACAGAAGACAATGCAGCTTCCATAAGTATTTAACACCCTCAGACTAGTACTTGGTAGAAGCACTTTGACTTGCAATAACCTTATTTGGGAGTATCCATTCTCCCTGGGTGATTTGCTTTAGGTTTTTCAGGTTTTTCAGGTTGAAATATGTACATAGTCCAACAGATTCTTGACTGGATGGGATTCTAACCATCAACCATTATTGATTGACCTTTTTTTTCTTTGGCCTTGTGTTTAGGATCCCTGTCCTTCTAAAAGGTGAAGCTTCTTCATAGTTTTTTTTTTCTCATCGACTAATTTCAGGCTCTCTTGCAGTATCTCTTTATATTTTATACCGTCCGTGTTTTAACAACTTGCCAGCCCTCGCTGAGGAAAAGCATCTCCACGACAGAATGCTGCCACCCTCATACATCACGGTTGGGATGATACTTGTTGAGGGATTGGCAGGGTTGGGTTTGCATCCAAACAGCACCTTGAATTTGACCAAAGTGCTCATTTTCCTGCTGTTATAAAACCTGATCCCACATCTTAGCAGAGTCCAGGCGTGCTTTGATGTCCAGATGTGGTTTTGATTTGCTCTTGATATTGTTGACTGGCACGCCTTCACTTCAGTCTCAGGCACTGAACATTGTAGCTTCTTCAAAGTAATGGTTGTCCTCTTTACGCCTTCCCTCACATCCCCTTCCTACTGTGATGCTTTGTTTTGAGGGATGACCCTGTCTAGGCAGGGCTTGGATGCAGCTTCCATTTCTTCACAATTGAGTCAGCAGAGCTCACAGGATAGCCATACACTTGGATGTTGTAGTGTGTTGTGATGTTTCCTTCTTCTTTTATGCATTCTAAAGAAACAGCACTTTTTTAGAACCCTATTTGATCTTCACTTTCAGGCTTTTCCTTCAGATCCACAGTGGTACTTGAATTAAGGAGGTCTTTTATGCAGAACAGATTAACTTCTTTAATGATTCACAAGTAGGGCCAATTATACGCCAACTGTATCCTCGTTAGGGCAACATCGTTTCCTTGTGTAAACTAGAAGCTTCCCAAGCACAAGGATTGAATACTGCAAACAACATTTTTTTAATTACTATTTTTTTTGTCACAGAATAGTTTCTTTATAAAATTAACCACTTAAAACTAATTCACTTTGAGACTCAGTCTTTTAAAATAAACAGCATAATATATTAATGTGTTGTTTGCAATCCAGAGAAATCTGATGACTTTAACTGTGTATTTAAAGTGCATTCTCAGTAGAGGATGTACTCAGGGACTCTTGCTCTTAGATAAACAAACAAAACAACTACAAAATGGTTTTATGTATAAAATGAATATGTACATAAATTAAATTTAATTTAATATATTAAATTAATGTATAAAATGTTGCATTACATTGTTACACTAAATGTGATTTTTTTATTCTCAAGTTATACCTCGTGAGCAATATAAGAAGTAACCCAATCTAACCTCCATTTACTGAATAAAGGAACAAAAGTGTAACACACTCTGCATTCGGCTCTTCCTTTTCTGTTGCTATCATAATTAAAGTGATAAATTGTGGTCAAAGCTGAATAAACAACTTCCAGAGAAACAACTACCAAAATCATAATAAGCAAGGCATTTCACAGCTCTTGGACACCCAAAAGGCTAAAGGCATGTTTCTTTAACTAACTCTGTCAATTTAGAGATAATGAGCTAGCCTGTAGGCTAATGCATAATGAAAAGCCCACAACTATATTTAGCTAGCTAGCCAAAGAAGACAATATCCACTTAAGGCAAGGTGCTCAGTGATAGCTTGATCAAATAGTTTCCCTTCTGCTAGACGTGTGATGCGACTGAAAATGGGTTTTGATGCTCTTGGACAAACTATAATTACCATTTTTCTTTCTACCAAAACAAACATCCGTGGCTTGACTGAAAATGGCTTGTGTGGTTGATGACCTCTAGCTGGTGAGTAGGTGTGGTTTTGGTTGATCTCTTTCTCTGAATGATGAGAACATTATATATCAAAGAAAAGTCTATTCATTTAGCCAATGAAGCTCCTGCATATAATCATAATTATTATCATAATTTAATTCCTGCATTTACTGTGTATTAAACAGGTTTATAGTCTATACATGAAAACAATGTATTCCATTACAGCAAATAAAACATGCTGTAAAACGATAAGTTTGTTGTCTGACTAAATGTGTTGACCTGTGTACTTTTTTGTGTAACCTAAAGAAAAGAATCTGAAAGAAATTGGTTTATAATGTGCAGGTTTTTATGATCAGCCATACTTAAACCAAAAACTGAAATCCAAAAACATCTATCACACGACACATGGACACAGACACAATGCCGAACATGGACAGGAGCCAACAGAGGGTACAAGTAGACAAAAGACATGTTCGAGATACGGCTGCGCCTGGCCTTGTTCTCTTTACAGCTGATGAAGTAGACACAATAGAAAAATAGTAAAAAGAAAGAAAAGAATTAGAAAGAGTAGAAATAAATACAGATTCTAACGCAATAGTAAAGTAGTGCTTTTAAAGACACTCACAAATCACAAGAGTAAAAATCTACGGCACTTCAGCCTCTTTATAATCTGAAATACTAATTATGAAAAAAGAAATATGTTGAATACTGTATGAAAATAAACTGTCATGCTACTAGATATGATAGTATTAGTGTAAATATGAGCTCTTTAAAGAGTTTTAGAGGAGATATATATTTTACAGTAAAAAGAGTTAAACGTCAGAGGTGTCCGCGAAGCTTCTGACCAATGAGGATTAAGTTCTGTCATCATCAAGCCGTTTCTCGGCTCGTGCAGTTCGTGGAGAGCAACTGCAGCGACTGTGTGTGAAGCCTGCAGTGCCTTGCACCCGCGAGATGTTAGCGTCGTATGTCATCGAGAAGCGACTGAGGCGCCGATTCAAGTCGGACAAAAAACTAACTAAAAATTAACTAATTCATCTCAGGACTTAAAAATTAACTAATTCATCTCAGGACTTAAAAATGAACTAATTTATCTCAGGACTTAAAAATTAAATCCTTGGTTAGAAAAAACTTTTTGCAAAGCAACTAAAATTACTTATATTTGCTAAAATTAACATCTTACCTAAAAAAATAAACATCTTACCTGCCTTACCTGAAGTTAATATCATGTAGTAAATTAACAAAACTTGAATCTGTGTCTTACAATATATATTTTTGATATATTTAACCTGTGCTGTTGTTGGATATCATGAACAGTCAGGTCAGTGTCCACTTTCTACACCTGAACAAGAAAGTTTAAAGTGATATATACCTACTAAAGGAAAGAGACAGAGAGCAGTAACTTAGTGATAAGTTAATAATTATTTAATAATAATTCCTAGAAACTTTATATCATAATACCATAGCTGATAATCATTTTGAAACTAGAAAACATACCTCTCAGAGTTGCTTAATAAACAGTGGACTTGAGACGACTTTATTTTTCTCTGCATTATTAGACTATTGGAAAATTATTAAATAAAATGGTATGTAAGTGAAAAACTACACTCTGCTTGTAGAAACTGATAATCGGGTAATAGTCAAAGTAATTGTATGTTTTTGGAATATGCCTAACAGAGTAGAAAGAACGAAAAAACTCCCATAAATTTCCACAAACCCCAAATACAGTCGATCAGCCAAGACATGTTTGGTGTCAAAATTTAGCTTCTCCAGTTTAGAACAGGAGCTACAACGTTAATGTTGCTAAAAACTCTGCAAAACTGTTTCCACAAATACATACCCAAAAATTTACAGCACAGACATACTGTATGGTTATGTTTAAGGTTGAATGAATGTAGCCAACTTCATCCAATGTTATCTCCACAAGGCATCAATATGAGCACAACGAAGATGCAGAAAAACTTAGGATTAACTTTGATGATGTAGCAACACCTCGCATGTTTATCATCATTTAATATACAAATTCTAATTCACTTACAGTAAGCAAGGTTTAGCTATTATTGTTCTTGCGCTATATACCTGTGCAGTACAAAGATTTTAAAGGTAGAGTTTGAAGGTAGAATGGTATCAGAAAAAGAGCCATAATGCAGTTGATGAAGTAGCTCCAGTTTTGACGTGAATGTGATCAAATGATCTGTTCATTGCATTTTACATTGCAAGTCCTTTTTTTCAAAACTAGCCTGCAGAGATCTTTCTTTAGAAAACCATACAACAAAGAGTCTGGTCTCTGGTCTATCATGCTCTCATCTGCAAATCACACCACTGTATATATTGTAGTGTTAGCCGGCCAACCTGTGTGTGTGCCCTTTGATTGGAGGGGAACAAGGAATAACCGCAGCTGTTCAAAAAAGCCTGGAAACAATCTATTCTGGAATCTAAGCAGTGTAGTACCAACTATTTAAGAGCATGTCACCAACTTAAAAATATATAGATTTTTTAGCATTTAATACCAGAAACTGGGAAATCTACAGAGCAGAACCAGAACCTGAGTAAAAAAATCAGCAAATTCTAAACTGAAGAAGCAACACATGAACTTCAAACATGGGTGATTGGCTGCATTTGAGGTTAATGTAAAACTATGTAAATGAGATTTTTCATTAAACTGTTCCTTTAAGAAGTAGCAACAGTCTTTGCATGTCTATGATCTCTTGTTATCTCTCTTGTGCCTGAATGAAGAATGCTTGAACACACCTGGTCAAGAACCATCTGTGTGGCAGCCAATTACTTTTTCCTAATTACTTTTGCTCCCTTCGAATATTATGACTACATATGAAAAGGGCTGTAGTTCAGTTAACCCAACACGGACACACTGTCCATACCTCTGAGACCCCAAGAGTCTTTAACCTCATTGCAAGGGCGTAGAATTAGCATGGACGGAAGTGACGTGTCCCCGCCAATATCCAGCGAGTATTGAATTGCCCCCACCAATATTTGACCCCACCCCCCACCCCCACCCAATAAAACCAGATACGGCCAATGTGATTGGCTGTGTCTTTCCTTGCTGTCATGTGAGACTCGTGTAGCTACTTTTGGCTGTTAGCAGCGCCAAAACTGGAAGGAAAACTTTCCAGTCATATGCGAGACTCAGGTGCAACGTGGGTAAATGTCAATGCTAGGCTTTAGTGCAAATCGTCTGTAGCTAAGTATAACATGGCTTGGAAATTAACTGCAGATACATAGATCCCCACCAGTGCCAAGAGCAAATCAACGCCCTTGCCTCTTTGTTCATTGTTCATTTCATATTTAACATGTTGAAGTGAAAACAGGGTGTTGTGCCGCTGTCCAGTTACTTAGAGACTGCGCAGTATCTGAGATGTTTATTCATTGCTGCTATTTGGCCCAGGCGGAGCTTTCTGGGATGCAAAATGTAATGAATGTTTGTGACCTATCTGCTCCCAGGGCTACCCTTCAAGGCGCTATTGGAACGGCTGAAATAGAGCCATGGCCCGTCAACGGCAGCGTTTGAAGATTGAGGCTTTAGCGTGGTCTGGTCTGCCTAAACAGATAGCAGAGGTGTGATGGTAAATGACAGCCGTGTTTCCACAGCCACCAATCAGTCAGAGCAGCAGTCAAGTGCAAATGCCACAGCATTCATTGCGGCACGAATGCTCTTTGCTCTCCCACAGCCCAGCTCTATCTCAATCTCCCGGCTATCTCACGGCGGTCTGTGTCTGCCCCGCAGCCGTCATTCAGAAACGATACTACAGACAGCAAAGCGACAAGACGCTTCACCAAGTATAATTTAACTTGTCTGCACTGCGGGAAGTTTTCACTTTCAGGATTGGACCGGTGGACTAGCTTACAAACATCATGTCTTTGAAACGTCCCTGTTAGAGCGCTATTACTTCATACTTAGGGGATATTTTAGTGCGCTGTTGTGAGAAGCCCTGAGACAGCCAATAGTGTAGCTTTCTTTTTTGGTACACTAGCTGACATTAATTACAACCTTAATGAGTATAAGTGAGAGGGCGTTCACGATTCTTAATTAATTTGTTTATTTAATATGATTTATTTAAGTAAATCAGTTATATATTCATGTTAACAGTACAGTAGAAATGCTTCTAAATTTATTCAACAAGTCTGTGTGTGCGTGTGTGTGTGTGTGCTTGTGTGCTTGTGTGTGACTGTATAACAAATGTGCTGTCACACATACAGCAATAAAGTGTGTATCCGTTCCCTTTAACTCATAGTAATGGCCAGCACCACAAGCTTAAAGGTCCCATATTGTAGAAAACTGAAATTGTCTCACTTTTCTTTAAATGAAAGACGTTGATGTAGTACACACACATTGTTAACGGTGCAGTAGTTACATTTCAGCATCTCAGATCAGATTGAAACTGCTGTGCCATTTAAGGTGGAATGAAAGGATCTGCACAATATGCTGTGTTCTGACTTCAGCTGCATATCGATTGCTGCAATTTGCAGAAACAACTAGAATCCAGGCACATGGATTTGCAGTTGCCGTTGTGTGTGGGGGGTATGCTGGATTTTATACTGGACTGTTGGGGTAAAATACATAGAACTTTTAGACTGTATTAACTAGGGGTGGGCGACATGACCATACAATATTTCAAGAATACACTACTGCAACAAAATGAAAATGAAATTTTATTATTGCACACGATATGATATGACACACCCCTAACTGAGATATTAAAAAATACAAGAATTGTATCCAGAATGTCTTAATACTAAATAATGCACTCCAAATATCTCCATATATCCAGGTCTGAAGTAAAATTAATGATTTTGGACAGATAAAATCTGTCTCTAGTAGATATATAATAGGAAATGAGAAAAGTGTGAATTTTTCTTTTTCTAAAAACAGTAAAAAGTAGTACCCTGATGTGATAATTAGGGATGGGTGATATGGTGCGATACTTCAGGGTATGATATCGTTCACAATATTCAAAAATGTTGGCGATATTATTGTGTACGATACGATATGGCACACCCCTAGTATTAACTATCAAATCAATGAAATATTTAGCATATATTCATTTATATTTTGTGAAACTGTGATGATTAATATCATCATTCGTGATGATGAGCCTTTTGGTTCTACAAAGGGAGGGCGGGGTCCTCCACGAAGCATGTTTACAAAATTAGCCAGATTGACTTTGTACAGAAACATTGACAATGACTACAAAATTGTATATTTTGCTCCAGCTGCCTTTAATTTAAGCAGATAATCACTTTTTTAATTCCCAGGTTGAATGTTTTGCCACTTATTCTAACTAAGAGGTCGTATTCCAGCGGGAAAGTGATTATAGTGCATGCCTTCTATTTAGTCTACAGCAGTTTATCTCCACTCAAGGCTATGAGGAATGTTTCCGTACTGCTTTCTGTGTCAGGTATAACACAAAGCAGCCAATCAGAACAAAGCTCATTTATCAGTCTTAAAGGTATAGTAAAAACAACAGTCTGTTTAATTATAAGAGATACGCAGAGGTACGTAGGTTTAAAGTAAGGTAGCTAAAAATAAAAATTGATAATAAGTCCTATAAACCCTCCGTTCACAAGTTAAAAATGCAGTTATATAGCGTGGGTAATACATTTTAATGCCTGGCACACACCTATATAATTTCTTATATGTACTTAGAATTACATGCATAACACTGTATAAAGCTAATAATTTATTTTTAGCATACTGGTAACTGAACAGATGTAATGCATTATGGAACCTGACTTTATTAAGTCATATACTTGTGCTTCATAAAGTGTTATGCATGTAACTGTAACCACTTAAGAGCAATTATTATACATGCATATGCCTGGTATTACAAAGTGTTATGTATTCTATACAATGCCTTATAAATGCCCTTATGAGAGTCATAGCAAGTGTTACTGAAACATTTTCTTGTAACTGTCATTTGAGAGCTAAAGGAGGCAGTTGCCTAGGAGTCTAAGACTCTTCCTGCTTCACGCAGAGAAGAAGGCTCTTCACATAGCAGATATCTGAAAGACCCTTCTCATTGTGCTGTCTGAGGAAGTCTGCATTAATTACATCCTCACTCTCACCGTCCGCCATGAATCTCTTCTGTATTGCAGCACAATAACGGCTCTGTGCAGGAAAATACACAGCCACTTTTATTGTGTAGTGGGGTAAAAGAAACCTCTGTGAATGGTTTGTGTGAGTGTGTGTGTGTCTTTGCCCAGCTGCTCCTTAGCATTACCCTTACAGAATCAGTTAGCGCAACTGAAATAACCAGTGTTAGGACAACACAGTGATGGATGGACCATATATGTTCTGTCTAAAATATGGTATTTAAAAAATAAAAACGTTTTTTTTTACTATTGCCGTCCACCTATATTATCAGTGTCAGTCGCTGTCAATTTTAATCCCAGCAGGCGATGGAAAAGGCTAATGCTTGTTTTTTTTAAGGGGCACATGACACCAGTCTCCTCAGTTTTATCAACTGCAGCTCATAAGATCTTATACTGCATATAGACATGCTTGGCAGAAAGTCCAGATTGCCTAGTTCATATATGTAACATAATGCTGCTGTTAGGTTGGTCCGGCACAGCTGTGAACCACAGTGGATCTCACTGCCTGTCATAAGTGGCCGTGCAATACATGAGGGGGGCAGACTTTTTGCGGTACATCCAAAAAAGTTAAGCAGGGGTGAAATTTAAACAAATGAATTTAGCAGGCAGTGGCAACATGTTGAAAGCTGCTAAATTAAACACAGCTGTTTCATCTCCAAAACTATAATCTGTAATGACTGATTAAACATTATATATATATATATAATATATTGCAAAAAGTATTTGCTTGTCTGCCTTCACAAACATGTGAAGTTGAGTGACATCCCATTCTTAATACATAGGGTTTAATATGATGGCAGCCCACCCTTTGCAGCTATAACAGCTTCAACTCTTCTGGGAAGGTGGCTGGCAACTCAGCGACGAAATGTTAGGCCACTATTCAATGTTAGGTAACTATTTAAATAGTATTAACACAGTAAGTAGTGGTTTTACATATGTCAGTGTGTTTATTTAACCCTTTCCAAGCTTCTTCTTATGGAAATCTAAAATAATGTGCAATTCTCATCTAATACCTGCTTTGACTACTCAGTACTTTATTAAGCCAAATCAAGATTGCTGCTGAAGGAATTGAATAAATTCATACAGTGTCTGTGGAGTTGTTTCTTACTCAAACTGCTGCACGATATTATCTACTTCTTTCATAATAAGATAATAATGCTAGTTTGTGTTGTATTTATGCTTATTTACATCTGTTCTAATTATATATGTGTGATGATTGATGTTGACTGCAAGTGATATTCCCCAAAATCTAAATCCAAATCTGTCTAATTTGATGATTTTATTTATGTTTTGGAAAAATCACATTAATAACATTACTTTCACTTAATTACATAATACTGGAGAGGATGTGAGTTGCTTTACCCGTGTGAATTGGTCACAGTTGACCCATCACCCTCACAGCTGACCTATCCCTGCTCTGCTCACAATATTGTTGGTTTGTAGCTGCTGTTGGGCAAGTTTTGCAGAACTTTGTCAAACATCCTGTACCACCTAACGACTTTAGCAAGCTTAGAGTTGCTACATGACATCGTGTTGCTATGCAGATTTTTAGCAGCTTGGACATGCTAATAATGAATATGTCAACTTTAAGCTTGATTACACAGCAAAAAAAACAAAAACACACCTGGTCTATCCTGACTTTCCTTCAATCTAGTACAAAATTAAGTACTTTTTGAAACTAAGAACATGCTGTAAATGTAGCAGCTGCCAGCTACAATTTCTTATTTGGTTAAATGTTCAGTTAAGCTTGTCAGACCTGTGGGTGGACCTTGGTCAGGTCAAGTGTTGCTCTGAAACTACAGAGGAAGAGGAATTCTCCCCAGCGAGAGGGCCAATTAGGATGAATTAAAAATGCAGCAACCTTTAAAACAAGCCGTGCACAGAAACTGGCATGATTAATGTTTACATGTCTCTTATCCCACAGAGGACTGAAGAATACAAGTACATAGTACAGATTATATCATTAGGATTTAAAGCCAGAGCTGGCATAGGATGAGAAGTGTGTGTGTGTGTGAGAGAGAGTGAGTGAGTGAGTGAGTGAGTGAGTGAGAGAGAGAGAGAGAGAGAGAGAGAGAGAGAGAGAGAGAGAGAGAGAGAGAGATCCACCTTAATGTTTAAGCTGGTTTATGTGCCTTCTGGTGTCACACTTTCAGACAGATTCTCTCAACCTTAATACCTCATCAGCCACACACACGCACACACACACATGCTGAAGAAGCCAGTCAACCTGTTATCACTCTATGGCTTTGATTAGGCTTCTGGAAGGCTTCTGCTGCTTGTGATGGGCCAGGAGCCCCTCCATATGCTGCTGCTTTATACACTGAGGATACTCTTAGATACATAACAGATACACAGGGCTCAACATTAACACTTGCAAGTAAATTCATTATCTGATTGTCCAACTTAAACCTTCTCCTGTCATAGAAAAGCGGATAATGAATTTACTTGCCTGATGAATGTGTTCTGTAAGAAGTTGGCACATTACGAAGGATCACTTCAGCGTGTATTAAATGTGTACTAAATGTGCAGGAGTCTCAGTAGAGTAGCTTACCAAAGTGTGCGTGCCACATTCACAAACAGCTAATAGGTCTCTTCAGCTCGAGACCTAAGGCTGCAATGGCTAAGCTAATATGTCAGCATATTTATTAAAGCTCTAACACAAGGGAATCCAGGGGCCTGGGCCCACTCATAGAAACGCATATAAGAATGCTGTATAACAATAAATATCACCTTGACTAGTGAAACAAAACTGTGTTGTCAATAAAGCCAGTCATATATATATTTTTTAATTTATTTTATTCCAAATTAATACATAGAATGCGCAGTATTTCTGAATTTAATTGTTATTTTACTGTTATTAAAATTATTTTTGGTATTAAAAATATTTTTGATAACTAAATGTTGGATGAAACATGTATCAAATAAAGTGGTTTTATGGAACATTAACACTTCACTGGTCAATTAGCACTAACAGATGGTTTATCTTTAAACAATCAAGTGAAGAGATGTTTAGATATAACAGATTAAAGATAATAAATATGAGGTTTTTACTGACAAGTTGGATGCTAAAAAGTAACACCATTTTAATCTTGTAGGCTAAAATCGCCTTTTCCCCTGTCTCCCTCTATCTCTCCCTCTCTCTCTCCCTCTCTCTCTAAAAAATATATATTTTTTAGATGATCTAGTCTGAGACAACATGGAAATCTGATTCCATCCACAAAACACATTAGGATTTTTAGCCTTCCTCTACTCTGCAAATATCACAGGCACATTCTCTGAATCATGATGCAGAGGTCAGGCATCAGTGCATATTTAGCAGTGCAGGTCAGTTTGCTTACCCCAGGAAGTGGTCATATTTAAGAGAACGGGTTCTGAGGAGTGTGTGGGAAGATGGATAAAGTTAGCAATGTCAATCTGGTCACTGGAAGTAAAGGCTTACTTACGGAATCTCAGCCAAGACTGACGATTTTGGCTTGTCAGTTTACACGATTGTAAGAATAAACCCACAAAAAGACCCTTTGAAGCAAAAGACCTGCTTTTGGTTCTCTAAAGAACCGATCAATGGATGGTTCTGTAAAAAAATAATAATATATTGAAGATCTACAGATACTCTACAGTAAAGTATCTTGTGAAACACAGTTATCTACAGATTTAATGGGGTGTGCCTATGGTTATGCTGAAGTTAAGATTAGGTTTTAATTGTGTTGGGTTTTATTTGATATCTATGGGATTTACGATGTTCAGCTTCATATTCATCCAAGTGGATCCAACTCAGTCGCAGGCTGATGTAAGCAGTGTAAGCTTGTGTAGAGGGATAGTAGAGCTAGCTGCTTCCTCTCCTTTGGAGAAAATGTATTAAGATAAAGTTTTGGCATTAACATAATTTTAAAAGAACCCAAGGACAAATAGCCCCACCCAACGGTCATAAGGAAACTGTAACCTGGTGACGAGAAGACTGATTTACATGTAACCCAAGCCGTAGGTTAAAAGCATATTTCAGATTCTATGTCAAGCACAATTTAAAGTATTATACATAGTGAAATGCCTCCCAGATTCATCATACTTTTGGACTAATTTAGTTAAGCCCACAACGCAGTCCTCCCACATTATGCAATCAGTAATCTGACACAAGAGCCACTGTAAATGACTCCATATGTACAATTCTGGACTGTTTAAGTTCACTATAGGCCTGTATTTTTCTATTAGTATCCTTATGGGGTATTACATTGGTTCCAAACTAATAGGGATGCTAAATTTGAAATGCAATTTGAAGCTTAGAACTGAAACAAACAGACATTCAGGGAATATTTGTCTTACTCTCTCTCTCTCTCTCTCTCTCTCTCTCTCTCTCTCTCTCTCTCTATATATATATATATATATATATATATATATATATATATATATACAGCTGTTGTGGAATTTGGTTTATTTCCTTGTTTGCTGCACTGTGAATATGGAAGTCTTATTTGTGTGGGTGCCCCTCTACAGTTTATGACCGCCTACCAAATGCATTTTGTGACACTCCATAAGTTTCAGAAAAGAACACCAGCTGCTTTTTACAACAGTTACTCAGTTCCGCAGCATCCTAAAAGAAATGAAGCATAATAGCATTATGGTATACTCAGGTCCTCAGTTCGTTAGTGTCTTCAAAGGCATTAAAAGCTGCAGTGGTGTATAATTGTGTACTGCTGTTTGGTTCAGACAGAGTTCTGACAGAGTGCTCTTCAATAAAAACATTTCTGCTGCGCTGTCTCCTGACTCTTCTCCTTTGCTGTTTTATAGAGCCCTTCACTTCTGACTGTTACTATATTTTTAGCTTGTCGTGTTCTGCTCACATTGTTTTGTAATTTAACTCTCCCATCCAATATTTTGACCATCCATCCTTTCTGTAGAGAGTCGTTGATGTCTGATCCATCGGTTTGTATTCCCAGGCTTCAGGTCTTCAGCAGTGAAGTGTTTTGAGAGGTATTCCACACTCTTCGGATTCAACTGGGTAATTAGCACCTGATTCAATTAGCTGATGAGTTCAATCGAATGTAAGAGGATGGAAAACACTAAATGATGCAGTTCCGCAGACCTTGGGGCTAGATTTAATACGGGGTCAAATCCAATATCCAATGCTGTGCAGTGCTGGCAAAAAAGAACACTGAAGCAGAAAAGAAACCAGTTGATGTCCTGCCCACAAGGTACTAGTGTGCTCTAGTAAGGGATGAATTATGTCCTGCTGTGCCCTGACTCCGGGATGCAGGCTTGAGTCTCAGCTGTGTCATGTAGTCGTGTAAGTGCGTTTCAGCACAGCTCTGCTCTCCCGGTGTGACTGTAGCGCAGTCTCTCCGTGGCTCGACTCTCAGCTAACCCATAATACCCTCCGAAACTGAGCACTGTTCAGCACAGATTTCTGTGTTACTCCCCAGGGAGCAGTTGTGGTCTTAAAGGGTTAATCCATCATCCAGAGACCCTTTGTTCCGAATAGCAACCTCGCTCTCAATCCCCACCAGCACCACAGCTAAACAACCCTGCGCTATCTGATACTGAGCCGATTTTATAGACTGGACTGTCTTTTTATAGACTTGGCTATCTTTTTTATTTCATTTTAGAGGATTAGTGAGTTACTGGATCCCACATCCTCTGCAGTAAACAGTATACCCACTAGAGACCACGGCTCCTCGCTGCAAGCGCAACCATACACTGCTGTGAAAGATTTGAAGCGCTCTAGATCTAGATTTGACTGGCTACAACAACTTGCTTGGTCAGTTTGTCTTGAAGTGGGTCAAAATGACGGTGTTTATAGCCCACTGTATTTGATACACATGTATAATGTTGCTGGGTACAAAGAAAATGATAATTTAAAAAACATGATATCCTATTGTATTGTCCAAGCTTAAACCAATCAAACATGACTTTCTAAAATGATCCAGTCAATTTGGAAAGCTCCACACAGATTATCTACAGATCTACTCAAATCCTCAACTAACTATACGTTGACAGTCACTTCTGCATTTCAGATAAATTGAGGATTAGAACCTGGATGGGGTTTAGGTTATAGGTTGAGGTCAAGGTTAGGGTTGCCAACGTCCATAACTTAGGGTGCCAACGTCAGTACCTTTAAGGGTGTTTTTAAGGGTAATGCAGAGAATTACAATGGTGCTACAGAGTACTCATTCACGTTCAAGCCCAAAACACAGTCATGGGCAAGGGTGAACCTAAAAGCGTCTCATGTGGTTACACTTTCCCAAACTTTCAAGAGACAACGCGATATTTGTAATGCACAATGCAAAAAACACCAGGGCCAAAAAACCAAACTATGGTGGCCAAGAAGACCCAAAGCGCTGCAAATTCACAAGTGCGCTGCAAAAACACGAACGCGCTATTAGACGCTACCGCGGCTCCATGTGGTTCTGTTTACATTGTGTCACCGTATATGGTCCCAAGTCCTTTAAGTGTCCTCCTGAAACACTTCCGTTGTGTTGTGTTTGCGGCGCGTTTGTAAATCTGCAGCGTGTTAAGTCTTCTCAGCCACCGTAGATAACCCAAGGAAACACCTGTTCTAGCTATAAAATAGAACTAAAAGCTGAAGATTGTGCCATTTTTTATAGACTGAAAGCAAAGTCCCATGCAACAGCTGCTGCTAAAGTTAGCAGCACACCTGAATCTAGTACCAAAGAAGTTAAACCCTCCATGGATGACCAAAATTGAAGTGAGGCATCAACAATTTCATCAACATCTTTTAAATAATTAGCCAGTTTAATAAATTGGGTGCTAAAGTCCAGCATTCTGTTTATGGCAAAAGCACAGTAAGTGAGATTGTTTGAGTTTGTTTCAACCCCCATTTCTCTCTCACTGCTACATCTCCTGGAATTGGGAGGGATATCCTATGTGCTTCCTCCAAGACACACATGACAGCGTGCTCAAGCAGTGTCCTGGTGACAGATTGTGACAGGCTGGAGGTTGTAGGAATAATATAGGCAGGGGGAGAGAGAGAGTGAGGTAGAGAGGGGTTTTATTTTGTGTGGTGTGTAAAGTACTGATAGAAAGTATTATCGGGTGCCAGTAACAAATTCCAGGTTCAAATATGAACGGTACCCAAGCCTAAGGAGTGTTAGGTTCGGTGTTAGGCCAAGGTTAAGGTGAATTTAATTGAGAATGTAATTGATATTGCCACACATTTACACTCCAGCCATGAGTGACCACTATATCAGAAAACACCTGCCTTGGTGGTCCACACTGCCACTGTAAAGACTGCATCCAAAGCCATTCTACAAGGTTTACTGAACCATCACTGAACTACTAGATATTGATCTCAGCACAGCAGTGCACTGACGTGGTATTGACTGGGTAACGTGTGATGCTGGAATGAGTGGATCAGACACAGTGGTGTTGCTGGAGTTTGTGCACTCAGTGCTCACTTACTGACTGTTTTACTGCCTTGTAGGTGTATAGCCCAGGAGAAGGGTCGAGTTGCAGCCAGGGGTGTTCCTTGTTGGGGCGTACAAGCAGAAACGCCTCCAAACCAATACGGCTTGAACAGAATCACTCCCATCAGGCGAATATCGACCACAGGAGGAGAGAATATGTTAGTTGATTTTAACAGAGAAGGATGTACTGCAGATTAGATGAGTAAGCAGTTACTAGTGGAGTTTTACATTAACACACAATTAAACAATGTTTAGCTCGGCAACACACAAGTCCCTTTACAAACTGCTTCCCTGTAGATTACATGTGGGTGTGTTGTTTGCTTGTGAGCACTAGTGCCACCTACTGTTCAAGAAACTACATAACACAAACATTCATGTAAATACAGTAACTTTGTTTTAAAATTCCACAATTCTGCAATCAAAGGTAACATGAAATCACCGAATTGAATATAAGCCTACTCTGGAAGGACTGGAAAGTGTCAGTCATGCCGCTTATGACTAACTTTGGAAATGTAAACGATGAGTGAGTGAGTGATTTGTCGAACGCCTAAAAGTGACGGAATGCTAGACAGATAGGAGGCGTTCATATGGCCAAATGAATAAGTTTAGTAAGTAAGTGAATATCTTTAGTAAGATCCTGTTTAAATATTTGCAAACTTGACTGTAGAGGGCAGTCTCACTTTTAGTGAGAAACCACTGGAAAACAGAACCAGTGAAAACAAGGAGTGGATCATGTTGTAGCCAATGCGGAGGAGGGGTGGTTCTGTGTTGAAGCGAATGAAAAGACGAGGACCTTCTTGTTTGAGCCAATGAAAACAAGGGGGCGTTCCTGAAAACAGTAACTTCCTAAAATCAGCCCCCGGCTGCAGACCAACGATATTGGGGGCATTTTCTAGTCCTTAATATGTGGTCAGCTTTTAAGCAGTGGGCAGCATTTAACCCAGCAGTGGCACTGACATGTGTAAAGACCAGTGGCAAACCAAGACTGTTAGAGCTGGACCTTTAACTCTGTAAGGCTGTAAATGTCAAAGCTCACTCAAAACATGAAAAAAAACCCAAAGTAACTCTTCTAATAGACAGGCCTGGTACAGACCCGTTGTTGTTTTCTTTTTCTAACAACCCCCTGACTGGGCTGTCATTCGTATTCAAAGCCAGTGACTTTCAGAAGGCCTAAAGTGATGTTTCTTCTCACAAATTTGGTCGCGCCTTTTGGAAATGTGATTGATTCTCTGTCACTTCGTGGGCAATAATTTGTGTTTGAGTAGTGTATGACGTGTGTCACACACATGCTGCAATTGTACATATTAGGTAGAAGGAGCTTACAAAGTGTTTCTCTGCTGTCATGAAGGCATTTTTCTTTCCCAGCTCGATGATTCCAATGTCCTGGGTACATGAAATTAGAAGACAGAAGCTCTTCAATAGGCCTTGTATGGTTGTTGATAAGTCCATACCTTTAAGAATACGCCACAGAATAAATAAAAGAACAACAGATTTCCACATCTGTTGCAGGCAGCAACAGAAGGTAAAACATCTCAGTTCACCATATATATGCTGTTCATTTCTAAATGAACAGCTTGACTCCTATAAGTATGTAAACCTTTATGTCATTCCTGAATGAACATCACTTACTGTAGGTAACCTGTAATCCAATTTTTCAACTTTAACTTTTTGCTTTTTATGTTTTAGCATATTAGGCCACTCATGATGCATTAGCTTACTATGTATCTGGGTTAACTCTATTTTAACTCATCTACCATTTCCATCCTTATTTTTCCCTCAAATGTTGTGCACACTACTAACTGTATATATATTTTTTTGAGAAACTGATAAATTAAGTCTTAAAATGTAGATTTAGAAAGCTATATGTTAAGTAGACAATGAAATGGATAATGGGTGTAGATGCAAGGTAGGCATACTAAGTAAAGTTCAGAGACTTGATGTGGTGGTACAGTGTTTGTTCTTCCATAGTTACTAGGTTGTAAAATTGTAAAATGTTACCACTGTTTTGAATATGGTAACTGAATCTAAGTTAATGCCAAGGTGAGCATCTTCTAAGCACTATAGTGCTTTATCCATATTATGTAGAGCTGATATTTAAATCTATAGTGAAAATGAAATCTCAAGCTTTCAGCTATATTTAAGCCAGTGTTTATGGATAAAGTATGAGATGAGTTTACTCTGCATTATGTAGATGGTTGTGAAAGTCAGTTTGTGCATGTCAGTGTGTGTCTGTGTTCTTTTTATGTGTCCTCTATGGTTTGGGTCACTGTTTGATGTAATGGCAGGCCCCAGTGTGAAAAGAACAGTGTAAGTTTATATAAACTGACCACACACACACACACACACACACACACACACACACACACACACACACACACACACACACACACACACACACACACACACATACACAAAATCAATTAGCTAGAGAATAAAGGGAGAAAGAGAAGAGAGCAAGGAGTGGCTCAATCAATCATGCTCACTCACTGACTGCTGACATTTGGAAGGGTCAACACACATGAATAAACACAATCCACAAACACACACACACACACACACACACTTGTGGAAAGCTTATCCTCCTACATTAATGTCTGCTTTACGTCCGTTCCATCAGTGGTTTGATTGTTTAGTAATTGTGAGGTTTATATTGCTGCGTACACTCTGACGGAGTGCATTGTAATAGTTGAACCAGTCTCTCTTGCAAACAGCATTACTTTAACAAAGCCAGCCTGGATTGGCTGTAATCCTCTTATTCTCATAGAGTCTCTCTCATTCTTCACCTTTGTGCAGAGCTATATTAAGCAGAATCAGTGATGTAGAGCGCTTCTCTCCCCTCGCAGAACACGCACAAAGCTCACTGCAAGCACTGCTCATAAAGCCTCTATTAAGATGAAGAGGTTTGGCTGTAGTCAGTTGCTGTAATGATCTGGACCTTCGTCTGGAAATGGAGTGTTCAATGGTACATATTCATCTTAATAAACCTTCACAGCCAGCACTAGATTCCTCTCATAATAATATTTATGTTTGCTCGGTTGATCCAAGTTATGGACGAACTGAGAATATTTATGTAACCTGATTGTGCACCGCTGACTTGAAGGTGTGAGATATGAAGCTTTTAATTCTGTATTTCTTTGGAGATGGAGACGGATTTACCTAACAGGAAGCCCGAATGTGTTTTACATGTGAAGACATCATTCTCATATGACATTTCACCAATAAACCATATTGATTGTGGAACAAAAGAAGAGCAATCTACGGTTGTAGAGGACTATTTGACAAGTAGGAACTTCACAAGACCAACTATTTTAAATGCATACATACACTTATTCAGTTTTTTTTTTATATAAACTCACACAATGACCCAAATTTAGACATCTATAAAGATTTATGCTGGAGGGCTATAGAGAGGAATTCATGCCAGCTTGAAAAGAAATCCCTGCAGTCAAGCGCACAGACAGCACTGCTTTTCTATAGTGACATGCAGAATACGTGCAATATAAAGTAAAGAATAAGACCTCAATTACATTGTTTCACATTGCTTGACCCCTTAAGATTTGAACAAAAAAATGAAAGACTGGACTTTGAATGAATAGAGTCTACATTGAGATGTAATCACGGCACAGCTATTGCTTTCCACCCTGCGATACTTCACACAATGGTAAATCAATGTAATAGATTTTGGTATGTTTTACACATGTTACTGTTTAATACATGTTTGTGTGCACTGCATTTCCCTGGTTCGGTTGCGTTTACATGTATTTGAAGCACAAAGAAGAGGTCAATGGTCGATGTGAAAACATTGCAGTACAATATTTTGGCACCTATGGAAAAGTAATGCATCACTGTATATCAGTGTAACTGTTTTCACTCTTACATTTGCATGTCAGTGAGTTATATTGGTGTTAAGTACTGACAGTGGATAGCTATACCTTTCAGATATTTCAAAATGTAATAATTACATTTCATTGTAATGATTTCTGCTTTAAAAAGCCATTTTTTAAACATATTTTTACCATTTCTATCAGGAAAGCAATGTTAAAATAATGTAATGTAATGTAAAGTAATAATCCACTCTAGAGACTGCCTTTAAATTTGGCATGAGTTCCTCTCCATAGACGCTTTAATCAACATAGAAATTTATGTTTCAAATTATTAGGCCGGTCAAAGGTAATACATCAGTTATGCTTTAAATTATTCATACTCAAAATTATTAATGCCATTAACGCCTTTACATCCATTGATCCTTTAAGTCGTCTTTAAAAGTGCGGGCTAAAGCTCAGTAGCGTGCGCATTGATTGTTGCTATGATCTGTGCCCAAAGTGAAAAAAGTGCCGATACTCTTCTTCTTCACCTGTTAGCGTGTGTATCAGAAGATCATTAAGTCATTTATTCTGACTTTTAAACCATGAATAAAAAGAAGATATTGCTGATACTCACATCACAACATCCATTCATTTATTCACTGGGACACCTATTTGCAGAACTATACATTTTATCATATATATATATATATATATATATATATATATATATATATATATATATATATATATATATATATATATATATATTAATGCGCATGCTAATGAGCTTTAGCCCGCACTTTTAAAGAGGACTTAAAGGATCAATGGATGTAAAAGCGTTAATGGCATTAATAATTTCGAGTATACATAATTTAATAATATATATTATATATATACTGAAAAATATAATTATTTAAGGAAGTCGTCTGCATCATTCAGCAAGCTACGATTTTTTTATGTAGTCTGTGCATATACAATATATTGTGTTATTAACTATTATTATTGAATAATTATTCATATATATTTTTAATTTATTTTGAATGATATACACAACATATTCACGATTTCGTGGAAGATATTATTTTTAATCAAAGCAAAAAGTAGGCAGTTGTGTTGATAAATACTTTTGTGTTGATCTGGTAAATACTTAGTCGTACAGATTTTTTGAATGTTTTTGCTTCCCGTAGTTCAGCATTGCTTGGCACTGATTTCTGTTAAGTGAATGTGCACACTCGAGGACCTGATTTTTAGAGAGGGAATATGAGGAGAAGCTGAATCAGAAAAAAATCACAGACAGCTTTTCAGAAGTTCCGGTATGCAAAGTAAGTCATTGCACAGAAAAGAGGGCAGGGCAGTGTACTTAGTCCACTGCTGGTCACTCTGCTTACTCATGACTATGTGGCTTCTTACAGTATAAACCACATCATAAAGTTGGCTAATGACACTACTGTGGTCGCCCCATCAGCTAGAATGATGAGTCAGCATGCAGACAGGAGGTGCCGAGACTGACAGACTGGTGCAAAGGCAATAACCTGTATGTGAATGTGGTACAGGAGATGCACGACACAGAGCATCCTCAGCAACTGTATTACTGCCTGGGTTGGGAATTGCACCGCCTCTGACCGCAAGGCCCTTCATCGAATAGCGAGGACAGCGGAAAAGATCATCTTCCCTGCATCACAAACATTTCGACCACACACTGCATCCAAAAAGCCAGCAGCATTGTAGACCCCACATATCCCTCTCATGACTTGTTCTCTTTTCTGCCATCTGGAAGAAGGTACTGGAGCATTCAGGCCCTCACAGCCAGACTGTGCAACAGTGTCTTTCCACAAGCCATCAGATTCCTCAACTCCCACAGCCTGAACTGACAGACACCTTTATATACACACTCACACACACACACACACACACATGCAAATGACAAATCTCATTCTCTGCTTCTTGCAATTCCAGATTTTGTGTGAGATACTGTATTTAAATAGAATTATTGCATTTCCCACTCAGATATTCCACTTAATATCTTTTTTATATCTGACCACTTGCAGTTTTACACATATCCTGAGCAATACCATCCTCTAGAATGTTGTATCAACCAAATACTGTATTCTGTTGCTGTAAATCTGGTTGCTACCATAGTGACTACTATGGTCATATATTCTGGGCTATCTGCTAATATGTCATAGTATCTCACACCTTCTTTACACAACTCTGCATATACTCAGTACAGTGTACTTCTGACCTGTCTCTTGTTTTTACTTTGTATTTATTGTATGTTATTGTCTCCACTGTGTATATCATATTGTTTCACGCTTCTGTTTTTGTTGCACTGGACCTGAAGGAATGCTGTTTCATTTCACCATGTACTGTACTGTGTACTGTGTACTACCATTGAGTACCGGCCGATCTTGTGCCTCGGATATGATAGACTCCCTGACTGTGGATGTCTTGTATATATATTACATAGGCTTTTAAGTGGCTTTTAAAGAGATGCCATTATCACCTTCAGCAGAACACAGGAGAATTAACACAGCACACAAGGCAGCACACTAACACAAGCAAAAGTGGAAGGGTCTATAGGCTGTAGAAGATCCTAAAGAAGAACCACAATCATGGAAGAGTTGGAACCACTTAGCTGTCTGGTCAAACCACATGGTTTGTTGATTTTCTAAGTGTATTTTTATACATCATTTCTATGAATTTTCTGAACATAATAGAAAAACAAGCATTAAATGTGATCTGTGCAAATGTTATGCCACATTTTATTGTTATGTGTCAGCAAATAATTAGAAATTGTGCACTAAAGTTGGCAGAAAATACCATAATTAAGTGTATCCTTTGTAGAGGACATGGTAACTTTTTGTTTTACTTAGAAAATCAACAAACCATCATTTGACCAGGAGAGTGTAAATGTTTACATATGACTATATGATACAAACACTCACTTGTTGGATGATGCAAGCGCTCTTACTCTACATTCACACCATGAAAGTAATACTATGTTGTTCATTCATATAGCTATAAAAATACACTGTTTTTTTTTAATTGAGAAGAACAGAATTGGTTGTCATTGGTTAATTTAAATACCTCAGTCATTGAATAACATTGGTTAATATAATACTTCCTTTTCATTGACAGGCAGTTTTTTTATTTTTTAGAATAACTATTGTATATGTATTGTCTACACTTGTATTTTTTATTTATAATTCTCTTTTTGTGTTATTGTTTTGCTATCCAGTGTCAACCGGAAGAGGATGGGTTCTTTAGAGTCTCGGTTTCTTAAAACCTTTCTTCTTCTTGCTCTTAGGGGGTTTCTCCTTGCCATTGTTGGTTTTGGCTTGCTCGGCTGGTGCTTGAACTCAGATTTCAGTAAAGCCTGTAAAAGCAACCCCCATTGTAAAAAGTATTATACTAACTGATCTGAATTGAATTCTATTCAATTCAAATAAGACAATTTTGACTAATTGTGCTTACTTTTGGACAATAATGTGATTAATTGCAACTAATTATTTTAATCACAAATTTATTTATATATTTGATGTGTGGTAAGCCTTACTCTTACTCTTATACTGTAAAATGCTTACTAGTTTCATTTAGAAGTGAACGTGAATCCCAGCATTGGAGCATGTGGATTGTTGAAAATCAGATTTCTTGTTTTTACTTGTTACTTGTTTTTGCCTGTTTATTTTATTTTGCTTGATGAACGTGTGCCAGATGCAGCAGTGCCACTCCTGCTAGATGATGCATCCAAGTACAGGTACTCAGATTACCTCCCTGCATCAGGTATAAAGCAAGATCATATTGCTTACAATGTGGACTCATTAAGAGAGCAGGGTGTGTATTGTGTTAACTGATGTGAGTGGAAATTGCCAGTGATTCCCCAAATCTCCACCCTCTTTTATTTTCAGCACCGCTGCATTATTTCCCAATTATCTCTGCTTGCGCTTGGCAGAGTACTTGGACATGAGGTCACCCTACAGCAACAATAAAACAGGCTGTGCTGTTTGTTTTTGTGTGGGCCTGTTTTTTTTTTTGTTTGTTTGTTTGCATGTTTTGCAGGCATTGCCAGGCTGCTAATGATGAAGGATTCTCAGAGGACAGCTGTGTCATTCTGGGCCCTGACATCAGCGATGGTCATTACTCAAATACGAATACAATGACATGAGACATATCAGAGAGAACACATCTAATGCAGTGTATGGTTATTACAGTTTTTCCACACGCGGAATTTATTTCCAGGACTCAAATGTATCTCACTGCAAATCTATCAGCATAGCTGTCTCGTGATGGGTTTGTGACCTACTTATGTTATGTTCAGATGGAAACCTGATGGATTTTGCTGTTCTTTACTGTAGCTTAGTATGCCGGTACAATATGACATTTTTGTCTCATGTGCTAGGAGAAATTAGTCTAGAGTGAACATAAAAAAGGATCACAGTCACGCATGTGTAGATTTAAATATGTGTCATAGATGTTGTAGTCAGGAATACTGCCAGGGATTTTTAGCCCCATGAAAAGATGTAACAGTAGGCCTCACCACCACAGCCTCATTCTATTCCTGAAAATGTAACAGTGCAGATGGGAGCGGCAGGGCTGGTTCATTGGTTCATTAGTGGGGGCATGGGGCAGAGAGACAAGACTGGTTCATTGGTATGTGGATGGAGGGACAGTGTTGGTTCATTGGTAGGGGTATGCGGATGGAGAGACAGGGCTGGTTCATTGGTAGGGGTATGTGGATGGAGAGACGGTGTTTGGTTCATTGGTAGGGGTATGTGGATGGAGAGACGGTGTTTGGTTCATTCGTAGGGGTATGGGAATGGAGAGACAGGGCTGGTTCATTGGTAGGGGTATGTGGATGGAGAGACGGTGTTGGTTCATTGGTAGGGATATATGGATGGAGAGATGGTGTTTGGTTCATTGGTAGGGGTATGGGAATGGAGAGATGGTGTTTGGTTCATTGGTAGGGGTATGGGAATGGAGAGACAGGGCTGGTTCATTGGTTCATTAGTGGGGGCATGGGGCAGAGAGACAAGACTGGTTCATTGGTATGTGGATGGACAGACAGGGCTGGTTCATTGGTAGGGGTATGTGGATGGAGAGACGGTGTTGGTTCATTGGTAGAGGTATGTGGATTGAGAGACGGTGTTTGGTTCATTGGTAGGGGTATGTTGGTTGAGAGACAGGGCTGGTTCATTGGTAGGAGTATGTGGATGGACAGACAGGGCTGGTTCATTGGTAGGGGTATGGGAATGGAGAGGCAGTGTTGGTTCATTGGTAGGGGTATGGGAATGGAGAGACAGGGCTGGTTCATTGGTAGGGGTATGGGAATGGAGAGACAGTGTTGGTTCATTGGTAGGGGTATGGGAATGGAGAGACAGGGCTGGTTCATTGGTAGGGGTATGTGGATGGAGAGACGGTGTTTGGTTCATTGGTAGAGGTATGTGGATGGACAGACAGGGCTGGTTCATTGGTAGAGGTATGTGGATGGACAGACAGGGCTGGTTCATTGGTAGAGGTATGTGGATGGACAGACAGGGCTGGTTCATTGGTAGGGGTATGTGGATGGACAGACAGGGCTGGTTCATTGGTAGGGGTATGGGAATGGAGAGACAGTGTTGGTTCATTGGTAGGGGTATGGGAATGGAGAGACAGTGTTGGTTCATTGGTAGGGGTATGGGAATGGAGAGACAGGGCTGGTTCATTGGCAGGGGTATGGGAATAGAGAGACAGTGTTGGTTCATTGGTAGGGGTATGGGAATGGAGAGACAGGGCTGGTTCATTGGTAGGGGTATGTGGATGGAGAGACGGTGTTTGGTTCATTGGTAGAGGTATGTGGATGGACAGACAGGGCTGGTTCATTGGTAGGGGTATGTGGATGGACAGACAGGGCTGGTTCATTGGTAGAGGTATGTGGATGGACAGACAGGGCTGGTTCATTGGTAGGGGTATGTGGATGGAAATTTCTGAAAACATATTAAGTAATTAAAGTTAGAGAAGAAAAGTAGCTTATTTCACTATAGACTAAGCTAACAGGTTCATTTTCACCACTCTTTTTGGAAGCTAGATTTTTATTTAGGAAGCTGATACATGATGCACTAAACTAGCAAGTACTATTCAGGTCCTTTTGGAGGTAGGACAACCCCATTTCAAGTAAATAAAGGGCAATACAGAGGCTCTCTGGATGTTAACGTTTTGCCACAAATAAAATAGAATTCCGTATATAATTTCTATTACTGAATGAGTTTGCTGTATTGTATGTTTTATAGGTACTTGTTTATTCAGTATTATGTATTATAATAATATATTATGTTGTAGTGTGTATGTCATATGTGTGATCTATGTGTTTTATCTGTGAGCTGTACTCTGGAGAACAATAAGGTCACACTCTGTGCTGTAATTTTGACTGATCCCTGTATGATCACTCCTACAACACCTGCTGCTTTCTAATACTGGCAAAGATCCAGGCTTACAGGGGTTTCCACTGTCACTGCTGTTTATGTATTGATTATTGGCTTTAGGATCTAGAACAGAGTAAAACACAGCTATGTCTAATGGACAGGACTTTCACTTTAAAATCTTAGAATTGCTGTTTTACATATTGTACATATGAGAAGCAGCTTTAGAAACATAGTGTGGTTGTAGTGTAGAATGTGCCATCTCAAGAAAAAGCTGCAGTGAATAATCAAAATGCTCCAAACCCAGCCAGAGTGACAGCCAGCATGTGAGCACTAGCCTTGGTCATTACTGATGACATACTTTTTTTTTCAATAACCCGTTCGGCATGTCTGTTATTCTTTTTATTGCTTCCAAGATGTTCTCCGGGAATTTGATTCTGTTCCATCTTACAAATTATAGTTTGGGAAACAATAGTGTTTGCAGTGTATTGGTTTCTTTATTGATCTCATCATTTTTGGATCAGTGCATCTACATTTTGCCCAGTCCTCCTTTAAATGAATTGGTGAGGGAGACAAACGTATAATGCATTTTTCACTGTGCATGGCATATAAATAGTTTATTAAGCTTTATAAACCAGTTTCATGCATAACACATGTTAGATTAGTGTGTGAACCTGGCATAAAAAGGCTTTGTGTATCTGGTCTTAGACCCGGGTTACCTCAGTTGTTAGTCAACCAGATTGGATTCTCTGTTTCAGATAACTTTTGATAGACTCTGACATCAGTCACTGGCTTTCAGTGGTTGGCCTGAACGCTTCACTTTCATGTTTAGTTTTACTTCATTTCTCCATATTTAGTCTCACTTATCCTTTTGCCAGCCTCTGAAATCAAGCTTTTTTCATAGGTCAGCAAAAGTCACTACATTTCAATCAAAGATTTCTGTCTTTACAATGATCTGACAAGTGATGCTTAATGTAACCAGAGGCCTGGAAAATGTCCACTTTGATTTTTAGGTTGAATTTAAATCACTTAAATCTTTTATTTATTATCAAATCAGGATTCTGAGAATGGCTCTCTCTGCTCTCTTCCCTCCTCCTCCCCCTCGTCTTAATCAGCACTTTGTGTATCTGTGACTCCTTCAGTGAGTGTAATTCAATATTGAACAGTAGCTTAGCTCTTCTGGCCCTGCTACTTTAATTTAGTGCTGTAAAACGAAGTTAGCTGCCAGAGATTGGCACGGAAGCTGCAGTGAGTGTCAGTGTGTAGGGCATGATAAGTGCTAAAGATGATGGTCAGTCCGCAGAGAGCCTGTTTTATAACACTTACTCAGTCGGGTGCTTATTGTATCAATAAGACATTCCTGACATATGTAAGCAATTTCTACATGCATACATTCTGCATCTTAGATGCAGCTGACTCACGGCTATGCTCTGTTTCAGCACGCTAGCCTCCAGCAATGCCAATATTGAATCCTTGCTGGAAAACCTGGTCACTTTCACTACCTCTACGTTTTGGACCACAGAGTGTATGGACAGAGTCCAGAAATGATCCTGGGCTACTGACCACTGATTGCCACCACCTGCGGCCACTTCAGTCTTCATCAAGGAGGTTTGAAAGCTGCTCTGGCAGAAATGGAGGAAGAAAAGCCACTAGAGGTGTTCCTACTTGCACAAACACAATCTCTGTTCCATACAGACTGGCCAGCAGACCCCTTATAGCCCTGACCCCTGATCCATCTCTCCTGACCAACTCACCAAGGCATGACCCTACCACACACACATAATTGCACCCCCTTCCACACCTGCACCACTCGTGTTTAAATAAGCCTCCCTGCACCTCTCTGGAGCCTCAGCCCTCAGAAGTTGCAGTTATTACTGGCACTAAAAAGATTCTGATTGGCCAGATGAGAAGTCACACGCTCTGTTGCGCTGTTGTTAGCTTTAATTATTATATGCATTTGCCATGGTGCTGTTTCCACAACCTTAAACCACTTTTATTTCCATCCAGAGTTGATTTAATGTCTCTCCAAGATCTTGTATTGTTGACCAGAGAGTTGAACCACGCCATAAAGTCTTTTCCTGCACCTCCCAAAGACTTTCAGTAGGGTTAAGGTCAGGACTCTGGTGGCTGGTTTTGTATGTGAAAACGATTCCTCACTCTGAGCCACTCTTTCACTATTTGAGACTGATAAATCTTGGCCTTGTTGTTCTGGAAACTGCCCGTGCCCAGGAAGAAACAGTCTATTGATCCATTCAGAACAGACAGGTAGCCTGACTTCATTTTATTGCCAAATTACACTGCTGAGCCTCAACCTGACCCCAGATCATAACACCTCAGAAGCTTGTACAGTGCACACTACACACAATGTGCTCCCCTTCTTACCCTCACGGGCATTCAAGCTTTTTTCCCATTCTTTCTCCTCTGTGACTGTTCACCACTTTTCTACTATATTTTATTAATGCATTCTTAATCCAGTCATTTACAGTCATTTAAGCATCTCCTTACTCTTTGTTTGATGCAGACCAATATTTGAAGTCTTCCTAAACACAGTAACATCTTTTCCACAACCACAGGATATGTCTTGCATACATGACTGTTCAGGCAATGAGAAAATACTTACTGCATCAAGATTTGTTGCCAGCTGAAACATATTATTCACAACACTGATTATCCAATCAATATGTTTGCTTATTGCTAAGGGGCTTTTTTAGTAGGTGGTGTATGTTGTGGTTTGATATTATTCATCCCAAGTAGCTCTTAGAAGCCAGAAAAGATGAAAGAATATAAATACAAGAGGACATATTTTCATTTATACTTTGAATTATGTAGTAACTTCTATAAATTACTTTATAGAACTAACATGAATTATGCAGTGACTGTGTTTGTTTATCTAATACTATGAATTCTTCTGTAACCATTATGGATTATCCAGTAACTATTATGAATAACTCAGTAACGCCTGTCAATTATTAAGTACTTACTAATTTGTCTAATAATTACTGGGGATCATCCAGTTATTGCTATACTTTTTTTCAATACCTTCTATTAATGATGTAATAACAGCAATGCATTATTCAATACCTACTATCAATTGTTCAGTAACTGTTACAGTTCAGTAACTGCTAGGAAGTCTTTAGTCCTCACTGTTGAATGCTATGGAGATAGAATGAGACTGAGTATCGAATAATTGGATCCACAAAAAGGTATTTATCATTTTTACAATAGTCAGCTTATCTCTGCATTTGTACATGTGGCTCCATTCACAGCGCGTGTGTTCATAAATCATGCATGTAAGTTATTATTTGTTTTTAAACATTGCCCACAAAAACTCAAGCATAATTAATCATGTTTAAAATTCATATTACTAGTTTTTGATTAATAGTTATTTCTTTAAATCTGGCAAAAGGGGTTCTGCTCCTGGTCTCATCCAAACCTTAAATTTTTTTAATGTAAATTTAAAAGAATATGCTGTCATATAAACATTGTGCATCATAATATTATATTCTTGCCCACCCCCACAAAGCAATTTCAATTTTAACTACAAACCACACTTCCAGAAAGAAAAGAAACACGTTATTTAGCTGTTAATATACATTACTGTACAAAAGTTTTAGTCACTTTAAGGACTTATTATATATCAAAAGATATTTTTCTAGACAGGAAACTGTTATTTGATCAGCAAAACACTTTATTTTCCAAGCTCATCCTTGGAAACAACCCAGTATTATTAACAGTTCTCATCTAATATGACTGCTCAGTACTTCATTAAGCTAAATCAAGAAGCCTGTGGCGTCCAGGAGAAATCTGGATCTAAACTTTGTTCTTCAAACTGGTGCACAGGATATTACCTCCTTCTTTCAAAATCAGATATTTATGCTACTTTGTATTGTATTTATACTTATTTACATCTGTTCTAATGATATACATGTAATGATATACATAAAAATATACATATTGCTAACATACAGGGTTTTAAACAATCAGTATAGGTGCCTAAGACTTTTCACAGTAGTGTGTGTTGAACTGCTTTTCTATGCTAGTAAAGGACATGCTTTAACAAATTACAAACAACTAATCTTTAGTTACCTATCAGTACCACTTAAACTAAAATTAAATACCGCTCTGCTGGTGTTCATGATATACTACACACATTCACGCACAGGGGGAGAAGAGGACAAGCATAGTTTATGCAGCAGTGTGGTTGTTCATTTTCACCCAAAGCAGCCACTGACGAACGATTTTAGTCATGCTCTGATTTATTTCTTAATTCCTAAAAGAAGGCTCTGAGTGTATACGGTATGTCTTGTGTTCTCTTCTTCAACCTGTCCACTGCCCTATAAAAAACTGCAGTCCAGCGTTCGGAGAGGCCTTGTAGCATGTTCTATTTCCTTTTCCTCTTGAGACAGAGGCGGCGGAGGCTCGTGTTCTTAGACAGACATTCTAGTTGGGCTCTGTGAGCCAGCGCCTCAAAGCCGGTGTGTTGCTATGGCTACAGGCTCCAATCCAGTCACTCTTCTGGAGGAGAGGAAAAGAAAAGGCTGGGCCTCGTAGACAACGGCCTCAAAACCCCACGCATTCGAAAAGGAAGCAAGACATGAACATTGCGCTCCTCCTGCTCCATATGGCTCCTCACAGCCTCAACAGCTGCCCTGAACACACACACACCATATTCTTTTTTTAAACCCACAGCAAGGTGCATTTAATTTCCACTCAGGGGTTCCCACAGAGGACAGCGGGGAAGAGAGAGAGAGAGAGTGTCAAAGGGAGAGGTGAGAAAGCACAGGTTCCAATGTAAAATATATAGTTAAATATGAACTCAACATCATACTGCTTATGTAGCATCCCCGCCATAACATTTACATCCACAGTCAGATCCATTCATATACATTAACAAATGATTGCTATTTTTAGCTGTTTACCACATTTCGTGCAGATGTGATCTCTTTTAGGGTATTTATATCTAAACTGGGGAAACTGTGTAGGAATTATAGCCGTTTCATACATTCAGCCCCAGAATACTTGTGTTGAGTAACACAATCATGTCATTGCAATGTTTTTGCTATCAGTAACTGCCTGAGGACTGAAACCCATAAACATCACCAGATGCTGGGTTTCTCCCCTGGTGACCTTCAGAAAAATGTTTTCACCGTAGCTGTTTCAGTTCCTGCTCTTTCATGGAGCATGGTTGGAATAAGGTTAGGTGATAGACTAAGCCATAGTCAAACATTCCACATCTTTTAGATTATACCTTTGATCATTATCCAGCTGCATTGTAGAGTGCCGTCCAATGAGTTCTGAAGCATTTATCTGAGCAGACAATAAAGGCCAATACAGAATTCATCCTGCTTTTGTCAATCATTACATCATCAATAAATACCAGATTTTTTTTAGAATTTACAATTTTAGACACTCGAATTAGCCACATGTGTTTTTTTGTACACAGCGGAATTTGACCTCCGCATTTAACCCATCCGTGCAGTGAAACACCCACATATACACACACTAGTGAACACACACAAGGGGCAGTGAGCACACGTGCCCAGAGCGGTGGGCAGCCCTATCCACAGTGCCCGGGGAGCAGTTGGGGTTAGATGCCTTGCTCAAGGGCACCTCAGTCGTGGCCTGGGGGATCCCCGGGATCGAACCGGCAACCTTCCAGTCACAAGACACAAGATCCATATATAAGCATTTTTGTGTATGCATGTGTGTTAATAAACCGTAGGCTTATAATAAAGAAAAAACTTATTTAAAAAATTATAATAAATGCTTACATCATTACAATGCTTATTGTAATTGCACCTTGTTACATCTCTACATACTTTGTTAAATAGTTTGTGTTTTTTCAATAATGCTTCAGCTTTGCTGTTTCTAAATATGGTCAAGCTTATGGACCACTCACTGATTTGAATTAGAATTGGAATTGAGAAAGAGAGAGAGAGAGAGAGACTGACAGAGTGAAAGCCACTCCAATCATCGTCTCTAATGTGAGAATGGTAATGGCCGGAGCGGCAGAGCACAGTTTTTGTGCTGAAGCTGGACTGCTCAGAGCTTGTAAGGACAAAGCAGAGCATGTGATTTACTGTCCTGTTTAGCCGTGATTAAAAAACAACAGCAGCAGCAGCAGTGGCAAATTGAGCAGAAACCAGGCTCACTGAATTTTAAGCTCTTACGCTCCAGGGTTCAGATTTGAAATATGCTGACTCGTCGTCAGCATCCCATGGGCTCTCTGGGTTTATTTCCACTTTACAGCGATGCAGTTCACTCTATGTAAGTTCTATTTAACATGCTGTGTTAGCGGTACAACCAGTTCTCGCTAATTTAGCCCATACCTCAGAGCAACATGCATTTTGAATGCTGCCATTGGCTTTTAGAGGTTATTTTCCATTTGCAGCCAGTACAATAATAGATACAATGGAATTCCTACTTGCAGTGGAATCCAAGCCAATAAATAAACAGTGCAAGATACAGACAGCATTCTACACATTGCTTCTGTGAGTTAACATCAGCGTGATCACTCCGATATGCAGATATACACTCTGTCCACTTTATTCAGACATTATCTTCCACGCAGACAATAAGCTAATGAAATTTAGTTTAGTAAATGAAATATGCTTATACAGATATAGAACATAGAAAAATATTTGATGCAGATGTTGTGTGTGATGTAGTCATTTAATTAACCACTGCATCTTTTTTAAATTACAGTGCTAATGCAACATCATCGGACAAGCACAACACGCTTAGTAGAGGACGCTAACTGCTTGTTCTATTATATTAGCCTTGTACTTAGTGATAGAGGGAGAGGAAGGACCATCCAGGCCAGGCCAATTGTCTCCTGGCCACAAATGTGTTTGATGATGCATTTTAAAATTGTGTAATTGTTAAAATTTCTTATGATAGCGATTTTCAGAAGGGTGGTGGAAATGCTCAAATGCTCAGGTATCTCGTCTCTGGAGTCTCCTTCTGCCTCCTTCTGCCTCCACTGACTCTATGAACTGCATTTTCCATAGTGCACTCCATCATGCCCCTCACCTGCATACTAACACCATTCACCTGTAGCTTAGTGTTTCCCAAGTCTGTATATATACTCCTTTGTTTGTCCATGCACTTCTCTTTAGCATGGAACGCCAAAGCTGTTGTCTTACTCAAAGCAAAAATAAATTCACAACTGCATGCTCAACTGTGTATTTTGAGGCAGTAACCATTTAGCCTAGCACAGGAGAAGGCTGAGAGGATAAACAATTGGTTGCCATGTAGCAAGCAGACTTGCACATTCTGTCAGACAGAGCGATCAGATTTTCATCAAAGTAACCGGAGATGCTTTTGAGGACCAAGTGTAAATGCATGTGACTGAAATCCCATTTCAATTCAGATTCTAGTTGCTAACATCATTGTTGTGTGAGACAGAATATGCAAATCTGGTTGTTATGCAGGAACCAATTACCAGTTTATCAGGATACAATCCAGTTACGAGGTTCATGAATTAAGGTGTGAACCGGTCATGAGGAAAACACAACAGACACAATAAAATTAATATATATGTAAAATGCACTTAACTTTTCCACAAGTCTATTGTTTTCTACAATACATTAAATTCAGCAAATAAACTATGTTTGTGTAAAACATTTGCCGCTGTTTGTTCTCTGTAAGGGTTTCTTAACTTATTTTTACTTAGAAAATCAGCACAGTTTGTTTATGACTGTGAGAAAATAATAGAAAAATGCAGACAGGTCTTAGCACAGTGAGAATATGTAGAAGTATGTTTTTTACAGGACTGGACCAATGAAGAAAAAAAATGTAGTGATAAGTCTAAAGATTATTTAAAATCTAATTTTAAGAGGACAACCACATACAGTAAGTACTAGTTAGTTCTTATTTTCCTTCCTTATGTGTGTAATGCACTTATCAATGTCAATCAGTTTGGTCACATAAGTAAAGCTTATTTGAGTTCATGCGATGAAAAACATACAAGTCTTTGACCATGGTCCATAAAGGACTCAGTGACTATAATAAGGGGGTCTATTAGAACCAAGAAGTCACATGACTCCAGTTTGTTAATGATGAAGGTTAAAACTGAATCTGGTTAGATGTGAATGCTTTTGTACCTTTTAATCAGAGGGATAAGGAGATTGTGATTATGGAAGAGATTCGAAGAACTTTTGGAACAGTGATCAATTTCTGACTGTGGTGGTCTTTGTAAAGAAGCTCAGCTGGGGGTAGATCACAGCCAGATATCTTTTATACCAAGATCACAGTTCTGTGATGCAGTATCACAGATCTGCACATAATCAGCCTCAGTCTTCAAACCCCCCATCGCTTAGGATGTCTCAGACAGCAAACATGTTGCTAAGCTTTGTTCTCTGACATGCTGGTGTTCTTGGCCAGCTTGAAGCACACGTATCTATTTTTGGTATATTTAATATGTAGGAATGTACAAATTACAGAGTTCTTCAGTTTCATGCTGAATGTTATGACACAGTGTCACATGTCGGTGACATGCTTTGTTCAAAATACCACCAGGATGAACCACCACAGCACCACTCTCACCATGTCTAAACAGGCCTGTTCAGAATGGCTAGCGGTTCACCTCCCCCTATATTTCTTTCCGTGGCAAAAATAAAAAGAACATACTTAGGAGTTATTGGAATGAAATATATATATATATATATATATATATATATATATATATATATATATATATATATATATATATATATGTGTGTGTGAAAATGAAAGTGAAAGTATTAGTTTCTTAGAACAAACAAAAGTCTCATGAGAGGCAACGTAGCCACAAGATGCTCTGCACTTATGCTGAGCTGTAAGTGTCCCTTATCACTACTAGGGGTGACCGAATGTTGTATGCGGTGGCTCCCCAGATCATCACACCAGCAGTTTGGGCAGTGTGTCGGCAGAATTAAAGCCCTCAGCACAAGGCCTCCACCCTTGAACCCAACCGTCGCCAGATCCCAAACAGAACCCAAAGAAGATACAGTTCCAGCCCGAAGCAATCCAGAAAACTGTGGGGGCTGCTCATGCTTGTCAAATGATCCCCTCTACTGGTGGTATGTCTGGGCTGTCCAGAGATGTCTGACACACAAGGGTAAACTACTTATTGGTCAGCTTTTCTTGTCTTAAAAATTATTTTTAATTTTTTTTAATGGTGCAACAGTTAACAGGGCTGGCCTGGGTTTGGCAAGACTGTCCTTAAACTGTCTTGGAGTTTATCATCGAAGTTAATGCCTAGTACTTTACAGCCTGTACCTCACATTTAACTTGTCAATACAAAGCCTTGATGAGCGTAAATACATGGTACCTAATATGTGTCTAATAAAGTGGCACCTCAGTGCATAACAATAAAGATCTTAAAACAGTGCTGTCACAGTCTGTAACAAATAAACATATACAAATAAACGTATTATCTTTCAGTGTCATTTTTAGAACTATCACACATTTCTAGAACATATCATATATTATAGGTACACACCAATGACTCACCCTTTTAGAGTTCATTATAGTCAGATTAGAACGTGTCAGGAAGGCAGAGGTGTGGAGAGGATGGCCAGGACTGCTAAAGATTTAATTAGCCTTCCCTACAATTTACTTTTCACATCAGTTAACTGTACCAGCTTAACTGCAGTGATCCTGCTGCCCATATTACACACAATATACACACGTAGATCATTTATATAGTATTGAGAGTATAGCATTGTCTTGAATTATGGTCCATGGTGCAATAAAACAGATATACTAACTTACACAATTCTGAACTAACTACTTAAACAGAGACAGAGCAACATTACAGTCACATTACAACCACAATACCAGACAAACACACAGAACAAACAAAAGGTATGAGAGAAAGCAGGAAACAGGGAACACCTGGGACAGGGAGGAGACACAAACTAAGAGAAGTTGAGAGGCGTAACAAGAGGAGCACATGGATCATGACAGGAGAGTGAAAGGCAGACAGAAGAAAAGGCAAAGCGTGACACCAAGCCTTAATACAAAATGTTAGATGTTCTATGAAACTACATCTTCCTTGCACTTCTGAAATGAGGAGTATTTATTTCCTAAAGAAAAAGAATCACTGCTCCTATTTTTGCAGATAACCTTAATATTAGGCACAAAACTCAATTTATTCCCAACGACAATCTCAAGACAGTTTCCAACTACTTAATCTCTTCATTTTGAATGAATGGGCTGACATTGGTAGTGACTTTTGAAAATCAATACAGAACTGTTTGCCTTTATAACGTATAACTGTAAGAAAAGACTCCAATTCACCGACCATAAGCTGAGCCAATGTAGCACTTAATGTAATAAGAGAAATCTTTTTAACTGTCACTCAAAGGCCCAGGAAACACTTACTCAGTCAGATTTAGGATACAACACTGGACTAAATCCCAGAACCCGTCAGTAAAATTACATATTTTTGAATCCATCCCAGCAGCCTGAATTTGATTGGGTAACTGGTTTGATGGTAATATATGTTAATAGCAATAGTGAGGTTCTATGATCAGTTTTTCTCTAAAGAACATAATTATGAAGACAGCCACATCTGCATGCTCAACCTGAGCCACTTCAAACATGCGGACCCTCTGATCAGGTAAAGCACATTATCCAGCTGTACATTGGATCCTGGTTGGATCCTAAACACTGCCTCTGAGACTGACTAATACATTAGTCATATTATTATATATCATATACAGATATACATACTGGCCATTAGAAACCCCTACATTGTACTTACAGTTGTATGTAGGTGTACAGTTACAGTGTGCAGTCCACCTGTTGCCATACACAGTTGATCAGTCCCCTCCTTTACACTGACTATTGGTCGATTTCTCACCACAGCACAGCTGTTGTCCAGATATAATTAGGTCATCAACCAATTACATTAAACCTAACAACGGTACTCACATGGTAGTGCGTGTGGTGCTGTTATGAGTGTATCAGACACGCTAGTGTTGCAGGTGTGGATTGGAAGTGGTCCAATACCCAGAAATATTCAACCAAAAGCAGTTCTGTGATCACATGTTTACCATAACTTAGGGTCTAGAGAATGGACCACAGTCACAGAGTACGCATCATTCACTTAAAATAAATATATGAATCACTAATACCAAAAAATGTCAACAGGTTCAAAATGGTCATGTGACTTAACATCTTGTATGTTGCATGACAACAGGGAACAGCGAATACCTGTCTTTATCCCTTAATGCTAAAAACAAGCTCTGACCCTAAGTGACCAATACACTTGGGCAGCAAGTCTGGGAGGCTTATTCTACTCTGAATTGTTGCTGTTAAAAGCTATAGGAAGCCGGTGTGGATTTTTTCATGCTTGCCAGAATGACATGAAAAGCTGTTTACTGGACAGTAAGTACAAATCGGTTAAAAACAAACAAACACTAACAGTAGAATTATAACGATTCAGACCCAGACATGCTGTTACCATCCATATGCAAGTCTTTATTAACTCAACAGGGATATGAAATGTGAAAACAAAGCACAGAGCTGGGTCAGCAGACGACGGAGTCCCGGGAGACTAGGTAAGCTGGAGTCCGAGGCAGCTGGGGGGGAGCGGCTACTGGAGCAGGTGGGTTAGGTGGTACTGGTGTAGCCGCTGATGGAAGCCACAGAGCCCCTATGAGTCCAGGTGCTGATCTCCTGTCTGAGCAGTGGAATGCGGAGCTGTCCCTCGAGCGCTGGGGAGTAAACCAAGAACTAGGCCCTGTCTGGACAGCTCAAACAGAAATGGGTTAATCCTTACAACGTTCCGGAGCTTGCCAGGAGAGGATTCCTGTGGGGGCTTTCACCACTCTTTCACCATATAGAGTTACTGGACCAAAATGGGAAGCCGGCTAGACGATGGCTTGATGGAGGTAAGGTTGTTACAAACAATTCCACGTACTGAGTGTGTGGGACTATAAGGCTGCGCTAATGAGCCACTGCTGTGATCTGTGATGGGTGGCAGGTGGGTGTAATGATTGACGTGTGAGCATGTGCATGAGGGTGTGTGTGTGTGTGTGTCCAGAGCTACCTAGTATTCTGGAGACTAAAGATGTGTCTGAAATCGCCTACTTGCCTACTACTAGTAGGCGAGTGCCGCTAGTATGTCCGAATACTCAGTAGGCATCGAGTAGTAGGTGAACGGTACCCGGATGACCTACTGAATCGGCAGCCATTTTTATGTAGGCGAACACAGCACACTGCGCTATCCCATGATTCACCTGGAGCCACAGATGAATTCAAAGTGGAGGAAAACAACGGTGAAAAGCGGAACGTCAGCTGTGTGTACCAAGCTAAGGCTAATGAACTGCCGCTACAGAAGCTAGCGCTACTGCTGAGATAAACAATGATTACATTCCTCCCGTTTCGTCTTCTCCGAGCTACAGCTAGAGTAGATCAGTGTCACAAAAAGATCTAAACCTGTCAGTAAACGGAGCTTTTAAATGAATAGCAGGACTTTTACGGTGGTGGTCTGACGTGTTGCGTTACAGGACGCTGGCAATAACGTAGTAGTAATAAGTAGTAAGTCCGAGCTTTTGTGGCTACTTAAACTCGCCTACTGAAATGACCTACTAGTCTGCCGCTCAAGCAGTACGTACTGACTCTAATCTATTACCTACTGACTAGTAGGCGATTTCGGACGCACCTTGTGACCTCTGCAGGCGCTGCGAGGAAGTGCTTACAATAATAAATGCAAGTAAACAAATAAAAAACATATTACCATGTTCGTGTTTGATCCAGCATAAAATACATGCATACACACATAAAGCATCCACACAAACACACAACACAAACATACAGAAGCTTAATAAAGTAGTACCTTTTATTTGACCAGGTGTTTTACTGAATAATCTGGTAAGAGGCCACAGGGTTTATTAATAGTTTAGTTTTTCTGATAATGAAAGCATGATTACATTTTTAACTTTTATCTCAGTCAAGCACAACCCAGTGATCTTTCCACTGTGATCCTTCAGTTACAGCATTGTAACAGTGTACATGTTCCATTTACACACACCTGATCATAACAGAATCATTGTCTAAATACTTAATCTTTTTTTTTTCTAGCTTTGTTTTCACAGGTATTAGCAGGAAGGAGTGGTGTAACTTCATATCCGTATCAATATAAAAGATTTGTTACACTGTGGATGGCAAGGGTGTAGATATGCTCTTGACATTGGTGGGGACCTATGAATCTACCCCACCCCCAGTTTGTTTTTTTTTTTGTTGTTGTTGTTGTTTTCTTTTTGCTCTGTGATAAAAGAAAAAAAAAAGACTAATATACTACATATGCTTTTAAACTATTCTAAATAACAATTTATAATTTAATTAATGAATAATATAATGTTACATTAATGTTAAACTAATGACTGACAAAGAAGTAGTTTAGACTTCAGTTTATTTTAGCCATAGTGCAGATGAAACAGTTCTCTTACATCAAAGTTAATACATGGAGCACTGCATAACCTAGTGCTGTTGTCCACAAAACCAAAGTAACAATCCCAGAAAAAAAATCAATTAAACTATAAGACATAGACTCGTTTCAGCCAATTTCAATCCAGTAAATAGTGAGTTTACATCTAAAGACTTATCAACATTACTTCAGCCATAGTGCAGATGAAACAGGTCTCTGACGTAGAGAGTTTTAACTGAAGTTAGACATGCTGCTCTGGGAGACTGTAATAGAACTGACAGTTGGCAGTTTGTTGGGCTGTTAATTTCCAAACCATGTTATTTATAGCTACAGACGATGTTAGCCCGTTGTATTCTGTGCGGCAGAGTCTAGCATCTGCATTAACGTTATTACGATAGACTCGTTTCATTAGTGAATTTGGCTTTAAGTGACTTACACATTTGAAAATAGCTCCATATGTCCACCTTCTTCTTCTATGCTGCCATCCTAAGGCTCACATATGACTGGAAAGCTTTCCTTCCAGATTTGGTGCTTCTAACAACCAAACGTAGCTACAGAGTCTCACATGACAACAAGAACGGCACAACCAATACTGTGATTTAACCCTTTCTGCACCTCTAGGGGGGATCAAATTATTAGGGACAATTCAATAATCACTAGATATTGGTAGGGACATGTCAGTTCCGTTCATGCTAATTCTACACCCTTGGTAGCTACACTCATTCTTTTAATGAAAAGCCACATGTTAAAACTTACACCAACACAGGCAGTAAAGTCTTTCAGATATACAAAGACTAATGTTCTATTAATGAAACTTAATAGCCTCTTATACTGCAACTGGAAAGCAGCCCATTAGTGAAGAGATAGATCGCTGGTACCAAACATGATAACTTCAGAAATTATAGAAAAAAAAAATTATTCCATTAAACAAAAAGAACATTAAAATGAACTTGAGCTTTCATTGCAACACTTTCTGTGTTTACTGTGGCAGATCAGTGTGCGGTGGTCTTCAGAATCTGACAACTTGATATGGCAAGCAGGTCTTATAACCCACATTTTTCAGTTAATTAACTAAAATAATTACCGGCTTCACTGCAAATTGTTTTCTGCCATTTCAAATCTTGGGTCTGAAAATATGACGTTAATTATCTTCTTTTAAAAGTTACTTACTATCTAGCTTTCAATCCATGGTTATGTCTTGATTTGATCATCTTTTATGCCTCAGTTAATAAGAAAATGTAAACATTGAGTGATTTACTCGTAAAATAAGCTGCATTCACACTATTCTCTCTCACAAAGAGCTAAAAAACTATCCAATCACAATAACCCAACATGCGTCAACTTCCAGGAAATGAAGGAACACTTTGATTTTCACTGCTGAAACTTAGGTGACCCCAGCTTCTCAGAAACATAATACCACTTCATCTTTCTGTTTGCACTTTTTCTTTCTGTCTTTCATTTATTGTTGTGCACCTGTACCTGATTTGGCCAGCTAGGACATCCAGTTTTTTTTACTTCAGTTTCCTCTGCTGCAGTTTTTTTCATTCCCTGTTATCAGGTTTAGTTTTATTAAATTCAGAAATAGTTCTCTGTTCAAACTGTATGACCTTTTTTGTTCTTCAGAGGTCCAATGCAAAAATGTGCACCAAGCTGAGCTGCTCATTAACAATAGAGGTTTCATTTTGCTGTCATGGCTGCGTAAACAAGTAGCCTATGTTAAAGTTAGACCAAATTAAAGAACCAATCCAAATTTGTATTACCTTTTGATAGAAATGCCTCGAGAAATGAGGCAGCGCAGTGACATGAAAAAGCATTATGCGCTCTGTAATATAACAATAATAATAAAAAAATACACCAATAAATAAATAATAATAAGAGTAACAGTAAAAAAATAACTCAAATAATATTTTCTTATGTATCACTTTTCATAATGGTGGTAACTCAAAGTACTTCACAGATGAATCAAACACAGATCAAAATTATTAGTACCAAGAGGAGTTTCAATTAAATGCCAAATTAAAAGACACATTTTTAATGTTTCTTTAAGTGTGCACCGAACTTGACTGTCTAATAAAAGTTCCACAGTTTAGCAGCAGACTAACTGAAACAGTCTCTCTATGGAAGGTGTTTGCAGAAGGCCAGAATCTACAGGTCTAAGATTTGGAGTTTGAAACAGATAGACATTCTGTAATTGAAGCAGGTGCTGCATTATTTAGAGCTTTAGTAACAAAACTTTAACATGAGCTCTTTGTTTTGTTTTGTTTTGTTTCTGATAAGATCTGTGCTGCTGTGTTTTGTACAAGTTGTAGAGGATGTATTGTTATCTTAGAAACTCCAGTAAGAATAGCATTACAGTGATCAGTTCTGTTTGAGTTTCTCTTTCAGTTTTTCTTGATTTTATGAAATCATGTAAACCAATTATAGCTTGCTAGTTAGCTGGCTAACATATGGTCATATTGCTATATAGCTTATTTTATATTGTATACTAACACATATTGACTTGTTTCTTAAAAAGCTAACGTTAGCTTAAAAGAAGTTAATGCCCATGTTACCTTGTGATATAAAATAAGCTACTTTGCCGTTAGCTTCTTTATAGCTTGTGACATCAGCTGATTACCATTCTTAAACCTGCTTCATTTAGGCTGTGTTGCGTTTTTGACCAAAAAGAAACTGATAGGAATCAACTTTGTCATTGTCATGTTTGTCATTGGATGCTTACGGTAGCCTAGTTTCTTTACCAAGAGAGAGAATCAAGCATAGAGCTGAAGGAGATAGGAGCACACCTTTCCACAGCTGGGTTCAATCACCCAGAAGAACAGCAGGTGACGCATTAAGATAGAAATGTGAAGCAACCATTTAATACATAATGCATTTGAAGTAGGTCTTGTTTGGATGAGGGCAATAACTAACTTTTTTAACATTTTAATAAATATACATACACACTAATTATATATGTGCATAGAAGTTTTGTGATTGTGTACAGAAGGTAGTTTCTGCAGGGAAAACCCCCCAAAAGTTCCAATTCCAGGAACGCTGGAGAGCCTGGTGATCAAGTACAACACTTTGAAAATAGGTTTTTTAATGCATGTTCACCAGGTCTTATTTGACACTTTGTAATTGTTCTGTATTTTTAGTACATTTGTTTTTCATGCAAACCTAGATACAGCCAGTGCCTGTATTTCTGTAGTGAGAGATGAAAGTTATCAGTTAACTGAGACATTCAGAACTGAAATGATTAGAACTGTTATATATACTTGATGTTTAGAAGAGCAGATCTACCCAAGCAGCAGTTCCTGCACCAGCAAAGTTTAATGGAGAATGCAGTGGACAACGGTAATCCTAATTCTGATTCTAACCATTTGATTTCAGATAAGCTGCAACCACAAGGCTCCAGACGAGAGCGAGATGCAGAGCATGCTGACCATTAGAAAGTACATAAAAGGACGGTAAAGGCTGAGTGAGAGGGAGATATATAAAAGGGCAATGCCAGGGGATAAAAGGAAAGATAGATCTTTTACAACTGAATTGACAGATGACAGTGTTAAGCTCAAGTTACAAAACCTTGTTGCTGCTTAAACTAGTTTATAAAAATTATATCTCCATGTCAACATGTTTTCAAATGTAAAACTTACACACTCTAAATAGATTTGTGGCTACATAAATAATCATATTTTACACAGTCCAGGTTCATGCTGATGGGTAACACTTCAACAGCCCCTCAAAATGTTTGGTTGTGTCTCAGTTGTCAATAAATCCTGATTGAAATCCTGATTATGATTGCAGTAAAATCTGTTTCCTGTTTAAGAGATTAAGAACTAGTTATATGTAAACATGGGTTTAGGCCTACATATTTCAAGATGAGCCAACAACACTGCTCCACTAGTATTAAGCTGTTTCCACTTTTTTTCCAGTTTCCTGAAACTAAGAATGATTATTGATTGCATTTCATATATATGTGTGCTGGAGCAAGTCTTTTCTACTGATTTCAAACCATTAAACCCTCATAATAGTCTTATTACCTTATTTCTAGATCAGAACTTATTTTAAGATTCTTTGTTAGGTTATTTTGCTTCATGGACAGATAATTTTACTAGTATTAAGTTATTTTATTTTATATGCAGTATATTTTATTATATTTTTATATTATATTTATATTGTTTTTTATAATATTTTGTATATTATATTCATATTGTTTTTTATTATATTTTTTATATCATATTTATATAATTTTAAAATTCCTTTTTGCAGTGATAGAGTGAAAAGGTTCTAACTAAGGTTTCTATTGCAGGTTTACAGAGTTAGTCATTTAGTGCTGATTATTGTGGCAAAATTGAAGAAAAACAGTCAGAATGAAATGCTATGCTGTTCTTTCTGCATCAGCTAATCAATATGACTGAATGCAGAGCAGCTCATCAAAACATATATATTACTCATCTTTGGTTATTCCATCATAACACAACACTTTCACTAGATAAAATGTAACCATGTTTACAAATAGACTAAATAATCTTACAACTTTCTTAAATCTTAAATATCATCCAAAGCAAAAGAAGAATCTTAATTTTTTTCCAAGTTTGCTTTTCTACATCTTTTGAGCACAACAGATGTCCTATACATTGTGTGAAGATGTAATGATCAATGAAAAAAGTGTGTTTTACCACATTACAACAGGTAGCTGCTTAGTTTACCTCAGTGTAGCCAAGTGTAACACACATTACAGGTTAACTAAGGTTAATTAATTTGTGTTAACTTTACAGGTTAACTAAGGTTAACTAATGTGTTAACTTTACAGGTTAACTAAGGTTAACTAATGTTTGTTAACATTACAGGTTAACTAAGGTTAACTAATGTGCTAACTTTACAGGTTAATTAAGATTAACTAATGTTTGTTAACATTACAGGTTAACTAAGATTAACTAATGTGTGTTAACATTACAGGTTAACTAAGGTTAACTAATGTGTGTTCACATTACAGTTTAACTAAGGTTAACTAATGTGTTAACTTTACAGGTAAACTAAGGTTAACTAATGTGTTAACTTTACATGTTATCTAAGGTTAACTAATGCTTGTTAACATTACATGTTAATTAAGATTAACTAATATGTGTTAACATTACAGGTTAACTAAGGTTAACTAATGTGTGTTCACATTACAGTTTAACTAAGGTTAACTAATGTGTTAACTTTACAGGTAAACTAAGGTTAACTAATGTGTTAACTTTACAGGTTAACTAAGGTTAACTAATAAGTGTTAACATTACAGGTTAACTAAGATTAACTAATGTGTGTTCACATTTCAGTTTAACTAAGGTTAACTAATGTGTGTTCACTTTACAGGTTATCTAAGGTTAACTAATGTGTGTTAACATTACAGGTTAACTAAGGTTAACTAATGTTTGTTAACATTACAGGTTAATTAAGATTAACTAATGTTTGTTACCATTACAGGTTAACAAAGGTTAATTAATGTGTTAACTTTACATGTTAACTAAGGTTAATTAATGTGTTAACTTTACAGGTTAACTAAGGTTAACTAATGTTTGTTAACATTACAGGCTAACTAAGGTTAACTAATGTGCTAACTTTACAGGTTAACTAAGGTTAATTAATGTTTGTTAACATTCCAGGTTAACTAAGATTAACTAATGTGTTAACTTTACAGGTTAACTAAGGTTAACTAGTGTTTGTTAACATTACAGGTTAACTAAGGTTAACTAATGTGTTAACTTTACAGGTTAACTAAGGTTAACTAATGTGTGTTAACATTACAGGTTAACTAATGTTTGTTACCATTACAGGTTAACTAAGGTTAACTAATGTTTGTTAACATTACAGGTTAACTAAGGTTAACTAATGTGTTAACATTACAGGTTAACTAAGGTTAACTAATGTTTGTTAACATTACAGGTTAACTAAGGTTATGTGTTAACATTACAGGTTAACTAAGGTTAACTAATGTTTATTAACATTCCAGGTTAACTAAGGTTAACGAATGTGTTAACTTTACAGGTTAACTAAGGTTAACTAATGTTTGTTAACATTCCAGGTTAACTAAGGTTAACTAATGTGTTAACATTACAGGTTAACTAAGGTTAACTAATGTTTGTTAACATGACAGGTTAACCAAGGTTAACTAATGTGTTAACTTCATGGGTTAACTAAGGTTAACTAATGTTTGTTAACATTACAGGTTAACTAAGGTTAACTAATGTGTTAACTTTACAGGTTAACTAAGGTTAACTAATGTTTGTTAACATTACAGGTTAACTAAGGTTAACTAATGTGTTAACATTACAGGTTAACTACGGTTAACTTATGTTTGTTAACATTACAGGTTAACCAAGGTTAACTAATGTGTTAACTTTACAGGTTAACTAAGGTCAATTAATGTTTGTTAACATTACAGGTTAACTAAGGTTAACTAATGTGTTAACTTTACAGGTTAACTAAGGTTAAATAATGTTTGTTAACTTTACAGGTTAACTAAGGTTAACTAATGTGTTAACATTACAGGTTAACTAAGGTTAACTCATATTTGTTAACATTACATGTTAACTAAGGTTAACTAATGCGTTAACTTTACAGGTTAACTAAGGTTAATTAATGTTTGTTAACATTACAGGTTAACTAAGGTTAACTAATGCGTTAACTTTACAGGTTAACTAAGGTTAATTAATGTTTGTTAACATTACAGGTTAACTAAGGTTAACTAATGTGTTAACTTTACAGGTTAACTAAGGTTAACTAATGTTTGTTAACTTTACAGGTTAACTAAGGTTAACTAATGTTTGTTAACTTTACAGGTTAAGTAATCAGTGTTAACATTAGTTAACACACATTACAGTCTTGAACAATTAGAAGAGTAGAGCTACAGAAACATAAAAGATGCTGACAGAATACAGACAGCTTTTCCCATGAGTCTGTGCACACAGCCATAAAGACAGACAAAGAAAATGATTAATATTGTGAGTCAGAGTGGAAGGAGACATGGGAGAGGTGCTCTTTATTAAACACCAGGCAGAAAGGCACATAGAGACAGGAAAAACAGAAAGAGAAAGGTGTAATGAAGGTGTAATGAAGGTGTAACGTTGGAACCCCCAAAAGGAGATTCTCTGGGTTCTACGTGTGACCGTGTCCAGGCACTACGGGTGTGGATGTGGTTACAATGAGACAGCATTCCAAACTTGAAGTGCACAGGTGTTTTACACTGACCGCTACACACACAAAGAAAAACAAAAAGAAATGAAAAGTAAAAGTAACAGGTACCGTAAAGGTTTGCCACAAGGCTCACCCTCGTCTCACCCTCATCTCACCCTTCTCACTCTCTCTTTTCTCTCTCTATACACATGCTTTTACAGACAGCTAACAGCTGTCTTTTAATGAGACACCTATGGCAAGAGACCCACATGCATGAGAGAAGCCCCCTTACTGAACATACCTGACGGGCTTATCTCCGAAGCCCTGCCTCTGACTAAACCAATACCATGGGGCTGACATCCTATGATACTATACCTAAACACACCTGCACATATTTACATACATACATACATAGCACTGGCACTTAGTCATGACACACGGTCTCATTACCAGTAAGTATTCTCACATCTGTACATTTACTAATTCTTTTACTGAAGGACACAGAGGACCATCTCTCTCCCTGAAGGAATAAGGAATAAGCAGTCCCAGTTCCCTTTACCTCCAATTTGTCCCACATCCCCTTCTACAACAGGACACAAACATAAGTTCCTGAGACTGGAATTGTTCATCCTGGTGATGGGCTACCATGCACCATCATATAAGGTACCCTGCGTCACCCACAACCCATATACTAATTGACCCACAAACACAGTACACAGTACAACACATAGACATGTACATGTAAAGAATAAAACATGCAAAATATTTCTTTCTCAGAAGGGCTCACGCCTCCCATGAGCCTCCTAGCCTGGCCACCAGTATGGCCACACTTCATGAGCTCTCTAGAGACAGGTGCTAACGTTTTATTAATAAGCACATATAACAACTTCTGTATTGGTGCCCCATTCACTCTTGAAAAAGAAGCTACAGATCAGTTTATCTCATTAGTACTATAATTCATCAACAGCTATACTATAAGTTACTATAAAACAGTACTACAGAAACAGGATAGTGAAAGAATCATCATCAATATCATATTGTTCTCAAGATTTTTATAAGGGTAATGAAATTTAGTTACAGCACTAAGCACAAATGATCAGTGAGCCCAATCTTTTCTTCACTTACATTATCTGCTAATATTAAGAGCTAAACAGCAGCAGCACTTAAACATACTACTTAAAGGACCATTAACTGTAGATTCATATTCATTTGGAATCAGTGACCATCATTAAATGTGTCGTTTGGAAAGCTGCTTCATAATGCACGGGATGCTACACTGTGGGATGTCAGAAAGGTGGAGATGGAGTTTTAAGCCCTGTCTTTGTTGAGGCACTGAAGAGGAAAGCCACAAAAATGAGCTGCCTCTGGTTCTGGTGCTGCAGTGGCAATGATTCTGACTCAGAGAATAAGAGAGAAGAGGAGCAGTGGAGGAAAGACAGAATGCAGGTTAGGAAGAGAAAAAGAGAAAGAGCAGGAGAAAACAGAAGGCTCAGTGGAAAAAAGACAAAATGCAGAATGTCTGTGGAAACTTGAGGAACAAAGCAGAAAAAAGACACCCCAACAGCAGAAGATCATGGGAGATGGAGGAAAACCTAGAAGATCTAATGAACACGTTTCCACTTGAGGTTGAATCAAAACACAGAGCAGCTTTTGAATAAGTAGATGAGTAGATGTTATGGTAATTTACTGTGGTTACTGAGTCATAATAAGCACTTAACAATTCACAGTACACACTGAATAATTTACAATAATCACAAAATGATTTGGAACAGATACTGTATAATTCATAACAATCACTAAATAATTCATGGTAGTTACTAAATCATTTATTCTAGGCATCAGATATTAGTAATAGTATGTAAATAATAATTCATAGGTGGACCTGAATAATTTAAATCAATCAGTGAATAATGTCAGGTACTGAATAATAACAGCAGTCGTTAAATCGTTCATAAATATTAGTGAATCATTTATAGAAGTTACTGAATAATCCATATTAGCTACTAAATAACTGTAGTAGTTACTGCAGTAACTACTATATAGTTCATCGTAGTTGGTGATTCCTAACATAATTTATAGTAGCTACTGAATAATTCAGGGTAGTTTCTAAATATATTATAGTAATGACTGAACAATGCATTATTGTAGTAACAAATAATAACACATAGTATATAATAGTATATTATTATTATTGTAATAAATCAGAGTAGTTCAAGAACATTTTATAGTTGATACTAAATAATTTGGGGTAGTTACTGAATATTTCATAGTAGTGACTGAAAAATAACTAGAAAACTGCTTTTCCTGAAGAGTGACCACAGAGTTTAAGTAATTGATGGGTGAGGCTAGATGTTCCTATGGTAGGTGATTGTTTTGTGGCTGGCTGTTATTGGTAGGGATTTACTAGATCATTAGCAATGGTTGCTATGCATCTGAGGAAGTTGTTTGCTGTAGTATTTCAGGTGGTTGCTAAAGTGTTGCTTCTCAGTTGCTATAGCTGGTGGTTGCTTAGATGGTGCTATGCATTTGGTATAATAGTTGGCTGGTATTGTGCAGCTAAGCAGTCCATATGTTATTCCATGTGGTTGCTATGGTCTTAATAGATGGGTGACATGGAGGCCTGGATATAGGCATGTCAGTACTGAATGTTTTTCAGTTGAAATGAAACACTGAAATGAAAGAATATAAATGTTACAACATTCAAATAAATTAATTTAAAGAACTCTGCCGGTTATTAATTCTTAGTTCCAGGAAGCATTACTGGAGATTAAGCTGAGTATCAGATTTTTTTTTTATAGATAAACTGGATGCAGTGACGCATGACCTGCATGTGAATAAATGTGAAAACTGTAAATAGACCAGGTAAGCAACAAGAGGAAAAGATAAAAAAGACCAACTATAAAAAACAACGATGCACTAAAGAAGATAGACTATGAAGAACAGAGTGACAGCAGAGCACCTGGAGGCAGATATAAAGAAGAAAGGTTCAGGGGTCAATGGAGCAATCAACAAGAAAAGAGAGTCACCCAGAGACCCTGAGACAACAGAATTCCAAAATTCCATATCAGCAAAAGACAACACACAGACATGAGGGGAGAAGACAAGTGCACCAATGGAAAGAACAGACTAACATTTTAATTCTATACAGTCTCTAAATTTAGGCTCTGTCTGTCCTAGTCATGCTCCCTAAATCTATGGTATTTTCTCTGTAACCCGTTACTTGAAGTCTGTGTTTCACTGTTTCTCTTCAAGACCCAGTTTAGAATTCTGTATTTAGAATTCTTCAGTGCTGTTGTTTTGGGGCTGTTATGTAGAATTTGTTGTTGATGCTGTTGTAATTGTGTATAATTCTCCAAAATTAATAACTTCATAACTGTGCATGAAAATTAGAGCCCACAAAGTCTACATTATACAGGAATTGTATAAAAAAATCCACATATTAGAACGTTCAGCAGACCCTACTCCGACTAGCCATGACATCAGTGAGTTGTGACAGGAGTTACCCGACTTAAAATATCACCCCAAATCCAGATTTTAGCTCTCTGTTGTTAGCCTTTTAGAACAAAGGGCTATAATCTTCAACATGCTTCACAGATGACAACACTTTGCAGATGCTCAAGTCTATGACCAAGGTGATTTCACCCACTGCTGACCACTTACAAGCCAGGAACACAACTCCAAAACCATGCAAAATTCACTCGCTTCTGTTATATTAGCTCAGCTCTCCACTTTTGGCTTCAGATTATAAATAAAGGTAAATATTAAACATGCAATTCAGTCTGAAATCTCGTTTTTAGGATCTGCATAAGAAAAAAAAAACACTTGTACAAAAATATTAGTATACATTTAGTTTAAGATGAAACATGGCATTTTTTGTATTTTTCACATTAAATTTATTGAAAAGAATGAATTACCCGCTCATATGACATAAACTTATTACATACGTTTATGCTTCTTCCTGTTGAATTCTGTATCTCTGCCTGTAATTCCTGGGTCTTAGAAGGTCAGAAAAAGAGACAATTCAAGTGAGCCCTTTAAGTGCTTCAGGACTTTATTTTATAGCTGATGAGCGGCTGGCCTAATCCTTCCTTGACGATGGAATGCTTTTAGAAGAAGTTTCATGACCCTTTTATCTCTTAGAGTCATAAAACTTGCAGTTGCAGTTTTCAGGTTACGACTCAGATCAGCCTGGTCACTGTCAGGTATCAGAGCCGGTGAGCTGAGCCATCTTACAGCTGTCATTCGTACCATCATTTTTTTCAGTGTTTAGCATGTGCACTCTTTGCCTTTCATCCAGCTTTAAATCTTTTCAGAAGATGTGCATGCAGTTTTTCAAAGAAATCTAGAGAGATATGTTCCCGCACCATCAAAGTTCAGTCTTGAATGATTTTTTTCTACTTCTCACACTACAACTAATGCTAAACCTTTTCTTGCTTGGTTGTAAGGAGTCCTTATCCTATATATCGTATATATCTTTAGAAATAACATAAATTTGCTTGTACAAGGACCTCCACAAATATTTGCACCCCTGGTAAACACAATGAAAAAAGATTTTACATTTCTTTCGATATTTCATTCAGAATATTTAAAAATATCGATAGTACAATGACTGAAAAAATCTAGACTTATCAATAAATAAACTTTTGTCTTAAATCTATGTGTGCCACAATTGTTGGCCCTTCATTTAATATTTTGTGCAGCTTCACTCTGAATCTTAATGATTCTACAAAGCTTAAGATACTGGGGAACACATAGAATGTAATCTGAAACCATTCCTCCAATACAGATGCTCTTCAGATCCATCAGATTCCGAGGTCAATGCTTGTGGTCTCTCCTTTTTTGCTCGTCCAAAGGGTTTAAGCAAGGTACAAAACACAGAGGGTCCTGTGGGGTCTTGTGCTGACCTCCCTAATTCACCTCCCTGAATGTCTCAGAAACATTAAGCTTTGTTTTTGGTATTCTTAACTAACTAGAGATGCAGCACTGTTCTGCCTCAGGATGGCACTGTAGCAAATTGCTTCACCCAGTTGGTACATCATGCACTAGCAACTGTAACTATGCCCGGTATTCATCTGATGTCAACTATGTCATAGCATATTTGTAAATTTGTAAAATCCTGACGAATAGTTTTCTGAGTGGAAAGAGTGAATTGTTACTAATCTCTCAAACTGAGGACTGAGTTTTGATTTGATGTTCTCAAGGAGGAAAGTGGTTTCCTGGATAAATGGTGCATAAATAACTTGAGCTTGCAAAAATAAAATTTATGAAAGGCTATACAAATAGAGATCACATAGCAAAAGTAAAAAAAAAAGAAATAAAAAAAGACATGGCATAATCCATGCTACTGCGGACCAAACCTGCAGACCTTTCAACACAATGGTAGTGTGTAGCACCGATCTTTAGTGCCTTGCAGATCAGGAATGAGGTGATTAGTTATCTTTATACATTTATAAGCTTATAAACTGTAAGCATATTAAAAAAAGAATGGGACCATACAGAAAAACTGCCTCAATTATGTTGTGGTACAGGAGAAGGAGACACTTTAGTTTTAGGATGACTGTGAGTCTCTGTTGCCAATGTTTATAGAGCTCCATGGTATATTGACTGAAGCTGAGCTTATGGTCCAGTGTAATGCCAAGGTATCTTAGAGCCTCTCCTATCTTCTGTCCTTTGATTTCTAGACTTGGAGGATGGACAAGTGACTGATAAGTAGTTCTTCAGAGGTGTTAAAATGAAGAAAGTTATTGCCCCACCATGTGGAAGTCTGGTGTGGTTTCCAGGGGTGTCCAGATGTTATTGCAGACTGTTTGGAAAAGAGGCCGCTGCATCAACAGTTCCTCTCTTATAACTATATGCAAATTGGTGAGACATACGGAGGGGTAATGTTTTAAAACAGTTTCTCAAAGCATTTCATTATAGTAGAGGTTAGAGATACAGGCCTATGATGGTTTAACTGTTAGGGTGAGTTTTTAGGGATAGAGATGACAATTGATGTCTTCCATATAACTGGAAGTTGGTCCTTGTACCAGGTGGTCTAAAGAAAGAGAGAGTGAAGGATGGGTGTCAGGACCGGTCAGGTTAGGTCCAAGGGTTTTTCAGGAGCCTTATTGAGTTAACACCTGATAAGTTGGAAATAAACATCCTGCCTTAGGAGCGACTCATAACTCAACTCACAGCAGGAGTTCAAAAGCCTCTCACACTCAGAGGAATGAAATCCAGCTTAGAAATTAAGATTGTGGGCAAAAGTGTTGGAGTCTGGCATGCAAGTTTGTCTAATGAGAGATCAGACATGGTGAAAAGCTTGCATGGTGTTTCTATTTGCACGTTTCTGTTCTACAGGAGTTTGCAGAACAGAAGTTTAAGAACATAACCCCTGTGGACAGCCATAAGTATCACAAAGCCCCTCTGCTTGTTAAAAGAGATCTTTATTTTGTAGGGTTATACAGGTGTTTAATAATCTTCACCAGTATCAAAGAATCCATACAAAACTAGATTTCCAAAAGAAGAATTGTTAAACAAAATATTTTATTGCCATTGCAATACTGTGGTGAGTGAGCAGCTGGTCAATGCTGGATTAGCCAGTCAATATGAGAATAGAAGAGGCTATTTCACACACTGGTTTAGGAGTTAAAACGTTAATTCTGAGGTAATTTATTGTATGTTGATTTTTGGGTGTGCTTTGGGTCGTTGTCTTGCTGGAACTGTAGCCTATTTGATATCTCAATGATACCATGATGTCCAAGATATGTATGAGATGTATTCAAACATGTTGTCCAGAGGAAAGAAGAAAAAAAGAAAAGCAGCCTCACAGAATCACAAATCCACCAACATACTTTAGATTGATGATAAGTTGCTTTTCGGCATGGTTATCTTTGTGTCTATACCAAACCCACTTCTGGTGTTCTAGTTCCAGCTCTACATCTGACCATAGAAGGCGCTGACAAACCATCTGACAAACTGTAGGTCCCTGTAGAAGCTTTGTGTGGTTGTGTGTGTGGCATCTGATTTTTGTGTGTGATTTGTAAGGAGTTCCAATGTCTGCAATTTCCTATTTGGGATCCTTGGAAAGTCTTTTGCCTCTTGAACATGCCCCTTATTGTACATGAGGTCAATATGGACATGCATCATGTTCTTGGCTGATACTTAACATCTCCTGTCGCTTTAAACTTCTTAACTATTGCTCTTTTGGTGGAAATGGTGATTGTGAACTGTTACATTGAACTAGTTTTCTGATTTATGTAGCTTAACAGTCTTTTGTTACAAATCACTGCTGTATTTTCTGCTCTTTCTGATTGTGATTGATGGCTAAAGTAAAGCTAGCCTGTGTGGCAACTCATACTTAACCAGGTCTCACTCATAAGAACTTTTAGTGGTGGTAAGCACTTGAGGCACAAAAAAGATTAAAGAAAAATACTTTTTTCAATTACTTGTTTTGCTCATGTTTAATATTTGTGGAGGGTACTGTTCTTAATGGTTGACTGAATGAAAATAAGCTAAATGAGGGATGAAGGATAAATAGTTAGTAGCTGCCCAACACGTACTGCAGTTTTCATAAAGTTTTGGAAGTTTTTTCTTTCTTTTTCCATCTTTATGATGGATAGTGAAGTCTGGCCTGATACATCACATGAACGACATTGGCTCTATTTGCTATATGGCTTATGTTGTAGATCACGGCAAAGACTTCTCTGTGTTATTTTACTGAGTCTCTATGATCCTCTGCACATCTCAGCCATTCTGAAGAAACAGGTGAGAACAATGATGTCTGATGGATAGCATTTAGGGCAACAATACTCAATCACCCATGAAAGACGGACACACCTTGACAAGCCCGGCTGAGATGCAGTGTTATGAATGCTGCTCATTTTTCCCTCTGCCATATTTAATTTGATACATATTCTTCCTTTAATTTAAGGGATGTTTTATTGGAGGCAAATTGCTGCATTTAATAGCACAATTAATCAGTCTGTGCAGATGGGTCCCCCCGGGATGGCTCTCTCTCTCTCAGCAGGGCTGCGTGTGTGCGTGCATGTATGTGTGAAGGGGGGGTGGTGGGTAGGGGGTGTGTTGATGGTGGTGAACTTATTTCATTCAGGGTTTATTCAATGGTTGAATCATCTCCATCGACCTTCACATTCAATTTCATTTTTCATATATTTAATTTTCCTACTTCTTTGATGTCGTAATTACTGAGGCCTCTTCTAAGCACTCATATTCACCCTCGCACACACACATGTAAATACATGCAATCACATACAGATTGGTTGAAATAACAAATAGGACCTAATTTTCATTTAGATTTTTTTCTGTCTTACACATAATTCTGGTTTAATGTGTTTGTTTATAAAATATCAAGACACGGAGTGATGTATGTGGTAAGAATATGTCCCATATATATATATATATATATATATATATATATATATATATATATATATATATATATATACAATACTGTGCAAAAGTATATATTTATAGTATTAATACAGTGAGTAGTGGTTTTATATATGTCAGTGTGTTTATTTAACCCTTTCTAAGCTTTTCCTTGTAGCAACCCAGTATTATGTGCGGTACCTACTTTGACTGCTCAGTAATTAATTAAGCTAAATTAAGATTGCTGCTGAAAGAATTGAATAAATTCATACAATGTCTGGGGCATCCAGGAGAAATCTGGAACTAAATATTGTTCTTTAAAGTGCCGCACAAGATATTATCTACTTCTTTCAGACTAAGATATTCATAATTTCTATTATATTATGCGTATTTACATCTGTTCTGATGTTCTTACTGGTGAAAATACACGTATAGCTGAGACAAAGGCATTTAAACAGTGAGCTTAGTTAATTTTTGGCATAGTAGGGTATAAAGGATGAAAGTCAGTAGTCAGTGACCCATATTTTTAAATTCCAGTTAAAATAACCATTACATAAAACTTACTATTTATCAAAGGTCAGAAAAGGCAGAAACATTTTTAACAGAAAATTAAGAACTAAATAACTAACTAAGTAAATTAACATATAAATAATATATTATTTCTCAGTATACTACAGAATTGGTAGTGTGTTTACGTTTGTCTTTACTATATCTTTCATTCTTTTCATGGGACTTGCTTTCAGTTTTTCCAAAGAATCTGCAGGGATATTTTTCCACTCATATAAAGTCCAGTCTTGGAATTTGATTTCATTTTGTGTTTCTTGTGATCCAAGTAATCCCAAACACATTCAGTGATGTTGAGGTCTGGACTCAAGCAGCTTCTTTGCTTGATTTGTAGATTCCCTTTTCTCAGTTACAGCTTCTTGACAGCTCCACATTCGTTCAGAGTTGTCTTCTCACAATGGAAGAATGGACGGAAGCACTTTTTCAGATCTGAAGCACTAATGAAGCTTGATCTTCTCCTCAAAGATCAAAGCTACTGGTGACAGTTTTGGTGGTCTGCCACCACATTTGATAGGAGTCCCAGTTTCTGTATGTGGTTTAATGAATTCCACCTTTGGAGACTGATAAATGCATATTGTGTACTTCATTGCAGTTTTGACTGGAAATGAAATAAATGAAGGTGGTCTCTGATAGTACTGTATATTTTGATATCAAGCTACCTGCTCAGTTGGTGCAGTTCCTGCATGTAGTCTGATGGGAGTGCTGGACTTTAAGTACAAGAGAATTTAATCCTGTAAATAAGCTATTGTTGCTAGTTGTAATGTGCAGCAATGTAATAAGTGTTGATCTGTGCTGAGCTGTGGGGTTTGCTGGGGGGTGTTGAATGGGGGTTGTGTGTTAAACTTATATGGCTATCTCTGACCTGCCCTGCTCTGGCCGGTGTCAGACATGACATTCACACTCTGTCACACACTCACACTCACTCTTCTTACACACACTTCCCTCATTAGAGAGCATACCTTTTCCATCTTTGCAGACACTTATGTACTCACATCTCTATCCTGACATGTGTTACTTCAGACAGAACCAATTAAACCCTGAGTTATTGACACTTGTCCTACTCACGTGATCACCAAGTGTGGGTGAAATGCTGCTATGAATAGCTGTTTCGTTGTAAGTTTAAGTCAACAAACAGGCAGGCTGAGACAGTGTCTCAGACTAAAGAGGCTGCAGAACAGAAGATCCATTGTAGAGCTCCATTCTTTTCCATCTGGCAGGAATTCATTACAGAACAACAGCCTGTATCAAACGCCATGTCGGTCTAAACGGATTTAAAGATGATACAGAGTACTTCAGTAGCTGCAAATCTATGACTTCATACTTTTTTCATAGGTTTTAATCAGCGCATAGCCACTCCTGCAAATCAGCCAGGTAGGTAGAAAAACGAGAACCTCTTTTCATGTCGGCTGATTAAGCTGGATATTCTCTGAGGCCACACAAATACTGACATAAAGCTATGAAGGAAGGTAAAAGAGGCTGGCAAAACTATTCAGGAATGTTCACAATGAAAAGAGCTCAATCTAAATTTTAATCAAGCAGGAATAATTAATACTGCAGGAGTAATTGAAGTTTGCTGTTTGCAGGCTACGCTGGCTGCACAGCTCAAACTCCACATCACTTCGGAAACCCCCGCTAATAAACCTCAGACCCTTTTCTGCCAGTGGACGGCAAAAGCCCACACAAATGTGTAATTTCTCCGGCAAATTGATTTGCAATTCATGAAAAATAAAATGCCTCTCCCAGGACGCCCTTAATGAAGGTGAGGAATTAAGCAGAGTGTCTTTAGAAAGCAGCCAGAAAATCGAACACGGATCAAAAATATTCATGCCAGTGCAGCAGTGAGTGTCTGCAGTCTCAGAGTGGAGTCTCGGCGGTGTGCAGCGGGTCAGCGGTCATCAACACCGTAAGAGGGTAAACAAACACAGAAATTCTGCCCGACCAGATATTTCTAGACTTCTGTACTTATACAGACTGTTCTACTGGATTAGTTCAAACTCCGGACCCCCAATTCACTAACTATTAAAAGAAAAACAACAAAAACAATGAAGTATTTAGGCTTTTTAGACTGTAGACATGTACAGGCATGTGTTCTATGTAAACACAAAGCATTAATAAAGCAATATGCTAAATATATGCAAGATCATAATTTATAGGGGTGTGCGTATGGGGACTGTCCCAAAGAATAACTCCTAAACTTAAGAAATAGCATCTCTTTAAAACACATTCTATATTTTTTATATCTATTATTAATGTTATTTCAAAAGAACTTTATGGTTTCTTTATGGGTGAATGTCTTTGTGTTTTAATGATAATATGATGAACTTCTAATGTGTGCATCTGTTTAAAGTTGTGTTTGGTGATCATACCACTGTTGCGGGCCTGATCTGTAATAATGGTGGGCCTACAGGGGGAGCAAGGCAGGCCGTTACCTCATCTACATCTGGGGAGATGCTGTGAAGAGGGGTCAGGCGTTTTACATTCCTAGGTTAATATGTAGTTGGAGAAAAGAGGGCTCACCTACACCTTTTCTTTCACAGATGACTGAAGATGGTGGGGGTGCCTCAAGTAGTTCTCACCAACTGTTACAGTGGCAGCATGGAGTCCATCCTCGCAGGTTGCATCACATCCTGGTATGGCAGCTGCTCATCAAGGCAAATCAAAGCAAAAGGTGGTGAAGACAGTTCTGAAAATCACCGGCGCATGACTCACTGCAATGTAGGACAATTGCTGTGCCTGCTGCCCCAGTAAGGCAGCCTGCATGCTGACAGACACCAGTCACCCTGCACACACACACTGTTCTCCCTTATTGCTTATCTGTGACACAGTACAGGACAGTGAGTACTCGACCCACACGATACAGAAACAGCTTCTATCCCCGAGCCATCAAACGGCTTTCTATGCACTAAACCATACTTGCAGGTTATTTTAAAACTGCACAAGGTATCAGCTGCACTTAAACTATTGTGACTGTAAGAACGTGCTGTTCTGTCACGCGATTACATGGAAATAGAATTCTATCTAAGCGTTGTCACTTTACTGACTGTTTGTCATGCTACTGTGTTAACTCTGGGTACTGTGTACCATATATGTGTTTATATGTAGATATGTATGTAGGCAGTGTTGTCCTGTCTTGTGTTTAATCCTGTGCACTAGTTATTACCTTTTATATTGATGCTGTGGATGTGTATGAGGAATGCTATACAAGTGTGAATTTTATTGTTGTATTTTATGTACAAGGCGATAAAGAATTTGAACTTTGTTTCCTAGTCATATGCAGGCTTGTGAGTTGGATTTATGCTCAAAATCAGATACAAAGGTGTCAAAAGTATTCAGATTCATTACTCAGGTAGAAGTGTAGATACTAGGGTTTAAAAATACTCCTGTAGAAGTTAAAGTATCAACGCAAGCTTTTTACTCCAATAAAAGTGTAAAAGCTGCTTTCAAAACTACTTAAAGTATAAAAGTAAAAGTAATGTAAGGGGAAAAAATAGTGCACTAGCCCACCTCCCCCCCAAAAAATAATTCTTCTAAAAGCCATAATAACTATAATGTTATATTAAAATGTTAATGATACATTTGGGACGCGCTAGGCTTCCTGTTTCAGACGCATATACGCCCATTGAAAAAAAAAATATTTCAGTACAATGTAAATATATTAAAGAAGCATATCTGTGTACTACTGATCATTAACATGTGCTTCATAGAGCAGAAGATATGATGACTAGTTGTCTATAAGTATTGTAATGGTGCAAAAAGTCAAACTTCAAAGGCATGTTATTAATAACCTTTACTGGAATGTAAATGTACATGAATAAAAACAAGCTGAAATGAAATAGGAGTAACGAGGCTATGTTTAAAATGTAAGGAGTAAAAAGTACAGATAATGGAGTGTAAATGTAAGGAGTAGAAAGTACAGATAATGGAGTGTAAATGTAAGGAGTATAAGTAAGCTAAAAAATAATTACTCCAGTAAAGTATACATAACCAAAATTTCTACTTGTAAGGTAACAAAGTATTTGTACTTCTTTAGTTGACATCTCTGATTAGATACATTTGTCAGAAGCTGTGACTACCAAAACATTTGGTAAAGCTTCACGTATGAGTTTAAGATACATGTCACAGAAGCTTGACGTGTATTTTAAATTCTAATTCATTTCTTCAAAGAAATGTTACATCTGATATGTGAACGCTATGACAGAGCTGATGGCTCACCTGGGGTGCTGCCAGTAATCCTGTCTGGCTTGACAGCTCTTTTCTCAACCCTGCAAGCACCCCCCGCCAACTTGAACAAGGCCTTTGTCCTATCCTAGCCATGTTGTAGACATTTTGGTCCAATGTTTACAAGTTATATTGAGGAATAGCAATAAAGACCACTTATAACTCATAACTTACAGGGTTTGCTTCCAAATCACATTATAGACCAATTTCTAGCATTTTCTGTTTTTCAGAATATATGCTGTTGGGAGTGGACTTTGCACCTATAAGAAAAATCACTGTGAGTTTTACCATCTTTATTAGAGAAACAAATGTGTTTTACATTGTCCAATATGTCTTATTTCAAAGATTCGTTATATCCCCGCTGCATGTGGTGGAAAACGCCGCAGATGGCTTATTGCTTTAGAATATTAAAAGCCACATAAAAAAAACACATACATGAAAACACCTGGCTCATTTCATCCAGACACCAGCATGGTTCAGAGAGCTTGTTGGATATTATTCAAGTTTGTGTCCAATCGTTTGTGACTGTTTTGTGCATATACAGTGCCTTCCACAAATTTTGGCACCCCTTGTTATCATGAATACAACAAACTGAAAATCTGTTCTTTATTGCTGAGCATTTTTATTTTACATTCAAAACATTAACAAAAAACTTCATTTAATACTTTGCAAAGATAACAGCTTTGAGGTAATTGATTCCAAGGTCCACACTTGCGAGGACTCTTCTCCTCAGCTCATCCCACAGTTTTTCTATGGGGTTTAGTTCAGAGGATTGGGGTGACCAGGGCAAAACCTTGATTCAGTGGGCAGTGAACCATCTTTTGTGTTGAGTTTGAGCTTTGCCTGGGATCATTGTCTTACTGGAAGATCCACCCATGGCCCAGTTTAAGCTACCTGGCTGAGGCAGGCTGGTTTTGATAAAGTATTTGCTGGTACTTGATAGAGTCCATGATACCATGTATTCAAGCACATTGTCCAGGGCTTTTGGGAGAAGAACATCCTCATAACATCAAAGATCCAGCACAATATTTCACAGTGGGGATGATGTACTCTGCTGCATGACTGTCTTTATGTCTATGCCAAAGTTACCTCTGCAGCTTGCTGCTAAAAATCTCTATGTTGGTCTCATGCAGAGGTGTCAAGTAAAGAATTACAAATACGTAGATACTCTACTTGAGTAGAAATTTTGGTTATGTATACTTTACTGGAGTAATTATTTTTCAGCTCATATTTTATTTCTACTTCTTACATTTACACTCCATTATCTGTACTTTCTACTCCTTACATTTTAAACATAGTCTCGTTACTCCTATTTCATTTTCAGCTTGTTTTCATTCATGTACGTTTACATTCCAGTAAAGATTATTGATAACATGTGTTTGAAGTTTGACTTTTTGCACCATTACAATACTTATAGGCAGCTAGTCATCATATCTTCCGCTCCATGAAACACATGTTAATGCTTAGTAGTACACAGATATGCTTCTTTAATATATTTACATTGTTCTGAAATACATTAATTTTCAATGGGCGTATATGCGGCTAAAACAGGAAGCCTTGCGCATCCCAAATGTATCAACATTAACATTTTAACATTATAGTCGTTATGGATTTTAGAGGAATTATTTTATTTGGGGAGGTGGGCTAGTGCACTATAGAGCCCTAAGCTTTTGTTCTTAACTTTTACTTTTATATCTTAAGTAGTTTTGAAAGCAGTACTTTTACACTTTTACTTGAGTAAAAAGCTTGCGTTAATACTGCGTTCTACAGAAGTATTTTAAACCCTGGTATCTATACTTCTACCTGAGTAATGAATCTGAGTACTTTTGACACCTTTGATCACATGTGACATAGAACAAGATCCCATTATAGACATTCTTCTTCTTTATAGCAGATTCTTAACATTTACAGTTTTAAACATCCTAATTATCGCACTGCTAGATGAGCACATCACTGCTGTACTCTCTGGTCTTTCTCATTGTGACGAATGACTAAATTAATTCAGCTTGTATGTTACCTCATTTTCATACCCTAATAAAATGAAGTCATGGCTGACCATTTAGGTGCTCCTAATTGCTTGAGATTTAAAACACAGAATAGGAATAGAAATAGACCCTGTTTATCTGGATTGTTTCTTGATCTTGATGTGGCTGTTGAGACTGCAATAGCATGTGGTATAAATGCATCTCAGACCACCTCCAACATGCTTTGTGTGATTTGTATCTGTTTTAGTGCCTCTGGACGTGTTTACATTCACAATTTTATTTGATTTGCCACATCCAGATATAATAATCCTGATACTCAAGATGCACTACATAATCAGATGTAATCAGGGATTCAGTGGTTTTCTTTCAATCACTGTACTGTAAATTAAGGTTAGACTTCATACCAGGGCTTGTTTAAATCGAGTCTTAGAACACACCCTTAGAAACCATTACATTTAGCTAAAAAACTATGAAAACGTTCACATTTTTTAGATAAATAACAACATCTGCTTGAACGGCCTAGAAATGCAAGAGAAACTGACTTTCTTTTATCTGAAATATCTGCCTCAAAACTAATACTCACAAAATATACAACAGCACAATGACCTTTGGCATACTCTCCAGTCAATGATACCCTGTTTAGCATATAAATGAACAGCACTGTGTATGCATCGGTGCATATGTGGGCTGCTTGAGTCGTGCGTGTATGTTTTGTCAAAGTTACTCAAAGGCAAGGATCAGGTAATGTTCCCCCCAGCAAAGCTGAAATCTGCCTGATGAGCAGAACTGAGCGTAAGACCATCTAATACTCATTATAGTGGCTAGTAAAACGCTGGCAGGAAGTTCCAGAGCTGAGTGGTCATGGCTGAAGCCTGTTACCAGTAGCAATAGGAAGTGTATGTAATAGCCTGCCATTCTACATGTGTGCGCGCAGCGCCGGAAACAATGCTGTTTCTGTCTCATGAATGTGAATAGCGAAGCTGGGCAAGAGCATATGATATGATACAGGATATACATGCATGACTTCATGGATAATGGATGCTAATGGATGTATGCGAATGGGGATTTTCATTCATGGATTATTTATAACAAAAGGTCAAGAGGAGAATTTGCAGACAGTCACTCTACAGTTCTAGCCCATCTTCAACAGAAAGCAGCAATGCTACTTGCCATTCATGTAATGCTTTCCCCCTCTCTATAAGATTATCTATTTTGGGACAGCTTTAGGGTGCTTCATGATGCTCCCATCCTCATACTTCACTGTGGTTATATTGTGGTTCATATGTGCAACCCATGAGTCCCATCTGAGTTCCTTAGATAAAGTGTCACTGATGCTGACATAGGGTATATATTTTGAGACTATAAATCTTTGGACACATTTTGCTTTAATGCTGCTACATAGCAGAGACATGACACACGTGGTATTCTGGTATTCTGTCAAGAGTTGTCATGCACTTCTACAACAGCAAACTTTATCTGCTGTTAATTGAAACAGTTTAAGCGAGTTTCCTACAAAGGCAGATGTGCTTCTGTTGGCAGTGATGGGAAAAGGGAATAGGGCAAGGCTAAATGTAACACTAGAAGGAAAATAACGACAATCACGCTGTGACATTCTGCCTGCGTGGTGTTTTGGTGCAGATGTTCATAGAAATGGGGATGTCAACAAATCTGTGTGAGTCTATCGCTTTGATGCATTAAAGCGGCAGTAGGTAGAACTGTGGACTTAAACATTTACACCAGCACAGTCTCCAGGTCTCTCCATTTTCAGCAGCTTTCAAAAAAAACAGGCTAACCAGTAGCCTTAGTATTGGAAACAAGCTGTTAACCTGTCTGCGACATCACAGTAACATAAGATATGCACTGTTTAGTGTTACTGCAACCATTACATCTCACCTGTGTGACTGAGTTTTTTTATTATTCAAAAGCATAAATAAATGTTTGTAATTAATTCATCATGGGAAGTTCAGTTCCTCCCTCTAACTTTAAAAACCCGCTCCGATGTTTACCTCAGTTTTATCTTGGGCTCTGTCTTTCTTTCTTTTTAGCTTGCTTTCCTTCATTTACTGCTGTTTGCTTGTCTTTGCCGCGCATTCTGGAGGGACGGGTAGTTTTTACGTGCTGGTTATTTATCTGCCATTTGTGTCTCCTGAAGCTGGTGCGAGACGGAAGAGGCTGCCTGATTTTGAGCAGTGATTGGCACTCTGTCATTCACTCCTCCTGGCTCTGATTGGTTGTTTTGATTCAGGCACAGTGGATTCTTGCAAGCTGCAATTGGAGCACTAGGCAGAGCCTATCTGTGTGTTGTACTTCTGTCTGGACATATACACAGTTTTAACACATACTACACGTGATCTTTATACAGGTTATCTACTGCAGCTTTACGTTCATGTACATGTTTATATATTACAGCTTTTATTAAAATACTACAGCATAAACAACAGACACTACAACTGAAACTGTACCTAGCTGCAGATGTTTCTGTTGCTCACTCTTGCTGAATGCTGAATTCTGTTAAATACATTTATGCAATTAGCTGATGCTCTTTTCAGACTGACTTAGAGTGAAAGGCTAAAGTAGGTATTCCCATTTCATTTAGAAAGCAGTATAGATTATCCATCCATCCACCATCTTCCACTTTATCCCACTAATCAAGGTCACTGAGGGGCTGGAGCCAATCTCAGCATCATTGAGCAAAGGCAGGGTACTCCATGGACAGGTCGCTAGTTCATCCCATGACCAACACATGCTCACACCTACAGGCAATTTAGAGTGAGTGATCAACCTACCATGCATGTGTTTGACTGTGGGAATAAACTGGAGTACCCGGAGGAAACCCCCTCAAGCACAGGGAGAACAGTGCTAACCACCAAACTTAGTTGATTCTCAACAGCATGAGAGTCACTTTTAGATTTAGTATCAGGTTTCTTCAGATCCAGGGTGACAGTTAGATTTAGGTTTTAGGTTGCGGTTAAGTTTCGGGTTATGGTTAGTTCCAGGGTCGAGGTAAAGGAAAATGAAGGCAAAGTTAATAGACTTAGAATTAGTCGCCTACAGAGGTGTCAAGTAACAAAGTACAAATACTTTGTTACCTTACTTAAGTAGAAATTTTGGTTATGTATACTTTACTTATACTTATACTTTTTCAGCTGACTTTTTACTTCTACTCCTTACAATTACACTCCATTATCAGTACTTTCTACTCCTTACATTTACACTCCATTATCAGTACTGTCTACTCCTTACATTTACACTCCATTATCAGTACTTTCTACTCCTTACATTTACACTCAATTATCAGTACTTTCTACTCCTTACATTTACACTTCATTATCTGTACTTTCTACTCCTTACATTTACACTCCATTATCAGTACTTTCTACTCCTTACATTTACACTCCATTATCTGTACTTTCTACTCCTTACTTTTTATAACTAGCCTCGTTACTCCTATTTCATTTACAGCTTGTTTTCATTTATGTACATTTACATTCCAGTAAAGGTTATTGATAAAATGCCTTTGAAGTTTGACTGCACCATTTCTATACTTATAGACAACTAGCCATCATATCTTCTGGTCCATGAAACACATGTTAATGCTCAGTAGTACACAGATATGCTTCTTTAATATATTTACATTGTACTAAAATACCTTCATTTTCAATGGGCATATATGCAGCTGAAACAGGAAGCCTAGCGCATCCCAAACTTATCAACATTAACATTTTAATATAACATTTTAGTCAATATGGCTTTTAGAAGAATGATTTTTCTGGGGAGGTGGGTTAGTGCACTATAGACCCCTGTGGTGCGGCATAAGCTTTTGTCTTTAATGTATTTTTTTCCTTTACAATACTTTTACTTTTATACTTTAAGTAGTTTTGAAAGCAGTACTTTTATACTTTTACTTGAGTAAAAAGCCATAGTATCTATACTTCTACCTGAGTAATGAATGTAAATACTTTTGACACCTTTGGTTAAATATAAGTTAAATGCAGTGCCAACACTTTCAGCATGCACTCCAAATGGATTACTAAAGTTTTGCCTATAGGCTCCTTTCAAATAGTCCCTGTGCACTGCAGTGGTATTATTCAAGCACCATCACTAAACAGGACACTTGATGTGCATAATATGTTTGTGGATTCAAACCATGTATCTCACTTTGCACTGACAAGGTATGAGCAGGGTGTTTGGTGGCCCACAAAGGGATTCTTCTTTGATTGTGAGGGTCAGGTAGGAGGAGATCAAAAGTGACAGTGCAGTGACATTCAGATTTAGCCGTGGCTGAAGATCAAATGATAAAGATCTCAGAGGAGAAGACTGCTGACCTCAGGATGATGGGGGCAAAAGTCACTCTGTCAGACCTGTTCAACAATAGGCAAACACACACACACACTCATACACATGCTGCCTGCACAGAGCCGCGGGAAAAACTCTAATAGTAACTGGTAATCTGCCACTCTGACAGGCAGTCAGGAAGAATTATTCTTTAGCTCATCTTATATTAAATCTCTCTTAAATCAGATATTTTATGTGTTTTCTACAAAGGATAACATGCCATATATAACCTAACAAATTAATTTGAATGACCAGTTCCTCTAAGATCATTATTATTGTTCTCAGGTCCAAAACTGTACTCCTAAACATCTCCAAACTGAATATTATATGAAGTACTGGTATAAATATCTGACCTCACAATTTTCTGTTAAGGTTTTTTTAGAGACAATACAATGTCTCATGGAATCTCAAACTGACCACAACTGAACCATTTATAAAATTACAGCCAGTACACAAATGTTACTAGAGGAGCTATTACATAATAAAAACATACAGACAATAAAAGTAATAAGCTTTTTTACAGTACAATAAACATCATTATAATAAAATATAATCAATAATAACACTACTACTACTACTACTACTACTACTACTACTACTACTACTACCATAACTACTACTACTAACACCACTACAACTACTACTACTACTACTAACACCACTACAACAACTACTATTACTACTACTAACACCACTACAACAACTACTACTACTACTAACACCACTACAACAACTACTAATTCTTCTACAATTACTACTACATCCACTAGTACTGCTACTATTAACCCTACTACTACTTCATCTAAATTACTACTACCACTTCTGCTACTATTACTACTGCCACTATTACTACTAATAATAATTAGTAGCAGAAGTAGTGTAAATTCAATCTTCTTATAATAATAATTATTATTATTACTTGTATTAATGTTTACTAATTAATATTTAAAATGGCAACAATGACCTGTCTTTAAAAAACAATTTACTATTGCTATTATTATTATTAGTAGTAATAATAGTAGTAGTAAGAGTAGAAGTAGTAATAGTTTTGTATTTTGTGGTTACAGAAGAATTGCTAATACTTATTGACCAAGGTGAGTATAAAAGTTAAAATTATAGTTATGTAATTTATTTCCCCTACATTTTTCAAGTGCCCCTCTCCCCTGGAAGAACACCACCCCTAGATAATCTGAGTTTGTCCCTCTATCAATGACCTGAAGAAGAAATACGCTTTGTTATCTGTACACCAGTAACACAACATTTAACGATGCTAAGTGTGCTGACACAGATTCTGACGGACATCCATCAGTTGAAAATATTAGGAATACATGTGTATGGGATTTCTCCTCGTGCTACATTATTGTTGAGAGCATGTCAGTCATGCGTCTTCTCTGCGATTTGATTCCCAGTGTAAACGCGTCTGTTTGGCGGTGTCGGACTAGAGCCTGAACCTTACAAAGCTGACAGAATTTTGACACGGCCAGCAAACACAGACGAGAGCTCAACAGCCTGTGAAATGAGCATGATACCAAACGTCAATATTTACCCCTCCCCACTTCCCCACAGCATAACCCCAGGCTCTGCGCATGCACACCGAACCATACTTATCTGGGCATGGTAAGAGACTTGTAACCTTTAAAGGATTTAACATTAAAAAGTGAATCGAAATAGCTGTTTAAATCAGCCATTCTCAACCTGGGCTTGTGAGATAATTTTAGAGGGTTAGGAGATGGCTGTTATACATTACACAAAAACATTATACAGCCCTATATTTCTGATAATGCATTCGTGAGATTGAATTTTCCATAAAATCTCACATTGTTAACACGAGTATGCGTAGAGCAGAAATGCACTAAGCCAATCAACCAAACTAATGGCTAACTTATCTGTATCAACATGACCTGATTTTTAGCCTGCCACAAATATAGAATATTGACTGATATTCAGCATGATGTAATGTTTTTTAAATTCTATTTAAGCTCAAAATATGTGGTTGTCGATTAGTTTCTTTCTAGTCAAAGCAAGGGCAGCTGAAAGTAAAGTGAAGCCAACTGGCCAGAGCCCCTACATGGAGGGCAAAACACATTTTAGAAGAGACTGTATTCGCACCGGGCCAAGACATTTCATATCCTCCTGTGCTATGAAGTCTACATTCCCTGTATAAAGAACAGGCTGCACTTCAGGGGTGTTAATTAATGGTGTAATGCCCCCCACCAATCAACATGCGCCTCTAAATTTGGTACATGGTTCTAATGATCTGTCATATAACTATTTTCGATCTCATTAGTTATTGATGTAAAGTCTGTAACATGGCAGTAGACACTCCACCCACCACACATTTGAGCATTATTCTGTTTTATGCTTACTGTTACACTTAACTTCTCACATTACACTCACATATGATTTTAAATCTTGATAATTAAGAGTGTTCACTAAAAACCTAAAATACAATGTTTACAGGCCCATATGTAGCTGCATGTAGTACACAGTCCGCGCCATGCTCTGTTGAAATCCTGAAGACTTCTAAAAGTAGTTCTTCTGTGCTGGACGGGCGAGCATGTAAGGAAGAAAAAACTGTATGTGAACAGGCTTGTGATATTATCTACGTATAAAATAAGATGTGTGGTTACATTTGTTTTGTAATGTTACAGTGGACAGTTATAGGGAGAGATATTATATTGAAACTATGAACAGTTTTGACGGTTTTACATTAATGTAAGTGATGTTGGCATGTTATTTATCTTTAATAGCAATGAGAAAAGAAGGATGAGAAAAATAGCAGTAAAGACAAAAATAATCTAAATTAAATCATGTGTGCTGTTGTATGGCTTACTGAAAATATCTGGAAAAATTGCAGCATCACTCTGTACTGCCTGTGTTTTAAAATGCTGTAGGAAGATAACTTATTAGACAAATTTCCTAAATGAGTAGATTTTGATGATTTGTCATAGAGGCGGCTCACTTGTTTGTTCCCTCCTGCTTACCGTCAGGACTACTGACATACAGACCTGCCAGGGATCTCTTGCCCTGTATGTTGCTTATTTTTCATTTCCGTCCCTGTGCTCATTTCTTTTGGTTTTATAATTCATTGTACTGTCTATACAAGTTTTAAATGCCAAATAATTTAAACCACAAAGAGGCTGCTGTTTTGAACGTTGGGTTGCATCACTGTATAAGACTATGCTCCTATTTTTCAGCAGGCAACTTGTAAATAATTATTAATTATTAATGCTGTTTAGTATGTATTATTAGCAGTACCAAGTCACCATATAATCTAAATATTACATTTCATGTTATTTTATGTCTTTAAAAAATAATAAATAAGTCAATTAATGTAAAATATGTTGCTAGCAGAAAAATTACTTTGTAATGTGCAAGTATTTATGGACCAGACTGTATATCAAGCCAGTTACTGTGAATACTATAATCAGAAGTGATTGATAGTCATCTGATATTGTTCACACGTGGCTTGCAAAGTTTAACATACTGTTCTAATGACCATAATCACAGTGCGCCTTTTATACAATAACTGTAAGCATGTGTACATTTGGGTGCAGAAGCTCATTCCTAGGAGGTCCTAGAAGGTTTGGAATGACATAAAAAGATCAAAGTACAATTGGGGCGTAGGACCGAGTGATGTTGAGAGCAATCCACAGTGTCCATCTGTTGACTTGCTATATGACAGATTCCCCAACTTCTCAGAGTTATACATTACATACGTTACATAAACATGGTAAGAAGCTGAAATGAAATGATGCCCTTTATGGTGTAAATGTCTCTTGCAGCATCCCCCGTAGTTTCCCAGCAACTATACATGACTAACAGGTGAATGGGTTAGATACAATGTGCGAAATAAACTGGAGACAAGCTGGAATATAAATTCAAGAACACACAACCCAAGTCATGTAATTTCCTGGCCTGTGTGCAGCCCCGATGGCCTGAGGGAGTGCATCTGCAGCACCATGATAAACACTGTAATTTCAGCATCAAGAAAGACTTTCAGAGGGCCAAGACTTCAACCACTGAGGAGCTGCAGCTCACTGCTATTTAACACAATAGCTGCAATTATTCCATTTAACCACCATGCACCAGCCAAAGAGCTTTTACAAAGTGTTCTTTCAGAAGAAATTTCGAGGGGACCAAACTGAAATGACAAAGGGAATGAAAAGCTGAAAGCTGAGCGAAATGAGAGAGCATAATGAGCAGGAGAACACGCTAATACATTTAACATGTTCAGTAGAATGAAACCTTTATCTCGCATGAGCGTCAAGTGCACTGATGCAATCTTAAAAAAAAACAACTAAAAACAATATGGTACACAAAGACACGCAACAACAACAACAAAACAGAGCTAATCCTCATGATCCCCCTCCGTTTTCCCCCTTCTGTTATCCTGCTCTGGCTGCTCTGCTAGTTTGAGTCAAAGTTTGGCAGGCAGCCATTGCCTGGTCAGGTGTTGGCCTCTTTTCCTCTGTCCTACTTTTATCAGGAGAGAAAGGTCTCTCTTTCTCTCTTTATCTCTCTCTCTCTCTCTCTCTCTCTCTCTCTCTCTCTCTCTCTCTGTTCTAACTCAGTGCGTAAGCTGCTCACCTCTAGAGAAGGAGCTGGGAACAGAACAGAGTTACGCCTCGGTTTGGCAAACTGCTTTTCAAAGGCATCTCAGATCAGGGGATGCTCCGCTAGGCCACACGCCCTCTGGCTGTTCAGCCCAGTCCAGTTTTATCTGCACTAAAATGAACAGCGTGAAGCCTTGATCCTCTGCCAATGAAGTACAAGCCTTTTATCAAATCTCGCTCAAGCTTCAACAAACACACAAACGCATGGCAGTGATTTATTGTCTGTGCCGCCATGCAATGCATGTATCTAATGACTTGTGAAAATGTGTCCTTTCAACTCGTTCAGCTGCACTTAAAATGGTGCCCACTGAATAAAAGGATATTTCATGTAAACAAATTTAAGGGGGTGTTTCCTTTAGAAGCCAGCTGCCTTGTTATGAAGCATACTGGGTAACTTTGAGTCAGATACAAAGATCTATTGATTCTATTGTCTTCCTATAAGGAAACCTCACATTTGCATGTAACGCATATCTCAGACAGAAGGCTCATCAAAGGCTTGATCAATATTTTTAAGGGATAAAAAACTATTAAGGAAGCTTCTGAACTTATGGCATTGGACTGTTTCATACTGGCTAATGTGACAGTTCAGAAATGTATTTTCAATCAAATATTGGCCGCTCTGTTGAGAAAAAGCATGGCTTCAAGGTTTGTACTCTGAGGACCAAAAGACCAATGACTGAGGGGTCAGAGACTTTACTGTACTCAGCAAGGGTCACAGATTTCTTTGGATTTATTCTCCTGCCTCATCCAGCTAGCCGTGTTATTACCTTGGTTAATTAAGTACTCTGGTGTGTTTTTAAGTTAATTTCTTTGTTCATTCTTTGTGTTAATTTGTAAAAATGTTATTACTGATTTGAACTTATTGGAAGGTCATTCGGGCATTAGCTACATATTCAGTGGCAGCAATGTAATTACAAATCCCGTTTGGAACATTGGGAAATTTTCTAAAATTCTGTAAAAACAAGAATCTGTCATTTTTCTTTTACCTTTATTTAACTGACAACGTTACCAGAAAACTATATATTAAAAGATTTTTTGCTGGCCAAAGTTTTTTTGTAAATCCAGAATCCACATGTCTGCAGCACAATCAAGGACACTCAGGACAGAGGCATGTTTACCATTGTGTTACATCATCTTTCTTTTTTAATAATTACATTTTTTCAGTCATCTGGGAAACGAGGAAACGAATTATTACAGTTTCACAAGTGGAGGTTGCTATTTCTTTCTTCATACAAGAATTTAGCTGTCCATCAGTCTATTGTGGACATTGTCTGATTCTCCTTTTTACTGCTGTACATATTCAAAAGGAGTCCTGTCTGGAATGGAGACAGACTGTACAGTGTGTGTCTGTACACTCACACTGTGGTAGCACAAGCAGAATGGGGCCTTGTATTGCTGAAATAAATAATAATTAATAATTAAGTAAGGACTGGAAAACAATGTCATCTTGATAGCAGGATACATTCTCTGCATCAGCGGTACCTTCACACATATGCAAGTCACCCATGCCTGAAATGAAGACATGTCCTTAAGATGTTTTTTATAGACACAGTCTTAAGATGTCTTGACCACAATAACATGCCAGGATGCCTCAGGTTATAGACGTTTATCTACTAAATAAAAAAAAAATCAAATTTAGTGATTTTAAATATACTTTTTGTAACCCTTTATGTAAACAATGAAAGGTAAATGCAAAGTAAATAGACTGTTGCAGAGAACATACATAAACAAACGAAGCATGAGTCAGCTCACTTAATGTGCAAACGTCCATAATGTCTGACCAGAAGCATCACAGGCGTCGCACTGCTGCTGTTACTACCATCTTCTTTTAAAATCTATGATGAGTGAGAGAACTGGCAGATTCACAGATCATCACTTCCTCTACTATGCTTTGTAGGCGCTAAAGATGCATCTGTTTTAATAAAAAAAAACTTTTTCACTGTACACACAAATATAAAAATAATGTACAGTGCTCAATGGTAATTAGCTGAAAAACTTGGTTCAGAAATAAATGTGACAATTAAATTAAAAATTAAATCATATGTCTGCATGAAAATGGCACCCAGCTGAACACGTCGGGATGAGGTGTTAACAATCACAGAAACTGACACTAAACTGGATGAGACCAAAAAAAAGAATGTTTCTTATAATTGAAACCTACTCTAGCTAAGTCGCAATTCATTCTCAAGCATACCAAAGTCGACTGTTAAATTCAAAAAGGTCTGATCCTTAGTATTGAATCTATTAAACACTGTGTTAAAAAGAAGTCCATCATTTAATCTTCACAATTCAAACTCTAAGATGCAAACAAAGTGGTGTGTAAAGTTTTATTCTAGAGAAACTTACCGAGACTGTGTGGGTAATAGGAAGCAGACATCTGAAGGGCTTAATCTCTCTCACAGCTGTATACTATAAATACTAAATTGTAGCGCTCTCAGACATATATCAATACTTTAACACAACTCTAATGACCAATAATGTATTAAGAAACAGAATTAATATTATTAAAATAGATTTTCCCACCTGATTTGGTTTAACTCTGCCACAGAACAACAGGACTCATTCACCAATTTGAAAGTGTTTCTTAAATTCATTCTAATAAAAGGTTCTGAGAAAAAATCAACATCAGATTCAGAAACATACTTTCAAAAGAGAATTGTGGATCAAAGGTGTCAGTATAACTCGCCTTAACTGTATTAGTAAGATGACTCACAGTATATGGTCAGCGTATTTGACCGTGTCACAGATTTTGCATGTAGGTAAAATATAAACATGTGGGCGAAGGGCTCCAGACTCTTTTGCTGTTTCGATGAAGCTCTTTTTTTAATAAGTGTGGACATCATATAACCTACTGCTGCTGCTGTGATCAAGACAATATTCATATTAAACAATTAGACAAATTAAAGAACAGGGGTATTTAATTAGAGTTCAGTAAGATCCAGTTAGAGAAGATTTCCTCAGGCCAAGGTCCAGATCCTCATAATTTCTATTCAATACTATATCCTGTATACTGAAGTAGCCCAGTATCAGCATTTTATGTTATCAGCAACTGAAAAACCAACACATCACACATACCATTCACATTTTAACAATATTCACTGTTTAAATGCTATACTGAATTTATTATTTATAAAACTTCAAATAAACATTTTTTTCCCTCACAAGTAAAAGTGCATCTTAAAGTAAATAAAACAGGCATCTTGTTAATTCAGTTTCACAAATTGATATGTTGGTTTAACACAGTTGTATTCCCCAAAACTAGGCAAGCAGGTCTCCACCCATTCTTAGTTAAACAAGTGTTTCCTTCTTTTTCTCCTCCGTGGCTCATCCTCTGCTCATCCATTTACCCTTCAATATCAATTTGAGCAAAAAACAAACAATTGTTATGAAAACATTAATAATATTAATAACAAAAACATAAACACCGTTTAAAACCAATTAATTAATTAAACAAACAAACTAGATCTGAGCAACAGGTGAAATTGTCTTTTTGATGTTCACAACAAAGCCCACCATGAGCTTCGAAAAAATAATAATAAATCCAAATAAGCTTTGAACATAGTTGCAATCAACAACTTCCCTGAGCCGATTTGCAAATGGAAAAAAAAACACTAAAACTTGAGTAACAGAGACGATAGCAGCCGTAATCTCCTATTTGTAGGGATGTACCAATATGGGAATTGTGGGCCAATGCTGGTACCTGCCATTTATCATGTACATGTTAGTTCTATGTGAATCACAATATAACATTTGCTTCTGTGGAGTTACAAATGTGGAAGAATGAATAAACTGCAGTAATCAGGTAAACATTCAGCTCTTCTGTATACAATTAACACAAAATGGCATATACTTGATTGCAATGACTGCTGAGGCATTTGTCTGCTGTTCCTATATTCTGAAAGAAAATTAAAACCTGAATTTCAGCAGTCACTCAGCTTCTGGTGATTTCCAGTGAGAAGCACCTCCTAATAATACAACACAGAGACAGAGGCTAAACACCAAATTAGTGATTTTACACTTCTCAGAAAACCATAGCTAAGTAAAATGTGGATTATTAATATAAAGTAAACTGTATTTAAATAAAGGAATATGATAAATGTTTATTCCAATGTGCTAAACGTGTGTGTGCTATGTTTCCATGTAAACTAATTACTGTTTCATTTTTGAGAGTCCACTGCAAACACAAACCTCAGTAGTTTCTTCTGCTAGCTGAGACTGGATGTGTAGAAAATAAATGCAATAAAACTGAGAAGTTAATGATGTAGCACTGAACTCCACCGTGAACATCTGTGTGGCAGTGTAAACACCTGTGTGGCAGTGTTAACATCTGTGTGGCAGTGTAAACACCTGTGTGGCAGTGTTAACATCTGTGTGGCAGTGAAAACACCTGTGTGGCAGTGTTAACATCTGTGTGGCAGTGTAAACACCTGTGTGGCAGTGTAAACACCTGTGTGGCAGTGTAAACACCTTTGTGGTAGTGTTAACACCTGTGTGGCAGTATAAACACCTGTGTGGCAGTGTAAACACCTGTGTGGCAGTGTTAACACCTGTGTGGAAGTGTAAACAGGAAAAATCTCATATTTTCAGTTTTGATTTGTTACTTTGGCTTCGTTCACATTGCAAGCCTCATTAATCTGATCAGATTTGACCATCCTGTTGGTTCACATTCATAAATGTAAGTGGGCTGAATCTGTCTGTAGTGTGAAGGAATCTGCCTCTGAAACAGAATGCCTGTGCGCACTGATACGATTATACACGTTGCCTCAAAACACTCACATATATTTGTAAGAAGTGTCTGTATTACAGTTTTTTCCAATTGCTAAAACACGATTTTGTAAACCAGGCTGGTTTTATTAAAAGACTTAACACAATTCACAAAACCACATACAGCATTATCAAAATCAAACGTTTGCACCAAATGGCACACACTTCATTCATACTACCAGCGTAATTTGATTACGCCAATGGTCGTGTAAATTGTGTGAACATTTCATGAAGAATGGACCAATAGAAGTGATCCAAAACAGCTTAAAAATATTCCTTTATATTTACCTTTATATTACATTAAAGGTAAAGTATGTTTTTGTTCTCGCCTGTAAAGTTACAATTTTGGAGATACTTGTTTTTTATTGGACAGCGACGATATGCTCTCAAAAAAGCGCAAACAGAAAAAAGAAATTTATGGATAAAATGTGCAGAAAAAATATTTTAGTTTACAGTGACAGCTTCCTGTATCCTGATAAACATTTGGCCCCTTCTTCCACCATGGTTGGATCTCTCAGTAAACAGAAATAAACAAAAGTATAGGGCTTGGACAATGCAGCCTAAATATATTTATTGAGTAAATATACAGGAAACTTGTACAGTTATGATATGGGGGATACTACAGATATTCTGGTTACATACATAAACTCCAGTCTAAATGTCCGGACGACAGGGACGACAGTAAAACGACTCAGGTTGGGCTGCACTCTTTTTTCAGCCTCTCGCATTGTCAGCACATGGTTCATTTTATTTGAAAAATGTCATCTACCAGCAATATCCCTACCTCTCACACTTCCTTCCCTCTCATTCTCACCCTCCCTCTTCCTCTTTCTGCAACGTCTTCCATTATTGTTGTAAAGAAGGTGTTCACCTGTAGTCTTTTTATAGAGCTTAATTCCTGATTGAAGTTGTAACAATTAACTATTCCGGTGTTCGGGGCCTGGTGGCACATATATTTGCCAATTAGCTCCTGTAGTGTCATTTTGAATGGCAGCGTTTTGATATGGCAAACGTGACTTTGTGTCAGATTGTTGTGTGTTAAGCACAGAAGCGTCTGTAGTGCGTTTGAAAAATTTTAAATAGCAAAATGTGTGTAAATCAGAAAACCAGTTTAAAGTTTTGGAGACTTGAGAAGAGGTTTTGCTCTGTCAATTAAAATAATTGTGTTATGCATAGAAAACTGACGCATTAGCAGCTCAAATGCACAACGAAATATGTGGCAAAAAAGAGCCAGCAAACTTCTTCATCCCTCCACCGACTGATGTCCCTTCACTGACTGATGTTACTGCTGTTCCTCTACTCCATTGATGAGTTGATGTGTCCACACAGCCCTGAGAAAACCACACTATAAAATCAGATTTGAATCACTTTAGCCTAGTAATGTGAACGTAGCCTTTCATACTTGGTAGTAAGATCTGAATCCAAAGTACATATCCAATATGTGTTAATGTGGCTCTGTCTGAACTGCCAGTCCGGTATTCATGCAACATATACGTCAATGCAGCTCGTCATTAATCATAATTTCACACTGCAGATACCCTCTAAACATTTGGGATGATGTTTCTGTATAAAAATGACAGGATTTCTCCACCCGCTCTGCAGTCAAAGAGATTTCAAAAGAAATGGTCAAACACAACCCAAACAAGACTTCAGCACCAAAGAAGCATCAGGCTGAAAGCAAAGTTTAAAGAAACCAAGGACACGAGAAGAAGTGCGCAAACAGTGTACCCTTTGTACAGCAAGTCTGAACATGTTCTCGGCAGTAAGCCCAGCTGGCAGAACTTGATCACTCCTGTGATGCTGGTGAAGATACTACTGAAATTAGCAGTGAAGTCAGTGTTTACCTTTGGGTTCTTTTGTGGATGCTGGTCAGTTTAGGAGCGTGATCTGTTCAGACTAATGTTGGATCCAGGTTACTTTAAAAAGATAATGTGAACAGCCTAACAAGAAGACTGGATATGGTGGGAAATCAGGATTGGCCCACTTTCACATGCTGGGTCAGATAAATCTCCTCCATCCATGCCATGTTCTCATTGGTCTGTTTAAAGCTCTTTGGATCTTTTATTTGTTGCTGTGCGTCTGCCTGCTGCTCTCCGCTGAATGAAACTGTGCTGTTTTTTATCTAGACACAGCAGAAAAGCAGAAACTCTTCAGCTTCTCCAGCTTCCAGTAATAATAGAAGAGGCTTAAAATCTAAAACGTCATGTCAAAGTGTAAAATTATTATGTAATGATTTAGATAATATAGGCTTATACACACTACAACATAGGCTTATTTAAATATGTTTATTTGAGAGTTTTCTGTTACAATTTTGAAGGATTTCCAGTAACAATACATCAGGAAAGTGCTTCTAGTTTATGGACTGCTTTAGTAAAAGGTTTGTAATTTCAGGCGGAAGATGGAAAAACGGGCTGAATGTTAACAGATAAATTATTGTTTGTGTTTTTCAAATACCTGAAAATAATAATTTTACTTGCACAATGAGCCTAAGACTTTTTACCAATGTATTACTATATATAACTACATAACTGTAGTTATATATGGTACATAAAATGTTTGTTCTCTCTTTCTGGTGGGCTATATTAAAAGTCTTTATGGGGACTTCTGAACAGAGATATAAACATTGACAAAAATAAATTAGCGGTGGTCAAGTACCCAGGTTTAAACATTTAAAGGGTTCAAGAATTGATTTTTTCCTACTTGCTACTGTGAATACATATCTGTAATTATCTGCTACAAAAAAACCACAAACCACAAAAGTACAGAAAATAAAAGTGTTAATTTGGTAAAACACTACCAAATACGATACTATCACAGCAGGCCATTACCTGAGGACATTCCTGTTATATAACACTTTAGGGAGTGCTGTGTTCATCACGTGTTATAAATTTTTTTGTTTGGTACCACAGGAATAACACACATATCACAGGATGTTTTAGTTATGGACCATCCATTGGTCTTAAGTGAACTGTCTTAGGACACAACATCTCTATGTTTTAAGATAAAGTGATGTCCTCTATCTTAATGCCTCATCATCAAGACACACAAGATACCCTTTGTGAAAAAAGTCTACTTAAAGTGTGCTGATTACTTCCTTAAGACGTCACCTTTGATGTCAAAGACAGTGTCTTCACCCATAAGCCTTAAGATAGTCTTGAGACACCTTGATATAAGAAAATGTCTCAAGACATATTGTCTAAGACTGTCAAGACATCTTAAGGCAGATTGGCAGCCGAGAATGATTCTGAAACACTCTCTAGCCCAGGTGGCTATATTTAACACAGTGGTATGACGGTTTCTCGTGCAATGCTGTTGAAGGACAGGTAGAGGTAACACAACCTTTAACTATCTTGCTGAACGCTTCTGTTAAACCCAATCATGACACCCTCACCTGTCAGCCTGCACTATAGTACAATTGGTATTACTGAAAACATTCACTTTTTTCAAGTACACTTCTGTGCAAAAAGCTTATTGTTTAAAATTATTTATCCTAGCAATACATGGATTTTCACCAGTAAGAACATCATATACAATACAAAGTAGTATGAATATCTTATTTGGAAAAAAGTAGATAATACCTTGTGTACCAGTTTAAAGAATGAAGTTTAGTACCAGATTTCTCTGGATGCCCCAGATATGAATATATTACATTTCTTCAGCAATCTTGATTTAGATTAAGAGTTAGAGTTAGGGTTGGGGTTAGGGTTATTGTTAGGGTCAGGGTTTAGGGTTAGGGTTTAGGGTTAGGGTTAAGGGTTAGGGTTTGGGTTCAGGGTTAGGGTTAGTCAAACCAGGTTGTATTCAAACCAGGTAGTAGATGATGACTAAAACACATTTTGTATGTTGTTGGACAGCAGCTTTACCCATGATAGACATATGTGTGCTATATTTTTTATTAATACTCCCCTATCAGACAGACTATTTTTATTAGATGTCAGTAAAAACTTGATATATCTAAGATTTTTCCCAAGCCATTTGCTACTTTTGGTTGCTTTCACTTAACTGTTTACCATCATGATGTAAGTATCTTTAAAATATGTTTATCCTGCCACATTGACTTTTCTCCATAAAGCACTGTATAAAGAATTTATTATTTTGCACTGATAGACTATTAACTTTATTAGCATTCTCATGTTTGGTTTGGGTGTCCAGACAGAAGCGCTTTTTGCCTTGTTGCTTTTACTGAGTTTATGAAGACTGTTTTACAATCACATTGTCTATAAACAACAATAATTCCTGTAGAACCTGCTGTAAGGACTTTGACCATGAAGCATACTACATGAACCAAAGCTGAGATGCAGGGAAAGGAAAACAAGCTCCAGGACTTTTAACTGTTCAAGCCTTTATTTAAATCTCTGGTAAGCTCTATCCATTTATTGCCTCCAAGCTGTGTGGACTTTATGGACTGTCCTTTATGAATGATTTTTATGTATACACTGATTTTCTAGATGTGTATTATGCTGTTTGTGGGTGTAGCAATGTGTGTTTGTATTAAACAGGTGTTCTAGAAATAGAAAGAGTCCCCTCTTATTTTGAATAACATCTTCCTTTATTAGTTGGAAATGTTACAATGGCGCCTAAACAGGGGCCATCTTATTTCTACTCGCTGTATGCTGTTTGATTTAATGTTTACTGTCTGACACTTCCTCTTTCATGGGAAAGAACTACACTTGTAGTCAGCCATAGATGTATCTCATGCCCATCTAACAGATGGGACTCCGGACTTTGTTGCCAGAAGTTTCTGACATGCAAAGAAGCTATTCTGGACTCAAGGCATTCCCTTAGTTAACTGTACTTAGTGAATTAGAATCAGATGGAAAAAGTGGGGAGAGTGTTGAGGAAGAAACTGGTGCACCAGAGCTGGCTCCATCATCACCCTCTGAAAAAGGCGAGAATCTGATAAGTCTTGTCTTAACAGAAAAGCAAACAGACATGATCTTCTAGTCCAGAGATTGGAAATAAAGCCTACATGTTGTCTTAAAGGTGCAGACGAACAACTATAAACCCTAAATAACCAACTACAGGACCACATGCATTGGAGATGGGACAGCATGAAATTACTAAAGTAAGAAGTTGGGATTTGGGATGAGAGAAGTCAGAACAAAATGCATTGTGTAGCTACATTTTTCAAGTACAAACAATGATAATGTAATTTCAAATGTACCTCCAAACACCTAATGTTTTAAAATAAAACAAGGCAGTAGTTGATACAATGATAATGGGATGTGGTCAAATGATGGTACAATTATCATCCTCAACTAAAGATACTGAAGACCTGCTGACAGTTAGGTACCTTTTTTCTGAGGGTGTAAATGGCAGTAAGACAACTTAGCAATGCTGAGATTTTAGCAGTTCTTACCTCTGTTGACTGGTGGCTGGCTGAACAAAAGCGTTTAAAGACATGGGCCCAATTTTAGGTAACCGTTTAGTCATCATTTCTTCCTAAAGATCAGAAAGTCAACACTGAAAGGAGGATACATGAGAGAAAACAAGGTCAACATTGTCAAATTGATGACATTCCTGTATGTTTTAAAGTACACATAACTGCTGTCAATAAACAGAAATTCATAGATAAAAAGAAAAGTTAAGCAAAGCACTCATAGAGCATTTTACTTGGAATATAAAACCCCTTTTTATGGCTTTCCAGTGCCACAAATGCAATACCATCAATTCATCACACATTTCTCACAACATACAAATGCTTTAGATGCACTGAAAAGGAAAGGGTTTCTTCACAACTCCATAAAACCCTTCAAGGTCCAGACAGGTGGTAGTTAAGTTGGCCTTGGAGCAGCTCTTGCCCAAGAGTTAGCGAAAGGATAGCATATGGTGGCATATGCATCATGCTTGCTGCATGAAGTCATGAATTCTTATTTGGTCTCGTGAGCAGTTGCATGGGCAGTGGGAAAATGGCGGCAGAACCTAGAAGGTCAACGTTCTGAGGTGGGCACTGTTCATGATGTTGCCACATGGGTCTTCAATCATCCATGACCTACATTACAGTGGTAGATTGCGAAGGAAAATGTAATGTTGTTCCAGATTCCTTGTCACAGTTTCTTCAGTTTGAATAACTAACTTCTTGAGTTGGCGTTTGGGCCATATGAAGACACTGCTGACACTACTAAACATTACATATTGGCCAGATATTCACAAAGGCATCTAAAACCACACATTAATGTGTGATGTGTCGACAATATAACCCAAAATTCAGTGTACAAGCTACACCAGTTGTAGAGCTAGGATTTCTGCTTGGTTTGGGGCCATTCGCAAAAAGTAGTAATTCCAAAGTCTGTCTGCTTGTCACTGCTGATTATTACAACCAGTGGGTGGAGTTGTTTCTCTTGCTGACATCTGAAATATCATAATAAAGGATATTTTTATTTGTTGGAGAATCATCTAGTTTTTGATAGGGGGCCTCAATTCACTTCCCAGCTGCTGAGCACCATCTGCACACAATGAAGTATTGTGCAAAAACTGATTGTTGCATAACATCCGCAGACAAATCTCACAGAGCAAATCAGCAAGACATTCAAAACCATGAAGGCATCCTAGACAGTCACTGTACATGAGACAGATGAATCTGTGAGTTCAAAATTGCAATCAACACTGCATGGCAAAATAGTGCCAGTTCAATTCCATTTGATTTAATCAGGGCTGGAAATAGTATTGACAAGTCCATGTGCTGTTACTGTAGTTACACGTTTCCTGAGTACAAATAAAAGTCTGTTTTTAGTTTGGCTGATAAAAACACAGATTCAAAGATAAACACAAAGTCAAAATAACAATAAAGTCAAAGTCAAAATAACAGTAAAAATTACACTCACAGCCTTCAAACTTTAAAAGTTCACCAACACCTGTATAAAACATTTCTACTATTCTATTATTTATCCAGTGTTGATGACCTTTACTAGTATACATTACTCTGGTAATCATACAAATTACTGTATACACAATCAGGAATGTATGTTTCTTTATTTGGCAGTTGAAGACACATGCAAAGACACAGAGAGAGATAACGATTTCTATTTGCTGCGATTGGGGAGAAAATGTATTTTTGCAGTTGCATGTTTATGTGGTGACAGTCCAGTGTAGTAACTTTACAGTTGTGCTTTCTCTAATGGCTCCTTATTGAAGTAATGGTGGTGCTTTCAGCTCTGCCTGTGTACAGTATGCGGGCAGCAAGAGAGCTTCAAGTTCCACCACCCGCTGTCTGATCAGATTACTGTTTAGACCATTAAGTCTAAAAAAAGGAAGTGAAAAACAAATCTAAGTGTGACAGAATTACGGTGAAGACTTTACAATGTATCTTTAGTAGAGACAATTTTCAATTTTCAGCAGCCTTTTATGCCTGGATACCAGGAATATTGACACAAAACTGTGTTTAAATTGGGGAATTCCCAGGGGTGCTATTTGGGGTGATAGTTAGGACAATTTTAGGAGCCTGTGAGAGAAGATTAAATGATTATAAATTGTAATAAATTAAATTATTAAACTATTTATGCATCATCATAGATAGAATACTTTACTCCTATACTTGAAAAACAAATGGTTTCTGTCTTGTTTCTTGTTTCTGGCAAAAAGTGAATATCCAGAGAGCCTCAGTAACGACCAACGCCTCCTCCCCATTATTTGCATGAAATGGTGCTGTTCTGTCCACAAACCAGACCCGGATGGAACTTGCTAGCCTTGAATTACAAGTAAGGAGAGCCAGCGGAGCATCAGCTTCCTAAAAACTAAAAGAAAGAAAAAAAAAAAAGAAAAAACTAAGGTATGTCAACCAGTTTTTACAAAGAAAGGTGGATGTCTGTGAGTGGTGGAAATGAACCTGTTAGCTTAGCCTGCAGTGAAATACCTTACTTCTCCCCAGCATTAGTTACTTAATATCTTCACAGAAAAGTCTGAGTGTTTACATTTCGCTCTTCTTTTAGTCGACATTTAATCAATGCAGGCAAACTTCTAGCCAGCTATTCATACTGATTCATCCTCATAGACCTACCAAAGAACCAGTCCTCCAAACAACTGAACATGAGCAGCACTGTGTTGAGTGACGTGTCGGTTGGCATAATTGCAGATGATCTATCTGGATAACCCTATTACTATAAAAAACAAAAAATGATTAAAACTCTTACAGTGATAAGAATTCAACATGGTGGTGGGATAGCGAGGCCCATTGCAATATATTTTCATAGGGTCCAAAATCCTTGGTGGCACCTCTGCCAATACCTGTGTTAACTAGAGTAGCTGGATAACAGACACCTGCAATAACGTATCAACAGAACTAAGTTTGATAAATATCCACCATTTTATTCTAAAACAACAAAGTAGAAAAAAAGTACACAGTGCATGTTTAGCTAGGATTAGCTTGCTAGGCTGCTTAAGTCGAGTTGTTGAAAAAGCTGAAAAGAATGGTGTTTTTAAATCTTGGTTTATTTGAGAACAAGTGAAGATTATCTTTGTATATTATGTCTGTTACTTGTGTGTGCTGCTAAAATTATTTACCTTCTTTCTCTACTAAAGTGAACATCTTGGCCCCTTATATGTTATTTACTTCATATAACGTTGCCATCTTGATAAAAAAAACCTAATGTGTTTATTGTCCTAATATTTAATGCATTTGTTAGAACAGTTCACCCTTGGTCACTCAACTCTGTTCAAGTCATTCTTTTGTTTTCCAGAGCACTTTGAATGGAGCTGTTTGGGATCAGTACTCCACACCATAGGTTTTCAAATCTGGACCTTGAATCCAATTTCCAGTCCTGGATTTTGTAATTACTATTAGATATGATACTAGTTGGCCCATCAGTTGCATAAACAGTTCAGGTGATTCCCAGTGATCACAAATCAGAGTCCAGATTTAAAGATGTCTGCATTACATCTTCCTGGTCCCTGGAAGGCAGTGTCATTGAGAGCAGTGTCCCAGCCATTTGAGCTTTGGATACAAGAAACATAAGGAACACCAGCTTTCTCCATCCCAGTAATATGCCCAGTATGTACAACAAGTAGTTTGGCTTGCTGGTCATAGAACACAAGTGCCAAGCTACATATCTATAACTAGAGCCTTAATCCTTACTCAAGTAGAAATATTAAAATTAATGAGTACCAAAGTATCAAAGTACCAAAAAAATCAGGAACCAGTTGTTTTCAAATGCTATTCTTCCTTTTTTAATAATAATAAACCTCATAAAGAGAGATGACCAATCACAAAGCAGTACAAGTGTCATCAATATAAAATCATAAAATTAGGAAAAAATGTAATTAATAAGTAAAACTTAACAAATATGTGTTATGTGGAGTAAAGACTGTACTTCCTCTCTACCATAGAAGTATTTGAGTACATGTAACTGAGAAATAATGGCCTGGTAACTATGCAGTTCTGCTCTCCTGCTCTACTACATGAGTTCAAGCTTAGAAACACAGTGCTGGTCCTCTTAACTTTCTACCTCCTGCAGATTCTTGGCAGCTTGTCAAGATCAATACACGGTAAAGGAATTGGTAGGGTTGGTAACATGCAGAATGCGACAGCCAAGTTAACACCAGGTAAAAAGAAAAGTTAGAAAATGCTGTAATCTTGAGTGGAAGACCTGTGTCCTAGCAGAGGTCAGCAAAGAACACTCAGCACAGTTGTCCACTGAAGAAAAAAACTTCAAAAGCTCAAAGGCTCACCTGTCACTTTGTGGAGGAGTCTGTATTGACCCTGCCCTCACATCACCAGCATGGTTTCTGGCATGGCTGTAAGGCAGTCCACCACCATGCTACTGAAGAGGAAGTAGGCAAAATGTTTCCTACAGTATCTCGTCTTGTCTTATTGCCCTCATGCTGAAACTTGAAGGCAGCTATAGGCTCGTTATAGATTCAAGCTACTGGAAGTACAGAGTACATGGTCAGTTTTGCCCCAGCTATCTAATTTGGCTTAGGGATGTAGTGGTAGAAAGGTGGATTGTAGCTGCTGCAGAATATCTGGCCACTGTCCATGGTGCTGAAATGATAGGCCCCCATATACACATATATACAGGGGTTAGACAATGAAACTGAAACACCTGTCATTGTAGTGTGGGAGGTTTCATGGCTAAATCTTCATTAATTGCACTTTGCACCAGTACGAGCAGAGTGTGAGGTTCAGTTAGCAGGTAAGAGCACAGTTTAGCTCAAAATATTGCGATACACACAACATTATGGGACATACAAGAGTTCAAAAGAGGACAAATTGTTGGTGCACGTCTTGCTGGCGCATCTGTGACTAAGAAAGCAAGTCTTTGTGATGTATCAAGAGCCACGGTATCCAGGGTAATGTCAGCACACCACCAAGAAGGACAAACCACATCCAACAGGATTAACTGTGGATGCAAGAGCAAGCTGTCTGAAAGGGATGTTGGGTTCTAACCCGGATTGTATCCAAAAAACATAAAACCACGACTGCCCAAATCACGGCAGAATTAAATGTGCACCTCAGCTCTCCTGTTTCCACCAGAACTGTCCGTCGAGGCTCCACAGTGTCAATATACACGGCCGGGCTGCTATAGCCAAACCTTTGGTCACTTGTGCCAATGCCAAACGTCGGTTTTAATGGTGCAAGGAGCGCAAATCTTGGGCTGTGGACAATGTGAAACATGTATTGTTCTCTGATGAGTCCACCTTTACTGTTTTCCCCACATCCGGGAGAGTTACGGTGTGGAGAAGCCCCAAAGAAACGTACCACCCAGACTGTTGCATGCCCAGAGTGAAGCATGGGGGTGGCTCAGTGATGGTTTGGGCTGCCATATCATGGCATTCCCTTGGCCAAATACTTGTGCTAGATGGGCGCGTCACTGCCGAGGACTACCGAACCATTCTGGAGGACCATGTGCATCCAATGGTTCAAACATTGTATCCTGAAGGCAGTGCTGTGTATCATGAAACATGAAAGTGAAGTTGAACATCTCCCATGACCTGCACAGTCACCAGATCTAAATATTATTGAGCTACTTTGGGGTGTTTTGGAGGAGCGAGTCAGGAAACCGTGACCTGGCCACTATCCTGCAAGAAGAATGGCTTAAAATCCCTCTGACCACTGCGCAGGACTTGTATATGTCATTCCCAAGATGGATTGACGCTGTATTGGTCACAAAAGGAGGCCCTACACCATACTAACAAATGATTGTGGTCTAAAACCAGGCGTTTCAGTTTCATTGTCCAACCCCTGTATTTATATATATGTGTGTGTGTGTGTGTGTGTGTGTGTGTGTGTGTGTGTGTGTGAGCATCTAGAAGCTAGAATTTATATATATAAATATATATATGATTCTTTTTTCATAATCAGTAGAGTTTCTGATATTGAACAAGTAATAAGAACAAAATCTATCATCACTGAAAAATAGAAGCTATTAAAGTGATATCATAGTCATAATCCTGTGAAAAGACACTGTACCTTGAATTTCTGCAGACACTGATAACAATCCAATATTTTTTCTTTGTAAACCACCAAGTCATTTGTAACTGAAGCACTTAAGCTGATCATCTTAAAGTAGTCTATCATGCTCAACCTACTAAAACACTCCGCTACCCCAAAGGAAGAAAGCTAACATAAATGTGTGTGATGTAATGCTCAGTTTATTACAAGAATTAATCAGATTCATTAATTTTCCCTTCTGATATCCATTCCATCATGTTCTGCTGATTTCAGCCCAATATCGATACCTGGTATCATATCAGGGCCATTTTTACCGTGCATACTATAGATGGAAAGGACGATTGGCTATGTATCGGTTTTGGCCGATTTTTAATCAAAATATGCGATCGGTGATCTGCCGATATATCTCCAATGAGCCAATGAGCTCAATTTCTGTATTTCCAGCTAGCGTTTCGTTTAAACCCCCTCCAACCAGGTACTTGCAATTCCTATCTGAACAGCTAGGTGGAAACACATACCCTTTCATTTTCCACAGACTGACTGAAGCGGTGCGCCTCGCGAGAACAGTTAGTGTTCATGGCATGTGCAGATAGAAAACATCGTCCGTCTGGTAGTTTGTTACCGTATGTGGCGCAGACTCATCCAGGGTGTTTTTAAAATGAGTAAAAAGTCTCATTGGGGGACCAAGACAAAGACATTTAACGCTACTAATCTGATACGCCTTAAGAGTACCCCACGTGGCTGAATACAGTGAGTATCAACAAACAGCAGAGCTAGCATGCACAGCTAGCACTAAACAAACAACACGGAAAACCATGCAGACCAGATCTGACCGGTACGAACAGTACAGCAGCAGAAATTCAAGATCTACATTTATTGATTGCAGATTTTTGTTTAAAATAACACAGAGTCTGTGTTTAATGACTGCAGTTTTACTGCATTTATTTAATTAGCTTTTTTCATTTTAAATTAAGGGTCTAAATGTAATGATTGCAGTATTGGAGATATTTGTTTGATTTACTTTGTTTATTTACTGCTAATTTTGTGAAAAATATTGTGCTGTTTCATATGAGCTCGTTAAAGAAGGTAATAAATCAGTTTCGACCATGTTTCATGACTTGCTTGCCGTAGCATATAGCCCCGCCCTCTATCGGTATCGGCTATCGGCCGATTGCGCTGAAAGGTAATTGGCGATCGGAATCGGCCTCAAAAATGCTGATCGGTCCATCTCTAGTGCATACATTAACCTCATAAACGCCCAGCCCAAGGTTCATAGCCGGAGACCAGGACTTTTGCTGCCTTTATTGAATGCTGGCTTTCATGTTTTACAAACAAGAAATGTGTTTATGACTGATCATTTTAATGTATGACATATGGATCCTAGAGGAAAACTGGGAACCTGTAATGCGAGTCCGGCTTTAATATCCTCCTAAAATTTGCAGAGTTTGGTGCTCACTGCTTAATTTAAATACAATCATTAAAACAGCGTATGCGGTATTAACTTTTCAATTCTGGAGAGGATTTCTTTTCTTTCCTCTCGTTTCATTCCCTCTCTCGGCAAACACAAAGAGCTGAGCCTAATCTCTGAGATTACCATGCAGCACAATAAAAGACTCATTAGCAGCTCTGACTGGGCTGAAATGGAGAGGCTTCGGAGATGACTCCCAGAATGGAAATGTATCCCAGAGAAAAAAGAACAAATGTTTCATTCCATTCCGTTGCACACCTTCGCCGTGATTCAGTGACTCCTGTGTTTTTTTTCTTTTATTCTGTTACTTAACTTTGTAATGTGCTTGCAGTTGTTGGAACAGAGAATTTCTCATCATAATGACATATAACTTTCTTTCTTAATACAAACAAACAGGTGGTACGGCTGCAGTGTGAAACTGCATGCACTGGTTACTGCTATAGATCAGTGTTATCAATGTAATAATGGAATTAATAAAAATAAATATGCATATATTTTAGTTGTATACATGGTGGTCAACTTATTTTACTTTTGCATCAGAAAAGGACTTTTTACAGTAAAGCTTACGCTTTACAGCACTGTTACTAACGCATTGTGTAACTAACACACTATAATATATATTATAATCTCGTCACTGTTCAATGAAAAACAAATATCTCAAAAACTGCAACCTCACAGGACAGACCAAAAACCTACTTTATTTTCAATGCAAGTCAATGGAACCAGGATTTTTTTTTCAAGCTGTTTGGAGCACTTCTATTGGTTCAATCATTATGAAATTGTCACACAGTGTAAATGACCACTGGCAGGTTCAAATGATGTAGAACACTTAAAATCAACAAAACAAAAATTCATTGGACAGCGACAATATATATATATATATAGATTGTGACATATAAAAACGTGTTAGCTCAGCCCCGTTGTAAACTAGACGAGCAGGGCTCAGATGTCAATCATGTCTTGGTAGATGGACTCTATCTGAGGTAAATGATAAATAATGTTTCTTAGACCTCTCTTTTATGGGTTTGGAGATTTTGTTATGACAGTGACAATACCTAACAGTCAGTTTGTATACTAAATAGGGGTTGCGCGATTTCTGATCTAGCTTCAAACTTATCACAGGATTACAGAGCATTCTACTCCTTACACACAGCCTTTACTGTAGTCTTGGGTAAAACAGAGACAACAATGTTCAATATCTGATCTTTAAAGTGAGTATAGAGTATATAGAGTATAGAGCATGATAAGCCCTTTCCAATGAGTCCTGGATCACATTGCTAGACTTCTGGAAACCAGAGGTACCGATCCTGGAATCACCAGACACCTCAGCTCTCATCTCCTCTAAGACGTCCATGTTAGTTTTTTAATCTTGTGATCAATGACGAGTCAACATCCAGCTTATAGTGTCATTGGCGATCAGTAAGGTTGACTAGTCAACTAGTCTGCACAACCCCTAATACCAAAGTGGAGGTGATGTTTGTGGATAGCGTCCTGTGTGTGTGTGTGTGTGTGTGTGTGTGTGTGTGTGTGTGTGCTTGCAGATCAATGTTGTCTGATTGCATTAAAGCTCAGCGTGCCTCAGCACTCTGCTGGAAGCTAATGAACAGCTAGCACAGCTCACATATCTCTCATTTCTCTTCTGTTATCTTAGCCCTTTGTCAAGTCCATTCCCCTCCTGCTTTATTACTCTTTCCCCCCCGTCATACTTCTCTCTTTCATCCTTTATCACCTGTCCCCCCCTTTTTTTCTCACTGCTTCTCACCTTCCACCCCTTTCTCTAACACATATTCCATGCTCACACTCTGCCTTTCACACGCTCGTGCTACTTCTCATCCCTCAAACGCTCACACACACACACGGTGGGATGATAAATCACGCTGAGGGATAAAAGAGAACGTATGTGATTTAAAAGGATCTATCTGAGGCATGTAGATTCATATGCTGTGCAATCAGAACACCTTTGAAATGACTGAAATGACCTATGACTGGTCTTGTGGTTCACCTCGTGATGCCTAGACACTGGTCACTTGCAGTCCGTCGTCACTTAATGAGGGAGACAAATCATCGCTGATGGGGAAAAAAGCATCCTAGCAGTCACTCTGGAAATGGAAATCAATCTTTAAATATTATATAATATTAGTAAATAAAATGTTTTCCACCTTAACTAGAACACTGTTGGCACTCGGTTTGAAACGTTAAGCTACTAGTGAGCAATGAAGTAGCAGATGAAAGTAGAGGGGCGAGAACAGGAGCACCTGGCATAAAAAAACAAAAAGAAATGGACAGCGTGTTCTTTTAATGTCCAAAAATCCTGCTGCTCAGTGAGAACAGCATATAAACATAATATTGTTTATATTATGTTTATATGCTGTTCTCATTGAGCAGCAGGATTTTTTTTTTCTTGAATAACGTAGATTCACTGACCCAACAGTGAAGATGAATTTCGAGTTTACTTGAAATAGCTCTGAACACAAGGTGTCTGTCTCAAAACCTAGTGAGCTTCCCACATATACAGCATTTTTATGTTATAGTATGCGCTCCCAACATGTAGGCTGTCCCAATTCTTAGATACCTTCAACATGCTGTCAACTAAGGCACCTTAATATGACCTGAGTTGCGTCTGAAATCGCTTACTTGAACAGTACGTACTCAGTTAGAGCTAGAGCGCACTACCTGTCTGTTAAAGCAGTACGCTCTTTCAGTGTGCGAGTGTTTAGCATCAACGCAACCTGGGATGCACTACGCCCGCCATCTTACCAACGTCCTGTGACGCAAGACCTCAGATCATCATGGTAAAGTCCCGCTATTCATTTAAAAGCCCCGTTTACTGACAGATTTAGGTAATGTTTTTGACACTGTTCTGTGTGTTTGTCTGAATATGTACTCACGGTGTCTAACTGTAGCTCGGAGAAGATGAAACGGAAAAAATTGAATCATTGTTTACCTCAGAAGCAGCGTTAACTCCTGTAGCGGCAGTTCACTAGCCGTAGCTACGTACACACAGCTGACGTATCGCTTTTCACTGCACTTTCTCCTCCGCTTTGAATTCATACTGCATACTTAAAAATGTCAGCCAGCGCAGTACGTCATACGGGGACTTTTCACGTACTGCTCGACAAAACACTACGTATTCGGACACCTTCGTCATCCTCGCGTACTGTTTTTGTACTGTTAATTTCAGACGCACCCGATTTTAAGGAAGCATCGAACGCTTCCTTAGCTGCTAAGGCAATCCCATGATGCAACGCAGGCAAATCTACGAGCAGTGAAGTGGTTTTAAAATGTGAGTTATTTGATTCTCTCTGGTGTTTCTTGTCATGTAATCACACAAAACAGTTTTTTATTTACAACTTCCATTTTGCAGTTTTATACTCAAGCCATTAGCATTCATGCTAGCTGATTTTTTAAGCCTCTGGCTATTGTTTTAGATGCCGGCCGGTAGCTTAGAAACCGGCTAAACCTGAGCATGTTGAAGGAGAAGATGAACATTGATTTTTTTATTTTTTAATCTTCTTTTATTCTTTGTAATGTGCTTTCAGTTGTTGGAACAGAGAATGTCTCAACATTACATAATAACATATTACTTTAATTTTTAATAAACAGTTAGCACGGCTATAGTATTTGTAAGAGTCTCTGAGCTACCTGAGCATGTTGAAGGAGGAGGTGAACATTGATTTTTTTATTTTTTAATCTTCATTTATTCTGTTACTCATTTTTGTAATGTGCTTTCAGTTGTTGGGACAGAGAATGTCTCAACATGACGTAATGACATATTACTTACATTTTAATGAACAGGTAATATGGCTATAGTATTTGTAAGAGTCTCTGAGCTACCTGAGCATTTCACTTTTTTGATTGAATAAATTGGCATATATTATTATTTTTTTTTGTTTTAAAATATATGATGTGATGAATTGCTTAATGTGACTAAAAGCATAAACCTACCAGGTAACAAAAATAAAGATTATTTTGATTTCAGGTTGGATAAAATAATAATAATAGTAATTAAAACACTAATGAGTTAAGCTGTGCAGGCAGAGTTCTAGGCTAGTTATGTGCACATATACAGGTAATATGTGAACCAATAAAAAAAAAAAAACATATAATAAAGAATAAAACCTTTAATCTTTAAATCGCTAATTTCTCAGCACTGATTCTGGCGTTTGAATATTAATATGACGTATAATGAAATGCACTGTGACACACTTCAACAATCTGATTGGCCACCGCTTGGCTAAACCCGCTTCTCATGCATTCGTGTGCACAAAGCTGCAAAAATCTCAACATCTCATTGCTTCTCTTTCAAACTCTGCTGAGAACTGCTGCCTCGACTTGAACAGGAACAAATGACAGTCACTTAGCTGTGTTATGAGGTAAATGCAGATTTAAAGTTATCTGAAAGTTTGCAACATATAGAGAGTTCCGGCCATCAATTTAGAGGAAATGAATATTTATTTGCTCACCTATCTGTCCTAATAATTTAATTTTACTTGTTATTTTTTGCTCAGCTATCAATCATTTGATGCAGCCAGAAACCAGAAGAAGTTTCAGAGGTGGGCAAAAGTCATTACATCTTAGTTGCCAGAGAAACAAAAACTAAATGAAACTAAATGACATAAATGAAAATACTTGATCTTATTTGCGTCTTGCAGCTTTCATTTCCGTGCTTTTTATTCCAGTGGAGCACCTAGAATTTCAGCATCTGTATAAAAATGCAGAGCAAATGAAGTTAATAACATAAACATAGCACTTTGGTTAGCAGTGTTTGGTGGTGTCCTCCTTATATGCAGTGGGTTTACCTGAGGTGACTCTGCATGTGGTTGTTGTAGAGGTGGGAGCTTGTAACCTAAACCCAACTGGGTCCTCTGTGTCACTACTGCGCTGCCACTTCACTGTCAACATTGATTCAAGGCTGAAGTTTTACTGCCTTTTACAGCAGCGTCGCTACTGCCCTGTAGTAGCTCTAGAATATTCCACAGCAGTTTTATGGGAAATTATTGTCCCAAATGTCATATCTCACCCCTCACAGCTCAGTCAACCCGCAGGAAACTTGTGTGGTACCAAGTAACCACAACTGAAGTGTGCACGTGTGTGTGTTGTAGCTGACCAGAGGGAGATTCACTTATTTAAGGACTTCAAATGGTTTCATATGGCACCTCTGGCGTATTTGACATTTTCCAGCACTGAACGTGTAGCTGGCAGCATAAGCAAAGGTACACACTTCCCCATTATGCAACCGACTTGCCTCCAGTCCAGGACATTTAGAGATAATTAGCATTAAAAAACACTCCCTATTTGCTAATTACACACAAACTATTACAGGGGAAGAATAAACCATGTGCATCCTTGACAGAATGTCCTTTTCAGTTTATTCACCTGGACAGAGCCCCCTGTAGTCAAAATATGAAACTAGCAGAAAGAGAAATGAACCAGCTCCATTATAAACACCCCAAATGCCAGCCTGCATACCTGGTGTTAACATGCTGTTACTGGCCCAGAGCTTGACTGCATTTAACAGATGTTAACAGACAAGCCCTTGGTGCTGGAAAAAGGGTACGGTCCTCCTAAAGCCTGCCCTCAGATCCCTGTAGGCCATGTTCTAAAGTACAAATGTTAACATGTGCAACCTAGTGAGTGGAACACTACTGATTATCCCTTTTACTGCATTTAATGTTTTTGGGGAAAGTCTCACTCATAGTAACTAATGTTATAACCAAGAAGCTAACTAAAGACGTTTTGTTCTTTGGACAGTGTTGCCGAGGGAACTAATCCCCCCGTTGGCTCCACTTTCACAGGACATTGCATTAGTGTAGAAATTCACACTGAGATTGCTCTACCCTAATACATCTACATTCCCACAAACATTTTGCTACTAGGTTATAACTTGGTTATAACATGGTTGTCCCCAGATGTTCTACTTACAAGATTACGTCTGGCCACGGTAGACTAAATTAACAGAATATGCTAATTGCTCACTACACTACACTACACTGAATTTAAGAGTGTTTTTTTCCTTCTTAAATGAACATTTCACAGGGATTTGTTTCAAAAAAAGACTTCTTCTGTGTTTTATGGATATTATACTTGTCTTGGAGGTCCCTCAGTTGCTGCACTATGCAATGTTTTCATTGATGAACTATATAATGATTAAAATATGTATGATTTACAGAATCCTTACCTGGATCTGTGTCTTTAAAGGTGCCCGAGCAAGTCAATGTTTATAAAATGATTATTATTGTGTTTTAATGCCATTTTATTGTAGCAGCTACGCATGACTTTTCACAGCAGTGGAATCTCCCATAACTTCTTTCACCCTGCTAGCAGCTTAATGAGAGCTATAACATTTCACAGTGAGCGCCTGATAACATTGCAGTTGATCATTCATCCATCATCTTCTGCTTTATCCCACTAGTCGGGGTCACTGGAGCCAATCTCGCCAATCCTCATTGGGCGAGGGCCGGGTACACCATGGACAGGTTGCCAGTCCATCACATGGCCAACATTCACTCACGCACACACTCACACCTACAGGCAATTAAGAGTGAGCGATCAACCTAACATGCATGTGTTTGGACATGTCGGAGGAAACCAGAGTACCCGGAGGAAACCCACTCAAGCATGGGGAGAACATGCAAACTCCACACAGAACAGCCTGGAACCGGGGATCAAACCTGGATCGTCTTGCTGTGAGGCGACAGTGCTAACCACTGCACCACCGTGCCGCCATAGTTGATAATATTAACTAAAAAAAAAAAAAAACTGATTTCAATTTCTGGAATGGCCACTAAGGGGCTTGCAAAAAGAGACTACCCCCTTATATGGCCAAGGCCCTTCTATAACCTAAGAAGAACCCAGTCAGTTTGCATGGTTTCCCATGTATACACCGTATAATAGACCTCGTGATGTAATAAGCCTGGGATTTTAAGCAGCTAATATTTTCCCAGAACAGAAGAGAACGTATCCATTCATACAGTTTAGAGTGCATTAAGTGAGTAATCCATGTCTGAAGGGCAAAGCCGCCCCAACACTTCTTTTTCACAGCAAGCAGAAGCGGGATTTCGTCCTTGCTGTCTGTGGAGCGCATATCAACACCCCGAAACCCTGCAGAGATCACGACTGTTTCGTTTTCAAACATCCTCAGAGCCCGACGCACCTCTGAACCTCCTAACCAAACTGCAACATCTGAGAAAAATTTCATATCAAGCCATGCACAACAGGCAGCGCCTCCAAAGCCATTCATCTCTGAAAACATAAGAATTAGAAAAGGGTGAAAAAAATCCATCTCCACACTCCTCAGCTTCCTCTTCAAAGTCTTCTGCAGTGAGTAACCCCGCCACTGATGTTTATGTGCATGAAAACAATTAGCCGCTGTTTTCTGCAGTGCAGTTCTACCAAGACTGTTGTTGGAGAGAAAAGCTATTATCAATTAAGAACAGTAAAATAAACCAAAGGAGAAGACACAGGTTGGGCTGGTGTGTGTGTGTCTGTGTGTGTGTGTGTGCTGTGCAGTTAATTTGCAAGATGGTTCATATCTGCCTGTTGTTTTGTCTGGATGCGCAGTCTTGGTGAGAACAGTTTCCATGGAGACGATTAGAGCATGATCTCTATATCTGGAGCTGGTCGGAGGTATTACTGTAACACACACAGGCGTGCACAAACGCACACGCGCACACACACACACACACACACACACACACACACACACATCATGTGGCAAGAGTGTTGCTTGATGGACTTGAAAGCTGAAATTGTATTGACGTTGAATGTAATTCTCTGTATATGCTGACTTTGCTGTATTTGATTGCTGAGATATGTGAGGCATAATTAAGTTATTAAGTCAGAACACAATCAGAACACAATCATGTAGGTACTCACAAGGCAAATCAATCACCAGGAACCAGAGAACAAGACAAGGGTCAAACCCAACTCAGTAATAACAGCTTAGAATCATCCAGTCATGCACGGGCTAACGGTTTCCACCATCAGAGATAATGTGGAGATAATGCGATCTTTGTAATTTGGATCAGAGCATGATTGCTGGTGCCAAACAATCTTTAGAGATCATAATAGTGCAATAAAAAAACAAAACAAAACAACAGTGAGTGGCAATTCAGTGGAAAGATGAATCAGAGAAGTCAACGGAGAATGGACAGACTGGTTTGAGCTGGCAGCAAGGCTACAGTAACTGTACCGTTGTGCTGAGCAGAAAAAGGTCTCCGAACGCGCAATACATTGAACCCCGAGGTTGATGGGCTACAAAAGAAAAAGCATTAGGTTTCACTTTTTCAAGCCAAGCACCGAAAGCTGGGGCTGCAGTGGGCACAGACTCATCATAGCTGGACTGTTGAAAACATAAAAAAATTGCCTTGTCAGATGAATTTGAAATTTCAGTTTCTGTTGCTCACTCTACTGGCATCTAGAGTATAATGGATATCTACGGATCCAACTTGTCTTGTGTTAACGGTTCAGGCCGGTGGAGGGGCTGTAATGATGTGGGGAAAGTTTTCATGGCACAAAATTAGGTTTTAGATGGACTTTTTTGTCTAGTTTGTCTAGTTAATTTATTAACAGAAACTTGATGCACTCGCGTATTTTCTCTTTTGCATTCTCACTCTTGCACCCTGTGCTTCCTTTCTCTCTCTCTCTCTCTCTGTGTCTTTGAGTTTGAGGAGTGCGTGAATGTCCCCCTGAATAAAACCATGGATGACGAGAATAATGTGTAATCACGCCTGGGTGAAAGGTGTGGTATGTAAATGTTACAAGGTTTGGGACCTTATTTATTCAGATATATTCAGTGCTAAAACTCTGGAAGCCCAGGCCAGGCGATGCCTCTGGGAGGTACAATACAGTTCACGCAGTAAAACTGTGAAATGCTTCATTTTGTTCAATAGCATCTAGCGTGATTTCGAAACCTGTTTTTTGAGCTACTGTAAACCCCATCCTTTGAATACATCTAGCAACAGCAGACATCAGAGTTCCGCCAGGCTCTGAATTTTAGTCAAAAACCTATTTCAGTGGAATAAGGCTCACTGTGTCAGCAAATGTTTGATGTAGCTATCTCGTCATGATTGTATCTGGCAATGCAAATGGACTGACCAGTATAATGGCCAGTAATCTAGGCTACTTGCTTATTGAGGCATGAAGAAACACCTTCATTCAGCAAGTGTTAACATCATGAAGCAGCAGGATGGATGTAAACATACTTGGCAAATGTAAAGATGAGGATGTACAACTTTAACTTAAGGGTTTGCACAGAAACAGCATCAGCATCAGCATCAGCATGAGCTTCAGTTTAATATGAAAGTAAATGCTCTAATCTGATTCGTCTCTGATACTGATTTGGGCTTCTCTGATATTTTCTGAGGAAAACAAAACTTTGAAGGAAATAAAAACACTGCTTTATAAAACAGACTCAACCCCCAACCCTCAGGGCACAACCAAAAATCTTTTTCCTCCCTTATAGGCAGCCCTACTGACAGCATATAGCTATATTTTTCATTCTTCTAAGTGTAATGTTCTCCTCGGTCACAAACTGCTTCAGAAATCACTTAACATGCTGTAAGAAGCATCATCATCTCAACGTACTGTTCGTTACCATTTCTGTTCTAAAGGCACCCACTGATTAAGACGTTAGGGATCCTGTGCGCTGTGTTTGTGTGCATATAATGTGTATAAGGATGTTCTCGTATGGCTCCAGCTTTCCTGTGTGGTCTTTTGGCATTCAGATGAGATGCAGATGCATGCAGGCCTCAGCCTCAGAGGCAAAAGAGCTTAATGCTACAAATCATATTCAAATCAGAATGTTACTGTCAAAACCTCAACCGAGGAGGAATGATGTGGGGGATGTTCTCTCTCGCTCTCATTAGAGAGACTGAGGTCACTGCGGAGCAGAGGAGGGTGAGGAGCGAGGAGAGGAGGCTGGAGGGGAGGAGAAACACAGTTTACTCTTCGTTTCGCCAGCCCCTATCTGCCCCCTTCCTGTTGGTTTAAATCAGAGAGCACATGAGCTCTTTATTAAAGTACTAAACTCCTGCTGGCTCCGTCGTCCTCCGCTCTTAAAGGCATTTCACGGTTGATAGGTAGGGGCATGGAGAAATGAGAGTGAGGACGGGCGGAAGCAGAGAGGGGTCAGAAAACTTGGACTGCCTAGAGGACACTCTGAAACTCCTCATCTATTAGAGAAACCACCACTATCACCCCGGCCCCCCCACCCCAAAAAAAGCTTTTCCTTTTTTGTGTATGAGCATTTAAATGCAGATAATAGGGGAATTTAGTGCTATCCTGCAGCATTCTTCTAAATAAATTCCCCATGCCTAAAGCCCACCACAAGACCTCTGTTTAATCTTGACTTGATTTATGTACAGTGTCTGCATTGTGCATGTTTATCTGTGGGTTTCTTCTTCAATTAGGAGAACCTCTCTGTCCTCTGAGTTGATATTCAGTAAAACACACTGTATTTTTCACAGTTAGATAACAGCAGATCATTTATGCCCTTTGTCTCAGTTTGTATGTGTTGAAAATGTAAAAATGTTATTGTGGGCTCACTCCCGACCCAGAGCCTTTTCATTGAAAGTTATTTAATTAGATAATAAAGTATTACATTCACAAAACCCTCTGTGCAATAAAGCAACGTTTTGAGGGGCAAAATATTTCAACTGTATCAGTGTACGAGTTTCCACATTCAAAGGGAATCGATGGGAACAGCAGGTATTATTTATTTATTTTTTCATAGGACAAAAAGCCCCACCCGACCCCATGATCAGGACATCCGAGATGCAAAATTCAGGGGGTTCTGGGGGTTCTAGCATTCCTGATGAACATCTAGGACTCACTGAAAGTCTCAATATTAAAAATCGAGTTATGATGTCTGTTAAATTCTGTCTTTCTTTTCTGTCGTTCTTAACTACCTACAGATGCAGCACTGGCCTGCCTCCAGGTGGTGCTGAAGTAAACTGGTTCACCCAGTTGGTCCTTCATAATTTAGCAACTGCACCTACCTCTGGAACACTTCACAGCATGCTGTAGCATATTTGTGCATTTTAAAACTTGACCATTTTCTCAAGGGTCTGGCGGAAAGAATGAACTGTTACTCAGTTCTCAAACAGAAGGCAAAAGAGAAGATATGTAAGATTTCAGGTGATGTATGAAAAAGCATGTTACCAAGCTAGAAAAGAGCATTTCCAGAAGAAGAATGCTTCATTTTGTTGTCATAAGTAACTTTTAAAGTGTCTTTAAAGGGCGTTTTACCCCACTCTGGGGGAAAGATGCCCGTTACCAGGTGTAGGAAGCCCAATTATTATAACATATCGATCACTATTATCTCAGGAAGTTAGTTCAAATGACCTCATTTTTGTTTTCTAGAGCAAATCCCACAAATGCTGTTGTCCAGATGAAATTACTGAATATATTAGACCACAGTCATTCAGTAAACGACTGACAATTAGATTTGTCCCCATAATGTGATAAGAAGGAATAACAAGGGGAGGAGAGGAAATCTTCCCCCCAGATTACTCTAATGAGTATATTAAACATAATCACCCAGTATATAAGTATTTAAGAGAAAATATTAGTTTATTAATATAAGTGGTCATATTTTATTAGTTTATTAATATAAGTGGTCATAAATAATACAACAAATCTCCATAAATGACTTTACTTCCTGCTATCCGGTTGATAAAAAAGAATTAGAAGAAACATCTTTTTTTCACACAAATTCACACATTCTTCCATTTGCAGGCCTGCTTATGTATAAGTGTGTTTATTTTATTCTTTGTTTACTCACTTGTTCATTTTTACTACACACTGCTCTCTGTCCATGGAGAAAAAGTGAGTCAGTCAATCAACACCTGCTTCTTCATTGTAAATCAAGAGATGCCAGAGCGCCTCTTCCTGTGTAAACAAGAATCGGTGCAACAAATGTTCTCTCCTGTCAAAACATTACCCTGACAACTGGCAGCTATTAGCATTAATCTCTGAACCACAATTCTCTTGTCGTTTTTGCTGAAACATGCATCTATTCACCCTCAAGTGAGCGCACAGCGGCTGCTGGCTTATCAAATGACTTTTGAAACCAACCAGACCAAATCCAACTATCTCATCCTTTTAATTCCTTACCAACAATATACAAGCTTCAAAAGTTCCAGGCTCCAGATACTGCAGCACAAGCAGAACGCTGACAGACCAGTGAGGGCTCGGCATAACTTGAATATTTGAATCATCTGCACATCCAAAACCACACATCAATCATTTCTGCCACTGACTATACGCACAATAGCATTGAGCACAATAATAGCATGTGTTACAGCTCTGCTGCACAGAGACAGGCATGCTGTTCCACTGCTGAGCAGCTACTGTGAGCATGAACGCCCAGTCAACTGTATGCTAACTAGGAGTCAGGAAAAATACACAGTCTAAATGATGTGTGTTTTAGGAGCCAACCAGTTATAAAACACCATGTAGCTTCATGCTGTGCGTAAAAAAAGCTCCTCTGTGGTGCACACATTTCAGAATTGATGGTACATCTATATGAATATCCTTACCACATTCTCATTTCCATAATTATATAAGTGTCAAACCTAATCTGCGGTCTTCTCACATTAACTACTGGCTCATCTCAGAGATCTTTACTCTCTTTGATCAGAGATCTCTTGTTAATCTCACTTGCAAACTTGTGCTCTTCAGTTTATAACTGTACTACGATACTAAGACTGTGTTTCGGGCCCTCTTCCTTGGACTGTCAGTGAGTTTTTCCTGCTCCTGCTGCTTCTCTTAGCTCTATTACGAGGGGCCTGGACCCCTCCTCAAAGTCACTTTGTGGCATTGTTTGTTGTTAATAGTGCTATATAAATAAATTGATTGATTGCACATATTGGTGAATTTCACAGTTTTTAACCATCACCCATTATCTTCCACTTTATCCCACTAGTTGGGTTCACAGGGGGGCTGGAGCCAATCCCAGCATCATTAGGTGAAGGCAGGGTACACCATATGTGTCCAGAATAATGAACAGAACTGTAGTTTATTTAAAATAAAGTTATACCAAAATATCTTTAAATATTATTTCCTACAATTAATTTTTGTAATAAAAGAATATCAAACTGGTTGTCAAATCTCAATTACACTGATAAAAGTTTTAATTAAACAAATCATTAATTTATTCTTTATCATTTATATTATATATATATATATATATATATATATATATATATATATATATATATATATATATATATATATATATATATATATATATATATATATATATTACAGCTGAATACAAAGGTTTTGGGTGCAGACAAATTACTAGACAAATTACACCAAAACAAACAATTGAGTTGGCTTTGCATGTAAAGTTACACATAAAAGTCTAAAAACTTTAACGCATTTTATTATACAGTTACTCTTTATTTGCTGGCATATTGGGAAAAAATACCACATAAAATGTGATCTGTGCCAAAAATACTGCACAGTATGTTTTACTATGTGTTTTTCAGTATATTAAACTCAACACACAAATAGAAATTAGGCAGCAGAGCCTGGCAGGAAATGGCATATATGCATACGCGTATTTAAACATAGAAAATTAACAAATATTATTCTGACAACAGCTTCTTTTAACTTTTACACACGACTGTATATAACATACAGAAATAATGGGCAATTTATTTAGTTGGACAAATTAAGTTGATATTGTATAAAGTAGCAGAAATGAGTGATATAATAAGTGATTCCAAACCTTTGAACAGTCAACAAACTTTTGAATTGGTAATTCGTTCATGCAGAGTGTAAAGAGATGATGCTCTGTCTCTCACTCCCGTTTCCAGAAATACTAAATGAACAATTAGTAAAGCACCTGATATATGAACCAGTGCAACATTAGATGAACACTGAGATCAGGTGTTGCGATAGCTGGACTTCTGTGAAATTGCATGTGGCGGCATCTTCATTCCAGCTCTAAGTGCTGTAAAGCGCAGCAGTTGTAAACAGTTGTAAACCATGGCTCATCAAGAAGCTGCGAGGCTTCTTCACACTTAAAAAGGAAGCACAAAAAGTGTGACAGGGAAAGTTACAGACCTGGCACTAAAAGCCTCTATAGGCAATAAGACCTGCCAAGAGGAAGTAAGAACAAATAAAGTGGTACAATAGTTAACTGGCAGATGGCCAGACTTGCTGAGCCTAAGCAGTGGAGTTACATCTCTTGTAGGGGTGCAAACTATTAGCTGTTAGAATAAAAAAACAGCTTCCTTATATTTCTGCTTAAATTATTATGTGATATTTGTGATCGCTTTGTTACGACACCTCTAATCTAGGGCTGGTATAGGTGATCTCTGATCACCAGGATTTAGTCTCTGATTAATTTACTTCCCAAAAAGCTTCACTTAGCTGGACAATCTGCCTTAACACTTACTTTTGAATCAGAAAGAACACCCAGCTTTCGGTCCTTACCCTGAAAAGAATTAATACCTCCTTAACTATAAAACGTGAAAGCAGGAATAATTGTAATTCATTTTTAATAAAAAATGTATATGATGCTTCCTAAGAACAATTTGATATAGTTCTGTGCCAAGTGATCAAAGACAGGGATATGCAAAACACTGACAAACTGTATTGTAGGTAAAGCAGTGTACTAGGAAAATCAATACAATGTCTGCTTATGAATATGAGGCTTAAATATTATGCATGAATATACACATGAAGAAAAACATCAGTAGGATGCTGGATCCACCAGTAATCTTTCTGGACCACCTCTTGACCACATATTGAATAATAGTAAATGAGCACAACAAAGAAGACAGCCCTGCTTGTAATTATTAGCTTAAAGATTATCACCAGTGTTGTAACTTCTTTTCTTGTCATCAATATGAGGAGGGAGACCAGTTCAAAGAATATGCTTCATTTTTTAAGATACCGCGGTAAAGACATGATCTGAGAAGGTCTAAGAAAGGTCTGAATTCTACTGGCAACTGCACAGTCTTATAGGCCTGCCTCTGGCCCATCTAGCCCATCTGGCCAAGTCGTTATCTCCTGGGCTTGGGGCAGATTTCCTTGAGAAGTTCCTGTCGTAAGACTTCTTGCACACTAGCATAAAGCTGAGCATGTTTGTGACGGCCATCTGTGTCTGAACAGACTCAATTTAGCAGATGGGCATGGTATTTCACAAATATTTACCACACCACATACACTGAGATTTTCCATGGTATCTTGGTAAATTGCGTTGCTAGTTTGTGTTTCTTTGCCAAAAGACGCTGTTTACCTGTGTCTAACTTAATAGGAGACTCAGACTACCTGTACATTTATTTGCTCTGTTTTCTGCAATGCAGCACCTCATTTTCATAACAAAGTATTTAAGTATTATTCAATATGCAACTTCTAACTTTTTTACAGTATGTAAGCTTCAACTTTTACTGTGCTAGCACAATGCTACATAGTACTCTTTTAACAACAAACCTCTACAGACCCCTGCACTCCAGTTTTTTCACTAAAATTCCTTACCTCGTATTTTGGCTATGCTGGAACTTTTCTTTTTTTCACTTCTAGAATGGTGTAGGACTCTAGATCATTCAGACAGAGGGACAGTTGTGCTCTGATACTGTGTGCTAAAGAGCAATGTGACTCTGCTCCGACAGCAAAATGAGATTCAAAGAAGAAGAACACTGTATTACTTGACTGGACCCAAGTGAAAATGGTTAAATTAACATATTTAAAATGCTTCGTAATGCATTAGTAATGAAACGACAAAACTGTTATACTCACCAAGACAAATTTCTTCATAGACGTCCCCACTGAGACTTGATTCTGTGCCATAGTTGGACCTCCCTCTAAAACTAGTCCGGACACACCACACACTCGCTCACTACTTTAAAAGAGCGAACCATTACATCATCACACAGTGTCTCCTTGTTGATCAGCAATGAGTCAACATACACAAGAGGGCTAACAAAAGGTTATTCTAGCCGTGGTATTTGCATCTGCTGTAGTAAGTGCCAGCAAAGACCATGTAAAATCAACATAATTCAATCAGGGCAATAGCCAAACATAAAGTATGTCTGAGCAGACTGACCACCTTCCAGAGGATCTACAAAGAAGCAGGGCTGGACCCTCAAAATTATCAACAGAGGTACTGTGCGTAACATAATGCTTCTTGTCGTCCACTGCTACGGGTGTAACATAAAGGTGTCTGCTGTAATGACAGCTATTTTCAGAAATACTCATTTTAGTCAACCCTTACAGTTGATAATTGCACATATATGTGCTGCCTACATAAGAGAAGATAAACATCTCAGTAGGGGTTACAAATATGTATATGTGGCAAGAATAAGGGCCTTGAATTTAATCCATCATTCCCTTTTCCCTTATATAAGCAATTAGCGGAAGAAAAACACACACTTAAAAGAACACAATACTCAAATACACTTAGATATAAAATAGCTTTACTGAGTGTTTCACGATTGGAAAATGTTTGATTTTATCAAAGCATACTCTCTTATGGATTTTTATGGAGTTGAGGAAATACCTTTACAATATGACAGTGCTTATTTTTTTTAGCAACCAGTTGTTAGAGCTTTATTACAGATCAAAGTCAATATTCAATGTATACCATACTTGTTAACACACCAGCAATGGCACTCGAGCTGTAGACAATATATAGCACAATCATGAAAGAGCTCTGAACACATGTACAAAGAATAAACCTCTAGAAATATTTCAAATCTAGTGGGCCCACGTCCTTACACACTCAAAAGCCTTAACTAAGTAAATAAAAGAAAACGATGCAGACCTGAGTCGGAGCAGGGGAACGGAGAGACTCAAAACTTAGGTGGTCGCTTCACTCAAAAGAGCAAAAGAAAATATTAAATCAGTACCTTGGTTTTACTTGAAATGAATGTCTGAACCTGTCCAGGCAGCAATAAAAAGGCTGAGCACATTGTCATGCAAGGCGGACCACAAGCGCCCCCCACCCGGGCAACGATGGAGAAGTCGAGCGTGTAGTTGTACAGGTGAAGAGGAGCCGCCCACGGGCAGCAATGGCAAGTCTGAGAGAGTTTCCCTCGGAGCCAGAGGAACAGAGGAGAGCGCTATCTGGGGGTAGAAGAGAGAGCAACCACTGTCGTTTCTCACAAACAACAGTCTTTATGAACGCTGGTAGAGTTAAGCGTGAAGTGAAATACAGCAGAGCTAGCTAGAACACACGAGTGCTACTTAGCAAGGCTGGCTTACAAAACAAACAGACTTTCGGTTTGAATGTATTTACAAACGTGGCACAATCACTCACTGTACCGAGTAGGGAAACTTTTCTCAACGCCGCATCTATCGTTCCAGCTGCAGCCATTACCCCCAGCAATATATATATATATATATATATATATATATATATATATATATATATATATATATATATATATATATATATGTGTGTGTGTGTGTGTGTGTGTGTGTGTGTGTTAGAGATGGACCAGTCAGCGGTTTTGAGGCCGATTCCGATCACCGATCACCTTTCAACGCGATCGGCAGATAGCTGATACTGTTCCAGGGCGGGGCTATATGCCACAGCAGGGCTACATATTATTAGCGCAAGCAACAATATGTGAAACAGCATAATATTTTTAACAAAATTATAAGTTGGTCTATGTGGCCGTAAACCGCTTGATACAGATCCAGAAGAGCGACATCTAAAAAGATTTTCCTAGTAGGAACGGCAGAGCGTAGATCCAGGTGGAATATTAATTGGCAGAATGAATGTCTTCTACAGCCGAGAAGAGCTGCTTATCTAGAACTATAAACTCAATCACTCTGGCTGTGGTTTGGTTCCTTTAGCTCTCTGGCTGTTTCTGCTGCTGTACTGTTCGTACCGGTCAGATCTCGTCTGCACGGAGTTCTGGGTTGTTTGTTTAGTGCTAGCTGTGCGTGCTAGCTCTGCTGTTTACTGATACGCACTGTATTCAGCTGCGGGTGTAATCTGAAGCGTCGTATCAGATCAGTAGTGTTAAAAGTCTTTGTCTTGGTTCCCCGCGAGTGACGCTAATTTTACTAATTTTACAGATGTTACAGACTGCCCTGGATTAGTCTGAGTCACATACAGTAACAAACTGTCAGACGGATGATGTTTTCTTTCGCACATGCAGTGAACGCTTAAACTGTTCTCGCGAGGCCGCTGCTTTAGTCAGTCTGACAAAAATGAAACGGTATGTATTTCCACCTAGCGGTTCAGATAGGAATTGCAGGGAGCTGGCCGGAGGGGGTTTTAAGGAGGGCTCCTCCTCCTGGATGAAACGCTAGCTGGAGATACAGAAATTAGGCTCATTTGTTTTATGCCATTGATCGAAAAGTGTCACTGTAAATGAAATGCAAATTAAAACAGAAAGTAAACAGTGATTATATATCTACTTACAATTTAGAACTATTTTCCATTTATGCTTGACTTCTGCATTTAATCCATCTGTGCAGTGAAACACCCACATATACACACAGACACATACACACATACTAGAGGGCAGTGAGCACAGTTGCCCAGAGCGGTAGGCCGTCCTATCTACAGTGCCCAGGGAGCAGTTGGGGGTTTAGTGCAATGCTCAAGGGCACTTTAGTCATGTCCTGTCGGCTTAGGGGATCAAACCAGTCACCCTCCGATTACCTTCATCCCACGATTGCCCCACTGCATTTAATCTAAAACTGTTTCAGTTTAATACTGTTTTTAATGTTGTATGTATATAGAAATATATCTGTAACTGTTATAATAATATTTTGGGCTGTGTAGCCGTGAATAGTACGGTGGTCCTTAAAAGTATATGAATCCTTTCTAATTTGTATATTCTAAATGTGACCTAAACCTTCATCAGATTTCAGGTTCTAAATGTAGTTAAAGAGAACCAAATTAAACAAATAAGATGAAAATATTATTCATGGTGATTTATTTATTGAGGAAAATGGTCCAGTATTTCATATCTGTAAGTGGCAAATGTATGTTAATCTTTGCTTTCAGAATCTGGTGTGACCCCCTTAAATGTTCCCAGTAAATGTTTATTAGTCCTGTAGGAATAGGAGGAATTTAGGTCCATTCTTCAAAACAGAGCCACTTCAACTCTGTTATGTTGGTGGTCTTCCTTACATCAACTGCTAGCTTGCTAGGTCCTATCACAGCATTTCTGTATGACAATTTATCTTTCTTGTTTTTTTTAACCATCTGTGGTAGAACGATTTGGTAGAGGGGTTGTTGTCTTACTGTATGACCCACATTCTCTTGAGATTTAACTCACAGACAGATTGTCTTAATATTTTCTCATAATTTTGAATTTATTGTTTTATCGATGATGGCAAGCTGTCCTGAACCAGATGCAGTAAAACAGGCCCAAACCACAAAACTACCACCACCGTATTTCACAGATAGGGTGAGGATCTTATACTGGAATGCAGTGTTTTCTTTTCTCCAAATGTAACACTTCTAATTTAAACTAAAGAGATCATTTTTGGTCTCATCTGTTTAAAAAAACATTTTCAAAGCCTTCTGGCTTCTCCATGTGTTCTTTAGCAAACTGCAGACAGCCAGTAACATGTTTTTGGAGAGCAGTGAGTTTCTCCTTGCAACCCTGCCACGCACAGCATTGCTGTTCAGTGTTATTGTGATGGTGGACTCATGAACGTTAGCATCAATGGGAGAAAGACCTTTAGCTGCTTAGAAGTACTTAGGATCCCTGTTCTTTAAATAAAACATGGTGGCCACTCACACCTGATTATCATCCAATTGATTAAAAACCCTGATTCTAATTTCACCTTCAAATTATCCTAAAGGTTTACAAACTCTTTCCTCTCACAGATAAGAAATACTTGATTATTTTCAGTATTTTCAATTTTTTTTCAGTAAAACTCTATTTTTTATTATGTGTTTAATTTGTTTTCTTTATCTAGTTTTACGACTTCTGAAGAAGTTTTAGGTCAAATTCATGCAGAAATATTGAAAATTCTAAAAGGTTCACAAACCTGCAAGCACCACTGTACACTGCTACATAAGGGACATGTAATGGTGAGTAGGAGTGAGGGAGAGTCAGCCTCTGACTGTTTCTCCAGGGATAACCGGGAGGCTGGAGAGTTCCCTCAGGGACTGATGAAAACAGGGTACAGAGAGTCAGAGAAGGCCACATATTACACATATTACACCCCCTCCTCCCACTGTCTCACAGTCTCACACACACAAACACACACACACACACACACACACACACACACACACACACACACACACTCCTTGCCTGTCAAAACATTGAGGACAACTCGCCTTTATAAATAATTTTTAATACAATTAAGAAGACACAGAAATGAAATTAAACAAAAACCAAAACTGCATTCAAGACACAATCAGCTAAAAAACAAAATACCAACATTTTCAACATTTTCATCAAAATTTTCACTTACTTTCCAAAGTGAGAAATAAAAAGTAACATTGTTCATCTTATTTTGATATCGGTCTGATTTCTATTAAAGAATTTTTTAAAATTAGTTTCTAAAAAGCAGGTAAGCTAATGACAGTGAAGTGCGGCCGGCCTTGGATGGTGATTGAGAGTTTCACTGTTTACCTGTCTGGGCTGTCCAGCACAGAAGAACAAAGAAAAAAATACTGTTTCTTATTTTCATTGTCATTCAGATGATTTGTCAGTTTTTTTGAAGACATAATTAATATTTTTTGGGGGGGCTTCTTCGACAGCATATTCAGCCTAAAACGTCAGTGCGTTCTCTGTACTGTATTTAAAATGTATTTAAATAATATGTGTACATATTGACGGCTATATTAAACCCCCTTTATGTCAAATGAATTTCAAAATGTTAATCGTCGCTGTCCAATGAAAATATGTACCTCCAAAATAGCGACTTTACAGGAGAGGTATTAACTGATCATGTAAGTCAATGGAACCGCAATGTTTTACACACTATTTTTGGAGCATTTTCATTGGTCCATTCCTCATGAGTTTAATTTTTAGAATTCTGTCTCTTGTGTTTGCACACAGCAGAATTTGACCTCCGTGCAGTGAACACCCACATATACACACACTAGTGAACATACACACTAGGGGGCAGTGAGCACATGTGCCTTGAGCGTTGTGCAGACCTATCCATGGCGCCCAGGGAGCAGTTGGGGGTTAGGTGCCTTGCTGCTCCCAGGGATCGAACCCACGACCTTCCGGTCACAAGACCAGATCCCTAACATTTAGGCCACGACTGCCCTTCCTCATGACATTTGTCCAATGAAAAACAAATGTCCATTTTTATTGATTTTGAGTTTTCTACATCATTTGAACTCCAATGGTCGTTACATTGTTGTTTAAAAGTCATGAAAAAGAAATGAAGACATACACGCAGATCTTCTCTCTGCCAGTCATGCTGTTAACGCTTATCTGCTGATGAGGATCTACAGATACTGATGTTTTCTTCACTGTGCTTTAAACATCTAGACCGAGTGTTGGCGAAATCAGCGTGATTAAAAGTCTTTTGTAAGTACCGTAACTTGGTGGTACGCAATGTTTGTGAAGGGAAGAGCAAAGGCAGTCCTCTGCGTGATGCTAATTAGGCCTTGTTCTGTGCTTGTGAAGTTTAAAAATGAAATACGTCTCTAAGAGGAGTTATTAAAACAGAGGGAAGAAAGAAAAGACTTTTAATAGACTTGAATCAGTGAGACAGAGAGGCGTCGGAGCGATCTGAGCCTGCGCGTGTCAATCTGCTGCTAATAACGCCAACCCAAAACAGTCATTTTCCATTCATCAGCTAAGCGAATCCTCAGTGTGTGTATCTCTGCTGGCTTTTATATTATTCTGTGAGACAGTGAGCGCTCTCTGGAGCCCGTCTCTCACGCTCTTTCCAACAGAAGAGATTTTCTCACCCAGCAGCTCCCACTTCCACTCCTCTCTAAATAATTGAGAGCCCACCAAAGCTGAGCGCTTCTCTCTGCCTCACTGTGAGAAAAGTCCTCTGAATGCCTGATTATCTATTGTTGAGGAATCCCCCATAGCTTACGCTTGTAATAACCAGTATAAGTGTGGTGTTGAGCTATTGTGATATTTATCCACAGACCTCCAGCCGCAAGGGTTCAAAGACCGACATTGCTAACCGCTATCCTGAGCCTTATTCTCACTCCTAGGCCTGCTGTGCCCAGCTATCCATAAATATGTTACATGGTGACTCCTCTGTGTTTTGAATGCCTGTTAACCCCTCAAACCCCTGTGTTTATTACGCATAACAAGTCTTATTACTGTTATTAACCCTAAGGCTCATTATTATTCAGTAACTGCTATGAATTATAGCAGCTGTTCACTTAGAAAAAAAAGGGCCGACATGCATCTCGGCCTCCTCAGTCAGCTGAGCGAAAAGCTCTGGTGAAAATCTTCTTATTAGACATAACGTACCACTTTGAAGTCCAAAAATCAAAAAAATCCCAGATTTTAAAAATTCCCAGAAGTAATTGTTATGATGTTTATATGGGCAGTTCTCAGATATGGTTCACTGCACTGAACAGCATGTAAAGCCAGTTTGTGTTTGTGCTGTAGATGTCTTTGCTGTTGATGCCACAAGGTAGTCTGAGTTGAGTTTGATGGATGTAGCAACAATAAAGAAAGAAAGCAGGACTTGTCTGAACTTTTCAAACAGTCAATGCTTGTTATATTGGACAAGCTTTACAGAATGTGAACAAAAATCCCATTAAAAATCCCAAATAAAGAAATAAATATATATCTACATTTGGAGGTTAATTTTTATTTGAGTTGCTGTTTATTTTGCATGGGTGTGAATGATAACACGGTTACAATAGATTAGATATGTTGTGTGTGTGTGTGTGTGTGTGTGTGCGTGTGTCAGCTTAAAGCCAAAAACCTGTTCAAACACATGATGCTGTGGGGACTCTTCCTGCTGATCTCCACAGCATAAATCATTTACTTTAGAGGTGAAGAAGTCTTCTGAGGTCTGAGTTTGTTTATGGTTAAGATAAGGGAGTGGCTCAGCGTTAGGCTGTTTGTAGTTACAAGCTTTGAGCGAGTCGAGGGAATGAATGGAGGTCTGTGTAATGTCCCCACAATTCACAGAAACAAACGTGTGTGTTTGTGGAGCTAATGCAAATATGGTCTCTTTCTTAAGTAATAGCTTTGGTTATCTATAGCACCACAGTTCAGCTTGTCAACATAGCATTTTGAACAGGAAACGCAATGTTATGTAGTGACTGAGCGACTAACAACAGCCATTGATTTTCATGAACTTCATACTCTCTTTCACGCTGATAGGCTTTTAACAAGGGTCGGTGATTTTCCTAGAGCTATTTCTCATTGTCGCTCTGACAGTGACAAACAGCGGCAATCATTTTTTAATTGAAATACTTCTGTCATCAGTTTTCACTGGTTAATGTAAATACATCTGTCCAATGACAGACTCATTTCTTTTCTTGTTTTTTAGATTCATTATTGCATATTCATTATCTAATCTGTATAAATTCATTATTCATATCGCTCATGCCATGCTATGGTTTTGCTATCTGGTGTCGACCACAGCCGGATGGGTTCTCCTTTTGAGTCTTGGTTCCGTTTAGAGTTTCTTCCTCTTTCTTTTAGATAGTATTTCTTTGCTCGTATTGATCTTGGCTGCTACGAAGCTGCTTCGTGACTACAGACAAAAGCACTATACAAATAAATGGAAATCAAACTGAATGTAATCCATGCTCCAATCCATACCCCAACTAATCCATCCATCAGACCCTGGCAAATGCTATACCCTTAAAATGAATGGTACTGTACATAATATGGCTCTTTTCATTTATTCCATCGCTGCCTACGTTTTATATAAATAGATATTTATGCTGTGCTGAAAGCTTAGCTTGCTCTTCTAATATCAGTTCAAGATCAAACTGATAGACAACAAAGACACATTTTTTCACAGTCTTTCTTAATCTTTATTAAAATGCTGGAAAGGACTGCAACATATGTACCATTGCATGTCTGAAAGGCCTCCTCTTCAACGCCTGCCGTGTTGCTCTAATGCCTTGGCAGCTGCGGGAGTTTCAGAAATGGATGACAAAAGCAAGTATCACATCACTCATACACTGGCCTGCAGAAATGGGAAATATTTAGAGAAAGTGATGAATGCTGCAGGCTCGCTGAGGCTGTTTTAGCGCGGGTGATTATAGATCACACATGGAATACAGCACGGCGCTGCCACAGTCAGCCATATGTGGCTCTAGCAGCATACTGTCCTTGAGTGCGGAGGACTGCAGCCAAATAATTTACACAGCAGCAATATTCCCCAAGGTTAAACAATTCTGCTCTCAATTATTCCACAGGCGCACACAATGCTGGACTGTCCATAAAATAGCCGCAGTAGAGGAGCAAAGAGGGTTTTCCCTTCGCTCTATCTCTTCATCTATATCTCATGCTTAAATATGAGAGTTCCATCCCAACAAATATGCGGAATATTAGCTGGTTTGAACTGGAGCTTCTCTTGTCCATTTATAACATATGGAACAACAGCTATTTATCTTCACGTTTTCCAGTCTCTCTATTTCTTGGAAACAGCTGTATTTGGGAGATGATTAAGTCTGAACGCAGTTCGATGTCACTAGCCGACTCCTTGGTTTGTATGTTTGGATCCTTTAGAAGACTATACAATAATATATCAGCTCACTGTTTAATCATTGTCCCTAATACAGTAACTACAGACTATCTGCAGTAGCAACACTCCTTATCACATCAAAGGGTAATAGTGGGCTCACGTGCTGTAAGCTGGTTCTTGTTACTGTCCAAAGAAAAACATGTATTTCCAAAATGGTAATTTTACAGGAGAGAACAAGAACAGTCTTTACATTTGTGTAAGTTAAAGGAACCAGGATTCTATCCAAGCAATGTTGGAGCATTTCTGTTGGTCTATTCATTCAAATTTTCACACAGTGTAAACATCAGCTGCTGCGTTCTGCATTAGTCACTATGTAGAAAAATAAAAATGAACAAAAATTTTGACAGCGTCAATATACAGTATACAGGCATGTGCAAGTGTTCAAACACCCCAGTGAAGCTTTGTTGCTTTGCCAAATGCTAAATAGGTTAACACATTCTCTACATATCAAATCTGGAAAGCGTTCTGCAAATTTCACTGCAGAATTTATATTTATTTGCTGATTTATTAACTGAAAGTGAAAAAAAAAAACGTGGGATTTATGTTTATTTTTTTCTCTCAATATGTTACATTCACCAAATAAACAGTGAAGAAATAATTATATCATTTGACCAGAGATTTTTGACATCACAACTATAAACCTCTTCGCTCTCATTTAAAAAAGCAAGTAAATCATGATGGGCATGAAAGCTTTAAACTCAGTTTGTATCTTTGTTTGCAGTTTTGGGATCACGGATTAAGATTTACTGCCATTATGGACTTGTGGTGAACTTTGTAAAAACACCTGTAATACCAATAATTATATATTATTATTATTATTATTATTATTATTATTATTATTATTATTATTATTATTATTATTATTAATAATAATAATAATAACGTGAATCACAGAGAAAATCCCAGGACCCAGTATTTGTGGAATTTATAAATGATGGTGCTTTAGTGTTTGAATAAGGGGATCGAGGGACAGTAACATCTCTTGCTGGTGATGAGGAGACTTTGTTCAGTGATAGTTAGAAGCTGAGGGGATGCCACTGTGCCGAGCCTGATGTTTGGTATTTAAGAGTTACAGGCTAATTAATATATCAGCATCATGAAACTGATCGCTGAGAATAAGGGAGGGTCATCATTTGACAAGTAATATTACAAGGTTTCACATGTTAAGTGTCTGTATGTGGGTGTACCGTTTCATAATAGCTAGAACAATTCATGTCAGTGTCTTAAGATTTATAAATATATAACAACTCTGAGTTTAAGAGGGTCATATGTGAGGTGAACTACATAAAGCTAATTTAGCTACTAAGCTCCCAGTACACCTGCTATGGGTGTTCAGTGTTCTTAATGCTTCGGTTGTGGTGTGTCGGGGGCAGAGAAAGCTAAGAAATGTAGACCCTAGGACTGGGTAAAGAAACACTGTTGTACATTCACTAGATTCCTCATCAGCTTGTTTGCTAAGTGTAATCAGTGGTTTCAGAGTCTCTAACTTTCATGAAAACACTTTATTAAATCAACTAGAACATTTTGCCTTTGGAATGCAAAACCCTGTAGGTAATTCAGGCCATTACTGATGTTCAGGCTCCAGACATTCATTCCAGTTCAATCTGGATGCTAGGTGGTTGGCATTTAGTCAGGAGACAAGGGCTGATTGCACTCAGAGCTGTTTTTTTTTCTCCCGAACTGATGGAGAAAGCTATTCAAAACTTTGGGAACTGAGCAATCAATACTCTGTTTTTCAAACTACAACTTATTAATTAAAAGCCAGCTGCAAGTTTTGTAAAAGCAAAATGTCAAACCTTTATAACCAAATGGAAATGAATGATTTTTGTCTCATCTACACTGTAAAAAACATTTCTTTCTGTTTCTGCATTTCACATTATCTTTTCTACATTTCCAAACACACATTGCGTGCTGGGTAATTTAACTGTCACCAGAGGTGGATAATAACTAGTTACATTTACTCAAGTACATGTACCTACGTACTTAAAATACTGATGGATTTGTACACCGCTGAGTTTTTTTTATAATAGTATGTTAGTGAGTGAAGGAATCAACTTTTTAATTCAGTTACATTTCAAACATTTATATTTAGTTACTAATTTCTTTTTGTGTTTCATTCTGTTTTGTTGTTGATAACATATGTACTGCTTCGAGATTTGTCATATTTCTGACTTTGGAGCTTTAGCTTAGTTTTATTTTCCACCGAAATAATAAAAAAGTAGAAAAATCGAGCCATACGAGCTTACATTCCTGGGCTGATACATGCTTGTAGCTCTTCCACAGTTCTATACATTACTCAGTACTTTAGTAGTTTTTGACCTGATACTTTTGTGCTTTTACTCAGGTTGCCCTACATGAGGAGGAACCTTTACTGGTGTCAGTATTTCATCCAAGTAGCAATACTTTTACTTGACTCCTGATTTAGGCTGCTCTACCCAACTCTGCCTGTCAGCCCACCCCTTACCAGTCCAACAAGACCACAGGAGAAAAGTGCACTTTCACTAGGAGAGACAGCACCTAGCTACCTTTCACCATGCTAATCAATTCAAATGGGCTATTAATGACATGTGATAATGTTAGATACTGTATTAACTTAGACATCAGCATAAATTAGCAAACAAGCTAGCATAAGCGTGTTTCATACGCTTAAACTCCTGCATGTATAGTTTATATATTAGTGTACTAAAACCTAACTAGCAAAATGAGCTGGTTATTAACATAGGCTAGTTAGCCACACTGATAAGCATTGAATGCTTCTTCTCCTTTATACGTCTACAGTTGCCCTGAGTTGTTTGAAGTTTTAGTTAGTCTTTTTTTAATCAGTTCTTAACATGTTTGTTTTGTTACAACAGCATCCCCGTGTTAAAGAGTAGGTTTGGATATATGCCACAGTTAAAAAAGTCACTAATCATCAGATTTTAAATATATATTTTGTTGACATGAGGATACAAAAGAGTTTTGTAGCTTGAAACGTGTAACCTGTAAAAGTATTAGATAACACTCCATGCATCCATTCTGTACAGAACTGTGTTTTTGTTTTTAATTTGGAGTTTATAATTATGTTTAGATATATTTTTTTCCTTTTTACCAGTTTAATTGTGAAGTGAGCAACAGATTCACTCTTTTTCTCTCTCCTGATTTACAATCTTGCAAATCAAAGTCACCTTCAGATGTAGAACTGAGCACTGTACTGTGTCTCACCGGCTTAAACACTGGCCAGTCAGGCTATTGTGTAAGCCTGCAAAAACCCTGAGCAATCTCCTTTCCACAGAAAATCACAAAACATGCTTTTATCAGATTTTATTCGCTTCCCGATGAATTTCTGCAAATTCATTCCCCACAAGCACAGCAGAGACAGGAGGAGACAGTTTTTTACCAAAAATAAAAAGTGAGTATTCTTATTCAAGCCATTTTCTGCATAAACACAAAACACATTACTGTATTGTGAGTTTCCTACTTTTGAAAAGAAGATTCATCTGCAAAGGATTCGCTCAGCAGTCAGTTTATATATATATATATATATATATATATATATATATATATATATATATATATATATATATATATATATATATATATATATATATATATATATGGAGAATTAAACCAAAGATCATTTCAGTTTAAGACTTTTGTAAACTATACACTCTCTCTCTATCTCTCTCTTTATATATATATATATATATATATATATATATATATATATATATATATATATATATATATATATATATATATATATATACATACACTACTGCTCAAAAGTTTAGGATCACTCTTTAGAATTTCATTTCATGCAGTTTTCATGCAATTAATGCAATTTTCATGCAAGTAATGCAATTCACAAACAATATTGTCCATTTCTCAATTAATTTAAGTGTATCAGATACATTTTAAAGAATAAAAATGTTTGTATTAAAGCCTATTTTTGTATAGAGGCTTATTTTGCATATAGTCCTATTATCAGCAATTCTCAGTCCTCTGTCTAAATCTCCTGGTACGGCCGCCAATCCAAGTTAAGGATGTTATTGGGCTAATTGGTTGTTAGGACACTCTTGCTCAATTGTGATGCACAGCTGAAAAACATTACACTAATAAGTGAGAATAAAAGAAAGTACAACATTCTAGGTTAGTTTAGTATCTGAAGCATCAGCTGTTGATATATATGACTATATGACTATTATATATATATATATATATATATATATATATATATAATAGTCATTATTTGTTTTTATTTCCTTATTGTTTTAATTCAGTTTCAGCATGTTAAGTGAATATGGGCAGGCTGACAGAGCCCCTTACAGACTGAATCAGCACTCATTAAATTCTGGGCATGTATTTAACAGTGGGACGCTGATGCAAGATCAGAATCCCCCCTTGTCTGTGCAGTCTCTAGAGGTTGCTCTACATACAATCCTTTCTGAACTAAGCTGTTTTATATAAAAACCCTTGTCTCCAATTCACAGTGAAGTAATTAAGCAGTGACTCAGCTTTTTTTTCTTTCTACCCCAGTGCATTAGTTTTAATTTGAGGTTGTTTGTATTTATACTGTGTGACCTAGAGCCTTGTCATGCATAGTCAAATTAATTATTAGGGGAAATGAGTTAACATGGGCCAATCTTAAATACAATTTCATATACTTGGTTGTAAATCATTTCAGCTGATGACTGTCTGAAGCCTGTGTTCTATAAGAGATGCTCAGCCTCTTCCCTGCTAATGCTTAAAGCCTAAAGTGCAGCCGCTCTCCGTTTCGGCTTGTTTCGGGTTTTTCTTCCCTTTCACTCTTATCTTCAGTGAGTGAGTTGCAAGTTCAGTGGAGTTCAGATCGGGTGACTGAACTTGCCAGTCAAGTCCATTCCACTTCAATCCACTTTGGCCTTGAAAATCTCTACAGCTCCTTTAGCAGAACTCTTCAGGTCTTGGCCCTGCTGCGAGGTCACCCACCATCCATTGAGTTTGGAGGCATATTGTTGTATATGAGCAGTGAAGATGCTTCTCTGTGCTTCAGAATACATCCTGCTGCAGCTGCTGTCAGTAAAGACAACCGAGATTGATTTACTGCCAGCTATACATGCTCATGTAGATGTGGTCTGCTTTATATCCTGAACAGCTCCATACTTTCTTTTTTTCTCACTCTGGTAAAGAATGACCTTCTCTCCTTTAGCGCTCAACAGTTTTATCATGTACCTATTAGTGGAGCAGTCATGGGCTGAAGGTTAGGGATTCAGTCTTGAGACCGGTTCAATCTCCTGGACCAACAGCACACGACTGAAGTACCCTTGAGCAAGGCACCTATCCTCCAGCTGCTCCCCTGGCACTGTGGATAGGGCTGCCCACTGCCCTGGGCAAGTGTGCTCACTGCCACCTAGTGTGTATATGTGAGTGTTTCACTGCACGGATGGGTTACATGCAGAGGCCAACTTCCACTGTGTGCCAACCCAAGTAGGAAATAGTACTAAATTCTATTTCTATAAGCAAATTAGGCCTTGGCTTGGTAAGTGTGAACTTCATAATAAACCCTAGTAAAGATTTTGTGCTACAGTTTCCTCTTTGATGCAATTGTACTACATTCTGCAGGGTTCTTGATTAGACTCTACAGTTTCTTCAGGCCTGTTAACCAATGCATTCCTGGTAATGTTGGTGTTACATCAAGTTCTACACCTATGCATGCATGAGGGTGTGAGGACTATCAAAGTTACGCTGACACACTTTCATTTCTCGTTCTGCTGTATTCAGCAAACCTAATGGAGAGAAGTACAGGTGTATGTGCCTTACCATCAATTCACTTTATCAGTATAAAAAGCATTCACGACTGGAGTAGTCTCTGCATCTCCACTGAGTGGCTAAACAAATGTTTTCAGATTACTTATCTTCCCTTTTCAGCCCAAAAAGCATTCATGACTGATGTGCAACCGGCCCTGGCATAGGCGTCAATAATTCCCATCACTGCCACCATCACTGCTCTGCATCTCCGCAGCCAACCAAATAATTTTTTAGGAGGCTTTGCCAGCATTTTCTACCAAAACAGCGTTTGTGACAGGGGTGTATAGATAAGCTTTGGAATAAGGGTCACCATTTCTGACAGCTGCCATCAGAGTGTGCGACTGCACTGCATCTCCCCAAAATAGTGACAGTTCAACTAAATCTTTTCAGGTGACTTACCGTCCCTTCAACTTTTCAGCCCAAAGAAAAGGATTCACGACTGCGCTGTAGAGATAGGCCTCGGCTTTGGGGTCACCGGTTCTGACAACTGCCACCGGAATGCTCCACATATCCACAAAAAAGAAAAAAAGACCAAGGTGACTTACCGCCATTTCACCTTTTCAACCAAAAAAAGCATTCATGATTGGGGTGGGCAGATGGACTTTGGCACAGGGTCCACTTATTCTGACAGCTGCCATGAGACTATGTGACTGCTCTGCATCTCCACATAAATAATAAAAACCAACCAAATCTTTTCAGGCGACTTATCGTTCCTTCTGCTTCTCAGCCATGAGCGAGGTGTACAGATAGGCTGGGTATAGGGGCAGTGTGTGACTGCACAATGATAGTATTTATAGGTGACCTGCCACTCTTCCACCTTTTCAACTAAAGCAGGGTTCATGACTGTGGTGTACACATGTGCTTTGACACAGGGGTCACCAATTCTGACAGCTGCTGAATAAGTGACTCACCCTTAACACTATTCACCTATTGTTCAAGTAGACGTTTTACTCTTTTACTCTGTTAACCAACAAAGCAATAATGAAGTCATCTTAAGCAAACTGTATCATGCACCAACAAGTAACATATTAGCTATTAGATAACAGTTATGCAATTATGAATGTTATTATGGTGACTGATTTTTTTAAGAATTAGACCTGTAGAATGCCTCATTGGACATTTGGACAAATGCCAACAGGTTGTACTTCTTTACTTGACACCTCTGCTATTGAACATATTGCACAAACTATTTTTTTTATTTATATATATTATTTATATGTGTCTCTTATATGCTTTACTAACTTTGAATTTCTACATCTGTCCCTTTTATCAGCTTCACTTACCATATAGTTGCACTCTGTAGTTCTACAATCACAGACTGTTGTTTCTCTGTGTATTCTCAAGATTCTCAGTCCAGCAGTGACACTGAGGTGTTTAAAACACCTCCAGCAGCACTGCTGTGTCTGATCCACTCACACCAGTGCAACACACACTAACACACCACCACCATGTCAGTGTCGCTGCAGTGCTGAGAATGACCCACCAACATAATACCTGCTTTTTGGTGGTCCTGTGGGGGTTCTGAGCGTTGAAGAACAGAGTAAGAGTGGGATAACAGATGAACTACAGTCTGTAATTGTAAAACTACAAAGGGTCCCTATAGGATAAGTGGAGCTGATAAAATGAACAGATATTGTAGAACTGTAATGTTAGGGCTGTTCAGTGTGTGTGAATTAAAGCTGATGGAAAGTAAAGAGAATGCTGTAGAAACAAGAAGGTGTCTTTATAGTTATAGCTGATCAGTCTATGAGAGTGATAGTATCTCAAAACACACTTTACTAGGTGTGGCCATTTCAGAGCTTGTAAGTGCTTAGAGCAGACGTAGAGACCAAGAGAGGCAGGACGGGCGAAGGGCGGGCACACATGCAAGCTTTCAAATAAAATATACTTTAATAAAGAACTAAAACAAAACATGAAGTACACAAACTAAAATGCAAACCAAACGAGAGATACACAAACAGACTATAAGAAACGATGGACGGGTTGGAACTGAGGTAAATGGAGATAATACAGAGTCACACAAATACTGAAATACAGACTTACAGAAATACAGAAAATGACCAACCACACTAGGGGGAACTGGAAGAAATATATATATACAGGTAAACGAGAGGGAAACAGCTGACGAGACTAAAGACAAATGAGGTACAGGTGAGAAAAGACGGGGCAAGGGCGGAGGCACAGCAGCACATGACAAAACATAAACAGAACCACATGGCTAGGACAGGGGAATGTAAACAAAAGGATGAAGACAGATGGAATAGAGCAAAGCGTGACAGGCAAAACACATCACTCCTTAAACGATGTAGAAAAGAAAATAATCAGTTATTTTTATATTAGTTTTGTAAAATCATTTAAGGTTATCGTTGGTTATGCATCAAGCATTCAGGAACTGTGTTTTACTTTCATTAAAGGAGGAATTCTCATGTTTCTTGCTAACACTTCCTTTTTGGGTCCTGCCATATTCTTTATACTGAGCACTGTGTGACTTGAGTCATATGACTTTAACAGTCAATTGAAATTTGTGTCCTGATATTTTTGTGGAGATGCACGGGAGATGCGTTGTTATGCGTTATTCTCTTATTCAGCGTGAGGACAAAGTCCATTAACATTGATCACTCACATATATTTCTTGTTTGAGTGAAGAGGTAAAGGGGTGGTGCAGACGTGGGGTTGCTGAGTGGACTACAGTACTTTTAGGTTTGCAACCACTGAATCATAATAATAAAGAGATCTGAGCTTTTTACTAACTTGAGTGTAGCAAAGGCGAGTGAGTGCTTGTCTTGGTTAGTTTTTTGTGTATGTTTTCCTAAAGTTGCGGTACACTGTTTAAGTATATTCATTACGGTGATCCAAGTCGCCTTACTCCACATGTTTGGGGATGCATTGCTCAAAAACACACAGGTTCAAGAAGCTACAGTGTTCAGACAGAGCCCAATTCTGAACCTGAATTTTCTTTTAAAATTTAAATGTTTTAATAACCAACACGTCTTCTGCTCAGTGTGTCTTTCAGTGTTAAATTTCACTGTTTGACTCTGAGCATGGCGTCACACGTCACTGTTCAGTTCCTCTGCATAAAGTTCATCCTGAGTGAGAGAACAGAGAGATGTTCAGAGGATCGGCAGTCTGATGTGTCAGTGATATTCTCATACTGTCGTCTCTTGCCTCATTATAGCGCAGCACGACACAGTGTCTTTGATGCAGGCTATCAAAAAAATTCAAATGGTGAAAAAGAAAAAATCATTTTGCATGACGTCATCGTTCACGTCCGATTAACGCTGCTTCAACTTTAAACACATTCCAGCATACCTGAGAGATGGTTAGTCAGATCACTTTCTTTTTTCACTATTCACATATTTCTGATGGCAGCTGTCAGAATGGGTGACCTCCATATCAGCATGCATCTATACGCCGCAGTCACGAACGCTTCTGTTGGTTGAAAAGGTAATGTGAGTCGCCTGGAAATATTTGATTAGTCTTTCTCTGTTGTTTTGTGGAGAGGCAGTGCAGACACATATTCCGAAGGCTGCTGTCAGAATCGGTGAACCATATGCCAAAGCCTTTCTATACAGTGCAGCCCTGGATCCTCTTCTGCGGCTGAGAAGTTAAAGAGATGGTCACCACAAACAATATTAGTTGTTTTTCTTCAATGTGTTTTTTGTGGAGAGGCACTGGAGCCACGTATTCTGATGGCAGCTGTTGGAATTGGTGACCCTTATGCCAGGGCCAGTCTATACTCCGCAGTCGTGAATGCTGTTTGACTGAGAAAGTGAGGAGATGGTACGTCTCCTATAAAAACAGACAAACACAAAAAAACAACAACACTGTTTATGTGGAGAAGCTGAGGAGTCAAAGATTATCCTAGTTGTAGGCATAACTGATGAACCTCACAGTCTTTAAATCCTTCACATTTAATTCCAGTATAAGCTTCATAACTGGGGTGTTAATATAGAATATGGCACAGACAAATTTACCACAATTCTATTTACCATGAGAATATATATATCCCTATTATGACTCTATATATATATATATATATATATATATATATATATATAGAAAAGAATGACAAACAACCAAACCCTTTTATTCAAAAAGTCATTATATGGACTGAGACTATGGTCTGCAAATAAGTTTAATGACAGCATTTTTAATAACCACCATCTACGGAGCCACAGATTACAAATGGATGACTGTCAGCTTGTTAGCTTGACAGAACAGGCAGGAGGTGGAACATAATTCTTCCCAGTGGTAAGTCTTCCCTTGCCGTACCTTTTAATATGAGAATCACAGACAAAGCTTATAAAGTGTGTGCATTAACTTAGTCTTCTAAAATGTTTCAGCTGTATAAGAGCTGTAATTGTGACAGTGATATCTACTGAAACACTGTACATAGCACAACACCATAACAAATCAAATTTATTCAGTGGTTATTGGAATGCAGCCTTTTCACTGACCAGTGAATATAGTTTCCAAACCCAAACCCAGTTTCCCAAACAGTGATGCAGTGCAAAATGCAAATCAAACAGAATGTAATGATCCTTCCGTTCCTGTATCTAATAGTACAAAACAACATAGCAAATGTTGAAACTCAGAAATTAAAAAATATATGCATTTTGGATTTGATGCCAGCAACATAATTCAAAGTAGTTGAAGGTCAGGTTTACCACTGTGTCACATGACTCTCTGTACGCGATTGAGAACTGAGGAGACTGGCTGCTGTTGTTCTGAAAGTTAAATGTTTCCCATTATTAATTAAAGCAAGATTTCAGCTGCTCAACAGTTCCAGGTCTCCTTTGTCGCATTTTTAATTTTATAAAGCGATAAACAATGTTTTATAATGTTATACTGTTTTCAGCGGGTAACCAGTCTGAACCTGAGGCAGGCCAGTTTAGTGCCCGGACTCTTTTACTACAGAGCCATGCTGTTGGAGTATGCGCAGGTTTGTGGTTGTTTTGCTAAAATAAATAAGAACTTTCCTGAAGAAGACGTCGCCTGGATGGCAGCATTACGTTGCTCCAAAACCTATATATGCCGTTCGCCGTTAATGGAGCTCCACAGATGTGCAGGTCATGCATGCTATCTACATCAATGCTCCCCTATAAAATAACAGATGCTGGTTTTGAACTGTGTACTCATAACAAGCCGGATGGTCCCTCTTCTCTTTAGGCCGGGGGGCACGGCCTCCATGATTTCTGAAAAGATTTTTAAATGGTAGATTTTTAAATGGTAGAGTTTTATCTGGCGCTTGTGCATGCAGTGACCAACTGTGTTCACTGATAGTAGGTTTGGGCAGTGTTCCTGAGTCCATGCGGTGATTTCCACAACAGTTGTATCTGAGGGCCTGAAAATCACAGCCACCCAGTGTTGGTTTTCGGCTTTGTCCCTTGCAATGATATGATTATGTGGCGTGTATGATGAAATCCTCTAGTTCTTTTAATGTTATGTAACTTTTTTGCTGCCCAGCCTTTCACTGATTACACTGATCATGTAATCTGGTGCCAATTAACCTGATTAGTTGTGAAATGTTCAACCAGGTGTTTTTTAGTATTACATAACTTTATCAGTCCTTTGTAGCAGCAACCCAACTTTTTTCAAATGTGCTGCTGGCATCGAGATAAAAATGTGTTTATATTTTTTTCCGTTTCCAAACGTGATCTGTTTTCTTTGTACTATTTTTGATGAAACAAAGAGTTTAAATGATAAAAACGATATTCCATTCTGTTATTTAAATGAATAAAATTGAACTAAGCAATGGCATATTATCCTGTTACAGTTAGAGTTGTGGTAATCTAATTGAAATGCAAAATATAAATTTTGATTTGATGTCATATGGTGGTGTTTTGCTATGATACATTGTTGAGACATAAGCTCTTGTGTTTATATGTTTATGTGAATATAATAATTGCACCACACACACGGCCTACATACACTAGGGGCTTAACAATGTGCATATTATCAGATTCATTTCAGGGAGATTAATTTAGTTTTTTTGTTATTTTCAATGTTTAAACTACTACAGAGCTGCAATTCTGTTTTACACAGTTGAGTTTGGATCAAACAAATAAATATTCTTCAACAGAACTTCTTCAGCACCTACTCTGTAACATAAGAAACCCTAAAAACCTCAACCTCCAGTATTTGGAATGGATTACATGCATATGTATAACACATGATCCCACCCTTTTGTTCTGATATAGTTTTTATCAGTGACAGCTTCCTAAAGAGAGGAATTCAGTATTTTAACACTTATAGTTACAGTTTAGTCAAAGCTAAAATGATACAGACAGGAAGACACCTATGAAAGCATTTGAGGGAGATACGGAGGAAGAAGCCCTTCTAAAGAGATTGGAGTCTTATCTTGTCAAGAAGGAAGAGAAACAAGAAACATCCTCTTCTTCTGCTTTATGAGAGAATGTAGCTCTGACTAATGCTGCCTGGCCTTGGCTTTGTGCTGAACGGTGTGCTGAATTGCAGGTGCAAGAATTGAGTCTGGATCCACATGACGAGATGAGGTCATAAGACGGCTGAAGCGTGACATTTCGAGTTTTATCGTGACGCTCCGTCGTGATGAGGAATTTGGTGGGTGTGCGATGATAAAGCATCTCTCTCCTTCTCGCTAAGAGCTAAAGGTGCTGAGCGCAGCCATGTGAAAGCACAGTGTGTTCGCCACCCTGCGGGGAGCCATGTTGTGTAACCGCGCTGCCTGCCCACAACCTGTTGAATCAACGGCAGAAGGAAACGGAAAACGGAATTCTCTCTTCTGAGCAAACGTGACAGAAAAGACTTACTTTCAAATCAGCGATGAGGTTTTATCACGCCACAGCTCGTCTCCAGCGACCTTCTTCATCACACAGGGTGAAAGGTCGAGGCTGGAGGGTCTGTAGTGATTGCGGAGTGAAAGGAGACGTGATCGTCTCACTGGGCTCCTTTACTGGGAACACTAATGCTCGGAATGAAGAGCTCTCCAAAAGTTACTCTCTCAAACGCTTGAAGATGAAGATGTTTGAAGATACAGAGACCACCATAAATGCTTAATGAAACTGGAGGATGTGTTAAAATTCTGGTGCTCATGCCAGATCTCACCTCGCCGAGCTCTGGGGACATCAGACGCCTCTTTTCTGTAATATTTAGGAGGAAATTCCATCATTCTTTCGAAACTGCTATTTAATTATTGAGATGTAAACAAAGTGATTTACTGTGAAAGCGTGCATCCTAGAGAAATTCAGGTTTCTGTACAGCAGTGGTGATAGGAACCAGGTGTGTTAAGCATTAGCAGTATTATTTTTCCAAATGTAAAATAATCAATAAACTTATATTTGTCTATGTATTAGCTAGTGTTGCGTGTGAAAAATGTTTAAACATGTTTTTAAGCTGAAGTCTAACATCTGATCACGTCCCATCACCACGAAGTTTCTCTAGAATGGATCATTTCACATCAAACCACTCTGAATGTCCTGGTTTACATATTAACCATTTAATTAATGCAGGAATCAATTGACAAATCAATTTGGAAGAAAACTCCAGGGTTTTACAAGCTAATTTCTATCTTTAGCCTAATCTTTATCTTTGTTGCACCACTGATTAGCATGGACGATAGGTTTGAGGTTGATGAGGCACGCTAGGGAGCCTTTTGAAAGCCTCAGAATTTTGTGCTGTATTTTGTAGAAATAATTTCATACATGTTTAAAGGTGCCACCGAATGAAAAAGTGTATTTACTTTGTCTCAGCTGACCAAAATGGGAGTTTGGTAAACAGAACTGACATACTGTGAACCTCAAACACTGTTGTTTCTACCTTTAAATTGAAATCCTGCATTTAAAAAGGTGGGCAGTAAAGTAAGCTGATTCTAAAAAACTGTTACATCAAAGTCTCGATATTTGCACTGTGAAAATTTACATGCAATGACAACCGAGCAAAGCGATGGAAGTGGCTGACTATATGCAGGAATGTACTGCTCCATTGTTGTAATCCTTTCCATCTTTTATTTTTTTTTAATCTGCAGATCTATTCTACCTTAAATGCTGCAGCTAGTACTGGCGGTAGAGTATAACTGCATCAGCATTTAAGGTGGAACAAAAAATTCAACCTGGCAAACAGGAAGCCAATGTCAGCTCCCACATCTTTAACAAGTTTCTGGACAATTTAAATTCAAAGCTATAGGTTTGCACGGCACATTTCACTCCGGACAGTTTCTTAAACTTCAGACAATCTTGAGGCCCAGTGTTCGACACTGATGAGACCGATGAGAGGAGCAGTTCCACCTTAATTAGCATCACAACCCCAACAGTAACCTGTAAGCAGCAGCCATGCTGTGTGATTGTGTCCACACTTTTACAGTTGAAACAGATCATCTTATTCCTAAAGCTTTAACATTAGACACTAACAAGCTCCACGTAACTAGCCTACCTAAGTAGCATGTCAACCTGGTTTATTTACACAGAGACTCAATTCATTTTTCAAAATGTTGCATCTTTGTGATCATCGTGGTGTCTCTCTGTGAACCAGCAAATCAGAGCAGAGCTCTTCAAATTAACCAGATGCTCACCAGAAAAAGGGAAATGGCCTGTTTCTTACTGGGGTGAAATCATACGGTGTGTAAATGAGCGTGTAAAACCACATCTGAGCATTTTTCACCCTGACCAAAATCCATACCTTCTATGTAACAATTTGCTGAATAAATAAATTCTATGGCACATTAAAGTCAAATGGCATCCGTGACAAAGATGAACATCTGTAACGTTATGCTGTGAATAATCTTTAAATCTTTAAATCTTAATGTTTTAGAGATGTTATTAGGTTTCCAGTGGAAAGGATCTGTGCCAGTATGTTCCTGGTCTAGTGGGCAGGTTTTCATTGGCCTAACTGAACAAGTAAGCACACTTCCTTGCTGCGTACTCTATAGTTCCAGTTAGATAAAATATATAAGCAGCTATAGCGAGCCACTATCCTCGTATACACACACTTTCCCATATCTTCCTTAACCTAGAACTAGTATTGAGTACAATGGGTAAAGTTTTGATTTGGTGATACATATATAAAAGCTTGCCACTGGCATCTATTAGTGAGCATTAAGTAAATGGGTTTTCTGTTGTTTGTCAGACATTCAGGCTAGACTGTGGCTGGAACTTGACTCTGCAGGAAGGTACACGTCTAGGACCAGGCTGATGACCACTGCTTGAAGATGTTGAAGATCTGCACAACAACCCAACCCATCTTACACGTCTGTCAGAAAGTGACCATCTCAGTAAGCTCCAGCTGAATAGTTCAATCAAGGTACACCTTGTGATATTTTATACAAAACTCCATAGATTGTTTAATACAACATACCATATTTTCAACAATTCAACATCAATAAAATCGTGTTAATTAAAAAAAGAAAAAAAAGAAAAAAGAAATCTGCATATTACCTTTATTGCACAGAACAATTTTAACATTTTTTTCATTGTTTTAGATCTTTTCTTTTTTTTCCAATAAAATAGAATGTCATGGACCACATTATTCGACATAGTCTTGGGATGAGAGAAGAGAGGAACGAGAAGACGGCTTTTTTCTCGGTCTTCTCAGAACTGAAGGAGCGGCTGTGGGACGAGTACGGTAGGGGGTTTGGAGGTTTAAAACAGAAAGAGCATCAGCGACGAGCACGAGTGTCGCGCTCCTGTGTGTAAGGGGGATTTGCTCTAAAGCAGATCACTATGGCTGAAACCATCTGTCCTCCTCCACCATCTGTAGACCCCATCAGCGCTACAAAACAATTACTCCAGCATAACCCACTTAACCCATAAACCAACACCCAGCTCACAGTCAATCTTTATAAAGAGCCTGTCTTTATCCCCCTCACATCCACAAAGCTCCTATACCCACACACAAAGGGCTTCACTAGGGCAAGGATTTTACACATGTACCTTCCTGGAAAAGCAGAAACAGCACCATTATCCTCAAACAACTGTGCTACTCATGTTAATGCAGTTCAATTCTCCACCGTTTCTCAGTCAGATTCAACGAACTTGTTTGGGACTGTTTTAGGAATGTTTATTTGGATAATATTCGAGGGAAATAATAATAATAATAATTAATAATAAAAAAAATTCGGACAATGTGATTTTTTTTCTTTTCCAAATGAATAGAGGCAGCATTTAAACACGTCAGGGTTGTCAAGCACATTAACGATTTTGTTTTTTTTTTGTTGTTTTTTTTCTTGAGCTTGTGCGGGATCACCACTCATTCACTGCTACATGGACAAGTCAATGATGTACAGTGGTATTAGAAAACTATAAAGCTTTTAATCCAGAGATACGAAGCTTGGGTTGATGTGTTACACAAACATATAATGGCATTGACAAACCCCACAGTACAGCTGCAATTACTGCATTCCTTACAATGTACGTACCACTGAAACACTCTATGCCCTTATGAGTTGATGTTAGTCATAAACACCATAATAATCTACATCAGAGTTACTTTCTGGCTAAAAGTTTCAAAGTTCAAAAAAACTAAACGGCGGTAACAAAATAACTTGTACAGTGCGTCTCTCTTCAGTAGCTCTTTGCATTCTGCTAAATCCACAAACAGCTGAACGTTCAGAATCAGCCCCGACGGATTAGTTTCTAGGTACTTCCAGAGATACAATAAGACACACCTAATGTGAACACTGTCACATCCTTATGCTGGATTGACCTATCCACAACCAGAACCTTGGAGAGCACAAGCAGAACCACACAGAAAATAAAAAAAAATCTATGTGGAGTTGAATGATCATAGACATTTCTTATTCTTTTCTGCACAAACAAGAAAACTGTGATGTTAAATTCCACTTTTCAGGTTTGATTTCATAATCTGAGCACCCATGCTAATGTAAAAGAAGGGACATGAGAACACCCAACGTCGTAACAGACTCTCCAGTAAGTTACTGTAGTAAAAAAAGCTGAGTATAAAGTTGAACTGCGCTATTATCCAATCTCAGCATCCCGTGTTTGACGTAACATCAACAGTGTGTGGCCATGGATAGGTCAACTATATGGCAGTAATGGTCTGCGACATACAGCACTGCACCGGTTAATGTGCTTACCAACCCAGAAATGTCTTCATTTGCTGTTTAATAAAACTATTTCACTTCTGGATATTAAAAAGAAACCATACAAAAACAGATAATGCAGGCAAAAGGACAGCGAGAGAGGATGATGGTCTGTCTTTTGTATTTTGGCGGTCGACACGAACATTGAGAAGAGTTCAGTTTTCGTCTTTTAGAGATTTCCTTTTGCCCGTAAAAATCCACTGGAACTTGAACGTCTTACAACAAAATTCTCTTTCAAAGAAATGGTCCCTGAAGGCCAAGCAGAAAATGCCATCACTGCAGAGCGTGGTATCTTTTCTCCCCTCTTATTTTTCAACATCAAACGAAAACAAGGAACTTTTGGTGCCACATATCCATCTTTAAAACAGAGAGGAATGAAACACGCGCGCTTCCTCGGCCAGAAGAAGTCCCAGGATCCGGAGGCTAGTCGGGGAGGGGATCTCTTATTTTTACTATCGTTCTGCGGTCACAGGGTCTTTTGAACTCCCTGGCTGGATTAAATCATTTTCATGTTAAACTTGCGAGGAGCGTCAGCAGTACTGCTGCTTATCCCTGCGTCTGATTTGCGTGGTACGTATTCGATCTCGATGTTGTGTTTGGTGTTACCTTTACCCCTGCTCCACAAAAACAGCAGGACCAGGCAGAATAATACCACCCCTAGGAAGGAGATGAAACCCATGGTGGTGGCAATGATAAGGGTCTTGATGTCGAAGGGGAAGGGGACTGTTGCTTTCGTCCCGTTGGCTCCATTGTCATTGGGCTGGTTGGAGATGAAGGCGAAGGTTTTGTTGGGTTGGTTAGGCCAGTCAGGAGAGTAGCTGTGGATGTGGAGATGAGCAAGAGCGGTGTCATTTCCACCTGCATTACTTGCAATGCACACGTAGGTGCCGTTGTCCTGGATCTGAGCGTAGCGCACCTCTAGAGTGCCATCAGGAAACACAGTAAGCCTTCCTATCGTTTTCGTGGTGATGAACTGCTTCTGCGGGGAAAGCCACATGATGACCGGGGCTGGATCTCCATCTGCCTGGCACACGAACTGGACCGTAGTTCCCTCGTCCACAGACCTCTGCTGTGCCTTGCGTTCCCGGATCCTGGACTTGCGACACGTGAAGTAATTCGGTTGCAAGATGTCTGGGAAATCCTTGAACTCCTTACCCTGGACGAACTCAGGTGAGGCACAAGTGGGCTGCTGCCGATTGAAGTTGAGCCTCCAGCGGCGGCGGAAGATCCAGAGAAGCCTACAGTCGCATGCCAGAGGGTTATCGTACAGCACGAGTGTCTCCAGGTTGCCCACTGAGTGGAAGACGGATTCCTCCAGAGTGGTCAACGAGTTTCCAGATACATTCAGGATCTTTAGGTAGTTGAGTCCTCTAAAAGAGTACGGCTCAATCATGGCCAGCCTGCCGCCCACCAGGTGAAACTCTTGCAGTCTGAGCAGGTCGTGTAGCTTGTTGCCCTCAATGATAACGATGGGGTTGTAGGACATGTTCAGAAATCGTAGGTAAACCAGGTGCCGAAGGGCCACATACGGGATCGAAGTCAGATTTGCACTGGTGATGGTTAAGGATGTAAGGTTCAATCCGTACAAGCAGTTGGTTGTCATAGTATCCAGATATGGCCAATTGGCAATCTCCAGAACTTTCAGTCGGTACAGGCGTTTGAAGGAGTAGTCTCTGATGCTGTTGATGTTAAGGTTGCGCAGGCGCAGAGTGTTGAGGCTGTGCAGGTGAGTAAAGGCCTCCGTGGGAACAGAGGTCAGGTTGCACTTCTCCAGGGTCAGGTGTTCCAGGCTGCTGAGGCCGTGGAATGCTCGGTGGGATATAAACACCAGGTCATTGTCACCCACTTCCAGAGACCGCAGGTTGTACAGATCCTGGAACATGTAGTCCAGCAGGATGACTATCTTATTCTCACTGATGTCCAGCCGGGTGAGGTTATTGAGGCCTGTGAATACGCCCAGCTGGATAAGCTTCAGCTTGTTGCTGCGCAGCCCTAGAGTCCGTAAGCCAGACAGTTTGTTAAAGGCTCCAGGCTCAATGGTGGAGATGGTGTTTTCATTCAGTTCCAGCTCTTCCAAGTTGGGAAAGCCAGAGAACTCCTCAGGGTTGATAGTTTTTATGCGGTTCTTGCTGAGGTCTAGCAACCGTGTCTCGGATGGGATCCCCTCAGGAACCGACACCAGCTTCTTACGGTGGCACACCACGGAGCGCTCCTGGGCATTACACTCGCAGCGGGATGGGCAGCCAGTGGTAGAGCCAGACAGCACAGTGCCCAGCATCAAAATTAGGATGGGCTGCCAGCACGCCACCAGGTAGCTGTGCCCACTTGCTTCCCCTGCCACCATCCTACCGGTTACCTGCACAAAGAGAAGAGGAGAGATTTTTTAAGATGGGTATTCAGCTTTACCTAGGTGAATGATCTGTGTTAATTTCTATATGATTATGAATTGTGTATTATAAATAGTGATAGTCTTGTACTTCTTTTGTAAGAGCTATCATCATTTTGAAAATCTTGCTTGCTTGTGAGTGGGCTTTGAAGACATATTAGCCCCTCTCCCCTATTTGAAAAAGGCAAAATATCACATGTGGCTGTAAGATAAACCTTTTTATACTGAACTAGCAGTTTGAAAGAATGTGATTTTCAATCTGCACATGCTGTTTGTTTATTATAGCCTACATTACATGTCTTGTGTTTGGATCATGCAAGCTGCCTGTAGATGATTTAAACCAATTAAAAGCTACCAAACATTCATGTTAGAGATGGAAAGACCGATCGGCTATGTATCAGTATTGGCTGATTTGTAATCAAAATATGTGATCGACCGATATTTCTCCAATTTAGCCGATCCCAGGAGCTGATCGATGGCATTAAACAAAGGAGCCTAATTTGTATTTCCACCTAGTGTTTTGTTGAAACCCCCTCCGGCCATGTCCCTGCAGTTCCTATCTGAACCGCTAGCTTTCATTTTCCACAGACTGACTAAAGCAGCGTAGCAAGTACAGTTTGTGGCGTTCACGGCATGTGCTGACAGAAAATATGTCGTCCATCTGGCAGTTTGTCTGTAAAATTAGTGAAATCAGCGTCTCTCGTTGGGTCACCAAAACAAAGACATTTAACGCTACTAATCTGATACGACACTTAAGAAAACACCACACGGCTGAATATAGTGAGTACCAGCAAACAGCAGAGCTAGCACGCTCAGCTATCACAAAAACCAGGAAAACTGTGCAGACCAGATCTGACCGGTACGAACAGAACAGCAGCAACAATTCAAGATCTACATTTAATGATTGCAGTTTTTTTTTAATTACCCAGAGGCTTTGTTCAAGGGCTGCAGTTTTTACTGCATTTATTTAATTTATTATTTTTTTTCGTTTTAAATTAAGGGTCTAAATCGAATGATTGCAGTATTGGGGATATTTGTTTGATTTACTTTGTTGATTTACTGTTAATTTTGTTTAAAATATTATGCTGTTTCACATGAGCTTGTTAAAAATGGTAATAAACCAGTTTAGATCATGCTTCATGACTTGATTGCGCTAACAACTATATGTAGCTTGCTGTGGCATATAGCCCCGCCCTCGATCGGTATCGGCTATCGGCCGATCGGCGATAGGAATCAGCCTCAAAAACCATCCATGTGCTGTATGTGTGAGAACACAGCCAGAATCACCTGGCAAAAAAGGACAGCTATAATGGCTCAAGCCGAAAAACGCACACCATAACTTTCACTGATACATACAGAATATCAGAATACTGGTTACAATGCTGGTCAGACGCTGATAAACAGTTCAATAATATGGCGTTTTTCAGGAACAACAAAAAATATCAGATGTAAGATTTATGAAATTAAATTCCCGACCAGGATATTTCTACAAGTATTTTATTGCAATATTCATGAAGAGTGAGCAGACAAGAACAGGAGGGGAGCTGCCACAGAAAGATGTGTGTGTCTGTGTGTGTGAGTGCGTGCGTGTGTGCTTGCATAAAAGCGAGAACTGACATATTTGGATTCCGCCTTGCGTCCCTCCCAAGCTTAACTTCAAAGGCCTTTTGCACGCAGAGGCTCCTATTTGTGGATGGAGTGGATATTTTAGTGGGAACGAGTGCATTGCATCACCAGGGCAAGCATATTCATGACATGAGCCGAAATGAATAGCTGAACAGTGTGTTAAAGGCGTTACCGGCACTGTATGCCATGATTTTGCTCGTGTCCTCACTATGTACCTGTGTGGCTCTATCTCTAAAACCAGAGCGCCGCTCCGCATTAATCACTGGATGCACATTTGCTAATATGAAATGATGGCATTGTAGAGCCGGGCAGGTGCCACTGGTATTATCAGCATTTCTGAGAGAGTAATCCAATTCATTCAGTGTCAGGGTGAAGGTATGGACTAACAGCTGTGGCACAGACCATCTGTATCAACTTAGCCCAGAGAGGAGAAGAAGAAGGGGACGTGAGTGGTGCCGAGGGACAGGAAGTGGAAAGTGGAAAGGGTGGAATGGAAAAAAATGTAAGACAAATAGTGCTAGTAGTGATAAATGTGTCATTGTTAGCTGCAGGAAACTCGTATTGCGACCAGCTGACCATGGAGGGGACTTTGGGGAATAATCTAACTGAATTCAGCTCAACCTGCCTTAATGGCCCATCACAAATATCCATCTTTGAAGAATACAGATCACCTCTGAGAGAGCGAGGAGGTGTCCAGAGCCACCTCACATAAACCCACACAAGCTACGCCACACACCTATATATGCCTCCCAGTGGAGGCTCTGCCTTTTTAAGATAACTGTAGCCCACTTGTCCAAAAACACCCAAGAGCAAATTAAAAGGTCCCCTCATCAATTTCCTTCTCCTACCAATACTGCGGCTGCCAGAACGTGCAAGCTGGCAAGTGAACGGATTACTGAGCTGCACGTAACATACACTGAGTGAGTGATCACATGCAATCAGAGGAAGAGTCCCTTCAAAAGGAGAAGAACAGGAAAGGAATGTTTTAAGCATTTTAAGGATAGACTGAGATTCGTGAAGGGTTTGGCTGAGGTGAGACTAGCTGATTGCAATAGACAGAAGGCACATGGACTTGGTAGCACTAAGTATTAAATATTTATCATTGATAAATGGTGTCAAACTATGTTATGCTTTTCTGAGCATATCATGGATATTGGCGGTGGTCTACAGCACTGTCCAGCAGCATGTTGCACTACAAATACAGCATAATTCAGTTCAATTCAATTCAATTCCTTTTGAACTGAATTTATTGCAGCACAGATGTGAAATAATAAATAAAAAAGATTTTAATGCCATCTTTTTAAACATACTTTTTTTTCTCTGAAGCTGATATTTAAATGGTTTCATGTACAAAAAATGACCCCTTAGAACAGGTTGCTGTTGTTACTGCATCTTTAAGACTGATAAGTTTTGATAAGAAGACTGTGATCCATGCTGATTGGCTGCTCTTCACTGTGGTTCATTCAAAAATCAGCCATTTCTTTTAACTTCAGTGTAAAATTGTCGGTTTTCATTACATCACTGGCACCTTTTAGCCTGTTCCAACTCATCAAACCTCAGCAAAACTAAATACTGTGATGCAGTACATGCAACACATCTTGGAAGTATAGTGATGTTATACTTTGAGCAGCTGAGATGTATTAGTGTGCACTACACATAAAGTCAATGAGGCCACAGAAATCTGCTCAGTGATGGCTGTTGCCATATTTACAGTGACATTCAGCCCCAAAAATGATCCAGGAAAACTTGTATCACAGCATATTGTTTCTGGTAATCCAAATAAACAAAAAAGGCCCCACCTGTCAGAATACACAAGGGACAATCCCTCTTAAACACTGTAGCTAAATACCTGTGATCTGTAGAGAATCCCTCTAAGACTGCTGTCACTGCTATTAGAGCTGAGTTAAGAATGTAAGCCATGGCAGTCTCACCAGCGCTGCTCACAAGCCCTAATCCTGCCCCTGTTTCACGTCCTTCTCCATTTGCATCGCTTTGAAACTTCATTCCATAATCATATGCAGCACTCACGTATAGTCAGAGCAGGACTGACAAATTAATTTTAAAGTTGAGATGGCCATATTCTTCTTTCCAAAAGCACCTGTTACAAGTACCCTTACGAATGATGGTGCCGTTCTATTACACTCCAGACAGCTTGAGATGCAAGAACCATTGAGAAGTTCTAAAGCTGAGGGGTAAAAATAGCACAGAGCAGGAGTGTTGAACGAAAGCCCTGAAGGGACACAGCACTGGAAAATTGTTTCTCTGCTTTAGCCAAATTGAACTCATCAGCTAATTATCAAATCCCTTATGTGTTGGGTCTGTTGTTTTACAGCAGTTTCTATTTTTAAAGTGTCCAAAGCAGGGGAAACCTTATTTTCCTCGCTTTTAGGAAAGTAAAATAGTTCAATGTAGTACATAAACATTGATAAAAGATTAAAGAAGTGTACTGTTTACTTTACAGTTCAAATTTCAAAAATAAGAGGCCAAAAAAGACTTTTGTGATGTCACTAAAAAACAATTCATTTAATTGCTCTATTTAGTCTACAGCAGTTCACCTCTACCCATATACACTAAAGCTATAAGGAGTGTTTTGAATGAGGCACAATACAGGACTTTACAGTTTACAGGGTTCACAAGTTTTGAACAGGTTGTTTAATTCCTATGTTCATGTTGATGGAAGACAGATAGATTTTCTTTGGATGGCACATGTCTGCATTTCAAACAAACCAAGTATCAAGTATATGCCAAAAAATTTAAGAGCACTGAACACCCTCCTGCTTTTTTCACCTTGAATAAGAAATATACACTGCTGAAGCTCTTCTAATAACCACACATGTAGGGCAAAAAAATGAATCAGTTCTATATCATAATCGTAATTTGAAAGAATGCAATTTCAAATCACAACAGCTGCTATTTTAGTTATAGGATGTATTATTAACTCTGTTCTTACGTTTAAAAAAAAATGGAGCTTGTGATTTGCCTGTAAATAAGTTCAATAATAACACCCGTTATTATCATGATAGCCTGGTGAACTACATTCTGCATTCTATATTATATTGCGATATATATATATATATATATATATATATATATATATATATATAGGTATCACTAAACATAATATCCCCATATTCGATATTTTCTTACACCCCTACAAAATACCAGGTCCTTGTTATCTTTTTTTAAACTGCAGTTGCAATATTGATCCTAAAAATCACAAACTTACATACTTTAATTAGATACTTTCCACAAACTGCCCTATATCCATGAGGCTTTGTCAAGGTTTGCATGTTGGCATGCCATTTTTTACAGTGCAGTCATGTCCACCCAGCATTAGTGATGAAAAGAGATTGTGGGATGGTCATGTAAATATTAATGACTCACTGAAACTGTTTCTGCTACACAAAACTGCACAAATACCTTAAGTGTAGCCCCTGGGAGTGAAAGGGTTCCTTTCTACTATCCAAATGGAAAACACACAACCATTAAAATTAGAATGGTGGCTCGCTGGGCTCATGTTTTAATATCTTAATGACTCCTTGCGAACAAGAAACTTAATGAGTCCTTCACAGTATCTTGTAAATAAATAAAGTACTCTGGAGCATCAGTTATGTCAGCAAGGCACTTCATAAATAAATGATTATTATTGTTTATCTTGTGGTTGTCTGTGAAGTCCAGACAGGCTCATATCGCGGCGCTAAACCTTTGCGATACCTGTGCTCAGGACCTGCTGAAGTGGGCATAAAGGTGACCGCAGGTGTCACTGTGATTGAGATCTGGGCCTAGTGGGCTGGGCGAGCGGAGCATGATGTGAAGCAGTTTAAATCGTAGCTGACGCTGGACAGATGGGACAGGCTTTAATCCGCAGACTGGAGCCACTCTGTGCAACAAGGTGTAGAATTCCAACAAAGACCAGCTGCTTCATATACAACCTGAACCCTACGCTCTCAAACAGAGCTCAGAGCTCTCTCCTCGCAGGTCAAACCAGTACACTCGCACCTCAACGCACTTACTCTTATTAAACACACACTTAGCCACCAGTAAGCCTATTAAACACACACACACAAACACACAGCAAAGTGTAAATCTGTGTAAATGAAATCCATAAAAACCTGAAGCTATGCGCAAGCTTGATCCAACGCTGTGAAAATAGCATCCGAAGCGTGGCCTCAGAGAAGTACATTTTCAAGTACTCCAGGGCAGTTTATAGTCTCATATAACTAAATTCTACTATTTAAGGAGAGGCAGAAAGAGTAGCCTAATTAGACTGGTTGAAAAGCCCTGCCGTGTAGTAGAGCTCTCTAAAGCTGCGCGTACACTACACGACTTTTAAAAACCTAACAGGTTTCAAAAACTGAGAGCATCACACGCTAAACGTCTGTCTTTAACACAATTCTCAGCTTTTCTGCCGTGAGAGCCGACACACTAGACAACAAGAGGCTACAACACACATAATGAGTTTCTACATTAAAGAGCACTCAGAATCTCAGATCTGCTCTGTTTTCACTCAACACCAGCCAGGCTAACCTGGGTCAAACCTGGGTCTGCTTTATGCACACACTGGAAGTATCGTGAGAATGTAAGATGGAGATGAATATGAGGGTGAGCTGCAGGTATCACAGTGGGAGAATATGTAGCTGCAGACCGGCTGCTGACTTGAAACTGTAAAGAGAGTCTCAACTACATCACTGATCAACTCACCCTACAGGACATGGGAATGTTTTGAGTAGAAATAAAGCAAGTGTAAACATACTGGAGTTCCTGAAATCTCTTCAGAGTATGACTGAAAGGCCAAAGACTCGTTTTCCCTGTTACACTACTGCATCGTCCACACCATCAATCTTTTCTGATAGAGCTCCCGATCAGAACTAGCGCTGTCAGAATTGTATCAGATTGTATCACTGATTAGTATCAGTACCGTGTCTGAGATAAAAATATATGAAAATATAGAATGTTTAGCAGATTGGATGGTACCTAGGGATGCAGCATAATTTTGCTATAAGCAGATAATTGCATCTGACAGATGTTTAGATTGACTGATATTTCAAACATCAAACATTGTGAAATATCTTCCTCTTGTTCATTTTATCTCATTTGTAACAAATGCTACATTCTCTTTAGTGCTAATTCACATGGATTGAATCCTAATTTCTATATTTTATAATGTTTGTGCAACAGACTCAAAAAAAAAAAAAAGATACCAGCATCAACTGACAACTGCATTCCAGTGCATCCCTAAAGCAACTAGTATTGCACTGGATAGGAATCAGGTGATAGGAATCGCCAACTCATATGATGATATAAGAGAAATCTTTAGTGCAGTTTCTGGAGTAGAACTGTGCCTGTAGGGCAGACGGGCCTAGCAGTATATACGGAGCCAGCTCTGGTGGGGTGCAGGAGTAAAGGAAGAACAGACCTCAGCACAGAGTCACTTTTAACAGCACTTTTAAACCACATTCTTCATTTTTATGTTTAATTTTCTTTCTTTTAAATATATGTATATTTCTTATTTTGTTTAACTGATTTATTTTAATACTTTATTTATTTATTATGTCTTTATTCATGTAAAGCACTCTGAGTTGCCATTGCGTATGAAAGGTGTTTGCCTTGTCTTGATTTTTTTTTAATTTCAAAATGTAATCATTGAGATTAAGAAAGCCATTATGAGTGTTTTGAAGTGAAGCATGAAATGCTTATCTACAAAACCTACTAACCCCAGATTTCTTCAGCGTGGTGGTGATAGGAGCCAGGCGTTGCAATGTCTAAATGTTAATATAGCCATTCTATTGCTATTCAAAACCACCAGATTCAGATGTCTTCTTCATGTTCTCACCACTTTGAACATTTCCAAGTTTCACTAGAATAAAGTATTTCACATTAAACCAATCAGAATTACTTTGTTAACATCCCAATGTGAACCTTTTCAAAGATAAGAATAATTAAAAATCACCATTTAGATTTCCCATTTATCGTATTTTTAATAAAATGGTCTCTAGTGAATTCACATTGAACATAAATAAATAAATCATAAATTATCCACAATGTTTTTCTTAGTGATGAAGTACAACACAATATAATCAATGCTTGCTAATTAGCCTTTACCAGTTAGCAACCTTTTGACCACAAATCATGCATCAATCCATTTGCTGTAAGCATTTTAATAAGTTTGTAAACATAAATGCCACTGATAAGAAGTTTTTAGTAGCATGCGGGTTACAACCTTTATTAACTGTAATCCTGCATGGTCCTGGATAGCAAGGTGTCTGCTTTCTATTACAGAATAAAAACGAATCTGAAATTGTAAATTATTATTCTGAACCCAAACCTAAAAAATATTTCATCATAATCAAACTCAACCCTGAAACAGAATCTGGCGTGCAACATTCACACTATTTTGTCTCCTGTCAGTGGGGTAGCAGGAATGGTGTGGATTTGGCCCACTAGTCACTGAGAGGAAATGCAGTTAAACACTCTAGCCTGTAGGGCATGTTTACAGATTAAACTAATAAAGCAAATCAGCTTTCTACAGTGGAGGCTAACAGCAAAACCAGCCCTCAAAAGCTCATGACAGAGCTTTCACAGGCCTACTGAAGTCTCCTGTAGCTACGTTATTACACAATCCTTAAGCTTCCAATGACTCGGGATATCGCTATATTGTAGATTAGCAAGGTCGAAATACAATCAATTTCTGTATTTTACTAAATGAAGGTCCAGATAATGGTAAACCCAGAAAACAGTCCGCGATTGCTTTATTAACCTACTTCTACACAGTGTGTGTACGTACAAGTGAAACTGAGACTGCATTCAAATTCAGAGACATTTACAATTTACACTTCCAGCATGGAGAAAGCATGAGCTCTAGTATTCAGTTGTTCAGGTTTTACAGTTATAGTGAGTTATTAGTCAGCAGTTCATTGTGATCAGTGTTTAGCTGTTAGAATTCTGCTTTTCTGTATGTAGTTCTTATTTGTGTTGCAGACCTGTTAAAAAATAGATGGATGGCATTTGGAATTTATCTCATCTCCTCTGTTAATTTTACAGACACAGACACTCTTACAAGCATGGGCTATTTTCATAAATATGACAAACACTGAGCCTCAACATGACATAGTTTTTTAGAATATGAAAATGATGATACCTGGCTAAATAATCCTCAATTATTTCACTAATGTTAAAAATTGATGTTAGTAATATGTTTAAATTAAAGTGACCAGATTCCCACAACCATAAACCTGTAAAAGATGTTTTTACCCACAATTCCTGCTTTTCAAAATCTGTATAATGTTATAATGTTAAGTATTTTAAAACTCATTACAGTTATTTAATTACCACATATCATTGCTGCCCATAGAAAAACATGTTTTATCCTTTTTTTGGCGATTTTTAGTTTTCTGCATTATTTGCATGCAATTTAATGATGAATGCACCAATAGAAATGCTCCAAAATAACTTGGAAAAAAATTCTGTTTACATTAACTGCTATTTTGGATGGTTTTCTTTGGACAGGGACACTGCACGAATGAGCATTAGTCTAAATAATGCCCCCAAACTTTAAGATAGAAAAACTAACCTCACCAGCTTTTTTGCTTTATCATACAGAGCTCCGACCGATCCAACTCCATCTAATTATTTTTTATCTGCATGATGTTATTTATGGACTGAGCAGATAGTTTAGTCCTCTGTTCCTCTGTGCTCTGACTAGTACCTCATACTTTCAACCTGGGATTTTTTTTCTTGAGTAGCAACTTCTTGCGGAGGGGCGGCGCAGCACATTACGGCATGGCACGGCGCAGCGCGAGGTCAGGTACATTTGCACCCGGGCAACGGGAATCAGTGAATGCATGCTCATAAAAAACAAAACCATCCCATTTCAATACTCGAGCACAGAAAGCAGTTGAGGGTGATTCACATGGCGAGCGAGGACAGCTATCGAATCGAGAATCAAAAAAGGCGGACTGAGTGTGAAATGATGATAAACACGCACGCAGGACTTCATTCTGGGCTCACGAGTTTCACATTTGCGCTCGTGGGGGGATATTTACACACGCCAATTGCTAGTACTAAAAAATTGCTAGTGTGCGAATTCATAGTGGACTTACTTCCAAAACTGCTTAAGACGTACTTTGTCAATGATAATTTATCGTAGATGAAGATAATAGCTGCACAAAAACTGGTGTCAACAAGTTTGTTTGTATGCACTTAATAATCTAATCACAATCTAATTTTTGATTGGTCAAGTAGTCACGTATACAGTATACACTGATTTATTAGATTAGATTTGTAATTTGGAAGTCCATGAATCCTAGAAGAATTAAGAAATCTAATAAAGTGAGCTGAACTTTTGGAACAATGCTCAAAGCAACCACATACTTGACAATATAAAGAATTAAAATATTTATCCATTTGAATATCTTCTAGATGATGTATGTTCACATTACCAGGTAAAGTTACTGTTGTCATATTTTAAAGTGACAAATCGTAGCAGTGTAGTTTGATGTCTAAATGCGTATCTGCTACGCAAAATGCGTAAAGGTTGTCAGGTCTGCACTTAAAACACAGTTCTTATGCAGCAGCCTAAACCTAAGGTATATCATTGAGTCGTTGTTCTCTTCAATGTCATAGATTTATGAATCATTACTGTATAGATTTAAAAAATGTGCAAATTGACCCTCCGTTGTATTTTGTAATCATACCGCATAGTCTGTAGTACATACATACACTATTACACAGCTTCTGACAATACTCAACCCTATACATACAGTATACACTGTTCTACCTCTTCACACGTGCCTGAGGACTACTAACGCTCTACTCCCACCCTTCCTGCTTCCACGCTCCCCTGCCATCTTTTTTTACTTTCGCTCTCGCTTGTTCCACAGCTCCCAAGCTTTTGACCTTCAATCTCTCTCTTCCTCGTGGTGAACTGGCACAAATGGTAAATTGGCACATGTGAAAGCAGAACAGCCATGAAGGGTGAGGCAAATAAGAGAATAATTGCCTTAAAGGTCACCTCGACTCGTACTTCTCACAGCTGATGACCCTGACCGTGCTCTGGTCCACAGGCTAGCTATAAATGCATGTAACACGCCTCATTTGTGCAAGAGGCCCGAGGAACAACAGGACCCGCTGGTGCTGCACACACAATCACACACATACATACACATACACACGCACTATATACCAACTTGTTCAAGCATTCACACAGAAAAAGAACAATGATCTGTGTTTTCTCAAGCAAATGGACACAGAACATGGCTTCCACTCGACGGGGCATAAATAATGCAAGAAAGATTCACACGCACAAAAAGCCAGAGGTTTGTACACCTAATCTGTATAGATCAGTATAGAAGTCCTAGGAGAAAAACAAACATATTGCGCAGGAAAATGGAAATATTGTGGCTTCGCATTTATTGAGCGTCCCAGAATTAGTCACAGCACCGAGCAGGATGTGGGAGTTCTTCATCATACAGTCCCAGCCTACTCTTACGGGGCCTTTGTGAGTAATTGTGAAGATGGATTCTTTTTATGTGTAAAAGATAAGAAAATGCTTCTGATCATGCTAAGATTTTTTATGAACTCGTTCCAGTGACAGAGAAAAACTCAAACTCATAGCAGACAAGGCTGTTATTTCGACACTTCTATAACAGCAAGCAGCCTATTTTGACTACACATAACTTCTACCACCGTGCGATGTTCATACTTGTACGGACTGTACTGTAGTACAGTAGTGTTAATGCTAGAGACTGTAATATTGAAGTGCTGTGCAAAAGCTTTAGGCACCTGAAAAACTGGGCAGCAAACATTCACTGATAACAATAAAACATGGCTTTAAATAACAGGCCTAGGATTCCATAGTACTGAATCTTAAGGATGACTTTTTATCATAGTAGTTTAGACTAATGCACTAAATATATACACAAAATACTGGATATATCAACATGTTTCATGAATTATATGCTTTACTACTCAACTTATATATCTTCTAGACCAGAGGTCACTAATAGGCGGACCCAGCTGTTGTCCAATGCCGACCCAAAACAATAAACTATTAGGAATGATTTCATTTTGACAGTGTTTAAGGTGCGGTGTTAAGTGTTCTTGTCTTCACGGTATACGGGCTTTGCAGCACAGTAACCTTACAGACCAATCATGTGCGTTGTAAGATCACCAAAAGCTCTCCTCGGCCAATTACACCTGTGCGGATTTGAGAGTGCAGCACACACACAGGCGAGGTATGGAGCATGAAGCAGCAGTTGGACAGTAAAGTGAGTCGGACAGTAAAGCGAGTCAGACAGTAAAGCGAGTCAGACAGTAAAGTGAGTCAGAGAAAGAATAAGTTGACGGCGAAGACTGTTCAAGCAGGAATGAAGAAACATATATGTTTATTACTCCCACCAGCAGCTCCAAACCAACAGGACAAGATGTGGAATTGAGTTAACAAAAATATGCACGTTTTATTATCTGTTTCTATAAATAAACACTTTAAGAAGCACTTTTTTTTCAAAAGTGTTCTGTTTTTTTTAATGTAGCCCTTGTTTTATAAATAATTCATCTAGTTCAGCACTTAAACAGTAAATATTGTTGAAATATACTGAACGGTATGTGTTTGTCTTTTAGCTGCTGATGGTATAAGGTAGAAATTATGAAGGTCCAGACCTTGGCCTGAAGAAATTTCCTCTAACTGGACCTTACTGAACTCTAATTAAATAGCCCTGCTCTAGACCATCACAACATAAGATGATGATGAGAGTTTCTCATACAATCTAAGCAAGATGGAAAACATTGCACATGTTGTACACAAAGCAGATGAATGCTGAATTTATTCGCTGTCAAACAAGTCCTTGTTACTCACCCCCAAAAGTGTTCTCGAATATAAAACCCAAATTATCCGGCTGCATTACGCGAGAAACGACTCAACACATGACTCTGGATGGATGTGGTCTGTTATGGGTACCACAATTTGTTTGCTACTTTAACTACTAAAGCAAAGCTGTCGTCCTGCTTTGCTTAATCTATAATTAGGTAAAGAGAGGAAGCGGCACAGGAAAAGATGGAAAGCACTACGGCATGGCAAAGGCTGCGACTGCCAATACACTGTCATTTATAGTGTGTCCATTATGAGCAGACTGATTCACACTGTTAAACGCCTCATTCTGCACAGCATCCATTAGCAAAGTCACCAATGAAGTCACTTAGCTTTGCATATCAGCATTCTTTCTTAGCTTCACATTACAGTTCTTCAGAATCCTACAATACTACTACTTGGCAGAAGATTCTGATTCCTATTTATAAGACTGGGAGACCATTTCATGAGAACTACCAAAACACTGCATTTATTTCAGCTATTCTTTTATGATTATTGCAATTTCTATTTTATTAATGCCCTTAGTTTTGCTAATCTTCCTTGCCTCAGTTAGCACTTGTTCGAAAGAATACTATGACGCAAGGCAAGCAACTACAGAACCTGCTGTCCATTCAAAACAAAGAGAGTGGCTGAAGCTGCGAAACAAAGACCCAGGACATCCTGCAAAAACGGCATGGGATGGATTACAGACTACAGGCTCCTGATTGCTGAGGGCATAGGGGGTCCCAAAAAGCCCAAGTCAGCTTGAGGTCTGGGAGGAATCTATTGTGAATGTAAAATTTATACAGATGGACAGATAGCACTCTAATATTAACCAGTGACTGTAGGCACAATGTGAAATAAATGAAGAAATGTTATCGCTCCCCAAGCCCCTCAGCCCATGCAGTTTTATTGAGGCAGGGCACTGTCCTCACTGAAACTTTAAACACTGTGTATCCAAGCTGCTGCTGAATGCTGGTCGTAGCTCATTGTTTTCACCATGCCTACAAAACACTGAATTATTCCAGTATATGGTGGGATTGTGGGGTTTTTGTTGTTAGGCACTTTCAACAATCATCAGGAATATACCATATATACTGGGTTAGTTGTCCGAGCCTCATTTATTAAACATGGAAGAACAATAGACTCTTTTCTCTTGGCAGAGTTTGGGCTTCGGTTCAGTCCGTTTCATACTGCAGAAGTGCACCAAGCTATACACATGGGTGTTCTTTGTATCCCTCAAATATATTTTTGACAAAATCTAGAAACCTAGTTAGTGTGCTGCATGAAAACATCTACATATTTTACCATCCAATCAATACAAACAAACCTTGCTGGACCTCCACTTCCCCTCCACTTCCCCTCCACTAACCCTAACCCTAACCCTAACCTAACCACTCCACTGACTGATCAGTTTATTTACATGTCAGTTTGAATTTAGCCATATGCCGATGTCTGACCCGACCTATCTAAATCACATCCTTTGTGGCACCACCACATTTTTTTTGCTCACACTGTTAATACACTGCTTAGCGGCAGCTGGTGCTGCTGTGAACAGTCAAATGTTCTAACAGGCAGATAATGAGGACAGTACAGAGTTGATGTGCGCTGAAAAAAAGTATGACGCAGTGATGAATTTGCTTTGGTGTTTGGTGTGGACAACTGTAAAGCTATACAGAAACGCTTGAAAGCAGATCGAGATCTGCGATCCATGGATCGGCTGTTTGGTGTGCAAATAAGTACGAGTGAACAAAAGATCTAAAAATTAAAAATTTGATTGGTCCAAACAAGGCATAAAAGCCTTGCAAGGTGATCTAAAATGAATATGGAGTCTCTTAAATTGATTGCACCTCCTCATTTTGCACTCCTCATTTTGCACTCCTCATTATGGAGTCTCTTAAATTGATTGTACCTCCTCATTTTGCACTTCATTAACAGCAGGTTTGTATAAGATAAATCTAATATCACCAGACCACACTACCCTGTCTTGTAGGCACAAGGGCACCCTGTGAAATCTCACAGGCCTATGTCATTATATATCCATCCATTATCTTTAGCTCTATCCTGCTAGTTGAGGTCACGGGGCATCTGGAGCCACTCCCAGTGTCATCGGGCGAAGGCAAGGTACACCATGGACGGCTTGCCAGTCCATTGCATGACCAACACACACTCACTCACACCAATGGTTAATTTAGAGTAACCGATCAACCTAACATGCATGTGACGTGTGGGAGGAAACCGGAGTACCTGAAGAAAAACCCACTCAAGCACGGGGAGAACATGCACACTCCACATACTCCACGGCCCAGACCGGGATCCATACTCAGATCATCTTGCTGTGAGGAGACAGTTCTAACCGCTTCACCACGTGCTGCCTATGTCATTATATATATCAGTATATATATTAATTAATGATTATCTTTGGAATACATTTTTTACACAAACCAACAAAAACAAGGCAAGCAACAATTAGAATGTCAAGCAACGTCATATCCTTACTGTAGAAAGAGATTATCGCATTGTGAAACATAACATTCTCGCACTCTCTAAATACCTGCTCAGATTAAGTCTAAACCAAATTGTCTGTAAAACAGAATAGATAAAGTGAGCGAAGACTTTGCTTCTCCCTGAATACCACATATTACTCTCTCATATGTTCAATCTCTCTCTTGCTCTCTCAAATGCTATCTGAATAAATGAATAAAAAGGTGCTGTGCTGAGGGGTGGCAGTGAGTGAGTCATGGGTTGAGCTGGACTGTTATTCAGACCACACACACGCACGGTATGGTGGGCACTATTTAACAATACCATGTCACAATACGTTACCATAGGCTTTTCTGAGCATATCATGAATCTTGTCAGTATTTAAGGAACAGTGATCACGTCCATGTTACATTAAAAAGAGCAAATAATGGACCTGTTTATTTAGATTACGTATGTGAAATGTAAAATTAAAAAAACAAATAAATAAAAAAGACAAAGGCCAGAAAAAAAACAGGATGCATATCTTCAGTTAGGCCCGTGATAGCCACAAAATCATCTTCTTTGACCAGTATGTGGAAAATAACTTCTCAGAAGTTATTAGAAAATTATTTTTAATACTTCTCAGCTGGGGGAGAGTGAGGGGAGGGTTTCTTCTTGCTTTGGTCATTTTGAGACTGTTCCTAATACTGAATGTAGGAGCAAACATAGTGATTGTGCATAACATGAAGCTTAATGTTTGTGAACTAACAGTGGTGCACTGAAGGTAGTGCACTGTAAATGGTACACTGTAACATAGTTGACTTCTTGCACAAGCAAGATATCTTCTTGCACAAGCATGACATACAGCGTCCTACCACCCAAGCATGTTCAACCAGTGCAGCTCAACAGCCATACTTTAAGGACAATTTCACACTTGCTAATTACAATAAACTAAGCCAAAAAGTTCAGTCATTGTTTGCATAAGTATTTAACAGCGCTGATGCCTTGCACCTATATATCAACATCGTCTTTATATATCGCTGTCCAAAAAATCATGTATCTCCATTTTTGTTGATTTTTATTTTTCTATATTATTTGAACATGACAGCTATAGTTTATATTTTATGTATTTCATGATGAATGGGCCAATTTTAATACTTTAAAACCTAATATATATATATATATATATATATATATATATATATATATATATATATATATATATATATACACCTTCTTATATGCTAGTATGCACACCCTGACATTTTTATATTACATATCTTGAACTCAGCATCGTCGCTGTCATTCAGTCCATAAGGGCCATGTGTGTGACAGAGAGAAAGATGAAGAGTGTCGAGAAGATGACAGGAGAGAATGAGTGTGAATTACCGAACCATGGAGGAGACCTGAGGTGCCAGAGAGATTCTCAGCCATCCGAGTTTTCTAATCGCGCAGCCTCTTAAATACAAGCATTACATACGGCACACCTCCAGAGACTAAATCCCGCAGTGGTCAGCAGGACAGAGGAGGATCTACAGTTCCAATCTTGTTAGAAAGGAAAGCTCCTCCGGCAACTCGACGACCCATTCACTGTTCAAACGGGATGCGGCGCGCGGCTCATCATGTGGTTATCGTTTTCACTTGCTGAACGTGAAGAGCTTTCAGCCATCATTCTCTTCACCTCCGGAAAGAGGATACACAGACAACAAAATCACTTCTTCTCCAAAGAGGTGGACATGAGGGGGTGGGCAGGTGGGTAGGGAGGGGGGCGTAAAAAAAAAGCAGCACTGCCAATTTGCAAACCAGTTGTTGATTCATGGCTGGCGAATTCAGCGGCTCTTGAATGATACATAAAACTGCCTCGGCAAAGTTCCTTCTGTTTACTCATTTAAAATTTATCCTCTCTGATGCAGTGAGTTGAAAAACAATTTTTCATAAGCGTTCCCTCTAAAAGAGAAAAGGGGAGGAATTAGAATATGAGTCCATGAAAGACCACATGCCGAGATGGGCGCGAGAGACAGGCTGAGAATAAGGCAGACACAGAGAGCTATACTCTGAGAAGACCTGCTTTCTATAGAATGAGCTGCTAGAAAGGAATATAAAACTGCCTGTGACTTAATCTCACCCTTCTGAGATGATGGCCAGATACGAGGTGCCAGGTTCATACCTGCACATGCACAGAGGGAGGTGAATACGAAGCTATGCCGAGGCCTCTTTCAACCTTTTGAAACTTTATATATGCTTCCTTTGGCGGCCCTCCGCTGAATGCTCTCTCTGTGTTTCCCTTTGACTGAGCCAAGTAAGGCATCTGAGGGACATTGAGGGAGGCAGAGGAGCTGTTTTAGATTCCTGCTGTGTGCAGGCCCAGTCTCTGAGTCAGAAATGCTCTGTCTGACAACAATCACTGAAAAATGGGGTACGGCCAGGCCCGCAAACGGATCCCACCATCTGAGGACAGAGCCACCTGCACCAGTAGCTTGCTATGAGCTGACTACAGTTTTGTGCTGTTTCGGTTGATGACCTGGGAAAGAAGGTGACAGGAAAAAAACAATGACACAGATACATCACAAGCAATCAAGAATCCTTTCTAGATGATGGAAGGCGAGGGCTCTCGGATAAAGTAGTGCAGAAACACATGCAGACACAGTGTGATAAGTGGGCACTCGCTACGAAATCACTAGGATTTGTTTATACCCACTTAAACCCCACTTAAGTTGCACAATGATACATAAGTGGCTCACATATTTAGTCATTATTACCACCGCATGTGAAATTACAGAGGAACTCCACTGTTTTCCAAAACATTCTGCATAACTAAACAACTAAGATGTAAACAAAGGCATTGATTTCTATAGAACCAGACGTCTTGGAGTTTATACACCCAGCATTACAAAATGCTACTACAAGAAATAGCAACAAATATGTTAACTGATGCCTGCTTTTTATCCGGTGGGGACGAGGGGGCGGGGTTAGTCACAGTCTGCCCAAAACTTAAAGGTGCCACAGAATGCATTTAGTCCATATATTAAACTGTTTTCTGATGTTTACATAGAAAGGAATGTTTGGTTGAGGTGAAAAACCTTCAGATGAAGTTTTACATGTCCATTTACACCCTATGAATAACTCGAGCTGGTTGTCCTTTTTTGGTGAGCTCAAAAATAATTTCATGAGCTATGATTTGTTGATTTACAGCAACACACTGTGATGATCACACAGAAGCGAAATAGTGGAACTAGACACAAACAGGACAATAAAATGAACATTAGTACAAACAAAGATTATTTATACTTTATTTTCTATTCAGTCTGAGCATAAACTTGTCCTCAGGCCGTTTGGTTAGCTATACTAACCTAAGCTTACTTGGAACTTGTTAGTGTTATGTTACCCATACTTGCTACTCACTTTTGATTTCAACCACAAAACGAAGTACATTAAAGTTGTTACACTCTTTGAACCTCTAAAACAGTAAATACAATCACACCCCATGGGTGGTGTTTTGGGGGCATGATGCTAATAAAGCTCGCTTAGTATTATTTTAGGTTTGAGAAACTGTCTGAAATGCAGCGTGCAGAGTAAACACATTGGACAGCTTGTTTTACAAATTTTCTGTTCCACCTGTGTATTGGCAAGAACCTAGCAATACAATACATAGAGTGATACAGCGGTCACGATTCAATATATCGCGATATATTACAATACTGCACACAAAGTGATAATTCTACTATTAAAACACATCACTATATAAACAGGTTTGCCAATGTTTACAAAAGCATTGCACCCTTGTGCTGCTTGTTATTGTTGGAGTGGAGCTGAAAATGGATTACAACACTGCCATCTAGTGGTCAGAGGTTTAAACACAACACACAATGATTCACTGTCTGCCAGAATCTGTGTATCGATACTATGTTGTTGAGAATTGATACAGTATCACCAAACACAATATCCCGATATTTAATATAATAATAATAATATAATAATAATAATAATAATAATAATAATAATAATATTTTCTTATACCCCTAACTTTGATGCTAAAGAAGTTGCTGCATTTGGGTGAAACAGGACATCTGATGACCACGCCTAAAGACAGCTCTGTTCTTTGTAAAGAGTATGAAAACACCCAACATACTCTTCACAGCCTGGAAAGGTACAGATCTGAATGTATAGTCCTCCATTGCTTTTGCTTCATTGTTGTTGCTTCCTTCCTGGAACTTAAGCTGGTGCATGTAAATTTTGGGGGCATCGTTTGAATTACATAACAGTTCAGGATGTTGGAATTGGCTCAGGTACAACAGTGTTTGAGGTTTATGGTATGTCAGTTCTATGTACCAAACTGTCCTTATGTAACTATGATATATGTTATACATTATATAATATAAATTAAATATATACAATAAAAATAACATAAAAAACTGTTTTCCTTTCTTTGGCACCTTTAAGGCTAGTCTTCTCTGCTGTGTATGGAATTCTCTAAACCAGCACACACACTGAGAACAGATTCTCTTTTTTGCACAGGATCAGCTCCAACTGTAGTCTGAAAGCAGCAAGTTTAATGTGCTTGAAAAGCCTGTGTGTGTTCTTCTCTAATGCTGCCTAACTCTATCGATCACTGCAGTCCATTTGCTTTCCCAGGCCCAGGATCCATCCTTCTCTCTGCTCCTCTCCTCTCCTCTCACAGGGCTGGCAGGGCCGGGGCGAGGCCAGCGGCGTCTACTCTCTCCGTCAGCGGCGTCTAATCCTTCCCCTCTGAGGGATGGTGGGGGGAGATGAGGCCTTAATTAGTCCAATAAACTGCTCTGGAAGGGGTTATTGATACCAGACACTGAGCTCTAACAGAAGACTAGGCAGAAAGCGAGTGAAGGAGAGGGGTTCGGGGAGCTGAGGCTGCATGTTCAAAAAGCAGGTCATTCTCCTCCTCTCGTCTCCTCCGAGAGCCTCCTCAACAACCTTTTCATGCGTCCTTCAGCTAAGAGGCTTAAGAGGGAATGCTGACCCTCACACTATCAAAGATTATGAGCTGGAGGAAAACAACAACAACAACAACAACGACGCAACAACAATTTGTCAGGCGTTAAACGCGAGGGAATTATGGGTAATTAAAGACGAAATTACTTGTCTAAGCTGTCCTTGCGTCCTCCCGCACTCCTGTTTCGCCGCTCCGCCTCCTTCCCCGTTACGCCGGGAGCCAAGTTCGCAGGGAGGGAGAGATGGGAAGTGTACGCCACTGGTTTGTGATAATGCCTGGCCCTCTCCAGCAGCACAACTCTGGCTTTCGCTCAGGAAATTGATCTGGCTCTTTTCATGTCCACGAGAGGCAAGGTGACCCACAGCGGGTGCAGTTCAAGCTTAGCCTGCGCACGGCAAACCCGCCATTAGCGCTGAAGAGTCACGACTGCGAATACACAACTACAGCCCTGCGTGGCCTTCACTTCATCAAACGCGGGACGCGGCTTTGAACGGTGCAGGTACAAAGACGGGCAGCTGGTTTTGGTGGTGACCCAACTCCTTTTATCTGGCTTCTGCAGAACACCCTGTTATGCTTGGCTCCGTTTGTTAGACTAGTATCTACTTTTGTTTGTGTCCAACCAGCGTCCTCTCTGTTTACTAAATGCATGTGATGGTTTGGCTGCTTTCTCCATGGCACCCAGCACATGATCTTTCAAAGAAAACCCTCACTATTAGGCTCTGAATCCAAATGTTCATCAGGCGTATGTGATCAGTAGGTCACAACCAGGGCTGGATACTGTTACAGTGTTGCCCACAGTCTGTGGCACTGAAGTACCCAGACCAGACCAGACCACTCAGTACCCAGGCCAGATCGTGCAGCTAGGAGCCAGTGGCAGTACATGGATGGCTCTGAAACGTGTGGCGCTCAGTGTGGTGGTCTGGCTCAGGCTGGTGGTACTGCAACGGAGTCGCTTTGCACCTTATTAAGCACCAATCAAAAAAACAGCTGGGAGAAATGCAAAAGAGCGGAATTATTTATTTTTCATTTGCATATCTGCCAAAGGCTTTGGCCCAGGGGGAAATTGTATTAGGAGGAGTGATTAATTCACTCGTTTCTCTTTTATGGCTGACACCGGCTTTGCCGATTTACTGAGTCCACTGCGTGTTATTTTAAGTAAAGACCAAATGCCTGAAAAGGAAGTGCAGGCCTATTACTTTTATATATGAGCAAAATGGAAGAAGCCTGAGATGGATTGCTGTTGCCTCTAACAGGGTCTCTACCGCTTCCTCTCTCTCTCTCTCTCTCTCTCTCTCTCTGTTTCTCTGATCACATTCGGCTGCAGAACTCCTCTGAAGACCCAAACTGTCCGTGGGTGGACAGACTGGGGCGAATGCAGTCATAAGTCATTTTAAGGTCTAGAGTTCTCCGTAATCAAACTGAGGAGTCTAGGATTTCATTTGAGGCAGGCTTGAGGCAGGCGGGCTGCCTGATACAGCCTTTAACAGCATGTCTCCTCCCTCTCCCCGCCAAACGCGCCAGCGTCGCCACCCCTCCACACTTCTGCAATGGCACAGACGCAATCTCTCAGACAGGCGAGGGACAAGGTCAAACACCATTTCATTTTCTCCTTTAATCCCTCCGGCACTCTCATCAATACCCCCGTCCCTCTCCATCTCCCTCCCCGCCATGCATTTATTTAAAAGCGTGCTCTGCGCCCATGACATTATGGGCGACACAAAATCGACAGAAAAGAGAAAACAAGAGAGAAAAGCACGAGGACCAATATAGAATTCCGCCATGCAGAGCTGGCTTTCTCTGATTATGCCATTTCAATTTGACTGCTCACATATAATTAAGGATAACAACCCCCACCCAAAAAGAGGAAGAGCACTATAATTTTACTTACAGTAAAAAGCCCATTTGCGGTATTTATTTTGCAATGCTTCCATGTCCTCAAATAATTTTCAGAGATTAGTCCAATGAGCACAGTTATCTAATAGAATGCAATTTGAAGCAGAATGGCTGGGAATTGGCTAACTGAATTTGCACAGTGAATGAGGCTTGCGTTTTTCTGGCTGATAACGCTGATGAAACAGCTGTATTCATTACTTTAAAAAGCCGCCGCTGATAACTCGAAGAAAAGACGCTCGAGTGCCTGGCTGCACGTGCTGCCCCCTCTGTTTCAATTTCGTCGGCGTCCCTGTAGGAAAGTACACAACTGTGCCGTTTTCCCTTCAGTAACACGAGATTCATAACCCTGCAGCTCAATATGTGGCATTTCGGCAATAACATCGTTTTCTTTTATTGCTCTGCCCTAAGGGTGGCAAATCTAGCATCAACGTTGGAAGACATTTTCACGATACACGATACAGCAAAACGATTCCACAATTCTAACTATGAACTACCTGTTTTCAGCAGCTTTCCAAGCAAGCTGCTCTATAGGCAGTTAAAGCTGTTTAAGGCTCTCTTTTTAAAGAACCATGCAGGTAATCTGTGTTGACAATAACTAGGCATGCACCAAGTTTGTGCTATAACTGGATAAAACCCAAAACCAACAACTGAACAACTGAGTTAGGAAAGAAACTAACCTGAAGAAACTACATGTGTATAATAATAATTTTAATAATACTACTACTACTAATAACAACAATAAATAATGTTAATGTGAAATTAACTAATTTCAATGTGTAGATTACAGTAGGGCTGTGTATTGGCATGAACCTGCCAATACAATACCTATTATGATACAGCAGTCATGATTCAATACATCACGATATATTGCGATATAGCAAGCAAAGTGATGTATTGCATTTTTTTCAAATCCTACTATTAAAACACACCACTATATAAAAAGGTTTGCCAATGCTTACAATAGCATCGCGCCCTTGTGCTGCTTGTTAATGTTGTAGTGGAATTGAAAATGGATTACAACACTGCCATCTAGTGGTCAGAGCTTTAAACACAAGACACAGTGATTCGGTGTCTGCCAGGAATATGTGTCGATACTGTGCTTTTGAGAATCGATACAGTATCACTAAACATAATATCCCGATATACGATATTTTCTTACACCCCTAGATTACAGTATGCGCCACAAAATACAACTGCTGGTCATCCATGGGAATAAATTCCATTATGTTTTAGTTATACTTGTACTTTGACTGTATGTCAATATTTGTATGCTGTGCTCTGCAAATATCAAGAGGGATGTTGTTTTAGGAAGTGGTTTAAAGCTGTGGTGAGTACGTTTTTGGCATTGAATCCTCTTTTGCTGCTCAACAAGAACAGTCCTCGCAGGACACGTTCCTCACAGTAAGCGTAGAGTAGTTCCACACGATCATCTGTTGCTGTTCAAACTGATTGATTATGTCTTTACTGACTAGCATGAGAAAATAAAGAAAAAATTAAATCCCATGTTTATTATCATCCATTTATTGAGTGACTCCTTTTTCTATTTAGTCTAAAGTGAAATGTGGCTGAAATTCTGTGGTGTCTCTGCATAAACACTGTCATATCACCAATGTCTAGCCTGCTCTGCCTGATTCCCTACATGCAGCTATATAGAAGCACTGTCTTGTCTTTCACTCTATCTCTCTCTCTCTCCCTCTCTCTCTCTCCGTCCCTCTTTCTCTTCCTTTGGGGAGCCGTAAATGGAACAAGTCCATCACATCTTTTAACTACTTCTTCGAAGTTGCGAAGGCCTCCAGGGTCCGCACACACGTGTGCACACGTACGCATGTGCACACGCTAACTCTTGGCTCAATTTTCACCAATAATCCCCACTGGAACTCCAGGCATCTGTTCCCCGGTGGAGCTCTGACATCTGTTCGTGTGTCATCACATCTCTCTCTATTCCGCCTGCTCTGCTCTTTCCGTGGTTTTCGGAGAGACATCTCCTCCTCTCCGACTCCTCTCCGCTTGCCGGGCCATCTCTCTCCTGGCCGGTAACCTGACCTTATGCTTCCCCCTGCATTACTCAGACGCGCTCTCTGCCTTTCTCCCCCTACTCTCTCCATTAGACACGGCTCTGCCAGGCTTCTATTCTAAGCCCAGGTGATTGATTTTTTCCTAAAGGACACCTGACAGAGCTGGATCTGAGGCTGGAGGCTCCTCCGCTCAGGTATGTGTCATGCAGGGTGGGTGCTTTTACGGAACCGGAAGAGAAAAATTTGAACAACAGTAAATGGAGCCCGTGCACACGTCAAGCCATACCATACACCTGTGGCTTTCGAGTAGCGCCACGCGGCTGGGGTGGGGCGACGCGACTCTTTATAGCACTGGGGTTTGTTTGGGGTTCAAGCCCATATTCATGCTTGGCTAATCCTTCCAGCCCTGCCTGGGTGTCAGAGGCGCTAATTAAAGGCTAATGCTTGCGCGGCCTCCCAGGGTCACTCAAAATGAGCAGTAAGACTGTATTAAAAGCCCACTTCATTGTTCCGAAAAAGAAGGGGGCCCACACATAATGGGCGAATGCAAATGTCTGGGGTGCGTCTGTTAACAAGCAGATTAAAAGCAACACACGCCGGACTTCTGAACGGCAAGAGAAAGAGCCTTGTAAAAGCATTAAATCAGCGAATTAGCAGAGAAGCCGCAGTTCGGGTGTCAGGGTGGGACCCGTCTCTGTGCTAGTCGCATGGATGAGAGAAAGCTCAAATCCTTAATGTCTTTTAATGTGATTAATGGTCACAATGGGTGTTTTTTTCTTTAATGGGCATCCAAACAAAAAAAGTTTCTCATAAAAAAAAAAAAGAAAAAGAAGGAAGCATGTGTGAAATGTGTTCAGTGTGAGTATCTACATTAGGGACAGGTGAAGAGCAAAGAATCAAAGAACAGAGAGGCGTTTGAAAAGGCCCATTAAAGCTCTCTGAAATAAAAGCAAAGTGCATGCGGCCATTAGAGAGGGCCTGAGTATTATCTATAATTTCTTATCAGTCATTTAGGTCTCGCTGACAGAGCGCTGGAGAGTTTCTGTGTGTGTCTGTGCGAGTGCTATTAGCACATTGTGGCCTTCTCTCTGACAGTGGACTGAGAGGTCATCATGTGACAGGGAAATGGGCATTTGACGGGCTGTTGGGGAAAAAAAAAAAGCTACACTCCTCTGACTCCGCTGAGGCTTCTGACAGCCATTATTTTAGTAAGAAACGGCAAACACTTGAGCTACCACAACATGGTGCTGTCACATACCCGGCAGGGGGGTGAAGTGGGGCCGGTGCCGTTAACAGCCCTTTCATTCGGGCAACCATGAGAAAAATAACCACGGTAATAGTAGACTTCACTCACTGATGATATTATCTTTAACCATTAAAAATGATTCTTTTAACCAAGACTTGCCAGCTAACAACATTGCCTAACAATTTGCATAATTAATAGGACCAATAACGTATTAAAAAAATGTTTTCTTATAATGTGTATGTTCTACATCAGTTTCACATTAGTATAGATTTGCTGGAAAATGTATATGAACATTTTACATGCCGGAGGCACGTATGTATGTGTTTAGGGTTTTTTTTTCTTTTTTTTCTCTCTTTCTTTTTATACAGGCTGTGTTGGACTGCCTGTTGAATTTCGGCTGCACCAATCATCATCACTGCTGTCCGGCTGGAGGCTTCTGTTTGCATTCTTTTCTAATTGAATACAAAAATATTCATAATAAATCATACTAGCAGCATAACAATCTGAATGAACAGCAGAATCTTGATATTTTTCCATGAATTAAAAAAAAACATAGTGTCAAACTGCTTGATATTGTTGGTGTGGGTTGACAAGCAGCAGTAAAAATGCTCATGGCAAAATCAATAGCAGTAAACTGTGATATGCTCATATCACTTGATGGATAAAAGGGGCCTACCTGAGAGGACGTGTGTGGTGGGGGAAAGCGTTTGGTGGTTTATGTACGAGGCTGGTAAGTTGCTCTGTTCTAGGTTTTAAGCTACTCATTGTGTCCCCCCCGCCCTTCTTGCTCTTTCTCTCTCCACTTTTCCCACGAGTGTGGACAGGTCAGGTTGGGCGTGCCTATACATCATATGTAGTCAAACACTTGTAGTCTAACACTGTTAGATACATTAGGTAAGGGGCAGGTGCCACCCACTGTATTTTGGTTAGGTTTAGTTTTTTGGTTAGGCAGGGTAGATGTTTTGTTTTGTTCTTTCCGTTGGCACTCTCCATAGTCCACCTCGCTTGTGTTTTGTAATTCTGTGTTTAAAGTTAGTTGTGTTTGTTTAACGGTATATGATTTATTTTCACCCACCATTATTTATTGTTAAGTTTGTTTATTGTCTGTAGTATCTACCTGTTTGTGAACTGTGTTTTTCTGGAGAAATATTAAAAGAAAGTAAAACTAGTATTGTTTGTAAATGCAACTACTGCTCTCCCTGTCCTTCCTTTCCATCCACCATCACACTCTGTATGTTACTTCCCTCCACCCCAAAAGCCATCGGCAGGGACTGTAACAGAACATCAGACAGATGTTCAGATTTGGCTGATACTTGATAATTGATTGAAGAAGTAAATCAGAATGCTTCTGTTTGCATTCTGTTCTAATTTAATAATTTTTTTTATAATAAATCATATTAGCAGCATAACAAACTGAATGAACAGCAGAATCTTGATATTTTTGCATGAGTAAAAAAAATCGTAGTGTCAAATTGCTTAATTTTGTTTGGTGTGGGTTGACAAGCAGCAGTAAAAATGTTCATGGCAAAATCAGTATTAGTAACTGTGATATGCTCATTTCACTCGTTACTAATGTACAAACACTGTAAAACACCAACTGGAGACCATTTCCTGAACAGCTGAGCCAGGGTTGTTTAGTAACCCTACATATCTTGTTAACTAATCAGTTAATGGTAGAGTTAATGGTCATCAGGTTGTTACACAGAGAGCCAATGTTGAGAGACATATGGACTCTAAGGCTAATGATAGTCTTTATGCTTGGTGTCACCTTTAGCCTAGCCCTGCTAGCTAGACCTGTGAGTAGTCCAGGACTGCCTGTGGTGTTGTCAGCTGCGTTACACAGCAGCAAGGTCTTGAAACCTGTTGGTTCAATCAGTCCAATAAATCTGCCGAAAACCGCTGCTATTGACAGAATGAATGACTGTAATAATTACTGAACTCCAGCGGGGTCTGATGCTCAGAGATGTAAGCGTGAGTGATCTGGATGCAAATGACTTCAGAGTCAGATGGGAAACACCATCCAGCACCATTTTTGCTGAGCCAGAGAAGCTACCTTCTGCTTATGTGTACACATCCTAGGTTTCTCTATCAGAGCCCGACAGATATAGAGCTCTATATATAATCTATTATTTGATACTCTTTTTTTTAAAGAAAAGCTTAACATAACCCCAACGTCCCTAATATTTATCATGTAAAATATGAGCATCTTTACCAAGATAACCAAATGCAGGTAAATACATTAATACGCAATGCAGTTTTAAATACACTTGTTTTATTGGTAAGCCTAGTACTATGAACAAAACTGCAAGCAATTTTATTATAGTTTTGAGTCAATTGTATAAAAATGCAAATATAAAAAAATAAATAGCAGATTCATAGTACTTATAATATTATACGCTACTACTTACACATGGCTAACTATACAGTAAACTGATACGGTGACCTAAAGTAAACATTATCGCTGAATATATCTAATACTGCATCACTGTCTGCAACAAGGGCTTGCAAACATGGAAATTTTACACTATAGTGTTACGAACACAACTTAACATCTATCGTATTATCATTTAATCTATGACTATCCGGATTACTCGCAGGAGCATCTCAACATGGGTGTTACTCATCAGCTATACCTTAATGTCTCACCGGCTTTTTAAAAATGTTTGCTTTCCTTTGTTCTGGTGTTGCATGGATTTGAATTCTGTTCGGCTTTGTGAAGGGGCATTAAATCGGATGCAACACCGGCTTTCACGTTACTGTAGGAAAAATAGACATGGTTGACATTAATGTTGACCAGAACTGTGTAGGCTAAGAGAAGAAGTGATGAGTATAATTGTATTATTATTAAAGTAATGCATTTCAGGAGACAATTACCAATTTACCATGAACACAGACTATCAATGTTATGGGGCCTGGATTATAGTGTTCACTGGGTGGTTATATATAATATCACTACATGGTTAACTAAAAAAGGAAGGAAAAGCAGGATGAATTGGATTCTAAGGGAGGAAAAAGAGACAACAAATAGATAGAGTGCTGGCCAGCATGTCTAGAGTTTGGGGATCAGCCTTATATGCAGTTTGGAGGCTGTAGGTTACATGAAACCATGAGGTTTGGGACTGAAAATGAATAGGACTCTATAGGGAAAAAAGAGGGATGAAAAAAAATCAGTGGGTCAAACCAACACTGCACTCATGGTCGGTGGTCTGCCCTGAATCAGTGTATTGGAAACAGTGTCTGTGGGTCAAGCAGAAGTTCAGTAGACTGGTGTGCATTTTTTCATCTTATTCATTGTCTATGAAAAAAAAAAAAAAACAGTTCTTTTCCGGAATCCACACATCCGATCAAAAAGCTGTATACAAGCCCAAATCACACAATCATGCCGGACAATCTGGAGGTAGAACAGTGCTGATATTTAAAAAATTGCAGAACCAGTTATGTGGTAAAGATCTGGCAGAAAGCAAAAAACTAATAACAATATAATTGCACATTGCTTTGCTTGTCAATTCGCAACCCTAACTTGTAAATATGACTAAAGTCCATTCTAATGTTTGTTTATAGATATGCCCACCACATGGAAAAGAAAAGAAAGCATGATCTGGAGAATACATAACCTGCTTTTGTTAACTGAGTTAAAAAAGCACATTAATCTAATAGTGAATTCACATTTACTGAAGTTTAGTGTTTTTTAAAGGACATTCATATCAGCCAATAATATCAGCATGCTGATTACGGCTGTGCTATCTATAGTTTTTTAATTTCTGTTATATATTTTGAACAATTAAAATATTTAATATTTACTTCAGTTGTTGGACATTGTTCTTAAACTAATTTAGTCTGAATACAATGATGTTTTCTGTTAACATGTCACATGGTATTCTGGAATCTTTCTTACAAGCCTCGTAAACCATTAAACACTGTCAGGAGGGATGGGCTCTATGATTATGTCTCCAGTCACTAGTACTGAAAGAACGATGTGAGAGTTGAAGCTTAGTCTTTGTAAAAAAAGAGGCACAGTTCAGATACTGTGGTTGTGGTTTGATGATCTTTAATACTATAATTAATCTAGTAATAAAGAAGAGAACTGCAAACTGCCTGAGCTAGAAGAGCTAACATCTCACATCACCCAACAAGTTTAACAGTCTTACGGAGAATCTTACAGCCTTGCTGCGGTTTAAATGAAATCTTTTCACGAATGAAAGATGCTTTTTAAAACCCAGAGTTAAATGAGTTATTATGCCATGGCAACTCAGTTAACTGTCAACAAACACAAGTCTAGGACGTGGAGTTTCGGCTTCACACATCTTCATCAGCAGAACCCACCAACATCTCCAGCTAAGCTTGCACTAGAAGCATGAATGACCAAATTACGCTTTGGGCTACCCCGCCCCCGCCCCCGACACACGCACACACCTCATGTTTATTCCAATCTGATGTTGATACATAATGAATATTGATGCTGTCACTGTGACATATTTAGGGCGCAGCGTAAATCAACATGGCTGCTGTAGATAAATAAACAAATCCAATTAAAGAGCGTGTTAGCAAGGCTGTGCTTACCTCAGCTCCTTTCCTCTACACACCCATACACGCTTACACTGATCTGAAAGCCCTCCACCACCCCCACCCACCACGGCCTCATGCTGACTACTAAACCACCCACAACCCTCCGTAATTTATAACTTCTGTGATCTACTGCACATGCACATGTCAATCACTCTGTCCCAAAATGATGGGTGTTGCCTTCTCATTCTCTCGGCTACAGCAGCAGCAGAGCAACCATCGATCTGCTACCCTGAGGAGAATACTAATCACACCAGCCCCCTTCACTCCGAGTCACTAAACACCACTCTCTTAACCCTAAAGCCTACACCTACGTGTATACATACAGGAGAGAGAGAGAGAGAGAGAGAGAGAGAGAGAGAGAGAGAGAGAGAAAGAGAGAGAGAGAGAGAGAGAAAGAAAGAGAGAGACACAGAGAGAGAGAGAGAGAGAGAGAGAGAGAAAGAGAGAGAGACAGAGAGAGATACAAAGAGGAGAGAGAGAGAGGGAGAGAGACAGCGAGAGAGAGAGAGAGAGAGATACAAAGAGGAGAGAGAGACACATAGAGAGAGAGACAGCGAGAGAGAGAGAGATACAAAGAGGAGAGAGAGACACATAGAGACAGAGAGAGAGAGCGAGATACAAAGAGGGGAGAGAGAGACAGACATAAAGAGAGAGAGAGAGCGAGAGAGAGAGGAGAGAAAAAGATAGAGAGAGAAACAAAGAGACAGAAAAAGTGAGAGACAGAGAGACACAGATACAGAAAGACAGAATGAGAAAGAGAGGCAGAGATACATAGAGAGACACGTATATAGAAAGAGTTTGAAAGAGAGACAGAAAGAATGAGACAGGCATATAGAAAGAGACAGAAAGAGAGACAGATACAGAAAGAAACAGAGAGAGACAGAGATACAGAAAGAGAGAGTGAGAGACAAAAACAGAAAGAGAGAGAGAGAGAGTGAGAGACAGATACAGAAAGAGAGAGTGAGAGACAAAAACAGAAAGAGAGAGAGAGAGAGAGAGTGAGAGACAGATACAGAAAAATAGAGAGAGAGACTGGGAGATATACAGAAAGAGAAATAAGGAGAGGGTGAGAAATAAAGAGAGAGATGAGAGACAGGCAGGGATAGAATGAGACAGAGGGAGATACAGAAAGAGAGAGGGTGAAAGAGACATAAAGAAGAGGAGATGTATTTGTGAGTGAGAGGGAGAGAAAGAGGGATACATAGATTCAGATAGAGACCGTTTTAGCTAGAGAGAGAGAACAAAGAGAGAGAGAGAAAAGAAAAAGAAGAAAAGAATACAGGAGAGGAATAAAGGGAGGCTGTTAGGAGCGGCAGGTTTGAAGGTGAGGGAAATGATCTTGAATATGTTCTCGGGGAGGCTGAAGTGGTGAGTATTCAAATGAAAGGGATTTCTCATACGGGCTTTCTCTCCCTGATGCTGCGGTTTGTAGTAACAGTATAATGGAGCCTGACAGTACAGAGAGGACTGAGCATTAGAAATGGCAAGAGATCACACAGAGTTTTATCATTCTTGCTGCGGCAGACTCACACACACACTCACACACACACACTCGCACTCGCACACACACAAAGACGAATGCAGCTACTGGAAATACCACAGTGAAACACGTCGGCAGGCATCATCGTCGTGTGTGTTTTGCCATTTGAAAAGTGTATCCATTGTTCCTCGCCTTCAGGGCCCCGAGTCATGGCGGGCGCGCACTTTTGGAACGGAAACGTTTCCGATGGCCTCGGTAAGACTGGCTGAGCGCGCTTTCTCATAACAGTCCTGCGTGTAGAAAGCAATTAGCCCAGCCCGCTCCGGCCTGTCTGAGCTCCTCTGAACCCCGCAGCGTCTGAGGTCGACCGCCCTACAGGTCAACATGACAACCGATCTCTCCGCATTATCGGGCCCTTGCCCTTGTCCACGCTGCTGTCTGACATTTCAAACCCATTCCATCAAGCCTTCTATCTTAATTAACATTTACCACAGAGGGGCTGGGCAAGAACCGCACATGTTCCAGAGAGAGAGCACGGAAGGGCTTGAGGGGCTTAAGTGGTCGCTTCAGAACCTCTGGTGTCACTCAAGGCAAACGCGCAGGAACCCCCTCATGTTCCACTGCACCAATTGGCATGAATGCTAATGTCTGAATTATGACTGTAAGCATTCTTTTTAAAAAATAGGTTAACTTATCAATCATTCCTTCAATTAATCCGGTAGTCTACCCAGCAGAATTCAGGTTATAACACAGGTAACGCTTTTAAATGTCTTTCAAATGCCATCCTCCTGCATTGTGTTTGTTCTGGTTCTGTTGTGAATGAATCGTGGACCTCGCCTTTTTCATTTCCTCTCACTTTGCTATAATCATTCAGAGTTCCATCAGTATTACAAGTAGCACAGGAGTGGGCAATATGATGATATTTGTTTGTTATCATAATCTCTGTTGTTACCCTGATGCACACCATGCATTACTAGGCAGTATAAATCACCCAAATCAACAATCAAGTCCATGTTTTCTTAAAAAAGCACAATCTGTCATGCATAGCACAATAGCTAAAATGTTAATCATCAGCATGTTCATAGATTTTGATATATATACGTGTCAATGTATTGTGATTTGCATTGTGTATTGGGAAAGTACCTTTTAGGTATGGCTTGCTATAGGCATGCACAGAGATGTATCATGGGACTTCTGGGTCGATGCAACATGCAACGCTATACGGTACACATCTTTACATCATGCAAACCTGCTTCCTGTAAATGCCATCACACCTTGAACATCCCGCATCACACAGCATCCAAAAATTCTAAATCACTGTTTTTAATGGAGGCACCAATGCCCAACCGCTCCGAGCACAAGTTCAATTCTTCAGTGCATCACAGTGCTGCATGCAGCATATTGATAACACTCCACATCAAATGAGACCCCAGAAAGACACATGGAAAAAAACAGCAGCCAGAAATATAGATAAACAGAGGCTAATGGTAGATGGTAAGTTAGCGCTAGCTCAAAAAACATGCAGTCTGTAAACATGTAGTAAACAGAAGCCAGGTGTGATAAATGGGGCTCAATGCTTATTTTATGTAATTTATTTATAAATAGAATATGAAAATGAACAGTAACCTAACACTGATCAGCTCTCTCTGCCAGTAAAGGTGGGCAATATGATAAAACATTAATATTGCAATACCTAAAACATCTGCATGATACATTATATGTTACAATATTTCAATTTTCAGACATGTGGCCAGAGGAACAGAGAAAAAGAATCATCAGTGCTACATTAAAACATACTATCAGAAACTTTGTTGACTAAATTAGATTTTTGAGTAATTTTGTTCTTTTTATAATAAAACATCCAGTTCATTAGTGTTCTACAAGTACTGGCGATGTCTGCAATATGTAGAAAAAAGATTGAGTATTGTATTAATCACAATAACAATCTATATATTGTCATACTGCACTAAGTCAATAAACTGCACTACAGAGAATAGCTGATCCAAATTCATCACCTTGTTGTAACCGTTGTAGCTTTTGGGTTGTTTTTGATGTTTTTGTTTTCCGAAGGAAGCGATTAACCAGCAGAACAGCTGTAGGTTTTGCTTGTGTGCACAGGAGACATTTTAACTGTGCTACAGAAACACAGCCAGCATGAACTAAACGTTAATGGTGGTCTTACAGCATACAATAATGGCGTCAACAAATATCGGTTGAAAATATTGGCCAAATCTAAGTATCGGCTATATTGCAGTGATTTTTAAACATGCAATATTCTGCTGATATCATGCTAACATCATCCTGCATCCCTATTTTTCAATAAAAAAAAACAAAAATACAGACAAACATATACTATTTAGAATATTATTCAAATTTAACAAAATATACTTGGATGTCTGTCAGTATATGTTTTGGGGGTGGAAGGGTGGTGGCACTGAAGTGCAGCCTATGTCTGGGAAACCTTTAGAGGAGCTTACAGCGTACACTTACAAAGTTCAATACTTCAATACAGCAAACAATCTTCAGTACTTCAATACTTGGCAGTATATTTGTCCTGAGATGGTGTTTTTCTGCTTCCTTCTTTGGTTTTCCTTGAATGACAGGTTCTTTTACAAATAAAAGAGTGTGATCTCTTCAGTTTAAAGAAGCTCCATATAATCGTTGTTCATCTTCCCTTCAGAACATGTTAAATGAGGTCATGCTCAAAACCCTGTAACATTTGTATTGATAAAAAGGCTGAAGTGAAAAAAACAGTCATGTTAACTGTGCTCTAAAAACATGGATCTGTTTGCACTCATTCAATAAATATCTTCTGTTCTGACTGTGAGCGTGATTAGTTTTGGTCAAGTAGCCACCAGTGATCGCCACCAGTGCTCCATATCGCCACCTGTGCTCCATATCGCCACCAGTGCTCCATATCACTACCTGTGCTCCATATCGCCACCAGTGCTCCATATCGCCACCTGTCCTCCATACCGCCACCTGTGACCGCAACCTATTGTCACCTGTCCTTCCTAAAATCTATTGCAATCTTTTGGAATGATCATGCAGATAATAACAAATATTCTAGAGTATGCTACATATTTTTGAAGTAAACGGTGGCAACAACAGAAATCCATACCACCACCTGTGCTTCATATCGCAGCAGAAATCTATTCCAACTTTTCTTCAATTGACTTCGTTGGCCGTGTTGACTAATCGTTGCATCCCTAGTTTGCAAAAAAATAGATTAATGGCCCACAAATCCAGCAGCATGAACAAACGTGTGACATGACAAGGTAAAAAAACCTGTGCAGGTCTTCAGTCTTTGCAGTAACCAAGACGCAGTGCAAGGGAAGCTCTGCGCTGAAAATGCCGTGATTTTAATAATTTAATTTGGGCATTTGAAGCCGGCCTGTTCCCACTACAGACAGCAATTTAAATTTCAGGCAACTAAGCAAAACTAATGGATAAAATAATAGTTATTCAGCAGGGCTCCTCTGGCGGGTGAAATGCATTTCATTTAAAGATTAGCGGTAAGCTGCTCTATTTTCTCCTCTCTCTCTCTCTCGCCGTGAGAATGTGACTGTAAGTGATTTGGCTTTGAAGGGACGGGGGAGCGAGTGGGAGTGACCTTTAGGAACGCGGTAATATGGTCAGACTGAAAATCAATGCAGACACAGATAAGGATCTTTGTATTAAGAGACCTTTTCACCAGCCTTAAAATTAAGCATTAATGTCATGTTTGCAACATGTACGCTCACTCAACAGCTCCCCCCTTTCTTTTCCAGGCTTTTTTTTTTTTTATCCAAGCCGAGCGAAGCAGACAAGGGAGCAGTCGAGGGAGATAAAACTCCCAGTTCAGAAGATAACACACCCATCTCCCATCAGGCCAGGGCTTTGAGCTGGAGGGCCGGGGAATGCTGCGAGATCTCTGGGAGTGGCTAGCAGGACTCCTGCAGAGCCCGCCATGGAAAACTCAACATCCTGAAATTAGCCTCCCTCTCAGCATCGCGCCCGGCTCGCTCTCCAGGCCCCTGGCTGCAGTGCGTGTCTGCTTTCGGATGCAGCGCGGGGCGCCTGCTGTTGCTGTGATTTAAAGAGGGCCACCGAGGATAAACAAAGCTATGGGGCGCATGCAGCTTCGAGTGGAGTTAAAAGACCCCCTTCCTCGCCCCTACCTAACACAATGACTTCAGGAGCAGGAGTCTCTTTACCATATCTTGCCTGAGGGCTTCACAACAAAGCGATGTTTATAGTAGAAGGAATTTATATCACTCCGAACTTCATAGCTCGGCGCAGCTGTAACGAAGTCCCTGCATAACTAACGTTAGCCACGCACACATGGGAACGACCCAGTAAGGAGTGCATGCAGGATAAGGCTCTTTGACTCACTCGTTTGGGATTACTGCACCATATTGTATGCCACCCATGATCATAAGACAGCAGACCAGGCCACGTGCCTTACACCAATCCCCTGTGGCCCCTTATACAGCTTTTCCAACCCCGGTGAAACATTCAATCTCAATATCTGCTTTGATTTGGTGTGCTCTGTCTGTGTCAGCTTCTGCTAGGTCTGGTTTACATGCAATTAGCTAGGACTCTAATCTACATTAGAGCAAAGGGCACAGATCCTACATCTTACTTCTTTTTCTCTGATGTCTATAAGTCGTGTGTGGGTTTATGTTTTAAAACATGACCATTTTCCAAATTATGCTTATCCCTTACAATTAAACATCCTTCTTATTAATCCTTGTTTTAAGACGTAGATGTACAGCATTTGAGCTCAGATTGGCTGCCATGTAACGTGTCTGGTATAAAAAGCAGTACAGGCTAAAACTCTCCTTATACCGTCAGTGTGAATGAACTGGGATAAATTGCTGTAGATTGAATAGGCAGATATGATATTAATAGGATGTACAATGATATAAGAATCCTATCAGTATTGGCAGATATTAAAAAAAAAAAAATAGACCAATATTTAAGACTGCTATCAGCTGATGTATGTATTTTATTCCAGAAACACAGAGTGTTCAGGTGAGGCTGGGCTACTAAGGCTGTACCTGGGTCAGCACAAGAACTCCACTATTTGTTCATTACAGTCATTAACATGTTATGCCATCATTTTTTCATGTAAATTATAGGAATCAGAAAATTCATTAATGGGTTTAGTTTCTATTACAACCACTAAGAAAGTCAAATACAACAGAATTATAGGAGTACCAAAAAAATTAACCAAAATGGGGCCACTGCGCATGATGCAGGTTTATAATAGCAGCTTATTTGAATTGCCGACATAGACAGCATTTTACATCATAGTATGTAGGCTGTTCCAATTCTTAGATACCTTAAACATGTTGTCTACTAAGGCACCTTATTTTGGCTGAATCATAAGGCATTCCCATTATTCAATGCAGGCAAAACTTTCCAACATGGCGGAAAAAATTCGAAGCCACGAGTAGAGAAGTCATGATCAAATGAAAGTTATTCCAATTCTCATGTTGCTTGTCATGCTACCACACAAAATAGCATTTTATATGCAACTTTGCAACTAGTTTATGATCGTGTAGCATATTTATAAACCTCAGGTTATTGTTTTGGATAGCTGGATGGTAAGCTTAGCAAGATAGCCAGTAGCTAAACTCAGCTAAAACAGTGGGCATGTGCAATAGGCAGGAACAAGCCATGATGCAGTCGCTCTCTAACTAGAGCGTCCCAATAAACTTAGGCAGCTCACTAGGTTTTGAGACAGACCCATAATATCATGTTATCATATGGATATATAAATAATTAACAAATGAAAGCATTTAAAGTTGGAATTTTTAGAAAAACTAAACATGGGAGGCCAGAAAATGTGAAACTAATTGATAGCTTTACTCACTTATATTGTAATTTCTCATCTTTGTCACTATGGGCTTATTAGGCTACTGTATTTCTCTTTTAACATAATAAAAACATCCTAACTGTTAATAAATAAATAAATGAATGAAACATTTTAAATTCAAATGCATCAGTTGTTTGTGGGATTCTCTAAGTTGAGATGGGGGTCTCCCAGCGGCTACAGGACGTAATCAAGCTGGCGTATGAGGCTGCTGGCCATTCCCTGGCCTGTAAACAGACTTCCTGCCTACATTATATGCACATTAAATCTACCCTGTCAATCACAGAATGGCAGCTTAGCTATGCACCTTATCTGTATTGTATCAAACGATTGCACTTAACTGTGATAGGGTCCTTAAAAAGACCTTAGAATTCATCTGAAAAGTGATTATAGCTAGTCTACCTTCCCAGCCATTCCACCTCAGGTCTCAGCTTCTCTCAACAGTTTATAACCAGTGCATGCTGTCACATGGGTATTTTTTTAAAGAAGATGCACCACAATATATTTATATTTATCCCCATTCATGTTTGTTTTATCCTGTTATTATTAAACATGCTGACTGACCAAAAAAAAACTCCACTGATGAGCCTCTGACAGATGACTAGAGTCATCAACTTTGAGAGTGTTACTGTGCTAAAATATCACTGTGTTAACTTTCCTGCAAATATACACAGGCATTACGTTTCACTGCAGTGCTAATCCAGGTAAAGGTAGTCCCCAATCATTACATATTATAAACGTTCAATATCAGCATCAGCAGATATGCACATAAAAATAATTGGACACTGGCATTGACCCACAATTTTTTTACTAGTGCAACATTAATGTGCACACAGCACAAAAGCAACTCATTCAAAATGTCTCTGCAGTTCATTTCCACAGATGAACAGTATAGAGTGATGAGTAAACTGTACACTTTGACATTTTAACAATGTATCGAAACATTCAACTCTATGATTTTTAAACAAAGTCACAGAAGCTTAGTTTTCCATGGTACGGGCCCTTTAAGCACACTATATTCGTTATTGGTTTTCTTCAACAGGAGCACAAAGAAAGAGTATTGAACTGGCTGCCGATGCCAGGAGGCTGCTTTGTCTCAGGCCATGTTAATTCACAACTAAATAAAGCCAACCTGTATAGAAATGGCTGAATTCCCACCACCACCCAATGGAACTGGTATGTAGGGACGTGCACATGCTTTGTATGCAGCTGACACTTAGCCAAGTTGACTTCCTAATATTCTTCAATGAATACGAGCAGGTGGTCAATCCAATACGCTGTTGGCATCCAACAGCCCACGTTCGGAGATCTCAGCACTTTGCATCACAAGCTTGAGCAGCCATATGCAGCATCAGCCATCACTCTGGGTGAGTGTTCTCTACATTTCCCTTCAACTGTGAACTTCGGTATGAACTTCAGTGCTACAGATGTCCACTAGCCTTCTACTTTTTCATCAATCGTAAAAAAGCGTCTCGCTTTAATGAGCAAAAAGCACCACAACAAGAGCTATTCTAGGCCCTAAAATCAACAGGAAAGCAATTATGATGTGTACATTGAGGGCACTCCATTCGGCCATTAGCAGTAGATGGAGTTCCTTCGTATTGACCGTTCATGAGAACAGCATGTGGCAGATCTTGGACAGCAGCTCGTGATTTAATCAGCAGGCTAGTTAAGCAGTTAAGTTTCATTCACTATACAGAGATGCCCACAAAGACAGACCCGCCCTACTTAATACAATCAATCTCATGCAAACGTAATAGCAGCAACAGATCTGCAATACTGTGAGGACACTGGAGAAGAGAGTGCTTGTGCTCAAGCCATGGGCACAGAGACTATTGCAGAACATGAAGGAAGGAGGGGAAGCAGCACTGAGACTGTGCAGTGAGGAAAATAAAAAATAGCCACGCGTCTATCACTCATTTCACCGCGCTGCTGTGTCTATACAGCAGACTGGAGATGTACAGCACTGCCACTCATCACTGCTGCCTCCATGAACCCATAAACCAAGCACGGCTGCCCGGTTTACCTCAAAGCAACGACACAGTGTCAAGGACTCGGGCAGGAGCTCAACCCCACCGCGTAAGAGGCTCAACACAATTACTCTGCCAGCACAGTTACGCTGCCCACAATGTTGTCACAACGTTGAAATGTAATTCATCAGAAAGTTGTGACAACGTTATCTGACAACGTTGCTACAACCTCCTGGAATCCTTCATACGGTCCATTATATCTGTATTGAGCTCCAAGGGATTTGGCTTAGTTGCCGACAGATAATCATATTAGAAAATAACGTTATTTAATAGTGACAACCTTTTATAGACAAGCTAAAAAAAAAGCCCACCACCTCCTGCCAGCTGGGTAACCGTTATTTTTTTCCCTCACGTATACTCGCCGTCAGCAGAGGTTCAGAAGACAGAGCAGCCGAACACCACAAAACATCTTCTGGTAACGTTACAGCGGCGTTATTTCACTCGACACGGACCTGCCCGGTCTTTAAGCCCGGCTCAGTAGTGTGAAAGCATCACATGCCATATTGTTCTCCGCTAAATGGTGGCCTGTCCTCTCGTGCAGGGAGGCGTAGCTCGCGATGAATGATTTCTAAACTTGCGGCGTTTGTGTGGCGCTCCACTGCAGAGCCATCCCGCAGTCCAGCCCCGACACGGAGACGCGGAGAGCGTTCGCTCACTTCTCCTCCAACATCGACACGAACGAGGGGAAACGCGCCTCACGCACGGAGACACGCGACATTCAGGGCGTCCTGTTTCACGGAGCCCCGCAAACCCGAGCAGAGAGTCCTCGGCCATTTACCTGAGGAGCTCCATTAAGCTGCGGCTCTGCCTCCGTCTCGACGCCACGAAACACGCTGAAGTCTCGCAAATGTTTCTTTGTCGACTGTGTGTTTCCTTCCCTAAGTGTGTGTGTGTGTGTGTGTGTCAAGTCTACTCACCTCCCGCCGTCTGTAAGCATCCTCTCTCTCTCCCTCTCTCTCTTCCTCTCTCTCTCTCTCTCCCTCTCTCTCCTCTTTTTCTCACAAACGGCGGCTCCCCGAGCTGTAGCGGACCGAGCGCCCTACCTCAGGGCCATGCCGGACACAAACCCGGTCAGTACCGCTCCCTCTCACTTCCACTAGCGCTAAAATAAAGCCACCCTCACTGAAGGGAGTACAGCGGCCGCGGACTCATCGCTGCTCGGTGGCGGCAGCTTTTCTTCCACTCAGGCAAGGTTTCTCAAGCGCCTGCTAGCGCCGGAACGAAACAGGGAGTGGAGAGAGAGAGGGAGAGAGAGAGAGAGAGAGAGAGAGAGAGAGAGAGAGAGATTCCCACGCACGAGAACGCGTTCTGTTTGGCAAGCTTACATCTGTGATGTTCGATCCTCAAGATTTTTTTATGTCATTCAAAATTATTAGAGCTACAGTATCTGTAATGTATTATTCAGTCAGTGTGATGAAAGCCTCTGTGTGAACGGGTTGATGGTGGAGAAACTAACTTACAGATTTGGGTTGCTTCACATGGGTCCTGGCGTCCACATCTTAAATATAGCCTTCTTCTGAGACTTTATAGGCTGTGTAGTGTTGGTGATTTTAAAATAGTGCAACATATGGAAATGTTTTGCTCATGTCTTTACCTCTCTTTGGTGAACAGATTTAAAATATATATGTTTCAGCAAAGAAACATATACAGACATATTTTACAAGAAAAACTACAAGAAAATAAAAAAAGCAGAACCAGCACCAGATCAAGACTATAAAAGCAATAAAAAGATTTTTTCGAGCACAGGTTTTGTCGCGTCAGACCTCTCCAATCGGCTTTGTTTACATCTGAACTATTTCAATGTACAGAAACTGGTTAAAAGCTTGCTGAAAAATGGAAGGAATGCTCCTGCAATGCAAACACAAGGAGAACTATGCTCATTATGGCAATGTTCAACTGCAATTGGGTAAACAATGACAGACTAAACAAGCTATCTATTCGCCACTGTCAACAAAAAGATCATTTAGAAATGAATTTAGAACAACATCACTTGTGAGGGAGCCAGCTAAGGTATTCCATAACTCAACAACATTATAAACAGGATTATCCATGAATTAAACATGAACAGTGATTTGACTTCACTTTTCCACTGTTCATTTAGCAGGGTAGCAGGATCACCTCAATCTGCTACCCGGCTAAATGAACAGTGGAAAAGTGCAGGTATACATTCAGCACTGAGATTTATGTTGTCTAGTAAAATACAGCAATGGGCAAAATGTATAGTAAAGGTGTGTAGTAATGCATAAATATATGTATATATAGTCCCTCAAAGAGGGATGACCACCTATGGCATGGTTGAGAAAAAAAATCCACTTGTCAACATGTATTGCTTGTCTTTATCTTAGCATTAGGAGAGCTGAACGGACTGGTCCTGCCATATTGTGAACCTGTGCGGCGTCAGTGAGAGGCTGTGGGACAGTGGCTCCAGTCAGGGCTGCAGTACTGTTTCTGAGGACCTGATGGCACTGTTGGACTCAAAGAAGGAGAATTCTTTTAGAAAAGCCATGTCTTAAAGACATTCACAGGAAGCTCTCAAGCATCTGCTCAAGAGAGCTCCCTGGAAAAACAATAGCAGCATGCCGCATAAACAGGCAGTCTCCGATAAAATAACAGCTGTCTGTTCTGATAGAGGTCACCGGTCCTCCATCCACACACGCTCGCGTGTTTGCATAGCGGGTACAGACACAGAGGGGATTTTTCACTCCTTATAGGTGTAAATCAGATTAAGGCCTCATTCAGGAAATTGTGCCGACAGGCACACAGTCTGGATCAAAGCCACGCTTCAGCCACGTATGCATTAACAGATGAGGTGATTATGGATTACTACAAACCCTTAACCCACTCTCGCACACGTCGCAACATGTCTGTATATGCAAAGCAGTCACCTGCTATGTGGGTGAGTGTGCGTATCTGCATCCTTCTGTCTTCGGATGCAGTGCATTTATAGTGGGCTCGTGGGGGAAAGCCTGCAAGGTGGCCGTAGTGCATTGTTTTGAGGAAGGGTTGCTTTTAGAGCTATTTGCTCAAGAGCTGGCAGCAACAGCCTAGACGACGAAACCACTCCACCGGGGAAATATGCCCTAGCTTTCTCTGCAGTACACTGACTGAACTTAATTGCACAGTCAAGCCAACAGCTCTCTCAGCTACACTGAGCACTAACCAGAGAGAAAGAAAGAGAGAGAGAGAGAGAGAGAGAGAGAGAGAGAGAGAGAGAGATTTCGCAATGAAAGTGCTAGGGAGAGCATATGGCCAGTATGATTTTTGTACAGAGCTGGTTCCGGGCCTTTGCCGGATCATTCGATTGTTTTTCATTACTTCTTTCAAAGCAACAGGCACAAGGAGCGCAACTGTCCAAGGTAATCGAAGGCCTGCTGATTAGAATTAATATGTCAGGCCCAGGGGAACAGATTGGGCCCCGTAAGCAGACCTACAGAAAGATACAATAGAAAGAAAAAAAGCAGAATGTCCTTAATTGTATCCCTCTATGTTAGATGGAAGGGCCCAATGACCACTGGGATAGTCTCCAGCTCCCCCTGTGATCTAGAAGGATAAGTGGCTTGGAAAATGAGTGAATACATACATCAGATGGAGTAATTACAGCATATATCAGTTGTGAACATCTCCTTAGTTTGTTTTTATAAAGATTAAGTAATAACTTATAGGGGGAATCCCTATTTGTTGCGATTTTTATTCATTCAGAGACATTTAATGTGAAAAATATGGTAACAAATACACTGCCTAATGTCTGAGTCGATGGTTAATGTTGTTTTGATATAAGCTTTTGGAGTAAAATGTGTTTTTTTAATTCATGTTTGGCAGAGGGGGGTTTTAAGGCAAAATAGTTTCCCAAGAAAACTTGTTTTTCGCCAGATGTACCACTATCTCACTATCATCAACATTATATATACAATTCAAAAGGCACATGTGGGTTCACTGCTGGTAATAAATGTAAACTAAATGAAATGGCTATACTTGCATTGTAAACATCTTAACTTTTGGTTCCTATCACCTGAAAACCAAGTCTGTAAGCTTCACTACAATGCATCATTTAAGACACTCAGATTGACTTTGTTTATTCATCTGGGATTTAATTATGCAAAAATGAAAATAAATCGTGAAGATCTACTTTAACAGTATGTCGGCTTTAAGCAATAAACATTCATTCACTACAGTTATAATCGCAACTGTAGGCCATGAGTGCTGTGAAGGTTTACATATTGAGTTGTATCAGCTATTCTCATTTCAAAGTCATACTCTTTTGCTCTACTCAGTGCAAAGAAGGTCAGTGCGACCTGTAATATATAGTTTAGAGCTCAGCTGCAAAATTAGACATTTTTGAGGGAAGTAGATCTGCCTACACTGGCAGAGGAGTGGAGAAGTGGAAGGGAAAGGAAAGAACATGGCATTGTGAGGCTATGCACTCTAGAGACTGCTTAAAAGGGGTTCCTTAGGGCTTTATGTGCTTCTGAATGCAACTGGGAGCTTCAAAAGTAGATCATTTGGGTTCCTTACAGTTGGAGGAATCATGTTCAAAAGGGTTCTTGGAATTATACTACCAGCTATGGAGATGCACTGTGTTCGGAATGGCTCATTAATTCATTTACTGTTCATTAAATCCATCCATTTATCCATTATCTGCTGCTTTATCCCAATAGTTGCGGTTGTTCATTACATAATTAGTGAAATAGTAAACAAACTGGACAATAACCATTGTGCAACATGAAGATTTGCAGACACGCTCTGAGCCATGCTCCGGCCACAAGTAATTTTTTTTCATAGCAACAATTGCCAAACTTTGATTTTGACAAAACTTATCCCAAACTGAGAGTTTGTTTTACTTTACATTTAGAGTCTGTTATTCCATCCAAATGATATTTATTTGGTATGTGTATTAGAGGTGTCAATATCGTTACACTTAAGTATTGTAAATTATTTTTGGAGATACTGTGTACATTCTCTAAAATACTAGATTCAGATAACAGATTCTTAATGAATAATTTAGATGTTAAGAATAGACAGACAGTGGATCAATTTGTGTTGTGTTTAAACCCAGACTTCTGTAATCTGTCTTCAGATATTAGACTCTAAAATCCTACATTTGTTTTTGTATAGTGCAGATACAGTACACATTCATAGACATTAAAAGTGAGGATATGGTTACGAGTCAATGGTTATGGTTGTTTTGATATAAGCTTTTGGACTAAATGTAGTTTTTAATTCATTTATGGCAGAGGGGAGAGTTCTAAGGCAAAATAATACTCCAAGAAAACTAGCTTTTTCCCAGATTTACCACTATTTTACTATCATCAACATTATATATACAATTCACATGTGGGTTCACTGCTGGTAATAAATGCAAAGTAAATGAAACGGCTATACTTGCGTTCATATACCTGGTCCCTATCTTATGGTTTCCAAAAAAGGGTTGAAGCATTGTGCAAAATGTAAATAAAAACAGAATGCAATGATGCGCAGACCCCTATATTTGATTGAAAACAGTAGGCAACATATAGTATGATGAACTGAGAAAGTTTGTCGCCAGCAATGGAAATCTGTGAGTGCTGTGTGAATCCTGCTCTCACAGTTAAAATATGTACTCTTGACTTAGGCAGTAAAATAATGCCATGCATCCCATTTTTTGGAAAATAGCATTGTGCTATGACAGTTTTCCTAAAACTTGCAATGAAAAATGCATTGTATTGCCTTAGAGCATCACAATATATTGCAATGTATTGAATCATAACCCTGCATCATAATACGTATGGTATCACCAGGTTCTTGTCAATATGTAGTGTTTAGAGATGGAAGGATCGATCAGCAATATATCAGTATCGGACAATTTTTAATCAAAATATGTGATCGGCCGATATTTCTCCAATTTAGCCGATCCCGAGAGCCAATCGATGCCGTGAAACGAATGAGCCTAATTTCTGTATTTCCAGCTAGCGTTTCATCCAGGAAAGGGGAGACCTCCTTGAAACCCCCTCCGGCCAGCTCCCTGCAATTCCTATCTAAACCACTAGGTGGAAATACATACTGTTTCATTTTCGACAGACTGACTAAAGCAGTGGCTTCACGAGAAACGCATGCGCTGATAGAAAGCATGTTGTCCGTCAGGCAGTGTTTTACCGTATGTGATGCAGACTCATCCATTTTAAAATGTGTAAAATCAGCGTGTCTCGTTGAGGAACCAAAACAAAGACATTTAACTCTACTAATCTGATACAGGACAGCACACAGCTGAATATAGTGAGGATCAGCAAACAGCAGAGCTAGCACGCGCAGCTAGCACGCGCAGCTCGCACAAAACAAACAACCCAAAACACTGTGCAGACCAGATCTGACCGGTACGAACAGTACAGCAGCAGCAACACAAGATCTACGTTTAATGATTACAGATTGTCGTTTAAAATAACCAGAGTCTGCATTTAAGGACTGCAGTTTTTACTGCATTTATTTAATTAGCTTTTTAGTTTAAAATTAAAGCTCTACATTGAATGATTGCAGTATTGGGTTTTTTTGTATGATTTACTTTGTTTATTTACTTATAATTTTGTTAAAATATTATGCTGTTTCATATGAGCTCATTAAAAATGGTAACATACCAGGTTCCACCATGTTTTATGACTTGTTGCGCTAATAACTACATGTAGCCCTGCTGTGGCATATAGTCCCACCCTCTATCGGTATCGGCTATCGGCTGATCGCGCTGAAAGGTGATCGGCGATCGGAATGCACCTCAAAAGCGCTGATCGGTCCATCTCTAGTAGTGTTTATTGCAGGTAACACTGTTATAAGACCATAACTGTAGTTGCCGGTTGTATAATTTAGCTTCCGTTAGTGTGGTGTCAAATTTGTTGCTGTTGTTTCCAGCCAACGTAGTTTGGACTAACAACAGCAATGCAGCCTCCTTCTATTAGAAACTTATGTGGTAAATTGAGTGATAACTTGATGGAAGAGCTCTACCATCATTATTTTGAACGTTTTTTGTAGTAAAACTGTTGCTATGACGGCATTTGCAGCTGCAGCATGGATAGAGGATTAGTCAGGACGGCATGGTAGAAAATGGTGAATGAAATAAATAGTATAGAAATAGCCCATGTTGCCACATCCCGTGATATTTATATACGCCCTAGGTATCAAAATATCTTAGAGAAACCCACAGCTTTTTCTTCTGAGGGTGTAACGCATAGCCTAGAAGCATTCAGACAGATTATTATTTTGCAGTCCCACCCTGACTCTGCTTTTTATTGACATGTTTACCTGCACTGCTGAGATCCTCTCTCTCTCTCTCTCTACCTCACTCTCTCTCTCTCACTCACTCTCTCTCCTGCAGGAGCAGCTGACTAATGTGTTCCCTCTGTGAGCTTCCATCACCTTCACCTCAGAGCCTCAGAGCTGCCAGACACTTCTCTCCCCGCCAGGCTCGAACAATGCCCAGCACACAGCTATTTCCCCCTCCACAAGACCGCAATTTATCGCGTCTCACCGGCCGTCGCCTTTTTGCAGAGACAATAGGCCGATGATGCCAGAAGCTGCTATAAAAGATGTTTCCGGCCAATCTCGGCACAGCACTCATCTAATCTGGAGCCAATCGAATCTCATCCCCTCATTTCTCAGGCACACCCAGGGGAGGCTGGGTGACACTCGCATTAAGCACCGCAGCAGGGATCACTCATTCAGAGGCTTTTAGAGGTTTTCTGGTAAATGCAAATGTGTACACACGACTTCAAGGGCAGCTAGGATTATGAGCGTCTTTTAAAGAAGGCTGCAGTGGCAGAACATTGCCTATAAATGGAAGTCAGGTCACATGGCACGGCTAGAACGGAAAAGCGTTATACATAAAATCAGAGCACTGTTAATGTTAATCATGCACCCTCTTTAGAGTGATTCCATAGGAGGACCACCTTGGGTTTCTTAGAATCTTTCAATAGATGGTTTGTTGAATACTTCAGGATTTTTCGGTCTAACTCTGTCTGCCGTAACTATAGCTTATGGTTGATGACCATGAACATTCATTTTTACTTAGAAAAGAACAGAGAAACCCTCTTACTCTCAGCACACTTATACACTTATAATAGAAGCCAATGGGCAGTTGCTTTAGCAAGAGTCAAGGACTGGTTCATTGTACAGTGAAATGAATCTAAATTATTCACTGTGTTAACTGACTCTACATACTAATATGATAGATGCTCAGTGACATTTTGGTTGGTTGTATTGGTTGTACCAGGAGAGGGTTTGGTTGTACCAGGAGAGGGTTTGGTTGTACCAGGAGAGGTTTTGGTTGTACTAGGAACAGGTTTTTATTGTAAGCAGAGGGGTTTTGGTTGCACTGGGAGGATTTTTGGTTGTACTGAGATGGGTTTCGGTAGTATTAGGATGGGTTTTGGTTGTACTAAAAAGGGTGTTTGGTTGTATTAGGAGGGATTTTGGTTGTACTGAGATGGGTTTTGGTTGTATTAGAGTGGGTTTTGGTTGTACTGAGATGGGTTTTGGTTGTAATGAGATGGGTTTTGGTTGTATTAGAATGGGTTTTGGTTGTACTGAGATGGGTTTTGGTTGTACTGAGATGGGTTTTGGTTGTATTAGAATGGGTTTTGGTTGTACTGAGATGGGTTTTGGTTGTACTGAGATGGGTTTTGGTTGTATTAGAATGGGTTTTGGTTGTACTGAGATGGGTTTTGGTTGTACTGAGATGGGTTTTGGTTGTACTGAGATGGGTTTTGGTTGTAATAGAATGGGTTTTGGTTGTACTGAGATGGGTTTTGGTTGTACTGAGATGGGTTTTGGTTGTATTAGAATGGGTTTTGGTTGTACTGAGATGGGTTTTGGTCGTACTGAGATGGATTTTGGTTGTACTAGGAAGAGTTTTGCTTGTACCGAGATGGGTTTTAGTTGTAATTGAAGAGGTTTTTGCTGTATTGGGAGGTTATCGAATGCGTCTTGGAGAAAACAAATGCAATAATCCTGCTATAACATGTGGCTCTTGAAGTGTTTTGATTGGATTTGTATTTGTTTTCCCAAATCTTGGGTGCGTTTACACTAGCACTTTTTATGTGATTTGGCCTTATCCAGATATGCATGAAGTGACCAGGTGCAAACAGTAAAACAATGTTTTTTTTCTAAGCAAATTACTGAAAAAAAGTTCTACTCTTTACTTATCAACTGGTACAGATTTTTATGGCAATAAAACTAAAGTAATGAGCAGTTAGATGACTTTTCTAAGGCTGTAATGAGTAAAGTAACCCCATTACAATTAGTAAATTGTAATGGTTTACAATATCTAAGAATCTAATAATGAATAACAAGTGTTATGCAGTTATGCAGGTGCACATCAGGGCAGAGTGGCAACTTTTTTTTATCCTGAACTGTGTAGATATACTGAACTCTGGATGAGGAAAGGAGTGCAGTAGACTGGCTGTGGTAAAACTGAAATGGGGTGTTGCATGCATCGCTATACTCTCTCTAAATCCAATTTCCAGCACACTTTGAAATGCGAAGCACAGGAGCAGGACGAGTGAGGTGGGGGTGGAGGACTCTCCTAAGAATGCTGCTATAAAATCTCTATTTGCATGGACTTGTGAAGCATTGCTCTTGTAAGCATTTCTCTGGATGTTTGCCATACAGTATTTAACATACTTACACTACAAGCTGAACACCTACAGAGAAAGACGTGCAGGCATAAATCATAGCCCAGCATGTTTGTTTTCAGAATCTCTATGAACTTGACCTAAAAATACTTTGAATTGGTGATTATTTTAGTCAAATTAATTTGTTGAACTGAGTACAACTAGTTCAAATGCATGTTATGACATGAAGTATTTTTATAGGTTGAACCAACAAATTACAGTGTACATTGTGATCTATCTGATGTACAGTTACATTTTTCCCCAGAATATAGAAAAGTGAAGCCAATAAGGGTTAAACATGCCCAAATTTACCTCACTTTCTAAACAGTACGTTTGATGTGGTATGTAAACATAGCTAAAATTGTACCATTCACTTTCTTGTTCATACAGTTAATATACTGAGATAAACTGCAAAAACTGCTTTAAATACATTGTGATGTCATCTGTCCACCTGTTTAGCCTATAGCAGTTTAGCCCCGCCCATTTACACTGAAGTTATAAGGAGTGTTTTAGTCCAGATTGCTTTTAGAGTGAGGTGCAGTGAGATTGGTGGGGCTCTGTTGTATATGCCATATGTCTTAAGGGCACAATAACAAAAAACCCAGTTTGATTTTAAAGAATATTGGAAAATGTAAATGGTCAGATAAACAATGTCCACACAAAAGTTATGTCAAGATAAAATTTGAAAAATTAGAAATGGCCGGGACTGCCACTCATGGCAAACGCATATTTGAAATATTTTGACTTGTGGGTCAACTCACTCACACACAGACTCAGGTTTAGCTGAATATTCTCCACCAGAGGGCACTATTGGCAGTCAAAAAAGTAGACCTTGGTGCATCTTAAAAGCGGCAGCTCCCATCAGTGACGGTGTGTCACTGTTATAGTTTAAATATGATGATGTTGTGTGAAATAATTTTGATTAATTTAAATTTCTGCCACAGAATGAATTCACATTTACATTCTCTATTCTTCTGACAACAAATCCAACCAAAATCAAAAATGGCAAGAAATGTACAGTTAGATATGTTATTCATTATGCAACGACTATATGCAATTACATATGAAGTGTAGCAAATAACTTGTTTGAGTTGAGAACTGAAATAAAATTTCTTTTCCTTTTGCCATGTAAATAGAACGACGCTGGCAGTTTAACTGTTGGGTCCTGGGCTCTATAACCTGTATGATGAAGAGGCTGAAAATGAAAGTGTACTCTTGGTGCTTCAGTGTCTTCCCTTTCGTTTTCTGGATGATATTTTCATCCAATTATTTGCTTTAAGTCAGCTCACACAAGATGTGCTTGCGTAGGCAGGCGCCTGCCTCTTTGTAGGGAAATGTGGGCGATATCCAGACAGCGAAGGTTTTATCTTCAATGCACTCATTTTGAATCCACTTGGCAGTGTCCCCTGCCTCGTAAAGGTGGTAGAACCCGACACTGTAGCTGTCAGAGCTGCAGAAAACACCATTCATTTGGAAGTTTTCAGTGTCCTATTTTCCAGATGAGAAGTGGGGAATTTGTAGGAGAACAAAACCGTGTTTCTTAATTTTCCTGGTTTTGGACTGATATGTTATACTCTGCATACACACAGCCTGACTTCTACTCAGGAATCAATACAACCCCCTGAACCGAAACCTCACCACAACTCGCTCATATTACATATTCCACCAGTGTACCAATATAGAACACGTACACTGTTCCCTGCACTATCGCATTACCTAGTCATACATTAATGAATTACACTCACATGCAGTACACAACACACAGACACTGTGTCGTTCACAACACACAAGTTGTATTCATTATCTCATACTTCTGCTCTCGCCTGATGCCTTCTGTCGCTGATTATTTCCACATTCACAGAGAACTGCCGCAATGGCAAAAGATCATTTTCACTTTTGGTCGTGAAAAGCTTTCCCCTCATAGAGCCGTTTGTTTGTTTGGCAGGCTTTCGAGACGAGTGCAGAGACAGCGGTTCATGCTTTAACCCCTCCGGGGCTTTCTCTGCCTCACAGATCGTTTAAATGAAGAGATCAGGGGGAGTGGAGAGAGAAGTTATTTCATTAACACTGCCACTTTACTTTATTTCACTGACCCAATGCACTGAAGTCAATGCTTCGATTGATATATGCTGCATATTACATTTACATTTATATGAAATATTTAAAGGGTCCACATCTTGGAAAAGCAAATGGTCCCTTCTTCTCAAATAAAGAGTCATAAACAAATAGTTAAACAGTCCTGGTGACACATTTTATTCTTCCTCTAAATAAATGAAAGTGAGAACATTGTCTACAAAGGACTATTTTTTTTGTATCTGTTCTGTAAACTATGCAGAAGCATACTGCCAGTATTGAATAATAATAATAATAATAATAATAATAATAATAATTTTTAAAGCACTTTTAATATGAGTGGCAGCCTAAAGTTGTCAGTTTATTCCTTCTTTCTTAAAAAAATAAGACTCCACACATAACTTATCATCAAATTCAAATAATAACATATTTATGAAATTCATAAATTCTCCAGTCGGCTCCAGTCCTGTCTGTCTGGGGTTTACATGTTCTCCCCCTCTCTGTGTGGGTTTCCTCCCACAATCTGAAGACATGTTGGAGATATTAAATTGCCCCTAGGTGTGTGTGTGGGTGTGTGTGTGTATGTGTCTGTGTGCCTGCCCTGTAATGGACTGGTGGCCTGTCCAGGATGTTTCCTGCTTTCCACTCAGTGAGCACTGGGATAGACTCTAGCACCCCCAGCAAACTGGGAGGATAAGTGATTCAGATGATGACTAATGAATGAATTATGATAAATTATGACAAATTATTAATAATATATACCCTCTGACAGAATTTCTCCACTTGCTTCAATAAGGGGGAACTGTGGGAGAAAACAACAGCATTGTTATCACCAGCGATGATTGCAGGCTTATAAGGGTTAATATTTCTTCTACTGACCTTAACCCAAAGCTCCAAACTGAGCATCAAGCTCCAAGCAGGCTGTTTTTAGAAGCTCATTATTCATTCCTGGACTGAGACTGTGCCAAACTTTTGCTGTTGAGCTGTAGCAATTAAACAACACTGAAGCTCAGGTTGCTCTGCAGTGGACAGGATCCTTAATCAGCCCAGTATGGAGGAGCTGGGAGACTTGAGCGAGAAGCACTTCTCATTCAGAGGGCAAGTGTGTTTTTTCTTTAATGAAACATAAAATATCTGGCCTGTCTTTATCTCCATGTCAGTGACAGGCCTGCCAACGATTCCTAGAAACAGACACTTGTAGTTGTGAGAAACCAGATACTGCTTTCATTCAAAATAAGCAGCCTGTGGAGGGCAGCACCTTCACTTTTCACAACTTTTTTTTTGGCCATGAACTCCACATTCCGTGTTCAGACGCACATCATTAGTGATACAGAAAGCAGATAAAGAAGCAGAAACAATGGTGGCCGTCTTACACCACACAACAGAACTTCAATTACAGTCTCATCAAAACTATATGACAGAGATTCTGAGAGCAAGAATGTTTTCCTGTGGGTCAGAGTCGTCCTTAATAACTCCGCTTTTACCTTCTCTCTGAATCTGTTCCTATTCCGCAGTGTGCATTTAAATTGATATCAAAAATAAATATCAAAACTTCTTCGCAGCAGCCAAACATAAAAAGAGTTTTGAGATTTCATTGCTGTTATGCCCAGCGGTAAACAAAACGATTCCAAACATGATGCGTTTGTCCTGCATACATTTTCCACTGCAATGTGACTAAATCCTCTGAATTATGAGCTTGTTACAGAGCCTAAAAGTAAACATCCCTACATGCAAGCTAACGCTGCATTGAATTTATCATCATAAGACTGGCAACCCCACCAAAACATCCAAGCAGCAAGCTCTGTGCAGCGTGGTAGTTAAGTTGTTTTGGCAGAACTCCAGCACAGTTGGAGTAGCTGGTGTTATTAGATAAGTTTAATAGCAGACTTACTTTCATCTTTTTTCATCATTCAGCATCATTTTAATGTGCGGCGATAGTTTGGGCTCTCGTCTTGCTGCAGTGCTGTTTTCCTTGTTGGTGAATCAAAAAACTACTCAAAGGGTTTTTGCATGTCGTAAACTGCTGCTGGAGGGAGGAGAAGAGATTTTCCACATAGGGAGCTTAATGGCAAGCTCTTTTACATTTACAGTCGCTTTAAATCAGTTTAGCCAAGACACCACGGGGAGCTTTTATCAAGTACCAAAAGTTGAGAAAAATACGAGACATTGACCAAAAAACAGCAGCAAAAATGGCTGACAAGACAATTTTCCTGTCCCACCTTAAATAGTGCAACAGATGCCGTGATGTACCCGCCGCACTATTTAAGTTGGAACAGAAAAAAAGCCAAATAAGTGGACTTCACCATCGCGCAGGTATTAAATTGTGTACAGTTGATCTGTGAGTGAACACTGGTGTTAGATTTAACAATATGTTAAGTAAACAGCCTTAACATTAGCATCCAGAAGCGTAGTGGGGGTGTTTGTTGCTAGGACAGTACTGAGGTTGTACACAAGTTGTACCTCAATACTTTTATTAGACTGTATTTTCATTTGTTTTCCTGAGCAGAAGGACACATGGACGAGAAGGTAGTTCCTATATCTGCTGCCTCGACAGCGGCTAATCTTAAAGCTAAAATCGCTCTTCATAGCATTCAACACGTTTTTCTGTTGTATCTTTCTTTTGTAATGTTGTTTAAAGTAGCGTGGGCTTTTTATCTCCGTCTCCTCCATTCTGTTTTTCACTTACTGCCTTCCTTCTGCTTTCACACGTCACCAGAACCACAGTCTGTTATCATTCTACCGCTGTCCTTGTGAGGAAAAAGAAAAAAGGAAATGGCTGCTGTTAATAAGGTAAATCTAAGTTTGGCGCCAGTTGGCTCTAATGTTGGCCAGCTAATCTAGCTAATATTATCTCCCACTGACATAAGCCAAACTGGAACTTCAGAGATCTCCTTGATGTTGGCTGTAGATTGTATAGGGTGTTTCTTGCTGTGGAAACACATTTCCATGTTTCGGCTGCTAGCTGTTTTTATGTGCTGCCCAGCTAAGGTGAATGTTGTTAGACAGCTAGCTATCTCTGCCTTGAACTTCAAACTCAAAAGATTTGGCTTCATAACAAGAAACACCCACAAACCTAAAAACCCATAGTCTGTATCCAGGGTATCCACAAAGGGCCAGTTTGGCTTGTGCTCGTAGGTCCTTACTTTAGCTTACTTTAACGTTTGAGCCTAGTGGCATTTAACTTTGTGACTCACCTTATTAACTGTAGCCATTTTCTCTTCTTTTTGAGCCTCAGCCAGTGCAGTAGAGGTTGGAACCAGGATGTAAAGGTCTTGGCTCAACGAGAGGATAAGCATGGAGACATGCAGCAATGTTCATATTTTTATTCCTTAATGACCTCATAGTTCAGAGGATCCAGTGCCATTCAGTGGAATAATACTGGACAAATATAGGACATGTTAAAAACTATGAACAGTGTTCAAATATTGTCTCTTTTAGAATTAACTGATCACTTTTTTATTTCATTTCTAAAGACCTATTGTAGCATCACTGGACCAAACCTGTTTTTCACATTATTGATTAGGGGTTTTAAAAGTGATTAGAGACTTGTAAGTCATTCAATGAAATCAATTTAAGTATTAATTTCCAGAAACATTTTGTGTTAAGTGTGTTAAAGGCATCTAACTGTGGCCAGCAAATGTTTTTGCATTAACACATTACAATAACTAATATTGTAATACTTTTAATGTTTTTCTAACATTTTGTGTTTGGTCTTCTACAGAGAACATACTTAAATATGTAAAATAATAATTCTGCCTTAAAATAAAACAGTACTTATATATTAACATCTCAGTAGAAAATGTGTAGCTAATTTTTACCTAAAAAAGCAACAAAACATGTCACAGATACCCAAGATGTCAAGAGTATTCACATTCATTACTCGGGTAGACGTATAGATACTAGGGTTTAAAAATATTGAAGTTGAAGTATCAACTCAAGCTTTTTACTCCAGTAAAAGTGTAAAAGTACTGCTTTTGAAACTATTTAAACTATAAAAGTAAAAGTAATGTAAGGAAAAAAAATTCCATTATGGACAAAAGCTTATGCTGCACCACAGGGGTCTATAGCGCACTAGCCCACCTCCTCAAAAGGCCATATTGACTAAAATGTTATATTAAAATGTTAATGTTGATAAATTTGGGATGCGCTAGGCTTCCTGTTTCAGCTGCATATATGCTCATAGAAAAAAAAATGTATGTTAGTACAATGTATTAAAGAAGCATATCTGTGTACTACTGAGCATTAATATCCTTTACTGGAATGTATATGTACATGAATGAAAACAAGCTGAAATGAAATATGAGTAACAAGACTATGTTTAAATAGTAGAAAGTACAGATAATGGCGTGTAAATGTAAGGAGTAGAAGTAAAGTCATCTTTAAAATAATTACTCCAGTAAAGTATAAATAACCAACATTTCTACTTAAGTAAGGTAACAATGTATTTGTACTTCATTACTTGACACCTCTGACAGATAGCTAAAACTTTTCTGAATGACACCGCCGGTGTGGCATCTCTTGTCTGTACCAAGCTCTTTCTAATGGCTGCCTTCGCTGCTACTTTAAATCGTAACCTTTTCCAATTAAGCAAATCCGATTTGCTATAGATCGCCTCATGTCTAGTTTAACCCGTTGCCATTGATATACTACGGATTGTCTCCTGTCTAGGTGTGATTACGATCAATGATTACAGATTTCAAAAAATGTGTTTAAATTGATTCTCGTGCTGTCATATTAAAGGGGTTTGATGCTATAAAGCTTACATGCTAGCAGGCCCTGATTAATTCAGCCCCAGTCTCCGTCACAGAATGTGTTTCACCTTGATTTATAGATTTACCTCTATCTGCCTGAGGTTCAAATGCAGCCACGTCTCAGGGGAGTGAAGCCACCATTATAAAGAGCAGCCTGGCTGTAATGAAACACTTCACAACACTGCACAATTATTGAACTAACACTGGTTAAACGCTACAATCATCTGAAAGATTGATCATTTCGCCAGCTTCTATCAGATAAATAATTCATGAGCTGTATCTTCATCTCATGTCTAAGCTAACATTCAGTTCTACTCTGAATCATGACTGCCCGCAGACAGTATCAGCCTTCATTGAGCACTGAGCGTTACAATGGTCAACAGTAGAGTCTACAGTAGAACAGTAAATGTTCTTATATTAGAATATTATGATAAATGATATAACTTGATCTTTTTAAGATAGACACATACAAAGATATAAATGTCTGTTCAATCTGCCCACTATAATCCACTGTACCGGTTATGAAATATTAATGTTTAGATTTTCATTTCATTACCACCTTATATGTACGCCATATCTCCATGTACCATATTTGTGCCTGTCATCTAGACTATAGTCCATCTGTTTCTTTGAATAATTTCTTATCCCACCTTCACCCTGTTCTTTAGTGATCAGGACCCTCACAGGACCACTACAGAGCAGGTATTACATGGTGGGTGGTGGGTCATTCTCAGTACTGCAGTGATACTGATGTGTAGATCAATTTCATGTTCAAGTTTAAAAGATACCCATTTTATTAATTTTACAGCTACACCAAACGACCCAGATCAATTTGCATTAACATTCAATAGAGCTTCTTAACTGGAGACTAAGACTTCACAGGTAAGAAATATAGCAAAATCAGCGTTTTCAAATTAGCACCTGAAGTGTAAAGTACGAACTTGAAAATGAACCAGTTGCCCCAGGTGTACGTACGTTTCAATATAAGCTAGTTGTTAATACTGACACCTCCCTCTCAGCAGGTGTAAATCATGGAAAAGCCAACAGGAACCACATAGGAAGCACAAAAGACATAAAATTTGTACCCTGGTTTCAGTTCTGCACATAAAGCTATTATCCACAACTATTGTAACAACTCTGTTACAAGCTGAATATTTGGATGTCGCAATAAAATATTAGAGTAAGACAAAGTTAAAGCAAAGCACACGTTAGTTACTACTTAAGACACACATTCAAATTTATTATAAGGATAGTTTGGACCTACTGTGATCTGTAATACTTATCTAGTGTCCTGTAATGAACTGCAGAAATAGCTTAAACACATTTACTTTAAAACAATGGGATCTAATATGTGTCCATATATATATATATACTCTAAAATCTAATTGTAAGTCTTTCAACTTAAAAGAAAACTAAAAGATCTACATATCTAATGTCTGAAGTGGTGTCAACTATTACAGTAAATTGCTATGGACAGTGAAAATAAGATGATACATGTAATACAATATATTGTAAGCCGTTTACATGAACATATGCCCAGTTAAACAGTAGTCTCTGCAACACATTTCAGGTACCGGACCAACGGCAGTGAAGTATCAGTGCAACTGAGAATCATTTTGCTCCCTCAAAACTCAGCCTGCCCCAAATGTGCCCAACTAACAAACTACTTCACAAAACTAGGACTGGACAAGACAATCGCTCATGTGGGTCAGCTTGGTGGAATTAATCAGTGTAAATCTAACAAAAGTCAAATAACAGACTCTGAAACGCCCTTAAAATAATGGGTCCTAAATGATCCCTAGAATCAGTTTTTGTATGGCATTAGAGAAAGCTGTTTAATTATGTTTAGAATTTTACAATATATGAAGGTTCTTTAAACTTTAAAGACGGTGACACAAATGCCTCTTCTCGCACGTTATGGTACAACATTTCTTTCTTATTGTTTGCATGTAGACTCCAAAAACCTTCTTCAAAGTATGCACTCACTTCGTTATCCCATCTTCACCCTGTTCTTCAATGGTCAGGACAAACACAGGACCAGCAGGTATTATTTTGGGAGGTGTATCATTCTCAGAACTGCAGTTCTGGTGCTATAGTATGTGTTGAGCTGGTCCAAGTGGATCAGCTACAGCAGTGCAGCTGGAGTTTTTAAACACCGTGTCCACTGACTGTCCACTCTATTACACACAACTACATTGTTGGTTCACCTTGTAGATGTAAGTCAGAGACAGTAGCTCATCAGTTTCTAGCCAGTTTGTGTTGGTCATCCTGTAGTTCTTTATCAGTGGTCTCATTGCATTGTTGTCTGGATAAGGTGTGGTTGGTGGGCTATCATCAGTCCAGAAGTGACACTGAGGTGATTTAAAAAAAAAAACTTTATCAGCACTGCTGTGTCTAATCCACTCATACCAGCACAACACAGGGGTCAGGGGTCACTGCAGTGCTGAGAATGATCCACCACCCATATAAAACCTGGTCTGTGGGGGTCCTGTGGGACTCCTGAGTGCAGATAGAAGTTACGTTAGAGTGTATATCATCAATATATATATATATATATATATATATATATATATATATATATATATATATATATATATATATATTGAATCCAGATCTGGAAATTACCATATATTGAGTGGATATTGTGGTCAGAGGAAACAGCTGAACAAAAAGATATTTATTGTTGTTGAATCTTGTTGTTGGTTATTTAAGATGTATTTGTGTTGCACTGTTGAGGAAATAATGAGGCTTGTGTGCCTATCTGCCCTGCCATGCCCTGAGCTGGGGTAGCACAGTGCGGATGTGCTTTCTTGCTGTTGTTCAATAAAAGAGCAGTCGCTCCTTTCTACACTGACACCACAATATTGAGAGCAGCTTCACATGAACCGAAAATAAAATAAACAACTCCTCAGCTGTTCAGCATCTCAGCACTATTTACACAGAGAGACATGACAGGAATTCAGAACTGAACAAGAGCCAGCACTGAGACATAAACCTATGCTGATGCATCTCAGTAATGATTCATCAGTGAAGCCCATCTTTAGAGATCATTAACACAACGGTCCTGATCCTCAGCCTGATGCAGATCATATTCCACTCCTTCTGTAATGGCAAACGATCCCTCAAACATTTCATTAGGACCAGCAAAAACAAATCTGCAGTTCGAGCGCAGGGTCGTGCGTGTGGAATCAATGCTGCATCTCTTTAGATTGTTACCACCACAGACCCGCAAACAAGCAGACCGATCAAAACCTGTTTTTGCGTACTCTGTTAACAAGGCACGTTGGAGGGAGCATGTCAGAATATTTCAAAAGAAAAAAAAATGAAAGAAAACAGTTCAAATAGCATTTACCCCATTGAACTTCAAGGTCACATTCAGGCAGTTATTATTTGATAACTTCACATAGCACAATATACAGTGATTAGGACATTTCAGTATTTGTTTGAAGAAGTATAAGTAGTATTCTTAAGCTGTAGAACTGAGGAACATAAATCTGGACCTGCTGGCAAAATCCTGAATTACCTTAAAAGAATTTAAATATATATGTATATGAACGACCCAGATCAATTTGCATTAACATTAAATAGAGCTTCTTAACTGGAGACTAAGACTTCACAGGTAAGCACCTGAAGTGTAAAATACGAACTTGAAAATGAACCAGTTGCCCCAGGTGTACGTACGTTTCAATATAAGCTAGTTGTTAATACTGACACCTCCCTCTCAGCAGTGAATCGTAAAAAGGCAACAGGAACCATATGGGAAGCACAAAAGACTGAAATTGATACTCTGGATTCAGTTCTGCACATAAAGCTATTATCCACAACTCCGGTTCAGTGAGACTCAACATATAAACTTATGATGCTGTTGTGCTGGTTAGCTGTTACAAGCTGAATATTTGGATGTTGCAATAAAATACTAGGATAGTTTGAAACTACTGTGATCTGTAATACTTATCTAGTGTCCTGTAATGAACTACAGAAATAGCTTGAACACATTTACTTTAAAACAATGGGATCTAACTGCTCACTCTGTGTCCATGGGGAATGCAGCCTCACTTCCTTCTCTAAAATAATAAAAGTGGCTATATGTGTGTGTGTGTGTCTGTATATACACTCTAAAATCTAAATCTAGGTCTTTCAAGTTAAAAGAAAACTAAAAGATGTAAATATCTAATGTCTGAAGCGATGACAACTATTACAGTAAATTGCTATGGACAGTGAATATAAGATGATACATGTAATAAAGTATATTGTAAGCCTAGCCGTTCACATGAACGTATGCCCAGTTAAACAGTACTCTCTGCAACACATTTCAGGTACCGGACCAACAGCAGTGAAGTATCAGTGCAACTGAGAATCATTTTGCTCCCTCAAAACTCAGCCTGCCGGACTCCTCACATCGCTACATGCGTATAATTATAAAGAGACACAACTGGGGGTGCTTCACCTACACTGTTGATAGTTATGCCACTGGTTATGCCACAAGGCCTCCAGCTTGTCAGTGAGAGAGACGGAGAGAGTGGCAGACAGATAGAGCCACATCATTGGTCTTGGTGTTGGATGTTCCACTCACTGAGCCATAGAAGCCATTACAGGTGCAGAGCCCATCAGCCCTGCGCTCAGAGCTGCCCACCCTGCTCCACGCTCGGCCCATTCTGCTCGCCCCACTGTGACCAATCACCCTGGCTGGACACATAGCAGCTGTAATTGGCAGAATCTATAACAGCTCTGCTTACCGTCACACTCACTCACTCCGTCGCTCTCTGAGCAGCAGCCGCACTACAGCATGATGGAGGACCTCACCTGCATGTCAGCGCCATGCCGCCCATAATGGATTACACGCATACACGTGTACACACGTACGTACGTACATACAAGCTAACACATCTGTGTTTATGTTACGTGTAACAAATGCATCAGTGCAGCTGCAATTTAATTGCATTAGTAATTGGTGATGCTTAAATCAATTAATGACAACACTTTGCGGTAAGAGTAGATCATAATGGTACTTAAGAGAATAATCAACATTGCTAAATGTTTTTTAAGTATTGATTAGCCAATTAAATACTAACATTATATTACACTTTATTAAGCAGATGTAATCCTGACTACATGCTTCACGTACCAGTTAGTTATTAACGAATGATAGTAATGGTAATACATCTTGTTTATTCTTTAGTTTATTATTGTGTTAATTATTGTATATTATTATTGTGTTATTATATTTTACAATTGGGACAACTAGAGAACTAAACACAGTTTAGTAATAAAGTCATTGACACCTGTGATAATGTTAAATAGGGCCATAATTGATAACAGATAACAAAATTATTTACCAAAGATGATGAGCTCATGTTTACATGTAAGAATTGTTTACATTTTGATTACATTTTTTACTTTGATTATGATGGTGGACTAGACAGATGTATAATTCAGTGGTTTACTAAACTGCTCCTGGAATATGGCTGCCTTGCATGTTCATGTGTTTTCCTATTTAGGATCATGTTTACTGGTAGAGAGAATGTTTACCATAATACTCACTCTACCTTTTAATAATCATCTGTGATAGTATAAGTTAAGCTTTCTCTTAAAGAGCTGGGATCGGTGAACTGGTCATCATTTAAATGCTGGCTTTTATTGGTTCCCTTTAAGAATGACATGTTGGCACATTTTTTTTACTTCTAATGTATTAGTTTCAGTATTGTATATGATAATATTTTCATAACCCTTTTGTATTATTTGCATTACTTAAGCATAAATGGTAATTATTTAATGTTCTTTGGGTTAGCTCAAAGGTTTGGTGTCATTGTTTTGATGAACATGAATGCAATTTATAAAAAGATTAAGCAATGAACTTATAAAGCAATTGACATCCACAGTGAGACAAATTTAAAAATAGGTAAACAAATCTTGCTAAACAGCTATTTATAGTATTTTTTTAGTGACAACAAATTCCAATAAACAGAAAATTATAGATTATTATTTAACAACATAATGTTGGTACTGTTGTCCATGTCTTAATTTTGTGCTGTTCCATAAAGTATTGATTTACATGTTGGTGTCTAGTTTATAGCATTTCAGAATTATTACTCTATTAATATTATGACACAGAAGTCACACCAAACTTTGAGACCAAACTTAAGAACTGCTTTATAAGTACACAACATACCTGAAACATTACTTAGTTATTTCTGCCATTATATAATTATTAGAGGCTACATGAGTTAACAATTTAGTAATGCTTATTACTCTTTTAAGTACTGTTAATTGATTTATTAATAATGTCCAATAAAGCAATAATTTGTTTTTGTTTTTTGTTTGTTTGTTTGTCCAATGTTATGCTGCTTGTTTGCTTTTTTAACATTGCAGTATTGGTTGGTTAGCTAGTAATAGGGAGAACAGCTTCATTGCCCAGGCTAATTATTTCGCAGTCCTGCAGTCACCACAGGCAACAGGTTATAGTTACATATAGTATATTCCTCTTTCCTCCCATTTGTCCCTCCAGACTACCCCTTCAGTATTTAAATTTATGAAAAAGTGTCACATTCTAATTTTACATGATAAATATAGTAGTTTATCACATCATGTGGCATTAAGGCACACAAAGCCTCATTCAACTCCTATGCCTTTCTGCACTGCATTAGATAATAGAGATAAAGTAACATTATGTAACAATTGTATTTGAAAATAACACAATCCTTTAGATGGTACACGGACTCATGATAGGGAGAATGGTGTCTCTATCACTGCCAAAGAGTCAGGACATGTTGAAAACATAGTGTTTTAGACAAAAGGTCTTGTATTGAACACAACAGTGGAGCGCAACAGACTGTCGTCCAGTGCTACTGAATGGTCAAGATAGCAGGCATCAACAGCCAATCGACTCTCTCGGTATGCATTAACACTGCACCAATACCCCACTAAACAGCCCCACAGCCCCGCACAGAACAGCACAAGCAGCGCCTGTACATATCTTCAAGCTATCAGTATTTACATGTTTAAGTCTCTCTTACCACTGACACTCCACATGACCACATGTGCTACATGTCCATGGCTAAATAAACCAAGAGCAGGAAACTACAATACATTGCTCTTCATAGACGTGCTTCACCAGTCAGACCTTTAGACACGTAAACAGACTCAAAGATACAAAAGCTTTCATAAAATTGTGCAGCGACCAAAAGCTTTTTTATTAAATCAGAACTATATCTGATATTTGTATGCTTTTCAACTAAAAAATAAAAAAGGTGATGAATATGTACAGTGGTTCGCTGCCTGAAAACCACAGAATGAAGAAGGTATTTTATATATGGTGAATTGAAAATACACAATTTGAATGTTTATATTTGTTTTAGAAACTAAATTCAACAACTAAGTATAAACCTTAAGATAAAAATACCCATAAGATTATAAGAATAGACATTTATCCAAAATGTTGGTGCTAAAACTAACTAGAGCTTACTGAGGTTTAGATAAAGTGGTATTGTAACAAGGAACAATAATTATTGGTGCGAGATCATATAACTGTAAGCCAGTTGCACTTCTAATCCCTTGAAACCACAGGCACCACAATGTGGATCCACAATTCATACATAACTTCCTAGTTCTATAGGAGTCACCGAATAATTCATAGTCATTAATGAATAATAAGCTCTCTAATGAATTATTGAAAAACAAACCTGGACTGTAAGGGTTAAATTTTAATATGAAGTGAAGATAAAAGTGATGTTCCTTGTAGTTTCAGGTAGGTGTGATAGAGCTGCATGAAATGTCACGTCAGCTATTTTACCAGCTCAAGCCTAGATGTCCTTTGGAGACACAATCAGCTTCACCAATGGAGAAAATCACTTGGCCTTGATTGTCTTCAGAACACAGGCTCATTACGAGCACATCTATCTAGATCCCATCACAGCAGTATTGCAGTCCCTCACAAACTTTCAGCGTGTACGAGTGGATTATTGTGTGATTTTGAAGATATTGGTACTGAGAAACAGTTTCTTACCTTCCTTGGAAAATGAATCCTAAGAATCGTGTAACAGCTCAGAGCTCCTATGTGGGAGGTGGTTTTAAAATGAACAGTCAGCCAACTGTAAGAACTCTGGAGATGTTCTAGACGCTGCAGGCGACACTGAAGAGTGTTTTTAAGAGAAGTGTCTGAAGATAATATGTACCACCAGAATAAGTAGAACACAAGATTGCTTTACTTTAACTGAGATAGTTTTGGATGTCTCGAGAAGAGCTTATTATTATTATTATTATTATTATTATTATTATTATTATAAGGATTTCTGTGAGTGATGCAATCAAAAATCTTAATAACTAAAGACCCCTTCAAATATACTCTTTGATTATGGGTCAGTCACTCAGCTGCTCAAAAGCTTATTGAGACATGCAGAGTTTTTGGATGAGATCGTTTACCAGGACATTATAAGTCGATATCTTGGAGCAACTACTTCAGAGAGAATAAACTACATACTGTAGAAGAGACTGTTATCAGTTGAAAAGAGACTGTTATCAGTTGAGGCATAGATTCATTTGCAGTTTGCAATCAACTGAGCACATTAAGAAGAAATCGTACACCTGATGCTGTGCCCTGCATTGTTTTTATGAAACATGTTCAAGCACTGAGTTTCTTGTAGTATCTTGTCATAAAGTCTCATTAGTTTTGTCATTCTCTCTTTATCCAGGGTCCACCACAGCAGGATGTGTTCCTCCCTTAAACCTGGGTTCCTCTCAAAGTTTCCTCCTCTTACCACTGTCACCTCTGGCTTGTTCTAGAGGGGCTTAGCCCCTTTCTTACGTTTATATGCTTATGCCTTGACTCTTTCTTTCTTTCTATTTTCCCCTTTATTTTTCTTTGCTTTCAGACAACCCTGGTTGTAAAAGTGCTATATGAATAAATGTTGATTGATTGTTTGGATCTGGTCTAACATCAGTTACCAGTTTTAGGAAACGCGTTGATGTAAAGAAATTGGGGTGTAAGGATATTTCTGGATTCTTTGGCAGGAAACATCAAAGCTCTTGAGTAAGTGGTTGTGTTTGTGAAGCCCTAGGACCATCATGTAGAGGCAACTGCATTTTTGTGTAGGAAACCCTGGAACCCTCAGCTTTGTGGGGTTTTTTTTTCCAAGAGAACGTTGTTGTAGAGAATTTCTGTAGATTCTGCTTAGGTAGTCTCAAAAGAATAGCAACTGTTAGAGCGACTTCCATTTGAGAACTGTCAGCCAGCACAATGCATTTGTAGAGGAGCTTAAGCAGAGTGACACTCTAAAAAGTGTTAATGCTGTTAAAAATATCAGTGTTGAAGAAGCACTTGGTATTCTTCCAGTGACTGGGTTCCCCCAGACACTCTGCACACTCTCTTCAAGAAGGTGGCGCGTGATTCTCATAATACGAAAAATGTGTGGTAACACAATAAATCCTATATTCATAACACTTTATTAATGCATTTATGAGGCATTATGAGGCATAACAGACATTATAATGTATGTAATAAGCTTTCATAAATGCTTGTGTGTAGTTATCATGACATGCATAGCACTATAGAAAATAAACATAAGCCACTTAATTCTGTTAGGGTTTAACAGTTGATTATAATTACCTCACTTACCTCACCTAAAACTTCTAATAACCTGACTTAACGCTCTATAACATTGCTGTATACCCTCTATATTTAATACGTTCATAATGAATTATGAATATAGCATTCATAGGAAGTGTTACTAAATGTGCGACTCACTCTTGGGCTGAAGTCTCAGCAAATGATTAACATTGCCTATTTGAGCCAGAATTGTATATTTTAAAAAAGTAATGGTGGTTAGGATATCAGCGCTGTCCAAAGAAAAACATCTAGCCCCATTTTTGTCGATTTTCGTTATTTTTTTATTACTTGAACACAGCAGCTGCAGTTTACATGGTGTGATGTAAATTTCATGATGAATGTACCAATAGAAATGCTCCAAAATCACATGGACAGATTTCTGGTTCCATTGACTTACACTGAATGTAAAGACCTCCAATGTTGGGCCTCTCCTGTAAAGTCACCATGTTGGAGATACTTGTTTGACAGCAACGATATCTTTTTTAGAATCAACATTGAGAACTGATGTATAAAGAAAGGTCTCAGGTCTTAATGCCGTTTCTCTTTCCAGAACTGTTTGTCCACATGGTACACAAAATGCTGAGGACTTGGTGATTTTTCTGGAAACTATGGACAGAGATTTTCAGGTCTGTGCAGTGTGATTTATAGTAATAAGCTTCTCTGGTACACAGAACATTGCAGGCCATGTGGACTTGCTGAAAATAACTATGTTTCTGTATGTATCCTTCCACTAGGGCTGTGTATTGGCAAGAACCTGGCGATACAATGCATATTGTGATGCGGCGGTCACAATTCAATATATTACAATATATCGCGATACTGCAAGCAAGGTGCTATATAGTGATTTTTCAAATCCTACTATTAAAACACACCACTGTATGATCAGGTTTATGAATGCTTACAATAGCATTGCACCCTTGTGCTGCTTGTTAATGTTGGAGTGGAGCTAAAAAGGGATTACAACACTGCCATCTAGTGGTCAGGGGTTTAAACACAACACACAATGATTCACTGTCTGCCAGGAATCTGTGTATCGATACTCTGTTTTTTAGAATCGATACAGTATCACCAAACATAATATCCCGAAATTCGATATTTTCTTACACCCCTAATACTACTACAGGTTGCCATCTTCCACAGCTTGACATGTCCAGCTAACTTAAGTGTCAGGATCAGCGAAACATCTCAGTCTAAAAGAAAGTTGCTGATTCAAGGTGAGTTTTTTTTTTGAGGACCCTGATTTTGTAAATGCGCCTGTCAGATATCTCAGAGTCACCCCAGGGACGGGCAGTCCTACACATTCGTCAAAACAGCTCACCTTTATGTGATGAATTGGGTCCACGTTTTCCCTTGACACTGCTAGTACAGATTCCCTCTTCCTCACTTAGCCCTTCAGCCTGTTCCAGCACATATTTATGCAACAACGTCTCAGTTCCGTTCCCCACCCTAAATCTCTTGTATGACATTGAACTGAAATTACACAGAGGGATTGAGACACATGAAAAGACAAGAAAACTCATTGACGTGGCAAGCGACATAATAATGGAGCTTCTTGACAAGATTGCTCGGGCCGTGTCTGACGTAAAGGGGTACCCTCATGGTGTTGAGATCGAGTCCATTGCTTCTGTATTGGTACTGAATTGCGTCTGCCTAAATAAACCCGGTAGAGGCGAGGCCTTTGAAAGATGGCTACTCAGCATCAAGGACGAGCTGAACAGCTGTACAGCAGAGTTGCGAAAGGCAGGCTGCACTGAAGTCAGCGCTAACAAGGCACAAAAAAACTGATACAAAAACCAAAAGTAGGCCCACCCTTTAACAGGACCAAGCGTGGTGAAGTAAATCACGTCCCAGAACACCCAAGCAACCAGAGTGACATTTCACTTGAAGAGCTAAGACTTTTCGTGCTGGACGAAACAAGAAAGGCACAAAAAGGCACAGGAGCTATAAGAGAGAAGATGGAGCTGACTTTTCTCCTAAAGGGGAAAAAAGGGAAGTGATTGATGGTGATAGAGATGCAGGAGAGATGGGCTGCACTGCTTCAGGAGGAACAGGTCTGGGTTTTTTTTTGTATGCTAATGGGAGTTTCAGCTTTAAGGTATTTCATTACATTTGAAAATGAGGTGAAAAAGCATCGCCTGTGCTCAACAGAGTTGCAGAGTGTTTCTGGTACCTTGCTAAGAACTTTCAGAGCAGCCAATAATGAGTAAGCTCATAAACTACCAAGGAGGGAGCTTTTATGCAGTACAGTGAAGAGCTGCTGCGGAGTCTGGATGAAAAGTTTACGTTTCAGTATTAGTCCAGGGCTTTTGTTGGAATGGTAGTCATGTTTTGTTAAACCACTAACTGATCTACATATTAGTTAATGTTTATTTTAAAACACCTGACAATGTCACCCACCAAAGAAGTGCTATGGTGGGTGGTCTGCTATTGTTTCTTAGAGAAGATCCCACAAAGTTAAAGTAGTTTGGGACTTAGTGGACAATGTACAATGTAAAACGGGAAACTGATTCTATGCATTTCTGTGTTAAATCTGTGTTATCTGTGTGTGTTATAGCAGATGCTGAAGATGGGCAGACCAAAGGGAAATCTTATAATCTCTAAATCTAAGCTAAATCTCTACAGCCTTGGTATATATATATATATATATATATATATATATATATATATATATATATATATATATATATATATATATATATATATATATATATTAATGGAAAGGTGGGCAAGCTGAGATCTTCAAGCTGAGATGTGCTTCTCATGCTGTTCTTCATTATGTGGACTGGGCAGCATATCTTCTTCAGAAGCAACATTGAAGCTAAAGGTATAAAGTTAGTTCCCAGATCTTGAGCCTTGATATTGTCTACATGGTACACAATATGCTGAGGGCATGAACATTCCTGCTGGACACTGGAATGGACAGTTTTACAGAAATCAAGCCGTGTTCTATTGTCTTCTTCTAGACTTCTGGACTTGTTTCAAATGTTTTTGGGTTTTTTTTTGGATTGTTTTGATCCTGTGTAGAGTTACACATGTGTAGAGGTAGACAGATGTGGCTTCAGAAAGTTGGTGTTACCAGGTTTTCTTTACAGCTGTATATTGAACCAAGTAAACAAGTGAATAGCCTGTTTAAGTGAGCAGGTTAATGAAAACCTGCCAGAACTGTTACTTTAAGCGCAATTTTGAGTTTACAAGATTTATTATGTGGAACATTTTTGTAATACAGTATATTATATAATTATATTGGGGCAATTTTTAATTTCTTAATTTCTTTTTGTTTATTGCAGTACTGCACTGAGGTGTTTCAGGGTCATTAAGGAATGTTAGGCCAAACTTCAGCGGTTTTGTCCTGGTCAGTGTACAGATTTAAACTTTATAGAGAACACAAACTAACTTGGCAATGCTATTCAACTGTTTAGAACCGTCAGCATGGAACATTGACATTTTCTGTAAACTTTTCCTACAAAACTTCACCATTTAAAAACTGAAATGTAAACGCCTCTCATGCTAAAGTTATTTTATTTGCTCGGTTTGTTCTGGGTGGGTGTGGTGGAGGATCCAAATGCAGGGTGTATTTTATCTGTTTATGTTTAAAAAATGAATAATTTTATATTAAATAATTCATGTATTTAACTATTGTCCAAGAGTGCAAGTGCATTAAGTTAAGATTGGGGCCAGCTGGGATTCAAACTCCTGACTTCGAGCCCGGCAGCCCAACACTCTAACCACTATGCTATGAGCGGAGCTGCAAAATGGGGGGGGAGAAACCCCTCTAAATGCGGTATGATACAAAAGGCGGGAAAACACAACAAAGGAGACGCCAATCTAGGCATAAACAAATAAAAGACGATTTCTAAAACGGAACTGAGAAAGAAACAAATGATATCAAACGCAAACCGTCTCTTTTCTTAACTGAAACTTTCCTTTCCCTTCTTTTTCCTTCTTTATACCCACCTTACCACTCACCCCTTTACAAAGGTGTGACCATGAGCAAGGCTCGGAGCTGGGTTTTTATGCGCTGTTTCACAGGTGCCGCTGGTTGGTCTTGGTCAGCCCTGAGCATTCTGGGAGTTTTTTAACCTTACTCCACCATTTCTTTCCCTGTGTCGACCAGTCCCCCTGCTGGCAGGTGGCACAGCACCACACCTCACACGGTTAATGATTTCTTATTAAGATCATTAAAAGCTTTACGTTTTCCATTTTTTTTGGCATTGAAATGCATATGTGTATTCGGCTACTATTTTATGTCCTTATCATCACCATGTACTTAGAGTTTTTTTAATGCAAAATGCATTACACAGCATGTTAAAGATGGTAACTGGACAGAGGAACAATAGCTGACATTTAATGTGGTCACTGAAAAGAAACTCTACAGTTCCTCTGGCAAACACTGAACAACAGCTCTGTACAATTTAAAACAAAGACCCTCACATGTTCACTGCCTGCTGCAAGGTTAAGCCTAGCCAAGTTTTATCCTTGTTTCCTGGTCCTCATCTCCTGCACTCTTCAAAAAGTTTCATATTTTGCTATGGATAAGACGTCAAATTGAACTTTGCTAAAACAGCTAACGCTGGCGTTTTTATGCGACGGGTAAATACTGACGCAGGTCAGTGAAATGATCTGAATCATGTTTTACTTCAGCTGAGCAAACTGCGCCCCCCCCTTCGTGAAGCACAATGCTATTTAAGAGGTCAGGCATTTTGGTCACAGCTATGGTGGAATTTCATGGGGTATTGAATTGTTTTCTGAATTATAACATTCAGTTCTAATCATAATCTGATGCTCAGGAGGGTGGGCCATTATGTACAGGAGACAATGAAAGAGCAAGAATGTGTGTCGTTTCTAACATACTCCCCCGTACAACACAAACAGACAACATTCAAACAGAAAGTATCAGATTAATACTAGAGTGCACAGTAGCACTGTAGGCTCAGTATAATAACAAAAACCTGAAAATCTGAAAAATGAAAATATCCAGAAAGTGTAAGAAATTTTAAATTGTGTTTGGTTACGACTGTGAGAAAACTAAGTACCAGCAGTGATTATACAGTTTAGAATCAGTGAATGCAGAGTATCACTAGCATTATCATCAGCTTGGGAATTGACAGCCAACAGCTGACATCACTGCATATTGTCAAGCTTTCTTTGATGTTCTGAGGTAGGACAGTGTCCTGTTTACGAAACTCATTTTCCACAGAATATATCATTTTTAGTGGCATGTCAATTTACATGCTGCATACAGATGGAGCTCTAATTCAATAGCCAGCTGACGTAACAGGTCTCAGACACAGCAGCGCTGCTGTGTTCATGCGTGTGTATTTTAGCTGTTAGATATCTGGCCTTCAGGAATCAGAAGTCAAAAGACCTTCAGCGTAGACTTGAGTTTATTTACACACACACAGGAAATGTGGGTACAGCTCAGTCAATCACAGCCAGTCTGGGAAGCAGTCTTAATCACGTGCGTGTGGAAGCACGGGCACATTCTTAGGTCATCATCTGTTGTCGGTTCAGTTTCTTGAAGTCCAGTCTATCTCTAAGTCAGTTCAACTCTAACTCAATAATTTTAGTAGAACTAAAAACTAAAAAGGGCCAAATGGGAGGGGGGAGTTTGGTATGTCAACATTAAGGTGACGAAGAAGAGGAGGTGGGATGAAGGTGATGGTATTTGCATGACACCCTTATGCCTAGTTCACGCTACACTATTGTAGCCTGGTTTTTCAGTCGCCGACTGTTTTTTGCAGATCGCCGACAAAAACCTCTGCTCGGAGGCAAAGCGGCGACCACTCGGCACTCGCTCAGTCATGTAGTGTGAACTGCTGAAAGACGCTCGCCGATTAATCATTGACGCCCAGCAAACATCCAGCATGTTTAATATCTAGGCCAGTCGGCGACTGTGAGTTAACAGTAGCGTCTAGCTACAGCCAATGGAATCGTATAGAGAGAACCGCGTCACCGTTCACGCAATCTCTCTGCGGCTGCAGGTGACAGGTACGTTTTCATTGATAAAAATATTTACCTCCAACTCTCTCTGCAGAACAGACAGTACCTGCTGGCCCTATGCCCTCATCTATCTTCGTACCTTTTTCTTCTTTCTTGCAGATCAGCACACTGACAACTCGCATCGCTGGTTTTTTACATCCGTTTTGGAAATAACGTTCTACGTGGTATCGCTAGCTCTTAAAAGCATTTAGTTTTCTTGTGTTCTTGTGACAAAAACCTGTTTTTGGACTGAAGCCAGATGAGTCAGTGATTCTCCAGAGTGAAAGTCGTGTAATTCGTGACCCCGTGTTGCCGACCAGTCATGTAGAGTAAAAGCCACAACAACTGAAAGACTTGCGATTACAGCACAACTAGTCATGTAGTGTGAACGACACCAAGACCTGACCACTCCACCAGTCGTCTAGTGTGCACCAGGCATTAGGGGGGTTGGTCTTCACTTTAGAGGGTGGTGGTGTTAACCTAAAAGGCAGGAGACAAATGGTCATTTAAATACAAATACAAAGATGAGGAGTGATCAGCTCTCTGAAGAGAGAGGGTAGTTTGAGATGGAAGTCCATTTGGTAAGTCTCCACAAATACAAGGTTACCAGAAGTACATATGTTGATAATTATTTCTCTCATAGGCGTTCTTATTGTTATTTAGAAATGTGTGCACACTCACCACGATAGCTGGCTTTTTTGTTTTTCTTTAACATGAGCAAAAGTGAAAGTTTATGCTTTACTTATACGCCATTCATTACACAAAGCAAGCAGAGACTGCAGCTACTTATCCTAGCACGAAACCATCATGAATTTAGTTCCCACATCAGACTGTCTTTATAGCAATAATAGATCTCACACAAACACACACACACACACGGGTAAAAATGACATTAGAGAATTCATTTAAAAAAGCAATATCAGGTGCTTCAGCTGACAGAGCTTAGCTACTGTGCTTCTCTTCTGCTGGAGATTTAAGAGCGGTGAGGGGTTCATTTTGGAGCGAGAGGTGAACGATACATGGATTAACTTACAGCTGATTTCTTGGAAAACTTCATCCTTCCTAAGCCAAATGTCCATCTACATTATCCATAATCCTCCCTGAACAGTATCTGGAGTGCAATAACATCAGAATAATGAAATGAAACGACTCAACGTTACCAGTGAAACATTCAAACGTACTACACACCGAAACCGGAGCGGTAGAAATTATATGTCCTTTGGAGACTGAATTTAATTAAAGTCGCCTCCCAACATGCTTCAGAAGAAGAAGTCGACAATACTGTGCTCGCAGTCCCAAAGAAGGGTGCGGCGGATGACAGGCAGCAGGGAACGGAAACATTCTTTCACATCACAGAAAGAGCATCAGAACCCTGCTCCTCTTGCATTCGTCAACCCAACCGCCTCCCCTCCCTCATCTTTCTCTCTTTGTATGGAATGACCTTGAAAAATATCCCGCTCGTCCATGCTCTTCTCTCTCCCGCTGAAGCAATTTCCCCACCCTCGTCTTCATCCCCACCCCAACCTCACCTGTCAAACTGCACTAAGCAGGAGGAATAACCAGGCCTGGGAGCCGACGTGCTCCTGTATGTGTGCACATGGCTGTGTGTGCATCAGTTGTTCTTTTATATCACGTGTAAAGTACCAAACTACAGAGGCAGAAATAACATTTGCGCAGAGAGAGAGAGAGAGAGAAAGAGAGAGGGAGAGGAACGGAAAGAAATAGCTTTTTAAAGAGAATAACAAACAGCGTGCAGGCTCTGAATAACTCTTGGCAGCAAGTCACCGAGACGCCAAACATATTTCTTGGCACTCCGACAAGGCCTGACATTACGACGCAATCCGACACGCGTAGATCAAATAGCAAAAAGAATAGAAAACACATTGTTGTTTCCTTTTTCCTCAAATCTTTGAACACTGCAGGACGCAGGCAAGACATTACCAGCCACTTTATTAGAAACCTGTGTGCAGAATTCAGAGACCACCCATCTAACCACCCATCTAATGTCAAAACCGCTATTAAACACAATTTATCCACTTGAATAAGCTTGAGTTTCCAAAAGTTTATAAAAAGATTAAAGGATAAAGAGAAAATGGGACTCCCCACAAACTCCCACAAATATGCCTCACTTAGAATGACCTGGTAGACCACCAATACTGATTTTGAAGAACTCCACAGGTGTTTCTGTCTATCCTTCCACTTGGGCTGTGTATTGGCAAGAACCTGGTAATACAATATGTATTATGATACAGTGGTCACGATTCAATACATCGCAATATACTGTGATTTTTCAAATCCTATTAAAACATGCCACTGTATGAACAGGTTTGTCAATGTTTACAATAGCATTGCGCCCTTGTGCTGCTTGTTAATGTTGGAGTGGAGTTCAAAATGGATTACAGCACATCTAGTCATCTAGTGGTCAGAGGTTTAAACACAATGATTCACCATCTGCCAGGAATCTGTGTATCAAAACTGTGTTTTTGAGAATCAATACAGTATCACTAAACATAATATCCCCATATTCGATATTTTCTTACAACTGAACACCACCTGAGAGGTTGAAAGAAGGTGTAGCAGCCATAGACCAAAAATATATTTGCAAACCAAACAATGAAACTGCTGGCGTTCTCAGAACAATAACCACCTCAGGGTCCAGACATCAACCCCTCTGAATGTGTTTAAGATTACTAGGACTGAAGTTTGAAGGCATGTAAAAGTAGCCCTCTTTGAAAAACTGAAAATAAATCTACTGTAAACAATGGGGGCTATAAATAAAGCAAATTGTGGAACCTCTGGAGATCTACCCTCTTGTCTGGTTCCAATTCCAACCTGCCAGATCTGTTGCAGCTAATTGCCTTCCTTCAGCTGTCTTTGATTGGCTGGACGATGTGCATGGTAGATACAGACTGAGGAGCTTTGGAGACCACTGGCCTAGTCCTTAATCAGTTTCTGACCGCGATACCAATATTTGCTGGATGCTTATCAATGCAGCAGTGACACTGAGATGTTAAAAAACTCCAGCAGCACTGATGCACTCATACCAGCACAACATACATACTCCCAAGTACTACCTTTAGTGGTCCCGTGGTGGTCTTTTTCCATTGACTGATGGGGGAAAAGGCGACTGATATATTGTTCAGCAGCAGACTGGTCTATAGTCACCTATGTAGGTACCTATGTTGTGGGTATTTATGATAAAAAGGCCATGACATAGATACGAGGTAGATACAAGCTACAATAAACTCAGTGCAGATGCCTTTATCACACGCATCTAAACTAAACATGCATCTGTATGGCTCCAACTTTTTTGGAAATGACAGACAGAGGATTTCCCTGCCTCTATTTCAGTGGTGGGTGTTACTTCATCCCACCTGCTGCACTGGGTCAATCCGCCCACACACACGAGCTTGCCTGACTGGTAGAGCATCCCTGTGTGCAATGTGATTATAGAAGCCCTCACCACCTCACTTTCAATAGATACACCTGCGCAATCTGCAGCCCATTTATCTACTTTCAGCGGCTCCCGTGCATCCCCATTAGACTGACTCAAGCTAAAGGCAGTGGCTTATAATTAGGAGAAGTGCAGGGCTGCTGAAGAGCAAATCCCACCGAGAGCCTTACGCAATCCAAGCGCGATTAAAGCGACGTGGCTGCTTTTTCTAAATGTAATGCTGTCCTTGTGACACTCTGAGGGCGTGGGTCTGCCATAACACCAGAGTTATTTACCCTCATTCCTACTCTACAGAGAGACCTGACTATTACAGAGTGCAAACGGGCCTGTCTGAGAGCAATGCTATTATTATTATCATCGTCATCATCATCATCATCGTTTTTAGGGATATTTATTTATTTCTACAGAAACGTTCACACTGAGCGTTCCCCTGCAGCCAGTAAGATCACTCAGGGAGCCGTGCCTGCGTAAGTTCATCCTGGTGCAGCAGTGCAGGTATTTACTGCCAATTAAAGCAAATGGGGGGAACACACAAATGGTTTGTTGTGTGCAGTTGAGGGAAAATAAACAGACATAAATCTGTTTATTTAGGAATTGGAATTGAAAGAGCTGAAACTGTGATTTTGGCTTATGTGAAGATTCTATTCTTTATATATCTTTGTTATTGCTGTTCAATACAAAGACTGAACATATACAGTCATCTACACCTCAGAATTGACTGTTGGGTAGCTATACTCTTTTGTACATGTACAGTAATAAGCTATATTAAAATACAGCTACCTCCTGTGTTTTTACATAACAAAAGTAATGCAAATTTTATTTTTTAATAATTAAATGTATCTGCATCTTAAAATCAAAGGATTCAGTGCTTTCAGGCAGAGGATGCAGTCTTGCCATCACGCTGCCCTGTTCTGCTGAGGGGGTGGGCCGCTGTGACTGGGCTCACTGTGACATCTGCATTACGTGTCTCGAGGTGGAACTCATGCAAGCCCTTCGCTTTACGCAGTCCAGGCAGCTGGCTCTGCGATGCCCACTCTCCACGGACACGCGTGTGTGGGCTAATCTCAAAGCCCTCACCATCTCTGCAGTCCTCCAGTCCTCTGCCCCAACACCTCCTCTCTCCAATCTTCCCTCCACACGCCACAGGAACGTCCCCACACTCTCCAATCCTTCACACTGCCTGCTTAAGCGTCCTCTCTGCGAGCCAGAGCTGACCTTGACTCCACACTCTGCGCTCTAAGGCTCAGATTACAGCGAATCTTTTTCAAACACACATTCCGCTCGCCAAAATCCAATTCTCCCACTTTTAGTGGTTTTATATCTTAACTAGCAGTTATCCGAGGGAAGAGGGCACTGGAACGTGTAGGGCAGAAAGTGTTTAATCTGCGCTTCATTTCACCCACTGTGCATCGATTATGATTCATGGTTATGAATATTCATAGGGTGGCAGTCGAGTCCCTGCAAACCTTCCTTCATTTTCATTTCAGCGCCAGTCCCCGCTCACAGGAGGCGAACAGAAAGAGGGCAACCAGGAGAACCACGTCTGGTGAAGGTTTTCTGCCGTCAGGCTGAATAATTCATCAAGCCTTGCACTCTGCCATTTAGGCTGGATTCATGTAGTTCTCTGCAATAGGCTGTTTATGGGAGCAGCAGAGATAACGACTTTTAATGGAGCACAAATCTGTGAATAATGAAAGAAGAATGTTTATGTTTCCTCCTGCTAAAAAAACTGTATCTAAAAAAAAAAGATCTTGCACAGTTGTTTGTTTTAATCCAGGATTAAAAGGATAGAATGTAATACATGTACTGAAAATATGTATTCATTGCAGTATATTTTAGGGGAATACATTCAGAAGACTTACAAATTAAATAAAATAGAAAAACAACATAAAAACACCATCAATGTTTGTTTATAAAGTATTTTAAAACTAGCATATATTTAAAAGGTGATCAAATAAATTTACACTGAAAATTTACACACTTTTTAAGCTACAACATTAAAACCACAGTATCCTACAGTATCTGTTTATCACTTTATCACTTTATCAGCTCTACTTATCATATAGATGCACTTCGTAGATCTACAATTACAGACTGTAGTTCATCTGTTTCTCTGTTTACCTAGTTACCCTGTTAGGGAGGTGGATCAGTCTCAGCACTGTAGTGACACTGTTGTGGTAATGGTGTGTTACTGTGTGTTGTGCTGGTGTGAGTGTATCAGACACAGCAGGGCTGCTGGAGTGTTACTGCTGGACTGAGAATTGTCCACCAACCAAAACTATCCAGCCAACAGTGTCCTGTGAGCAGCGTCCTGTGAGCATTAATGAAGGACTAGAGTATGATCAACACAAACTGTGCAGCAACAGATGAGCTATCGTTTCTGACTTTACATCTACACGGTACACCAACAAGGTAGGTGTCTCTGATAGAGTGGACAGCGAGTGGACACGGTGTTAAAAGATTTTGTCACTTTGTCTCAGTCCGCCTTAAACAAGCTTGTGTCCTGAGAAGGTGATGTCCTTTCTGGATAGAAGGTTTATTCTTTGTATAGTAGAGCTTTAAGGGTGTAGGAGTCAAAGCCCACCCTATCCCCTAAAATATTACCTATAAGCTGATTTCACTGTAGGTAAGGTAGTAAATCACTGCATGTATAGTGACGTAGAACAACATTGGTGGAATAACGGTAAATTAAAAATTTACAAAAAACAAAATTATCAGTACTTCTGTTTATTATTTATTGTGAACTAAAGATCATTTCACAAACTATACAAGATACTTCACATTACACGGTACTGTTGTCAGGAAACTTGTATTATATTCTATATATTGGATTATATACATATATAACAAAAAAATTGTCTGCTCTCTCCAGGAGCTGAGCTTTACACATTTTTAAGCCAATGCTTACTCAAAAGAAAAAAAAAGAAAATTATATAATTTATAGGCGGGTATTGTTTTAGTCAGGAAGTAAGACTGCATCCCTGACCCTCATGGCCAAATGGTGAACATTTAGATTCCACTGAAGTGAACAGCCTGACAGTCTGAATTCACCACTAAAACATGTTTATTACAATTAAGAAACCTTTTATTTTGTTGTTAAAGACAAATATTATGATTTTATGCATGAAATGACGGTTTTTAAGCTGTGTTTGCTCGTCATGTACTGGCTGGCGTTTGTAGGTTCTGCTCAAAAGTTACTGAAATTGCTGCTTCTGAAACTTCTGTTTTGGTAGTGATTCAGTAGAACAAATTCAGTAAAATCTGTTTCAACTGAAAGAAAAACATAAAAAACAACACTTTTCTCCTATAACTGCTTACTGGTCTGAGGCCTGTGATTAGTTTAGCACATGACAACACAATATCTCAGTAATGCTGACATCAGCTGATTTCCTTGGTTTATATGACAGCATGGTAAGCTGTTCAAGGCCTAGCAGCTATAACTATTGACATTTGATGTGATTTGGGGGAAATAAGCAAAAAAACTCATAGGTCTGATAGCAAAGCGCAATAAAAACAACTACATTTTCTGATCTACATGCGGACCATGTGCACAGCAACAGTTCACAGTTTTGTCTTGTCAACAGATGACTTTTCAGATCGATCTTAATATTTTATGGCTTTATTTTTCGGATTGATTAAATAATCAGCTTGATTTATTCCTTGTTTTGAGCGTGGCCCCGAAAAATGTATAATAAGAATGTATTTCTAAAACAGAAATCACCATTTTGGTGTAATCCATGTATGTAAAGATCTATATCTGGCTAACCAGTAGCTCTCTCGACTCTAATGACTATCACTGTTGGTTTAAAAGAGGCACATCAGCCCAGGATCTAATTGTGCTTTAGTAGCTTTGTTTAGTCTCCCGCAGATGCTGATAGCTCCCTCTACTCACTGACGGTGGGGAAACAGTAGGGTTTCATGCTCTCTTTGAATACAGTCACTAGTGCTGCTGACTGAAAGCCTATAACCCAGCAGCATGGACTTTATGTGCTTCATCTAAAGTACTGTTTGATCACTGCAACATAGAGAAACATACCAGCAACAATCAGGCCAAGCAGGCCACAGCAATAACAGAGCCGCATGGAGGGCTCCCGAAGCACACACACTCCACTCGCTCCTCCGCCGAGGACTGTGTGATGACTGTGGAGTACCAAAGAAAATTCAGACTCGCTGTGACAGGTCATTGGAAGTCACATGAGATTAAATTAATACCATCATTTCATCCAGAGAGTGGAAATACTCTTTGCCCCCCGATTCGTGCCAGTGAAGCAGAGCGGCTATTTTTCAGATTTTTACTCTGATGTTCTATGCTGATTGAATGGGTTTGACCAGCAGAGCGTGCAGGGGGATTTGGGGGGTGGGGTTGTGGCATGAAACAGTGGGATGTGACTCATTGGTGGGGTTGAGTCTAGATATGATGTGGTGTCTACTCTTACACACAGCCTAATGATTTGATTTGATCTGAGTGAGCTCTTGACTCAGGTCACAGTCGGAAAGCCAACCGGATTCCTCTCCGCTTATCAGCGTCTTTAATATTAATATTAATGACCAGAGTCGGCCGCAAATTATGCCTTTACCGAGTTTAAGGGTTTTGGATGAAGGCATTTGTAGAAGATCTAGCCGCATTCCATCAAATGTGTTTGAGAAAGACCTCTGCATTCTCGTTGACTAGTGTGGGAGGCAGATCCATACAGACTGATAGCTCAAACAACAGCAGGCTGAGAGGTTACAAGATGGGACCTTAAACAGAGATTTTCCACAAATTCATTCATTCATTTTATTTATTTCTTATTTCCCATTCATTCATTCACTGTATTTTCTTACTGTCAGTTGCTACGTTGTACTCTCTGCCCATACATCCATTCATCATTCATTCATTGTATTTTGCATTTGTTCATTCATTTATGCACTCTTTTACTCAGTCAATAATTATAGTATAGTGTTCATAGTATTTTCCTATTCATTCATTCTTTCTTTCAGTCCTTCATTAATTTTAATTTCTTTTATCCATTCATTCATTCATTATTTCATTCATCCGTCCACTCATTATAGTAGTATTTAGTATTTGTATTAGTGTATAGTATTTTTCTAATCATTCATTCATTCTTTCTTTCTTTCTTTCTTTTAGTTGTTCAATCATTTTATTTTCTCATTCATTCATGCATTAATTTATCATTATAGTATAGTATTACTATAGTCATTAATTCATTCTTTCTTTCTTTTAGTCATTCATTCATTTCCTCATTCATTCGTTCAATCAATACATTTTTCATTCATTCATCCATCTTTCATTTATGACTTCATTAATTAAATATATTTGAATTAATTAATTAATTCATTCATTCATGCATTCGATATATTTGAATTTATTCATACATTTATCCATCCATCCATCATATTTTTCATTCCTTCATTCATTCATTTGTTTATTCGTTAGTTCACTCAATTTTTCATTTATAGTATTTTATCTATTTATCAATTGTGTTTTCACATTCATTCATTCTTTCATTTATTCAATATATTCATTTATTTATACATACTTTCTCTTTGGTATTATTGATTGTGTCTACTGACCTGGTAAATACTCAGATAATCAGTAACCGAGTGCTCTGAAAGCATTCCAATGTTTATACCACCCTCCCCTCCCAAACATATGTATGACGTAGAGCCAGCTGACTGGGCTCCTAATGTTTCTGTATACTAACAGCTTGTGACATTATTCCATTATAGGCATCCGGTCTGGTCACCTTCCTGGGCTATAAACACGGCTGTTTTCCTCCTTTCACAAAGACGTACACGCTGTATCGCTGCCGCCATTTGTCCCAAGTCATGCGGAATGCTGTCCATCAGTTTTACTGCAGTGTAGAACAGTGAGGATGAGTGATGGGTACGGCGGGGAGAAGAAAAACAACACTGACCCCACCCTCTCTCCCCACATAGGACAGGAGCTCATCTAGATGCGGCGTAATCTTACAGACTCAGAGATTTCGGTCAATATTTAGTGTTCACCCGTGTTCAGAATCAAATCACACATTGTACACCTCATATTTAGTTATTATGGATGCTTTGCTTTATCCTGTCACCCTGGCCTTGTCTGCCGCCTCTTTTATTACATGCAAAGCACTATTACTACAAGGACATTACAGAGAGGCGACTGTAGTATATGATGATAAGGAAGTGCAGTATAAGGGAGATGGTGTAGTGGGTGTGCTGATGTGTTCAGGCTGCTCACGTGGGTGTTAACACATTACTGAGGTTGGCTGGTTAACCTTACAGGTGCCGCAGCAACTAAAGAGGCAGTTTCACACACCTACAGAGGGGGCCATCTGTCAGACACCCTGACATCACTTACCACATTCAACTACTGCCTATCTTACAGCATATTAATCACATCATTTAGGAAGAGATATTTTGTAGTTCACTGAACTAGGAAATAGCACACAAAGTGACCGCGATGTTCTAGATAGTATAATTAGGATGGGCAGATCTTCTATGATTCAATAGGTGCTCAGAGAGAACAAAAATAACAGCATTTGTGATTGCTTTTTTGTTTCTTGTCTTGTTGAGTGTGCCCCATTGTGCAGGGTTGAGGAGAGAAGCGGCCAAGCTCATTGGTCACCACCAGGGGGAACCGGCTTTTAAAAAGGGGCACAAGAACCACAAGCTTGGTTTCCAACATGGCTCCAGCATGGTTGTTCGTTGGTGGTTACTGTTTGTGATGGGACTTAACTGGTGGTAAAAACCTTGTATACCTTTGTGTATCCTGTGTAGGTAACTTGTTCTCTCTGTTGGGGAGAATTTTTTTTTTTTTTATTGATTTATTTGTTTTCTCCTGGTTTGTTTAGTTAGGTCATTAGATTAATGATTTGTATTTCATTTTCTTTGTTTTGTAAGGCAAGTTAGTTTCTTTTTTACTTGTAAGTTAGCTTTGTTTTGTTTGTTATTTTCTCTTTTCTTTTCCCTCTGTTACTGGTTATCATCCTGTTGATTTAATTTATGATTCATGGAATGTTTTCATCTCAGTTTTGTAGTTTTGTTAAATAAATACCTCTCTTTTTGCAACCCTTGGCTGTATGTGTGGTTGGGGAACCAGGAGGGCATGGGGGCCTCATTTATGTTGCGGCCTGACCTGGACCAGGTCGTAACAATTACATATCTATCAGACTACATTACAGTTTTACTTTTTTATCTGACTGGACGTGTACTGATATAATTAAATACTAATGTGCACCGCTGTAATTACCACACAGCATTGGTTAACACATTACTGTAGGGTACTGTTTACAAGACTACATGAGACCTACATAAGCCTGTGATGACAACTGATGTAACCCTACATGAAGTTTATAATGACTGAGTAATTGATTAGTTATCTAAAGTTAGATAAAGCAGCTACAGATGACAACCATTGGAATAAACACTGCACATCTCGTCACTCTATTTACAATGTGGTGTACTAGTGTGTGTGGAGGCATTGTTTTCCAATTGCATTACTCTGTGTATAACATTGTGTATATGTGCTTTATTTGGTAACGTGTATTGCATGTATATGGGTTTGAGCATGAAAAGTCATTAAACGCTGAGCAGGAATACTCACAGGCGGTGGCTGCTGCTCTGCCGTAGAGGATGGAGTTTAGTTTATTCAGTGCAGGCCAGTTGAGCGGGAATCTTTAGCTCCTGAGTCCACATGCCCTCCCTTTTCTGCGTCCTCAATGCCCTATCCACCAGCTAGTGCACTCCTGCAACACAACAGGACATAACAATAACAGTGGATAACCTTATTTTTCTTTTTTTTCTTTTTTTTCAGAAAGGCCTGTGGCCCACCTGTAAATCACACCCAATACATTTGGTCTGGTGCACATTTCACTTCTTGTAATAGTCAAAAGAGGCTCAAATGCAATAGACTCAGATATAGCAGACACAAAATACAACACAGCACCTCACATGCAACACGAGACTGGGCAGCTTTAAAGACATTCATTCTAATTAATTTTATTTTTACATGTACGTTAGGCCTTTGAACCTGATCGAGTTATTATTTAGCATTTACTGTCAGTAGTATAGAAGTAATACAAGGGCAATGAGATTTAATAATGTGTTTAAGGGTATATTTATTTTAAGAAACTTCATTTAGCATTTTGATATGAACATCCTGACGCTATGCTTTCATCATATAATGCATTTCAATAAACACAGTTGGTTTAATTGAAAGAGACTTTTTATTATGTGGCAAAATTTGATGGCTGCCTAAATACATTAATGAATAACAGTGTTCATTCAAAAAGAATTGTAACATTTACTAGCATCACTCCTCTAGTAAGACAGATTCTTCCAGGTTTAATTATAATGACTAATATGATTCCAAATCATACAACTAAGAAAAGATGTTGAGGTTTGCTGGTGTATTAAGCAACTTCAACATGTAAAAAGTACTTTATCTTGTGTTAAGACCAGAACTGAAAAATTGTGACATTTCAAAGACATTTCAAAGCTATCTTTCATATCTACCCATGACTAACCCTCGGAAATGAACTGTGAGACTCTGCATTAAACATAAATATTCAAAAAACAGAGTCCACAGTGACACATACCAACTTTCTGTTCTTAGACACAGATTCACATGCCTTTAAGTCTCATCTGCACCTTCAAGACCCTACAGCCTCAACCATGTCCTTCACCCACATCTCAACCGTGTCCTTCACCCACATCTCAACCGTGTCCTTTGGCCTCCATTCAACAGCACCCTTCACACACACAGTCTCATTTTAAAAAGCTCTTACTTTGCTTTTCTGTTTTTCTCTTTACCTTAATATTTTGTAGCTTTTTGTGTATGTAAACAGTCTGCAAAATTATAAGGTCTAAAGTAAACACCCGAGGGAGAAAACTCCCAGAAACCACTTTTCCCTACTTCCAGAAAAAGCTCACTGGAATCCCACCCCTGTTTTATCTCTTACAAGGTGACGTCATCTCGTGAAACAATCTTTATTGTTCACTTACCAGCAAGCTTGCCAGAGCTGCACACAGCGCAGAGTTTAAAAAAATTGTAAGAACAGACACAGCGGTGTGGGGGCTGGAATTTGTAGTTGGTTGCTGCAGTGGCTGTAACTCAGTCCGAACTGAAAGGGCAAGCTGACCAACCAGAGCACACTGGATTCATCAGGAGGTGGGGCTTAAACCCACAGGAGCTCTAACATCGTGTTTCAGACAGAAAGTAAATACAAATGTACAGAATAAAAAAAATACTGGGTTTTGGGAAAATCTAAGCATTTCAATCTGTTCATGTATGCTTACATCTGAGGTCTCCTTTAACCAGTCCCTCAACCTTGTCCAAAGGGTCTTCAACCTCACTTTTAGCATATTCTTAACCATATCTTTATCCAAACCATGTCCTTTGGTGTCATCTTAACCATAACAAGCCTCATCTCTTTGTTGTCCAAATCTGTACTTAAACAAACTTAAATAATTTGACAGTGTAGCTTAATGATTAACCCGATGTTTAGACAAGGACTTATAGATTTTAGTCAGTTTCTTACAAAAACTGGTAAACTCAACTAAATGGATTACCACTAGTTTAGACATTTTTAATATAGCTTATGGCCTACACCTATTGTAAAACCTTCAATGCACAATATATATGGAAAGATGTTACTGATACAATCTGTGTTTAATGGGCAATTTCTGCTCTTAATGAAAAGATCAGCAGTGGTGCCTTCTCCTCTTCTCGTCCTTCATTACAGTTGTAATGAGTGGAACCAGACTCATCCTAATTTCTGCTAGACAGAGTGAGAGAGTGAGGGTCTGAGGGTCAGCCTGATTGGTTAACTTAGAAACAAAAGTAGTAGCTTGTCCTTCAGCATAGCCCACATACGAGAAGTTATTCTTTCAGCCTCAATGAACACAGGCATCCTAAAATCATGATCAAATAAAACAAATAACAAAAATCTATAAGATTAAAACCAAAGATTAAAAAGTTCAACACAACAACAGAATAATGAGCCATGTATCTGATCTAATATACATACTCTTTAACAAATCTTTATGTAAAAAGATAAAGATTAGGAAAAAGAGAATGGCTCCCAAATTGTGTAACACTTATTATCCCTGCAGACGTTATGTGGCCAAAATATGCATAATTAAAGTCAAGCTACACTGAAAACTAATAACCTTGTTTTCTTAAAATTGAGTTCACGGAACATCTAATGGTAAATTATTTGTAGACTAACATCTTGGGGAAAATTTGTAAATGTAATTATTTTGACCCAAATTGTGACTATGATTTAAATGCCATCTGTTTTTTGAAGGTCTAGGCCTGTTACTTAAGGTTTGAGTGCCAGATGTACTGTACTGAGTATCCGTTAGTAGTGACTGTGTTGTTACATATAGGGTATATGCTTGTTTGGTTGGTCTAACTCATCAATAGGCAGATCACAAATGTGATGTTATCAGGTTTAATTGCTCCACTTAAAAAAATACACAGATGAGCTAAAATATTACGACCACCTGCCTAATGTGCTCTTGGTCTGCCTCATGCTCTCAAACAGCTCCGGCTCATTGAGGCATGAATGCTACAAGGTAGCATCTGAAGGTGAGCTGTGGTATCTGGCACCAAGAGGTTAGCAGCCGATCCTTTAAGTCCTAAAAGAGCCACCGCCGATCGTCTTGTTGTTCCATTGTATCCCACAGATTCTCCATCTTTTTCGAGATCAGGGGAATTCCCTGGAGGCCAGGAAAAGACCCTAAACAATTCACCACAGTCCTCAAACCATCCCAAACAATGTGTGCTGGTTCATGGTTGATGCCTACTTGGACCAATGGCAGTAGTTTTTCACTATTGTTAACTGGGACCTTCTCGCAGGCCTTGTCATTGAGGAGGTGCTGCTACCCAGTCAATCTGACCATAGCAATTTGGAACTTAGCAAAGTCCTGCAGACTTTTACACCTGCCCATTTCCACACAGCTAACATGTTGACTACAAGAACCAACAGCGTACAGTCAATCTTAACTACAGTCTGCCACTCATATTCCAACTTATTACCATATTTAGGAGTTGCTAATTGGCTGGATCAGATATTATTGGTAGGTAAGTGAAAGGCAGCATGTTAAATGTGCTGCAGTAGTGAACTTTCCAGGATCAGGTTTGAAGACCACTGGTCTAATACATCCCAGACCTTGCCTTGCACTGTTGTTATGAGAGAATCCACATTATTCCCTTCATGTGTGTGGTCATCATTGCACGGCTCATTAGTGCACAAGATAAAATTGTTGATAACTTAGGCAATAATCAAAATTGCAGCTCCTGAAATCCAAAACTGTGTATTCAATTTAAAAATAGTTTAATGTTGATCAAACTAATTCTTTTATTTGACTTAGGCTTTCCAAAAGCCTTTTAACGTGATAAATATTCTCAAATTATCCCGCTACCATTTAACACTCAGTTACTTTCTGGGAAACTGGGCTCAGATCACTTTTCCAGGATGTGTAAATCATTTTTTTTAGATCAATTGTCATCTTTATTACTACTACGTCTACTAGTAAAACAACTGCAAATACAAGCGACCTGAAACAGGATCTCTTACAGTAAATGTGCTATAAATAATCCTGCTGTGGAAGCGTGCATATTCAATTTCAACTGTGTGTTCAGGAACTGTGGCCTTCCACGAGTAGATTTAGCAGATAATGGACATTACAACATACACAGAGACAAGCACGAGCTTAAATCACCAGTTACTATTAAGGAAGACATCACTGATAAAATAGGTTATCTTGACCTGCATCTTGTCAGAGAAAAAGATGTTGATCGAAGCAGACAAAGAATAAACCAGTACACAGTAGGGTAGGTGTAGTGTTTTGTTGCATATTGAGGTCACAACTCTTCAGCTTAGCAGTTTGGTGCCACGTCGAGTCTTTTGAAGGCAACAAACACACTAAGGGGTGTACACTGGAGTGCAGAAATGAACACTGTGTTCATACACCAGCTACAAAGCGAAAATGGAATTCATATAAAGGTAATAATATCATGCACTGTGGAACAAGGTGTTGACGTTTCGGGGCTGATTAGATGAATGCTATGCTGAACTGTACTTTCAGTACAAACGCAATAATACTAAAAAAAACCCACAATAAAAAACACAAACACAACATAGAATAATAAATAAAACTGGACTAAAAACTAGCGTGTCCCACCCAATATCAGAAACAGGTAGATTTGTCCCACCCAAAAATTAAACCACAGAAAAAGCGGAAACTGTTTAAAAACACTTTATTTTAAAAGCGTTCGCAATTCACTGCCTGTGTTTGTTGTTAGCAACTGGCTCGGGTTGTCAGGTGGTATTTTATTTTGTTAAGGCTTGTGTTGAGATGCCTGTTAAGAAATATCTTGCTGTCGACAGCTTCACTGTTAGTCAAGCTCTCGCTTTGTTAGAGTGGCGGGTATCTCGCGCCAACTTTAAACACAGTGTTTTATTTGACTGGTGTCGTGTGTCTACTAAGTTTTGTAAAAGAGTATTTTTGTACTTTATCACTCAGAACCAACACATTGCATCATTATCAGCCTAGCTCTAACCCTAACCCATATTTCTGATCACTCTTTATTCTGTTATTGCCCACCCGTCCCACCGTATACTGTTGGAGGTCCGACTGTCAGAGCCTCCTTGTCACCTGGCACCAACCAGCTCTCCTCTCTCTGCTATACCTCGACTCCTCTGTACTAACCCAAACCAAACCCATTCTGTTTATAATCATATCTGTCAGAGTCGCCAGCTACATTCTAAACTCTCCTCATCCTCTGTACTAACCCAAACTAGAACTAACCCTGTCTCTGTACTAACCTAACCAGAACTAACTCGGTCTCTGTACTAACCCAAACTAGAACTAACCCTGTCTCTGTACTAACCCAAACCAGAACTAACTCTGTCTCTGTACTATCTCAAACCAGAACTAACTCGGTCTCTGTACTAACCCAAACTAGAACTAACCCTGTCTCTGTACTAACCTAACCAGAACTAACTCTGTCTCTGTACTATCTCAAACCAGAACTAACTCTGTCTCTGTACTAACCCAAACTAGAACTAACCCTGTCTCTGTACTAACCTAACCAGAACTAACTCTGTCTCTGTACTAACCCAAACCAGAACTAACTCTGTCTCTGTACTAACCCAAACCAGAACTAACTCTATCTCTGTACTAACCCAAACCAGAACTAACTCTGTCTCTGTACTAACCTAAACCAGAACTAACTCTGTCTCTGTACTAACCTAAAGCAAAACTAACTCTGTCTCTGTATTAACCCAAACCAGATCTAACTCTGTCTTTGTACTAACCTAAACCAGAACTAACTATTTCTCTGTACTAACCAAAATCAGAACTAACTCTGTCTCTGTACTAACCTAAAACAAAACTAACTCTGTCTCTGTACTAACACAAACCAGAACTAACTCTTTCTCTGTACTAACCTAAACCAGAACTAACTCTGTCTCTGTACTAACACAAACCAGAACTAACTCTGTCTCTGTATTAACCCAAACCAGAACTAACTCTGTCTCTGTACTAACACAAACCAGAACTAACTCTGTCTCTGTATTAACCCAAACCAGAACTAACTCTGTCTCTGTACTAACCTAAACCAGAACTAACTCTGTCTCTGTACTAACCCAAACCAGAACTAACTCTGTCTCTGTACTAACCTAAACCAGAACTAACTCTGTCTCTGTACTAACCCAAACCAGAACTAACTCTGTCTCTGTACAAACCTAAACCAGAACTAACTCTGTCTCTGTACTAACCCAAACCAGAACTAACTGTCTCTGTACTAACCCAAACCAGAACTAACTCTGTCTCTGTACTAACCCAAACCAGAACTAACTCTGTCTCTGTACTAAACTAAACCAGAACTAACTCTGTCTCTGTACTAACCCAAACCAGAACTAACTCTGTCTCTGTACTAAACTAAACCAGAACTAACTCTGTCTCTGTACTAACCCAAACCAGAACTAACTCTGTCTCTGAACTAACACAAACCAGAACTAACTCTGTCTCTTTTCTGTTTCCGAGGGCATAACCGCCCACCTGTCCCGCCGAATACTATAAAGGACTGACCACCAGGGGCCCCCTGTAACCTGGCACCTCCTCTCCGTTCTTGACTTGTAAATAAACTTGACTTGTAATTGTTAGCTAGGAGTGACTATCTGAGGGTTTTTTATAATTTAGCAGGCTAATGCTGCAGGTGGTCTGTTTACTGTTTACAAAGGAGTGAGAGAAGCTGTAGCTGCTGTGCTGTTGGTTAGTCTGTGTGTTATTAAAGCTATGGTTCTAGAGTAGTGCTGTCTGTATGTGTATTAGTAATTAATGTTACACAATGATAAGATATGAAGAGATGATACTATAACGTGTGTGTGTGGTCTGCAAGTCAGCTGTAGATATTAGATTCTTATATTCAAGTAAGGCCAACATGATCTTGATCATCTGGTCTAACATTAATGTTAGTCTTGCGTAGTCAAGAAACCTTAACATACATGTTTTTTGTCATTTTATTTCTGCATTATGGCACCAAAGAAAATAGTAATTGTTTTGGTTATATACGTATATAATCCAGACATTGCATGTATCATTTAAAAGTACCATGTAATGTGGAGTATCTTGTATAGTATGTAAAGTGAGCTTTAATCAGATTTATCTAATAATAAACAGAAGTACAGATAATGTTGTATTTTGTTTATTTATTTACAATTTACTGTAATTTCACAAATGTTGTTCTACGTCACTACATACAGGGATTTACTACCTTACCTACAGTGGAATCAGCTCATAGGTAATATTTAGGGGTAGGATATGGTGGGCTTTGATTCATTTTAGCAAATGTGTCCCCCCTAATGTCAAACCCGCTCCTACGCCCTTGCCAATACGTTCAATCAATACAAATAATCCCCGGATATCTAAGTTCTGCAGTGTTCACTTGAGCAGAGGCATTCAAACGTTTGCATACAGCCTGTATAATACATGTTTAATACAGCTCTTTGACTTCTAAGAAGAGTAGAATCAATTCTGGGGCCAGAGACCATGTCTGTCTGAGATTCTGTTCTTTTGCTATAATGAACTGCAACGGCAAAAGGAAAGCTATAACAAAATCAGAAATGGCAACAAAGGCAAAAGTTTTAGAGAAGGAAACTCAGAGAGAAGCAGACTGAAGAGAAGTTCACTGGTGTTCAAAGGGAGAGAAACCCTGCAATCAGCAAACAAGAAAACAATGCAACACAAAATCGAAAATTTCTGGCCAAGTACATTTCCTCGGTGAAGCAATAGTAAATCAAAAGAACTTTCTCTTTGATTTTCTTTAAAGGGAAGGTGAGGGCGTTGGTTTGAGACTAAGGCAAACCATTGCCTTTTGTTGTTTTATTGATCAGCAGCAACACTGTGAACACTTACAAAGTCATTCTTACTGCGATAGCAACTCTCGCACCACAAATGTGACGTAACGTCAATAAAATAATCAATAAAAAACTATTTCAATTAACAGTAGCAATTACAGACCATCCTGACATAACCTGTTTTTGGGGAAAGGATCAAAGTTTCACTTGTTGGACCAATCAATTAACAGCAGATCAGAATGTATTAGCGAATGAAATCTGCCACTCAAAAGCACAAGAATGTAGTGTCAGATCTCCGTTATGCACAAGTTGAGAAGTAAACCACATTCCTATACATCAGCATGGAGAGCCTACAGAGATTCCTTAGTATAGAATTTAAGCATACAATGATCTGCTGGCATCTCCAACCATGCTAGCTTCAGTTAACATCGCTCCTACACCAGAGAGGCAGAGAGGTGAGACCGTAATAACCCCACAGACCCCAACATTGAAACAAGTGCAGGCCGTGAAGTAGTTCCAGTGAGTTATGTGATTATGTGCATGCTGTTCTTGATCAAGTCTTACCTTAAGAGGAAAATAATAGCAGGAGAATATTACGCTACCAGTATATTGGAGTTTCTAGAGCCAATTTCATTGTTTCGATCTATATTCCATGGAAACCTTAAGGAGGTCAAAATTGCACCATATCTTATCGTAGAGCCCTTTGACTGTGGCCCTTAACACCACTCTGCACCATAATGCATCACTATATTACTGCATGTCCTTACCACATTGTAATATATTGCAGATAACTCTGGATTATTTGTCTTCTCAGACTCTTATGCTCATGTGTACATATATAAATATCTCCTTTTGGCACTTTTCATTTTTTCTTAAATTAAAGATGTTATTAATATTCCATCCATCCATCCATCCATTATCTTCCACTTTATCCCACGAGTCAGGGTCACGGGGGTGCTGGAACCAACCCCAGCGCACTGGATGAAGGTAGGACACACCATGGACAGGTGTTAATACACGCTATGACAGGTGTCATACATCTGTGCACTTAGCAAATATAAGTCCAACATATCTGCAACTTGATGTATATATTTTTCATTTAATGCTTGTTAATGCCCATTTACCCACATAGTTGCTGTAGTAACACTATTTTAATATTCATCATGTGTTTCAATATCTGATGTGCAGGTTTGGGTAGTAACAGAATACATGTAACGGTGTCGGGCGTAGCAGCAAATTCTAGGCCCTAACACTCTCAATGTCAGTGGGCCCCTATCCATGCCAGTACACGAGGAACGTGAGCAAAAATAAATAAATCTGGATTTTCATGGGCCCCTCTCCCTACTCGGGCCCTGGGTAGTCAGGTCCACTTTTCCCCCCACTACCACGCCCATGAACGGTGTTACGTAATCAGGATACTATTCTGTTAAAGCTACAATAAATCAGACAGTAATCAGATTACAGATACATATACACAGAGTGATTATCAGCAGGATTACATTCACATTCAAACTCTTTTTGCTAAAATTGTAATGATAATTATGTCACATGATTTGTGTAGAGCTGAAGAAGTGTTTTGAGATGACAGCAGTGAAATAGAAGAGAATAATAATCAGAATGTGAAAAGAGAGCGAAGACTTGTGAGCGGCAGTGTGTGAGTTCTTTGTTTAGGAGTTTCCAATGACGGGTTGTTTAAATGTGTAAATCATCGTTATTTGTATGTGAGACGATCAGCTCACACTTGGTTTTCGTGTGATATTAGTACAGTTTTAAACTCAGAGCACACGTTTATTTCTGTGAGCTGCTGAAACCGCTCAGAGCTGATCAGTCCAAACACAATGGGCCATGTTTATGTAGCAATATTAACATTTATGAGCCAGAACAGCCAATCAGACAGGTAGAACGTACATGATGGTCAGTTACAGTTTTTAGAATGGCCTATGTTTATAATTATCATTGATGAAGAGCCTGGCTGAGAAACTTTTGACTTTGGCTGATAAACAACAGATTTTTAACAAACAAGGCTAATAAAGAAAAAAAAACGGGAGTGTATAGATTTGAACTGATTGATACAATGTACTGGATCATTCTACTGATTATTTGTTCCCCTGTGTTTTAGTTTTAGAGCTTTAAGTCTCAGTGTATAGATTTTTTTTTTTGTCATTTCTGTTAAAATTACAAATGTTTAGGTTTTAAGATTTAAGTATGCATATTTAAAGTCCCACAACAAATACTGTTATATACATTTGTTATATTTATGTTTGAATATTTTTTATGTAATGCTACACTTTGGCTTTTTGCTTAAGATGAGTGACCTTTCTGTCACCTATAATCATTCTGTCTCCTAAAACCATTATTGTGTGTTTAACGTGAGTTTTCATTGCGTGTTCAAAAGTATTATTAAATGATTTTTATCTTTTCTTTTTTTGCTTTCTGGATTTACTTATTGGATTTAAGACAAGAAATTTAAAAGTAATGGAGAGCAGTCTGATTATTTTATTGTAGGTTCTTTTGGATTAGATAATAATTATATTTGATAACAGGTAATTAGTGATTAGGAACACATGTTTAAAGTAAAGCCTCCCATCCCTGCTGATGTAGCTGAAGCCTGGAGCTGTGATCAGTCAGCTTGTTAAATCCTAGTCTGCCAAAACATGTATCTAGTTTTCCGTGGACACGTGGACACTAGATGCCAGAACTCAGTGCTTTTATCTACAGCAACCTTACAATCTGTAATATCTTTATTGGCATCTGAGAACCCACCCCCAGGTTCCCCTGTAGCTATCCCCCTGTACTGCAGTTCAATCACTAAATTTAGCGATTGCTATAAGCCATGCAGTATGTTATGAAGACATCAGGCAGGCAGCAGCGCAATGGTCCAATTTTGGCCTGCATTTATTTTGACCCCAATTCTTCTGAATACCCTGACTCATCCAAACACCCACAGAAAAACTCAACTGGAACTGTTATTGATCAACACGCTCACAGCGCACAGTAAAAATAGAAACATTGGTCTATTGGTCCATCAATCACTTTCCTCTTTCTTCACTTTTCTCCTCTATACACACATATATCACTGCTGTTGAGCAAAATCCTTGTATATATGTGGTAACTGTCTGACACTGACCGTCAGCTACATCTAGATAACAATTTCTAAATTGTTATATTATTACAATTATTGCTACACATATGTTATACAAATAGATCCAGCTCTGAAATTGGTTTGTATTATTATTATTATTATTATTATTATTATTATTATTATTATTATCATTGAGGCAAAAAGAATTCACAAACAATGCTAAACATATGTTGATTACAGCAGTTGGCTAAAGTTACAGTCTTTGGTTAAGCTACCGAAAAGGTTTTTTTTCGCTGGCTGCCTTTAATTAATAACTGTCAAACGATTGGTTAGAGGGCTTATTTGCATATTTCAGTCGTGGAAAGGTCACTGTCACTTTGCTGATTCCCAAACAATGTATTGTGCTGACTTGACAGACGCTGTTGGTTCTGTTCAGTAATTTATTTGGACCCGTATCTATCGTGGATAAAAATGATACTAAGCTTGAAAAGGGAAACCCACAGACAGCGTGTGTAGTACATGAATAGTTTGTGTTCTAAAAAAAAAAAGCTACAGAAGAGATAAAGGCCGGTAAGCACCTGCTCGGCCCTTTGGATAAGTGGAAATTTGGCAAATATCCAGGAAGTTCAGCGTGTGCATAAGGCTGGTAGGATTTGCAAATGCCCTACTTATTTTAGACATTTGTCAAATATGCTGTCAGTGCTTCTCTCTCTCTCTCTCTCTCACACTTTCACTCTTTCTCTTTTTCACTCTGTCTCTCTCTCTCCCTCTCTCGCTCTCTCACCCTCTCTCTCTCCCCCCTCTCTCTCTCTCCCTCTCACTCTCTCTCACTTTCTCTCTCTCTCTCTCTCACTTTCACTCTCTCTTTTTCACTCTGTCTCTCTCTCTCTCTCTCTCGCTAAGATGCATGGTGTTGAGGAATTCTGGGGGTGGATTACTGGCTTTATGTTTGGGGAAAGTGGTGGTATGATGCTCAGTTTGATGACAGCATGGGTTTTATCTCTGCCTGAGATTACAGGCTGGAGCTGCTGCTTACCGGCTGCGACTTTAAAATCACACAGCCAAGGAACATTTCCACGTCCCTGATCTGGTGTTTGTCATGTTTACCTCTGCAATAGAACTAGTCACAGTGTTGCACTTTCAATGCAGCAGCCTCTCCAACTACTTTGCAGATACCTCCGGTACCCAAGCTTTTAAAACACTGTTAGAGATAATGCAGTCGGATTATATAATTTTAGAAGGCAGCACATGAGCGTATGAACGTAATGAGCACGTAGACTGTTTGGGGAAGATTTTGTGATTTTTTCCATGGCAACAATTAGATCTGTCTGTGTTGCTTATATTTCTAAAAAGAACAATATGATGTGACCTATGCTCCTAAAAATAGATGTGCTATAAAAGATTTATTAGAGTGTGATGACATGGAAGAACCGCTTCTGGATTCTTAAAGAATCTTTGACTGGGAGTGGATTGGAATTAGAATGGAACCACTTTGGGTTCCTTAACAAATCTTTGTTTGGGAATGAATTGAAGTGATTGAGAATTTGATTAAAATCAGAATTTAACCACTTTTGGTTTCCTAAAGAATCTTTGATTGGGAATGGATTGGAATGATTGGGAATTTAACTGGAATTAGAATTGAACCACTTTTGGTTCCTTAAATAATCTTGAATTGGGAATGCATTGCAATGATTGGAAATTTGATTGGAATTAGAATGGAACCATTTTGGGTTCCTTAACAAATCTTTGTTTGGGAATGAATTGAAGTGATTGAAAATTTGATTGAAATTAGAATTGAACCACTTTTGGTTTCCTAAAGAATATTTGATTGGGAATAGATTGGAATGATTGGAAATTTAATTAGAATCGGAATTGAACCACTTTTGGTTCCTTAAATAATCTTGAATTGGGAGTGCATTGGAAGGATTGGAAATTTAATTGGAATTGGAATGGAAGCACTTTAGGTTCCTTAAAGAATCTTTGCTGGGGAATCCATTGGAATCATTGAAAATTTGATTGAGAATTTGATTGAAACCAGAATTGAACCACTTTTGGTTCCGTAAAGAATCTTTTATTGGGAATGGATTGGAATGATTAAAAGCATGGAATGGAAAGCAAGGACACTTGGTCATGTTTCCTCTCCATTAAACATAGAAATGAAAGGACTGCCATCTGTGAGTTTCATGTGATTTATGAAGTCCTCTCTGAGTCTTTGTAAAACATGAGACCCAGCAGTTCAGAGGCTGGTTAGAAAGTACTGAAACAAAGCAGTTTAATAGGAGAAGATCTAAAGAATTCAACTTTCGGGGCACAAAAACAGTCAACAAGGTCACCTGAGGTGATTCTGCACAACAAGGAATATAGGAGATAAAGCTGAAAGTGCACTGCGGGAAACCAATCACTGCATTATTCATGACTGAGTCGTTTGAAAGGTATCAGACGCGATATATTATCTCGTGTTTATTATCAAGAAATGTTGAATGGAAAACTTCAAACGAAGCAAGATAGTGGTGGGGGGAGGGGGGGGGTCTCCGATAGCACAGCAGGCCCGAGTGAGAAATGAAAGATTGCACTGTTTGCCTGATAGTTGCGGAGGAAGTGTCATGTTACTCTGCTCCTCTGTTTGCTTGTATGACCTGAATATGGCTTTTTGCAGGCAGGTGGCTCCGGGGGAAGGTAATCCAGTTGAGAATAGACATGTTTTTCACTGCTGGATTGAGAGAGGAAGTGGGGCAGAGATGATACGAGGGGCCCAAGGAGCCAGCCATCCATGTGCAGAATGAGATAGCCTAATCTTGTCACAGGCACCAGGAGAGGAGCACAAGTCTTCCGAAAGTGAAGGCTGCTGCTCAGGGGAAACAATTTGTGCCTCCAAACACAGGGGATCTTTGTAAAAGTTCCAGTGTTTTTTTTTTTGTTAACCTGTGATTTAATCGGTGGCTTTTATCAGGCCTTGACCTTGAGATTCACTCCGAGAGTCTCGAGGAATATTGCAACACCACGTTATCGGAGTGGAAACCAGCATGTGTGTAGATCACAGAGAGATGACAATGCATGGTGGAGAACAGACATCCTGATAATTATGGCATCTAATGTGAATGCATTGTTGGAACACCAGCACTTGCAAACAATCAGCCCCAATCAACAACGCGCTCCAGCACTCCTCCTGCCTCGGAGCTCTTGTGTTATTAGTAAGCTGTGCAACAATATGATTACAGTCATTTTTCATTGTTTAAAGTTTGTTCAAAATAACTAGAGAATATCAAATTGCAAACTTAGTATAATGAATTGAATTGAATCAAACCATGAGCTAAATATATCGTTACAGCCCTTAATAATACATATTACCCTAATACAGTTTCGTCTTTCAGTTGTCTCACGTTTGCAGACAACTTTGTTGACGTTTTCTTCAGTGAAATGTTACCTCAGCAGTGTTTCTACTTAGAGACCCCATATCCAAATGCAGTTTCTTACTATGCAGACTAGTAGCATCATCGTTTCCCCTTGCTTGCTGAAGGTGATTTCAACCAGAAATTAAACACAAATCTCGGTGGAACATACAGTCATATGTAAAAGCTTAAATGTTTTTGATTGAATTATATATGTTGTAGATTCTTTACAATATAAAAAGTTAGTGCTCAGGCTGCCTTAACATGTTCAGTTAATGTAATTTTTAATAGTAAGTTAGCAGAACAATGGGCAATGAACTCAAAATTTCAAGGCAGCCTAAATGTTTTTTTGCGAAGTGCGGACCACTAAGGCAGGACAAGGAGGGGGAACTCTGAGAAACTTGGGGCTGTAGTTCTCCAGCTAGGTTTTGAAGACAGACACCCCCTTTGCCAAGCGAAGAGTGAATATGATTTGGAAGAGATGGAGAAGCTGGGGAGGTGGTGGGGTGCGAATTTCATCATGAGAAGGTGAGGGCAGAGGAGTGTTTTATAAAGAGCGTGAAATAATAGAAAGGAAGAGTTTGGGCGTGATTAATCCTTAACTTCATTTAATAAAAATTTGGAGTGTAAGTATAAATAGTTATGTTCTCTGTAAAACCTGTGTAACCTATTTTCACTTAAAACTAAACATATCATTTGACCAGGGGTGCCCACATTTCTGCATACAGCTATAAAGACAATGACTGAAAATCACATTAGTAAAGAGAAGAGTAGGTTATACACATACACTTCATTTAAGTAAAGCAATTACATTTTACAGTGAAGCAAAACAAAAACCACTTGTGAGAGCAGGTAATATGTTTCATGTCGTCGTGTTCCAGCAGGAACAGGTGTGCTGTGTCTCTAAACAGCCCCCCTCTTGAGACAGCACACACCCTTCCTTCCGCCCAGCCTCAGCCATCTATCCCGCCCTGCTGCCTCCCTCTGAGCCCCCCACCCCCCAACCCTTTCACTGGCAGGATTAGCCATTTTTACACAAGCTTCCAGAGAGGAGAAAGCACCAGCGGAGACTGTCACTGTGACTGCGCCTCAGGAATAATTACGGCCAGACTGATAGATGGCCGTAGCTGCAGGAGAAGAATGAAGTAATTCTCATATCCAGCCCTACCGCAAAATGCCAGCAGCCATTAACTGGAATGACGGGGAATTAAATTCTCTGCACTATTTTAACAGGATCTCATTTGCGGTGGAAAGCCTGAATATTGCCCTGTACCTCTCAATTTAGCCCCAGAATGTCTAGGCTTTTTGAGTGACACTCGATATGACGCCATCATTATGCTTCTGCTTCTGTTTTTGGGACTGTCTGCTTGTGATGTCCTAACACACAGTCCATTTGCGGCTTGCTGAACTATTTTCTGTGCTTTTTATTATTTTTTTTCTGTGATCATTCGGGGAACAGGCTGCTTTTTGGTCCATTGCATCAGCAGCGCTTGACATTGGGTTTAGGAAGGAAAAGACGAAAAAAGCATTGACTTTACTTGATTCACATTTGTACATCATTTCCACATGAATAAAACATTCTACAATAACACAGTTGCTGCCAAAATGAAAGTATCAAATTAAGGTTTTTACTTCAGTCATGGGGAAATATACATACATATTGTATTTATTATGTGGTCGAAAGTATGCAGACACCATATACGAGCTGTTGGATATCACATTCCAAACCCATGGTATATAACCCCCTTTTCGACCATAACTGATTATAGAAGGCTTTCCACAACAGTTTGTCTTTAGAGTGGAGTGTATATGTGGGAATGTGTCAGCCACTAATGTTACATGGGAAGGCCTGGCTTACAACTGGTGCTGCAGTTCATCCCGAAGGTGTTCAGCAAGGTTAAGGTCGGGGCTTTGTGCAGGCCACTGTGTAGGCCTTCACACAAAGCTCATCCAACCATGTCTTTATGTACTTTGTTTTCTGTACAGGGCTGCCACAAAGGGCCTCCAGCAAACTGTTACCACAAAGCTGGAACAATTTAATTATCTAAAATGTGCTTGCAAGCTGTAACATTAATATTAGAAGACAAGCCCCAGACCATTATCCCTCCTCCACCAAACTTTACTGGACTACAGTAGGCAACATTGTCCTGAAATTTGCCAAACCCAGATTTATCCATCAGAATGCTAGATAGTAAAGCATGACTCATCACTCAAGAGAACATGTTTCCACTCCTCCAGTGTCCAATGGTGGCACACTTTAAACCAGCCCAGCCAACGTTTGGCATTACAGAATAGCAATATTCAGTGATGTTAGGCTTCATGACCATGCAATAAAGCTCCTGTTGTACATTTCTTGCACTGATGCTGCTTCCAGAGTCAGTTTGAAACTGTTTATGGCTGAGCTGTTTGTGCTCCTAGATGCTTCCATTTCACAATAATAGTACTTACAGTTGGTAATAGTACTTACCAGGGCAAATATAGCAGGGCAGAAATTTGATGTGTGGCAAAGGCAGCATCCTTTGAAAGTGTCATGTTTAAAGTTACTGAGCTCATCCATGTTTTGTTTTTGTATACCTTTTAGCAATGTGTATAACTAAAACACATCAGCATAATAATTAGGAGGGGTGTCCACATACTTTTGGCTTCATAAAAAGCCAAAAATAACTGCATTATGGTTTATGCATTAGTTTTTTCAATGCACATGTTAAACACACGACTGCTTCTTATTTTTTGGATAGGAAAAACGTGACTCAGCCTGAACCACTAACAGAACAGAACCCAGATGCTTCTGTCATGTCTCTGCTCTGTTAGAGCTTTTGCAGTAACTACTCCTTTAATTCTTGGTACTACTGTCAACTCTGATTTGAAACAGCATATAACCAAAATCTTTGACCGGTAAGTAAAATTTAGAACATGAACACATAAACAAAATGTCAAGAGTAGACACAGTCATAAATAATGCAAGACAGTAAGGTGTACTAATGGAAGAACTGAAATGTTTAATCTAGATAGCTTGTTTCTGAATTCTTGTAGAGTCTGTGTTTCAGCATTATCATTCACCTTGCTTTCTCGAAACATATACATTTTTTTTTTACGTTTGCTTCATAAAGCTACATTTTTAAAGCAGGGTCTGTTGTAAACAGGTGATGAAGCAGATTTAGGACACTACTTAACCCTGACTATAAAACAACATCATAATTACAGCTGGACACTTAAATAAAAAGATTGACAGAGTTCTGCTTCGATTAGCACAAATTTTCAGTAGATGCTGTCAGTATGGAAATGCATTCACAGCTCCATGCCACCAGTATTGGTGCAAAAAGTCCCTAGATGTAAACACAGCATTATCTTGCATCTCTGAAATTTTTAATCTGTTTACTTTCATATTCTCTACAGTCATACTCCTGAGCCCAACGAACTTTCTCTCCTTACTCTTCCTGACTGTCCTCCCGTCTGTTGAACGCTGTTGGAGGACTGACCATCAGGGCCTCCTCCCCACCCATCACCAGCCAGCTCTCCTGTCCATTTGTGTCAACTGCTACACCCTCAGTTACATCACTGTGTCATCCAGATGCACCAGCATTGAGATGGAATGGGACTGTTTCAGCTCATGCCCACTTTACATAAAGACTCAGTCAGAGACTGCCTCAGTCAGAGACTGCCTCAGTCAGAGACTGCCTCTACCTGTGCAGCTTCTAAAGCTTTGCTATCCAGATTTCAAACAGAGACTCTTTTCTTTGGTATTTAGTTTATTAAACTGTAAATACTGTTTCACCAGAGGAGGTTGGGTCTCCGCTTGTGAGTCTTGGGGTGTGTCTTAAAACCTAGTGAGCTCCTACATAGACACCATTTTACATCATAGTATGCGCTCCCGACATGTAGGCTCTCCCAATTCTTATATACTCTAAACATGCTGTCTACTGAGGCCCCTTATTTTGGCCTGATTTTAAGGAAGCATTGAACGCTTCCTCAGCCACTAAGGCAATCCAATGATGCAACGCAGGTAAATCTACGAGCAGTGAAGTGGTTTTAAAATGTGAGTTATTTTGATTCTCTCTGGTGTTTTAATGTGTTTCTTGTCATATAATCACACAAAACAGTATTTTATTAGCATTTTGCAGTTTTATACCTGAGCCATTAGCATTTATGCTAGTGGATTTTTAAGCCTAGGGCTATTGTTTTGGATGCTGGCTGGTAACTTAGCAACCAGCTAAACCACCGGTCGGTGCTGCAGTGGGCGGGAACAAGCCGTGACGCAGTTGCTCTCTAACTAGATCGCCTCAGTAATCTGTTTTATGAGGAGAGATGTCAGACAGAACACTGCTACTTAAACAGCTGCCTACATAGACAGTACCTACTTACACACTCACTAGGTTTTGAGAGAGGGAGTTTGTCCTTCCCACTGTTGCCTCTGGCTTGCTCACTGAGGGATATATATGTTGTAACTGTCTATTTTCAGAATTTCTGTAAAGCTGCTTTGAGACAACATCATTGTAAAAAGCGCTACACAAATAAACCTGAATTGACCTTACTTTATTTTACTGCAAGGTTTAGATTGAGGAGAGGACATCAGGAGTAGATTTCATTTACAGCATATATCTAGTGTTGCAGCAACATGTTTCAAGGAAATTCAAACAGTGTTTTTGAATTCAGTGTTTGAAGTGGCAGTGCAGTGCTTTATGGAAACAATTACCTTACCTGCTTTTTCTTTTGAGTTTATATATCATGGGCAAACGGGAAGGGAGCAGAGCCTAGATATATTTAAGGAATAATTAGGCTGCCTGTCCCATCCCAGTCTTAGCAGTGGTCTGAGATTTATATTATTTATTTTATCAAGCTGAATGGTTTTGTGTACAACTTTACCTTTTATTATGCAAAACTCCTTTAAATCATCTATTTTTTTATAGCACCAATATTTAGTATATGGATTGATTAGATATCTCTCTTAGTAAGAGTCAGACATGTAGACACAACTGACTTGATGAGACGTTTAAGGTTTGAAAGTATGAAAGTATGAAATTAGCTGCTTTAATAACTTTACAATGATGGTATATGGACAATTAAAACAAAGAGAAATTCTGTGAAAGTAAACATAATTTTTAAAACAAGCATCCTATGACAATCTATCAACTGTTCTATGACAATCCATGTGTTTTATAGATAAAGGGCACATACTAAATGTACATCCTAAAAAGTTAGGTGTGCTGCATTCTTTCTATCACTAGGAACAGCCAGCCCAAACACAGCTCACAGTGATGACTGTGTAGTGACGAGCCCCGCACAGTGATAAACTCAGTGAAGAGGTGCTACAAATAAGCAGTTACTTTCACTTTTTTTTACACAATATGAAACATGTTCTTTCTCTTGTCAAATCTAAACCCTAGGTTCTTCCTAAATTCTCCGCTTGACAAGCTTTTCTGGACAGATATTTAGTTTCAAAATGTTGTACTGTTTATGAAACTATGAGGACACTATTGTCCCTGTGGGGAATTTTCCAGAAGGACCTCATGCGTCATTTCTCTGCTTATTTGATAAACAGTGACAGGCTTTGCGAGAACGCCATATGTTCAGCACAGGAATAACAAAACCGCAACACCTACAGTGATTACAGAATGTTTAATGTGGGCTGATTCAGAAGAGGCCAAAAAGAACTTAGCAGGCGTCTCTCCAACGCTCAAATTTGACTGAGCAGTGTTGTTGATGTTTTGATATAGCTGAGGCCTTCACATCTAAGGCAGCTCCTGATCCTGGGTCTTGTGATTGTTTGTAATTGTGATGATGTCACTAATTGGCCATCTGGTGTCAAAGCTTCAAATAATTTCAAATTCTTTACATTTAAGATCTAGATTTGAAGAACATTGCTCTGTAAATGGGTTCCTTTGTAGCAACTGATGGACGACTGTTAAAACTGGACACATTTTCCAGAAATATTAGAGAAAAGACTGCTAATTAAAGAATGAAGTTTAAGCTTTACATCCTCCATATTAATCCAAACCAGAACTAACTTAGTTTCTTTGCTGTTTCTGAGATAATGACCGCCTTCCTCTCCTGCCGAATACTGTTGGAGGACGGACCATTAGGGCCTGCTCATCACCTGGCACCTCCCAGTTCTTATCTGCTAGACCCTCGACTGCATTACTGAATAATCCAGATGCACCACCTATGTAGATATGCTTCTCATCCTCTATATTAATCCAAACCAGTACTAACTTTGTTTCTTTTATCTTTCTGAGGTAATAACCACCCATCTGTCCAGCTGAATAGCGTTAGATGACTGACCATCAGGGTCCCCCTGTCACCTGGCACCAAGCAGTTCTCCTCTCCATTTGCTTTCTTCTACTCAGACTCAGCTTTAGTTTAATAAACTGTAAATACTGTTTGACCAGAGGAGGTGGGGTCTCCCCTTGTGAGTCTAGTTCCTCCCAAAGTTTCTTCCTCCAGTCTGAGGGAGTTGTTCTTGCCACTGTCGCCTCTGGCTTGCTTACAGTGGATAAAGTGTTCTGACTTCATGTTTTCATGCTTTCAAACTCCTGTAAAGCTGCTTTGTGACAACATTGTTGTAGAAAGCTCTATATAAATAAACTTGACTTGACCATGCCATGCTGAGTTTCCTATTTAAATTTAACTATGCTAGCAAACTGAGTAGTTGTAGCTAATCAAAACTAGATGTGTACAATTCATCATGATATTAACTGCCAACGCAAAACTGTTATAATAAAAAACGGGCATTCTATTAGTTAAGGCACTGAATGCAATTGCATCATTCACTATCACCCAGCACCAATCCACAATTCACTCCAACAGTCAACTAGTAGGCTGTGCAACAACAGTTATGATAATTTCTGATTCTAATTTTGTTCCAAATACTCTGAGAATACAGAACCATGAACCTATCAAAACTTTTATGCAATCATGGGTTGAGTATATTGTCTTTATATATAAATAAAATATAAATAAACTTTACGTGGTGAATCTTCCTTGCAATTTTAGTAATGCAGTTAATGAAGCTTAACTGCAATTTACATAAGTAAAGTATCCTGCAACTCAAACTTGAAACTCAGCCACATGTTCCCTCTATCTGACTCCCAGTTGGTAGTTTAATTGAGCCATGACAACAAATATGGTTGTCTGTGAAGAGCTGTGTTAACTAATCAGGTAAAGGACTGTACAAGACTGTACAAGATTTAACCTTCTTTGTTAACCTGCAATTAATCTGATGTATGATCTGATATATATATATATATATATATATATATATATATATATATATATATATATATATATATATATATATATAAACATATACACACACAATATAATCTACTTTCCAACTCTAACTGCTCTGGCTCACTCTGCCGGCTTCCTTTTTCCACCTTCCCCCGCTCCACACCCCAATCCCCCAGGATGCCAAGCCTTGAACACATGAGCCCCCTGTGGCTTGGCAGAAAGCAAGGTGACTGGCAGGTACAATTTTCTTAACTATTTCCCCTGACGTTAACATGAGAACCAGAAAACTGCAGGTAAAACATGTTTAACTATTTTAATATAAATGAAATCCCTACAATATAGAGCTACATTAAATTTCAGAATGAGTGCAACATCAAGTAGGTGTGCATGTAATGAGCAACTGAGTAATTTTCATACACACATACACACAGCTGACAAAAATAACTCAAACATACAGAAAAGAACCTTCAACAGACAGATAAAATTATATATATAGAGAGATATAGAAAAATAGTGATTGCTGGAAAAAATATAAGGAGACTTTACTTAGATTTTTTAAAAAGTTTAAATTCATTTGGCATAGCAATGGAAAGTGTTTGGTACAAGTTAACTTGTTTTTAAAGCACTTTGTACCGCTGCACTGAAATTATGTTGCAGGGAGTTCACATTCTGCAACAAGTTGCATGAAAGTATCACCGGCTAAAGTAAGCCTTACACCCACTGTTGGAAACAACATTGAAATAGCCAATATGCTAACATTAGCTTGATTACCAACATATCATTGCTATCCAAAGAAAAACATATTTTTTTTCTTTGGGAAGATGAATGAATGTACCAATAGAAATGCTTCAGAATGACTTGGAATAAAACTTCTTTACATTGGCTTATCTTTACATTTTGCCTTCGCTTGTAAACTTACTATTTAGAAAATACACGTTTCTCTTTGGACAGCGATGATATATGTATATGGATGTGTCATTTCAAGAACATACAAAATCATCAATATGAAATGAACATTGTGGTCTATATTTGTTTAGAACAACAACAGAGCCTCAGTACAGTTTCTCATTAGGTTCAATGGGATGCTGGCCAGTGTTCTGTAAAGCTGATCCAACTTTCACGACAGTTGCTTAGAAAGGACACATTTGTAGTTGGAGCATGTATAGGTCAATTGGCCCGTGATCAGAATGTGTAAGACGTAATAGTGGATCTACACTGAATGCTGTTCGTACTACAGAACTTCAGGCAGAAATTGCAGAAAGGACACATCACGTACGTTATCTTGGCAGGCGTGATGATTCATGCTTGCCAGAATGTGATAAACCTACAAGATCCGTATTGGCAGATTGCTGACTTTGATTGCTGGCTCTAATCCAGACTTTTTATATTGGAGCATTCTTAATTTTCAGCTGTACAGTGCAGGCTTGTACTTGGAAACTGAGCAATTTGTCACTCATCGCTATATCACTGTCACAGCTGCATTCAGGGAGTGGGCTGCTCAAAGACGAGGGACATAAAAGAAAAAAATGAAGCATATCACTTTGTTGATAGTGATATGACATATAGCGAGGACGTAATTCCTCATCGAAAAAGAATTTGTTTAACCTTTCTTCGCCTCAGGTCTGTGTGACGACTGTAACTAATTTAAAAAGTGCCCGAAGGACAGCGGTAAAGATAATTCCGGAGAGCAGAGAGTTATCAGTAACTTTCACCTGTCCTACTGTACTGTATCATCTCCCAATCTTTGTTTCCTTGTAAGTGCATGTGTGTGTGTGTATGTGTGTACAGTGTTGTGTGCCCATAAATCTGGTTGCGGAGCACCGATTAACCTTGACTCTTGCCCACCAGAGAACAGAGCGAAGCCGTTTCTGCTGGTCATGGATAACTGCAGGCCTGATTCCATCTACGATAGAGCACAGGCACCTACAGCTGCACTGAACGCTTTAAGCTCACAGCTATACTCGCAGGTCTGGTGTTCACATCTGGGCTTGCCAAGTCGCAGACAGTTCAGGCTAGATTTGTTTGAGTTCAGGCTGTGAGGAACATGCTTTACTGAAGTTCACAGCAGAAGATTGACCACTTACACGGCACCAAAGCCTTAATTCCCTGCCTGCGCTCTTAAAAATAAAGGTACTAAAAGAGAAACTCTGCAGAAGAACCACTTTAGGCTCCCTAAATAAGCTCTCAGTAAGTGTTTCCCTCGTTTTGTGAATGGAACATGTGAGTGTGAAGATAAAGTTCAAATGGTAATGCTTTCTTTTACAAGTCTAGCACAAGTTTTAGTTATTAAGCTTTGGGCTTTAGTTCTAACTATTACCAGGAAGTGGAAGGTACAAACTCAGAAGTAATGGGTATTTATTTTGCGTTACTTGATGGTATGTCCCAAGGCCATCTAACTTAATTAAACTGAAGAACTCAGAAGGCTAACCCCAGGAAGTTTATGGTACACAGTTATAACTTCTTTTCTCACTATCAAAATAAAGAGCGTGACCAGTCTAGAATATATATAGAATATATTTACCAGTTTAGAATATATATAGAATATATTTACCAGTTTGGAAATATGCTGACAAGGCCCAATTGGCCAAAGTCGTTATCTCCTGGGCTTGGGCCAGATTTCTTAAGTATTGGCAGAGCCATAAAGACTGTCGTAAAACATGTAGCATGTAACAGACGGGCATGGTATGTAAGAAATATTTACAACACAGTACTTGTAAAATCTGCCATATGACATGGTAATTGAAGGTGCTACTGATTTAATTTCCTGCTTGAACATGCAATATTACTGTAAAATTCACTCAAAGTTTATATTTTCCACTATGTTTGTCCAAATAAATAATAGGTATCTGACTACTTGGTTCTATACAGCGCATGCTGTTACAGTTAATATCTAGAGTTCACTTTCCATTTCAGTCCAATTATGATGAAACAGTTTCTAAGGCTAGTTTGTGCCATATGTACCTGGTTAACACCTAAAACCTAGACTGTAACCTGTTACCATTTAAAGAACCCCAATGTAATGTAAATGTTCATTTAAAGTATTTCTGCAACGGTTCTTTAGTAAAGGCAATAGATCCATATAGAGCTGTTAACATTTGAAGAACCGCTTAAATGCATCTATTGTTCTTCTCTGTGATAAATAGCTTGTTGGTTTTTATGGTTGTAAACAGCAGCATAGCAGGGTTTAGCAAGTGTTACCAATCAAAACATCTTGTGGATTCCATTTTGTTGAGTGTGTCTAGAATCTTAACAAAGAAGACATCTGTATTTTTAGAATGACAGTCATTTCAGTCCTGACTTTCATCAGTCATGTCAGGTTTAGTTTCATAAAGATGCCATTACAGGTGGCACTGCTCAGCATGAACTCAGCATGAGAGCAAGCAGAATCATTTAAAATTTTAAAATCATCATTAAAATCATTAAATTTTCCAATGCATATAAACTGACCCAGACAGGAAAAAGTTTAGTTCATTTAACAAACGCTTCAGCTGGCTGAAATAAACTAATTCCTTCTGTACTAGAGCTGTAACACAACTTGAACCTTACATACTAGAAGTGTAGTACAACTGGAACCTTACAAACTAGAGCTGTAGCACAACTTGAACCTTACATACTAGAGCTGTAGCTCAACTTCAACCTTACATGTTAGAGCGTTAGCACAACTTGAACCTTACATGCTAGAGCTGTAGTACAAATTGAACCTTACATACTAGAGCTGTAGCACAACTTAAACCTTCAGTACTAGAGCTGTAGTACAAATTGAACCTTACATACTAGAGCTGTAGCACAACTTGAACCTTTCATACTAGAGCTGTAGCACAACTTAAACCTTCAGTACTGGAGCTGTAGCTCAACTTCAACCTTACATGTTAGAGCGTTAGCACAACTTGAACCTTACATGCTAGAGCTATAGTACAAATTGAACCTTACATACTAGAGCTGTAGCACAACTTAAACCTTCAGTACTAGAGCTGTAGTACAAATTGAACCTTACATACTAGAGCTGTAGCACAACTTGAACCTTACATACTAGAGCTGTAGCTCAACTTCAACCTTACATGTTAGAGCGTTAGCACAACTTGAACCTTACATGCTAGAGCTGTAGTACAAATTGAACCTTACATACTAGAGCTGTAGCACAACTTAAACCTTCAGTACTAGAGCTGTAGTACAAATTGAACCTTACATACTAGAGCTGTAGCACAACTTGAACCTTTCATACTAGAGCTGTAGCACAACTTAAACCTTCAGTACTGGAGCTGTAGCTCAACTTCAACCTTACATGTTAGAGCGTTAGCACAACTTGAACCTTACATGCTAGAGCTGTAGTACAAATTGAACCTTACATACTAGAGCTGTAGCACAACTTAAACCTTCAGTACTAGAGCTGTAGTACAAATTGAACCTTACATACTAGAGCTGTAGCACAACTTGAACCTTTCATACTAGAGCTGTAGCACAACTTAAACCTTCAGTACTGGAGCTGTAGCTCAACTTCAACCTTACATGTTAGAGCGTTAGCACAACTTGAACCTTACATGCTAGAGCTGTAGTACAAATTGAACCTTCAGTACTAGAGCTGTAGCACAACTTGAACCTTCAGTACTAGAGCTGTAGCACAACTTGAACCTTACATACTAGAGCTGTAGCACAACTTAAACCTTCAGTACTGGAGCTGTAGCACAACTTGAACCTTACAAACTAGACCTGTAGCACAACTTGAACCTTCCATCCTAGAGCTGTAGCTCAACTTCAACCTTACATGTTAGAGCTGTAGCACAACTTGAACCTTACATGCTAGAGCTGTAGTACAAATTGAACCTTACATACTAAAGCTGTAGCACAACTTAAACCTTCAGTACTAGAGCTGTAGCACAACTTGAACCTTACATACTAGAGCTGTAGCTCAACTTGAACCTTCAGTACTAGAGCTGTAGCACAACTTGAACCTTACATACTAGAGGTGTAGCACAACTTGAACTCTACATGCTAGAGCTGTAGCACAAATTGAACCTTCAGTACTAGAGCTGTACCACAACTTAAACCTTCAGTACTAGAGCTAAAGCACAACTTAAACCTTCAGTACTAGAGGTGTAGCACAACTTGAACCTTCAGTACTAGAGCTGTAGCACAAAATGAACCTTCAGTACTAGAGGTGTAGCACAACTTGAACCTTCAGTACTAGAGCTGTAGCACAAAATGAACCTTCAGTACTAGAGCTGTACCACAACTTAAACCTTCAGTACTAGAGCTAAAGCACAACTTGAACCTTCAGTACAAGTGCTGTAGCACAACTTTAACCTTCAGTACTAGAGCTGTAGTACAACTTTAACCTTCAGTACTAGAGCTGGAGCACAAAATAACCTTACACACTAGAGCTGTAGCACAACTTGAACCTTCAGTACTAGAGCTGTAGCACAACTTTAACCTTCAGTACTAGAGCTGGAGCACAAAATAACCTTACACACTAGAGCTGTAGCACAACTTGAACCTTCAGTACTAGAGCTGTAGCACAACTTTAACCTTCAGTACTAGAGCTGGAGCACAAAATAACCTTACATACCAGAGCTGGAGCACAACCTGAACCTTACATAGTAGCACTGAAGCACAGTTCCAGTTTTCAGACACAAAAGATTTCAATAAATTGTCGCTTTAAGCACAATTGCTATTGTCTGCCCAATATCAATTTGAATCACATATTTCAATTGTGCTAAGCATTGGTCTACCTAAACCGTTTGGTGTGTTTTACATGATCACATCTATGTTAAAAATGTTATTTAAACTTATATTAAACTATTGGTGTTGTTGGTGCCCATGAACCATACTTGACTGTGCTGAGTTCCAACCGAGTTTCACTTTCTTATTATACATTAGATACACAAACTCTTTGAAGTGATTTATGGGGTGCCTAGGAACCAGCACAACATTCATTGTGAATTACTGGAAGCATTGTGTTTTGTCCAAATCACATCCAAATACTTTAAGATACAATCTGGGAGCTATACAGTCCTGGGATAAAAAAAAAGAAATGTGCACAGCTCCAAAAGTGCTCTGCAGCAGCAGATGGTCTGAGTTGGTTTTAGGTTTTCTGCATAAATCTAAAGAATAAAAGTGCTGGCTGAGGGAGTTCAGCCCAACTCATAAGCAGAAAAGAAAGAGAGTGCAGCACAATGGCACTTTTCTTTAGTCTCCAGATTAATAGTAGGAGCAGATAGAATGTGACAGCTCATTGTGCTTGGCCAGGGATGAGATATAGATTCGAAAGCAGAATAGACCGCCCCGAAACTACCTCCATCACACATCTTCATTTAATATATAGTCCACTCCAATTTCAGGTGACCCTTACTAATTAAACGAATTAGAAATATCAAAAGTCTTTTTTAGATTGCTAAATTAAGTTTATGACTTACAGGTATCCATGGAAGCTAAGTGACTGTTTGGAAAGCTTTTAAAGCAGTTTCTCTTTTTTAGTTTAGTTCTAATTTTAAGTTTCTGCCTGTTATTGGAGGTTGAGTCTTATGGGAAAGTGAATTGCATGCTCTGTGGGGTTCAGGTCAGTTATAAACATTCCACTTTCCAGCCCTCAAAATCTCCATTAGTGCTTTGGGTAATCATTCTGCCGCAACGTGAAAGGCCATCCGCAGTTGAGGCATTCAGTTGGATCTTGACACATTTGCTTTCACATTTGAGTTCTCAGCCTCGTGATTGCCTGCCTTACTGTCTTTGACACTTCTTTGGTCTAAAAGATGACAGCAACAGACTCTACATTTAATGTCATATCTTAGGCAGGCATGTACTGAGCTAATGATGCAATTGCACACACCTGGCCAAGACACTACAGAGAGGCCAACTGTGTATAAAACTGTGTTTGTCATATGGTATACAGTACTGGGAAAAATCAGCAGCCACACAATATTTATTAAGTGTCCAGTCAAAATGGCCAGTACGTACCAGTTGCTTTTTTTAGAGGATATTTCTGAGAAGATTTAATATAAAATACATCACATCCATAAGGGAGGAGAAACTCAAAGGTAACAGCAAACATATATTTCCAGAACTGGAGGTCAAGATGTCATGAAAGATATAGAGACAATGGGACCCTTAACAACCATCAGATAAACAGAACCTAAAGTTTTCATATTTGAGAAAATCTATCACCACTCGTCCTATAGATCTGGAAAAAAGATTACTGTAGTTTCTGTCTATTCTTCCACTGGGGGAGGACAATTAAATGCTATGGGTTTGAAAAAATGTGTAGCTGTCAAGATGTTACTGAGAAAAGAAACAACACAAAAAAAGAAAAGCAGATGTGGAGGATTTCAACAAATGATCAGTCTGTGTTTTATATATTTTGTATAATTTTATTTTATATAACTGTCTGTTAAATGTGTTTTTTGTTCTTTTCCTGACATCAAAACAAATTGTACTTGTACTTATTGACTTTTTGACTGAAAATGTAATACATTTATTTCTTTATTATTATTATAATAGTTTTGCACAGTACTGTAAATCTAAATAATAATAATAATAATAATAATAATAATAATAATAATAATAATAATAATAATAATAATAATGTTAACTATTAAGACAATGTGGTCTGTTTTAAGTTGTCCCAAAACCACATGGATGTTCCACAATTCTTCTTTCCAATTGTTCTGTAAACAGAGTAAATACACTGTGAAGCATGATGGTGGGAGAATTATGGATACGTGCTTCTTTGCTGCCTTAGGGCCTGAAATTTCTAAGGGGAACAAAGAATTCAAAGGTGTGTCAAAACAGTTTACAGGATAATCTAAGGGCAGCAGTTTGCGACCTTAAGTTGAAGAGACTTATAGTGATGCAACACGACAATGACCCAAAGCACACAAGTACATCAACTAAAGACCAATTGAAAAACAAGAAGATTTGGAATGACTAAGTCAGCGTCCTAATGAAATGCTGTGAAATGACCTGAAGACAGCTGTTCAAGCAAGGCTTTCCAGAAATATTAATGAACTGTAACCAGAAATTGTTAAAAAATCAATCTCAGTGTTCTGTAAAACTTATTATTAGCAACAGGAAACTTTGGTGGAGGTAATTGCTGTTAAAGGGGGTCTACAGGTTATTCAATTTAAGAAGTAACCTACGTTTCTAGCCTGCCTTGTGAAGGTTTCTCAATGTAATCAATAAATGACATGAAAAGTACAAATGTGTGTTATTAGTTTAGTTAGATTGTGTTTGTCTGTAATTGTGACTTTTTACTAGTAAGCAATGTAGAAATTTGGCTAATTCCAAAGGGTTCACTTCTTTTTTCTTGCAGAACAACATAAATGGGTCAGTGTAGAATTATTTACAGACTTTACTGTATGTAGGCAGAATCTAACTTGAATATATTTGGCCTATTTAAACATATGGGCTATTATATATTAGCATCCATACACCATTTTCATTAGATGTTAGAGAAAACTAATGTAATACTGCACATTATTAAGCATTTACTGAACATTTATGATGTTTCAACATTAAAACTACTTTGTAGTATGAATAAGGAAAACATAGTAATAGCGAACAGTTTAAGTAAGCCTAAGACAAGTCTTTAGACATTTAAACATCCTGCTGTGCGCTCACAGTGTGGAGGATGAATTAATTTTCTTAATTCCTATTTCTATTTCTTGGTTTGACTGTACTGTAACCATACTGTTGTTATACTGTAATATACTACAGTTCAGCTGATCTGTTCTAGAGAGGCCCTGCAGAGTTTCTGATTGTCAGATGCAGACCTATTATCGACAAGGTAAAGGGGTTGGTTGTTGACTTCAGGAGAGCACAGAGTGACCACTCTCCACTCATCATCAACAATCCTCAATGAGATTGTTGCAAGCACCAAGCACCAGTAAAACTGATCAATCATATCTTCCCTCTAAGGGGGCGGGCTTAACTGTATGATCATTTCCGCCCGCTGTGGCGACGCTAGCTGGAGAAACAGTTAGCTAGCGCTAGGCTACCACTGCTAGCTAGTTCACTGAGTAACGATGGAAGCCGAAGCTAGCACTACCGCTACAGAGGTGAACACCAAATTTGTTTTCCAAGCCGTTTTATGGGTTAACTTTTAATAAGAAGTTGGAGTATTTTTTAAACTATATATAAATTAACTATATAATAATTTTATTTACTTCAACTTATATTACTATACTTTGTATATTTTGTATATATTTTTATTATTTATTTATTTATTTTTATATCTATTGGTGAATGGAGGAACAGCAAAGTAGGAGTTTCATTGTACAGTGTAACTGTCTGTTCTGCTGTGCATATGACAATAAAACTTTTGAATCTAGAATCTTGAGTTATTCAGACTACCTAAACAGGAGCTTAATTTGCCGAGGCTTAAGGGTCACGGTTCACTACTGGTACTAACCAAATACTGTATCTTCTTACTTTTACTGTGGTTGCTACCTCAGCCACAGCTAATATGTCATAGTATGTTACACCATCTTTGCACACCTCTGCATACTCTCAGAACAGTGCACTGTCTGACCCGTGTGCCATTTTTATATTTATTCTATGTCTTTGTATTTGTTGCATGGCGTTATTGCTTTGAACTTGTTTCTGTGTCTGAAGGAACGTTGTTTCGTTTCACTGTATACTTGTATGTAGCTGAAATGATAATGAAGCCTCTTGAACTTGAACTGGAAATGTTCTATATTAACAGATCATGTCCACTCTATTAGATCAATGCTCAGTTATATGATCTGTGATCTCTCATAAAGGGTAAGATGTTGCCATTCAGAGCACATATGAGAGCAGTGTGTCAGGGCTTTGATCCCTGCTGTCTGAATGACCTTATCACTGATGAACCACTGATGAGCAACCAAAGGAGCCCATGGCTCTATGGGGCTGGCTCAGCTGTTAGTCAGCGAATGGGGGCCCAGTCCAGCTGTCGCCCCCGGCGATAAGAGCCATCACTCAAAGTGACTGACACACCAAAGTCACCGAGTCCAGCCATTGTAGTGGTCTTAGCTCCACAAAAGACTTCCTCATTCATCTTCCTTGGCCGTCACCATGTAAACGACCTGCAGGGGCGAAGAGGACGATACTGCCCGAAGCTGTTCCGCAGTCAGGCCGCAATCATAGAATTAAAAATAACACAGCCATTATAAACAATTAAGCACGTCTGTGTGGTTCATTTAAGAATGATAGACTGGTCTTTTCTTTAGGAAACCTCAGGCAAAGAACGATGGATGCATCACAATTCACAACATAACAGTATATGAAACGGACTCAAAATAAAACTTTACCACTTTAAATTCCCACTAATTGTCAGTAATGGTTAAATCATGCTTTGTTTGACAGTTGGTGTAAGAAAAAAAGCATTCTTTACATGTTTGCCATGTTTTTGTCATGACCTAATATCTAAACTAAACGCAGATTGTTAAAGCAGAATGTAAATCAGGTCTCTTATATATCTATGTAATAAATCATGTACTTGTGTAATTACAATTTAATTGTATACAATGATGGAAATAATTGCAGAGTACTAAGGGTTAAGGTAAAATATGGATGATAAAGTTTATGATTAGGGATGATTCTTCAGATTAAATTTTGCTAGAATTCCTTAACTGCAACCACTGTGATAGCTAGCATGATGATGTCATAACGATGGGTGCCCCCCCGCATTGTGATCCCTGGTGGTCTCTGCCAAGCTGTCTCTAACTGTTAGCAAAGTTGAGTCGATGGAATAGCATACTTGCTAATATCAGTCCATGAAATAAGGTCTTAATTAAAAGAACGTGTTAAATTAACTGAAGTTACCCCGGGAGGCTATCGCTGCAGTAGCTAAGCAGCGCCTGATAACATTATAGCACACTACTGTGTACTGTCATAACGAGCTGTACACAAGTGCTATACATCATAATGTGTGTTCTGCAACACGTTTGCACTTTTTTAACTTTTAAAAGCATCAGCACAATTCTTTGTTTTTGCTCAACTCACATTATCATATTGTAAAGTTACTGTATGTTTTATATATATATATATATATATATATATATATATATATATATATATATATATATATATATATATATATATATATATATATATATGTGTGTGTTATTTTTATTTATTTATTATTTTCAGACCAAGAAAAGTATAACTAAAAAGGCCTACATTACCTTTGATCTGACTGTTTAGAACAGATAAACACCCAAACACGTCTGATTAGAATTGTCATTCTAAAGTTTATGGTAGCTGTAGTTCATCAGATGGTTGAAAGAATAGAGAACAAATCCAGGCATTTGTAAACAAAAATTCTCAAAAGCCATTTAGTTTAAAGCTCCAATGTCACAGCCAAAGTGTCCTGTGATTTTCCACACTTGCAAGCGTTACAGCAAATTACGTACATACAATTTTTATATTTCTGCATCATTTGAAGGCAGCCCCTGTTGTTTACATTGTCTGAGAATTTTATAATGATTGGACCAATAGAAAAGCACCAGAATAACTGGTACCAAAAAAAATCTGGTTCCATTAATTTACATTAAAAGTAAAGTCTGCTTTTGGGCTCCCCTTTTAAAGTTGCCATTTTGGAGTTTTGGACAGTGAAAATATGTATTTAGCATATATGGTTCTATTATTCTGGCTTGAGGATTGACTGGGCCGGTGGCTGGAGCAGCCAGTGTGCATATATTTTTCTATCTATCTACTCCTGCTTATTCAGTCTGGTGGACACAGTCTGGCTCCACTGATACCCGCAGTGAAACCAGAGCACACAGTGCCAATAGAGAAATGTCAGAGTGAAAGAGGAAGTGTGTTCTGTGGGTGGACGTTGTATTTCCTGCCTGGATAAACACTCGTGCTTAATCACTACAGTTAGGGAAAAAACGGCCTCGGGACTGCTCAGTTCAATAAAACACACTAAATTACCCAAAACATTAGTGGGAGAGAAAGAAAGAAAGAGAGAGAGAGAGAGAGAGAGAGAGAGAGAGGGGTTGTGAGTAAGAGAGAGAGAGAAAGAGAGGAGGGAAAGGAAAGAAAAGCCAGCGACTTGACATAGAGAAATGCTTTTTGCTAAACAACCCTCAGCTTGATTCCGGTATGCTTGCCGAGACTACAATTATTTTGTCTCAGCCAACAAGGGACTGAAAGAGGGCTTTTCTTCTCCGGCCCAGTAATAATAGGCCTCTCTGAGACATATTTTGCTGATTGGTAAGTATGTAAGTGTTGAAATAAGTGTTCCATCCTCAATGGACTTTTTGGACTTGTCACAGCGTGGTGGACACTCGAAAGGACGTAATTTAGCGCCGCGCTTGATTTGGTAGTTTTGTTTCATAAGTACGAGGATGATGGTTTCAGGAACCCATTAACATGATCCATGGCACTGGAATACATAAAGAAATACATAAACATGGGAGAGTGTCACGCTGTGGCTTTCAACAGAGGAGAAAAATGAGGGGAAAGCACAGTTGGAAAATGCTTTGCATTCACCTGAATGTCCTTCAGAGCACAGCAGGCTGCTCTACGGGAGCAGTCGGGGGAAAGTGATTGCAGATTCTGCCTGGAATCACAGCCTTCATTCATCATAACTGGACCTGCTACAGCACTAGAGTTCCCACTGATCTATTTTTTTTTTTTTTCATACTCAATCTCTGCTACTCAGCACAAGAGCAGAGGTAAGGAGCTTTTCAACACACCTGAACAAGCCAGCAGAAGCCTTTAGCATGACTTATTCAGCGGCGGCCCTCGATTCAAATAAACTTCAAAGCAGTCAGGAAGTTCTCGATCCTTAGAAAGTCATGGCCTACAGCACGGATGCTCGGAACGTGTGGCTGGCTGATGCTGAAAAAGTTGGAAGTGTTGTAGCACACATTAAAACAGTGTAGAGCTTAAGTGAGCGCAAAGTATTGAGGTGAACTAAAACAGAAGCAGCATGTAAAAGGATTGAATTTAAATGTTAATTAAAGGTTGATGTTCATTTTCAACACAGTAATTCTGATTCCCTGCAAGCAGACACTGTTAACACTCAAGTGGCTTTCCTCTGCATCGTGCACGAGCATGAATCCACACAAGTAGACCGCTGATACAGATTTCCTAAAAGCCAGGCTCAGATTTAGTTTACATTTGAAATGTATATTAGTCTTTTAATTTTAAATAAAAAAAAATAATAATAATAACAAATACAGTAGAAACAGATGGAGGCCTTCACCCCCACATCGAAAGATGGCAGACAATTTTTTTTTGGCTGGCAAATTTTCTTCAGCAGTCAAATGCTTCAATCCAAACATGCTGTTGGCTTTAGATCTACCTTTATAGCCCCAAACTAAACAACTCTGAGCTATTTTACACATCCTGAGCTGCTTGGTTTACTGACCTCTGGATTTGTTCTCTTGTTATATTTTATATGCTCTTAACCTGAGCATGCTTCAGATCTCCTGTGCTTGGCTACATTGAGGAGACGGTTTGGCCAGTCAGGAAATTACAGTCAATATTGCACACAGCAGGTAGTGAGCTCTTTCACACGCATTTGAATGAGTTTATCACATTGTACAGCGCTCGTCTGCTGCATGTTGTTACACCACTGAAACTAAGAATATTTGAGTCTCATCCTATATTTGCAATGATGCCCTGCACAATTTATATTAATAACCTTATTTATTTACTATATATAACAACAACACTAGCTGACCTTTAGACAGTTTAAACATTTTATGACAATTAGAAATGGTTCCGGTGGCACGTGGTGTAGTGGTCTCACAGCAAGACCATCTGGGTTGGATTCCCAGGCAGGGCCGTTTGGTGTGGAGTGTGCATGTTCTCCCCGTGGTCGAGTAGGTTTCCTCCGGGTACCCCGGATTCCTCCCACAGTCCAAACACATGCATGTTGGGTTGATCAGTCACTTTAAACTGCCCGTAGGTGTGAGTGTGTGTTGGCCATGCCATGGACTAGCGACCTGTCCACGGTGTACCCCACCTTCACCCGATGACGCAGGGATTGGCTCCAGCCCCCACCGTGACCCCGACGGGATAAAGTGTAAGATAATGGATGGATGGATGGATAGAAATGGTTTCAAATTTATATTACATTAACGTATAGTGCTGTGTCATTCATCAAGTTATGATCTTTATCAATCAACCTCCACTCTTTCTTCTGAAAGAAATCCATGACTGATTCTCTATATCTTTCCACTGTCAAAAAGATGTTACTGAGAAGAAAATTTGCAAATCAAGAAATGCTGCTGGTGTTCTCAGAACATGTACTGTCCACTTTAGAGTCCAGACCTCAACATCACTGGATGTGTTTGGATTACTTAGATAGTGAGAAGCAGAAAATGGCATCTGCTTCTAGGACTGAAAATCTCCCTACAGAGTTGTACTTTGAAAAAGTAAAAGCAAGTCTCCCAAAAACAACAGAAGCTGTAATAAAGCCCAAACGTAACACACTAAATACTGACACATGTTATATTAAATGTAGAGGGCGATTCTGAATAATTTTCTGTTATAAATATGGTTTTACCTGATGGTTGTTGTGTCTGGATAAATTAATGAATGGTGGTCCCTGATGTCTGCACAGTATTGTACAAAAAAAGTTTTTCTTAACCATTTTGAGAGGCTTTGCTGATGACAAAGGCTTTATACTCTCAGAGCTATCCAGTGCAATGACAGCAATCCTGATCTAGTATATCAAACCCAGTGCCATGTTAAAGTGATAATAACAATGTGACCAAGCCAGGATCACCAGAGTCCTCCAGCTCTGTCTCTGCCAGCTGACTTTGCCCACTACCACAAAAGAGGATCCACACTGTTCTCCACACACACGCATGCATAAAGACTGTACGGCATCCACTAGATAAGTCGAGCTGCAGTAGAATTCCACAAGACGTTATGATGAAAAATGAATAAATGAATATGATTTTCTGCCCGCTACAGTTTTTCCATGCACTATTACAAATGATATCAGCACATGTAATGCCAGTCAATATATACACAAGAAAGGCACTTTCAACCATTTCACAGCTGACTTAACTGCCCAGAAGAAATGGATTTCAGTCATTTTACTGTTTCTGGTTTTAGATTCACATGGATCATCATCATTACTAACTGCCTGAGCATACTAGCGCCACATTTCCAACCTTTGCAAATTGAAGCTTATTTATCAGGATACTCTTAACAGTCACTCTCTTGCTGAGAGAAATCTTGCCCACCACAGTGAAATGCAGAGATAAGGACAGAACAGCCTGTGAAACTAATCATTTTCACCCCTTAAATGGAGAGACAATGATTTAAGCATACTGTCCAAAGGACTGGCAGCTATTATTTAGCCCAAACCAGGACATTTTTACCAGCCATCTCACAGAACATTGAATAGCAGCATATCCACTTGTTCATCGTACAGAGACAATTCAGTGCAGCTTCTATTACATGCACTTTAAGGTGACTACATCATCATCTACGTGCCAACATGAGCTATGGAGTAGTTACTGACCTACATCTACAAGTTAAAACACTGTATTTTCACACCTTACTTTAGCTAATGGAGGATTTCTTGTGTGGAGGATGTTTCTTTACATAGCAGTGACTCTGTAATGTCGATGTGATGCTGGTACAAGTGAATTAGCAAGTGCAGAAAGTTTTTACAGCTCTTTCCTTTCTTTTTCCTGCTGACCGTTGTCACAGTAGTTAGTTTTTCTTTCGTTTTTCATCAACAGTCTCTTAGCTGTTCTCTAGCTTTTCATCAATACAGTTTTAGCTGTTCTCTGGCTTTTCATCAATACAGTTTTAGCTGTTCTCTGGCATTTCATCAATACAGTTTTAGCTGTTCTCTGGCTTTTCATCAATACAGTTTTAGCTGTTCTCTGGCTTTTCATCAATACAGTTTTAGCTGTTCTCTGGCTTCTTATCAGTGGTCTGTTAGTTGTTCTTTAGCTTTTCATCAATAGTGTTTTAGCTGTTCTCTAGCTTTTTTTCATCAATAGTCTGTACGTTATTCTCTATTCTCAGTGGTCTGTTAGCTGTTCTCTAGAAAAAAAAAACAGAAAAAGGTTGTTAACACTGTAATACAGAGCTGCAGTGCAAACGCTAGTTTGTCTTACGGTTTGGCCAAAGCCAAAACAACAAACAGAACCCAACTAACCATAAGCCACAAGCTGTTGGTGGAGCCAAGGAGGCTTCATTTTGTTCCCCACTCCAGATGTTGTCAAAACAAGTAGTCAACTGGAACATGGGTCTGAGTACAGACTTGTGTATGAACTAGAGTATAGACTGAAGCGAGCAGGGATCGAATAATGATAACAAAGGCTGGGAAGATGGAACATACATGACACAAAGAAAACAACAACACAACATGAAGTGGAGAGTAACAGAAGTTGACAGGTTTAGATTTTTCATAAGATTTAAGGTGCCATAGAATGCATTTTCAGCATATTACTGTTACGGGATGGGGGGGGGGGTGGGGTGGGGGGGGTGTTAAATGAATGCACAACGCAAAAACTCAAAGAAAGGAGTGCTTGTGGAAACTGTGTTTATGCGGTGTATTTGAACAGGTGACCTTGGTTATCACGGGGCAGCACGTTACCACTGTAGGGTACGAAAAGAGGTGGAGAACTGCTACAAAAGAGGTGGGAAAATAAATGATGGGAAAGGACATACAAAGGGCTAAGTTTTAGAAGGAAAAACAGCAACTCTCCTGCCATAGCGCCTAAGTCCCTACTGGCCTGGTGGAGTGGGGTGACTTAATTTTCTGTTCCACCTTAAATCGTACCACATCTTTTAAGGTGGAACAGTAAATTCCATTAGGAAGCTGGTAAATAAGAAAGCAACTTTGGCCTTGTCTGAAGATGACCATCATCCAAGCCCACTGATAGATGATTGGAAAGGGCCAACGTCCGCTTCACAGCCTGGAAAGGTCCATATCAGCACAATGAAACCAGGACTGTTATGTAACAGTCTAGGATTTTGGAAATGGCTTGTTCTACTGCCCTCTTTTGTAAAAGGGTGATTTCATGGAAGAGACAACAGTGTTTAAGGTTCATGGTGTTATTTCTATGTACTTGAATTAATCTGGTCTGACAATGTTAATAGAGTTTTCTATTCTATGGCACCTTTATTGTTAGATAAATAAAGAATGCTGTCCCATTGTTTTTATGTTTTTATCAACCAAAACACAAAGAGTTCTACTTCAATGTGCTAAATAAAAACATAAAAAACACAACTGTTTGTGTGTTAATTCAACACATTAATGTTAAAAGGTTGTTACTCTTGTTATTATTATGGTAAACTACTATATGTCAGGATAGTTGTAACTACTGTTAAGCTATAGTAAACAAAAAAAGTTCACTAAATGACTGTACAGATTTTTACCATCATTGAGAAAATATACTTTTACTGTTATGTAATAGGTGTTGTAAGACTCCCTTGTTTAATCTTTTGCAGTGTACTTCAAATTCAATACCACAATAAACAATTTTAAAACAAATCCAAAGTACAGTATTTTATCACTGATTACTTATCCTTTTCAATTTTGTTTTCCCCACTGGTTCCTTAATGTTTTAACAGTCAATTAAAAAAAATAGTTAAATAAATAATTAATTCATTTGTTTATTAACAGAATAACAATTAATGAATTTAGCTGGGGAAACAGTCAACCTCCAGAGACAGAGCCCTGCTGCTCCTCTACTAGAGTTAGTCTCTACGGTCTGTTCAAGTTATGCCTGTACAATCATGCAAACAGTATCCCAGTTCCTAAACTATAATGGGTATATATTAAAAAATGTTAATTTCGCTGTTCATTGCAGGTGCTTGTCATAGCTGTGTAAATAACATTCCGATACTCAGTGCTCTTCGTTTGCAAAGGCAGAAAGGGACAATTTTGGCTCATGCATGAAGACATAACGCGAGATCTCCACTGCGAGACAATGTGTTCAGACCCAAAAACAAAAAGCCTGTGGCTACACACCACCCTTCATCCAAGAATCCACATTTCATGTGTCTTCAGCGTTTGCTAAAGCCTGTGGCACCAAATGAAGTGGCTCTAGTGACTCTTCTGTCTGATAGAAGAGACAGCCTGTCCCTTCTCTGATGTGTATCACATATCATGCGGAGTAGTTACAAGGCAGCAAATATGCTACTGCAACGCTCTGTGAGTCCCACGATCTCTTCACAGCTCTCACAATCTCTTCACCTCTCTTAAAGAAACAAACCCCTAAAGGTAACTCCAGCATATTCCACGTTAGCACAACCAAATACCTGCACAGCAGCTCGGCATGCCAGCAATCAGTGGTGTGTGAAACCCGGGAGATGCCGTGCCAGTGGCGTTGTAGAGAGTGGAAAGTTACCCCAGGGGCAGAGCTTTCAGACGCAAAAGAGCCTTTCAAAGAAATCTTAGAGGGAATTAAGTAAGAAGTCACATCTAGAAATGAATATTCATTTTGACTAAGGGCTAAGGATAATAAAGATACAGCAGTTGATATTTTTATAAATAATTAATTGGCCCAGAGCTTAGTTAGCATGGATATAGTTCATGAATGATTCACATATTCATTAGTTTATTACTACCTTTGTCTCTTCACTGGCTACATCGATCTTGTATCTCCTATTTGGTCTGAAATTACAAACTGTGGTGAATTACTGCTGCATAATGTATAAGCCACATTTAAGGGAACCACTATATGACCACTGCCAACCAGGTACATGCAAGGCTGATCAGTACAGCAGGTACACTGGCAGCGTAGTGCTATGGTGATAAGATGCATTGTAGGTATAGTGGTGTTGCTGAGAACAGTTTCAGATTTATATTCAGCCAACAGTATCTTGACACTGACCACTGATGAAGAACTATTGGATAGCTAACACAGACTGTTTATGAAAAATTATGGAAAGGTGAACATTGGGGTGATTAAAAACAACCATATCAGTGTCATATGCTGTTCTGAGAATAATCCACTCCCTGAATAATATCTGGCCAGTGGTTAGCCTATGGTGGTCCCGTTACACTGATGGATGTGGTAGAACATGTCTAGCAAACTGGGTATGGTCTACTGTCAGCAACTGTACGCCTACAAGGTGTCAGCGTCAGAAACCACCCTTCATTTATTTAATTGCCAGTCAACAAACAGCCACTAGGCACCAATATTTCATTTTACAGGAGACATTTGTCTAGTTTTTGGAAAATGGTTAAAAGAGGAAATGAGACTCCTAATAACAATGCACAACATGGTAGACCACCAAAACTGTCACCATCAGACAAACAGTGCTTAAAGATTTTATTTTTCAGAGAGAGAAGAAAATCAAACTCTGCTTTAGCTTCAGATCTGAGAACCTGTTTCTGTCCATTGTTCCACTGTGAGAAGACAACTCAACACTATGGGTGGGTCTGAAAAGTTGTGCAGCTGTTTAGAAGCCGATTCTGAGAAAAGGAAATAGACAAAAAAGGAAAAAATCAAATAAATAAGCTGCTGGTCAAGTTGCTGGGGACAATGTCCATCCCAAAGTCCAGACCTCAACATCACTGAATGCATTTGGGGCTATTTAGATTGTGAGAAGCAGAAAATAACTTTGAACTTCGGTATCCCTCTTTCTTCTTCAAAGACCTGAAAGGTCTCCTGAACAAAGGAAGCTGTGGCACATGCAAAGAGTGACACTGAAAATGAAATATTATATTGACACTATATTTAATTGTGGCGGCTTCTGTGTAATTTTCTGCTATAAGAACGGAAGCTGTGTATTGTGCGCAGGATTGTATATGGCAGGTGCTTCTGATGCAACACTAGACACATGATAGATGAAACTAATAAACTGGCAACTCACGAGTGCATACATTCTTTATTCTTTTTTGCACATTTTCTGTTCCTGTTTTGCATACGGAAGACGTAGCTCTGAATTGAGCTGATTTCGGCCTCCAGTACCATCTGGCTGAGTATAATGAGTCAGTAAGAGATTTACAAGAAGAAAGCAATCCAGAAAGATATGTTTTAATGCAGTATTGATTGGGTTTGCCAGATCACCTCCCGGGATAGTCGAGTGTGAGCTGTGGCGATGTCGAGGACCAACATAAATGCTCTTTAAAGTGATTCGCACAACTTTGAACATTTTAACGCTGGGGCTAAATGCAGGAGAGGCACCTGAGGAGTGCTCAATCACGGGCGTTCAGATGTGGAAATTTCCTCTTAAACATGCGCGCGCATAAATGAGCCCGAAGACGCCGAACACGCTCGTGCATCTGTGCTCCATATACCTAATCACTCTGACTAATGCAGTGTCAAACAGAAATCCAGTTCGTCCCAGGCTGACTTGGCATGGGGCACATTTAGATGCGGTTTGAAAAGAGGTTCAGAGGAGCGCAAGTGTCACTCATCTGCGCTGCACAACCCCCCCCCATTTTCCACTCTCCAGACTCGCTGCTCTGCTCGCTTTCACTGATGCTTCTGCTTTCAGCTGGCAGCTAGCAAAACACAGGGAACATCAATAACAGAGGGAAAGAGAGAGGAGGAAAGAACAGAGGAAAGTGAGCGAGAGAGAGAGAGAGAGGCATAGCTCAGCAGCTTTCTCTCTCTCTTTCTCTCTTTATCTGCGCCAAGTCTCTAGGGAGACCTTGCAGGGAGGAAGAAGGAATATTTTTAGCAAGTTTCACAAATTCCTCCCATAAATAATTACCCTGGATGTTTCAGTGGTACATACACGCTCATAACAGGGGTGGGGTCGCCGCATCGCGCTGTGTTCCAAAGACAGGAAAGAGACACACGGTGCTTACGTCATAAAGGAACATGCTGAGCTGCAGAGCTGCGGGGATGTTGCCCTGAGACCTGCAAACATGCTCACATACTTAGTGCTGCAATCAGTGTACCTGATGCAAATGTGTACATTGTTTGCACACAAATACAAAAAAGCATCACATTTAGTTCTCAAGTTTACTCACTTCTAACAGTAGATTACTGATCGCTGAATAAATCTATTACGTGTACACAAATCATGTGCTATGAACTGAATTTGCTTGATTTAAAGGTGTACATAATTTGCTTATGAATAAATCAGAGGGGAACTGTGACTATGAGTTCAAGCCATAATCCCAAAGTCCATCTCTATAACAGATTATATTTTTTTTGGTCAGTGGAAGCTTGTATATATATATATCATCATTGTCCAATACAACAAGTATCTTCAAAATAGCAACTTTAAAGGGGAGGAAACAAACAGTCTTTCTTATTAGTGTAAGTCAATGAAACCAGATTTTTTCCAAGTGGGAGCATTCCCATTGATCCATTAATCATGAGATTTCCACACAATGTAAATGGCAGTGCTGTGTTCAAATGATGTAAACAAATAAAAATAACAAATAAAGACAACAAAAATGAAGATACTTGTCTTTCTTGGGACAGTGATGATATGTATGTAGCAGATTCTCTTAGACTCCAGGCAAAGAGCTGGAACTGGTTTCCATTTGAACCTATACTATGATACACAATCACACTACACGATAGTCAGTACATGATAGTATGTTGGGTGTAGCACATATTCCAAAGACTGCATGCTCCAGTGATTTAATTGGCTACCCACAAGTGGCACTGACCTCTCACCTGATGAAGACTTTGGCAAGACTTGTTTATACCTATCTTCATCTACTGGAGGGATCAGCTATGGATCCTCCAGCCAGGATTCGGAATGGATGATGCAATCATTTACATACTCCACTGATCCCTCTCCCATCTTGAAAAGGCAGAAGCATTGTTAGAATCGTGTCTTTTGACCTATCTAGTGCTTTCAACAGCATCAGGCCCACTCTACTGGAGAGCGTGATGGAGGGCGCAGAGGTGAATCATCTTCTCATTGACTATGGATTACCTCACAAATAGGCCACAGTACATGCAACATAAGGACTGTGTGTCAGACACAATGCTTTGCAGCACAGGGGCTCCACAGGGAGCGGTCCTGGCCCCATTCCTTTATAGCTTCTATGCTGCAGACTTCACCTACTGTACCACAACCTGTCACGTACAGACGTTCTCATACGGCTCTGCTATTGTTGGTTCTTTCTTAGAAGGAGATGAAAGAGTACCGAGAACTTGCAAGAAACTTTGTAGAGGAACTGCCCTCAGATGAACACAGGGAAAGCCAAACTGCTGGTGTTTGATTTGCATGGGACTACAACTATTCCGGTGAACGTTTAAGGTCACATTGAGATTGTACCTGGATGTTCATCTGAACAGTAAACTTGACCAGTCAGACAACACACCCGCTCTGTAAAAGCAAGGCCAGAGCACACTTCATCTGCTGAGGAGGCTCTGGTCTTTTGGAATACAGTGCATGTTCCTTCACACTTTTTATGACTCTGTGGTGGCATCAGTCATCGTTTATGGATTTAGCTGTTGGGGAAATGGCATGTTCTGTCCTGGCTTGTACACTGGAGTTAGTGGAGGTAGTGGGGAGGAAGAGAATGTCTACCTCATCTTATTTTAGAAACGCACGTAGCACCACAGGAATAAGATCGTAATATGTAATTAAGCCATGATAATGAAGTTGTGGTCAACTTAGTACGGTGTGGGAAAGAGATCAGTAAATCATTTCCACACCTTATTAAGTTAAGGCCATGAGTTATTTTTAAGACCAGACTTCACCAGCTACACTGTTAGGGTTACTGCTTGTACCTACAGTTGGACTTATATATCCCAAATACATAATAGTACTACAACAGTATTAGCAGAGTTTCTCTTATGATTATCATTCAGTTCCCAGAAATCATTTTACCTTCTCTAAATGCCTAGACGGCTTTGAAGTTCCCCGTTGAATAAAAATTTGTTTTCAAAATTGTTGGATAATTGCGTTTTTTAATTTGTTTCATTTTTACAGTAATTTACTTGGCTGATGAAGGAAGTGTATATCATCAACACAATTATTGGACACATAATATACTAAATTTATTGTATTCATTGGTGTACATAAATTCCACATAAATGAAACCATAACTAGTAGAGCCAGCAGCTTCAGTTTAGGTCTTTAATTTCAAAAATTGAGGAAATATCAATGTTAATATCTTCTCATCTCTGTTGGATTTCTATCAGTATGCTGGTGTTAAGCAGTATTGTTTTAAATTAAACAGAAATATTTGTAGCTTGTATAAGAAAAGATTCTATTTGGAGGTAGAACAGAATCGCTCGTGTCCTCAGTCAGTGACCTATGTGGAACTTCCAGAAGACCTAGAGTGACTTTTGTCTCAAGATGCTGGCCACCTATTGATAATCAAAATGTGACTGGTGACTGGTCTGTCACTTCTTATTCACGTTGGTGGTTAATATAACAAACTGGACCTTCTGATCCGCTCCTGATGTCTACATGAAGGAGAGAGCTTGCTCTCTTAAAAGAGAGAGCATTTCAAACGAGTAAATTTAACTTTTGCTTTCAACCAAAACTCATCAATAAAACAATAGAGGTAGTGCTTGTAAAGACATGTATTTTTTCAGTTCCCCGAAAACCGTAGGCCTTGTTTGAAGGTCTAGAAAGCCCTGAGGTTTCCCCTCTTAATAAAATATGTTACACTAATACACATTTCAGGTTAAGTTTGCTAAAGAAGAATGTTGAATTTATAATATTACACATCCATATGGTAATTTCATTCATTTCAGTCAAGCACAATCCATGCACTCTTGTTGTCGGTGCACACTCACCCTCATGAAAAACACTGTCACGCCCACAGCACAAACCCACAGAGGATCAACGGAACATCACGAATCAATAATAAAATGTCTTTAATATAAAGCATGAAAGGTCAGAACAGATATGCTACTTTTTTTCTGCCAGTGTCTTGTAATAGAATGTTTCTTTTCTCCGGCTACTTTAACACACATCTCATGTGAGCACAAAGGAATAACCTATTTGAAAGGATTACGGAGCAGCAGTGAATAGAAGAGATACACGTTTCAAATTGACTTACAAGAGGCTCATCAACTTCACACAGCGTTGAATGAATAATTTCACCATCTTCTGAGTAATTAGGTTCTTTATATGCAAAACCATTCTTCTGTAAGAGTCCATCTCTGGCAGGATCAGAGATCACACGCACTTACACACACACACACACACACACACACACACACACACACACACACACACATATACACACACACTGCTGATGACAGTGTTTGTGAGGAGCTGGGGCAAAGTCGTCTATGTCACCTGGGGACCCTTCTGCTTGTGCATGCTACTTTAGTGATACAAACCTCTCTTGCTGCATATTAATCACTCTCTCCGTGGCATTTACTCATACAGGGGAAAAATGAGGGATTTAATGTACGTCATTAAAGGAGCAATATGTAAGATTTTTAGTGTAAAACATTCCAAAATTAACCCAAATTATTAACAGAATGTGAAAAAATAACCATTATGACAGGATGTCAAAGTCTTCTATCTATCAATTTACAACAGTATCTCCCTGTCCTCTCTTGTAGTATCACTTCAGGTACATCAGAAGGTAATAATGAATCACTGTAGCAACAAGCCATCAGTCCTACAGGATAGGACGAAGAAGTAGCACTACGCTGACATATCCTAACCTCTTGTCAATCATGTTGTCAAGCTCTTGGCAGGTAACAATTATCACCAGTGCTGCCAGCTATTGAGAACAAACCACGTTCAGCAGCAAACAAAAGAAAGTGATATGAATAGAGGCAAACTAAGAGATGTAGAGGTTTAGTTTTTCACCACTGGAGATGATCTTGGTGAGTAAAAAAATGTATTTTGTAGAACTTGCAATTTATTTATTTTTTGAATGGTAAGTAAGTGTTAATGCTATATACAGCTGTCTGGTCTTACCAATTTTTGGGATCCGGAGCCTGGTACCAGGCCTGCTAGCCTCTCTTAACGAGGTTCTAGAATGTAATACAGTGCATGCAGAGGTTAAGCAGCACTTCGGGGAGGTGGTCTAACTTGAGGTATGAAGGCCAAACATCGCAGCCCTTCTGAGGGTCTGACATGACAGGTCACTGTTTGCAGCTGGGAATACATGCTAGCCTTACTTAACTAGTACAGTTTTATAGAGGAGGAATATGTATGTTTTCAGTTCATTAGCACAACATCTGTACAGCCTGGATACAGCTGGACTACAGCAGAGGGCTGTGCTTTTAGCTGTTAGCGCTGGAGAGGCTGTTCTTCTTGCAGTGTTGGGTGCTGTTTTCAGCCAAATAAAAATTAAGTTTTGTCATAGACCATACAATTGAGTCATCTAAGTTTTTCTTAAGAAGCTCCAAGATTACAGAGTGGATACGACAACTTTTTGGTGAATATGCTGCCCTCTAATATTTGGAAAATTAATTGGATTGGTTGCATCACCATACACATTGCTCCTTTAATACATGAATACATTACCACAGTTATTGCCATAGTCATTGCCATGGCCATTTTTTTACAGTGATAATGATAGGAACTAAGCATCTGAAGACTTATGCCTTTAAAACCTCCTTCACAAAATTGTACTACATGGAAAGGTTACAAATATAATGTATTACGAGATGTGTTTTATAAGTGTGCTTTTAAAGTTTCCATTCATGGTGGAGAGACACATACAGGATCATATATATGTGTACTAGATATATGTTATTCATAATTAGACGTTATGGTTTAATTACACTGCAACCAATCAATTCCTCACTCAGATTTCAGAGTACAGGAACACCGATCATGCTTTCATATCATTTTCACTACACACCTTCTGTAGATATGTTGGCCTTGAATTGACAATTAGCTCTGCCAAATCATATCTCTAGAGAAAAAAATAGGCATCCAGTATTTGGACAGTCCATAGTAAATTGGTTCAACACAAATTATAATTGTTTCTATTTAGCTAAACCTTTGAAACAATCTTTAGCATATTTAACCCATATGATAATCATAAAATGCAATTTTCGAGGTATTGCCCACATTCGGAGCAATTATCAACAGCAGAAAATGTTTTTTGCCAAGTGCAATATATATTGCACCACTCCGTGACTGGACTATGGGTTTTCTTCCTTTGCCCTTCAATTCTCTATTTAAAATAGCCTGGACAAAAATAACTAACCTCATCTATCATTCATTCTCTGGACCCCAGAATGAAGTGGGAAAACTGGAGGAGGCTCTAAATTAGGCCCCCAGGCAGGGAAACCCACACACACTTCAAACTTAATGTGCGTCCTCCTGGAGCAGCCACCAATCCCCTGGAATGCTGGCCATTTTCATAAATCTAACACACAAAAATAGATGGTCTGGTCTCCAACTGTATTAAAATTTCTTTTGAAAAATAGCTAAAATGAATGGAAAGGAAACTGAAGTTCTCCTTTTAAATCATTGTGTTGATTTTTCAATTAAGAGTAATGTTTACTTGTTTGTTAAAAGGGGCCTATTAAGCTCATGAGTTCAGTAGAAGAAAATTACAAGGTTCAATTTTCCCAAAACATAGTATTTTTCTAAAGCTGTACGTCCCTCTGTTCACCTTCTGTCCAAAACACTCTGTCAGAGATCTTGTGTCTTTAAATCCTGCCTCCTGATGAGCCCAGTGTGCTTTGGTTGGTCCCACCTGCATAGCATTGTGCCTATTCTCACAATGGTATCATTTCTGCTATATTCGTTTGAGCCGGAGTCTGATCCTGAAAGTCAGGTAGAACAAGCTGATAGCTCCACCTTCGTAAAGGGTGTGGCCAGCCTGCTTCCAATGTGGCGTTTTAGGCAAACTGAGAAACGTGGTGTCTCTGGATGCAAGCTGCACCTTCTGTTGTGTGCTTTATAACATTACAGACCGTTTACATGTACAAAATGCTACATTACACACTAGAAAGACTAGAAAGATAAAAACAAAGAATCAAAATCTGTTCATCTTTAACCTGTTTTTGAATGTACCTACGCCACAGAGCCTAGGACCACACTGAAGGCAAAGTGTTGGAAGTTACAACGCAGGACCACTTTAAAACAAGACTCCCTTTGTAAAGGTTTATGAATGGTTTAAATTGAGTATGTAAATGGTTTTTAGATGTGCGCTCACTATTTGTCAAGGTCACAGGTGCCAATTTTGTTTATTAGTTCTAACAGTTTATTAATGATTTTAATGTTTTGATGACCTAATTAATACCCATTATGAACTCAGTTTAAACTATATATAAACCATTATATGTAGCCGTATTTTAAGTAAAGCATACAATACTAATAAAGTAGTTCTGTTTCTGTCTGTATCTATAGTAGCATATATTTGTTAGAAAAATTCCAACATGAGAGTACATATCAATAAACAATAGAGATTTTATGTGCATGTGTTAGCTCAAGCATTTGCAGTATTTAAGTATTTACAGTTACTGCTCAACACCAACTTCGGCTAATCAATCTAAATGAACTTATATCAGATGCTGTCAGAAACTAAACTTGTGTTCTTCTAACCATATTCCTTTAACTCAGCTATCAATCATTTTACTGAAAAAAGAGAATTATTGTTTGTATACAGTATAATGTAATTGAATGTGTATCTCAGCAGTGTGCCTATCCACTGCTGAGATACACATTGCAAGATTCTAGGATTACTGCTGCACTGAAATCCTATAGTTTTAAAAAAAAAGAAGCATGTTTCACAGAAAAGGACAATATGGGATATATGACTGGGTGTGTCCTGTATGTCTGTGCCTGTGTGCTGACTGTGTATTATGAAGACTGGAATATGACCTTGATGCTGATTAAATACATTAATTATCCAGGACTGTATTGATTTTCAGCTCTGCTTCATCCTGTCATATGACCAGGATAGTCTGAGGAGATCAGCACAGCAAATGCAACCCTTAGTGTACCATGATTTTAAAGACTGCTTTAGCACAGATGGCCATATATTCCTCTCATATTGTAATGTTTTAGCATATCATCACTTCTGCAAAAAGACATAATGTTCAAAGGCAAAACTAAGTGGCTGTCAGGTAATGGGCAACAACAGAGGTGCATCCTGCTTTGGAGGAGGTTGTTTTGGGGAAAGCATTCAGAAAGTGTGGGACGTTTCATATTTTTTCATAGTTTGTCACAGTTCATTATGAGAGTGTTTTTAGGAGAGTAGCTTTGTAGATACTGAGCTTATTTTCAACATACATTCTATACGTCCTTAATTTATTACATTTTTAGAGAAAACGGCCAGTAGGTGTATCATTATTCTGCAGTATTCTCTCAGTATTCATTCATTCATTATCTGCCGCTTTATCCCTCTAGTCGGGGCCACTGGAGCCAATCCCAATGTCACTGGGCGAAGGCGGGGTACCCCAAGGACAATTCGTTACTCCATTGCATGGCCAACACTCACTCACGCACTCTCACCTATGGGCAATTTAGAGTAACCAATTAACCTAACATGCATGACTGTGGGAGGAAACCAGAGTACCCGGAGGAAACCCACTCAAGCATGGGGAGAACATGCACACTCCACAAAGAACGACCCGGACTAGGAATCCAATCCGGGTAGTCTTGCTGTGAGGTGACAGTGCTAACCTCTACACCACCTTGCTGCCACATCTCAGAATCTAAATATAATAGAATTTTTCAGTGTTGTGTCCATTGTTGGCACTACAACTTACAAACCCTCATGTTGGTGGTTAAATAGGGGAAGCATTTGTAATTTTATTGTAAAGTACTATGCAGAAGAGACCACCATACATTTATTACATTTCTAGGACCAACAACAATCAGGTAAAAAAAAATAGATGACAGAAAAATGCTCAGGAACCTCAACATCTATTTCTATATATTTTTTGTCAGCATTTAATGTGTCCCCTTTTTGTCTTTTCTAACACTCGGACACCAAACCTGAGATGCAAATGCAGAGAGTCTTACTAACACAGGCAGACGCTTATCAAGCTTACAAAACACCAGAAGAGCAAAATACCAAAAAACAATGATAAAAGAGAAGCAGGAGTCCAAGAACCAACAGGCGAAACCGTACTTCAGAGAATAATCCAAAAGAGCAAAGCAATAAAACAAGCAAGAGTTCTAAATAACAGAAAAGTCAAGATACTAAGAACAAACGGCTCAATAAAGAACCTAGAGCGAGGGGCAATACCTCGCAAGGAGGCAGAGACAGAGTCCAGCTATATATATATAGTCGGTCCTAATGAGGAGATGCAAAACAGGTGAGAGAGGAGAGAGTCAGCACTATTACTCCGAAGAGGCAGATCATAGGTGAGCATGTGTGACAGCTTTATTATAGTTTCCATTACATTCTATTTAAAGACTTTCTTCACGGTTTTTTAATGCATCTGCAGGGATATATCTCCATTCCTCCCAAGTTCAGTTTCAGAAATTAGTTTTGTTTTCTGTTCCTCACAATCCAGATAATCCCAAACATATTCATCATTCATGATGAGGTTTGAACTACAGTGTGGTCAAAACATTTACCTTCATTTACATTTACCTTAACATTTAGCTTCATTTACAGCTTTCATTTACAAATGTTCTTCTTCTTAATTTCCTTTTAGCTTTTTGATGGCTAAACAATGTTTTCCAACTTTTTGAGTCAAGAGCAAATTTTAGGGACTGTTTATTGGATGGTGACAGTTGTGGTGAACTATTAGGCCTTGCACAGTTGTTAGGAGTCCCATCTCTACCTAATAGTAATAAACGTAATAAAAGTAGATGCTGCTACATTATGTGTTAAAGTAAAACATGATTGAATTGAAAACAAAGTGCCTGCTGTGAAGGGTTTGCTTCCTGAAAGTATTTTTCGCTCTGCATGCTTCTGAAAGGAGCTTGGAAAGACTTGTGCCAGCAAGGCTCAATCCTACTTTACAGCCTCCTCAAAAACAGCCCAATGATATTATTTTAATAAACAGAATGAAAGGTGGTTCATGGAAGATATATGAACAAAATGCAAAGACAAGCATAAACGATTTGTTTGGATATCAGAGCAGGGAAGCACGCAGCCAAAGTGCAGAAGGGATAAGTTCAGTGCCTGTGAGGTCTTTGTTTAATTAGCTAGCTTGTTCTTTCAATCTACTTGTAAACTCTACAGATGGCTTAATGTTAATGTTATATGTTGTCATTCATTGCCTGGCCAATGAACTGCTAACTAGCTAGTAATTGTGAAGTCATTGTAGTCCCAAAAGTCACACCTGTGGCTCGGTAGTGCGCGATTACGCATGCATGTGAGGAACGCAAATCTGTGTCCCATTTCTCACTTTAGTTTTCAAAAAGATGCTTGGGAGTAGGAGTGTAAGAAAATATGGAAAATATCGAATATTGGGATATTATGTTTGGTGATACTTTATCGATTCTCAAAAATACAGTATCGATACACTGATTCTGGCAGACAGTAAACCACTGTGTGTTGTGTTTAAACCTCTGACCACTAGATGGCAGTGTTGTAATCCATTTTCAGCTCCACTCCAACATTAACAAGCAGCACAAGGGTGCAATGCTATTTGAAAAATCACAGTATATCACTTTACTTGCAGTATCGCAATATATCGTGATGTATTGAATTGTGACCGCTGTATCGCGATACACATTGTATCGCCAGGTTCTTGCCAATGCACAGCTCTACTTGGGAGCAGCATCAATGTGGACATGCTACAGCTTTTATTGCAGGCTATTGTAGAGTCACCAGCAGCTTATTGACCAACATTCCATGAGTTACAGGCAAGAACATATCGGAGTGAATTATTCTGTCCAAGATGACAAAGAGGAAGATTGTCATGTAAGTAAACATTTGCATTTCTTTGCTAATTTAACCTAACGCTGACATGCATTATGGTTATATTCTATTCAGCTATGTAGATAAGCAAATTAGCTAATTGTAAACAAGACGACGCTAGCAGATCCTGCACGTTGCATAAGTCTGTTCCGAATGTGTATTTTTAAAACAGGTCCCCTTAAAATGTCTTGCCCTGTAGGTCTTCATGTTGTGAACTTTGAGGAGGAGCCATTTGGAACTGGACTTTTGGTTTTAGTGGGCAGGTCTAGACAAAAGTCAAAAATGTACTTCCTAATCTGGTCCATCTTGCAACCACCTATGTTTTACTAGACAGTAAAGTAATAGTACATCTACAGTTTTATTCATCAGGCACCACAAAGGCATCACACATATTAATTGCAATGGATTACTATGAGTTCTGAATACAAGTTAAGAACAAAAATGCTTCACATGGTAGATTGTTTAACATACAGATTTATCCATACTTCCATTCATCACCCCTATAAGATCTAATAATGTTTGGTAATGCTTTCGATGTAGTAAATAATAATAATAATAATAAGCCTGAGGGTGTGGACATGCCAAGGAGATTAAGTTACTGGTACACAATCAGATTTAGGTAAGCACAGGAGAGGGCATATAGCCGAGATTACATCTCACAGTTTACACCCTGTATTGCACTTTTTTCTTTCTATGGACCATTTAAACCTAGAAAGTCTGTGGGTTTCCTCAGGCCATAGGGGAATAACTGTAGTCTCTGTTTTCAGGCAATCCAGAAGAACAGTCAGAACACGTGTCAGCAAAACATTTCCTCTACAGCCAGACACAGAAAAATGTTCTCTTTCAGCAAAAACACCCCAAAAAACTTCTGGATCTGGAAGCTGCAAAGCTGCACGTCCTGCAGTTATCATTACAGGACCCCACTCTCACACTCATGGATGATCATGTGTGACTGAAGATCCACTGAATTGTTTCTAAAGATCTGCACTTCTTGTTTTCAGCAAGATTCTCAACTTTGTGTTTGTATGTGCATGGGTGTGTGTGTGTGTGTGCGTGTGTGCGTGTGCGTGTGTGTGTGCACACTTCCTGGAGCATTTTTATTAGTGCATTTGGAGACTTCAGAGCAAACAGACTGTCCTTCATCTCCCTCTCTTGTTGCCATGGAAACAGGGCAGGAGCAGAAAGGGAATGTGGGGAAGGACTTTATATTTCCCAGCCGCAGGATCTCTGACTGATCTCTTCTTAGTGTATCAAATATCACAGCCAACTTAAACTATCGCAATAATGGGCATGGCAGGTCAGCTGGAAAACATGATGTCACACAATATAGACTCTGGAAAACCAGCACAAAATTACATCACCTGACCTGTCAGCTCGCAGACTGAGAAGAATCCATCAAGTTTTATTAGCAGCGTTAGGTGTGGTGGGTCAGAAGCGAGTACCAGGCGTACATGTTGGCTCATCCTGGTACTGCCGTCTTTGGAGGTAAATCTGTTGTACTGCTTACATGAAAATTCGCTGTAAGTCTTTTGTAAGCCTCCTTGGATAAATTAACACGAACAATCCTTCTGAGGGTCTCTGAGAACTGCTTTGAGATATTGATCTGACATGGGGCGTCAATACTTCCCTGAATGGGTAAGACCAAACTAGGGCAGGAGTGAGGTCCTCCAGTGTACTCTAATAATTTGCTAATCAAATGGTTAGTGTCTGGTTACACCAACAATGTACACCACTGAACAGATGCGGCCCATTTTCCAAGGGACTGCAGCACAGCCGTCATTTGGACAGCTGTGGTCGTATCTCAATATTTTGCATACAAGATATAATAATAATACCAAATAATCTTTATTTATAGGACACTTTTCATACCAGTGGCAGCTCAAAGTGCTTTACATACAGTTTTCAGAAGTAATGACATGAACTCAAATCAACCAATGACTATGTTCACATTTATTGGTACAGTGAAGCTAAAGTTATATTTAAATGCAAAGTTAAAGAGGTATGTTTTGAATTATCTTTTAAACGTGAGCACTGAGCTCGACTGTCTAATGAGAACTGTAATGAAGTTCCACAGTTTAGAAGAAGAATAACTGAAAGAGTCTCTTCATATGTTTTCTATTTTACTGAAGTTATATGCAGAAGGTCAGTATCTGCAGATCCAAGATCTCAAGTTAGAACATAAATAAAGAGATATTCTGGGATGTAAGCTGGTGCTCGATTATTTAGAGCTTTATAGACAAGCAGCAGAACCATTACAGTTATCAATACTGCTTGCAACAAACGCATGAACAAGTTCTTCTGCGTCACTCTGGGATAGAAATTTGCAGACTTGATAAAAAGCTACTATGTTTACATGCAGAATAAAATTTAGCTCTGAGTCTAAAATCACAGCCAAGTTACGTACTTCAGATTTTCAATTAGTAGCTATATAAAACAATGCACATAAGGCCTTATTCACACCTGCCATTAGCACTGGCATAAGTCATATATGATCCAATAATAAGTGGACTGTGCTATGTACAGGTTTGAATGAATCCAATGTGTCTCAGGCCCTGTCCACATAAATATGGGGGGAAAGTTGGGTGCCCAGGTGAGGAATCGAATCCCAGTCTATAGCATGAAGGACAGCAATGTGACCCACTACACTATACCCTATAATTTATAATAATAAAATGATAACAAATTACAACAAAACTTATAATAACATTAAACATTTTTTTCTATGTAGTAAATAATAATAAGCCTGTGAATGGGCCAGGGGGGGGAAAGTGATGATAAATTATATGTCATAATTATCAAACAACACATTAGCGTGCCAATAGTTTCTAGATATATTAATAAATGTTTTGTTTTCTCTTAATTTTGGCCTTCTATACGCACAAAATAAGAATTGAAGCCACTGAGGATGGAGATATTTGAAAACACTGGCATCTGCTAACTTGGTTGTTGTCATTTTGTTAAAAGCGCAGATGTTTGAGATCATCAGAATGATTGTTTCCTTTAAATGGGGTGTCAACTCAGAGCACATATTAAGAATATTAGAATGATTCTTAAGACATTTGTTTTTTTTTGTCATTAACCAGTCAGCTTGTCAGTAACCTTTATCATTTAAATGGTGTTGATATATACGGTAATATTATTTACTATAGAGAATTACAGACGTCTGCTGACGTGTGTTAAATAAGCTTTTTTCCAAACAGAGAAGACGAAAATGTCCAAACACATGTCTACGAGGCCTCAGAGACGTGTTGTGATCCGATCACTCAAACCTTTGAGGTGGCCAGGGACGCATAACCACATAACATCTGCACTGCAAATGCTGAAGTGTCCTGAAGCACACTCAGCAGCAGAGAAGGACCACCAAATTACAGCATTATCTCAGCAGAAAGAGAGGCAGCTGCACCCCTTCCTACTTCATCTCCTCTCCTTTTTGTTTACAAGTTGCCTTAACAACCCAAGTGGTCTACACAACTGTAGCAGCCTGTACGTGATGCACACAAACAAGAACTAGCAGCGCAATTTAGTCTGAGAGACTGACGTAGTGCATATGTGCAGGATACCTCCTGCTGTCTCCAAATCTCAGCATAAGTGGTCACTGGAGACACGTGCAAAAAGCGATGGGTAAACAACTTTTCTCGCTATCCACTTGTGATCAGATCACTTGGAGGATGTTAATACTAGGTATGAACAGGACACTGACGTCAAGCTCCATAAAGACACTACAACCCCAAACCAGAAAAGCCTGTGATGGTATGGACAATGCAAAATAAGGAAAGAAAGAAAAGATTTCTAATATTTATATTGACTTATATTGTTTAGGCAGGTATTGGTTTATCTGGTCAACTTCACATAAGCTTGTAAAACAATCCAAAAACAATTGGAAGAGGGTAATTTAGGGCTAGAATGAGGTTAAATAATTAAATAATGATGCAATTTAAAACAGGTAAAGGCAACAAGTGACTGTAATCATGATTTGGTACAAAAGCAGCATCCATGAAAGGCCTAGTGCCTTTACGAGTACACATGGGTAGAGGTTTGCCAGTTATATCTCAATATTTTGGATCCAAGATAAAATAATAATAACAATCGTTTTTATTTATAGGGCACTTTTCATACCAGTGGCAGCTCAAAGTGCTTTACATACAGTTTTCAGAAGTAATAACATGAACTCAAATCAGCCAAAGACTATGTTCACATTTATAGGTACTATGAAGCTAAAGTTTTATTTAAACGGCAAGTTAAAGAGGTATGTTTTGAATTATCTTTTAAACGTGAGCACTGAGCTCGACTGTCTAATGAAAACTGTAATGAAGTTCCACAGTTTAGAAGCAGAATAACTAAAAAAATCTCTTCATATGTTTTCTATTTTACTGAAGGTATATGCAGAAGGTCAGTATCTGCAGATCTAAGATCTCAAGTTAGAACATAAACAGAGAATATTTAACCATGTTCCTGAAAGAAAGACAGGAGGAGATTTGGATATTTCACACAGTGCGTAATATAATTATGAGTGAGAGGAATCTGGATGATGTCCAGCGTATAAAATGAAGGTGTAAGCCTAAACTGAATAGGTGCTTTCTGATCCCTCAAAAGACAATGTATCAAAAACCATCATGATCTACACATGATCTACCCTCATGGGCTCAGGATTACTTCAGCAAGCCTTTGTACAACCACAAATGACGTTCCAATTTTTAATGCCCCAAATGAAAAGCCTAATGTTAACCGTGTCCAGAAGTGGCGATGGACCATGGCATAATAGAAACCTGTACTTTGATCAGACAAATCAGTATATCAGGTCCTTTTGTAAAAATTGGACACCGGGTGCTCTGGACCAAAGATGAAAAGGCCATTCAGGCTGTTACCAGGAACAAGTCCAAAAGCCAGGATCTGCCATGGTATGGGGTTGCGTCAGCGCCCTTGGCAAAGGTAACACACACTGCACCATTAATGCCAAGTACAGAGATTTCAGAGCAACACATACGCTGCCTTCAAGAGGGCATGCATTTCCTTAACAGGATAATGCAGAACCTTATTCCGCACACCTTACAAAGACATGGCTGTTGAAGAAAAGGGGCTGGTGCTGGACTGGCCTGCCTGCAGTCCTGGCCTGTCCCCAATAGAGCAGCATTTTAAAATGCAGAGTCAAAGAACCCGTAATGTTGCACACATTACACTTGACCAAAGGAACAAAATTAATGTAAAATGTTTTATCACTTGGTCGCTTTAGTCCCTAAACATTAAGTGTTTAAAAAGAAGATTTCAACATTGTCAATGCTTTGTACTTTCCCAGCCTTTTCTGAAATAATATGTGTTTATTCAGGAAAAAAAAAACTAAATGAATGAGGAAACAATCTGATAATGTGCTGTTGTATTGTTTTCAAGCTAATACAGGTCAAATGTAATTCACACATCATGGTTTTAAGTTTGGATTTAGTTTAAAAATTCTGTTTAATTACAGAATTACAGAACAGAAGCAACAATAGTTTTAATGTAATGTTTCAGTTAAATTAACCATGTCAGACAAAACTAAACATGTGCACACTACCACTCAAAAGTTTGGGATCACAGTGAAATGTTCTTATTTTCAATGGAGTATCTTCCTTCCTTAACACAACATAGGTCTGATGGGTCTCTAAAGAAAGTTGTTTCTTTCTGGCTATTTTGAGTCTGTCAGCAAGCCATCAACTGCTGATGCTTCAGATACTAAACTAACCTAGAATGTTGTTCCCCCTTTTATGTTCACTTATTAGTAGAATGTTTTTCAGCTGTGCATCACAATTGAGCAAGAGTGTCCTAACAACCAATTAGCCCAATAACATCCTTAACTTGGATTGGCGGCCGTACCAGGAGATTTAGACAGAGGACTGAGAATTGCTGACAATAGGACTATATGCAAAATAAGCCTCTATACAAAAATAGACTTTAATACAAACATTTTTATTCTTTAAAATCTTTATCTAAAGCACTTAAAGTAATTGTAAAATGGACAATATTGTTTGTGAATTGCATGAAATGAAATTCTAAAGTGATCCTAAACTTTTGAGTGGTAGTGTATATATATCCAGAACAAAACAACCCTGATGCATGTCTAAGTAATTTCTGTTCTGCTCTCTGCTCTGTTATTTTGACATGGCTCTGCTTATGAGATGTGTCGGACATGCATTACAAATAAGTCATTTTCTCATTTCTAGCGGCAGAGAAAACATATCTACTGATTTCCTTTGAGCTCTCCAGAAGCAACAGGATAATTAATAACTGCAATCTGTGTAGGCTGAAAACTGGTCTGTGAGTTCAGGGTCTGTAGGGTCCTGATTCTGAAGCTTACTCTACATTAACCTAAAGTGTTCAGTTGTTATCACAGTGTACCGACAGATATGTCCCCTTTTAGCCACAACCCCTTTTCATCCTGAGGTATATTTACAAATTACCCCTCAGTAAATGTTGTCTGTTATAATGCTGCTCTTCATAAATACATCTCTGCAGATGGTCCGCTGGTGTTTCACAAGGCTCAGCGCTGTGACCTCTTTTCTTTTTTTCTATATTGCCTTCTTTAAGATAAGTAATGCAGATACTGATAACACCCAACTCTCCGTACCACCACCAGTTCTCAGGTTCCTTCTCAAATTCCAGCATGTCTGGCAAATCTGTCTTCTTAAATGGCTTGAATGCCTGACTAATGTCCACTGCTATGATTCCTGGAAATGCCATCACCATAGTTGTGTCAAATGCCTTAAAATCTCTCTCATCATATCTTCTAAAAAAATCTTCTTGATGCAGTGTTAGATAAACAATCTGTCTTGGCACTTGTTAAAGACTCGGTCAAGCAGGTTTTTCATTGTACAACATCAGAAGAATACAGTCATATCTCTCCGTAGAGTCCACTCACACCATTAGATCCATGTAACTAATCCAGCAGCTTGTCACACTGGATGTTGTACAACATCATATAGCTATAGTTCATAAAGTGTGCAGTAGTAAGAACATTGATAAACAAAATTTAAGTTCATTTTTACACTATGCGGGTATATATGTAAGAAAATATGATTTTTATAAACATAATTTATCATGTTTATGAAATCACTACCTCATCACAAGCTGACTAAGACAGTACTGTTAGCTGAGGTAACATACCATTGTCTGTTTATCTAGAACAGGGCTTTCAAAATGCAGTACTGAAAGACACAGTTTATTGATTTTCCAGTTCTTAACACACCAACTGAACTCTACAGTTTAACGCCCCTGATTTAAAAGACTGGGTACTTTTTGCTGTGGAAATTAATAGCTCTGTGTAATTTACTATATCTTTCTTTAGTCTTTAATTTAACATAATAAAGGGAAAAAGCTGAGTAAGAAGTTGAACACTGCCCAGCATCTTGTGTTTCTATGCATTCAGCTATTAGGGATTGGCTCCCAACAGTTTTGGGGCAAATCAACAATTTAACTAGTAGTGAAGTTTCAGAAAGTTTCAGTTGTTTCAGAGACTCACTATTAGCACAACATCAAACTGATGGTAGGTCATTTGTTAACCTGGAGATCAATTCCAAACAGTTCTGTAAGTGTTCTTTTAAATCAGTGTTTCAGAATGATGAAATAATTGCCACTCACTTTAACATTTTCCACATTTCTAAATATATTTAGGGCCGCTGTATAGGACTACTTCTTCTGGCAGTGCTCCAGCGTGTTAGATTCGGCCTCTTTGCACTAGTTTTCCAAGTTTACAGTAGAGCACGTCTGTGGGTTGTTCCTAATGACTGTCTGCCAAAAATCAGTAAGAAGTAAACAGAAATCTGTTACCTGAAACCCACGAGAGACAGGTAAGAACATATGTGTCTAGAATGTAAAGTTAAAAATGTCATGCTTTCTTTCCAAGATGGAAAGTGAAGTGTTGCAATAAATATTTTATTTTTTTTGTTTTTCATTGAAATACAGCCTACCTGAACAAACCTTGTTACATCACACACCTACACAGCGCTGTAGATGTAAGAAGCATAAGAAATGGTGTTTATTCTGCCAATCTGCATTAACAAAATGTAAAATACAAATTTGAATTGTGCTTGTTGTTACTTTTTAAACACAAAATTCAAGGTTAAATTCAACATTTAGAGTAATGTGTGACCCACAAAATACACTGTACTTTTTTGCAGTGACTTATCATAAGATATCTGCCTCAAGATTTGATTGCAACTAACTCAAAGTTTTGCTGTATGTAAAATTTCACGTAATCCTTCATGAGAGAGAACTTTCTTCTACATTTAGAATAATCTATAACTCTGTTATTATTCTAAAGTGTTTAAAGTTCCTTCTAAATATCTGAAACACAGGACTAACATATTACATGAATTTTTATTTTTTATTGAAAACACTGATATCAAACTTTGAAACAGTGCATGCCAAAATAATAGAATAAATGTAAAATACAGAACAAGATTGAGATATAGGTCAATAAAATTGACCTATTATATTTATGGAATGTTTAGAACAAGAAGAACAATGTCTGGCTGAGTGAGACTAAGCTGGATCTGGCACTAGGTTTGCCTTCATTGTGACCACATGCTTATTCCCCTTAGACTATACAACATGTAAGACACAATACAGTAATGAACAAGACATCTGTACCATGAACATAACTGAGCAAATTCATTTTCATTAAAAACAAATGCTTAGCAATATAAATAAGTGGGTGTTAATTTAATATCTTCCCTAATTAACCATTACATTACACTAATTAAAGTAGTCCGTATTTACACACGCTATTGTTTTTCCAGAGATAATTCTTTTCCAATAGGACAGGCTATATTTACTGGAGTGGGAAATGTGATCAATGGACCAGATAGGATGAAGTGCAATTAAATGTAATATCTTTGATGGCAATGAATCCCCATTTAAGAATATGATCAGCTCTTTTTAAAGCACTGATAATACAAATGTAGTTCTACAACAACCATCCTAAATACTTTTTATACACAGTGAAACACTGATTAATAAATTCTCCAAATACTATTAGTTGGGTATAGAAAACTGAAGAACCAACAGCATATGGGACACTCTGGCATGGAGAGCTCTTCACAGGAGCATGGTCTAATAAAATTCTGGGAAGTTGTGTCTCTCAGTGTTTGTAGATGTAACGTGATGGGGTCATCTTACCATCTGTGCTGTAAAGTCACTTCACTGTCATGCATGTTCTTGCCAAACATTTACTGATTATATTAATATTAAAGTTCATTTGCAGTTTAACTAACTCAGAAACTAACTACACAGTAACTAACTACACAGTAACTAACTACACAGCAACTAACTACACAGTAACTAACTACACAGTAACTAACTACACAGCAACTAACTACACAGTAACTAACTACACAGCAACTAACTACACAGCAACTAACTACACAGCAACTAACTACACAGTAAGCTGTAAGAGATATTATCGGAGCAGAGAAAAGGGTAAATAAACAGATATTGTTTAAAGAGGGGGCAAATACAGAGAACTTGCAGTAGGCTTTAGCTAGTTGACATATTTTTCTTGCTGACATCATTAGTGACTGAACCATGTCATGCATTCATACTTGTGATTTGAGCTAATATTGTTGTTTGCTGTATGAAGAGACATAATTGATGGTTAGCTAAAGAAGTACTGTGCCAGATTAGGCAATGTTGAGAATGATATTCTGCCATGGGTGTACTGTAGTATCCTAAAGTATGAGTAGTAATACTCTCATTATTTTCCTAATTAATTACTTGACAGAAGAAAAAAAAAAAATATTAGAGATAGACCAATCAGCTTTTTGAGGCCGATTTCGATAGCCGATACTGATAGAGGGCGGGGCTGTATGCCACGGCAGGGCTTCATGTTATTACTGGCGCAAGCAAGTCATGACACATGGTCTAAACTGGTTTATTACCATTTTAACAAGCTCATGTGAAACAGCACAATATTTTTAACAGAATTAGCAGTAAATAAACAAAGTAAATGAAACAAATATCCCCAATACTGGGGGATTAATTGTAAACCCTTAATTTAAAATGAAAAAAGCTAATTAAATAAATGTGTGTGCTAGCTCTGCTGTTTGCTGATACTCACTGTATTCAGCCGCGGGTGTACTCTAAAATGTCTTTGTCTTGGTTCCCCCGCAAGACACGGTTAATTTTACAGATTTTAAAAAAGCTCCGGATGAGTCTGTTTCACATACGGCAACAAGCTGCCAGACGGACACAGAAAAACTGTTCCCGCGAGGCGCGCCGCTTTAGTCAGTCTGTGGAAAATGAAAGGGTATGTGTTTCCACTTAGCGGTTCAAATAAGAATTGCAAGGACCTGGTCGGAGGGGGTTTCAACGAAACGCTAGCTGGAAATACAGAAATTAGGCTCATTTGTTTAATGCGATCAATCGGCTCTCGGGATCGGCTAAATTGGAGAAATATCGGCTGATCACCGATCGCATATTTTGATTTAAAATTGGCCGACACCGAGCTGATCGATCTTTCCATCTCTAATAAATATGTAATAAAATCTTTGCCCAAGCAAATTTTGTAGTAATTGTGTTGGACCCAATATAAAGGACATCTGCTGAGCTGAAATGATGTAGAAAAATAAAAAGTACTGTTTGAAACCACTCTTGTAAGAACAATGATCAGATTATTTCATTAATTATCTCATGTAAATTAGTATAAACATATTAGATATTTGTCTGTAGGAATTCAATGGAGTGTACGGCTAGTTCTATGTGTGCATGTCCTCATGGTGGAGTACACAGAGTTACAGACCCTATATACTACATAGCAAGCAGTTAAATGCAGCTTTATACTGCCTGGCATAACCATCGCCCCCCTCATGCTTCACACATGTTCTGTTGTGGAATGTGGAGATAGGCCCTGGGGTCAGTACACTGCCCACTCTCCTTAGGATGCCTCTCTTTTACATGTTGAAGATTGACTAGCATTAATATCCATACTAACAAATCCACTCCCACCTTTTCCATTTCAACTCCCACTCTTAAAGACACAGCACACATTTCACAATTCACTTAATTCTTTTGCTTTGCCCAAGTCAAATATTAATGTTATTTACACACATATGGGCTTTGTAGGGTAGAATTAATGAGATGTGCGTCAGAGTTTGCTGTTTCAGATACAGATCTCGCACTGCAGTCTAGCATGTTATGATACATTCTGTTTTCCTTTTTAATATATATATATATATATATGGATTGTTTATATAGTATATAGTACAGTATATATATAAACCTTTTCACAACCCAATGTTTTAAACCAGAACAATACTGAATGGGGGAGACAAACTCACGAAATACAACTGCAATGGAATATGGTACACACATCTGTTGCCTAGCTAAAGGTACCAGTCCAGTGACAGTTCAGTGTTTTTTGCACCTTTCCACCTCTGTACGTATGCTGGTATGAGCAGCAATGCAGGAAATCTAGTCTATTACACATTCCCCTATAACCTCTGGCCAATTAACAGCAACAATTCAGCTGTGCTCAGATTTGTTTTTTCATTCCTGGTTAATTACTTATTAGCCTAAAATGTCATCTGGTCAGACGGCAGGTACAACAGGTGCAGGCACCTATGAAATCATTTTGTTGGCACAAACACAAAACCAATATTGCCTCTTGTGAGAAATGCCAGATAAAAAAAAAATTGTGTTGTATAAATCAAATCATGATTTGAGTGATTAGAGCTTCTGGAGAAAATGCATTAGTGAAGACATGCCTCACATTCTCTCTTTATAGACTTTTATCGCATTTATTTGTATACACTATGTGGGAGATGTAGCTAATGGGTGTAGCTAACACCTTTTGATAATGCAATGCAGAAATCAGACGCCGTGCATTCAGGACATTCTGATAATTATCCCATTGAATTTGATTGTATTGTTGGAACACTGTAGTTCTCAATCAGCTACCATCAGCTTACGTAATTATGTTCATTAGCACGACATGCAATAACGTCAGCCATCATCGAAGCCAGTGTTGCAGGTTGAATATGTCATTATTCCTCTTGTTACTAATGATTTGAAATGTAGTACATGGGCATTGATGAATAAAAACAATTGGGGGGGGGTTATTTACTGTCTCTGGAGGTGGAAGCCAACGCATAGGCCATGTATGCTTTCAATGGAGCCGGAGTTAAGGGGGTGATCCTCTTTCTACTACCCTCCTGGAATTCAGATCTGAGTTTTAACCAGTCCAACTTGCAAATCTAGGCTGAAATAGAGGCTCACTAATGAAGTGGTGAGAGACATGATAAGAGATGCCTATTATCATCTCTAGAGCTGCTCTAGTAAGACACCAGTAATGACTAACTCAAATATGTTTTCTATTGCATCACTCTATGTGTCTTGACACCCACTGATCCCCCTGGAGAGTGTGACTAAGACATCACTATACTACACTACACACTGTACACCCACACACACATACACACACATACACACGCATGCAACCCCCCTCCCAACATCACCCCCACTCTCTCTCCCTCTCTCTCACTCACTCTCTGAACACCCCTGAGTGGTGGGTCTGATCCTCGCATAGACTGACTAAATTAAAAATTGATGGCTTGGACTGGTTGGCCGTCCCTCTCTGCAGGCTTTGTCTTTAATTAAGAGCCGGAGGAGCTGTGTTTATGTTCCACAGAAAAGTGCGAAGTCATCCTCAGGGAAGACATTAAAGACAACAACGCAAAAGGTGTTGGCAAAGTAAAGATATTATCACCCGATAGAGTCTAATAGGAGAGCTGGCCGGTTTTTCAGCCTAGAGTACTACATGTATACTCATCAAAAGAGTCATTCTGTTATTGGGCAGTTGATCGACAGGGTTTGATGGGTCTTATAGAAACTGTTTGAGAGAAAAAAAATAAATACACAATTTCCTTCTTACCCCAAACTTAATTCATCAAACCACTAATCATGCTTGGTGCCTGAGGTTTACATTACATTTGCCTTAAATTATGTTACATTGTTCATCTCTAATAGTCTTGCTAATGTGGCTTCTGTTTGTGTCTGTCAACAGCACACACTCAAGCAGATTTAGTGTTTTTGCTACACAATTAAACATGTACATTTAAGCAAGATTAATATTTTGTTGTACCACTTCTCATAAAGTCTGGCAAATCAATTCAAAACACTTCTTTCAGTAGAGCTATATGGTGTTTGAACCAGACCGACTGTCGAGCTATACACATAAAAGTGTATCTGCCTCATATAATGCAACGGACTAGGCGAGAGGCTTGTGGATAAAACTAGGCTGGAGGCTTTAATCGAAAAGGGGAATCCAAAAAACAGAGCCCAAACACAGTCCAGGGTCGAAAACAGAGTGCAGCAAACAGTAACCAGGAGAACATCAAAGGAGAAGTCAAAAACAGAAAAGAGGTCAAAAGCACTCGGGCTAATCCAGAGAGAAACTGCGGCAATATTCGACAAAGCAGGTTAGAAAGTAAACAGCTTATGTAGAGGAAACAACAGGTGACAGAAACCAGTGATCAGGTGAGCTGGAACGGAGAAGAGTCTGTGATTGGTTGATGGCAGGCAAGGCTGAGTGACATGATTCCCAGAAGGATTCTGATGGTTGGAGTTGTGATTGGTGAGAGAGGAGCTGAAGGCTACAGGACCGAAAGGCGGTGTGATACATAAATAAGAGTTAATATAAAAACAGGGCATCAGATTAGTTTAGACCAAAGGAGATATTAACCTTAATATCATCATGCTTGTTCCTAACTCAGTGTTTACCCTTTAGCCTAACTAATGGAAGTTCTTCTCCTGTCTCAGTGCTTCTATTAATTAGAGCCAAGAGGGTATTTGTCAATTGTGTAATCTAAGACACTATTTATAGTGAAAACTATTATGGTACCAAAATGATCTTTAATGTGTGTCACAAGTCACAGATGAGGTTGCTTTAAGAATATCATCACTGTCCAAAGAAAAACATGTAGGCCTATCTCCATTTTTGTTGATTTCCACATCTTATGAACACAACAGATGCCATTTACATTGTGTAAAAGTGCTTTAGTGAATGGACCAATAGAAATGCTCCAAAACCACTTGGAAATAAATCGGTTTCCATTGACGTACATTGACAGTACAGACAGGTTTTGTTCTCTCTTGTAAAGTAAATTTTTATGATATGATAATCATAAGATAAGATCACTGTTTCCAACTCCTCAGTGAAGAAAGTAGCTATTGGCTGTCCTGAAATTTGCTAGAAGTCGCTAAATGACGTATTCGCCTAATTTGCATAATAGTCTATTTGCATGTATTTGAAGGAATAAGGTTGTGGGAGAGTAAAAAGTGATTAAAACACTGTAAATATGTTAAAACTACAAATAAACTCTGAATAAATTAACTTCCTCTTTGGATTCTTTATTTGTTGGATTTGAAATCGTCCGTGTCACACTGAAGAACTTCCCTCTGGGATCAATAAAGTATCTATCTATTTAAGACGCCTTTATATTTACATCCTGCTCTGTAAATAGGGGGCGGGGTCATTGGCGGCTTTTGGCATGCGCAGTGAGTGTAGTGGGTCGTGGAGTGGTGTGGTTCTGCTCTCACGGCAGACCCCTCAGCTAGCTAAGGACAGTAACTGAAGATCATGTGTGTTCACCTCAGAGTCTCCAAAAGTCTCCAACAACACCAGAAACAGTCGCTAGACTTGTCGCTAGTCACTTTTTTAAAAAAAAAAAACTCGTTAGAGGGTCTGAAAAGTTGCTAAATATAGCATCAAAGTCGCTAAGTTGGCAACACTGGATAAGATGGGATGTTGCACTTGCGTCTGCTCAACTACATCAAAAATACAGGTAATAGTTTAGTCTGTGTCAAAATTCAGACTATGAGTTATTACTGTCCTTAGCTTAGCAATGGACCAATTTATTATGGCATACAGTGTCAGAAACCACATGCATCTATTGGAACTTCCCTAACAACTTGATGTGGTTTGCAGTAAGTATGTGATAATTTATACATGTGTTTTGTTCAAGACTAACTGGCATGCATGAGCTCCCAATACCTGTTAGCTATGTTAGCTTCATAAGTAGCTCCAGTGCAAAACTAAAGCTGAAACCAAACACGTCACGATCGGTTATGTTAGAGATGAGAACCATCATTTATTTTTCATACACGGCCAGTAAGCAAAGCACAAAGAAGTAAATATATAACTTCTACATAAATGACTTCCTGCATTCGAGTGTTGGCAGGTCAGGGTCATGGCATTAGCAGAGCCGCTCCTGGGAGGTGTAATGTTTACTAAAGCATCCTCTGCGGCTGCTGCTGGAGAAAGGGCAGATCTGTTTCCTCCGGAGGAATTAATTGTGATGACATTGTAATGACATTGGCAGAGCTACTCAGTCATTCAGCTTCTTTTGTCTGATAATCAGAGAAGTGTTAATTACCTCTGAGTGACTGTATTGAGGCCCTGCTGCACTCCATCATATAAACACACACGCACACATAAACAGCTTCTTTACAGAAAGCTTTAATTACTGTCACAGGGCGATATACCACACAATCAAGATCACCTTGAGAATTATATTTAGTATAGTGTCACTTCCTTCCGAGGGGAAGGACACCTCTGTTCAGCAGAGATTACTATTTTCTCTCATCATAGAGTATCAGTGGAGGCCATGTCCAGCATCAACAGGCCAGACACGATGTTCTCAGTACATACATACTTACTACGCCCAGTCCAGCATCTATCAGCACAGGACTTAAATACGGTGGCCGAGAAGACCCAACACGCTGCAAATTCACCAACACGCTACAAAACTGTACACAACGGAAGTGTTTCCAGAGGACACTTAAAGGACGTGGGACCACATATGGCGACGCAATATAAACAGAACCACGCGGAGCTGCGGTAGCGTCTAATGAGAAGTAAGTTTGGCTATGTTTGCTAACTATGCAGACTTACTTCTCATTAGAGGCTAGTAATGGCTGGGTCAAGCCTCTTGAAGCGTTGGTTAAAAAAAGGTTCATTCATCTAAACTTCCTGTGCACACGAACCCCCCTGCTGGCCAAAACTTGTATTGTCATTTCAACTATTTGCGATGGCCTCTTGCAAATTGTCAGCATGGTATATACATAAAAAAACTTAATTACATTTTCTGTGGTTAATTCATTTGTTCTTCTGATCTGTGTTTGATCATGTGGGTAATAGAGGTCTGTTAATTTTTTAAAAAGCTGCCAGCGTGATTTCAGTCAGTAAATAAATCCAATAGTACATGAGATCTTGATGTTAAAACTGTTGCAGTAGTTTCAAGAGATGGGACAGTGGGGAGGGGTGATGGTGACTCTTTAATTTTTATTAAGAAACAATAAATCACGCCAATACTCAAACCACATCCTGAGCCAGCAAGGCTTCAGACGTCATCAGTGACGTCACTCGCCCTTAACGAAGCAAGCCTCGATAAGCGCTATCCCTATTAGACGCTACTGCGGCTCCGCGTGGCTCTGTTTACATGGCCTCGCCGTACGTGGTCCCATGTCCTTTAAGTGTCCTCTGGAAACACTTCAGTTGTGTTGTGGACGGTTTTGCAGTGCGTTTGTTAAATGTAGTGCCATGTTTCCGTTTTGATGAAAGTGTTTTCTGTTTGCAGCGCGTTTGTGTATCTGCAGCGGTAGACATGTTTTTATATGTCTGTCACAAAGCAGTCCACAAAGCAGTATACAGCCTGTATACAGCCTGTCATCCACCTACAATATGACATTTAATGCAAAAAAAGCAATTAGTAAGAATTAGTAGCAAAGATTGGGCAAATCTCCGGTAGTCAGATCGGCAGACTAAAGCAATCATGTCATTCTGATACTTAAGTACATCAATAAAAGTTTGGAAAATCAATGTCGTCGCAGCAGGATACAAGATTTTTCTGTTTTGTTCCGATGTGAAACATAATTATGCATTATTTAGCAAATTAGATCTGGCTTTGTATGTGTCAGCTGTTCCCACACAATGGCCTCTAATGACCTGAGGAAATGGCTCTTTCCACTTTTGTTAATTATGTCTGGCTTATTGTTTATGTTTCTATCCCATTACCTAGTGAGACTCCTATGCTTGGTGCTATTAGCGTGTGGAAAAGGAAACAAAGACCTTTGTTCGTTACTGAAAACCCAACACCAGGGTGCAGGTGCTTCTATAAACAGACATACTTGAGCATAACAGTAACCTTGACTGTTGGAGAGAATGAAGTGTGACTAATTAGCTTCCCTCAAAGAATTTTACACTTGCGATCTGGAGCACAGAGGTACGTCTGAGAACACTCAATATTACGTGCACATATACCTACTCTCATTCTGTACGCTTTGACAGCAGCTGGACAGTTTAGGGAGAAAATGTGTGTTTATAGTTGTTATAGCTGTTAAGCCATGCATGTTAGCCAATGATAGTCAATCATGTTCTTATAGACAATATAAATCTGTATTTGTGTGTTCTCCATGATGAACTTAGAGAAACTAAGCTCTTTCTACAGTAGCCATAAAATACAATTTCCCTCCATTCTGAATGTCTGCTTTTGCACTTTGCACTTATTTTTTATTTAATTTTGATGGAAATGTACATGATTCACAAATACTGAAGTTTGTATATGTTTAAGTCAGCATTTGTAAAATGTGTTTTATATTGTGGTTTAAATGTTTTTTTTTTATTGTGGCAGTAGTATACGATACGAAAAGCTGCAGTTATTTTGTCCAGTTCACCCCAGAATGGCTGTTGTTGAGAGAGTTGAAAACTGTTTTCATAGGAGGGGGGTTCTCACTCCTCCCCTTTACCCCTCGTTGCTCACTTGCAGCTTAACATATATTTGATACACTGAAATTCCTACTTAACCTACATTGTAAAGTGCTGTGCTTATTCAACCTAAAACAATTAATTCATGTGGTAACAAGCAATAGGAATAAATTCCTTCGATTAGAAGATAATTTGTTCAAACTATTTTTAAGGTTGAATAAAATTTGTTCAATTGCTTGTTAGCACAGTGTAAGAGTTATGTTTTAAGTATTGCTATTAATTAATGTATTTAGAAATTAGTCCAACAGGACAAATAGTCTTGGAATGAAGTCACTTGATGGTTAACCTTAAAGCAGAAGTGGCAGAAGTACATGCTTACTAAAAGTAGTAAAAGTAAAAGTACTACATTTTTAGTACTACTTAATTTTAGTTACTATTTTACTACTAGTTTAAGTACTAGTAGTATATAATTATGTGTTCTGAATTGTACTTAAGGTAAAGAAGAAAATCAGTTCTAATTAATTATTTTAAACAGATTAATTTTTTTACTGAGGACTAAAGCTACACCGCTCTACAGGAACAGACACTTTTGAGATTTGTAATGGACAATATTTGAAAAGAACATGGTATTTTCAGTTTAGCGGTCAATACTGAATTAAAAAAAGAATATGCCCGTCCAAAATAAATGAATATTTTTTAAAGACTTTAGTGCCAACTTCATTCTACAGGATGTGTTTGTTGACCCAGCTAGATCAAATAATTTCTTGGAGTAGGGTTTTGATGAGAAGTCGATTTCAGAAGACAAAGAGATTTGGTTCCTCTTTTTTGGCAACTTATTCAGATTTCCGTCCCACCTTAAATGGCACCAGAGTTATAGTCGGTTAGTCTGTGTTGCAGATGCTTTAACTCTGGCTTAACTGGAACAATTACAGGAACCTCTGCCTCAAGAAGACAGTAAATAACCATCATCATAATAATAATTTTATCAGCGTTTAATAAAAGAGACAAACCAACCCACCAGCGTTAGTACAGAGGAGCTTTATTGTATGTTCCAGATGGTCCTTGGATTGGAACTATGAGATTTGGCTGCTAATATCAGTCACTGGGTCAGTCCTCTTGCAGGAGAAGACCAGTGCACCAATGAGCTCCAGAGGTTTGTATGAAACTCAAGAAAAACCTAAGATGCTGTAATTGTAGTATGTAGTATGGTGAGTTACACTGCTGCCCTCCATGTTGTAGACTGAGGTTTGATTCTCTATCTGGGCATTCACTCTACACTTTACCAACGAGTCCTCGGGCAAGATTTCTAACACAACCTTCACCTACTGTACATCGGTGTGGATAAGAGCGTCTGCCAAATGCCTTAAATGTAAATGTCGTAAGGCTCAGGTTTAAGGACTGTCCCCCCCAAGTGAGCTGTGACCAGACATCATTTTTACTAAAACTGAAATGCAACCAACCTCATTATGGATAGTGTGGACAAATATTTCAAGCTCTAGTTGAAGCTGTCTTTTTAACAAAATGTACTATATACCAGCTCAGGCCCTGAAGAGAATAATGACTTTAGGCCCCAGTATCCAATCATATGACTGCACTTTCCACATACTAATACTGGAACTGACAAAAAACATGAAAAACATATTACGACACGATCAACCTGCACAACATACAAAGATATGCTGTAATTGATTTTAACATCTATATATTTTGTGTTATTTGAACCTGAAATAATGTTTCTTGCCATAAAACACAAATTCTTGTACTATTATGTTACTACAAATTCCATAAATGCAAATCCTCAAGGCAGCACAGATGCTACCTTTTTTAACCCAACTTTCTTTCTTTCACAGTACAATAAGCCAACATGTACAAAAGGGTGGTTAACACAGAGACACAGGCTGCCTGACTGTGTTGTATGAGTATTTTATAGAAGCATTAGTGAAGTGCTGTTTTGATTAATTTCACCAGTTTTTAATTAATATTAAACAGTGACACTAATTAGAAAATTGCTCTTGAGCTGTAATCTCTGGGCTGATTAATAGTGCAGGACGGGGGCTGTTTTCTCAGGGAGAGGACTTTGTTGAGACATAGATCACATAATCTGAGAGCTGATTTTTTTTCTCTCACCCTGAAGAGCTCACACTCAGCAGAATCAGCAGCTCCTGAGGAATGGCCTTCTCTTTCTCTCTCTCTATCTCTATCTTACACTCTCTCTCTCTCTCACACACACACACATACACATGCAATTTCAGTGAGTGTGAGTTGCAGAATACTAATAGTTTATCTGCTACAGGGAGGTGATGAATTATGGAAGATGGGTTAAGATGACACGCAGCAACACTCCAACATCAGCTAAATCTCTCACACACATACACACACACACTGTCTCACACTCTAGACAATGCGTGAATGACCACTGACACAAGATGAGACAACATAACGTCACTCTAATAAGAGGCAGCAAAAAGTCTAAATTAGCCCAGTCGCAATGCAGTCCTGATGGGTTCCCTGATGAGAGCCATTATTCCACATGTCAGAATACAAATAAATGCTTATGCAGCATTTAATAAGAATAACAGGAAACAACAAGGAGTTAAATAGTAAGTAATTGTGGCTGGCAAATTGCAGTTATTTGCATTATTTTAAGCAGTTAATTGCAATTAATTAAACTTATTTGCTTGAATTTCAACAAAACAAAGGCACATACTCTACATAGAACACACTTCAGCACATTGTCAGGCACAATTACAATGCTTATTTAAAGAAATGTTGGAGAAAAAAACATAAAACAGTCTGCCTGAAAATGTTATTGCACATTTAATATTTGTTAACTGCACTGTGAAAAAGGCCTGTTGGAGTTAAAATAATACATTTCTGGGCTTCTTGTGTTAACTTGCTATAATTCAATTAACAAAAAATGTTAAGGCAGCACAGACATGCATCTTTTTACAGCATGTGTTAGCAAAATAGAAATCATATTAGAAAATTAATAAAACTTAATAAAAGAATGTATTTGTTATTGGCAATATTTTAATGAAAATGATCTTCATCATGTAGATGCATGCTCTGATGACTTCTCATAGCTGAGTAGAACATCAAATACAGCAATGTGTAATTCCCACGGAGAGTTTATTTTTATTTTTTTACTTCACACTTACAGTAACAAGCAAATATTTTAATGGCAATTTTATGTGAAACAGACAAATACATTCATATGAAGCTTTTTTCAATTTACACTTTTACACAGTTTACCGTGGAGGAGACACACACAGTAAAGAATAACATAAGCCGGAAGAACACAGTCCAGTGTCACTGTTAAACCTGATTCTTCACTTTAAGGTTTAATTCTCTTTCTCTTAAATATTTGTATATTTCTTATTTCTTTTAACTGCTTTATTTTAATGCTTTGTTTCTTGTTTCTTTATTTATGTAAAGCACATGTGTATGAAAGGTGCTATACAAATAAACATGCCTTGCCTTGCCTAGGGCACATATTTTATTATGACTAGAATTTGATGATTCTAGTTATAGTGGTAGAGACATTTTTGTTATGTTTTTCATATAAGAAGTCAGATATACATAAGAAGATCTAATGATATAGCATGTAAATCAATTGCAACACTACTACATTCTATAACAAAGTGATTTATATATAAGTACATATAAATAATTAAATAGTTTCAGTGTATAGTAAGTCTGTATGTCTGAACAAATGACAGGAGTGCACTGTAGAATAAGACGGAACGTTTCTGTCACTGATATGAGGCCTAAAAGGTGAAAGCAGGATTTGCGTGTAAGTGTTGATGTAAGACCTTTCATAGCATGTTAGAGGCCAACAGCTCCTCTCCGATTAAATTAATGGCTAGAATTCAGCCACGTCTAATCTTGAATGAACATGGCTGGAGGTGAGAGGAGACACCCACTCAAATGAAAAAGGGCACGCTGTGTTATTTCTCACCTTTACGGTGCTAGGCACGTGGGCGCAGAAGGAGGAAGTGGGCGTAGAGAGAACAAACAACGCGTCCGGATTATCGTCATTTCTCATTCAGCGCTAAAGGGCGAAGTCGAAACAGCTACTGGCAAATGAAGAGGAGGGTCAGTGATGAGGAAGATGTGAGAACACTAAGACACTAAGCGAGATCTTTTCCCAATAGCGGTCTTTAAGGGACTAAACGGAAGCATCCTGTTTACTTAAATGGGTAAATGAATGACTGGAGCCATCCCTGCTCTGAATAATGCATGCCACAATAAAGGAGCAAAGGAGCCCGAACAATTATGGAGCAACCGGAGGAGATATGTGTGCTCTAATGGAATCATGAATGGTAGGCAGTACACATGGAAAATACTCTTTGGGAACGTCGTGAATGAGTGCTAGTGGAAAAGCGAGGCGGAGAGAAGGAGACGTTGTTGGCCTTTATGCTGAGTTAAGTTTAAATCTCAATGCCTTTTATTAGTTTTTATTAGCTCCCAAATTCAATAGTTCATGACCAAATGCAGTAACAATGAATCCAATTAGACCTTCCACCAAACTCAGACACACACAAAAACAAAAGTCCTACAACCCATACCAGGATTCACCTCTATGTCACATCTGGCCATCCTTCATAAAGCACGGTGCCTTACACAGTCCTCATTTCTATAAGGCTTTTGTGTGAAGGTGGGCGAAAGGCTTTTGTATGGTCATTGCTTCTGTATAAAGGCTGAAGTATAAAAGTGGTGTGAGAGAAAAGAGGAGAAACCTGTAATCAGAGTCTGCTGGAGGAGGAATGGAGCTGTTTTTCCACCAAAGCCGCAGAATCACCCAGCACACGCTTTTCACCCCAATTTGCCTCCAAATTAAATGTCAGAGGCTCGATTAAAATCCTGACAAGGTAAAACTCCGCTGATACCAATTTGGCTTTCATCCAAATTGGTTGTTTTTTTTTTTCTGAGCCTATCACTGTGCAGGAACATTCACTCACAGAGCACTTTATTAGGCACGCCTACCTTGTATCTACACTCATTGTCCATTTATCATATCAAAGCACTCTGTAGTTCTACACTTACAGACTGTAGTTCATCTGGTTCTCTATTTGGGTGGTGTTTCTCTATTTGGGTGGTGTTTCTCTATTATTATTTGGGTGGTGGGTCATTCTCAGCACTGTTGGTGTGTTAGTGCATGTTGGGCTGGTGCGAGTGGATCATAAACAGCAGTGCTGCTGGAGTTTTTAAACACGGTGTCCACTCACTGTCCACTCTATTAGACACTCCTACACTACCGCTCAAAAGTTTGGGATCACAGTGAAATGTTCTTGTTTTCAATGGAGTATCTTACTTCCTCAACACAACAATGGACTGACGGGTCTCTAAAGAAAGTTGTTTCTTTCTCTCCATTTTGAGTCTGTCAGCAAGCCATCAACTGCTGATGCTTCAGATACTAAACTAACCTAGAATGTTGTTCTCCCTTTTATACTCACTTATTAGTAGAATGTTTTTCAGCTGTACATCACAATTGAGCAAGAGTGTCCTAACAACCAATTAGCCCAATAACATCCTTAACTTGGATTGGTGGTCGTACCAGGAGATTTAGACAGAGGACTGAGAATTGCAGATAATAGGACTATATGCAAAATAAGCCTTTATACAAAAATAGGCTTTAATACAAACATTTTTATTCTTTAATAATCATCTGATACACTTACATTAATTGTTAAATGGACAATATTGTTTGTGAATTGCAAGAATATTGCATTAATTTAAATTCTACAGTGATCCTAAACTTTTGAGTGGTAGTGTACTTTGTTTGTCTACCTTGAGGTAAAGTCAGCTGCACAGTTTGTGCTGATCGCCCCCCAGTCCTTCATCAGTGGTCACAGGATGCTGCCCACAGGACACTGTTAGCTGGCTATATTTGGTTGGTGGACTATTCTCAGTCCAGCAGTGACACTGAGGTGTATAAAAACTCAAGCAGCACTGCTGGTGACCATAGACTAACGGGGTAAAGGTGGTCTAAGTTAGACAGAGTATATAGATGGACTGTAGTCTGTAACTGTAGAACTATAAAGTGCTCCTATACGGTAGGTGGAGCTAATAAAGTGATAAAGTGCTCAGTGACTACAAGTAATAAAAAAATAGAGCTAAATATGAACTAAATAATTTTATAACTGAATAAGTGCTGAAGCTAAAGATATGTGTCTCACAACTGTGGATAAAACTCTGCAACATGTTACTTTTATCACGTTTTATGTGGTTAATTGATTGAATTACAGTTTATTACTGATAATTGTTTTGTAATTGCCAAAATAAGTAAACTTATAAAAGAGTAAGTGCGTTGACGTAACTTTTATTACTTCATGTGCAAAAACTTGACACAATAATATTATGAACAGTTTTTCAGTCTACTAGATAAGCCTTGAAATTTATTTACACTTTAGAGCTGAACTTTTTTTATGACAATCTCTGGTCCACAAGTCATTTAAGTGCATTCAAATTTCAATTTCATCTTTTTGTTTTGTTCTCTCTCTCTCTTTCTCTCTCTCTCTCTGATCCCTGAACCCACTGAACCCACAGATAACAAGCATCACTTGGTTTCCTTTAAATCGTTTCCAGTTTGGCTTAAGAGTGCCATACTCACCTCAATCTGCTTCCTTCTTTCTCTATTATTACTCTCTCTCTCTCTGTCTCTCTCTCTCACTCTCTCTCTCTCTCCCACACACACACACATACTTTCTTTCTCTCTTTTCTGATAATCCTATCTGACCTTTGCAAAACTTGAAAGAAAAGTCAAGTGAGTGAAGTGGGAATTTTATGGTTTAAAGCAGCGGGAGCTGACACGCTTGTTTCGGATCTGACACGTTGAAAACCAACACTCAAGCAAGCGTGCAGAGCACCAGCAACACATCTCTGCTAATATCCTATGAGTTGAAATCAGTAGTACAAACACAGTTCAGTCCATTGTTGTTGTATTTGTTCGCACGCTCTGCATATCTAAGGAATAAAAATAAAACATTTAGATACCAGGTCACAGATCTTCTCTCTATAACCTCAAAATAATAGATCAGTTTCATCTCACTATTACTACATGCAGTACATAGAAAAAGAAAGCACTGTGGTCATTTGGGGTGGATATGAACCAGGAGGAGCGTGTAATATCAGCAATAGCATTCACCAGGCTTAGTTAAAATAGTATAGAATATGAATTCAAAGTTGATTGAGTAGTTGTGAAAAAAGTTCACTTACTTATTTTTGGGCTGGAGTTTTGAGGCTAATGTAGCTCTGAAGTAAAATAAGGAAATCACCGCAACATAGCAACATAAACATAGCAACATAAACACTCATATCAGGTTGTTCAGTAATCACAAATCTCAAATAGACACAAGCAGCTGGACGGACTCTAAATGAAGTAATGAATGGAGTCAATGAAAAGGGAGCACATTTCACCTGCCAGATACACCTTAATATGTAACATGGTCACGTGCAGTGGTTTATATTTTGCTGGGCTATGAACAGCAGGTGCGTTTAGCTCCATTAGCGCTGATTAGCTCACTCAGTATCACTGGGTCAAAGCTGCTTTCATCCACTTTTCAAACATGCCTCAACTCAGTTTTACAAACTGATTGAAATTGAAGTCCTCGCTATCAAAGCGCACTAGAATCAGGTTAAAACGATGCAGCTCATGTTGTTCAATCAACAAATTCTTACGAATTACACTGTCAGCAAAAACGTTCACTCACAGTTTTTCAAATAGCTTTCAATATTAAAAAAAAAAACATGTATTTGTCAGTTTGCAATAACTTCAGGCTTAATTTTAGGAAAACCGTACCACAGGTATCAGGTACAGGTTTGAGGCAAAAGAGTTTCAGTGTCAATGTATGTGATTTGAGCAACATAAATAATGAAAAAGTCTACACAACTTTCCAGAATGTTCTATTTATTGTTTAAATCTGGCTTTTCATATATAATATTATAACTATTAGCACACTTACTAGAGAAGCGATTTTGTTTTCCCATTAGTGCTATTATATCTTTAAAAACTACTTATATCCAAAATTACAAATGTGTAGAGAACATCTCACAAGCTGGTTAGGAGAACACACAATTCTCCTCATTGCTGAGACCATTTTATAAATTTGTTAAAGTCCATTTGCAGCATGCCTGTTTTGATTAATATGGGTTTTATTGTTGCTTATATAAAACACTAACACTAGAATACACAAGTAGTGATTTTATATTTCTCAGTGTTAACCATTTCCAGTCCTCTCTTCTCAGCAGCCTATTAAATATTTATGAGTTATTATCTAATAACAAGTTCAGTTGATCAGTTCTTCATTACTTTAAATCAAGTGTGTTGCTGATGGAATCTGATATCTGGGTCAAACCATATCCTGTAACCTGTTACCTTCGACTGTGTTAACATTTGTTTGTACTTAATTTAATATTGCATGGTGTTTTTTTTACATATAGGCACCTGAGCTTTAACCCAGACGGTAGTGAATCACCACTGACTATTTAGGCTTAAACCATGTCTGGGCTCTTATTGACCAGGTTATTCATTTGCTTAGTTACCTAAGACTTCGGCACAGTATTGTATAAAAGTTTAATGATGAATAGACCAATAGAAATGCTCCAAAATCACAAATAGAGCCTCTTTACACTAACTTGCATTGAAAGTACAGAATGTTTTTGTCCTCTCCTGTAAAGATCTGTGTCTGTGTTTGTGATGATATATCAGTTTGTATTAGAGAGACTTTAGTGCTGTGATCTGCTTTATGGCTTTCTTTAACTACGATTTAAGGCTGTTTATAGCATGTCTCCAACCTGTGCAAAGAAAAGCGTATATACTGTCTGAGTGAAACACTGGGTCATTCAGTGGCGGTCACACTCCAGCAGTCTGCTGACGTTCTTCCTCTGATGCTGGAGAGGGATTGATGCATTCCTCAGCAGCACTCAGACTGATCAATATCGGCTGTATTGTTTTTCTCTCAGTCTGCTTCCACTCTCCACCTTTTGAAATGTATTTTTGCACAGCAGTCTCAGTTCACATCCAGCAAACCACAAGCGCATACATAATATACCGTTAATTACCACTACATGTGCACATGATCTGCTGTACGCGTTTGAACTGCCACTGAACCACTGGTTATCTCTATTATCTTAGTGTTTAAGTGGGAAAAAAATCTCTATAAGACTTCAGGGTAATGTGGTGTTATTTATTTATTCATGCTGCATAGCTAGAAAGCTAGCTACCAATATTCATGGAGGGACCCACTGGGGAATTAGTTTGCAAGCTAATATAAGCATGAATGCTGTTTCAGTGTATGCGGGCAACTTGCTTGATTTGCATATAGAAGCAAACAAGTACTTGGTGATTATAGTTAATAAAATAGTCTCTTGAACATGTAATTATATTATATATATATAGTTATATATTATATATATATATTATATATATATATAGTTTGGGGGGTGAACTGCATTGGTCTCATGTTTACTTGATCAAATGTTAATTACACAGGATATGAAATGCATGGAATGTACTTTATTCAAATATGTACATTAAAGGGCTCAAAGTTTTAAATTCTTTTCTAACATTTGTATAGTTTTATACTAAAAAGAGTCAACATTAATCTTGCATGTCCATTTTTTAGCCACTCTTTATCCCTTCAGATTAAACACTGTGCTTAATTTACTTTGTTAGCCCCCTTTAACCCTGGTCAGGACCCCCACGGACCACCACAGAGCAGGTATTATTTTGGTAATGGGTCATTCTCAGCACTTCAGTGACACTGTGGTGATGGCGTGTTAGTGTATGTTGTGCTGGTTTGAGTGGATCAGACACAGCAGTGCTGCTAGAGTTTATAAACACTGTGTCCACTCACTGTCCACTCATTAAGACACTTCTACCTTGTTGGTCCATCTTGCAGATGCAGATAAAGAGACAGCAGCTAATTTATTGCAGCACAGTTTGTGTTGGTCATCCTCATGTCCTTCATTGGTGGTCACAGAACGCTGCCCAGAGTAACCAGTTGGCCAGATTTGTTTGGCTGGTGGACTGTGCTCAGTCTAGCAGGTGGTTAAAAACCCCAGCAGCACTGTCACTGTCAGTGTCACTGGAGAATAATCCACCACCCAAATAAAACCTTGTCTGTGGTGGTCCTGTAGGGGATCTGACCATTGAAAAACAAAGGTGGGAAGGGTTTTCAAATTGTACAGAGAAACAGACACAAGAAAAACTGTAATTTGTAAATTTCTTGTATTTTTTTGTGAGCTCACAAAGGTTTCCATCCTGTATGGACTGAGAACTGAATGGTAGCTTAAGAAACTCTAATGCCACTTTTACTCGTCTGCAGTAGGTGAACAGTGAGAATCTGGATATTGCATTGTTTTCAGTAGAGCCACAATGAAAAATTCTGCCACAGCAAGCAGCAACATTCCACAGACCTCAGTGATAAGCGCTCTATCTAAAGTTTAGCTTTCCCAACATTTTACCATCATTCACAGACGTGGAGAACAAACCAGATGGTATTTTCTTGGTAGCCATGAAGCCTAGATGACTTTTTATTGAAAACCAAATATCATACACACATATAAAACAGTACAAAGCATTCTCATGCTACCTTAAACAAAAATCTACACTGCTAAAGCTCTGCTCTGGAAGTCAGTTCGCAAGTAAGGCAACACTTGCATGGCCAGGTACTGCTATAAAGTATGAAATGACATGAACATGAACATGTGAACACAGCATAACAGTGTTTACACACTACATCATCCTATGGACTACATCAATACTAGAGCAAAGTGAGGACAATTAACCTTTAACTGTGCTAATTAGCAAATAAGAAGCATTAATCAGCAGTTCAATTCACTAAAACACAATCTAATATTAGAACATAGAGAGAAAAGATAGACCATCTCTCCATTGCCTAGTGTCAGCACAATCAGAAGAGATTCCTACGTAGATAAAATACCCACCCATTTACTAACACAGTAACAAAATTCTATTACAAAGCACAAGCCACGATAAGATTTTCTTTCCAGCAGAGCTCTTTCAGTTTTATCGGGTTTGGTAGTCCCATTTATTTGCAGGTCTGAGTTTTTATAATCTGAAAGGCTGATCATGTGCTACTTGCAATAAGGGGACAATATGGCCCCATGACCAAGACTGCAGTAGTGATAATGGGATCATGCTGTACTATAATCGCATCATGTTCCATGAGAAGGAGGCAGGGCAGGGTAACTGATACGGCTCACGATACTTCTCAGGAACTGGGTTTAGTGTATTCTAGTCCAACCAGTACAATAAATCCTATTCAGTCAGGATCAAAACTATTGAATGTTCTTGCTTAAACGAAATGCCACAAATAATTATGTAATTGTCAGTGCTAACAGCTGGACATCTGGATTCAGCATCCAACAAAATGGCAAGTCTGGGTTCACCTGTAAAATATCTTTTTATTTAAAACCATTTGTCTTTAAATGAACAGCTCCTCTCTCATCTGATCCCAGTTCTGCTTTGTAAGCCATTAGGAACATGTAGAGATGAAAAATGGGTGGAGGAAGAGAGGTGGAAACTCTGCCCATGGCCACTAATCTGATTTATCTATTATTATTTTTTCCCTGCCTACACTGTCTTACTCTGCTTTCCCCTCTGAAGGAGGAAATGTGATAAATATTGATGTTCTTTACAGTAACAGCAGGTGAGGCTGCACTCTGCGTAGCGCCCTATCAATAAAGGATATTTTTTTTTTATTCCCCTTTTTTTCTTCTAAATGTATGTTAGCTGACCCATAGTTTCCAAACGCCTCCAAAAGCCATAATGTAATTGCCTGTCTAAAAGCCATTAGCATTGCTTGTCTCTTTCTCTTTCCCTATCCGCCCTCGCTTAAGTGAACAACCCATCTGGAGGAAACAGAATAGAGAATAACGCTCCTGAATAGAACCCTAGCAAAAGTGGAGGTGGTCTCTCCAGCTAGCCACTGGACTCAGTACAGCAGATACCTCAAGCTATCTCCAGCATCTTTATTTCAGAGAATAGCAGGAGAACATGCAGCTTCCAGAGCGATGCAAACACGTCCGCGTGTGTTTGTGCGTGTGTACGTCTGTCTGTTCAGGTCTTTGTAAGGGTCTAAATGTCAAACGTCTCCAGGACGACAGAAAACATAAATATTTTGACGTTTTTGATGTTGCGATGACATTTGGCAGGTTTCCTTGGGGACATTCTACTTACCACTGTTCTTGTATTCAGAGGATTTTCTTTTAGTCATAGAGATTAAGTTTCTGCTTTCATGTTTAGGTGGAGGTATTTAGCCAAGCTTTTAAAAACGAAGGTGTTAGAAAGGGTCCCAGAAAATGCCACTTACACAGCCTTTTGATGGATTTTTGCTCATGAGATATGTGAACCTTTTTAAAGATTACAGTACCTATACACAGTGTGAAGGTACTGTGAAAGTTCTATAATCCTATTAAAAACCTATTCATTCTTATGGGAACTGAAAGTGGTCGGTCAGTGAAGCAGTTATATCACAACAGGCATGAGGAATTGTTTAGATATTTGAGATAAATTGCATTCATGACGTGACTCCTATTGAACTGCAATATGCTTGTTATACATTTAACTGTAATGCACACTTAGCTCTGTGTCATACAAATGCTTATTTCCTGTAGAATTGTAATAGAACACCTATTTCTTTTGTACTAACAACAGCATTCTCTGCACATGTCCATTCCCATACATAAGGATTTCCTACTATGTTGCACATACCTTCTGGCGTCATAGCTTTATCTACAAAATGACCTGAAAAATGTTTTCAAACAATAAAATAAAGAGAATGTAAACCTTCTCTTTTAAACCCTTAAGTCATCACAATGAAATAAACAGTTGAATTCTCACATTTAAGTTGACATATCATTTGCATATCTAAATGTAATCTAAATCAAACCTCCCAATACAAAAGTTACTAGTATGATTGTGAATAATCAACGAGCAAAGATTAATCTGATATCTATTGTTTAAAAAAATGACCCTATTCACCTGCATATCACCTCAACAGTGCACAGTAATACAACAGCAATTCAATAAAACAGTCAAATCCCAACAAAGATAGAAATACAAGTTTGTTTGTGAGCATGTGTGTGTGTGTATGTGCTAGCAGTGATAAAAGTAGCTCTATCAGACTCCCTCCACCTGCCCAGAGTTGTGTCTGGCAGGAAGAGGAAAGTGTCGGACATCTGGTCCTCACTGAGTCTCAGAGGGACCTCTCAGAACACGTGCCAAAGATTTAGAACCCGAAACCTCCTGCCTGCCCCTTACATATATACTCATATGTTCTAGATCATGCACTGCTTACCACATGCACATTCACGCACAGCTGATGTTCCTTTTGAAAACAGGGACACGGCGATTGCCATAATTATAGGTAATTAATTATACTTAATTCTAATGATCCATAATTATGCATCATTCTAATCAACGTGATGCAGCGATACTGGGCTGTTTCACTGCACAGCTTCAGCCATCTGACTCATCGTACCTTGCTAAAGCACGTCAACCTTCTTTTACCATCAAATAAATGCTTGTGAAGGCAGCTACCCAGCAGCTTCAGGAGAATCATATGGGGGTTAAAAAAGAAAAAAGAAAAAAAGGTCTTACCGGATCAGTAACTACTGCAGAGTTGTTTGCATTAATGTGGTGCATCCAGAAGGGTTAGTTATTAAATCCAGCACGCAGCGATAAGACAGGAGATGCCATCAGAGAGAAACTGCCAGGACATCACTAGAGCCCTCGCAGGAGATGAAAAAGCAGCCCAAACCGTTGATAAAGAGATCAAGGGAGGAAGTCAAGTGATGTGCCTGTTATCCGTGTCCACACACTTCGGAAACCGTCCATTCGGGGCGAGCAAGCATGCACCGTACAGACAGACTCTTCTCACCACACACACACACACACACACAGACAGCAAATAGTCAGCACAGAGAGAGAGAGAGAGAGAGAGAGAGAAGGGGGGTGCCAGGACAGTGCAAGGTGGAAGGAGGAGCTGTAGTCAGAAAGAGATGGAGAGGGTGGGAGGGAAAAGAAGAGAAGGGAGGGGTGGCTGGGCGAACGACAGAGAGAGAGAGAGAGAGAGAGAGAGAGAGAGAGAGAGAGAGGGAGAGAGGGAGAAGCAGAAAGCTGCAGCATGATCTGCACTAACACACAAGAATCACATCTAACGAAATCCAATTCCCACATTTTCATCAGAGCCAGAGCACAGCAGGGAAAAGCTTTGGCAGCTGAACACAGAACCCAAACCAGCTTCTGATCTTCATTCCTCCTCTCTCTCTCTCTCTCTCACTCCATCCCCTTCTCCTTCACACATTCAGTCTAGTATCAAACAAACAGAGAGTCTTTTCTCCGGCCGTGTTTTCAGCCCGACCAAACGGGTTCTGAAGAGCTAGAAGGGCCCTTTAATTGGCGATATTTGCAAAAGAGGACCTGAAATCAAAGAAGGAATAAACAATGGGCAAAGCTCTTGTGAGTTCCGCAGATGCTGCTACATCATCAGTTAAAGCAAAACATGACTGAATTGAAAAAGCCCTGCTTTGAAGGGTCTGCCTCACAAAAGTATTCTCGCTCTGCTTCTGAAAGGAGTTTGGGCAGACTTGAGCCAGCGAGGACATTTAGGGACTTTGAACCCAGTCCTACTTCACAGCCCCACCCCCAAAACACACCGATAATATTATTTTAAAATAAAATAAGTCATTGTAGAAAAAGAAATATGTTAATGAAGTAAACACAACTACAAAACAAGAAAAGTGTAGGATGGTTGTTGCACATTAACAAAAAATGTGTATGGGTGGGGATTAGAAGTTGGGGATCAGCTCTGAGTAAGCACAGGCTGTGTGGTGGCTGTAGGATGAACTAAACCGTAATGTTTGGGTTTGACAGAAAATGAATAGGATCCTTTGGGAGGATAAGTAAATGACAAATAGACGAGTGCAGGTCAGTATGTCTGTGGGTTAGAGGTTTGGGGATCTGCTCTAAAAGAGTACATGCAGTTTGGAGGCTGTAGGTTAAATTAAACCACTAGGTTTGGGTGTGAATAGCACTTTATGGGAAAAAAGAGGAATGGAAAAAAAACGATGAAGAGTCGAGTGTGGGTCTAACAAACACTGCAGTCATGGTCAGGGGTCTGCCTTGAGTCAGTGTTGGGCTGAAGTTCAGTAGACTGGTGTGCACTAACCTTTCATTCTTTATGGGAAAAATCCAGAAAAAAATTGTTGTTTTCTAGAATCCATGCATCCGATCAAAAAGCTTTATACAAGCCCGAATTACACAGTCAGACCTGGGAGGCAAAGATTTGGCAGAAAGCAAAAAACGAATAACAATATAGTTGCAACTTTGCAATGTTCAACCATAATAACTGTATAAAAGGAGTTTTAAACAGATCATCTTCACAACTTGTTTATCTGTGTGCATCATTGTTTAGTGTTCTGTTTGTGCACTCGTGTCCTTTAATCCAGTTTCTATTCTTTTCCTCAAACTCAGCAGTTTTCAAAGAAATCTGTAGGAATACTTTTTCACACCTCCAAAATTCCAAAGTTGGTTCCATTTTCTGCTTCTTACTATTTAACAATCTTACATTCAGTGATGTTGAGGTCTGGACTTCGGGGTGGTCAGTCTATTGTTCTGAGAAACACCAACATCATCTTCAGCAGATTTTCATTTGTTTATTTTTTGCTTTGTTTTGTTTATTTCCTTTCCTCACTAACAGCTTCTTAACAGCTACACATCCTTTCAGACGTGTTTCCTCACAGTAGAAGAATGAATGGAAACACCTGTATATTTTTTTCAGATCTAAAGCGAGAACTGTTGTTTACTTATTTTCCTTTCACTGTCTACTTTCTTATCCGAGTTTTTTGAATATAATTCAAATAAAAGCTTGTATTCAATAGCCATGTTGACTGAAAATGATATAAAGTGTATTCTCATCTAATAGTCAGTGTCAGAATAAAACTTTATAGTGTTTGGAAAACATTCATAACTTTAATGTGAATCAATCTAGCGAGATCTTTTTCCCCATTAATTTTTTTACCGATTATATTTTCAAATCATCTAAAAAATACTTGCAGAGTCTCTTTGGAAGTGACTATACTGCTAATAGGAAATAATCAGTGTGCTGGAAAACTAAAAAGGAAGGAAATGGCTTGTAGGATTTTTGCTCCCATAATTGTGCTACACATATGACACTCACACACACAAAATAGAAAAATAAATCAAAATAAAAATGTAACACATCATTGGAACTAACAGGCACATCCTTGCATGGGAAACAGTGGTCAATGGAAGCTTGTGGGGAAGTCCTTGCACTGCAAACAATTGTCAAGGTCAATAAAACGTATCTCGGCATCAGCAGAAACAGGTAAGAGGAGAGCAGTCGGGCCTAATGGCCTGAGCGATATAGGACACTGAGACTAGAGAAATACTGAGTTATAGCACAAGAAACAGAGCATGAACACCAGACAGAGAAACCTAGAGAGACCTTCATGAATGAATAAGCAAGGTGCATTAAGAGAGGACACTGTTACACCCGAACTGTGGCATTACAATTTGTATTTTGTAACAGAATGAGTGGAAATTCTCCATGAAACCTATAACTGTGGTCTGAGAAGTCATTGCAGGTCATCCTTTCTGCTAGCAGCCAATCAAAGCTTCTGAAATGTCTGCTGTTATTGGTACAATTAGGAACAACAAATACATTAATGTATGATTATAATGTTGATACAGTGTATTATTAAAAACACAGCTTTTCAATGATTCTTTAGTAAATGTAATAGTTCTATTTTGTTGCTGTCCAATGAAAAACCGTTATCTTCAAAATTGCAACTTCACAGGAGAGACATACTTTACTTTCAATGTAAGTCAATGGAACCAGAATTCTTTCCAAGCTATTTTGGAGCACTTCTATTGGTCCATTTTTCATGAAATTTTTTACACATTGTTAACAACCACTGGCGTGTTCAAATGATGTAGAAAACTCAAAATCGACAAAAATGAAGATTGGCCTACATGCTTTTCATTGGACAGCGACGATTTAGAACCATGGAACCATTTAATGTGACAACTATTATCAAAACTGTTGCATGTTGTGTATGACTCTACTTTAACAGTAAACATATTACTGTTGTTACAAGCTTGACATCGTTACATTGGACAAGCACTTTTTGTTGGTATGTAGAAGAGTTCTCAAAAAGGTTCTATAGAACCATGTACAACACATTCTCCATGAATGCTAAAGAATGCTTGAAGCATTGTCTTTTCAGGACTATAGTTGTATATGGTCTGAATTATTACATAATAGTCTGAAGGCAGTGGTTGGAGCTTATCACAATTATTATTTTTTCACCATTATTAGCATTTAATCATAAATTTACATCTCAACAAACAGAATGTGAATGCAGGTGCAGTTTCATCAGCTGAATTGTTGCCATTTCATGTCAATAGAAGAAAACATAAATGCATGCATAAAAGATCTGGCTGGTGCTATGATGCCTTTAGATAGCAGTGGTGCTAGTTGACCACTTGTAATTCTTTCACAGTTACACATCCTGTAAAAGTCACATTCAAAAGTTTTTAGAACTCGCATTTAATTAAGATTTCTTTTTCCATTCACTTGTTTATTTGAAGCAAATATTAATAAATTATTTAATTTATGTATGATAAATCAATCTATTTATGACTCTGTATAAATCAATGCATAAATACATTTATTTTATTTTATATGTATAAATAAATTACTTTACTGGTTTACTTTGAACTTTAATGGTCAGCATTAAGTATATTAAGTAATGTGCACAGTACTTTTCCACCAATCATAAGTGATCACTGGACATGCAATTGATACCCATTGAAATGTCAGTTCTAAGTCTGGCTGTCCACTTACTGTCTTGTTAAACCTAAGAAAAACAGGATTATGTGTTATATACTTCATTAATGTTACAACATGTCTTGTTATAAATTTAGTTTTGATTTGAGCCTCTGGGGTTTGTATGGATCTGCCAGCCTACTTTGTTAGTTCGCATCTCTAAAAACATTCTCACTTTGCTGCCTATTTACTAAAATAAGCATTCCCCTTTAAAGTGTACTGTTTTCCGCATCTTCTTCTTTCGCTGTTACCTCAGTTACATTCACACATGGAGGTGACACAAGCTGTGACTGAGAGTGCAAACGTTTGCTGGTGAATCTCAGAACCAGCTTGGGGGGCTGTTCTCTCGCTAAACACAAAATAAGTCAGGTTTCACTTTTTGAGGACTGTCAAGTCGGAATGGAGATTTGAATTGATCCAGTTGTCTATGAACAGTGAGAGTGCTATGAAAAGTGATGGGCCAATTCTCAGCTACTCCCAGTGAAGTATCAAAGGTATCAAAGCAATCAAAGGAGAAGCCTCCAAAGTTAGCGGCCTGTGAAACAGTTGTTGGTACGCAATTCCGCCACCCAATCATGCTCTTGATGAAGGATCGCGGGCTGTGATGTTATGAACGCGCTTGCCTTGAAAATGAGTATCTGATTAACACTTGTATTGATTTCATCTCCTGGGCAGGCGTGTATTGCCATTGTTTTCCACAGTGACATGACAGGCCACAGCTGGCAGGACGTGTAACTTTATCGATTTCGCTTTGATATTTCACACGAATGCCAGTCCGTTGGCGTGAAGAGCCGGGTTGGTGTGAAGAGCCGGGTTGGTGTGGTGTGAAAGAGGAGATGTGTATTTGGATGGAAGGAAACACATGCTGCTGCTTTTCCCACAGAAAACATCTGCTCTGGGTGCTGGCAGAAAGAGAGAGAAAGAGAGAGAGACAGACAGACAGAGAGAAAGAGAGAGAGAGTGAAAGAGAGAACCGCTCCGAGCAAATCGTATAAAGCCATGAATAATTTAACACCACCTCCAGCAAACCCTGATCTTTTTGTCCGTCGACTCAGGAGACTCGGGCTTTATTGGTATTGAGGCTTTCTGTGTCCTAATTTAGCATTTGCTGCTTGTTTCCCTGGGTAATACGGGCGCGAGTGTGTGTGAGAGAGAGAGGCCTGTAGAGTTGTGTGTTTGCCACACTCAGCACGGTGACCTCTGAAAGCTGAGGCGCTCTCTCTTCCTCCCTTTTCTCTCCCTCTCACCATTCCCACGAGACTCGGGCCGAGCGGCGAAATGCACCTGGCTAGCTTGTCTGGGACGCGGCGTGAAATGGACGCGAATGGATGCGAATTGGACGTTCAATTGCTTTAACCCCTCTGCAGACAGCGCGCACGTAAGCAGATGGAATTATTTCCCAGGGATCCGTCTCTCTGCGGGCTCTGAAAGCACAAACTGACGGACAGGCGGCAAACTCTCGCGGGGGGAGCCGAAGCTTTTAGCCTTAAAGTAAACATCAGTCCCTCAACAAACATCCTCTCCCGGCCATCACATCAAGCTCCTGGGGAAGATACGTACCACTTTCTTCACACACGCTACGCTGCTGCTACCACTGCATCAGTGAGGCATGGTCCACTCTTAGCACAGCTCCATAGGTGAAAAACAATGGTTTAAAAAGTAGGAGTGCTTCATTTGAAAGCCGGTTCAATATTGAAATACAGGTGTGATATTATAGTCAAAGATATAACCATATTATTCGTGCTAGGCTTTCGATTAGGGCTGGATATGTGAGAATTTGGTTAAAAGATGATGAAAACACACCAATATGATAAAATTCACTTCTCCCAGCATCTAAAGGATTTTAGTAGTTGGCGAGTGGCATGAACATTTCTTGGCAGTTCCAGACTAAACACTTTTAAAAGACATTCCAAGCTTTGCTGATGAGACCTGGTATAGACTTGTTACTCTCTTCCTCCGTTTATAACAGCCCACTGATTGCTGCCACTCGTATTCACAGTAAGTGAGGTATCTACGACTTCAAGGCGACTTAAGAGTGACATCTTCTCACCGAATTTCTCCAATCTATTCAAATCAAAACGTGTTTCCACTGCGACTTCATTATAATGCTGGTGGATAACTTACTATCTTAGACTTTCTCTTCCACTTCTAAGTATTAGGAGACCTCACATAGATATATCGACTTAGACACCACAGAGGAAAAAAACTATTTTCTAATTTTCCATGCTGCGAATCAAATGGAATCCTATTTGCTTCCATGCAAAATTGAACAATGAAAGTAGTTCTGTAATACTTGCATGCTTACCTACAAGGCACTGAGGGTCTCCTTCTGGTAGTAGTATATGTTTTCAGTATATTATATACTGAATATAATATCTGGGGGGGATAGAGCCAATCCCAGTGGCACCGGGCGAAGGTGGGGTACACCATGGACAGTTCGCCAGTCCATCTCATTACTCAATATATCAGAATATACTATATATTCTATTTAATGTATACACAGATCAGCTATAACAATAAATCCAGCTTCTTGTATGTACACACAGATACAGTTTATCAGCTATTTACAAAACAGGTGCACTTTGTAGTTCTTCACTTACAGACTGTAGTACATCTGTTTCTCTGTATACTTTGTAAACCCTCTTTAAGCCTGTTCTTCAATGATCAGGACCCACAAAAGACCACTACAGAACAGATATTATTTGGGTGGTGTACCATTCTCAGCACTTCAGTGACACTGACTTGGTGGTGGTGTGTTAGTGTGTGTTCTGCTGGTACGAGTGGATCAGTTTTTAAACATTGTGTCCACTCATTATCCACTCTATAAAACACGCCTACCTTCCGAGTCCACCGTATAGACGTTAAGTCCGAGATGATAGCTCATCTGTTGCTACACAGTTTGTGTTGGTCATACTTTAGTCCTTCATCAGTGGTCACAGGACGGAGCCCACAGGAAACTGTTGGCTGGATGTTGCTGGTTGGTGGAAGATTCTCATCCACCTCCCTAATAGTACCTGCTCTGTGGGTGTCCCGTGGGGCTCCTGACCATTAAAGAACAGGGTGAAAGGGGATAAACAATGTATGCAGAGAATCAGATGGTCTACAGTCTGTAATTGTAGAACTACAAAGTGCCTCTGTATGGTAAGTGGAGCTGATGAAACAGACTATGTGCGTAGATACAAGAAGGTGTTTTTAATGTTCTGGCTGATCAGTATATAAATACACAGGGACTTAATAATGCATGCAAAAGCATTAAATGCTCTTATGCTAACACAATGGACATAATTGCCAAAAATATAGGGTGTATAAAACAGACACCTGGTTAAGTCTATTCTATCATTGTTTGACACTCTCAAACTAAAGCCAGCACATTTCCAATTATAACAATTATTTGGTTCGATGCTTGAATCAGAGGAATATACTACTTAACAGGTAAGAACACAAAAGCGAGTACCAGACACTTCTATCCTCAAAAGCAAATTTGTGTTTCTCTTTGTTGTTTGTCATGCTGGTGTTTTTTTATTTCCAGAACCCTCACCTTTTTCTCTCTTACCCATGAGTGCTAAGCTTGGAATAAAATCTCTTTACATACTAAAATTAAAAGGTACCATTTTGAGGATTAGTCTTTCTTTAGACTGTAACGATATGTAAATATAAGCAGTGACAAATTATATTAAAAATATTACGACATAATTCTTGGCCTACTTGAATTGAAAGGCACTTATTTGACCCCTGAGCAGAAATTGTGGTCCTTTTCTGGCTCTACCTAAAAAAAGATCCTGGAACAGCCACGACTGGTAGGATTAAATGAGGTAAGATCATGTTTTGTGTTAGCACTGTTGGGACTGTTGGGGCTGAGTACCATGAGATTGTATGGAATGTAATGGGTTAGTTTCACTACCCAACATCTCTCTCCTCTTAAAGCTGACCTCATACCCCTGTGCTTTAATAATCCACAGTATGCCTTCTCTTCACTGACCTGCACATATTTATATGGCTCTCATTATGCCATCACTCACACTAATCATTATCAGGGGGCCCATTATCCTGCAGTTTTGGCACAGCACTGTGATGAGCACACAACACAAATGGGAATGCCTTTATCTCATAGTACATTTGAAGTCCTTTCATTTGGAAAAAGCTTTCTGCATTTTACATGCCAGCTAAAGCAGCAGCCATTTCATATAGCATCTAGTCTGTGTGTGTTGAAGTAATATACATTCAGCCTGGATTTCTAGGATCGTACTTAACTGACTCTAAGGCAATAACACTGCTCCATAATTATTTTTATTACTCTTATAAAAAGCAAACAACAAACAGTACATTCAGGCCTGTAATGTGGTATGCATATGATTTTTTCTTTTAAGTATTTTAAAAAGGAACTGAGGCAGGATAATGTTAATTACTATCTGAAGTATGCCTGTAGGGCTTCTCAAGCCATAACTATGATTCATATATGCACTTGTGGCATGACATCCTCTTTAGTTTTTTTAAAAAGTGAGCACAATTTAAACTGGTATTCAGATTTGCTGACCTGACCCACCAAAGAATCAAGCATATCAGAAATAGCCCTCTGCCCCATTTATTGTTTATTTCATTATTTCAACTAAAGCACAACATCAACATTTTGGTGACGCTTCTTAATAATGATAGTTTATATAATGTCCGTTTACTGTGACATCTTAACATACTTGACTAATCATAAGCTAATGAGGTGTTTAGAGTTATTCATCTATCACGCTTCTGGGTTCTCCTCCTGCCTCAGAGTCCAACAACTACACTTTCTTTAATCCACCCCTCCATGATGTCAAGATCACACATCCACAATCCATCAATCAGAAACTGTTCACCCCGTTCTGAGTTCTGATCTTTTATTTGATCTGTTTGTTGTGAAGTATTACCAGCCTCATCTCATTGGATACTGAGTGTTTCCCTGCATTCTGATTGAATTTTGTATTTGTATTTTTGTATTTTATTTTGGTTACAGACATCTGTTTTGTTTGCCCTTGTATTTGCACTTTGGTTACTTTTTTACACTGTACATACTCACACACGTCTTTCTATTAAACCCTAGTATTTACATCTGCGAGCGTCTGGTTCATCTATCCATCATTACTGAAAAATTTCTTCTTCTTTTTTTCTTTTTTCTTCTCCTAATGTAAAGTGATGTCACAGCTTTCTGTTCCTGACTCCATACTCTCCTGTCACCTCCCATATATTGTATGTAACCCCTCCTTTCCCTGTTGGTTTCTATTCTCGTCTTTGGTGTAAGTACATTTCATGTCATAAAGTAAAAATGATGAAATCTCTGATTAGTATAGAGTAAAGCTCATTATGTCATTGTGAACATATATCTTATATGCTTCTTAAAAAAAAGGAATATGAATATGTTAAGTAATGATAAATAACTCTGAACACCTGCTGTTCAGGATGAGGTTATTAGGATATGAGCTAACAATGCTGAGGAGCTTTCACTTTTACTAAACATAATAAAAAATATCCTACATTAATATCACTTTTACAATATCATTTACTGAAGCTAATATATGAAACTATTCTAGAACTGTGGCTGCACTGGTTGAGTGTGATTGTTCTAGCTGGCAGATATGCCTGAAAAAAAAGCTGTCAGTGATATTGTTTACATTTTAGGACACCCTTAAACCACAGCATTGGATTTCAGACATGTGACAAAACAGATCAGGTGTTGGGAAAAACAGTCATGTCTCAGCTTTTGTTCAGTCAGACTAAGCTAAGTGGCTACACACACCACAGCGCTGGATGGTGAAGGTTTTGTGACATTTGCAGTTCCATTCTCTCTTATTAGATTGTTTACAGTGTATTGGTCAAAAAGTCCACAGCACAACTTTCATTGAACTGCACTTGTATTGTGTTTTATTGTGTTAGGAACCATCTCATCTTAATGGTTATTTTCAGTAGTAGTAACTACTACTACTACTACTGCTGCTACTACTACTACTACTACTACTACTACTACTACTACTAATAATAATAATAATAATAATAATAATAATAATAATAATAATAATAACAACACCACCAACAACAACAACAACAACAACAACAATAATAATAATAATAATAATAATAATAATAATAATAATTAATAATCTTTAGCAATTTTGAGATGTTTTTTAACCCAGAAGGGTAGTTTGCAGAGCATAAGCGTGTGAGTTTAAGCTTAAAATAAATGTTAAATAATGGAAAAAATATGCATTCCATCCACCATTATAACATTTTCCACAGTGATTTTATTTTTTTATTTTTTACAGACCTAAACAAAAGGGCAAAGCCTTACAATACATCACACAGACATGATGTTGCACATTGTTTTTTGTTTTTTTTATGTGCTGTGGCGCATATAACGCCATACAAGTGCAAGCTGCATTCTAAGCTTTACAGTATGAGGTGCTATGACAACATCTACATCTGGCCAAACAGTCTCGTACAGCCAGCATGTTTTCTCACAGCAGACATAAATGAACATAAATCATCTTTTCATACTAACAGAGGAGAGCAAAAGCTGCTCTACTGTCCACGTTTAGCAGTTGAGGCTGTTGGGATATCAGTGGATCCAACTCTATCACCCCCTTGAGTACTGAATGTTTTAACCACCATAGTAACGTTAGAATACATGCTGAGTTTGTACAGAGGAGCTGTTAGTCTGCAGTCCAGTGGCCGTGCACTGTTATGCACACTTGCATGCTTTCATTGAGTGTTTCCGGCCTTGGTTTTAGCACTGACTTGCATATTTCCAGCAGGAGACATAAGTGGAAGAATGATTGACGTTTCACAATACAGGACGAGACTAATTTATGTGAGCACACAGTGCTCTGGAATGATTTATTAGGAATGGAATAGAGCATTTAGCTCCTAGGGAAACACGGCCTGATTCATTCACACTAGCCCTGTTTTTATTCATTACCTCTGTCCACATTAACATTGCCAAGACGCTGCGTTCACAATAGCATGCACTTGCCGCACATGTTGTTTATGCCGCTGCCCTCCCCGGCAGAAAAAGAGGATCTGCTGTGTTTCCTTTGAGAGCATGTTTTTCATCCCTGCACTGATTGAATCCCGAGAATGGAGCAGAGTGCCAGAGCGCACTGACTGTGCTGCCGAAATGATAATAATATGTGACAGAGGAGCTCCTCTGAAAGCCACACTCGGCCTCTCTGCGCCTCAAATGAAGGGTGTGCCTCAAATGAAAGGCATGCACAGGGCCTCCTCTGATCTTCGGAGAAATGTATGATTTTTACCCGGAATTCTGCAGTCAGCAGTGCTTTAATAGCAGGTATATGTTCTCTATCAAAGCCGGAGCTCGGAGCGCATGCATGTACGGAAGCTACAGTACCTATTGTTAATCGCATATATACCGTGAGCCGAGAGCCACAAGCTTTTGTGTGTGGAAGAGCAAGCACAATGAAGCTGTAGATAAATGCGTGCTTGGTGTGTCACGCTCAGAGTGGCGTGATATTTTGTTTGGAGAACGCTGCTGGCTGATGGAGGCTTTGTTTGACAGTAGTAAGAGAGGCTCTCCATGCTGAGAGGGCTTTGGGCACATGGAAAAGTTTGGCCCACACACTATCTCTGCTCGCCCACATACCAAAAGAGCATCTCTATTCACGCCCGCAGACCTTGGACGGTCCGACAAGGGCTGGCTGCTGAAAGGATAAACACGTTCTGCTCCGAGACTCTGCAACACAGTACGCCCAAGCCAAGACTGCGAGACATGGCCTCCACATGATCATTCTTTTCCCTTTGCAGCCTTGCTCTTATGCTGTCCTATTGCTACTATTGCTGTTAAATACGGAAGGACACTTAAGTTTCCCCACATACACTCCTGCAAATGAAGGTGTCAAAAGGCTTCTTCAGAGCGATGCTGTAGAAGAATGATCTTTGGTCGTCTGCGAAACATTGCAGCGGATGGTTCTGTAAAGGACAATATGTAAATACATCAATGTGTATGTCTGCTGCATTAGTAACACACATTTGCTTACTTTAGAGCAAGGGGTTCTCTGCAAGACCCCCATGTACTGGTATTGCTTGTCTCATGACGCATCATATATTTTTTGTGAAATACGACATCAATTTAATAAAAAGTTTTTCAATGTTTAGCTGGGATTTACTAATATAAATAAGTAAATAAATAAATAAATGCACTAACATTGTTGATTAAAGAATGATAAAACAAGGACCAGACTTATTTGTCATGTATTAACATGTAAACTATTGAACATTAGTAATATTCAAATATATTTTTTCTCTTTAGGGCCGTCTATAAATTTTTTGTGATTTTTATGCACCAACAATGGCAATAATTCATTCTTTCATGGCAATTCTTCATCCTACCACTTTACCCGCTGTTGTGGTTACTGTGCCTTATATAAGTATAAAGACTTACATAAGTATATGAACTCTGCTCTACTCAGTTCCCTGGATTGTGCCTAATTGAGAAAGCAATCAGAGCTTAAACTCTCTTTACTGGGATTGGGCGGAGTAACTTCACTGGGATTGGGCGGAGTTAGACTACATGTGGATACAGGTTAATATGCTGTTTTATTTATTTATTTATTTAAATAGAAACAAAGTATTCAAACAGAGTTTCCATATATGGACTTTATGAATTGGGAGAAAATGTAAACATGTTACTACAAACTCCTTAATTTGAAAAAGAGAGACAAGAAATTTAAACATTTGTGTTAAATACATCTACATATCGTGTTGCAGGAACGGCTACTATCTAATTTAAAATTCTAAACAGCTAGCCTCAGTCCACTCTGTCTCATAATAACACTTTGTGCCTCAAAAGGGCAATAGTCAGTCACTGTAGAGTTGAGTCGAGTCAGTCCAACATAAGAAGATGAAGAAATAGCCTTGCCCCGATATTGTTTTCTAATCTCTTATCAGTTATGTTAAAAGTTATGTACTGGTGAGATCATTTAAGGACATGTTGCCAATGAAAGTAAGAACAAACGCAACAATGGCTGAAGCTCTTATCAAGCGACTGTTTAAACAATCACCACACGCATTAGGCCACTTTTAAAAACAAACAATAGAACTGATATAAATAGAAGCAAAACAAGACATAAGATTAGCCTTTATTTTCATCACTGCAGAGTAAAGGGAAGACATTTGATGCTGAACTAACAGCATTTCTTCTAGACTGGTAAGGAGTGAAGAAGGAGGCGAATGATCTTTTCTGTATTTTCTGGTGGCCTCTATAGTTTGAAATATGAATCCAACAGGTTTGCCGTCTTACTTAATGCTTCTTTAATTCTTAGTTAAATATTATATATCGTATTTTACATCTATGATGTAAGCTATGATAGGTGATACTTCTAGTGACTGATAGAGCTTATAGTTTAGAGGTTGTCACTGTGCATATCTTTACTATTGTTGTGGCATTTAATCACCACATTTCGAGTATGCAGTGTTTTTTTTCCCATGACATTATTATTCATTATGGTAATCATACACTACAGATGCAAGAGAGATTATCTTGTCAATCATTGGGAATACATGTAGTTCTTATACACTGCTCCAAAAAATCCTTCTGCTACCTTATTTTGTTGGAATATCTCTCCCAATAAAACAGTTACCAAGAAAAAAAAAAGAAAAAAATGAATAAATATATATATACACACACAATGATGGTTACAGATACAGAGACATTGCCATTGGTGGTGAGAAACAGGTAAATATTGGATGTTACCTCTCACGGAGTGAGCCAAGCTCGATTAATGAGATGAAACGGCTGCAATATTATTCAGCTCTGCCCTGTTTTGCTCCGATAAATTTGAGGCGCGGGATAATAATGCGGCACTGATATTCAGGTAGGCTCCTGTGTTTTCTCGCTGGATAATAAGGCAGCACCAACAAATAGTTGGAGTTTCAGCTCCGTGTTAATCCATATGCGTCTGGCATCACTGTCGCTGCTTAAAATGTCAGCCAGCGAGACGAGTGATCCGGCTGAAATTAATTACCTCTCAGACGGAGAACACAATGACTGCTAAATGCTCCCTTTTCCCCAAATGACTCGTAACTGGAGTAACCTCTGTAAAAATTCACACCCATCTGCTGAGAGAAAAATATGACTTTGTAGATAGAAGCCTTAAAGCTGCACAGTGAAATGTGGCAGCACTGCACAAGATTTTCTTCAAGGAACAGCAGCTTGGCTCCTTTGTTTCTGCAGAAGAACTATAAGGCTAACGTAGCTAACATAAAATGGAAGCTCATACCTCAACTATCAGCACTGTGTGAGCTGCCTCAAAGCATGTCGAGTTGTTAAATGTGTTTGCTTATGTGCATACCAAAATAAATTCAATCTGGCTTCAAGATTGTGCTGATTGTCCATTTTAGTGTAACATAGATAAACTTCTACTCAACGTGGCTTATAAACCCATCCATCCATCCATTATCTGCCGCTTAATCCCGCTAGTCTGGGTCAAGGGGGGCTAAAGCCAAACCCAGCGTCATCAGGACAAAGGCGGGGTACACCATGGACAGGTCACCAGCCCATCACATGGCCAACACTCACTCACGCACACACTCACACCTACGGGCAGTTTAGAGTGACCAATCAACGTATCACGCATGTGTTTGGACTGTGGAAGAAAACCAGAGTACCCGCAGGAAACCCACTCAAGCACGAGGAGAACATGCACACAGAACAGCCCAGACCAGGAATCCTACCTGGATCGTCCAGCTGTGAGGCGAAAGTGCTGACCACTACACCACCGTGCCGCCCTTGGTTTAGAAAAAACAGTAAACCAGCGTTTTTTTCTGTTTTGAACATGTTTTGGTGGTAACCAGCACATGGTAGTCTGACACTGGTCACCAGAAAGAAACATGTTTAAAATACAAGGAACACTGGTCACCAGCAAAAACATGTTGAAAGGTGAAAGCAAGTCAGACCAGACCAAAATCACACATGGAAAATGATTCTTGATGTTAGTGCTGTTAACTAGTTAATTCAAGACTATTTCAGGCTCACATATAATTAACATACTATTCTTTAAACAACAGCAATAACAAAACAATAGCTGCCAAATATAAACAGATACAGCGAACATCAGAACTCAGTTCTGTACTCTTACTGTCTGAGTGCAGAACCCAGAGAATGTAAACACAATCGCCTGCTTAACACTTCAGTGACCTTCCTTTTCTGTTCTGCTAATGTTCATCATTTTTGAGTATTATAAGGTCCAGTGCTACTTACTCTGGAACATTATTTGAAGCAGATTGAAACAGCAAACACACAAAATAGAGTATAATTTATGTCAAACTAAAACATTTAATCAAACACAGAGCTTCCGCAGACATTACATTTACAATTAGCTAATGCTAACATTAGCCCCTCTAAGTTGAAGACACAGCAAATATATATTTAAGTGTGTAGGGCTCCAGTGTAACTGTTGCTGAAATTGTTGACCTTCATCTCATTCTTTCTCACCTTTTAAAAACAAAAAAAAGTAGTCCACTTCCAGCAAGTTATTACTGCTGTTAGAGAAGTCTGCAGTGTGTATGGTTAAATCCTGTTATTATGTGTATAACATACTCTCTGAAATTAATATAAACCAACATTTTGAAAATACTTTAGTAAATAAAAGTAATACATGTCCAGCTAATGTAAAGTGATTTAACATATAGTACCTGTCAGGTTTGACATAGCAGTTACACTGCTGCTCAGAGAGAGCTGGTGCAGCAGAATTGAAAGATCAGATGGTGGAGATATGCATGATTCAGTGGTGTATTTTTCTTGATTGAAATCTGTATTCAAACTCAACCCCACAAGTTTGTTTGAACACCTCTGACCATGCTGGTCCACAAATAACCCAGCAAAGGCCATGCTGTACAACAGCTAAACTAGCAAGTGTTTTGCTGGTTAGCCAACCTCATAAGCAAGGTTTTGTGCACAGTCATGGTTGACCAGCAAAACCAGCTTGGGCTAGCATTGATCTGACGCTGGTCTAAGCTGATTTTTAGCAAGAAATGCAGTTTGTATAATGCTAATTAGTGGCTATAAGCTTAAATAACACTGCAGTAAATACTGATCCACAAAGAGTCAGAAGTCAGTGGCATGAAGAACCCCTTTAAAACAGTCTAAATTATTAGCTATGTTGGGTCTCAGTGGGATAGAATGGTTGTTTTGGTACACGAGGCTTCTAAAAGATGTGATCTTTAAGAATCAGTAGGAACATGGCAAGAATATGATGTAAACAAAACTGGCTTTTCAAATCTCCGGTTGTGGCTTTGATTCATTTGAATGGCTTCATAGTCCTAATCAAATCAATGAGTTGTGAAAGTGAATTCAAACATGTGTCGGTGGAATTTCTCTCTTTTCAACATCACTGCCTCCTCAGGGAGTCATTTTACACTACGGGGCAGATTTTGTTATTTCAATCATTTCAATATTTTACACGTGCAATAAAGGGAAGGTGTGAAATGGGGTTTTATCATCAGAGGGGCAGATGCCTCCATCAGTGGTAAGACGGGTTGAGTGTGGCCCTCATGGTCATAACACTCGCGTTGCCGGCGTGTTGCATCAGCCCACTCGGGTCATGTTTCTATAAATCATGCCGCATGTCCAGCATCAGACGAACTTTAGAACCTACTCAGTATGTTTCTTATGGGCTCAGTGAAAGTGTGATGTTCATGAATGCCACTAATGTCGAGGTCGGGGGGAGCGTGGGCTGTGACACTCTCACCCGCTTCCACAAAACACATCAGAATGCTCTATCACAGTGAAGCTTTTCACAGTGCAGGTGAGAAGAGGAGAGTCAGATTCAGTTGTAAAAACTATTAGGAAGTGAGAAAAGTAATATATGCACCCACATATGCAACTGTGTCTTTATTTCTCAGTTCAAAACTATATTACAGGTGGGTATATATATATACAGATATCACACTTAGGGGTGTAGGAGGGCTTTCTCCCTGTAAATAAGACTTTAACAACCCTTAAAAAGTAAAAACTTTTAGGTTTAGGGGGTTTAGAAGGTTCTAGAAGCTATTATGTTAAATTTTATTGTTCTTTTTTGGGGCGTAGACTTGCTCTTGACATTGGTGGGGACCCATGAACACCCCCACCCACACACACACACACACACACACACACACTTGTGACTACATATTCTGAATAATTATTTGTAATTTAATTCAGGAATTATATAATAATTAATTAATGTTAAACTAATGACGTCATTGAAAATGAAACATCAGCAATAATAAAAGTAGATGGAGCTGCATAATCTCCACAAAACCAACAAAGTAACAATCCCTGAACAAAAATCTATCTCAAAGTGTCAATCCAGATAGTGTCGCCACTTTCAAACCAATAAGCATTGAGTTTATGTCTAAAGACTTATTAACTTTACAAGCCACAGTGCAAATAAAACAGGTCTCATACATCAGGGTTAATACATGGAGCACTGCATAACCTGGTGCTGTTGTCCACAAAACCAAAGTAACTTAAATTTAATCTTTCTTAATGTTTCAATTAAACTACAAGACATAGGCTCGTTTCAGCCAATTTCAATCCAGTAAACAGTAAGTTTACATCTTAAGACTTATCAACATTACTTCAGCCATAGTGCACCTGACATCTCTAATACATTAGCATTAATAGAAGTAGGAACACTGCTTGTTATTCCTAGCTACAGAGGATTTTAGCCTGCTGTATGTTGCGCACCCGAGCCTAGCATTACGATTACCATTATTATGATGGACGCATTTCATTAGTGAACGTGACTTACACATATCTTGCTGCCATTCTCATTCGCTTTTGACACCCATGTGTCTCCCACGCTGCACCTGAGTCTTGCATATGACTGGATAGTTTTCCTTCCAGTTTTGGCGTTGCTAACAACCAAACGTAGCTACAGAGTCTCACGTGACAGCATCACAGCACAGCCAATCACACTGGCCATATGACTCGAGTACAGAAGGTGATTTAACCTTTTCTGCACCTCTACATTAATAAGAGTTAACCTAGATTATTGGTGAGGACAATTCAATAATCGCTGGATATTGGTGGGGACACGTCTCTTCACTCCATGCTAATTCTATGCCCTTGGTTCCATTACAACATTCTAACATTACGGCTCGTAATCATAAACCCACCTCCAAAAATCACATCTGAGCACAGTTTCTACAGCTCAGCTAAAGCCAACAATCCCAGACCTGAACACATAGTAGATACCTTGTTTGTTTTAAACATTATAAATCCACAAACAGTAATAATACATGCTTACAACAGATTGTGAACCTTTACTTGCTGTTGTCACACGAAATTGGAGCTGCTCTGGACGTCTTTCAGAAGTAAAACCAAGAAGTGAACTGCACATGGTTTTTGAAGCAGTCCTCTGATAAGTGGTAAAAATGTTTTGGAACAGTGGTAAAAAAAAAAAACAGTGGTAAAAATGAGGTATAGCAGCAGGCAAGGGGGGCGCATACACAAGCAGGTGTTGTTTATTGGAGTCCATAGTCAAACAGCAGACTAACAAAATAACACACTAATAAAATAACATAACATCAAAGAAATATCTCTACATCAACCACAGAAACATTACCAGCAATGCTAGACAAAGACAGGGAGCACAGACGGTATAAGTAAGACAAGAAACAGGGAATACCTGGGAAAGGGAGGAGGTAAGGGGTGTGACAAGAAGGCAGAGACAAGGAGGAGCAATCAACCAAAACAAACATAAGCACATGGACCATGATATGACAGTGATAAACAAAGGCATGACATGACAGCCTTTTACAACAGACATTGTTACAAAGCTGCTTAACAGAAAATCCAGGTCCACCACCACCAACACTGTCCGTTTACTATAATACTCTCTGCCACTGAAACCCCAGATCTGCACCTTTTATCTAACAACATTTTATCTTTATCTAACAAATAATTCAAATAAACCGGTAGGTTTTTAGCCTAGACTTAGAAATTGAGGCTGTGTCCCAAAACACTGACTGGAAGGTTATACCGAAGTTGTAGGGCTCTGTTTGAAAAGGTTCTACCCCCTAATGTAACTTTAATTATTCTAGGTAATAAGAGATGAGTTTACTCAGGTACTGAGGAGCGAGACTGTAGAACTTTATACATATACAGAATTTAGAGTTTTGACCAAACTGGTTAATTCCATTAATGAATATAGACAATATACTGACAGTCTGGCCTACAGGTCCGTTTATGATGGATACCTCATATGTTGATGGGTATTTGATGTTTTGTCTAAAAGGTTTCAGGCATCTTGAATCAATAGCAGGATTAGGAGGGTTGATTTAAAAATATTTCAAAATATTACAAGTTGCTGAATATCTGCTACAAATAACCCATAACCTAAACAAAAAAAGTAAAAAAATTGTGATGTAATGTGATTAAGTTCTATTACATTCTGTTACTTTTGGATTACACATCCTTAATAAAAGATGTATAATAAAATTAACAAAATAGAAAATTCATTTCAACAAGGTTTTTTTCAACAAGAATATAGCTTAACAGCACGTGGCAAACACAGAAAAATAGAATTACTGATTATACGTGACTTGAATATATTGTCCCTCAAAGAAATGGTCACTGATATCGCATTCAGCAAAACAGTTAAGTCTAAGGGGAACAACGGACAGAAATATTTCAAACAGAAACGACAAGTTAATTTAACAGTATAGCTTGTTTGAGTTCAGAGAAAAACGTTGCTAGCTGCTCTGACTGGCCATCATCTGTAGTCCATCTGCTTAAACGCTGAACTGGTTTATAAGGTTTCATACTGGTCAATCATAATCGGAATTTGTAGAAACTTCCTTATCAGCCCTCAGCACTTTCAACAGCTCAAGCCAAATATGTCAGGATATGCTGTGCAGTATATTATAATGTGCTGGAGAAGAAACCATTTCAATAAAGAGTTTCAGTGTTATTACTACTGTGTGTATATAGTCATTCTAATAAGAAAGAATGGTAGTTCTGTGCCAAACCGATGGGGCTCAGCGATGACTCATAAAACCATCTTAGATTTTTAAAGTGCTACGTTGAAAATAGCCAATGGCTCAACTTACCCTATTTAAAATAAAATATAAATACTTGCTAAACATAATTAGGCAAAATACATTCATGCATGCTTTATAGTTATGATATTAAAGTATTTGTATTATTCCACATAAGGGCTTCAGTAATTCTGATTGAATGCCCATGCTTTCTGAGAGAAGCCAATAGTAGGAGTGTAAGGAAGGAAGTCTGCCTGGTCTGCTGCAAAGGAGCAAACTGTAGACAGACTGACACTAAAGAGATGCATTGAGAAACGTGATCAAGGAGGAATTCCCAGTAGACTTTATTACAGACTGGCAAAAAACTTATCAGATGATAAAATGAAGTGTGAGCTTGTCAACCACATCCAGAGACTTCTCTGCTGTAAACAATGATCAGAATCTTTTTGTTATGTATGTCACACATACAAGTGACATGTCTTGGTGAGCGCACACTTGCATGACAAACCAAACACACAAGAATAGAAACATGTATTTAATTAAAAGGAAAAATAAAAAACAGTACATTAAATAGACTGAAGAATAAGAATAATAAAAAGTCACAGAGAGAGGCTAAAGAGATGAGTGAATAGACATATATAGATATCTATACATATGCAGGTCTGAGTAGACATGTCTCACTAAAACTGGAAGCCATTAAAAGGTTCTGTTGGTTCCTGATGGTGTTCAATAGTCACTTATGGTATTGTGTGTTTTCCTGGTGTGTGAATATCACAGTGACTGTAATGGTTTAGCAGCAGTTCTGGGAGTGATACCAGACACATTTGATTGTTTCCCAATGAGATCCAAAGGTGTCCTACAGAAAACTAGTGATCTCTTTTGGTGACCATTTAGTCAATTCCTAATAGAGGGCAAACATATCAAGGTATAATCCCACTGTCACTTAGCAACTGAGTAGTTACATCTGGCAGTAGTTGAAGTGGTTGGAGTGTGCAGTCTTGTATGCATGGTCTCCACTGCTACCAACATTGCTACGCAACACACTTTTTAAGGTCACTCAATCAAAATTTGTCAGTGGATGAAGAAAAATAGTTTAGTAGAACAAACAGAATCCAGTGCTTAAGTGAAGGTAGAGATATTTAAAAAGAATAATTGAAAAGTTTAGAATCCTGAGGAGAAAATCCTACTGTAACTAAAGTAACATATAATCCATTACTTTCCGCTGCTGTCAGTTGGTAATGCTTACCGCTGTTAGATGGATAAGTGAGCTTACTCTTAAAGATCCTACTTTAATGATAATGGGAGATTAGCCATAGAATGGAGCTTCAACGATAACTGACATTTAACGGTGAAATGCCTTGTGCCTCTAAGTGCAGAGCCAGATCCTAATTATTGCCTTTGCTAACATCCGCACCATCAGCAGTCCAAATCTAAATGTCACTCTTGCTCCGCAGCATAGCTGACTGCACAGCACTTCTGGCTGTATTCACTGATGCTATTCTGCTACTGCATTTAGCTCGAGGAAAAAAAAAACCAAACAAACCAAAAAAAACAAACAAAAAAAAACACACGCTTTTCTATTTTCTCCTTTAAAGAAATGTGATGAAGGCGGAAATGTGCTCAAGGTAATCACATAGGACGAGTCTTTTATGTCCTGCGTTTTACATTTATTTAGGCTTCCTGTAAAAGCAATAAGAGACAGGCAGGTATTTAAAGAAAATAGAGGGAAATAGAGAATGTACTCTCTCTCTCTCTCTCTCTCTCTCTCTCTCTCTCTCCTCCTGCCCTTGTAAACAGAATGGACTGCACTGCATGCCTCACCGCTCAGATACAGCATGTAACATTCACCATCCTGACGTGGTCTGAACAGATCAGTCATAGTGCAAGACAGCAGTCCAGTACTCTCACCACCTTTTCAGCAGAAAGCTAACTCGAGAAGATCAATCCAAGAGACAGAAGAAGAAACAAAAGCGCCTGAAACACACGTGATTCCGGAACACAAAAGAAAATAGTAATGACTATTGGCAAGAAAAAACTACCTCAGAGCAAGAGGAGGAAGCCTCAAGAGAAACCAAGACTCAAAAGGGGAACTCCCCGGATAGTAAGACGAGCACAGTAGGAATGGAAAAAGAATAAGATTACAATTATTTTTAATTACAATTATGTATAAAAGCAGTCTGTGACTGGAAGCAAGTATTTAAATTACCCAGTGATAACCAATAACTGTCTAAGTAACAGTGAGAAACGGAGCTGAAAATCAGAGAAAACTCAATCACTGTGATCAGTAAAGCCAGTGAGTGCTGTTAGAAGTGTATTGCAGTGAAAAATCATGGATGTCAATAGTTACTGCTGCAAGCATACATTGATAATCTATTGGTGAGTATATGGGAATAGTTCACTGTATTGTGGGGCAGGAAAAGAAATGTCTGATGAGTTTGTGAAGCAGGAAATGTCTGGGATTAATAAGCAGGATCTTCGGGAGGACCAGCGTCATCAAGCTGAAGCTTTCCATATAGCATGGCACAGCAGGAAGCTCTGTGGTAGGTAAACTGAGCCAGAACACAGGCAAGCAGGAACACCCAGTAAAGACAGATGAAGCAGCTGCATCAGACCACACAGGATGGGTAGTTGTTCCTCATCACACTGCAAAGGACGGGCAGTTGTTCAGCATCAGACCGTAACCAATGGGCCGTTGTTCAGCTGGGCAAAGACAGACATGGACAGTTAGTCCTGTTAAGAGTGACTGAGAACAGTATACAGCCTTATCCGGGTGCAGCAGGGACTCCATCAGGCCTGGCTATTACAGAGACGACAGCACCAGCATTTTCAGTTTCCCATAAAGCTCTCTGTCACTGAATCACCAGATCTGCATCGCTTATCTAACAAACTAATTACTAATGACTCAACTAAACAAGTAGGTTTTAGCGTAGATGTGAAAATTGAGGCTCCTGACTGGAAGGTAATTCCAAAGCTGGGGGGCTCTGTATCAATAGACTTTACCCACTAATGTAACTTTATTTATTTTAGATTGTAACAATAAGCAGCACCTTGTGCTCTAAGTGGATGTGTTGGTTTACAATAACAGATACTCGGATGCGAGACAGTTCAGAGCCTCGTATGTCAGTAAAAGAATTTAGTACTCAGTGTGGCAGCCAGTAAAACTGGGTTGATATGGTAAAATTTCCTAGTTCTTATAAAGACTCTGGCTAAAGCATGTTGAGGCCTCTGCTGGAGCAACTAGAAAACAGGGCATAACCGTAATCCCACCTCGATGTAATAAAGGCGTGAACTAGCTTTTCCACACCCTGCAGGGAAAGTGCATTTAGCAGTATTGTGAAGACGGAGGAAAGCTATTCTAGTAATTTTGGTAAAATATAAATCAAAATCCATCATCATAGTAAGGGTTTTTACTGATGTATGAGATGTAACTGAGAAGCTATTAGGATTTAGTGTCAGTGAGGTAGCTTTTCCTTGCCACTGGCTTGCTCGCTGTGGGCTCGGACATGGATTTTCTGTAAAGCTGCTTTGTGACCATGTCTGTTGTAAAAGGTGCTATATAAATAAACCTTGACTTGATTTGTCGTTACTTGATTATTCACAGCCTCAGTGTTCAAACCTGAATTAAGGAAGAGAAAAGCCACTAACAGCTGGAGAACGCTTTCATCTGCTGTTGTAAAGCGAGTTAACCACATCTGTATTTGTTGGGTTCTGTGAAACTGAAACTCAGTCAGAAATCCTAAAGTACACAGACCTCAGATCCACACTGCCAACTGCAAATCCAACTGCAAGCTGAAATAAATGACCTGACTTTAATATCACAAAGAACAAAGCATACCTTTGTTTATACCTTACCTTTAGCTTTTATTTTCCCCTCCTCTTCTTTTCTCATCTTCATTTTTTGGCTACAGATGCATGCATTTTTTTGAGACATGATCAATCGCTGCTTTTTTTACTTCACTCAAGCACTCTAGACAACATAAAACTCAGACATGCTTCTCAGTTTTATTTTCCCCTCCTCTTCTTTTCTCATCTTCATTTTTTGGCTACAGATGCATGCATTTTTTTGAGACATGATCAATCGCTGCTTTTTTTACTTCACTCAAGCACTCTAGACAACATAAGGGTACAGCAATAACCCAGAAATTGTTAGGGGGCCTTCTGGCCACCATGGGACCCTAAGCAGTCGCTTATGTCACATATTCGGTACAGCCGGCAATATATTGTCACTATTTTTTATTGTAAGTCAACGGAACCAGAATTTGTTATCTAAGCTGGTTTTGAACATTTCTATTGGTCCATGCATCATGAATTTTTCACTCAATGTAAACAGCAGTTGCAGCGTTTCAACGTTAAAAAGTTAAAAAGACTAATATACCGAATCCTGTACTCTACAATAATACAATAAGAAATTCTTGTAAATCATCCTACTTTAGGTTAATATCATGCAGAATACTGAACCCTCATGGTGAAGGAGGAATGTTCCGACTAGTCCTCAGAGTCTTACAGTGGTGCTTAAAAGTTGTTTAACCCTTTAAAATTCTCCGTATTGCTACATAATTGTGACTGGAAACATTATCAGTTTGTCTAAGCCATAAAAGTAGATCAATACAACCAAATTAAACAAATTAGACAAAATAAGTTAAACCTTATCTTTAATTTATTTAGGAAAAAGATTTTATATTGCATATGTGTGAATGGCAAGTGTGTGTACTTTTGCTTTTAGCAATTACTGCAACTAAACATTTCCCGCAACTGTTGATTAGTCGGCTTGGAGGAATTCCATACAGAACAGCTTCAGCTCTGTTGTGTTTGTGGGTTTCCTCATTTCAGGTCCTTTCACAACATTTCTATAGGATTCAGGTCAGGACATTGACTTGGTTGTTCCAAATCTTTAATTCTATTCTTTAACTGTCTTGTGTGCTTAGGGTTGTTGTCTTGCTGCATGACCCACATTCTCTTGAGATTCAGCTCACGGAAAGATGTCCGGAATTTGCTGACATAATTCATAATTCACAGTTTTATAAATTATAAAGAGCCGCCCAGGCCCAGATGCAGCAAAACAGACCCAAACCATGATACTACCACCACCATGTTCACAGATTAGATACAGTTTTATACTGGATTGCCATGATTTTATTTCTCTAGACATGACATTTCTTATTTAAACTAAAAGCTTCTATTTAGATCAAATCCATCCACAAAACATTATTCTAGTAGTCTTCTGGTATGTCCATGTAATCTTTAGCAAACTGCACATGAGCAGCAACATTCTTTTTGGAGAGCAGCAGGTTTCTCCATGCAGCCCTATCATGCACAGCATTGCTGTTTAGTGCTCTTCTGATGGTGAACATTAAGATTAGCCAATGTGAGCAAAGCTTTAAGCTGCTTAGACATTAGCTTGAATTCCTTTGTGATTTGTGGGCTATTACATACTTTGCTTTTGAAGTGGTCTCTGTTGGTCACTTCTGAGACGGGTCACAGTGGTCCTGAATTTCCTTTATTATCTGACTGTGGATTATGGAGTCCAAACTCTTTATTGATGGTTTTGTATCCTTTTCCAGCATCAATGACTTGTTTTCTGAGATCCTCAGAAATCTACTTTGTTCATGCTATGATACACTTCCACAAAGATAAGACTTTTTTAATTCCCTGTTCATTAAATAAAACCACTCACACTTGATTCCCATTGTTTGAAAACATCTGATTCTAATTTCACCTTCAAATAATCTAATAATCCTAAATACTTTCACCTTCACAGATATGAAATACTGGATTTGTGACTGGAAATTTGTTTAATTTGGTTCTCTTCATCTACTTTTAATGAAAATCTGATGAAGTTTTAGATCAAACTTCACAAACTTTTAGACAACACTGTAAATTTCTTTTAACATTTACATTGGAACTATGTTTATGTAAATAGCGTGACTGATGTTTCTAACATCAGTCACACTAATGGCCAAGCTGCACATAGTTTAGCAATTAGTATTGCTAATTAATACTAAGTATTTAACTTACTTTTACTTCTGAAATCTTGTTATACTGCACTCTCAAATATTTTTTCTAGCTACACCCATAACCATTGAGGAAATCTAGATCTTAATTAACAAAAAAACATGGGGAGAAAATGTCTTTTGAGATTTAAGTCTTGCTGAGAATTTTCAGGTCTTCAAAACAGGAACTAATGAAGTAATGGGTTAATTCTTAAAAACACTTTCAAAGTAGTTATACATGAAATAGCTCCAACGAACTGTCAAGTGAACAGTGTTTACCATTACAGGCTTTAGGACAGGCAATTAAAGATGTCTTCAGATATAATTTTGCATGTTGAAAAGCAAAATACACTGTAATTTGTGGAGAAATGTGTTGGATGCTGGCAGTAATGTGCCTCAGTCCTGGCTCTTGTCTCTATATGCATTATTCATGCAGCAGACCAAACCAGGCCAGCCTGGGCACACAGGAAAACGGGAAGAAACTGAAGCTAATACCACAAAAGCCATCAAGTGTGTGTGTGTGTGTGTGTGTTTTAAGCTTATTTGTTTAAATACTTTCTCCTGGTGAGGAGCCAGAAAACAACAAGTACCAAAGTTCCACAACTATAATGTTCAATTGCTGAAAATGCCTAATATTAAAAAATTTGTTATTTGTCCTCAGATTTGTCTTTACATTTTTCTTCCAACTGCTTCAGTGCACAGCAAATGTGTTTCCATTAATTCCATTAATCATATTAATCTTCATTGCATCCTCATCTGTTTGAGAATTTTCTGACTATCTACTGTTTTTGTTTAATTTAGTATTTTTACTGGTCTAAATACTTTGATTGGAGTAAAATGTAATAATTAGTTTGGCTAATGGCAAGGGCTTAGAAGCGGGTTTGACGTTGGGGGAAACACATTTGCTTAAATTAATCAAAGCCCACCCTATCCCCTAAATATTACCTATAACCTGATTCCACTGTAGGTAAGGTAGTAAATCCCCGTATGTATAGTGACATAGAACATTTGTGGGCATATGATCACGATCATGTTGGTCTTGCTCGAATATAAGAATTGAATATCTATAACTGACCTGCTGACACACACACACACACACACACACACACACACACACACACAGTTACGTTATAGCAACATCTCTTCATATCTTATCATTCAGTAACATTAATTACTAATACACATACAGACAGCACTACTCTAACACACAGACTAACCAACAGCACAGCAGCTACAGCTTCTCTCACTCCTTTATAAACAGTAAACAGACCACCTGCAGCATTAGCCTGCTAAATTAAAATGAACCCTCAGATAGTCACTCCTAGCTAATAACAGAATAAAGAGTGATCAGAAATATGGGTTAGGGTTAGAGGTAGGCTGATAATGATGGCAATGTGTTGGTTCTGAGTGATAAAGTACAAAAATACTCCTTTACAAAACTAGACACACGACACCAGTCAGATAAAGCACTGACACCGTATGCGCGTGATGCAAAAAGAGAGGCGGGGGCTTGGGGGGTGTTGCGGGGGCTGTTGCCTTTTCGTTATTAAAATAATTGGTTTAGCCATATACTCTCTTTGGTTTTAACATTTCCAGCTTGTCGGAGACAAATTAAAGTTAAAAGAAAAAATATATAATCTATATAACCTATAATCTTTAGGGGTGCTGGGACTCTAAACTAGGGCTAGCTACGCACCTGGTCTGCATTTTGGGCCGTGGCCAGAGAGTAATGCAACTTAACGTTTCAGAGTGCTTTCAGACTAAAGTTAATATAAACGTTAGCTAACCAAAACCCTCCATAACAACACATTATACTAAAGCCGTTTTATTCCAGTATATTATGCTGTTCATTGCTCTCATCACTGACCTCGCGTTTACAGCTAGCGCGCGCTGCCTGACGCTCCAAGCGAGAGCTCCGGTCAGTGAATCTGCTGATAGCAGGATATTTCTGAACAGGCATCTTAACACAAGCCTTAACAACGTTAAAGACCACCTAACAACAAGAGTCTGCTGCTAACAACAAACACAGCGCATTAATTGCGAAGGCCTCCAAAACGTGCTTTTAAAATAAAGTGTTTTTAAACAGTTTCCGCTTTTTCTGTGCTTTAATTTTTGGTGAAAGAAATCTGTCTGTCAGACTTCCAGTTGGTGAAACATCATTTATTCACTCCAAGTCCAATCGTGGTATGCTTTACACCACTCCAGCAGACACCTAGCATTGTGCTTTGTGATCTTAGGCTTGTGTTCAGCTTCTCAGCTATGTTCATCTAATCCATCAAGCACCCTTTTGTTCTAATGTTGCTTCCAGAGACAGTTTCTTATGCAGTAGTGAATGATGCTTTAGTCCCATTCCGTAATCTTCCAGGACTGAGCTGATGTTTATAATAATGGCTCTTGACTAGGTCAGTTCTAGTAGGGCAGAAATAGGAAGTGACTGAAAAAGTCTCCCCAAACTTTTGGCCATATTATACTTTTGGCCATGTAATAACATTCCTACCACAAAACTTGTAAAGAGCAGTGGATTAGTATATAGCATACGGATAGTATATGTTTTTCTTATATGTAATTCATTTTTATAAAGCGTGTCCATGTTTCTCGACCAGAACTGCTAAAAAACTGCTCACAGAACTGTCATTACCATAATTAGTGTGTGATTTAGATCACATCATGGCTGTAATAGGCATCAAACCCCTCACTTGACATACAGAATTCTGATCAGTGAGGATGTTGACTTGCACCCCTCTTGAAGAGGATGTTGGAGAATCAGTGTCATAATTGGCCACCCACAGGAGGAACTGCAGCAGATACATGCTGATTTCCACACATGCCTCCCAGAGAAATCTGGAGTCCTTAGCAAAGTGAGACAGTGTGCTGCTTTTTCCTCCCTCTCTCTCCAGTCACTGTTATGCAGTAAAGCCCATGTAACAGGCTACAATCAGGGGGAAACCATAGCAATAGAATAGGTGCCTTATGGCATGTTGAGGGCAGTGATTTAACTCAAGAGCATGCATTGCAAATCAAGTGTTTTGGTCCATTTTATAACAAAATTTGGTCTACAGTAGTGCTATCAGAATTTTTATACCATTCCTATGAGAAAGACAATCATTATAGCTTTACAGTTATAAACATTAGTCTAGTTTACCAAAGAATATTACTCAAATAAGTACTTATGACACAGAGCAAGGGCACAACTACAGGTTAATGGAAATGGTGGGCCAAGTCTGTATTAAGGTGGTCTGTAGGCATAGAAAAGGGTTCCAAAATGTCTGTCCATTAACCTTTATAGCAGCAACAGCCTGAAAATGTATCAGGAAATGGCTATTTAATCAAATTGTTTCTGTTTATTTGTAGTTTGTATCAAGCACAGAGCTAATATGACTTAAACACTATACCATCCACAGACACAGATCAAGCCAAAGTACTAAAGTCAAGCTGTTCTTCTTAGTTAAGCTATAATGTCTTAGATTTATTTCCCCAATACACAGATTACAGATCAGTTTGTCAATCAGAAAAAATGTGATTTTCCCCTGTAGTCATTTTTAATAAGTTAGGTCACTGTTTCTCACCCCTAGTCCTGGAGGCCCGCTGCTCTGTGCTTTCCAGCCTCTGTGCTTCTAACATTTCATCAGCTCATTAACGGCTCAGGTTAAAGTAGCTAAATTAAAGCAGGAAGTGCCCCAAAATGTGCTAGACTGTGGGCCTCCAGCACAGGGGTTGAAAAACACTGAGCTAGGTGACAGAATTTGATGGTAACAGAGGTAAATATTTTCTCTGTTAAGTTCAGTTAAATTCAGTATTAATATAAACTGAAAGCCTAAACAGCTCTTCCTAGCTTTCTTATTAGTCACTAACCCATACCAGATTTGCTCTTTCAGTCCTGTTAGTCTCTTTCAGCTCCTTTCTCTTCTTCTTTTCCTGTGTTCAGTAATAAATTCATTTTATTTACGAAGCCTCAATGAAACAATGAGAGATCAACTGATTATCATTTTTTTGTGTTTTGTTTTCTGTTAACTGACTAAAAATCAGTTAATAGAACCCATTTATCAATGGGTTAAGGAACTGAGGGATATAAAATTGCAATATGATCATCAGTTTCACTGACAATAACATACTATATACAACAGTATATGGCAAGTACGCCTGTAACTGTTTTCAAACTAAAGAAAGATATAAAAACAAAGTGATTTCTATCTCTGTTTACGCTTGCACACTCTCACTAATGATAAAAATATTTAATTATGTATAGATTATGCATAATATGGAAATAATATAATACTACATATTATATAAAGTATCTCAATACAGCAAGTGCATTTGTGTGTTTAACACACATTCACATGTTTATTTTGTGATTTAACAGATTTCTTAGGCTATTGTTTCATATTTGTATGTACATTTTGGAATTCTGGAAGTCAGAACATTCTTAAACTCAAACTCAGGCTCAAACTTGTGTTATTCATGCTCTCTTCACTTCGTTCAAGTTGTCCAAGTTGAAGTGAGAATGCATCACAGTAGTACATCTCTTATGATGCAACGTCTACAGTTCTCAAACTGTCTGAGGTTCTTATTTGACAGGCACTGCCAATCGTTCAACCACCTCAGCCAAAAAAAATATAAAGCATGAACACGCTCAGCCACAGCAGTGCTGCACAGTACATCATCTATGAATTGTTCTCTCAGTCCTGGCCTCTGTAAGACTGCAAAAGAGTATATAATAATTCATTCATCCACATAAACACATTTATATCAATTTTGTTTTTGTAAGTGTATATATATATATTTGAACTCATCATTTGTCCTCTCCTGTAATGTAACTCTTTTGAAAAAACTTGCTTTTCCTTTGACAGCAACAACATAATTATTATTATATGTGTATTTACTGGTAAAAATCCAACACAAACATTTTCTCCATTTTCTCGATTTTAAGTTTCTACATAATTAGAACATGCCAGGGGTTGTTTACATTGTGTAAAAATTTCAGGATGAATGACAATAGAAATGCTCCAAAATAGCTTGGAAAACATTCTGGTTCCATTGATTTACATTAAAAGTAAAGTAAGTTGTTGTGTCTATAAAGCCAAGTGGTGTGTGACAGTTTGAAATTCTGATCATAAACACAGGAGGAACTGTCTTGCTATTAATAAACTTAGCCCTTGACCCTCACCAATAACCCTAATCTGTGCGAGTACACACAAAAAACAGATATGTGTGTGCACTGTATGTCCAGCTATGTCAGCCCATCAAGAAACCTGCCAGCCAACCTACAAAGGTCACAAACAAAGGTTGTCTCAGTCTACCAGCACACCAGAACACAAAGGAAACAAGTCTACACTCCTCATTTCCAGCTCTCAGAAGCCCCTCTGTTTAACAGAGGCAGAGCTGAACATCTGGGGCCAAAATGTTAATGGAACCTGTCATTGCTCACTGAGATGTGCTGATAATTCATGATAGTTTTTTGATGTTGTTATTGTATAATAAGATTGTCGTTATTGTGCTGGAGCTGTGTTTGGTCCTGCAGTTTGTAAGGGCTAGATTTACTAAACGGAAAGCTAATTACCAACAGTCTACCGACGCTTTTCACAGCCGTGGGTGGCCTATTTAGCAGCTTAACTTCCATGTAAATGATCATAAACACTACATTGTGATTAACATATGACCTGTTTCCCTAACATGTTGTTTTATGAAATGTAAAAAAATACAATTACACTTTCCGGATAAAATTACATCTCATAAAGTCCCAATTTAGTATATCAAAATAACAGCTGAATTATTTAGTCAAGAAAGTACAAATTAAAGGAAGCAACTGAAAATTTCTAAATAATATTTACAGATACATGCTTCATTTCATTGAGCCCCTCCCAGTTGTTTAGAACCAGTAAAAACTTTTGGCAAGTGTAACAGTTCAGTGCACGAAAGTCTGTGATATTTCTAATACAAAAGACACAGCATGCACAAGATAGCATGAGTAGCTTTAGTAATGCAGAGTTGGGTAGCAGAGTTTACATACACCAACCAGTCACTTAATTAAGTACACTTTTTTCTACATATTTATTTTCATCAGCTCCACTTCATAAATAGGTACACTTTGTAGTTCTACAGTTACAAACTGTAGTTCATCTGTTTCTCTGTATACTTAGTTTGCCCCCTTTCACCCTGTTCACCAATGGCCAAGACCACCACAGGACCACCACAGTGCAGGTACACAGTGCAATTTGGCTGATGCTTCATTCTCACTCATTCACAGTGACACTGGCATAGTGGTGGCGTGTGTTGTGTTGGTACGAGTGGATCTGAGATTAATCCTGACACCAAAAAACTCTCCCTCAAGTCTCTTGAAAACAGGAAGGAGAGTGCAATGCATTCACATGATCGTCTGGTTGTGTCTCTAAGATATGCTATGCAGGGAAGATTAGCTAAAACGTGCAGCTAGGATATGCATAGTCGATGGTCTGGCTTAGGATTTACAGCTGCTGTGCAAGAAGCTCTAGGCTGACCGTAACATTTCTTTAAGAGACTGTTAGTTTTAAATAGTTGGCTGATTACAAATGAATAAGCCTACAAGACTAAGCACTGCTTTAAAGAATGAAGAGTCTGCAGGAATGTGTATGAATGATATTTACTGATTGCTTTTGGCCTAAATCATAGTGACCTTTGTGGATGGCACCATGTGGCATTTTACAGTGTAGTTTTGTTCAGTTGCAGAGCTTGTGTTATTTTAAAAAGCAGACACAGAAAAGCTTGGAAGACTTTTACAGTAGTGCACTAGTACAAACATATAGGATACAGAAATAGATATATTCAAATAGAAGTCCATGTAAATGCACATTTACTGTTTGCTGTTAAATATCTGTTTACTGTCCATTCGATCTTTTCTATGTTTTCGTTTTTTTTTTTTGGGCCTCAAGACCTGGCTAGCATGCTACATCACGGCAACACCCAGACCTCCAAACCAAACACCCACATTCTGCATGTTCATTTAATATACCTTGTCAAATAAGTGCTGTTTTGGCAGTCTATATTCATGAGCTATGGTACATTGAGAGGCACTGATCCTCACATGCTTGTGATCATGTAAGCCGCGTTCTCACTTAAGACTTCATTTGAACGGTGAAGAACTTCAGGCCCAAGTAACTCAGTTCCTCTTTTGTAGATGTCCTTACTTTAATAATGAATGACTCACAGTTATGACTGGTTGACTGCAGCCTACCTCTCACTCTCTGCTGTCTGCAGTGCTGTGTTTTGGGACTGTTCAGGGTACAGTGAAAGCTGTCAAAATCAACAAAAGCTTTAGACACAAAAGTTTCACTGAATTAGAACCTAGAGCATACAACGCATCACGTTCAGTCAAACGGAAGCAATGTCTTTATATGTGCTGCTGCATGTTCAAGCATGCACTAACACTGTGAGATAGAAAACTAATACTGCAGTTTCAGTCTAGCATCTTTCTGTGTCTCAACAAGACTTGCTATTCATCCACTTTTCATTCAGACAGTCAGGTTTTCAGGTTGTGACAGTTTTGACTGTCGGTTGGCCAGTTTTTGCAGTGTTCTTTTGAAAGCTTCGAGAAAAAAATGCAAGCAGTAAATCCATGCTGGTCATGTTGTTTGTCTCCAATTGCCTCCTCCGAATGCAAATTTTAAGCCAGTTATGTAAATTAGTATTATGTCATTTAGTAGAACAGAATAGAATAGAATAGAATAGAATATATTTTAATAATATAAATTAATGCTCAGGCCAGTCACAGAGGGAGCTGCTAGAAGTTACAGTATCTGTCTGTGCAGAAGAAGTGCAGAAATGGCCAGGGAGGACATCTTTGCAAAGAAGCACTACTTCTCTTTTCAAGAAGGATGACTTCAAAATAAAGAAATCAACATTTTCTTTTTGTGTTATAAAAGCAGAACTTCTTGATGTCCCGGTTTCACTGTGTGTAGGTAAAAGTTACCATCGTCCTAAAAGCATTATGCTCTTGCACAGATACAAGTGAACTTATGGGGTTGAGGTGGGGGGAAGACTGTAAATTAAACAAACAAGCATGCTCTCGTCTTGTACATGACAAATGATTCATTTGCCTCTTATTTGAATTTCAGAAAGTCATATCCTTTAGAACTGAATCATAATATGTTTTCATTGGTGAGATGAAATGAAAGAAATGAAATAGTAAGCAAACAAAAAACAAACACATATATAAATAAATAAAATTGTATCTAATTACTCTGAAGTGCAATACAAGCATGAGTGTGCCTTTCGCATGTTTAGTGTTAAAATATTATCGCTGTCCAAAGAAAAACAAGTGTCTCCAAAATAGTAACTCAACAGGAGAGGACAAAATGAGCTTTTCTATTCGTCCATTATCATAAAACTTTATGATCAGCTGTTGTGTTTAAATGATATAGAACAACGACAATGAACAAAAACTGGGAGACTCTGATGATATGTCTAAATCATGACATCATGGTGTGCATTGAGTCATCACATATTCTCCATACTGCATATATATTCATACATGTGTTTGTTTGTTCTCTTGTTTTCTGTGGCTGCCCCTGATTCTTATGTCACAAAGTACGTTCAACATAATCAGGGTTCCTGACAAGCACAACTGCGGTTATCTTGTTTAATGAGTGTTTAGTAACTTTTCTCCATTTTAGATACTCAAGCTACGATTGATCATCATGCACATGGAAATGCACGAGCACATATTCTCAGACTTAAAAACGGGACATCTTGAATGTTTCCTGGTTCTGATGGCATATTTTGCTTTCTGAGACGCAACAGTTTTACTGCTAGCATTACGCAAATGTTTATCCCCCACCAGAAAGTGCGGGCACCAGAGAGACTTTCAATTCTCTGTGAGAGTTGAGATCCTGAGAGCTGTGATGATTTTAACGCATTTTATATCACACAATCTGCATAGTGCTGTGGGCAGAGTGCCTCGGGCTGAAACGTATTGAAACCCAACCAAAAAACTGTTATGCAGAGCACATCGCGCACCTCAAACTGCAGCATCTGCTGTCCCAGCCTCTACTGGCAAGCCACTAGCCAAACACTTGGTAAAGATGACCAGCCTGTTGAACAACTAGTTGCCCAATACAAAATGAATGGTCGTTTAACCCCTAGTGCAGAAATACATGATGTAGTATGGACCAAAACCATCAGCACATTGCTTGCATATCTTATAAATCTCTATAGTAACACCACTATAAATCCATCTTCGTAGTAACACCACTAGACCCCTGCACATTCTGTCTTCGCTACGATCTGCAAGTGATATGAGTTTCTTAGTGCTATTCCCTTGACCAGTGCTCCTAAAAACTGACCCTGCTCTCTTTAGGATGGCCTGCCGAGTTATGCTTGCAACACTAACGGCAACGCTCATTATCCCAACTGCATAGAGGTCTTCTCTCGGTGCCCCGGCAGCTGAAGGAGCCATCGGCCTCGCACCTGCAGCAGCTCAGAGTACAGGCTAATCAAACTGCCACAGCAATCAGCGGTGCTAAATGTCACACCTCATTACCAGCATGTCAGGGGGATCAGTTAGCACAACTTTGCTCTCATAACCCTCATCCTCTCCTCACTCGTCTCTTCTCTCTGAGCGCGGGATTTGTTCTAGCGCGCGCCCCGAGAACAGGCCTGGCCTCATAATTGGAGAATAAAGCAGCGCTTATGACTAACAGAGGGCACGGAGAAAGCGACGTGCACAATTACATATGTTCCAGGGGAGCAGGCCTTATTGTCTCATCACTGTAATCCTCTTTTGTGGCCTTGGACAGTGGGTGAGATTAACAAATGCTCAACATTAGATACAGAGAATGAGCTTCTTGTTCGCAAAATAGTGATTTTGCTGTAATGTTAGGAGTCGAAATGTAATGGATCAGTTAATGGTGTCCTGTACGCCTGGCAGAGGTGGACAGTAACACACTACATTTACTCTGTCGCAGGCACTTGAGCAAGCTTTTAAATCAAACGTTCTCGTGCGAGTGCTTTTAATGAACGATGCTTCGCACACTTGCATGATTTCATTTGCAAAGACAAAAATTGTATTACTCTGATTATCTTTAAAAATCTATATTTTCAGTCAGTGCACATTATGCTCATTTCCTTAACTCCGACTAACGCACATCTAAGGCTGCGTCTGATGGGGTTGGAGCCAGTAGACTAGTAGACGACTGGAGCGATAGACTAGTAAGCAGTTTCAGTATGCAACCACTGTAAACGTCCCGCTATTCATTAAAAACCCCATTTACATTGACAAATTCAGATACTTTTTGTGACACTGATCTGTTTTTGTCTGAATATATACTCAGGCGGTGTTGTGCTGTAGCTCAGAGAAGACGAATCAGGAAGAACTTAATCAGTTTTTACCTCAGAAGTAGCGCTAACTTCTGTAGTGGCAGTTCACTAGCATTAGCTATGTACAACGTGCCGCTTTCTGCCAGTTTTTTTTCTGGCAACTCCTGTTGAATCAATGGGATAGTACAGTATGCTGTGGTCGCATACTTAAAAATGTATCCTGATTCAGAAGCTCATCCAGCTAACGCTCGCATACTGCTTGATGAATACTGAGTATTCTGACATACTAGCAGTGCTAGTTTCAGACACACCCTAAGTCTCTGTTCATTTCACATGACTCGTAACTTCATAAGTCACATTACACAGAAGTTTAAGGGCATAGAATTAGCATGGACAGAAGTGATGCGTCCCCCACCAATATCTATCCATTATTGAATTGTCCCCACCAATAATTTGATCCCCTCCAAGGTGTAGAAAGGGTTAAATCACATTCTCTAACACATAAGGCCAGTGTGATTGGCTGTGTCTTTCCCTGCTGTCACATGAGACTCTGTAGCTACGTTTGGTTGGTAGCAGCGCCAAAACTGGAAGGGAAGCTTTCCAGTCATATGCAAGACTAACTGTTGCAAGACTGAGACACATGGGTGTGAAAAGCGAGTGAGGATGGCAGCAAAAAAAGAAGAAAGTGGACATAAGGAGCTATTTTTCAAAGAAACGTGTAAGTCACATGAAAGGAGTCCATCTTAACGTTAATGGCTGATTAGGTAGTTACATTTTCTCCACTGCAGTCTGACGGGCTAATTTTGTCCCCTCCTTGGCTCTGATTGGTAAGTAACATTTTCCATCCTGTGATCTGACAGCTATTGTGTGTCCTCATATTCGAGCCTTGTCTACCATAAATGAGTGTACCGCCAGCCAGAGAAATTTGAGGGAACAAGAATTCAACGTTTATCTTGAGGAATTTTGGATAGGCTGCAGATGTAGCTGTAGGGTTTGGTGGTACTGACAGCTAACATTTGTCATGTACTGAGCTAGCTATTATGGCTAATTAGCATCAAACATGACATAAATGTGATATAGATTAATGTAATGTAATGTTAAAGTGGTAAAACTTCTGGTGATGCATTCACTGATACAGTCGAATCACAGTAGCACAGCTTATGTAAATAACGCACCAACTTCAGCTGGTTCTTATGTGATTACTCGAGTGTATCTGATAGTGATATAACATTACACAGGGTGACTGGGTGAGTGTTATTACATTTGTAGGAACTGCTGTTTGCAACTGCGCTTTTGTTTACAGTGAGACTTTCACGTAGTTAGTTTGCAGTGTAGTAACATTGTAATCTGATCAAATACAGATTTCACAGCATCTACAATTTAAAGATACGTGCTGTTTAAATACTGTCATATTGGTGAATGCTTTAAAGACAGAACTTTGGTTCAGTTAGCATGTCTCGAAACAAACATACTGCTGCGGCTAGCCAAATGTAAGAAACTCCTGTTTAGATTCAGTGTAAGTACTTTCATAATGTAAATAACTTCACACCCATCAGAAAAGTCTTACTGGACAAACAGCAGTTCACTTGTGTAATTATATAAGAAATGCATGCGTTTATAACCACATGAATAATAACTATAAATGTGGATGCATGTTTATTTACATTTGCACAACTAATGTAATCCACCTGTAACAGTGAAAACATCATCAATAGTTACATTATTATTGCTTGTATTGTTCATGTGTAACTTCACAGTTATTAGAGCCACATAATAAAAACTGGGATCCTTTGTTTTAACTATATATCTATACTTCTTTGGACAGCGATGATATAAGACCTGTAATTCTGCAGCTATTGCACTTCTCCCTCTGAATATTAGTCTTTAACTGTAGTATCCACCCTAGCGGCCACTGGTGGGGTACAAATCATATTTTTTTAATGAATACAATCAAATCTCTTATCAGCTGTAAGGACCTGTTCCTCTTACTCTTAGAAAAACAATCATATAATTGCAGGTCAAGTTGCAAGTGATGGTGTGCTTCTGAGAAATCTCATGGCTGTTCTAATGGTGGCCAGGTTGGCCTTAAATATGTCAGTCTCATTCTAAAGCACTGTGCTTTTTCTGTCAAGTACAATAGCGTCTCTCATTCCTCACATAGCCAGGTAGAACATATTCTACTGACGCAAAAGCAATAGGAGGCAAACAAATCTTTTATGTTTTATTCTTTGTAAGGTACATTTTATTGCATATTATTTTTACTGGGGAAAAAACATTTGCTAGAGCTTACCTGTTAATAACAGCTGCCATGCCTAACACAGCCATGTCTTAGGCAGCTCCTGTCCATCACTCCACTCCTCATTCCACCACCTTCCCCACCACATGACTATTTACAAACTACCATTCCCAGCAGTCACTGTTTTACATTGCTGTTGCCTAGACTTCATTCCTCTGTCTGGGTTAACATTTAGTTTTTTGCAGTAGCCATAAAATGCTATTTTCCATCTGTCTTGTAGAAGATACAGCAATTGAAAAGGATTATTTGTGTCCAATAATTTTTGTTCAGTAACGTTGTGGGAAATGTGTCTGATACACAAAACGACTATGAGTTAGTTAACATTTGCAGCAACATTATTATGGTGCTTAAATCCCAACACTATGGCAGTTATACAAGATCTTTTTCATCTGAAGGCTGAATTTTGTCTGATTTATATATATTATGGTTGCACATTGCAAAGAAAAAGCTGTTTTTGCTTTCTGACAGACCATCGCTGCATAATTTGTGCCGCAGTATTAGAAATGTCGTCTCCAGACTGTCCGGTCTGATTGCGTGATTCAGGTTTGTATACAGCTTTTTGATTGGATGCACAGATTCCAGAAAACAACAGATTTTTCATGATTTTTTCCCCATAGAGAATGAATAGGATGGAAAGGTGCACACCAATCTACTGAACTTCTGTTCAACTGATAGACTCCATTTCACATACACTAATTCAGGGCAGACCCCTGACCACAAACTCATTATTGGTTTGACACACACTGGCCTGTTTGTTATTTTGTTTTCCATCCCTATTTTTCCCCATAGATTCCTATTCATTTTTGGACACATCCAAACTTCGTAGTTTCATTTAACCTACAGCCTCCAAACCGCATGTACTCAATCAGGGCAGATCCACAACCTCTAATCCACAGACATACCCACCCACACTCCTCTATTTGTCATTTATTCATTCCTCTTTCCTCCCATAGAGTCCCTTTCATTTTCAAACCCACACAAACATCATGATTTAATTCAAACTGCATATACTCTCTCAGGGCAGATCCACAAAACACTGACCCACACTCCTCTATTTGTCGTTTATTCATTCCTTGTTTCTTGCACTGCTTAAGATGTGCAACACTTTTCTAGGTAGGTTATATTAGTTCATTTCCATTCTGCTGACAAAGTGGCTATTTGGAATATATTATATATTTCTGCAGAAAGAGGCTAAAGAGAAACACAGGCAGCCTTTTAGGTAAGTTACCTCAGCCCAAGTTACTAGTCTAGCCTTTTTTACTGTGTATCTATCAGCTCTAAAACAGCCTGTCAGTAAGGAGCTAGTAAACTGATGCCATGCATGATAGTGATGCCTAGAACTTGAGTTTATCTAAGACTGGAGAGTAAAAAAAGTAAATAAAATATATTATTTTTTTATCAGCTTTCCCTGCTGAGATTCTGTTGCTGTGCTCTGCTACATGAGGCAGTACTTCCCGTGTGTCGTAGCCATTGCATTGTGTCTTGTTTACATTTTATTAAACTATTTAGGCTTAACATTTCTGCAGCTGCGCTCTGTTGTGTTACAAGAACTTTGTGCTAAACTCCATATAGTGCAATCAAACTAGGTTATTGTGCTCATAATTTATTGAGAATGTAAATGTTCAGGTATTTAATAATGGAATGATTGCACATCAAATGCATCTTGCATGCACATATTGCATGCCTACACAAAAAAGAAGAAGAAGCCTATATATCAGTTTCAGAGGCAGCAATGGCATAATCCCTAGAGTTCCGTTCTCCTGGTTTATTTATATGGTTCACACTAACTGCATGTTACAGTTTAACATGTCCCTCCATCTGCACTGCACAATGTCTAACCGGATTGTTTAGCTCCTCTGCACGTCTTCTGTTCTATGGTGATAATGTTTGACAGCTGTGGCTCTGAGGAAAGAGGGCTGCACACCAGAAACTGCAGCGCTCCTCGTTCAGTTTCCTGGCCCTCGGGGGTTTTGAGGTGGTACCAAAGGGCTGCTGGTTATAATGTAGCAGCCTGTGCTCTGACCAGAGCTTCTGCGCTCCCAATCAAGCCACTTGTCCCTCGCTTCAGTGGGGTTACACTGCTATTGCTGAATACGTGGCTCAGACAAAGATTAAAACAGTTTTGTATTAAAACATATTGTAAAGATGTGTATTAAGCTTATTATAGCTTTAATATTAATTAATTAACTCAATTCATTTGGAAAGTCAACACCCTTTTTAGGGATTTTTCTTCATGGCTACAATTTTCCATGCTTTAAAGTATTAGTGAGGACCTCACAACTATAAAATAACACTTAGACATCATGCAGAAACTAAAACATGTTCTGTTTAGTAGTAATATTATTTGTATTTATCATGTAGTATATAAGTAATGTTACTGATGTGTGGTAAACAGTTTTAAAGAAACTATTGTTGCCTTAATTTTGTGAACTAAAAGCATTTGCTGTAGTGTGTTCACATTTCAAAGCATGCCAATTATACCACAGACCATACAGTTCAAAGAAAGAAACTGTGCCACACCAGCAGCCCAGTCTTGAGTTCACTGTTTCAGTGATGTAACAAAAATCAACGTTTGTCCATCTATTCAGTCTTAAACAGTCTGTTCATGCTAAATTACCAGCAGTGTTTCAGCATGGACTTTCACATTCACCTTAGCAATACATGTATTTACACCAATAATCAAGGGTGTTCCCACTGTAGGTAAGGTAGTAAATCACTGTATAGTGACGTAGAACAACATTTGTGGAATTACAGTAAATTGCATATAAATAAAGAAAATACAACATTATCTGTTTATTATTAGAGATACTCCAAGATACTCCACATTACATGGTACTGTTGACAGAAAACTTTTCAATTATACATGCAGTGTCTGGACTATATACATATATAACTAGAAATATATTATTTTCTTTGGTGGTATAATACTGAAATGGAATGACCAAAGAAATGTATGTTGAGGTTTTCTGACTAGACAAGACTAACATTAATGTTAGACAGTTAGGTTGTGTTCCAAACAGCACCCTCTGGAACTTTACATACTGCACTACTGAAAACACTTCTAACGATGAAGTTCTTATATTTATTCATTAATCTTTTTATATTTTTTAGTAATTTATTTATTTTATTTATTATATTTTATTTTTTATGTATTTAGTGTAGTAGCAGTCTTCAGTTTGGGTCGTCACCAGAGAGTAATGTAACTTACCATTTCAGAATGCTTTCTGACAAAAGTTAATATAAACATTAACTAACCCAAACCCTCCTAATCTGCTACCATAACAACACATTATACTACAGCCGGTTCATTCCAGTATATAAGGTCATCGATGCTATTCATTGCTCTCATCACTGACCTCGAGTTTAAAGTTGGTGCAAGCTACCCCACGCTTCAGCGAGGCGAGAATTCCCCATCAACCTAACAACAGAAGCCAGTTGCTAACAACAAACGCAGCGCGTGAATTAGGAAGGCTGCCAAACGCTTTTTTAAAATAAAAGTTTTTAAAACTTTTTCTGCTTTTCAGTGGTTTTACTTTTGGGTGGGACAAATCTACCTGTTTCTGATACTGGGTGGGACATGTCTCCCTCATCCCCACCGGCTCCCACGAAAATGCCAGTAATAACAGATACACCATTAAAACAGACATAAATAAACATACATATGATACAAAACAATATACATATCCTGTTTTAAAGGAAGTAGATCATATTGTATAAATTAAGTTCTATATTTCTCCTGGACACCCAGACATTGCATGAATTAATTAAATTCTTTCAGCAGCAATCCTGATTTAGCTTAATGAAGTACTGAGCAGTCAAAGCAGGTATTAGATGAATAGCGCTAATAATACTGGGTTGTTTTCCCAAGAAAAAGCTTGGAAAGGGTTAAATAAACACACTGACATTTGCAAAGCCTCTACTTACTGTATTAATATTATTTGAAAGTGTTTTGCTGATAAAAACTTCCTGTCTGGAACAATACTGTGGCAGTTGGACATGTTTTTGTTTTTTCTGTAGGAAAGCTGCATGTGTGCTGTCTGTTTTATTTCAGCACTGCTGGCTTTATAATGAGTTACAAAACATTTTCACCGCAGGGGGTTCTCAGGCCTCATTACGCGCTAGCAGCCCACTACAATGCTACAAATAGCATTAATGCGATTAATACAAAACGTAATAATCTCACGGCTTTAGATCTCATTCCTGAGATTTTAAAAAACGTACATCCAGTTAGCTGTGCCCAAACTTTTGCCTGGTAGTGATATCATGCAATCATGTAATCGCTGTGCATTCGACTGCCTGTCTAATCAGCAGTGCAAACAATTAAAAATCGAGAGGCACCTTCACACATACTTCCTTCACTTACCAGCTTTAACAAGCAGCTCAACAGTCACTTGTATGAAACCGTGTTTCATTAGACGGACGCCTATTGATATTCTCAGACATAATGAATGTGATCGCGTTAAGGTGTCTTGTCAAGGGTTTGTCTTGATTCGCTTGCCGTTGTGAGTTGTATGTATGAAAGGTGCAGCGTAAACGAAGCGCTCTCGTGAAAAGTGTGCTTCCATAAGCCTGCTCGGTGCGAGCATATTAAGGGAGAGGTTTGGCAGGGTCTGACTGGCTGTGCGTGAGGAGCCTGGGAGAGTGAGTGTGACTGGCAGTGGGGCCAGGGTTCGTTAGTGTAGTTACTGAATCGTAACAGTCAGACTGTAGGCCGAGTGTGTGTATGTATGTGTTGATTTAGAACTGAGCTTCCTCCTGTGAGACTGCAACCACAACAGAGATCCTAACAGCACTACAACTCCATTATACAACACACACTGCCTCCCGCAATTATAAACCACTGTGTACTTTTGCCTGGAAAAAAAAAAATCTCGGAGGAAACTAACAGTCAGGTTGGTCTTCTGAGGTGGTAATGCATGTTTGCTGGAACGCTACTATAGCTTTTTTTTGTTTTTTGGCTGTGTACTGCGGCATGAGCACCCAAAATTCCTTCAGCCTTGTGATTCCAGGTTACTAATTAGGGAAAAGGAAAACATAGCAAAGGCGAGAAAAATATTTTGCGTTTAGCATTTGCATAACAATTCCCTGCCCTTTCTGTGACATTTAAAATTGGCCATGAATTTCTAATCAGGCCTTATAATGAGAGACGGGGCAGTGACAGAACCGCATTACCCTGCATGCGCCGCAGCACTCTGCACAATTTCCACAGATAAGTCTCTTGCTCTGTGCACAAAGGTTACCCAAAGAAAATGCCATCTAGTATCACCCTGCAGATAAGCCTTTATGAGGCATGCACGTTCTGCCTAAATTTACAAGCTAGCAGCAGTTAGGCTGACTCATTAAAGAGTTCCACGGTTATGGTTAAACATCGCTTACGGTGGCGTTTACACCGCCTAAAGGTGGCGTTCATGCAAACACAGGGAATGGGAAATTGTTATCTAGTTTGCTGTTATTCTTTGCAAACAGACCTAATCTGAAGTCAAACAAACATACAGCTGAAATAGCCTCATTACATACTGGAGCAACCTGCTTCACGGAAGCATGCATCCTTTCTAAAAAGCAATGTTTACTGTTCTTTAATGTTGTTGTTGTTGTTTGTTGGTTTAGTTGTGCATGTTATTTGTGCTACATCCACAGTGTGGAAGCCTATGTCTATTGGTGACCTCCCCCTTGAGTTCATGTGTTGTTCTGCCTGGTGTTTAATAAAAGAGCACTACTCACTACTCTACTCTGCATCAGTGCTACAGTGGTGTCAGAAGTGGGATCCAGACCCATCCAGTGGTCTGGAGTGGAATGATGTTTGAAAGAACTTCAAAGTGAATGGTGAGAGAGGCAAAGCCTGGCAAAAGCAGATAGGCACAACGGCAAAACCACCACGGCAAGGCTTAATGCCAGAGGCAGAGAGGAGAGGCATACTAGCAGTGCCAGCACAAGGGAGGCCAGCAAAGGTGAAAGTGAAACTGCTAAAAGCTTCAGTGCAGGAGTACAGCAAACATCAGAGAGCAGACAGTCTGGTTCAGGTGAGTCACTGCTGGAGATGAAGCCCTGTTGTTGCTATGTCCAGCTATGCAGGACTGAATGTGGCATGGTGTGGGGTTTTCCACCACACGCAGGAGGAGCCATGGGGGTAAAGTGTGGTGGCTCATAGCAGGTGTTCGCCCACATATAGTTGAAACTTTATTGTTGTTAAATGCTGTTATCCATTGGATTAAGTTGTGCATATGTGTTATTTGTGGTATTCTGTGGGTGTTTTGCGTTGGTGGTTGGTCACCAGATGGAAGCCTATGGCTGTTCCCTGCACTGTAGGCACTGTAGAGTGTGAGATACCTAATCTCTTCGTAATCTCTGGAGTATGTTCACAAATAAGTGGACCATTTAAAGCTGTTACTACAAAGTAGTGCTTACTGGCTTTATTTGCCTTTGGCATGTTGTTTATTGGATTTGTACTCTACACTTTTCAAAATAAAGATTCCTAAGTGATTCTCGGCTTACACATAAAGAACCCCTTACATTATGCAGAGTTGAAAAAACACATACTGAAAAGAACAAGCAAAAATTTTAAAACCAAAACACAGTGAATCAGACAGACAGAAGGACAAGGCAAAAAGAGAGAAATCAATAAACACAAACTGATCAAACACATGAAGGCTAAATAGTAGAGAGGACTCAGTATGTTCAATAAATGATGACAATACTGTGCAAGATAGATGACAAACAAAAGGGACTAATATATGTATGTATATATATATATATATGTATATGTATATATATATATATATAGTCCCTGTCCAAAGAAAAATATGTATCTTTTTTTGTATTACTACCTCAGCAACTGCCGTTTACATTTTGTGACGGTTTCATGATGAATGGACAATATTGTTGGCTTATAAATAATTTTGGCTTAGACAGAAATAACAGTTTTTATTTTATGCACAGCATGAAAATATTTCTAACAGCTGCACATCTCATTTACAAAAAGGTCAGAACGAAACCCCCAAAACAGTAACTTTACAGTAGAAGGAAAAATGGGCTTAACCTTCAGTGCAGAACAGTGAAGTAAGTTATTTTAGACTGCTTTTACTGGTCAGTTAATCGTGAAACTTTTAAACAGCAGAAAGTTCTAAATATGTAGAAAAAAGGTAACTGACAGCAACAATATGCTTAACCCCCCTTTGATATTGCACCAAAGAACCCCTTAAACATCTCTCTCATTTTTAGGAGTAAATGCTTCTCTTAGAAATGACACCTTATACAATAGTGTATAAATTAACCAGACAAAATGCAATCCCAGATCAGAAAAGTTACTTATTGTTGCCTATTTATTTTGTATGTGCAAATTACTACTTTTATACCATGTGACACCAATATATATACACAATTAAAACAAGCTTAATTTTTCCTACATTCTCATGCACATTGTCTTGTGTCCCCTGTTGTGAGCATGCTACTCCTTTGCTATTAGATTGTTCTGTATGCCAAGTTAATTGAATCTATGAACAAAGAGCACACAGCTTTGAGAGTCACACTGTGATTGAATTGGATGGGTTTTTTTGTTGGATGATACTTTTATCCTCTTGACTCTGAAGAGTGCTTGAATCTTGAGTTGCTGCTTCAATTCCCAAACTAACAGCTTTATAATTAACACCCTATTTTGCTTGACTTAACTAATGAATAGAAAAGATGTTATCCTGGGAGACACTTTAAGTAATTGTTATATATTGAAAATATTGTAAAAAGTTGTGATTGTCTTAAAAGTTTAGAAAATTAGTCTGAATGTAATATGATGGTGATAAACCTAATGCTTGTGGATATAAAAAGAGTAAAGGCTTTAATATCATCGCTGTCCAAAAAAAAAAACATGTATGTTTAAAATGACAACTTTTCAGAAGAGAACGAAAACCTTTACTTTTAATATAAGTCAATGTGCTTGGTGATGTAAGGCTTGGATGCAGCTGCTCAGTCATGGAAACCCATTCCATGAAGCTCTCTACACACTGTTCTTGAGCTAATGTGAAGGTCACATGAAGTTTGGAGGTCTGTAGAGATTGATTTTGCAGAAAGTTGGTGACCAGCATCCACTGATTTTACATGGTCTTCACTTTGTGGCTGAATTGCTGTCGTTCCCAATCACTGTCTTTGTTATAACACCACTGAGTTGACTTTGGAATATTTAGTAGTGAGGAAACTGTATTTGTTGCACAGGTGGCACCCTATCACAGTACTATGCTGGAACACGCTGAGCTCCCGAGAGTAACCCATTCTTTCACAAATGTTTGTACAGTCGTGGCCAAACGTTTTGAGAATGGCAAAACTGCTGCTTCAGTTCATGGAAGTGACTGGAACACCTGAATTCAATGATTTGACTCAACTGTGGTACTTATGGGAAACCGTTCGTGATTGTGTTACGGAGTGCGTAGCGCTATGATGTTGGTCAAGGGGATTATGGGAAGGGGAGTTCAGTGAGAGGGCAAATCCAGAAGTGTGAACAGCACATTTACTGACACAAATCAACATGCATTGACTTTGCATGTGAATTTTCATTGTATGCTTACTTTTGTCAGTGAGGCATGTTAAATCTAAATGATTTCAAAACTGCCATCATCACATAAACAGTACTTAAGCTTTCATCTATGAGAGAGAGAGAAAATCAAGCTGCACTCTTGTTTCAGATCTGAAGAACTTATACATGACAGATTTTCCGTTAAATATATGTTTTCTGCTTTTTTTCCTTGATGCTGAAAAATTAATAAAATTAATAAAATTAATAAATTAATAATTAATAATAAAAATTAATTAATAAATAATTAATACAAATTAATAAACTTTTTAAATTTCAGCATAACATGAAAACTCTAGCAAGCACATGACTAGCAAAGACAGCTTTGAGCAGCTGTACACATGTAACATTTTGTTCACCATGTAGCCATGAAGGACAAGTTTTAATTTGGAGTTCCCAAATTTAGGGGTGTGGCTAAAATACAGCCCCGCCTATGAACAGGCACTGTTTTTTTAACCTTAAAAATGACAAATCAATCTTAAAAGGTTATTTTTACAACAACCTTAATATAAAAGTGCAATAAAAACTGAACTCTGAATACTTTATTGTTTTTTTTTTTCAGAGTATGTGGATCATGTGTCTTTTTCAGTGTCTCACATCAGTTACCTACACAGTTCAGAGCCTACAGCACGTCACCTCCCCTTCTCAGTCGCCTGCTGGGAGAACTATATTTATTAAGTGCTCGTCTCAGGGCAGCTCCCCTTTCCAGTTAGAAAGATGAGAGATGAGATGACAATAGCTGAGAATCTGTGTCTTCACAGTGCATTCTGCAGACCAGCCATGGAGACGGTCACTCGGCTGGAAGTACTCATATAGTGGGTTCAGTGTCAATTGACCTGTTCACGTTCCACCTACAAACGCATCCAACTGGAGCAGCTGTTGAGAAGCTGCACTAGTTTTACAGAACAAAGACGGAAATCCCATTTAACCCAATGGTTGGAGTTTAGATTCACTATATACCATTTTCCATTTTCCAGTGTAAAATGTTCTGAAAGCTGAAAGGTGCCCAAGTTAAATGCACTTGGTACATTGAAAGAACTCCTGCTCCTAGCCCTGGTTTACAACCTGAGGAGCCTCTCATCCATATTCATGCATTCTTTCACCAATAACTCTTTCAACATGGCAGACAATGTGCTAACAGAAAAAAGAAGCTTGCTTAACCTGGAGAAAATAAACATGCGTATGTTTTTAGAAGAAGCTTCTCTGCTAACTTTGTTCTTGTTAGGGTTTAGAAGGTCTTGCTATGTGTTTAAGGAGTCACACATTAAATTGCTTCTAGTTAAAAATGGCATATGGGTAAAGCTTAATAGGCTACTGTGATTATAGCCTATAATAATAACAATTATTATTATTATTATTATTATTATTATTATTATTATTATTATTACTATTATTATTATTATTAGGACCTGGCACACACCTAATTATTTCAGCAAGCTGCTTTGTGACAGGAGCCATTGTTTAAAAGCACTATATAAATAAATCTCAATTTGAGCTGAACTGAATTCCATTAGCGGTTTAAGCACGGCTTCGTCTGTATAGCAATGTCTGTGTTGAAGATTAGATTCTATTAATTAATTATTGGAAATAACTGTGTTGCTCTGGCTGTTTCAATAAGAAAATGACTTCTAAAGTAACATACAGATTCATCAGTTACTAAATAGTCCATAATGGCGCCTCTAAATACTTGAGTAACACACTCTAATGTCTCTATTACAGTCTCTAAGTTGGTTAAACTGTTTTGTAATGCTTGTCCAGAAGCCAAAAAAGGTTATGAATAAATCCGCTTGTGGGTGGAGCATGAAAAAGCCCATTTGCCCCCAAATTGCCTGGCACCTAATAAGGGTAGAATATTTTCTCAATAGGCATCATATGTGTCGGACACTGTTCACATGATTCACAACATATGCACTGTGGATACAACCTGCGTTGTTTTCTGCACCATCTGCAGTTAATAATGTTGTTTATGACATTAGAGACCTTTGCTCTCTGATTCACTGCCACTATATTTTATGCACTCTGTAAGTTATTATTTTACAGCACTTTTGCAACAAATGCATTCACCATATCTTAAAAGAACTCTAAAGTTCAGTGTGTGTGTATACAAGGCAATGAATTTCAGTTTAAGTATTAGCGCCTCTACCTGCAGAACCAGGCTCATCAGCTATGAACCAAGAAGGTTCAACAGTGGATAACTGCAGTCCACAACTCAAGTCTTCAAAAGAATGTGGTCAAATGATCCTGTTTTGCAGTCATGCAGCCCAATAATGCATTAGTAACCCGATTAATAGCTTAATACAATATGTCAATACACATGCAATTCTGAATACAATTTCTATCCAGTTGAATAAGGAGGATAATAGATGAGTAGTAGCCATATAAACACCTGCATCTGACTACATTTCCAACCAGTGAACGCAAATGTGACCGCATTTCCATCATAACATTCAACATGGTTGGAGCCAGAAACTGGTCTGCAGAGTTAATGAAGTTTATGCTTTAGACTTTAAAATAGTGAGAAGGATGGATGGCTGTAAGCTCCCAATAAGAAGCTGTTCAGATAATTTTATAAGCAAATGAAAGACAGCAACACCAACTATAGATATCATTAAGACGGATGATGGAAGTTGCTCAAAGCATCATATTAAAAAGCTAAAACTAAAAGCTAAGTTTAAGTAATATTTTACTGCTGGTTGCACTCTGACATTATGCTTGTAGGCAAATATATATATATATATATATATATATATATATATATATATATATAAATATATATATATATATATATATATATATATATATATATATATATATATATATATATATATATATATATAATTGTTCAATACTGACACTGTCACTGGTTTGCTCATCAGAGATTTGGATCTTGGTAAAGCGGTTTAAATAGATTTGAATTGAGTTGAGCTGGCAGTTCATGATGGCCCAATGGTTATCATGTTTGCGTACATTCTGTACATTTCAAAACATAAAGATGCCAATTTTGGTTCCAAAAAAGATTTTTTTCAATTGACAATTCATGTGCAGGTTCAAGTTCAATGAATATTAAAAAGATAATTGAAAAGCTCATTCACATTCACAAATATCTCTTTAAAACAATGTGAAAAAAATTCATGATGAATGGACCAATAGAAATGCTCCAAAATAGCTTGGGAAAAAATCTGGTTTCTTTGACTGAAAGTGAAGACAATTTTTGTCCTCTCCTGTAAAGTTTCTATTTTGGAGATATTGTTTTTCACTGGAAAGCGAATGATATATTAATTAGTATTTTGTTAAGTTTGCATTTGAGACCTAAACATTGATTCTATGCTTGTGATGTTAATTCATAAAAAAATATTGAGTGGTCTGAAAAATCCCCATGGAATTCAAGCTGACGCCTCTGAATGATTTTAAAAAGAGGTTTTCAGGCTTTACAGGGTGCCTCACAACATTTTAGCATGTATTTTTTGTATTTTTTACTCTTTTGAACATGGTTCTTTATGGAACCAAAAGTGGATATTTGATGGCATTACTAATAGAACCTATTGTGGCACCTTCGTTTTTTAAAGTGTAGATCTAGATTGCAGAAACTTACCTTGCCTTTAACTTCATTCAGCTTATTATCTACTGATTTACACCTGCCTCTAAAATTAACCTCAACTTCAACCTAACTAGGGTCAAAAAACAACCTGACCATAATACAAATCTCTCAAGATATAAATGAATTAAGACCAAAATCCCTGATTGAAAGATTTATCAAAACAATTATTTCCAAATTTCTATACAATTATTCTATTCCATCGATTTAGAACAGGCCTTAAACGTGACAGGAAGACTATTCTAGCTACCAGGGAACCATATTTAATAGTTTATAAGGCCAACAAACACTAATTCTGAATCTAAAATGCACATCTGTAAATTTAATAGACATCTGTCCCGCAAGGACAAGGCTAGAGGACGAAGGAGGAACACTTGAAATCACTGTACTGACAAAACACAAAAAACAGACAGGGACAAAAAAAAAGAGCAAAAAGAACATTTTTCTCTTTCACTCTTATTCTGTATATGAGAGAAGCCTCAACATCCCTGAATCTCTCATAGCTCATCTTAGAATGTTCTGTGCCTTTCTATGTCCGTTATATAACCTTGTAATAGATTTATAATTGAGGGGGAGTCAGTTTGGGCCAGATAAGGGTGATAACACTCTCTGTAATCTGTGTCCTGCTCTGTGGAGGGAGAAGGAAGAACATGGTGACCTGTTAACATCCCTGTAAAAAACATCTTTAATGAACGCAAGTACAAGTACACGCATCACTGCAGTTTATTCTCAATAACTTCGAACACAACTTCTGACTAAATTGACCAACTATTAGTATCATCAGACACGGGGTACATGTATCCTCTAAACGGAGCCTCAGTGAAATCCCCAGTGAGGCTTGAAGCTAAATCTGCAACAGTAAACAGCATCAGTAGAAGCCGTAGCTCGCATTGTTTTGGTAGTGTTAAAAGTTTGAATTGCATTAAACATGGTCAACAATGTATTCAGACTTGATTAGGACTTTAGGTTCATGTCTGGGGCTATGGCTTGGGACATAAATGACTTACCTGCACCTCATTGTCTTGTTTAGACCATGTTTGTCAGCATCCCTCCACCCTACATGTGTCAGACGCCAGACCTGGCAGGCCAAAGCACTGGAGGCTTTAGCGTTCCTGCTCATTTAACACTCCTGACTCAACTTGCTGGCTCATTAACAATCAGTTGAATTCAGATAAAATGCTTATCTCCACAGAGCTGTGGCCCTCAAGGAACCCAGTTCGGCATCTCTGCTCTACCTGAGCATCATTGATCAGTTTGTAAAGAGTCAATAACCAATAAGACAACGTGCATTAGACACCATTACGGTAGATTCACAATGATACACCTGTAACAGCATTACAAGCCCGATTTTCATTATTTGCTCAGATTCAATTTCTTAATGGTTCCCTTTGGTTTAAGTAAGTGACTGGACTCTATTCTTAATGTGAACAATTCTGAAATTACCCACGTGCACAGATCTGAAACAGTTACGTCACAGGAATGAATCATGTGCGTCCTGAACAGCAAACAAACTAACCAGCAGAACGAACATTCACTGCGAAGATAATTAGCTCTGAACAGCTCTCAGCTTCTCATTATTAGAGCGAGATTAAGATGAAACAGGGTCAGATGTTGTTTCACAGTTTACTGGCACTAACTACAGGTTCGCTGGCGCCACATTAACACTGAATGATGCCACACGTGAAGTGCAAAATAAAAATCTGAATTCTGATCTGAGTGCTTTAATTAAGAGCGCATGACCATGAACCAGACACATATTACAGTGGCTTAGGCCAGATTTGAAAAGATCAGATTTGTGCTTCCATAGAGCTCTACAGACATCAGATCTGTGCTACATTAGGATAAAAAGAAATATCAGGCCTGTAGTGGACTGTTGGTTCAAAACTGACCAGCGATAGACAAGCTAGAGCAGGGATGTCAAATTGGAGTCCAAAATTAATCTAAATTACACAAGCCTTCTAATTATCTGATTAGCTGAAAAGTTTTCACCCAGAGCAGGTCTGTGATTAGAAACTACAATGAAAATGTGCACACAATGTGAGGCAGAACACTTTGCAAATGAATCTGATAATTGGGAGTGCTTTGAATGAGTATTCAAAGAGAACTCATTCAAAACGTGGTAAAGGATGTGTCTTCTAGAGATTTGAGTGAACTGTATGCTATGGCCATCATATCGTCATTGTCCAATAAAAACATGCATCTCCATTTTTGTTGATTTCTATTTTTCCACATAGATTAAATGCAGCAGCTGCCGTTTACATTGTGGGAGAACTAAATGATGGATGGACCAATAGAAATGCTCCAAAATAGCTTAGAAAAAATATGGTTCCATTGACTTACATTGAAAGTGAAGACCTAAACATCAATTCTATGCTTGTGATGTTAATTCATAAAAAAAATAATTGCATGATCTGAGAAGTCCCCACAAAATTCAAGCTGACGCCTCTGATTAATTTTAAAAAGAGTTTTTCAAGCTTTACATGTGCCTAACAACATTTAAGCATGTTTTTTTTTTTTTTTTACTCTTACTTTGTAATGCCGCTTTCTCCAATTTTAATCAAAACATCATACGCAGTGCAGCTTTAAGACAATGAGAGGGTGGCACAACACAAATTCTGCGTAAAGAGAGCAAAGTGGACTTGCGTGGTCGGTGTTTCTGCTTAACACTTGTTATGTTCCTGTTCTTCGGAAACTACTTCAACAAAGTAAACTTCACAAGGAGATGAGAAACAAGTAGCATGTGACAAAGTTCAAATGCTTTTCTGCCACATCGCTCCAAGTCCTGGCAGGGTTTTATCTATCACCTTTACCCTTGAGCTTTCAAATAATTTAATGAAATTAATTATCAGCATCGTTGGTCAAACAGTCCACTGATCCTGGGCTCTTGTGGAAGCTGAAGATACGCAGAAGAGTGTCGAAGCCACTCGCTGTTATCAGGGATTAATGTCTTATAATTGGTGTGGGTGACATTGACAGTAAATTCAACTCATATCTGATAATTAGAGCTGGGACAGAGTATTAACATTATGAAACGAACTGCAGCAACGTAGTAGGCGAACCCGGGCCTGATCGCGAGGTCCTGTGAGGTGAATCGCGTCCTGCTTTTGAACTTTTAGGCTCTTTCAGACGGATTCTCGCACCAGCAGTTACTGCCAGCAGTGAGGTGAGCAGACAGCTCGGGCAAAGTCATGCTGAGTCACCAGGTGGGTTCAGGTGGCTGCACTGCTTTGACTGCCGTTCACAATAGTGCCCTATAGCCAAAGCAAAGTTTGATCCAAAAGTACTTTGTAATGGAAAATTGGACGCGAATAGGACTTGAACGCGGAGTGGCTGTGCTGTCTCGTTTGCGGACAGCTGTGCGCTGCGGCCGCGGATTAACAGAGATACCTGTCCTCTCGGTGCAGGCCACTCCAGTAACCAGCCCCAATGCTAGTTGAAGCGCTGTCTGATTCAGCTTCTGCTGGACTACACAGTGAATAAGATCAGATTAACATGGTGGCGTATGCAGGCAGGACACCTGTCTGTTGCTATTCTTTCTTTGTCTTTAGCTCAATTTAAAGGACTTGTGGTACATGCCCAGATGTTGCTGTGGCAGAAGTGAGAAGAAACAGAAACTTATTAGGCTGAATAGAGGATTTCTTCCATGCGAAAGTTTAGGCGGCCAACTTGCAGGCTTTGTTGATTTTCTAACAGTTAACTTGTTAACACATCCTCCACAGAAAACACACCTCAGCACACTTTAAAGCCGATAGAGTTTATATGCATGCCCATAAAATGAGGTCTGTGTATAAGCCATTTTATATTTTAAGCTTTTCCAATATGTTTTTTTTCCAATATGCTAAACTACAGTACATAGAAACTGTGCACTGCATTGTCATATGTAAGGCCATATTTTAGTGTGCTTCCTGTAGATGATGCGTTAACTTCACTTTTCACTTCAACAAAAGCTACGAACATGTCATTTAGGTGGTGATGCTGGAATGTCTGTATATACCTGCAGGTGTGCTCAGCATTTTGAGTCTCTAATGTAAGAAAATACCAACAGTACTCATTTTTACCTGTGACTACAGATGCCGTCTGAATTCCAATGAATGCAGGCTTGAGTTTACTGTGGATTTGTGCCAATGAGCATGGCCCACTGTAAAAGTAATTAAATTGTAACATGCGGTTTACACCAGTAAGGCTTCCTTTTAGGCGTATTTGGGATTCTAAGCTGCCCCCTAACTCTTCACTGAGAAGATGAATATTGTGTTTTATTTCATTTAATCTGGATGTCGTCAGGCTCCTGTGTGCAGTTCCTTGTCTGAAGGAGCTAAAGGAACATTTCAATTAAAACTGGAATGTGTGCTTCTGCATGTAGTCCTGTGTAGCAGGGCAAGTTTTCCTCATATTTCATCTAATATTATTATTAGAGTATTAAAGCAAAATAACTTGAATTTGTTATAACAGACATTTCACCTGACAAAATGCTAGTTAGGCATGATATGTTCAGTTTAAGTCAATGTGCACTACCACTAAAATTAGGGGGTCACCAGTTGTATTAATATAAAAACAATTTATTTAATGATTTGTCTATAAAATAATTATGCAATAAACTATTTCCTTACAAGTTTCAAACAGTTCATAGGTACCTATAAAATAAAACCTTTGTAAAGATAAACAAAGCTGTGAGATGATAATTGAGATATCTGTATGGCATTGACAATGAACTCTTATTCTTAGTATTTTAATGACAACAAACTCCACTAAACAGAACTTACAGCTTATTATTTAATATTACTTCCATATTTATGTACTAGCTTTAGTAACTTTTTCCCAAAACAGTGTAAATTGAATAAAATATTGGTTTAAGTTTTGAGTCTAATTTATACATCAGCAAACAGCATTTATTACTAAGCCACTATTATTATGACAAGTGATCTTTTGAGCGGTAGTGTATAGTCATTCTCTTTTCAGTCATATTGATTTGTTTATCCTCATAAACAAATGGTTATGAAAAGGTGATTTATGAGGAAAGAGAAAATTAATAATATTAAGGATAAATAAAATAATAATTAAAAAATCAATAGCACTAGGCTAGGCAGACCTGGCTTGTCATATTTGCTTATAATACAGTTGTATTCAATAATTTGGCTGCCCTTGTATTGTAAATGTTAATATAGGTTCACATCCTCTATCAAGAACACACTTCTGCACATGTACTACACAATTACAGTTCATTGCTGAACTTAATATATTGGACTTATTTTCTGTCTTATTTATTTCCAATTTGTTAAACTCAGAAATGCTATGTTTATGTTTGTAGAGTGGTGGTCACCAGCTATAAGTTCCAGTCCACATCTAACATGTTGCCCCCACTAATGCATGTAATTTAGCTAATACAGGACTTCTGGTGACAGATTGTAGTTGGAACTGTTGCAAGGACCATCTCCAGGACCAAGACTGGTGACCATGTATAATTTATATTTATTAAATTAAATAAAAAATATTATGTTAAAAATATTCTTTTGCATATGGCTATACTTTATAGTACTAGCTCTGAACATAAGAGATCTTGCACTGTAGTGTTTGTTGATAAGGCTACAAAACTAGAAAAGTGCATCCAGTAGGAATATAAAGTATGCTGCTTTACTGTACTTCCAAGATAGAGCCTCAACAAAGTAGGTGCCAGTACAAGGTTCTGCTTGGGTGGAGATGATTGCAGTGTTAGCACGGCATTCTGCCACATATCAGAAGGTTTCTCTAGCAGCATATTCCATATTACGCTCGTACTGAAACCTAAAATCACCCGTATTTTCATATTCCCGCTTTGCGTCTGCCTCTGTAACTGCTCTCTCACTCTCAGAACGGGGAAAAAGTTGAAGCGCTTTTATGCCATTCTCCCGCCATACAGTCCCTCCGAGAAGAACTTGGCACAAAAGATGTTCCATGAATGGTGCTCAGCAACGACAAAGGACAAAAAAGGCAGCAGGAAATTTCTCTGAAGTCTCAAAAAGAATGACAAATGCATTCCCTGGATGGTTATATTACAGCTGTCATTTGATGGCCTCTTTTCCAACATTTTATTTCCTCTGTGGAAATCTCCCCATTTCTTCATTCCATTAGTTGAAAGAGAGATGAGTTTAATGATGCCTGCTCTGATAAATCTCGGGATAAAAAAAGGAAAAAACGAAAGAAAAAACCTAAAACGAGCAGGTGTGAAGAATGATCATTCATTGACCCGAGATATTGAAAATGCCGCAGTGGAAGGACCCAGTGTGCTGTGACTGGATTAGTTCCCCTAAAACTTTTATATACAGGCCGCATTCTGTTTCTGCAGAAGGCTTAGGAGAGGTCAGCAGATATTTTCTGTCGCATGTGGACGCATCTTTTTAGAGATTTACCTCTTCCCTGTGGCCTGCTCCTCCACTTAAACTCCTTGACACCTCCACTGCCACTCTCAATACAGTCGAGTGCTGTGGTCCCTTAGAGTACACGGACCATACCCCTGTACCCTTTCTGCTATGGGAGTTGATAAGAGCGCTACTACACTCTACCACAGGTCAGTCAGCAGAGCATTTAGTAATGATGTATCATAGATGTGAATTCCATTCAGCAACACTTGTCACATTTATATTTGCTACATTCTGACTGTGTTGCTCTATTAAGATGGTGCAATATATATATTCTCTCCCCCAAATACCAATAACAATACTAAACCTTGAGTATTGGCGGATGATAATATTGTTTAATAAATTATTTGGTTCCCTCTCAATATAGCAACTGTTTATATGCACTCACTGGCCACTTGTTTAGAAACACCTACATTGTACTTCCAATTACCGACCAATTGTGGGCTCCATCCACCTCAGAGCTTGAATGTCAAGAAGAACCATTTTATTAAATCATGTTGGGATTGATTTTATTGGTGCAATGTTTAACATCTTGCTGTAATGATTCTAGAGGCGAGAGCTCCGGATGGGCAGACACTGTACGATATTTTCAATCGTGTACTCAGCTCCAGCTCAAACTGTACGACTAAATCGCAGGGTTTAAAAGTTCACAGCTTACGATTCATATTCTCACATAACTACGACCCCATGCTCTCATGCAACCTGACTGCTCACACTGTACGTCCATACACCACATATTGGACTCTTGTATCCGGAATTGCAGCGTAAACACGCAAAAAGAAAAAAGTAGAAGAACCGGGAAGTGGGGAGATGCTCACCTGAAATGCGAGAAATGTCCAACAAACAAAAACGCGCTGCTATTATGAAACACCTAAAAAAGGCAACATGCTTGGACAAGGAACTGGCTGGGTAGACGTGGGCAGTATGGTCCGTCAATACTACAGCGAGAACTGGAGGTAAGCAGCAACATCTAAATTGCACGTTATTGCTCATTATTGGCTTGTGTCTTGCACTGCACAAGCCACAGTAATAGGCAGTGCTTAATTTGTAAAATATCAGGTAATGGAACACTAAAGGTGGGGTGATCCAGCAAGTGGGCAGTGATGGAAAAGGTCCTGGAACACAACATTGCTTTAATAGTTTTTACTAGAACATGGTGTCCTACAAATAAACCAAACAAGAAAAAACCCAAACCATTTCATGTTGCACAAAACCAACAATACATATACAAAGACTGCTGAACTTTCTAATTATTCAAATTACTCCACAACGCAGTCATTGCATTTACAGTCTCCACTCAATTTCGCGATTTGCTCTGCTTGTCTGTGGCAGTTCGGTGTCATTTAACAATTCAAGATTGCACACGTGGCACAGGGTTGAATTGTATGAGCGGTGGACTAACTCTGCACTTTGAAATGTATTTTTATTTATTTTATAAATAAATCCCCATGTTAAAAAAAAAACATCACAGAGGTGCTGGATATAAATAAGTTTCAGAATGCAGGTACTCAAAATACGAGAGGAACAAGATCCGGCACAAATTAAACACGGGTAATAGGTGTAAGTTGCTGATTTCTAGTCCACTTCTGTGTTCACATATGCACAGTGTGAGAGGTTGCGGTGACTCGGCTCGTGGCGCTGCTTCAACAGTGCGATACTCTCACGAGGAGATGATTTTCTTGCGACCATGCGATTTCTAATGGGGAGTTGCTCGTGAGGTGTTAATCGCTCCTCATTACCCCATGTAAATTATACGATGCACGACACGACGATCGGAACTAGAAAAAGAATAGAAAAATCGAGTGAAAAATCGGCTGAAAATGGGCCAAAAATCTGCCCAGCTTTAGAATAACAAACAAAGATTCAAAATAACAAAGCAAGAACTTAGATCTAACATAGGCACAACCATCACAGCGACAAGGAGCAAACAGAGGGTATAAATAGACACACTAACTAGGGACACCTGGCAAACAGGTGGAGACATAAACACCGAGCAGGTGCGGGGCGGAGACTAGTGGGCGGAGACAAAGAGCACATGGCAACCATAAACAGAAACCACATGACAGAATGTAAACAAAAACAGACAGGCACGAAACACAGCATGACATGACACTTGCAGCAGTCGTCCAGGTTTCAGGTTGGTGAAATAGCAGTTATACATTAATTCCAGTGTTTAGGTCTAGGGATGCGTTGATACCTGTTATTTTTAGACTGAATAGAAGTACGAGTACATATTGTCAGCACTGGCTGATGCCAAGTATGACATCCTAACAAATGACCTATTAACTATGAAGTAGTTGTTAGTGGAAATGAGTGGGATGTACCTCAATAATAAAATCATCAAAATCTAGATTTTAATTGACATGCATTAGCTGGCTGTCACATTTAGGAGAGACGAGGAGGCAGGATACAAGTGCAAAGCCAGGTAGCAGTTTAATAAGAAACAAAAAACAAACCCAAACCAAACCAAGAGAACAAGAAACACAAGAAAGTAGAAATACAAACTTACAGACAAAACTACGAAATAAAATAAAGACTAGGTTAACAAAGTGCAACAAACAGGCAACAGGTAACAAAGCTCACACTGACACAAAGCAAGACAAACACCAAGCACAGACAACCAGGGATAAATACAGGCACTATCAATGAACACCTGGAGCTAATCAAGGGGGAGACAATACGATCAGGTGAGGGGTGGAGACAGAGGGTGGAGACATGGAGCACATGATAAAACAGATCCACACGGCAGGGAACATAAACACCAGCACATGGGACAGACAAGGGAACGTAAACAAAGACAGACAGACAGGGCAGATGTGACACTGGCTATGTGAAATTAGTTACCATGGAGAAGAGTGGATTTGGGTCAGAAAAACTGCATTCACTGTATTCACTCCATCTATGCTGCTTCATTAAGAACAACACACTGTGCACCGAGTACTGAACAAACATACTGCACTGGATTAGTATTCACAGTAACGTAGATGGTAGGAAAGTATGGTTGCCACGCTGCATTAATGTAGTTCAGTTAAAGAAAAAGAGAAAAAGAAATAATTACATGTGGAAGTTTGTTTAGACCAGGACTTTGAGACTGGATATGAGTGGGATGAGGAGTTTTACCGAGGGAGGAGAAAGAAGCTTTGAGCTAAGATAGATTGTGTTTTAGCATCTAGCTACGTGAGGCTGTGTTTTGCTCCTCACTGCTTTTGCTATTTATCAAACTCTGAAATAAAAGGCTTTTGCGGTATTGACCAACCCTCTGGCTTGTGTGGAGTTTATCGAGGATGCTACAGAACTTCTACTATGCAGTTCTATTCTGTCAATCAATAAAATCCCATATACAGACTGTTTTTCTCTCCTGTTTTTTCAGCCACATCTCTATAAGTGAAGCAGTTGTAATTCTGCTAGCCTCATCTCTTGACCTGTATTGTGGATGCCTGTGTGTGTGTGTTCGTGTGTGTTTATCAACGGGCTAAAACTACTGGCTGAAAGGAATCTGCCAAGGTGAAATGTTTAAGGTGACCGATGACTTTGTGTCCAACCTCCACTATCTATCTATCATACATTCATATCTATCTATGTATTGTTAAAACTTGGTGGAGGAATAACAGAGGCGCATGTGGCTCCGGAGCTGAATGTTGCTGACCCCTGGTATACCTTATAGGTCACTATTAAATTCCAGACTGTAGGCAGTCTTTCTTCCTGCATGCTCCATTCATCATTTGTCAGTTTCTAACCACAGGGCCACTGCTGACCAGATTATTGCTTGTGTGGTGAGTCATCCTCAGCACAGCTGTGACACTGACATGGTAGCGTGTGTGGTGCTGGTACAAGTTAAGCACATCAGATTGTGTGGTCCAACTACCAAAAATATCCAGTTAAATGTATCTCTGTGGTCAGAAACTGACCACTGATTAGGTGCTAGAGGATGACTAACACAAACCATCTACATGCATCTACAGATGGGCTCTAGTCTCTAACTGTACACCAGCAATGGCTTTTTCCTAAAGCGAACATTTCCACTACAGCGTCTTACGCTAAACAAAAATGTTCCATACATTTGTCCTATTTTTTCTTCAATTATAACTGAATAATGTGATTGTCAAGATCCTTAAACCAGTCAAAATATTGAACACTTCTACTTACAACAACTGCCCTGAGGGGTATAGGCTCCAGGTTTTGTTATGTCATGTTTAATATAATATAATATGCTATTTGCTTTATTAGTCCTACAATGGAAAGTATGCCCAATCTGGAAGCAGCATGGTGTCACCAGCAGAGATATCCCACATATGTGGGACCATCCACTGAAGTGGTAAAAACATGAGATCAGCAAATAAGCATTGAATATATGCAAAGAAATTAAACAAATGAAGAAATGTTATCTCTTCTCATGTCTTTCAGATATAATATTATAATTGAATTATGGGATTTTTCTAAATGACACCTATATAAGCTTGCCATAACACTACATAGATGTGTCACGAAGGCTACTTCAGCAAACCTTAAGCAAAACTCACAGTGATACTACAGCGTGTATAGCATGTATAAGCACTTATGTAGGGTTATGCCAGTTGTCATGACAGGCTTGTATAAGTGTTATGTAGGCTTCTGAACAAGATCCTGCAGTAAAGTGTTACCTTACACATACATGTACATTGTTTACATTTTTTTCAGGTTTTATTTTTATTTATACAACGTCATAAACTGCAAACAAGGGCAAGGTTTGCTAAATGTGGTAGTTGCTCAGGCAGTAACAGCTTCTGTTATGATTAGCTGGGTAGAATTACCTACATGTAATCACATTTTAGTGTTTGCTTGTTTATAGCATGTGTAGTAATATATTTATAATTTCAGACCTTGTAATTCAAAGAACCTGCTGACATTCAGGGAAAACAGAACAAATAGCTTTATTACTCTTATATTGTTACCCTATTATGATTGCTGTTTTTTTTGCTGTTCTGGGTGTCATGTGGGAGGGTGGGAGAGACGTGGGTGGGTAAGTTTATGGAAGTATGTCATTTTGGAGAATTTGTGTATGTTGTCCTGATTATCAGTCCTCCTTTAAAATAAATAAAAATACTTGATCACCAAAAACGGCTTTAATACATTGGCTTTAGGACATCTTCATTAAACATGCAGTGTGACTTTTAAATTAGCTGGTTTATTTTCCCCATAGAACAAACACTTGGACTAGGATTTCCTTATATGTACATGCAGCTAATCACAAGATCCATAGTCCACAGTAATCAGTTTCAGATGCGGATATGTAGAAGTCGTAGCACTGCTAGTTCATTCCGTGTGGTTAATTGCTACTTAGTCTCTTTATATTGGTTTAAAAAGTGGTTAATGGAAATGACCTTACCGTGTCTCCTGGTGTTCTTGCGCACTGTAGCTCGTTTCTCTGGGGCCGACCACCGGTGCACTGTAATTACACCTAGAGAGCCTGATGTTTAATCTTGTCTGAAATAGACCAGCATGTTTTGCATAGGACACTTGGGAAGGATGAATTCACCATTACATCCCATAGAGTGACCTCCCCCCCAGCTTACGCACACAAATAGAAACCCACTCTTACACTTTAATCAGCCAGCAGTGATTAATTAGGACTATCAGTGTGGGATTGTTTTTGATTACTCGCGTCCTATGGAGAGGCACTGAATCAGGAGTATTGGAGAGTGAAAGGTGGAAACAGGAGAGTGAATGCGATTAATTCACTGATGGCTGCTTGTGGCTGTGTCCTCACGCCTAATCTGCCTGTATTTCATTGAGTGTAGTGGGGAGGAATGCCCTAAAAGGATCAGAGAAATCCTCCCATTTTTCCAGCTCGCCAGGGATGGATAATGCTGTAGATGTGGATCAATCATGAATGACCTCGTTACTAATAGGCCAACACGTCCTGACTGGGCTGCATCCTGATGGCCGATAACGAGAGAACTCACTGACTGTCTGGCTCTGGCACTTTGTCATAAATCACAGTTGCGCCGATGCCACGGCCTTTTCCTCCACTTATTTTCCTGCCACTGAACATGCCAATAGCTGCAGCGTGCCGCATGCGTGCATTAAATGAATATCCCTGGCAGCTCTTATAGTCTCCTCTTGCTCATCGGCGTTAGGTAAAGAAGCTGAAATGACAATTCATCAGGATTTTTGTGCCAGAAGAAACCACAAGAGACCTCACCCGAGCACTTAACTTAAACACTCTGGGGGGAATGAATGATTTATGGTGAAGGAGAAGTCTGTCTCTGGCCCACCTCCCACTGGAGGCCTTGTCTCTTCGAGCAGGGTCAATACGGGGCGGAGGGGAAACCAGTAAAGGTGACAGTGCCCAGGGGGGAGCTCCGGTGGTCACTGGACTGGATCCAATAATGACCTGAGTGTGTATGTGTGTTTCTGTTTGTTTTTGTACATTTTCTGGACATTGTAGGAAACCCAAAAAAAGGAAATAACCTTTTCAGGACCAACATAACAGGGAGGACTTTGAAGAACGTTTTAAGTTATTTTTCTTTCTTGAAAGGTTCATAAAATTGTAAGTATTTTAATAAAAGAGTGTGATTTAGTATATAAATACTGTCTGTTTTAAAACATAGATTTTGCATTTTTTTAAAACCTGTGCTAGAGTGGGTGTCCTCCCACAGTCCAAACACATGCATGTAAGGTTGATCTCTCACTCTAAACTGCCCATAGGTGTGAGAGTGTGTTACTCATGTGATGGACCTGCAATCTTTCCATGGTGGGATTGGCTCCAGCCCCCTCGTGACCCTGACTAGTGAGATAAAGCGGAAGATAATGGATGGAGGGATGGATGTTTTAAAACATGGCATTCTCATAGAACTGTCTATTCACTGTAACAATAAGATGTTAAATGTTAGTAAATCTAGTTTATATAGTATAGTAAATGTAAAATCACAGAAAAAAACTGACTGCAGGGTTTCCAGTGGTTTACTATAATATTGCAGTTTATTTACTGCGTTTTGATTTACACTTTCTTTCCATTATAATAAAAACATTAGAATACTGTGACTTCAAAAAATTCTCAATAAATATAACAAAAATATACTGGCAGCTGGGTTTCCAGCCAATTAAAATCATTTTTATGGTGCCTAAACTGTATTTTGAATTACATTTTTTTTCAGTACTGGCTGCAGTGTTCCCAGCTGTTTATCTACAGTGTTTTACCATTGCAATAAAATAATTACAAATATTTTTTTTCTTCCTGACCACTACAATTAACTTCATTAAACTGACATACAAATCAAATAAAAAATAGGCTACATTGAATGATTATGAACACAAGATTACGATTAAAAGAGCACAGTATTCAGATGGTTTATATTATGTATAATGTTGGATTTATTAAATAAAATGGCAACACAATCACAACCAAAAAAAAAACACATGTAGACACATTACTGGTAGGTCCATTAGTGTGAGTGTAGAAACTCCTAACTTGCTAGTACACCTCGTAAATGCTAGAGACTATAGCTCACCTGTTTGTGCTGGTCTTTCTCTAGTCCTTCATCATTGGTCAGAGGACGCAGTCTGCTGGATAGTTAGGTCGGTGGACTGTTCTCAGGCAGGCAGTGATAATATGGTGTTTAAAAAGGTGCTAATGAAGATGCCGGTGGGTGTAAACTGCTAACATTAGCTGAATCCACATGGGTTACCAATTTAAATGAGGATTAGCAAACCGAGCAATTCTGGCAAGCCTTTCAACAACAGGGGCTTCTGACCAGGGTGAGGCTGAAGAGAAAATATTGTATACTCAAGCCCTGCATTGCCAAAAAATTGCCACAGTAATAATGTATTACTTTTCACAGCAATGCTGTATTTTACAGGACTGTCTCTTACTGTGTAATGTGTCTGTATTTTCACAGTATTGTTGTACAGTTTATACTATTCAGCACCAGATGTACATATATTACTGCTGCAACCTCTAGCAACACTACCTTAAAGCCACTGTTAACCTGTGCTTTGTTCTTAAACTAGCAGGCTGTCATTAACCGTTGTCTAGTCTGTGTTGCTAATGATTTAACTCTGGGAACGAAGAGTCTAGCAGTTTAGCAACTGCTAACAGCCTAGGACCTCAGCCTGGAATTTGAGTGAGCTAAAAATAAACAAAGTGTATCAAATTAACACCACATAAAAAAGCCAAGTTAAAAAAAATCATTTGAAGGAGTGCCAGGTCCACCAAAAATGTGCCTCTTTTTTCTCACTCCATATGGTATCTCCTTCCAAGTCTCCCAAAGCTGCAGGGGTAGTAGTGATTAAACACAACAAATGTTTATGTGACAACAAATGTTGTGATGTAGAAATTTTAATACCACATTTATATTAACAGTGCAGTTATGAACAGGCAACTGCATATAACTATAACTACCTATAACCAATTATTCAAGACTATGCCAGGTGTAGTACAGTATGAAAAACTTGGAAATTGTCCTCTTCAATGCTGACAAAATCATTAGTTTTGGATCGTTTATATATATATATATATATATATATATATATATATATATATATATATATATATATATATATATATATATATATATATATAGAATTTCATTTCATGCAATTTTCATGCAATTCACAAACAATATTGTCCATTTCTTAATTACTTCAAGTGTATCAGATGATTTTTAAGAATAAAAATGTTTGTATTAAAGCTTATTTTTGTATAAAGGCTTATTTTGCATATAGTCCTATTATCAGCAATTCTCAGTCCTCTGTCTAAATCTCCTGGTACGACCACCAATCCAAGTTAAGGATGTTATTGGGCTAATTGGTTGTTAGGACACTCTTGCTCAATTGTGATGCACAGCTGAAAAACATTACACTAATAAGTGAGTATAAAAGGGAGAACAACATTCTAGGTTAGTTTAGTATCTGAAGCATCAGCAGTTGATGGCTTGCTGACCGGCTCAAAATGACCAGAAAGAGACAACTTTCTTGAGAGACCCGTCAGTCCATTGTTGTGTTAAAGAAGGAAGATACTCCATTGAAAACAAGAACATTTCACTGTGATCCCAAACGGTAGTGTTTTGAGCGGTGGTGTATCTAGGTATATCCTGTTGCTGTTGCTCTATTTGCTGCAAACATCATTTTTCTATAGCATTTAAGTTTCAGCTGCCCTTTACATTGTGTGAAAGAGTTCCATGTGGAAGGAACCAGCGGAAATGCTCTTGGAATAAAATCTCTTTAGATTGACCTACTTTACAAGTAAAGGAGGGTTTTGCCTTCTCCTGTAACCATTTTGCAGATATATGTTTGCCTTTGAACAGCGACAGTACATACTGTGTATATGGGACATGTGTATGACTCATCACCCTGGATTGACAGAGTATATAAACACGTGTGTGTGTGTGTGGAGAGGGGAGGGGCGTGGAAGGGGGGGTATGCCTGTCCTGTAGGGCATGCAGCAGAGTATTTAAGGAGTGGGCATTGAGTAGTGGATAGTATATGGGTGTTTGTCTGCCTTTTTTTCCTTGTCCTAATAAAACTCAGTGTTTTGAACCCACACGGACATTCATCAAAACATCAAAGCAGAAGACAGAGGTGTACTGTGATGTATAGTGTCGCATGCACAGAGGAATTAAATAGTGATTTTTTGACCCGAATCCCCAGCTGGCTGAAATGCTTCAGTCATATAGAAATGGGCTTTGGCACTTTAAGCGCCGAGCACAGGGCTTCTGGCCAGTCATATCACCTCTGGCTCAGAGGGAGCCTGGCTGCTGAGAGGAGTGAGCTGACAGCCTGGTGCGCTTTAATTCTTTTCTGCAGTGTTGGATCACTGGCTGTCCCTGTCAGACAGGCTCTGTGGGGAGCGCCGTCAAATCTATATTTAGAGATATCCACATTATATATTCATGGATGATTCACAATCCAAACTCTCCCAGCAGAGCTGGAACTTTACGATTCAATTTGCTCTCTTCCTTTTCTTCCATTGCTCCCTTTTATTCGCCAACAGGAGTGCATTGTACTGTTACTTTTAAGTGTAATATAAAACCAACACTAATTAACGGCTAAGGCCGCTCCATCACTTTGTTCCGTGATGACATCCTCATCATTCTCAGTGATATCTCCTAATTTCGCTTCTTATATGCTAAGATTGTTCTATGAATGCAATCAATTACCAAGCTACAAGGTGAACTGAAATAAATCTGTCCTCCTAACCTTGGGTAATGGTGCCTTGGTAATTTTACCCTTATACATCCCTGTCATCACCACCAGGGAAGCTTTCGCAAAGGTATTCAAATTAGGTCATCATCTACTGAGATGAGAGAGGGCTTTTCATTGCACCCCCAACTGCTTCACAGGATAAAACACTATTTGATGCTTTAACTTGAGAAGGTAAATTAACCTGGCCACATAAAATGTTAACTTCAAATAGAAAGTTAACACTAGAGCCGGCCTCGGCGACCATAATTATCACCACTGTATGTGGTAAATAAATTCAGTATGCTTTCTTGATTATATCTTGCATATCATTAGTATTATCATTAGTACAAAACAGGAATCACTTTATTTTGAGGAATATATATATATATATATATATATATATATATATATATATATATATATATATATATATATATATATATATATATATATCATTGTCACTGTGCAATGAAAAACAGGTATGGCAACACTTTACAGGAGAGGCCAAAAACTTTACTTTCCATGGAAGTAAATTAAACCAGAATTTTTTCCAAGCTTGATGTAGAAAAATAGAATTTGACAAAAATGGAAATACACGTTTTTCATTGGACAGTGATGATATATATATATATATATATATATATATATATATATATATATAAAACATCTTTTTAATGGGTGGTTGGCAAAATGTAATTCCTAAAATTTTTCTAGGTAGTGTTAAGTTATTGCAGTTTTAAATTAAGTTCATTACTCACTTGTAGTTCAAGATGTGTTCTGTAGCCTAAAGTGGGATTTTAGTGATTGAACACTTGTATGTAAAATCTATTGACATATTAGTTTAGAATTAAAACATACACGCTTGTAATAAAATATAATACAAACTTGAATCCAATAAAATCTAGAAATTACTTATATATATATTGTGGTTGATAATTCATGCTCAATTAGTTGCTTCACAACTTAATGTTTTATGGAGCAATATTACAATTCACAACATGAGTCTTAGTGATTTTCACATAAAAGATCTCAATTATGTGCTAATGCAATTTATAATGCCTGAATTTGTATTGGATTTACAGTAAAGTGTTAAAACTCAAAAGTTTTGTTCTTTCTTTATTTTAAGTGACACATGTTGAAAATAATTAATCTATTTAACTGAACATAAAAACACTGAAAAAACATAAAAACACTGTCTGGTTAACTTACCATCAGAAGTTTAATGAACAAAACATTTTAGGGATGAGTTTTAGCGGCAGTGCGCAGAAAGGAAAACATCCTTTTTTATTCAACCATCTTCTCTAAGTCGCACAATGTTATCATTGCGCTGATTGTGATATGAAAAGAATATGATCTGACAAGCCCAAAAATGTGAGTCACAGGCGTAGACTTCACGCTTCGCTTGTACTTTATCATTACTCTGATCCAATGCATGTTTCCCGTATCAAAGATAAGTCGTTTGCAGTTGGAGCGCCATTACGTGACCAAGTTTGTTCAAGAAGTGAAGCAGACCGCGATGAGCAACAACAGCCGCAGGCTTCAGCAGCAACTTCCCTCATAAATTACGCTCACGATGATGCGACGGCACACAAGAAGCATATGCGGACACATTTAACAGTGTAACAGATCAGCGTTCAGCTTTTAGTGGTAGCGTTCCTTTTTCACAGTCAAACGCCTGCAGCCACTATGACAGAAGCCTGTCATTGGAAATAGTAGTGATTATTAAATTCATCCTGTAATCCTTGGTTTTTGTTCTATGTGATTCTTTTCAGTTACTCATTTCTAAACTGAACTGGATCTTCAACATGAGCAACTTTAATTAAAGACCTACAGCTACTTTCCTGTCCAACAAATCTTCTACTTTCAAGTTTTTTTTTTATCTTCTTTGTCACAGCAGTGCTGCACAGTTTTTGAAACCAGTTTTGAAGACATCAGCATAAATAAAATAATTCAATTTCCACTGCACAACATGTGCTTGTATTATTACTGTTTAAACCAACTGATAAAAAACCCAAAACATTTATATATATATATATATATATATATATATATATATATATATATATATATATATATATATATATATATATATATATATGCGTGTTAACTCAACCCTTTAATATAACAGTAAAATTAGTTTTATTAAATCTGATGATTTGGCCAGCAGTTCATTTATCACTTTATTTTTGTTATTATGTAAGTAGTGTTATACGCTCTGGTCTGATAGCTTTATTTGGTCCACTAATGTGGAATAAATGGTGAATATGCTTTGATTTCATATTGCTCTAACATGCATGCAGTGGCTGCTACTTTCTCTCGCCTCTGAACACACTTCATCAGTTTTTCACCAGAAACACTGCACAAGGCTGATAAAGCAGAACGTTTCTGTGGTAGTTACTCGACTTGAGGTCGAAAAACATTGCAGAACTCCATTTAATACACTTACAGTGAGTGGCAGGCAAGCATCTCTAGCCATGCACTCACATTTTACATGGCCATGCTTAGACAACAGGCGGCTATTTTAAACACAGCGAACACTTGAGCTGCATGCAAACGTCTCCTCATTACAACAGCAGACAGACACTTAAAGCATGTTGTTACATGTGGAAACTCGTCTTATTATGGCTCCTCTATGACAGTGGAGTAAACAGAGCAGGAAAAAAGCAGCAGAGCTGGATCCGTCTTGTTTTAGTCAAATCCATTAAAATACACCTGGACAGCTTTAATACCTCTAACAGAGCACAGAGACACAGGCTGCGCTGTTCATCCCTGATACTATAATATAAATGAAACAGTATATAGAAATATAGAAAACATGAAATGAGAATGTAATAACTGTATCTGATCTATAATTTTATATATAGAACAACAATGCAAAATGCAAATGTAAATAATAACAGCTACAATTCCATATCATCACTGTCCAATTAAAAACATCTCCATTATTGTCAATTTTGAGTTTTCTACATCATTTGAACACGCCATGGTTGTGTACATTGTGTGATGAATGGACCAATAGAAGTGCTCCAAAATAGCTTGGAAAAAATCTGGTTCCATTGACTTACATTGAAAGCAAAGTATGTTTTTGGTGTCTCCTGTAAAGTTTTAATTTTGGAGATACTCGTTTTTCATTGGGCAGCGACGATCTAAGGTGACATGAAAATAAATGATCGAGTCCTCTATAGAAAACTAATATTTACTAAAAATCTGAGATTGTTTTCTGTAGGTGTAATTGTACTCTTGTTGGTAATTTACTGAGTTTGTTTGCCAACATACTGTGTGCCACAATCTTTGCACAACTCACAAACTATGTTTTTCCCCTATATATATATATATATATATATATATATATATATATATATATATATATATATATATATATATATATATATATAGAGAGAGAGAGAGAGAGAGAGAGAGAGAGAGAGAGAGAGAGAAAGAGAGAGAGAATTCCGGAAAAGAATAAAACCAGACTGGAGTGCTAAAACTTTTGCATTCAACTGTATAAGAAGTACGAAGAGCTTAATAATAAAGATACACATACATTGTAATTGTCATTTCCATGAATACCCAATTTTTCATAAATATAAATGATGTACTGGTGCTGTATATCGTGCTTAATGAAGGTAAAAAGCTGAACAGTTCTGTTCTATGTTCTATCTTTGGCTGGAGCTGCTGTTAAGTGTTACATAATACACAAATCCGGAAGAAAATCTGATTACAAAACTCACAAACAGTTTATCAAACTACCTCATGCACAACATCTCACACTGTTTATTGAAGTATATGGATGTCATGCTGTCATAGCCAAAAAGTAAAAAATGATCCAGACTGTTATCAGTATTAAATTCAAAAGATCATCATGACATGAGGGGCATTAGTGAGTAAATTTGCACATCTGTGGGGGCAGCACTATTACTGAAAGACAATTGTTGCAGCAATATATGTTGCCTTCTAGATGCTTTCCTTTTAAAGGATGTCTATGCTTTTTTTTTAATATGATGATCCCGAGTAACATGCTAGATGTGTTATAAGCACATGGCTGTATGACCAGAGAATGCTAGTGTTAGACTGGCCTGCCTGTTCCTTTGAAAGTATATAGCACATTTTGAAGTGTAATGCATTGACAATGAAGTCCCCATATGACTGTGCAGCTGAAGACTTGCATAAATTTTAAAAACAGGATCGATTGCTGACATCAGTCCTCACTCGGTTATTCTGTTTTGCTAAAGGAGAGGTGATGTGTAGTTGTGCATTTCAAATTCAATTGAACATCATTACCACAAAAATTAGATTTACACCCTTCTGTCTCTCCAAGGCCTCCCAAAGGTTCAGTTTCTGCAGCTCATGATCTTTATGTCTCGAGTATTTAAGCTGTAATAAAAAAGTGTGATAAAACATACAGTAAATTGCCAGTCAATTCAGAACATTTATCTAGCACGTGCCGCGGACAAGAGGGTGACACACTTGAATAAATGGCCCTATGACTTTAGTGGAACAATGGCTGCCTGCGAATGGTGTTTGACGCGTGGTCTGCCAGAGATAGTGCTTCCAATGTTTACTTTGAAGCACACAAATGATGCCCTGAGGGATCTACCTGCTCCGAGTGCAGCTACGCGTGCCCCCGTTCCCTTCTCACTGCTGGCAGGATGCCCCGCCATCAAAGCAGCATGTCACTTCCCTTTAATCACCTCACTGTCACTGTACGCTCACATCACACATAGAATACAGGGTTTTTTATGATGCAAGGCTGAAAATCTAAATGAGGGGAAAGGCTGGCTCACTTGGCTGGCATGATAATAACAACGCACACATGAACTGAAAGTATCACATTACTTTATGGCATTGTATGTAACTAGGGGAAATATATAGTACTTACAAACAATTGTCTGGTACATACTGTGTACATACATAGTAAACTATATACAATATAGATAGTATCAGGTATGTTTAATGGTGCTTAATCAGAATCTAGTAACAAGTAATATTTGTAGCACAAATTGCTAGTTAGATATGTAAATATAAAGTCAGTCATGTGAGAGCTTAGTTTAGTGTTTCTGCATTTTAGTAAATATATATGGCAAAATGCTGTAAACGTAAACATACATGTGACAGAGAAGTACAGGGTAAGAAAGAGTTAGGTAAATAGCTTTCTTACAGTCCAATAATTTGTTCCATATTAATTATGTTTACTGGTCATTTCTATTTAATACTGTACACAGCAATTGCATAGTCACTACCTGTTTTCATATCATGATTATATGCAAAAATTAAACAGACATCCCTCCAGATACATTCTTGTATGTTCTTAGGAACATGATGGAAACTGTACTGTAAAATGAACTGCAACTTTGTGGACAGCCATCATGGAATTTAGTGTAAAGGGCTACAGGCAATTTCCATGTCAAAAACTGAAAAATAACAAAGATGGGGAGTAATCAGCACAGTTCAATATCTGTAACTACCCTGATACAGTATCCCCCCATATACGATATATATATATATATATATATATATACATATATATATGTATACTGTATATTCGTGTCTACCTGTCAAATGTTTTAATACACTACCAAACAAACATTTTAGAACTGTTTTGACTGGTACTCAAAGTCCATCACATGGACAACACACACTCACACCTACGGGCAATTAATAGTGTGCAATCAACCAACATGCATGTGTTTGGACTGTGGGAGGAAACCAGAATACTCAGAGGAAACCCACTTAAGCGCAGGGAGAACATACACACAGAAGGACCAAATATCTCCAAAATGGTAACAGGAGAGTCAGAAACACTCTTAAAACTTTCAATATAACTTACTATAAACAGATACTATTCTGAGCATGTTTCAAACATTCAGACACACAGACTGTTTTATAGATATAAACTTATAAATGTATTTAACAACATGATTGTTCGTTTTTTCCTTTGCTTTAGAAAACATGAGTGAAATGAGTGAATCCATTTCAGTATTCCAATACGTAGAGCCTTAGCTAAACAAGCTCAAGAAGGAACTATCGGGCAGTTTGTTACTGCTGCAGTTAGTCTGCCCACATGAAATTTATCTCCCCCCCCTCGCTCTGAACTATATTCCCATCTCCATTTATAAATGCTAATTTATTGAGATTGGTTCCTGCAAATGTGTGTTCCACCTGTTGACAACACATGTTCTTGCTTTATAATTAAACTGTCGATAAGACATTTTGCATGTGTGTGAGAGAGAGATGTAACTGCTGTATGTTAAAAGGTCAAAGTGGGGACGCCTGAGATTTGCGAGGAATTTAAATTGCAAAATGCACGTAATGTACATATGAGTGCTCATCAACCTGCATCACGCATGACTTATTACTAACTTATTTCACTCGTCTTTATGAGCAGTTTCAACAAAAAAAGGCATTCTTTCTCATTTCCAGAATTAATTTGGGTACGCTGCAGACTACCCCATTGTGCTCTGTTTCCTATGCAAACATCACTGATGTGTTTACACAGTTCTGGGGGCATGGTTGCAGTTGCTAATGGATGTTTAAGTAGTGAGCTTAAAATATGATGCATATTCCTCCTGTTGTGTTTCCTATTATAATTCCCTTTTTCTTGCACCATTAATGAGAGCTATAAATCAGGGAGCAGTGTGTATTGATCTAATTTATGGTGCTGTATGAATGAGGCATGAGTGAACACTACACTGCTAAAAATAAAAGGTGCTAAAAAGGCTTCTTTGGAGTGATGCCATAGAAGAACCACCTGCTGTTTCCTAAAGAATATTTCAATGGATTTATCTTTAACCCTTATAGCCCCAAGCCATTCCTGAGAATTTATTTTTGCTTAAGATAAATAAGATCTTGTAAAATATTGATAAACCTTTTATATTTAAGCCCACAAGGACTCCTTTACTGTATGTGAGTGTCAGTAAGGAAATAAAGGTCAATGGCATCTTCATATTCTAACTCGAGGTTGGGAACAATACAGGACGGCACATGTTTTATATTGTATATTTTATTTAACATGAAAGTCATTCTCAGGACATACTAAGCCAGTGTTTAATGTCCAAGACTCCATCGCTTCACTGTTGCCTTTTGCCTAAGATGAAATTTTGCTCTCAAACACACGGCAAGGACTACAGCTGACAGCCAAAACACACATACCTACACACGTGCGCTTCTCCATAACTCGCTACTGTAGCAGTTGGCAAATGGTCTATAACTGTAAATCTACAGTATAAAAAGTAAAGAATAGATTGTTTTTGTGTATTTTAAGTTTTATATGTTTGTCTTTGAAATTAATTTCAACTCATTCGTTCAGATGTAAAGAAAGACGTTTAGATTGATTTGATGTGGATGGTTTGTAGACGAAATGGTTTGTAGAGGAATTTACTGACTCAGGTTTTCCTACTGTGGTAGTGATAGAAACTAGTTTACCTAGACGTGTCTTCTGAATTGTTTTATGTAACATTAATACTGTTAAATAGTCATAAACCTAAAAAAAGTTTTTCTAAGATTACTGTGAGGACACCCAGCATGTGAGTCTTTGACAGTGATGAATTTTGTGCTGCATGTGATCTCAAAATCACCCTAAAACAACAACCCAGGCATTATGCAGTTTATTCATAATCATGTGATGAGGCATTAAACTCTTCCTATTACTGCTAATTCAGACTCGGTACGTTTCTGTACAAACCACATCAAACCACTCAAAGTCACTTTGAGTTCAACTTAACCTCTAAATTCTGCAGCTGTATTTTAATGAAGTATGAAATTGGAAGTAAATCACTGTTAGCTGTGCTGGGCCTGTGAAATGGTGGACATTTGTACAATAAGCATTGCAATAAGATGTGCAGTTGCATATTAAATTAATTATACACAAAGATAAAACGTCCATACAATGAGTGTGTATGCTTTATCATGTGTTCAAAGCTTTTGTGTGTCCATGTTTGTTCACAACAATGTCATTTTTTTATCGTTGGGATACAATAATCACATATTATTCATTGAAATATTTAAAATGCCAGTGTCTAGTTCTAAAACTTTGTGACTTATGCAGGCACTAAAACTGAGGCTATTCTCTGTCTGTCCTCTTGAGAGAGCAGTTTTCTTCTGTTACTCTCTTTCTTGCTTTCGTTACTCTCCTCGTTCGCCTGCTGTCACTGCCGACTGGCAACGCCAATTCGTCATCCTGATTCGGCCAAAAAAGCAGCAATGAGTCCCCCGATTAGAAGCACTAATGAGTTCTCTTTGCCATGCACACTGCACTGACTGCGGACTGATGGCATCACCTACTGTCGGCTTGTTGTGTCCTGGGCTTACTGGGCTACTTGAACCTCATTATGTAACATTGACATAGTCATGTCATAACATGCCATGCAAGATGTCACAGTCGTAAGTTAGATAGTAAGAATGTAAAGAGCTTTTGCTGTGTATATTTGTGATTTCTGTGTAATACTGGGTAAATCTGGACTGAGGCATTCAGCACTCATGGCTACAAAGAAATGAACATCTGGTATATTTCTCCTCTGTGGTACAAATGGACATCGGTTTGACACGTGCCACTTACCTAAACATTGGCGGTGATATTCAATGATTGCAGTGGCCTTTTTCAGCAGGCTAATACACTCTGCTACACTTACAACTACACACATTGTTAAGAAATGGTTTGAGGAACACGATGAAGGGTTCAAGATGTCACCCAAGATTTCCAATATCTGTGGGAAATGGTTGAACAAGAAGTTTGTTTTGGGGCAGCTACATCTTTTAACAAAGAGAGTTTTTGTAGAATTCTCAGCATGCCTCAGCAAGTCAAAGCTGTTGTACAATGTTACACAGTAGACCAGCAGTGTATTCAGAAGGTGGTCATAGAGTTTTCTCATAGAGTCATAGAGATAAAGAGATAAAGTTTTCTTTATTTTCATGACTATGAAAATTGTAGATTCACACTGAAGGCATCAAATCTATGAATTAACACATGTGGAATTATATACTTTACAAAAAAGTGTGAAACAACTGAAAAAATATCTTAAATTCTAGGTTCTTCAAAGTAGCCACCTTTTGCTTTGATTACTGCTTTGCACACTCTTGACATTCTCTTAATGAGCTTATATATATATATATATATATATATATATATATATATATATATATATATATATATATATATATATGCTATTTTGGAGCATTTCCATTGACACATTAACCCTGATTACATGTTTTTGGCTTAGGCTTCCCCACTTACCACTGGACACTGGAAATAGTCAATAGGCCTTACAGTGAACAGTGCACCAAAGGTCGCTAACATCTCTCCATATGTCTTTACATGCTCCATTCATGTTTGCTTGTCATAAGCTCTCCTCCCTCCCCCAGCTGTTTCTTACTTCCTCTTGCTGTATTTTAAACTGGCTGTCAAGTGCTCGAACAGATTCACCAAAGTGTCAATGAACAAAGCTGTTCATGACATGAACACGAGAGGGAGGACCGAGAGGCTGAAAGCAGCTTTTGTCTTTCAGCGAGGCCACTGACGACGTGACAGGACCTCTACAGAGGCCGAGGAGGTCTTTAAGAAAGGCTAGAGAACGGCCGCGTTGACCTTGTGGCTTGTGGCCGGTGGGTGGCAGCGCTCTGGTCCGCAGGTGGAGCCCGACAACGGCTCTGGTGAAAAGTGGAATAGACTGAATTTTTCCACTGTTTCAGTTTTCAGGAAAAAAAGGAAAGCCATTAATGCTGGAAGATATTCATGCACCGTTCCCACCGCGCCCTGAGAAAGAGAATACCAAAGAACGAATGAAAGAATGGGATAAAAAGCCTGGCATTTTGACAATGCCATGCAGGCATATTAGGACCCAGTGCAGCATTTTTTTTCCCGACCAGCGTTGTTTGTTGTTTTCGTGCATGACAGCACATGCCCATTTTTCATTTGGTAATTTGGCCATTTTGAGGATATACAATGGAAATGGATATAATGAATAGTGAGCAGATGATATCATGACAAGTGCTTAATGCATTCCTGAGGCAGTGAAAGAATAGCAGGAGCGTCATTCTTCCTCCTCAAAGATCCTTTTTTGTTTGTTCACTCAGAGGTGTTCCTGAATGGGTTTAGTCCTTGGTCAAGATCATAGAGTGCAAGGAAAGACCCCTCAGCTATGTTTAAAAAAGTACAATGAGAGCCTAAGACTTAATGTAGACGAGCCGTTAAGCTATTTTTATTTCATGTTTACAAATATCAAAAAATCTAATGTTGTCAGATGTTTTGGGTTTTTTTTTTTTTTTTATTCGCACAGTTTTTTCAACCAAAGACGACATCCACATTTAGACAAGGTGCAGAACAGATCAGATCTAACCCAGCTGTCTAAAAATAGCTTCAGGGTGTGATGTGAAAAGTGTTATAGCTGTTCATTTGTTCATTTGTAATCTACTGAGCATTGCCACTCTCACATTAAGGTCACCACTGCTCACTATATATATATATATGCTTGATTTGCAGCACTGCATTTATTGTAACTTATATATTTAAACATTTTAATGCTGTCACATAACTAGAACTAAAGGGTCTTAACCGGGCTTTCACACTGTTATGGTGGTTGACTTTGTTACTGTTTTCATGCACGACCTGCCTGCATTCATAGTCCTCATAAATTAGGCAGTAAAACATAAAGTGGCATAGACTAAGACCATCATGGCTGTGTAAAAATTAATGAAGCAAGCCTTCCACTTTACCTGAAAGTCTCCCCAATGAATGACCTGAATGCCCTAAACCTCCAGCAAATATATTATGCATACTTTGTGAAATAAAATGAATATGAAAATCATTGTAGGAAAGCAGCATTTGTTGGTAGACCAAACAGCATTACTAAAGTAACTGAAGCAAATAACACTCTAAGGTTATTAAAGTTCACAAATGAATGTTAATGGACGCATTTCTTCTCTTTTTTTAAATAAAAGAGTTTTATGTAGTACTGTACACATTGTTAAAGTTCTACCTACAGTCATTGTTCATTTTATTAGTTCCACTTACCATATATGAACACTTTGTAGTTCTATAATTACAGACTGTAGTGCATCTGACTCTCTGTATACTTTGTTAATCACCTTTTACTCTGTTCTTCAATGTTTAGGACCCCCACAGGACCACTACAGAGCAGATAATATTTTAGTTGGTGGGTCATTCTCAGCACTGCAGTAACACTAGCGTGGTGATGGTGTGTTGCTGCTGGAGTTTTTAAATACTGTGTCCACTTACTGTCCACACTATTAGACATTTGGTCCACTGCGTAGATGTAAAGCTCATCTGTTGCTGCCCAGTTTGTGTTGGTCAAATCACATTTGCCATGCTGCCCTGCCAGATGAGCTGAATGTCTTTTATGCTGGCTTTGAAATTCTCAACAGAGAGTGACCAAAGAGGGTTCTGGGGAGTCGCAGGAGCCGGATGTCACAGTTTCTTCTGCAGAGGTGAGGACGATTCTGGACAAAGTGACCCCATGAAAAGCAGCAGGCCCATATAACATACCTGGTCACGCACGTCCAGATCATGTGCAGCAGAACTGGTTGATGTTTTTGCAGACATATAGAACCTTTCTTTAGCCCATGCTTTAAGACAACCACAATTGAGCTGCTATGTAATGAAGTGCTTTAAAAAACTCATCGTGGCCCATATACAGCACACCATAGCAGACACTCTGGACCCCCTCCAGTTCGCTTATCGACCCAAAAGATCCACATAATATACCATCTTTACCATTATCCATACAGCTCTAGAACACCTGCAGAGCAAAGACAGCTACATGAGAATTCTGTCCATTGACTACAGCTCAGCTTTCAAGATGATTATAACACACAAGCTGACTGAGAAGCTCCACACTCCTGGTAACACCTGCTTTGTGTAACTGGGTGCTGGATTTTTTCTGACCTCCAGTGCACGGATCATAAACACAGGGCTTTGTGCTGGTCCTATGCTGTACACCCAGTTCACCCATGACTATGTTGCTTCCCAAAGTAACCCCACCATGATCATATTTACTGATGTTACCACTGTCAGGGAACTGATTACTGGGGGTTGTCAAGTCAAGTCAAGTCAAGTGGGTTTTTATTGTCATTTCAACTACATACAGAGTACACAGTGAAACGAAACAACGTTCCTCCAGGACCATGGTGCAACATAGACAGTGCATACAGACACAAGTGCAACACAAACAAACAAGTACGGACAGACAACACAACACAGTACAGACAGAGAATAATAAATAATTGCTGGTTGTGTGCAAATTGTGCAATGTGTAATAAATAGAGTCCAGTGAGGTAGTAAAGTTATTAGTGCAATGCTTTGTGCAAAAATGCTTCCCTTTTTTTATCTGGGGTAAATGGTTGGAGAAAGGGTTATGAGACAGCCAACATTTAATCTCTCCTTAAATGGTGACGAAACAAAGGGGAAAACAGATCAGCGAAACCCACTGCTTCTTCATCAGATAGCAGTAGAGAGAGTGAGCGCCTTCAAATTTCTAGAAGTCAACATCAGTGAAGATCTCACTGACTGAGTGTCCTGCGAAGACTTGAAGAAAACTTGAATTCTGAGCAAGTCAATCTGGTATAGAAACTGCTCCACCCAGAACCACAAATCTCTGCAGTGGGTGGTCAGCACAGCCTAGGCAATCTCAGGAACAGCCCTCTCACCACTAGAGGACATTTACCACTCCAGCGTCCTCAGGAGGGCCCACAAGATCATCAAGGACAAAACTCACCCTCAACACAACCTCTTCACACGTCTCCCATCTGACAGACGATGCAGGAGTGTGAAATCAAGGACCACCGGATTACATAAAAGTTTCTATCCCCAGGCCATGAGGGCTCTGTACACCTCACACCAATGCCCCTCTGTCCACCCACCATTTCACCCCATGCTCCTCTGACACAAGTATCTGACCAGCAATGTTGGCCTCATGCTCATTCCTCTCTTCCACAAGATGACCACTAGAACATTACACACAGTGCACTGCACATTTTGCACAAATATACTGGTGAATTTAATGTATCACTTCTGTAAATAACAAAATGTATTTATATTACATTATTCATTAGATGCAAACATATACAGGCTGTACAATATATAATATAATATCTTAATATACACATAGTTTCTTTATATATATATATATATATATATATATATATATATATATATATATATATATATATATATATATAGGTTATAGTTCACCTTTTTTATTCTTTGTGTGTTCTGTTTACATAATTGTCTTATTTTTAAGCTACTGGACTATATGTGGAATTCTCTTTGTGAAAACAAGCCAGAAAAGACTCAGATGGCAAAGAACGTTATGCATTTCTGCCCAGAGCTTCAATTCCGTCCTCTGAAGAACATAGAGGCACTAATATTATCTCTGACAACTTAACTGATGTCCTCGTAAATGTGTGTAGCTCTGTGATGGTTAACAGTGATAACGTGACCCTCCCGATTCATCATGTGCTCTGCCAAAAACATCAGCCAGACATGCAGGAAATAGAAATAGGTTGTATTTTAAGAAGGTTTTTCATGTATAAACCGAGGCTCAGGAAGGAATCTTTTGAGAACACTTGAATGCAGGATAATTGTCGGACTGTCAGGTATCAAAATATCACGTATACTTTGATGTTCAGTATCAAAGACCTTGCTGAAAAACAATTTAGGTTTATCAAAAGTTGTTTATTTTTAAAATCCTGTAGAAGTTCTTATAAAAACTCAACTTTGTGGTACCTAATGCACAATTATTTCAAAGCTTAAGGTGCTATATCGGATTCCTGGATTAAAGTGTTTACTTAACAGAGGATTTAGCTTTTATCTCCACACTGTGATATATCTGTACTCTGCATCTACATGGCATCACATCCTGCTTGTGGAAAACAAGGTGCCAGTAATAGTAATTATTTATTTCCGTTGTCCAGTCATTGTTGACAAAATCATGATTCTAATTCAGACTTTTCATTTTAACCAGGTTTTTTACTTATTTATTTTTTTTGCTTAGAACAAATGTAGCAGATACGATGAATTGTTCATTAAGTGCTTCAAAATAGCTTGGAAAAAATTCTGGTTCCATTGACATACATTGAAATGTTAAACTATGTTTTTGGTCTCTCCTGTAAAGTTAGAGATATTTGGTTTTCATTGGACAGCGACGATATGTATGTTCTTCTATAGCTATGATGTAATATCTGTATCAGTAATACAGTAATACACTAATTTAACTTATTAATCTAATTAATCTACTGGTTTGTTGTTACATTTTCCTCCACAGTGCTTTTTTTATGTGAAACCCAGTCCTTGTGCTTTACCTACACATATTCAGTTGCCTCACCATGGCCAAATCTGTCTTTACCTTTTCACCATTAGCCCCTTATATTACTTGATTGTGAATTTGTGTGTTTGTTTTTCTGGTCTTGTGATGGTGGTTTGGTGGTATTGTGGCTGTATTTGTGAATATCTAATATAAATAGGCTGATTCTGGATTTGTTCTCCGTGTTCTCAGTTTTTTTGGTTTCTCTGTATCTTTGAGGTTTGTTATTGTTCTTAGTCCTTGTGTGTGTTAGTCATGAACTCTTGTGCTCTCATCTTCTCTGCCTGCACTCTGACTCCTGGCAGTGTTAAGCTGAACTCTAATAAACAGACTTGGCACATGTATCCACCTCCCTCGCCTGCTCCCTGATCAAACACTCCTATATTTAATAATGATGATAAAAACCCTACACACTTCTGTATCTAAAACACTATATGTCAGTTATAAAACACAGAAAATGTCAGTACGAGACTGTGTTCCACATGGGACGTCTATAAATACTACAGATGAGCTAGACTGTGGATATCTATAGTTCACAACTTACAAAATAAGTACAAATAAAATCCTGCACTCGGCTGTATTAAACACAAAGACGGAGTGCGGTTCTTCCTCTGTCCCCATCCGCCCTTAGCAACAGCTTAAGCTCAAAGATCAGGCAGTCATGAATAAATAACAAAGCCTGGGGAAACCGAGGAACACACAGAACTATTCCAAACCATATTCTGCCTACCTTAAACCTCCTCGGGCGTTCACCAACCAGCACTAACCTTCTGAAAACGCTCTTTCAGCATACGCGTACTGCTGAAGTGCCTAGTTTTCCTAAAAAAGCCCACGCTTATATTTCTAAAAATATATTTCCACCAGCCATCTTTAGCATGGAGCATTCAGGGGCAGCATGTAAGTAACAAAGGCTACAAATGGAAGACATGCTGTACATACACGGCATGGAATTCTATTACACAAACCACTTCAGAACAAATGGTATTTGGCCTGTTGGATTATAGTCTGCTCTGTGCACAGTGCTGGCATCATTGTCGCCTATACTCAGTGCTTAATAATGACTGAGGACTTGGAATGGTCTTCATAAAAGCACATTAAAATCAATTAGCCCTCTCCTGCTGTCCAAGCACTACAGGTCCCTCACACAGGGCACCAACAGCCATATGCTAAAGCTATTCACATATGTCGCATGTGAGGACTTCACAGAGCCCTTGGGCTCCAGAGGACAGGAGGAAAGGACAGGGGCTAGGAGAAAGAGAGAGACAGAGAGAGAGAGAGAGAATAGCCAGTGTCATGGAGACTGGAATGAGGGAAGCCAAGCTGAGGCAGATGGAGATGTAGCCTGCAGTAAGCTCCTCTCTACTGGAGTCAGGCCACTCTAGAGCTGGCACATCTTTCAGAGGCATAATGCTTCCTCGGGCTTTGCTCTCCGCTCAAAGCCAGCCAACATTGCTAACATACATCTGTTTATGTCCACAATTAGACCAGAATAGAGACAATAAAAAGAACCAGTAAAATCCCCCTTTACCTTCTCAGTTCAAATTAATACCGTCCTAAAACTTATGAACACAATGATTTTGTTTTTGGTGTAATCTGAGTGTTTTGGCAAGCAGTCATACTGTTTGGCCAGTGCCTGTATGAGCAATACAACATGAAAAGGAAGGTTGTCACCAGTAGCTCCTGCTTGCAACCAAATAAGCTGCAATTTTTCTTGTGCAACTGCAAGTGTTCACGTTTATACACCATTAGTGCACAATAAAGAAAAATATAAGGCAAAGCTGTGAATCAAACAGGCTGCAGGCTTTAGCACTGGCATTATCCTCCACTAAAAAGTAGGAACAGTAGTGAAATGACCGTTGTTGTTACAACCAGTGGTCAGCGCTTTTACTTTATGCTATCAGATATAACAACGTGACTAGAACGCAACTAAACCGATTATTTGGTTGGAACTGACTAACACTTCGTTATTCTAACTATATTCTACCACAAAGTGGTTTTAAAAAAAAAACATTATTTGTTTTTTATTACATTCTATGTCTGCGCTCTCCTCTGCGATCAGCGTGTGCTGCCAGTTCATATGTCAGAGCCCCCCTGTGAACGGCGCAGATATAATGGGTCTGGTTCTCTATGATTCAGTCAAGCAGACGGAGGGCACAGCCGGGGCAGCCTCAGAAACCCTGCATGACGCGCAAAGAGCCAAGGCAGGGTCCGAGCATACAGGAGTGCTCATTGTGCCTCAGGATAGAGCGAGGCAACGGAAGGAGTGACCGCACATGAATGGCCTCTGTATGTTGAGAGGTGGAATAAGCAGTTGAACAGCAAACACTGGGCCCAGGGTCTGGCGGGCTGGGCGCCCCAGCTGTTCAGCGAGAGAAAGAGAACACCGGGGGTGGAAGAGGGTCAGGGATGCTCTGAGGACACAGCGGCTCTCTTTCGGAAAGCCTCAGTTGGTCTGCAGAGCCGGCAGACACACAAAGAGGAGCATTTAGTATGTAAGAGCAAAGAAGAGCGGATAAAGGGCATTTGTGTGCGTGTGGAATAATAACGAAGCACAATCAAGGCCTCATTCACAATGAATTAATACAAACGCGCCACTGAGCCAGTCATTAGACATCCCATGCAAAAAGGAATACATTGAAATATTGGATGGAATGACGGGTTCACATTTTAGAATATTAAATAAGATACAGTACAGTCAGAAAGAGGTTGGACGCCTTTCATTTGTTTAGTTTTCAGTCAAAAACCACCATTTGGTTTGATGTTTGTAAGAAAAGCAGAAAAAAATGAACAGAATAAAAATTAAACGGAAACTACATTTATACGCAGTTGTCAGTATTTAAGTTGTGCACTGTTTGCCTTTACTGCAGGCATCATTCTTTTTTCCACACCTCTGAAGTTCAGTCTAAGAAGCCAGTTGATTTGTCTACTTTTCACAATTCAGGTAACAGCATTCATTGACGCTGAGGTCTTGACTCTGGGATGGACAGTCAGTTGTTCTGAGGAAATTTTCTCAGTCAGGGCTGCTTGATAGCTGCACATCCTTTCAGACTTATATATGGAGTTGTCTTCTCACAGTGGAAAGATGGACAGAAACATCTGTGAATTCTTTCAGATCTAAAGTGAGAGTCGCAGAGACCAAAAAGTAAAATATTAAAAATGTCTGTATGATACTAACCTTCAGTGTTATATTGAATATCTAGCAAAGGCTAAATTAACAATGTGGGATATAAATATGATACTACACAGATTCAAAACCAATAAGCAGAAGAAGGAACATGTTCATGTATGCATAAAATGAATGAATGGATTACAGACAGTTATAGTCAGGAGGTCTAGATTGTTAAATTTTGGTTATGCTGGATTAGTTTTAGCTCACTGTACTGTTGTGTGGGTGGGACAACAGAAATCAGCCTATTGATTGGTTAGGAATGGACGTAACCCAAGATTAGGGCCACTCAGTTTTACATTTCTGCTCCCTAGAGCTTTAATATCTGTTAAAGACAAAAGCGTTAAGTACTGTTTATATAATAGGAAAATTTTGGTGGGCTTCTAGATCTTGCATGGTTGTTTTTAATAAACTAAAAAAATAGAGACATAAGCTTTTGATATGACAACGAGTGTCACAGGCCAACCCTGTAAAAACCAAACCTTTCTTCAATTCATAGACTTCGCTCCTTGTGGCCTTGTGGAAAGATAAGAGCCTTAATAAAAATCATAATTCACACTCAGAGCCATTATTGCCACTCTTTTAAGAAATGTTGAAGGGCTCAGCAGGTTTTTCTACCTGCAGCTGAAGGCTTCTCATCATTGTTCCTCTCTTTTTCTGCCTCTTTTATGAGGACTGGCAGGGGGTCCTCTTGACCTCTTCCTCCCCTGAGCTGTTCTGACTTCCAAGGAGCTGTGGGGGGTGGGGGCTTGTCCTGAATGGGCTCTTCAGAAGCTTAGTCTTTGTCCAGCTCCAATCAGGCATCACTCTTAGAGAGCATGTGTTCTCTCGGACATGAAAATGCCAAGTGCGACTCTGAGCATAATTGGAGGGATGTGTTCATTCAGCCTTACGTTGCAGGCTGGGGCCCACACGCATATAGCCTAATCTAATACTGGAGGCAGGAATTTATTCAGAATGTCATTTATGAGTAATTTGGTTCCTGCCAAATGAGATTCTGGTAGGACTTGGAAACATTAGAAGAATAAATATTGAATGCTATAAGTCTGTCATCCTTTTGGCAGCAATCAAGCCCAGTGTATGAGAGTAATGGATTGATCAAGTGATGGATTAAATTTTTTATTAGGGTGCCTAATCCATCTGGGATGACAGTGCACACTGTATATGGCATAATTCTAAGATAGCAGTTACACTGAGAAACTGAAGTAGAACAGAAGGCACTAGTAACGACTTCATGATACGGTGGATAACAACAATGGCATAGCAAGGCATGAGGAGTGCACCTTTTAAGGCTGTCTGAAAGGTAATAGAGACAAAGCTACACTGAAAACCACCAATAAATGAAAAGTAGATCAATTACATTGAAGAAGTCATATAATTTTATTAGTGTACTATGTGAAATATTGTGCTAATTTCAAAATGCACCGCTGATCTATCTAAAGAAGGCCAATATATTTCAATAAATATGGCCACAGATGAGGGGGGTGTGTAAAAAGCTGTTATTAGAGAAGCAGGAGCTGCGGGTTAGGACAGGAGGGAAGCAGAAGGGTATTCTCTAATCAAATCTGCTATCCCAGCCTGGCGCTAAATGATGGTTTTACCTGCACTGAGTTGCGACAGTAATCTGAGCTCAGGACAGAGCCAGTGGCATCCTGATTAAAGACATTATTCACAAGCTTTCAATGGAGTGGATTTAGCGTGCTAATGAGTGCAGGCCTGCATAATCTCTATTAATGTGCACGGCTCAGAGGATGCACAATGACACATAGGGGACAACATGTATGGAATCAACACATACAGAGCTTTCAGGCTGTCATTGGTCAAGTCCTAGCCAATAGTCTCTCTCTATATCTTCAGAGTAGGACTACAATACTTTATCTTCTTAATCTTCTCTTATAACATTTCACAAGATGGGAGAATACAGAGAGAGGAATCTTCAACCATTCCTCTTTACATTCCTTTATAAGTCGTTCAGAGTCCTGGGTCCTCTCCTATGCACTCTCCTCTTCAGCTCACCCTACAGATTTTCAATTGCGTTGAGGTCTGGGGACTGAGATGGCCATGGGAGGAGCTTGATTTTGTGTCTAGTGAACCATTTTTGTGTAGATTTGGCCACATGTTTAGGGTCATTATCTTGCTAAAAGACCCAGTGAGCACACATCCTCAGCTTTCAGGCAGAGGCCACCGGATTTTGATTTAAAATATCCTGGTATTTCAAAGAGTTCATGATGCCATGCACCCTAACAAGGTTTGGAGGAGGAACAGGCTCACAGCATCACTAATCCTCCTCCATACTTCACAGTGGGTGTGAGGTACTTTTTTGCATACTCATTTTTTGTGTTATGACCACTTAGAATGTTTGTTGCCAAAAAGCTATATCTTGGTCTCATCTGACCAAAGCACACAGTCCCAGTTGAAGTCCCAGTACCGTTTAGTGAACTCCTGACATTTACGTTTATGCTTGTTAGTTAAGACTTGCATGCCTTCTAAACAGCTTGTTGGCATGTAGACCCCAAGATGCTACTCTTTGATTCAATTCTCTAACAGTAAGCTTTGAAGAACTTCTTACTTCTCTTACTCCTCCTTACTGTGCGTGAGGGCAAGATAAACTTGCGTCCTCGTCCAGGCTTGTTTGCCGCTGTTTCAGTTGTTTTAAATTCTTGATGATTCCTCTGACTGTAGATATGGCAGGTGTAGGCGAGTGGCTATTTTCTTGTAACCATTGCCTGACTTATAAGGTCGACACACATCTGCCTTATTTTAATAGTGTGTTCTCTTGTCTTTCCCATATTGAAGAGTGGATAAGAGAAATAGGCCCGTGTGTCACATTAGGGAAACAGGGAGTGATGAATTCCTAATTAAAGGTTCTGAGATACTCTGATCAACTGTATAAACTACAGTAGAAATTACAGAATAATGTGGGGAATTAGGGGTCCAGGGTAGTACTTGGAAGTCTTGGCCAACTCTTCCAACTAGTAACATTTCACATTGACTTGCTGAAAGAGTTTATTCGCCCCAGGAAAGACAATCATCATGTATGGGTGTATGTGATCTGCAAGCATGGATTCATATCATCGCTGTCCGAGGGAAAATATGTATCTTTATATGTATTTTGTCGATTTCTATTTTTTTATAGCAAATTAATGCAGCAGCTGCCATTTACATTGTGGGAAAATTTCATGATAAATAGACCAATAGAAATGCTCCAAAATAGCTTGGAGAAAATTCAATGTGAGTCAGTGGAACCAGAAAGTGAAGACAGTTTTTGGCTTCTTCTGTAAAGTTGCCATTTTGGAGATACCATATCCAAATCCATTGAGAGTGCCTTCCACATAAATAAATCAGCCCAGAGAATGCCACAAAACATTCTCCACACCATAGCACTGCCGCCGTTGAAAGTAGAATGTGGTCATAATAATGTGACTCGACTGTGTATTTGTGAATAATGTATTCATTTATAACCACAGCGGAGAATCCTCTGGGACAATGGTACCCTTTAACTGGAGGATGCAGGAGCAGTCTAGCTGTCTGGGGAATTTCTGCATCCCTCCATACAGAACCTCCTTTGTACGTTAACATGACTCTGCAGTAAGAATAACCAGCACTGTATAGAAGTTATGCGAACACTATGGTTCTTATTAACCACAGGACTGACATAACACGGATCATTATAAAAGACTTTTTCAATCGAGGCATCTCGTTAGGAACAAACCGTCCAAATGAAATAAATAATTTGCAGACTCAATTGCATAATAAGCCTTTCAGCCCTCTCAGCTGTGTGGAAATGAACAGCAGACTCAGCACAAGAGAGAAACTGCAGCCCTAGATTCTTCTCTTTCTACCTGTCAGCTCCACACTGAGCAACATCTGCGGCGGGCTGCTCGCGCTGGCCTCTCCTGCACACTTTAGCTCCGCTCCTCTGTCCCCTCCTGCATGATTCAGCCAAGACAGCACTATCGCCGGCCCAGTGAGGAGCCAGCACTAAATCTACCTGCTCTTCAGAGACAAACGTGTGGAGGAATGTACTGCCGGGGGTCAAAGGGAGAAGGGGAGCATATGCCTGTCTAACTTTAGGCCCCAGAGAGCAGGGAGAGGACAGAGGGGGGTGGTGGGGGTAGATGTCCCTCCAGCAGGACAGCACACGCTTTCCTCATGGACACGGTCTGTGGTCTGGCTCCCAGCATGCACCGGGACATAAGCACAGCACAGGTGGCACGGAGAGTATTAATAGCCACTGCCTTTAGGACATACACCAGAGACAGAGAGCGTGAGCGAGAGAGGGAGAAAGAGAGAGCGATACAAAGGCAGAGAAAGGCAGGGGGCTAAGGTAGTGAGAAAGGTAGTGAAAAAGAACAATGGAAAAAAGAGATACGCAGAGACTGTGAATGTGGGGACAAAAAGAGAAAGAGAGAGAGTGAGACAGTATGATGAGAATTTAGAGCAAGAGAGTGAGAAAGAGAGGATTGAAGTTAGGGAGAAAGAAAGAAAGAGAGATTTATGAAGGCAAGAAAGAAAGAAAGAAAGAAAGAAAGAAAGAAAGAAAGAAAGAAAGAAAGAAAGAAAGAAAAAGAAAGAAAGAGTGGGTTAATGCAGTGTGTGGGATGCCCCCTGCTATTTGGGGGATCCCATGTTGGCTGGCTAATGCAGTGTTGACTGGCTGCTAATGCATTCTCTACTGTAGTGCTGATGCTTCAATGGTAGAAAAATCTTTGACAGTTACTCTTCTGGAAATTTCTTGTGAAATTGGTTTACAAGCTTCAATATTTGTCACCTTGTTAGTAGAGTGGACAAAAAACAAAAAACAAACATGTTAAAAACTAAGATGATCTCCAAGCAGTTTAATGTTCCTGTTACTACAGTTGCACATACTATTCAGAAGTTTAAGGTCTAAAGGACTGTAGCCAACCTCCCTGGACGTGACTGCAAGTGGAAAGTTGATGAAAATTAAAGAGACGGATAAGACAAATGGCAACTAAACAACTTACAAAAAGATTAGAGTTGAACTCCAAGGTCAAAGTACATCACTGTCAGATCTGTCACTGTTTAGTCAAAGTGGACTTAATGGAAGACAACTGAGGAGAAACCACTGTTGAAAGCAAAACATAAAAAAATAGGAATTTGTGTAGGATACAATGAAATTTTAAAACTATCAAGGCATTCTGCAGGTAAATGTGCTGTCCAGCATCAGAAAGCTTGGCCCCGTTGCAGGTTATGAGTCCTCCAACAGGATAATGACCCAAAACACACAGTTAAAAACATTCAACAATGGTTAAGATCAAAGAACTGGACTATTCTGAGGTGGCTGTCTGTGAAGGCCTGTGGAAAGAGCTGAAACCAAGTCTAGAGAAGCAACCTCAGACAGCTGGAGCAGTTTGCTCACAAGTAGTGGGCCAAAATACCAGTGGACAGCTGCAGAAGTCTCATTGAGATACAGAAATCATTTGATGGCAGTGATCGCCTCAAAAGTTTCATTAGTTTTTTTTTTATTTTATTTTTTAAAAACAAAAATGTCTGATTTTCATTAGTTGATTTTCAGTAAATGTGTATTTATTATTACTTTTGTGAGTTTCAAGTTATTTCAGTGGCAATTTTGGGTTTTCTTTTTTCAACAATTTTTTCAACATCGAGCTAACAATAACAATAACAATCATTATTGTTACCAGCAGCAAACTTAGTGACATGAAAATTCTGTACCAGCATCATTCATTTTACTCATAGAAATGCAATACAAGGTTGTAAAGTGTTCATTTTGCCCAACTCAGTGCACTCTGATGGTGAGTTAAAACTTCAACAAATGGAGATCACAAGATTGCTTAGAACTGTTGTAAATGTGGTCTGATAAACTTTCACTTAATAAGCCTTAATTTTATTAACACTTAAGACCGTTTCATAGACACATACCAAATAAAAAGCATATAGTAGAAAATAGTCAGATGGTTCAATATGGTCAGTTCCTCCTTTTTTCACACGATGGACAAAAAGCCTCGATCACTGCAATGCTATGAATGATCCACTACTCACTACTCAATAATATCCTTTCAGTGGTGGGTCTACGTTGGTCCACTTTTATTGATGGAGAGGTGGTTGATCAATTGTGCAGCAACAAATGGGCTACAGTCAGTAACTAAACCTACAGAAAGAGAAATTTCAGTATTTGAGAGAAATTCTAAGCTTAAATTAAAAATGCTTTACTGAATTCAGATTAATACTATTTTACTTGAAAGGTATACGCTGGATGTATGTGATTGTACATGTGAACAGAGAGATATGTTGAAAGTGGCTGAGAGAAAGTCACAGACTAAATAGGTTCCACTTGATCGTGTTAAGCTTTGAGTCCGATTTCCCGAGTGTATGCTAAGGTGAGCGACATTGATGTTTTGTTCCGCTTCATGAGCAAAACACACGAAGCTGCTGTTTCCTCAGCAATCTTTAATTATGTAGCTTCGCATGCACTGCCTTCTGTTACACCTGACAGAAAGCAGTTTGTATGAAAACATGGCCCGCGTTGAATAATGGAATTATGAAACGGGATGCACTTACCTAATGAGTTTGGAAAGAGGCCGGTTTCTCTCAGTCTGCTAAATTGTGACAATGTTGGAACTGCAGAGTTCTGTACCTGCAGAGAGCTGTACCCGGGTTTAGATGTGCCATTAGCGATATCCTAATGAATAATTGTGTGCACTCCTATCTGCTTAATTGGCTTAATGAGTAGCTGTGGGCCATACGTTATATGCCCCTGTTGAGCTGTGGGCTACATATGCCCCTGTAGAGGGGGTATTAGGAGGAAAATGAGGCAACAGTGTCTTATTCTGTCTGGGCGAGAGAGAATCTCAGGTCTCTCTGCAATTGACTCCCTCATTAATATTTGCTGAGTTAGGGCTAGCATTGGGCTAGACTTGGTACCAGTTGGTATAAATCTCTTGCAAACCAGATAGGATACAGAAACAATTCAAGAAATGTATGTGTTCACATAGTAAACATGTTTGGCACCTTAACTTTGCACATTTTATCCTGATTTGCATGGCTTTTCATTAGTATCATACTCAAAAGAACTGCCATAATGATTGGCCCTTATGTTTAAGATGCAAGAGCAAAAGCTTTTAGGTATAAATTATTTGTATGATACATTTCTTCATCTGAATAAACTATAACACTAGATTACACTTTATGTAATGGTTAAGTACTCAAATATAACATCAGTTGGAAATCACAATGCATTGTTTTCTTCTGTTGGCAAATTGCTAAGTAAGTGAAATATGGTATTAAGGAGTGTCTCTATATTATATTATATTATATTATATTATATTATATTATATTATATTATATTATATTATATTATATTATATTATATTATATTATAAAAAAACAACACTGAGCAGCATGTTCAGTGTATTGTCCCTGGTGCTGAACTGTGCCTTTTGTTGCAACTTCCTGTGTTGATGACATTTGAACCACAAGAATCATATTGCAAATTTGATTTTTGAACCAGATCTGTTCTTCTTTGGTATGCTACATGACCACCTTCCCATTGGAAGAACTTGCCCTTGATCCAATACGGTGGCTTTTAAGATGGTGGTCATGTTCAGGACATGGCCTAAAAGATAGGCCCCTTCACCCATTATTCGCTGGGGTTTTCAGATATGTCATGTTCCCTTTTGTTTCTGAAATAAATGGGTGTCCTGAGACTTTTGACTCACCCTGTATTATATTATATGTGCTCCACAACTTAATTAAAAATAAAGACTTTTTATAGGTGGGCAAAAGTCACTAAGCTTTTATCTGCCTTTTAAATGATATGATGAGCTGAGTTTAATATGATCAGGCACATGAACTAATAAGGTAAAAAGGTCAATTCTGACATCATCTTTAAGCCAGGCTTATTGTTAGGCTGGCTACCCAATATGCATGTCTGGTATTAGCATTTGTCTCTAGTGAACTGATCCTAAGTAAACAGCGAGACGTATGGCAGATTAAGGATGCACATTTGCTACACCAGTTTCTTGAAACATTTGAGAAAAAAAACTGTCTTGCAAGGTCTTACTTGTGTCATTTGTAGAGTGTTGTAATGGTTTTCATCACACTTACACTTGCAAAAAATGAGATTATGTTTTAATTGAACTTGGTAAGTGGTACGTTAACAAAATAAAAAACGTTTTTACAATCTAGATTCTGTAATGAACATTTCAGTCTGGTTTGTATCTTTGTTCAATATTGAGATATTGAGAAGCTATGTAGATCAGCTGCTGTTATCTCTTCTGTGATGTACCGAGACAGTTTATTGATTATATTTGAAATGTCATGTGCTCATATTTCTGATGGTGACAATAATCTGATCACAATGCATCTTCCTCACCCCTGTACCAAATGCTGCCCACTTTCAACAGGACATGCCTGTTAATGTCAGACTCTCCCAATCATTTTTTAAATAGTGACCCTTCCTGGATGGGAAGCTGATGTAAAATTATTATTAATAATAATAATAATAATAATAATAATAATAATAATAATATCAAGCAAAAAAATAAAAAATAAACCAAGTGTCTGTAATAATGATTATGTGAAACAAGAGCAACTAGCATCACTGTGTGAAAGCTGCATGATTGCCGTTAGATTCTTTTATTCTTTTTGATATTTGGTATATTTGTTTTTTTCTGATTTGCTTGTACATAGACGTTCTAACAAAGTCTATTTATTTATTTCAACCAGGTTTCATCATCATAAACTAGACACAGCAACACCAATTAAATTCTGCAAGAACAGTAGCTAAAAGGTGATTTTGTTTGACCCTGTGTGGTTAAGTGCTACTTGGAGTGTCCAGTGATGTGGTCATCTTCATCTTACTACACTTAACCTACTTGAGCAGGGCTGCCCTAAGACCAAAATTAGGTTCTGTGAGGATCTTTTATTTGGCCCACCTCACCCAATTACAGATTATATATATTTCCACACTAATGCAATAAATTCTTATTTTACTTTTTGAATTGAGCTTTTAAGTATAATGTAATTATACTTAAAAATAAGTTTTTATTATAAAATACTCATGTTTATCTTCTTTATTTTTATGTTATTGTTTTGGCCTTTGGCTCAGCACAAACCTTATATACTGTACCTCTTGCAATATGAACAGTTTGGACAGCTCTTTATACTTTAAATTGTACGAATTACAAAAAATATATAAGCAGGTGAGGAACACAGAGCAGTAGCTGACTGAATTGATTGTGCTGCAGTAGGAAAGATAGATAATGAAGGAAACCACCAAACAGGCTCTTAAATTAGTGTGAGGAGTCACCACTGCTTTTTACGCCACATATTTAATGCCACGTATTTTGCATAAATTGAACATCTGTTCAGTGTTTTAATGCAGTGTGAATTGTTGGTGGCTTTGTGCTAGCCTTTATCAGTGACTGATTTGCGGTAGAACAGGTTTATAACTAATGCTGGAAAGGCAAAGAAATTCAGATTACTCTGCAAATTTGTTCAGTTTTACCGCCAGGGTTTGTGCAGCTCTCCCCCGTGTTGCGGTACTGCTAAAATAAATCACAGTGTAAGAGCACTGCTTACTTCAGCAGGTGTTTAACTGACAATGGATCATCAGTCACTACAGAGAAAGCTGTGTTTGGCTTGGACGTTTGCCAGTAGAGCAAATAAAAGCCGCAATTACTATAAGATCACTTGATGCGTCTATCAGTTCTGCTAACACAGATAAAGATAGATACTGTATATTGTGGCTGTCCAAAAAAAAACATATATCTCCAAAACGGCAACTTTACAGGAGAGGCCAAAAACTTTCTTTACTTTTAATTTAAATCAATGTGTCATAGGCAAAGCACTCAGCACGACGCTCGCAGAGCTAAAAGTTACGTTGGATTTATTAAGATCAGCAGTGTGACAGAGCAGCAAAATACAAACAAACACAAAACGGTACGGAGCGAGAATCGTAGACCAGGAGACAGGCAGAAGTCGTAACCAGAATAGCAGAGAGCGAGGCGACCAAATCATGAGGGAAATCCGAGAGTACGGAAGGGAGATCAGAGCCAAGGGAGAGTAAGATACAGGCAACCACAACCAGAAGGAGAAATCGAGAGGGAGAATAGTCAGAAAACGGAACAAGTCAAAACCAGAATAAACAAACAAGACCACAAGGGAAACCGCTCAGAATTGCAACAATAGGTTGGCAAAACTTCGCAAAGTGTGTCTGTGTGTGTGAAGCTTATATGGGGTGATCGTAATGACAAACAGCTGTGCGTATTAGAATTCCGGGGAGGCTGATCGTGGGACAGGTGCATGATTGGCTGGAGGTGAACATGTGGGTGTGACATCATCCGGATGTGCATTCTGGGAAATGGAGTTTGGAAGTAAGTTCGTGTCAGGGACAGTCATATGCGTGACAGGATCCCCCCCCAAAGAGTCAAGGAGAGACGAGGAATGGCGACGAGGACGACCTTGACGACCAACCCTCGTACTAGAAGACGATCGAGAACGGGGGACTCCAGACTCGCCACGGCAGGGGACAGGGATCCTCCCCCTGGAACGCATTCCTTGATTACTGGTGGACGGGCTCAGAGAGGGGCGCCTATCGCCAACATTCCGCTGCCCTACAGAAGGGCTTTGCGACACACGTCGCGGGCGACCTCGTCTACCCCCAGTGAATGATGAATGGCTAGGACGTCCCCTCGGCCTGGGAGCAGGACGTGAGGGATGGCAGCGATGAAACTCCTCTATGAGGACAGGATCCAGTACATCTGCCGCCTTTACCCAGCTTTGCTCCTCAGGACCATAGCCCTCCCAATCCACCAGGTATTGGAGGATCCCTCCCCTCCTCCTCGAATCCAGAAGCCCACGAACGGCGTACACCGGGGTGCCCCCAACGTTAACCGGTAGAGGAGGGTTGGTGTCAGGTAGAGCCTCATCTAGGGGACCAGGAACCACAGGCTTAAGCAGAGATACATGAAAAGAGGGGCAGACATGATAATGAGCAGGGAGATCCAATTTATAAGTAACATCATTGATTTTGCGAATAATCTTAAAAGGGCCAATGTATTTCTGACGTAATTTCTTACACCCCTCTGATGGCCTGAAATCCCTGGTCGATAACCATACTCGATCTCCCAGACTGTAGGAGGGGGGTATTACCTCGGTGACGATCAGCATGATGTTTATGTCGCCTAAGAACTGCCTCTATATGCTGATGGGTTTGTTCCCACACCTCCTCACTTCTTCTCATCCAGTGTTCCACAGAAGGCACATCCGACGATTGACCAGACCAGGGCATAAGAGACGGTTGATAACCCAGCATACACTGAAATGGGTGTAATAGTAGTGGTGGAGCTAACAAGGGAATTCTGAGCCATTTCAGCCCAGGGTAAATACATAGACCAATCACTTTGACTATGATGACAATACACTCTCAGAAATTTACCAAGCTCTTGGTTAGTCCGCTCACATTGCCGTTACTTTGGGGATGGTAACCAGAAGAGAGACTGACAGAGACACCCAATCTCTCCATAAAAGCATTCCAGACGTGCGAGGTAAATTGAGTGCCCCTGTCAGAGACAATATCCTCAGGGATACCAAAAAAACGAAATACATAATTAAACAAACATTCAGCTGTCTGAAATGCAGTAGGCAATTGAGGGAACGGTATAAACCGTACCCCCCGAGAAAATCGGTCAACGATGGTGAGAATGACTGTGTTGCCCTGAGAATTAGGGAGGTCAGTCACAAAATCAACTGCTATGTGAGACCAAGGTCGAGACGGAATTGGAAGTGGTAGTAGTTTTCCGGACGGCAAAGTACGTGGTGTCTTACACACAGAGCAAACGGTACATGAAGATATAAAGCGGTGAATATCTGAGCTCATACTCTCCCACCAATATTTTCCAGAGAGAAGTTGGAGAGTTCTCGTTTCTCCTGGATGTCCTGAGGTAAGAGAAGTATGAGCCCAGGTAATCAATTGATCCCGGAATTGTGCTGGAACGTACAATCTCCCAGGAGGACATGCCTCAGGGACAGGTTCTACTGAATTAACCCGTTCAATTTCCACATCAACACTCCATCTAATGGGAGCCAGAAATATCTTAGGGTCAAGAATCTGTTTAGGTTTAGACTCCTCACTAGGTTCAACCTCAAAGATTCGTGAAAGGGCATCAGCCTTGGTATTACGAGTGCCAGGACGATACGTAATCTGAAAATCAAAACGTGAAAAAAATAGAGACCAGCGAGCCTGACGAGAATTTAATCTTTTGGCAGAGCGAAGATATTCAAGGTTCTTGTGGTCAGTCAACACTAAAAAGGGATGTTGCGCACCCTCTAGCCAATGACGCCACTCCTCAAAGGCCAGTTTAACGGCGAGGAGTTCTTTATCCCCAATTCCATAGTTGCGTTCAGTGGGAGATAACTTACGAGAAAAGTAGGCGATAGGCTTCAGCTTAGGAGGGTCACCACTACGTTGGGAAAGAACAGCACCTACCCCTACATTGGAGGCATCAACCTCTACCACAAAAGGACGAGTGGGATCTGGGTGCTGTAATAACGGAGCAGTGGTGAATCTCTCCTTAAGTTCAACAAAGGCCTGTTCCGCCTGAGGATTCCAGATAAGTTTTTTAGCATTACCTTTGAGTAAAGAGGTCAAAGGGGATGCTATGGAGCTGAAATTGCGAATAAACCGCCTATAAAAATTTGCAAAACCTAGGAATCTTTGAAGTTCACGTATGGAATTGGGAATAGGCCAATTAACCACAGCCTCAATCTTACTGTCATCCATTACGATGCCACCAGGACTAATGATGTAACCTAAAAAAGAGGTCGAACCTGAATGGAATTCACATTTCTCAGCTTTTACATATAATTGATTTTCAAGAAGGCGAGACAAGACCTTGCGCACATGTTGAACGTGAGTGGGTAAGTCAGGGGAATAAATCAAAATGTCATCAATATAAGCGATAACAAATTGCCCTAACATATCCCTGAGGACGTCATTGATGAAAGCCTGAAAAAACAGAAGGAGCATTTCTCAGACCAAAAGACATCACCTGGTATTCATAGTGACCCCTAGTGGTGAGAAATGCTGTCTTCCATTCATCACCCTCTCGAATCCTGACGAGATTGTACGCACTGCGAAGATCCAATTTGGTAAACACCGTAGCTCCCCGGAGTTGTTCTAGGGCAACAGGCACTAAAGGCAATGGATATGGATAAGGTTTAGTAATGGAGTTTAAGCCGCGGTAATCGATACAAGGTCTAAGACCACCATCTTTCTTTTTAACAAAGAAAAAACCGGCAGCCGCAGGAGATGTGGAAGGACGTATAAAACCCTGATCGAGAGCCTCCTGAATGTACTCCTCCATGGCCCTCTCCTCTGCTTGAGTCAGGGGATATATACGAGATTTGGGTGGCATTTGGTTGTCAATTAGATCAATGGCACAATCATAAAATCTGTGGATCGGCAATTTAGTAGCATTCGTTTTTCTAAAAACCTCTAATAAGTCAGAGTATTCAGGAGGAATAGACACAGGAGAAGAACTTTCAGGGCTCTCAACAGAAGTGGAAAATACATTCAACCGAGGAAATAAAAGGCAATTATTTAAACAATGCTCAGACCAAGAAATAATCTCTCTATCAGCCCATGAAATAACAGGATCATGTGTTCTCAACCAAGACAGACCAAGGATAACAGCAAATTCAGATGAATCCAAAATAAAAAAATTAATCTCCTCAGAGTGCAGAGCACTAACGTCCATAGTGACAGGAACAGTCTTGTGTGATACGATCCCTTGACCCAAGGGATCCCCATTAACGGCAGATAGTCTCATGGTTTGTGCCAGGGGTATAGTAGGTATTTGGAGCTGTTTGGCGACATCAGCTAGAATAAAGTTCCCTTCAGCTCCAGAATCAATTAAGGCTGGAAACACACAAGAAACACCCTGATAGCACAAGGTAACAGGAACTAACAGAGATTTAGTAACCATACTAGTTGAGGGACTGCTTACCCTTTTACTTTGAGCGTTGGTGCCCCCTTGAGCTGGTGGGAGAAGTCTCTGTGGGCGAGTTTGACAGTCCCTTATAATGTGTCCAGAGATGCCGCAGTACAAGCAGAGACCTCCACGGAGCCGGCGGTTCCTCTCCTCGGCAGATAAACGAGAAGAGTCAACTTGCATGGGCTCCTCTGGAGTATGGTCACCATAAGTTCTAGAGACTGGAGAACGACGTGGCTCAGGCACAGACACATACCTAAGATGGGTACTGTGTGAGGAGGTGGCACGACGAGCAGTTGCAGAAGCTCCATGCTTGAGTTGGTCAAGACGAATGGTGAGAGCGACGAGCTCCTCAAGTGACAGTCCTTCATCTCGGTAAGCCAGCTCCTTGAGTATGTCCAGGTTGAGGCCATTACGAAAAACGATGATTTTAGCTGGTTCATTCCACCCACTGCCAGCAGCCAGAGTACGAAATTCCAGGGCATAGTCTGCCACAGATCTGTTCCCCTGACGGAGCTGTACGAGAAGTTCTCCAGACGATCGGCCCTCATTAGGGTGATCAAAAACAGATTTAAAATCCTGGAGAAATGGTTCATAAGTCCCATGTTCATGGTTGGGCCAAACAGCAGTAGCCCAATCCAGAGCTTTACCGGTGAGACGTGAAATTAAAAAAGAGATACGTGATCTATCAGAACTGGGAGGAGAGTTTGAAAAATAGATTGAGCACTGGAGAAGAAAACCACGACATAAATTTGGGGCTCCATCAAATTTATCCGGTTTGCTAACCGGGAATGAACCACTCACCAAAGGGGAAGGGGCGAGCGGTTCAGCCACCGGAGCAGACGAGATATTCATTTGAGCTAACTGCGCAGCGATATCCTGGAGATTAGATGATATCAGCGCCAACTGGGTGTGTTGATCGGTTTGCTGTTGAGTCAAACTACCAACTGAGCTCGTGAGGGATTCGAATAGCTGATTATGTTGGCCAAGAATGCGACCTTGATTACTCACGGCTTGCTGCAAGTCCTTTAGCTCTGCCATCGTAGTAGCGGCGAAGTTTTCTGTCATAGGCAAAGCACTCAGCACGACGCTCGCAGAGCTAAAAGTTACGTTGGATTTATTAAGATCAGCAGTGTGACAGAGCAGCAAAATACAAACAAACACAAAACGGTACGGAGCGAGAATCGTAGACCAGGAGACAGGCAGAAGTCGTAACCAGAATAGCAGAGAGCGAGGCGACCAAATCATGAGGGAAATCCGAAGGGAGAGTCGAGAGTACGGAAGGGAGATCAGAGCCAAGGGAGAGTAAGATACAGGCAACCACAACCAGAAGGAGAAATCGAGAGGGAGAATAGTCAGAAAACGGAACAAGTCAAAACCAGAATAAACAAACAAGACCACAAGGGAAACCGCTCAGAATTGCAACAATAGGTTGGCAAAACTTCGCAAAGTGTGTCTGTGTGTGTGAAGCTTATATGGGGTGATCGTAATGACAAACAGCTGTGCGTATTAGAATTCCGGGGAGGCTGATCGTGGGACAGGTGCATGATTGGCTGGAGGTGAACATGTGGGTGTGACATCATCCGGATGTGCATTCTGGGAAATGGAGTTTGGAAGTAAGTTCGTGTCAGGGACAGTCATATGCGTGACACAATGGAACCAGAATTTTTAACAAGCTATTTGGGAGCATTTCTGTTGTTTCATTCATCATGAAATTTCTACACAATGTAAAGAGCAGCATGTTGTTGTGTTCAAATGATATGAATTGAAAATGAAGTCAAATGAAAAAAAAAATTTAATTGACAAAAATGGAGGTGTTTCTTTGGACAGTGATGATATACAATCATTAAATTCAATGGATATACTTGTCAAGTCAGTGTCATCCTAATCAAATACAACGTTTTTCTCTTGCCCTGTAAGATGTACTCAAAATAAACAAACAAAACCAAAAGAAGTCAATCTTTTAGGATGCAAACACAGTCACTGAGAATATAATTGTTTGGCTTCAATCATAAATATGGTTTCTAATTTCTATCTGTACACACGTTCTGACCACAGCTCATACTTCTAGTACAAATATGAATCTGTACTCCTGAAAACTGAGTATAGTCCACCTTTACAACTCATTTAAATTCACAATTGAACCTTAATGAGGGCCAATTTCATGGAAACCAAATATCAATATCATTTACTACCCAGTTCATAAAGTCCATCCATAAGAACTCGTTTACTGATCCATCTATTCCGCCTATACATCAGATTGGCTCCACACACTCATATTGAAGTTCTGAGAGCTTTTTAAATGAGACACAATACAAGACAGCCAATCAGAACAGAAAGTGTGTACATATCTCAGTTCACACACAGTAACATAAAAAATCCTAGGGGAAACCGGTGGGTGTCAGAAAGAGGTCATGTAGAAGTTAACCATCATTCATCATGTTGGGTGCATAAGACCTCAAGGGAGCTCAAGAGAAAAATAAAATACAAGGAACATGTAGGATATGGGCTTTTAAAGGGTTGTAGGTGTTTAGGGTACATTACCATTGTTTGACTAACATTTACCCAGACAATGGCTGTTCATATCAAGCCTACTTTGATATCTGTTTCGAACTGTCACTTCTTACACACACCAGCATCTCTGTAACAAAAAAAAGATGCATAAAGTCTAAAACGGCACATCATTTTCTATAATAACTGCAGAAGTAGTTTAGATAAACAGTATATCCTTTCAGTCAGACACTCGCTGAGTGAAAGCTGTGTCAATAGCTTGTGCTGATTAGCTCACATGGGGTTGATTGGGCAGGAGGAGGGCTAGTAATTACCTGCAATCATAGTCGAGCCCCAGCAATCATCTAACTTCTTCTGAACATATGCCCTTTCCCAGAGCTTAAGAGTCAAATAACGTGTGCTTGTTTAGAGATTCATCTGTTTTCTTCCTCCCAAATGTTTGTAGCCCTCTTACAAAAAAGTCATATATATTTCTTAAGCCATATATATAAGTCATATGTGTACACACTGAAATATATGAAACCTCACGTGATTACATATGAAGTCATGAAACTGTATAAAATAATTCTTCCCCACATGTTTTGTTTAAGTGGTCAAATGTATTATAAATAATAAATGAGCAGATCCCCTACAATTGGCACAACTATTGTGTATTTGACAAATATTTAAGATATTAAATGTGTACCAGAAACTGTGCACCAAGTGTAGCAGAAGAATGTCCTGTTTAAAAAGAAGTTCCACCAATTTCAATCAAAGATTCGAAATAATTCAATGTTTTGTTTTAAACAAAGATTTAGAGAAGTCATTCAGATTGGTTTGGTGTGAAATGCTCTATTCAAGAGAAAAATGCTAGAACTATTTATGGTGGTCCTGACAGGAACTAGATTTCTAAAGAGTTTAATTTTTCTAAAAGCTTCCTCAGAGAAAGTTAGTGCACAAAATGGTTATGAATGTGTTGCCTCGTGTTTAACACATTCATTTATGATAGTTATGTTAAAATGTATTTTAGTCTATTAGTTATACTCTATACAGAGAATTACATACAGGGTGTTGTGAGGCAAAATATTACCCAGAGAAACAGAGAAATTGATTTTTTTTTAAGTTTATGACTATTTTACCATCATCAACATTACATATCATTGCAGTCCAAAAAAAACGTGTCTCCATTTTGTCCATTTTTTCTACATCATTTGAACGTGACAGCTGCCATTTATATTGAGTGAAAATGACAAATGGACCAATAGAAATGCTCCGATTTAGTTTTACATTAAAACTAAAGACCCTTTAAAGTTGCTATTTTGGAGATGTTGTTTTTCATTGGACAGCGGTGATATGTATGTTGAATTGTGGTTTTGCATAGAGTAAATGTTTATATTAGACATCAAATATTAGACATCAAAACCCAGGTTCTTATCACCACCACAATTAAGAAATCAGAGTCTGTAAGTTTCACATGAAGAAAAAGGGTATGTGGAGCAGACGAGGAGAAGGCAGGATGGATGGGAGGGCAGGCACAAAAGCAAGTTTTAACAAAATTTGAATAAAACAAAACAAAAACAAAACCAGAAGAAGCACATAACACATATACTAACAAACAACAAACAAACAAACCGGAAACAGGGAATGAACGGAAACAACAACAATGAACCTTAAAAACACAAAGGGAAAACAATATATATACAAAGGTGTCAAAAGTATTCACATTCATTACTCAGGTAGAAGTATAGATACTAGGGTTTAAAAATACTTCTGTAGAAGTTGAAGTATCTATTCAAGCTTTTTACTCCAGTAAAAGTGTAAAAGTACTGCTTTCAAAATTACTTAAAGTATAAAGTAAAAGTAACATAAGGAAAAAAGCCATTAGGAACAAAAGCTTAGGCTGCACTACAGGGGTCTATAGTGCACTAGCCCACTTCCCCCAAAAAAACATTCTTCTAAAAAAGTCATATTAATTATAATGTTATATTAAAATGTTAATGTTGATAAATTTGGGATGTGCAAGGCTTCCTGTTTCAGCCTCATATATGCCCATTGAACATAAATGTATTTTAGTACAATGTAAATATATTAAAGAAGCATATCTGCGTACTACTGATCATTAACATGTGTTTCATGGAGCAGAAGATGTGAGATGTGATGTGGACTAGTTGTCTATAAGTATTGTAATGGTGCAAAAAGTCAAAGGCATGTTATTAATAACTTTTACTGAAATGTAAATGTACATGAATAAAAACAAGCTGTAATGAAATAGGAGTAACGAGACTATGCTTAAAATGTAAGGAGTAAAAAGTACAGATAATGGAGTGTAAATGTAAGGAGTAGAAAGTGCAGATAATGGTGTGTAAATGTAAGGAGTAGAAGTAAAAAGTAATCTAAAAAATAATTACTCCAGTAAAGTATAAATAACCAAAATTTCTACTTAAATAAGGCAGCAAGGTATTTGTACCTCTGCATACATATAATATATATATATATATATATATATATATATATATATATATATATATATATATATATACACACACACACACATTAAAACCACCTCCTTGTTTGTAAAATCCATCCATTTTATGAGGTTCACTTATTAAATAGGTACATTTCATAATTCTACAATTACAGACTGTAGTCCATCTGTTTCTCTGTACAGTTTGTTATCCCATTATTAACCTGTTCTGTAATGGTCAAGACCCCACATGACCATCACGGAGCAGATATTTTTTTGGTCATTCTCAGCAGTGACACTAATGTGGTGCTGGTATGAGTAGATCAGCCACAGCAGTGCTGCTGCAGTTTTTGGTGTGCCTACATTTCATGTTAGCTGTGTCTGGAGCAGCTTTACACTGCTGGGCTGTTTTAAAAGATCATCCAGTCCCTGAACAATTAGGTTTTCTGTCAGTTTAAACAGCTGTAGTCTCAGCTGCATTGCTGTCTGCTGTTCTTCTGTACAAACGACAGACTGTAGGCTTATTCACACTAGAAAACACAAAAGCAGAAACAAAAGTAGAGAGCAGTTCTGAGGGGTTTTGAGGGGCTCTGTTCAAAAAAACACTATGGGCAGAGCCAACTCGGTTTCTCTTACCTCTCATTCTTAAACGAGAGAGTATCTAGTCTGTCTATTCCTGAGTATAATTAGTCTGTATATCAGAGCTGTGGGGAGAGAGTGTGATTAAGAGCTGCTTCATCTACATCACTGCATGAGGGCACAGCTCAGGAGAGAGAGAGAGGGAGAGGAGGCAGATTATCCTCCAGCTCCGTCATCCAGCCTGTACGTTTATTTAATTACTGCTGAACCCAGACCTGTAAAGGAGAGGCCATACTAGCAGCATGTTTGCTCAAGGTTCCATATAACTAATGTTATTTACTACATTAGTTAATATTCACAACCTTAAACTTTAATATTAATATAGCATAACTGTAGTATAACACTAGTACTGCCTGATAAATGTTAACTAATTAATTACTTAATATTAACAGTTGCTTTAAGGAATAGATCATCCCAACATTTACATTTAGGCACCCGAGTTTAGTTGATATACAACAATTATCAAGTAATTAGCAAGTATCATAACTAATGTAAAAACGTAGTGATGTAATACACTTTTGGTATAACCTGTTGGATCTTCCATATAGCAAATAAATGCTGTACTACATTAATGGTAAATAAAGAAATCCTAACATTTTGTATTTATTCTTATCAATATCCCATATGAACTTGAACATTACTCGTTAATAAATATTTACAAAAACATTGAACAAATAAACTATTTCACATTTATTTTTGAGAAGCAGTCTTTATTGCTCATTGTAACAATGTGTGTTAAATATGAACTGATTTTCATAAGTACTTGTTAATATGGTGTGAAGCACTTATCTCTAAACACATATTTGTACCTCTTGAGATTAGCAGAACAGGTTGAAGCTGAAACAAGACAAACATAACATTAAAATAATTTCATAAAAGTAGACAAAACAAAACAATGGATAGGCCAAAGGCATAGTCAGAATTTTAATTTGAGGTAAGTAGGTGTCCAGAGGGAAGCATTGTGGCTTTAAGGGGATGACATCCACCAACTAGCCAACTTCATTCTAGCTTTTGACACTAGAGAGATTAAAAAACACAGCCCATGACTGCTGACCTCACATTTAACTGCCTAATTGCTGTAATAGCTGATTGCAAACCACAGCGGGTAAAGGTTAATGAACCAGTCCTTCCTTTTACAGGACTATACAGAGATGTCCAGGGTGCATGGTTAAAGACTGTGATGTTACATGTTTTTTTTTTTGTTTGTTTGTTTTTTTAGCACAGCTCGGCTAAACTCTCACAGTCTGGAACACAGGATTATTGCTATGTAGTGATTAATGCAACAAATATACATCATCAGAAAGAAGAATTCCTTGCTTCATGGTAGTATTTGTGTAAAACAGTTATAGGCTGCATGTGAACTGGTGATGGAAATGGTGATAGCACTGGGCCTAAACTAATGTGGATCAAAGTAAAACTTTTATCTTGACTTTTATTTATTTAAAGTGTAAAAGACAAGCATGCAGGAAGTCAATGCCCTGTAGTCCATCCTGTGTTATAAAAGCATAAGACAATTTACATTATGTAATGTTTTCATTCAGTGGAGGGTGCTTTTTTTTTGTTTGTTTTTTGGGCAGTCATCAAGGGACCTGGCTTCCATGTGAGAAGGCCTAGCCCCCCTCAGCATTGCCCTAGTAGGCCCACTTCTCTATCCTGTAGCTACTCTCCTGGTGTATATATCTTATACAGCCCATTATATATAAATATCAATTATGCTGTCAAGTTTTTATTTTACATGTAAATTGTTGATTGTTAATGGTATATATATAAGCATATTTTAACATGTCAAGCTGTTTTTGTTACTGGGCCTTTAAGACATAGATAGCTCTGTTCTGATTGGCTGGACTGTATTGTGCTTCAAAAATGAATCTGGGCTATCTAATAGCTTCAGTGTTAATGGGTGGAGCTAAATGTAAGCTAAACAGGTGTAAATGTCTCTGCTTTTGAGACATTGCAAAAACAATGAATTTAAAATGGGGTGTTTTTGCAGAGAGTAAATGGGGCTATTTGAAGCCTGAACAATGTTTCTGCACTACATTTACAAATGATAAATAAATAAATAAATAAATAAATAAATAAAAACATTTTAGACATTTAAAAGCTTCAGAGACACGGACCTCTTAATGTAAAGTATAATCTTCATATTTGTGGCTGTAAATACTTCTGTGTATTTGTGGTGAATTCATGAAGAGGACCTATACTGAGAACACCATCATTATCCTGCATAGGCTGCATGCACAGCATCAGCTCCTAATGGAGAGGCAAGAGCACAAAGCTTCTGACTGTGCTTCTGCACCCACACTCACTCATTAATCACACATACAGTCTACACAGGGAGCGCCGGGTCTCATGAACACATCTAACCACTGCTGGTCAATGAGCAGCACTACCAGTGAGCAAATGCACCTGCAGATAGAGGCTTTCATGTGAGATTACTGCGGGGCTTTGACGAATATCCTAAAACTGGGGTCAGGTTGGAATGCATTAAGCAAAAATGACTAAAATATTACTGCAGTGAAATACACTTGCTCCTCTAATGCTCCTAATTGATAAGATATGTATAATATATTGAGCAGATTAAAGATAATTTAGCTCCCTAAAGCGCCATCAGACATCAGAGCATCTCTTTCACAGCCCTTTACGGTCATTGGTGTATGTGTGGAAGAGAGAGAGGGCGCGAGAGAGAGGGAGAGGGAGAAAGAGAGAGAGAGAGAAATAAAGAGTGCTGGCCTGAAGGTCACTGGCTCCAACAGAGTAATGGGCAGAGTAATTCATGGGGTGCTTTTGAATGGTCTTAATGTTGAATGTCACTTATTTTTCAGAATGGGGCCTCAACGAGCGGTAATCTCTCATCAACGGACAATGCCCTGCCAGGCTGTGAGGTGGCCGTCCACCTGAACTACATTTCTATTCAGAATTAATTCGTTTAGTCAGGAGGAAATGAGAGTGCATTAATCATACCTGAGTGCCGCGTGTCCTCTGAATCATCTCCTTTTCAGAAACTGTCACATAACATGTGGTCTTCCAAGGCAACATTCATCACATGATCTGCTCTAAATGGGGCAAACTGCACTTCAAATAGGCTGAAATGCAGAAACATATTGGTACGGTTTAACATGAGCAGCCACTCAGGAACGTCTCAGAGAAAATATAAATCAGAAAGTGTGCTGATATCAGAAACTACTTTTCCTTTACTTCATTTACCTGCAACATGGGCATCTATTTTTTCAGCATCAGGGTAAGAAGCAGAAAACATGTATTAGACAGAAAATTGAACAGAAGCCACAACAGTACAATGTAAGAGTACATGCGTCCATCTATTCATTTCGAGAGGCCTGCTTTCCGTTTTTAAAGAAATCTGCAGGGCTATTTTTCTACTGCTTCAGTCATTAGATGTTGGCTGTATTTTCTGCTTCTCACAATCCCAATAATCTTCTCGCAGTGGAGGGACGGACAGGAGCACCCGTGGATGTTTTCGGATCTGAAGCAACACTGGAGCTGATTTTTTTCTCTCTCTCTTTTAAAGCTTTAAGTACTTTTAATCTGATGGGGTCAGTCTTGGTGCTGTACACAGATCTTAGCAGTCGCATCTTCTCTGTATCTGTTAATGTCCACTCACTGCACGCTTCATTAGGCACAACTACCTTGTCTTTAAACTCATTCTATGTTTTATCAGCTCCACTTACCATATGGGAGCACTTTGTAGTTCATAAACTACAGACTGTACATCCAATTTTTATCCCATTCACGAGATCAGGACGCTTATAGGACCACCACACAGCAGGCAGTACTTGGGTGTTGGATTATTTTCAGCACTGCAGTGACACTGATGTGGTGGTGTGTCACGGTCTCAGCAGGTACGGACACAAGCGCAGAGCTTTATAAAAATAAACTGTACTTTTAATAAACAAACAAAAAGGCAAACAGATCGGATACATCGACTTACACAGATACCTCAAGACAATGACCAACGCACACAAAGGGCAGACACAGGGTATAAATACACGGACTAACAAGAGGGAACATCAATGGGGAACAGGTGTGCGAGGCGGGACAAGGGCAGAGACGAGGAGCACGTGACAATACAGGAACACATGGACGGAACGTAAACAGGCGCACATGGACGGGCAGGTGTGACATGGTGGTATGTTAGTGTGTGTTGTGGTGGTGAGAGTGGGTCAGATACAGCAGGGCTGCTGGAATTTAAACACCTCAGTGTCACTGCTGGACTGAGAACAGTCTACCAATCAGGCATATCTGACAAACAGCATCCTGTGACCTCTGACACAGGCTGACTATCACAAACTGACAACACAACAGATAAACTATTGGCTCTGACTTTACTAATTTTGTAGTCAAGGCTGCTATATCTGAGTCCAAGTCAAGACCGAGACCAGGACACATTGAGTAAAGACCGAGACCTTTAGTAGTCAGATCTGAGTTAAGACTGAGACTGGGCATGGCTAAGGCAGAGACAATACTGAGTTTCTTAACAGTGAGTGAAAATATTGTTGACAGTAAAAACAGATGGATTATTTGATCATTTGTTGTTATGTCGAGTGCACTGATCGTTCTAGTAAAATGTTGGCTAATGTTTACATTTTCATCCAAATGGAGAAAATACATCAGTGAATACGTAGCTCTGAGCTTTATGTGCATTAAGCTATAAATGATTAACAACAGCTGTGTGCTGTTTGCTCAGACTTCGCAAATACAGCTTTGAAACAAGCAGTTTACACCGTCACTCAGAGACTAAACCCAGTAAATATGTGTCTAGGCCTGGTAAAACTTAGTTTGCAGCCTTCCTGTCTTTGTGGCTGAAGTTGGCTTCTTATACACTGGTTTCTTGATCAAACATTCCTGTACCACCTTAACTAGTGCAGCCGTTACAGGTGCCAAAATGTAACTATTCAAGGTGGAATGGGAAAATCCAAACAAGAAGCTGGCTAATATGAAGCTAACTTCACCAGAAGCCTGTCATTCAGTACTCTAAAACATCCAAATCAGCCTTTTCATCAAATGAGCCCAGAAACAAATGACAATCACATTTACAGAAGATTCTCTGGTTTGGACCTCAAGCTGCAAATGTCTATAAACCTGACATTAGAAAAAGATTTTTTCTATTTTTTTTTCTGGTCAATATTCAAAAATAACTCTGACGTCTGAAAGAGGCAATCGCACTCGGCTGGTCTCTCCAACAATTTCCAAATCTAACTTATGCCAAGACGATACAGAGACCACAGGTTTTGAAACCAAGACTGTAGTGCATGTAGCTGAATGATAAGCCTTAGAATATAATGAGCTTAGGATTTAGGAGTTAAAGACTAAACATTTGATATGTTCCCCCCGTGACTGCTATGAAAGTAATATGCAAGGTATGCAGCTATATGAGTAACATCTGAACCCACCAGTTATTGGGTTAATTAAACTTGTGAAATGTGTACAGTTTCCTGTAGAGGCTGCGTGTTGTAATACAATATACTATGTAATTCAGCTTGTTCCACAAACCTTCCTATGGCAGCGATTTGTGCTGCAGCAGACATATGGCAATAATTACTGCAGTGGCAGACGTACCCCAACGGCTATTTCTTTGCCACTTACACTACAGAGAAGCCTATACCTGCCTTTCACTGCTATTGCCTACTTGTGCACCTTCATCCACCCCGAACTGAACACAACTGAATGAATTACGGTGGATATTACATTAGGCATAGGCCATTGATTTGGTAACCAGTTAAGGCAATGAAGACTCCCTTTAATCGAGATCTTGTTTTGACCTCAAAACCAAAAAATAAATAAATCCATCACCGGATTTCCCTGGTGGGCACTCCATGTCAAAACATCTGCTGAAAATGTTCCCGAGTGTGAGTAATCATGGTTACAGAAAATTGTCACCACAGGAAAGTTTGGGGATGATTCTAGGAGATTTTGATCTTACAGCTCATTATAGCACCACATGAAGCTGCACACAGAAGGTTTAATTAAAACAGGTTTAATTAGCATTATTTAACTTTTGTGGAATTGTTTTCAATGGGACATTTTTCTGACAATATAATGGTGAATTTGTTAATACTTTATTTATGTCATGTCATTCCCACATGTGTATAATTTTGTATTTCAGTTATTGTTTAGTATTTTACACTATTTAAAAAAGTAGCATTGTTCATTATTGTAAAAACGAAGTGGAGAAGATGTCAGGGATACTACAGCAATTCCTATTCACAGAATATTACTGTATTTTTACAGTTTCTCAGTTTAGTTTAGTTTATAGCAAAATACATGCAATAGCGTTCTCAAGTATATGTTGTATATTTATATAACATAAAGTATACCAGTATGCCATTAACAAAACTTATTTAACTTAACTTATTGCCTGTTTAATATAATATTACAAACTGAACTTGTAGGAAGAAAATGCTGATTAACAGAAACAGAAATGCAGCTACAATATGCAAGTATGCTCAAGACTGCATAAATTAACTAGCTTCTCAATTTGCTTTATAAATAACAGCTAATCAATGTTAAACATGAAGCGTAACCTGTATTTCACAGTTTTATTTTCAGCAGTCTATCTTACAAACTCAGTATTCTGATGTGTAGCCAACTGCATGATTTACACTGTAAGATTGCAGTTTATAGTTTACAATATTTTTTTAACATCTCATTGTATATGCATCATAATCAATTACATCCAATGATCTTTGTTTTTTAGTGTATTTTCTTTCAGTTTCTGCATACTTAACTTATTAATGTTGCATTGTAGAGAAAGACAGAATTGTTCACAGAGGTGGTTTTAGGAACCAGACGTCTGAAGAGGTCTATAAAACAGAAAACTATTGCATAAAATGGTTATGAGTGTGCTGCCTAAGGCACCGCATTATGACAGTTTTGAGAGGTTTAGGTTCATCGGTCGTTTTTGGATAGTAAATAAAATGGCTATGTTGGTGTTGTCACGACTCCTGATTCTTATCACCATCACTGTAAAGAAACCCGGCTCTGTAATTTTCCATATTGCTGAATGAATTATTTCACATCAAACCACTCTGAATGACTTCTGGCATCTCAACCATGACATTATGCAGAAATGTTGAATCAGTGAAATTCCCCCATAGTATTCTCTGGACTTTTTCTTCATTTCATTGTGATATGTTGGCATGATTGTATGCTCTCCTCTCTCGCTGTCTCTGACTGCAGTGAAACCCCTCGGCACAAACTGTTAGCAATCTCAGTCTCCTCCTCTATCACCACGATCATCGCTTTCACACTCCACTTCCCTCCTCTTAAAATATCCCCAAGTGACATTTCTCAAATTTCACCCGCCCTCAGAGGCACTGATGATGGGGCCATAGGGCACAGACAGCTAACAGCACTAATGACACTCTGCTAACAACGCTGTTGACACGCCGCTAAGGCCTCTGATGACTGGGCTACAGTCAATACCCCGACCACATGCTACTGCAAGAATAAGATTCAGCTGATTAGCTGAGCAAGCACACCACTGCCCCTTAGACCACTCTGTTAGACCACTTCTAGCAAAACAGTGGTTGGACCGTGCATGGCTTTACATTTTAGTGCATACTGGAAGTGCTCAGCACTGATAGGTAATGCTTAAGAGAGCAAGATTGCAGTAGTTTGTGTTTCTGAACACTGTATGTGTTGTTGGTGGGGTGGAGGGTGGGGGGTGACGGGTAAGAAAGCATGTATGAGTGTGTGCATGTGCATGTGCGCTCCAGGGTTTGATAAATGAGCCAGTGAGGCTCTGACGGTACTAAACTGCCTCCCTCCTCAGCCCTGCTGACAATGTGATTAATATTTGTGTGGCATTAAGCTAATTTATCATGGCCACGTGTGTGCCTGTGGGTGGAGCTGTCACATGGAGACTGAGCCTGGAATCTGTTTGCTATGGAAAAGCACCAATTACTTACAAACTGAAACAAACAAACAAACATTACACTGTTTACTCGCTTGAAATCCACTTAAAAACTCGGTTGGTGTTCGAAAAGCCATGAAAATACACCAGCTACGTGTGGTACCGTCAGTCAGTGTTTGATCATTAACTAGGAAATTCGATGTCAAATCGAAACCGCAGAGCTTGAAAGATCGGTATTTTACTTACTTAGTGAAATGTAATACTTGTAGTTTTTCTCAAATACGTTTCAAAGACCAAAAGCAGGAAGTTTACTACACTACATTTTCACATGCATCTTCATGTTACTCCATTGAGATTTTCCTCCCATGCATTTTCTTGCTTTTCTTGTTTGTTTGTTTGTTTGTTTATTTGTTTGTTTACATCTTATCAAATTCTCATCAGCGAAAAGTAAACCCACTTTATCTTTGTGCAAATACTGGTGCCAGCGGTTAATCACCAAGCCATTAAACAAAGAAATGTTTTAATTTCATCTTTTTAAGCCCCTTTAGGGGACCATAACTGGACACACACACGCTGGCGAGGAGTCTCATTTTGCACATCTATTTGTTTCTAACAGTACTGTCATTATCAGCTCGTCCAATGCACACATTCCAGCACCTGTGTCCTTAGCATTAGCAGCAACAACATCTGACATCAACGTCATTTTGCATGATTTTGGCATCAAATTGGAGATATAAAGTTTTTCTTATGACTGTGACAATAACAGGTTATAATAAGTTATAAAGACTGAAAAAGTCACATGATTGGTTCATTGCCTCCAGATTTCCAGCCCTGATGCTGGAGGATTCCCTACTTTGCACATTTAAGTGTTTTTCCTGTTCTTTCACTGAGGAAACACTGATGTTGGGTTGTGAAATACTGGCTTATTGCGTCGAGGCAATCAAACCAGAACCATAGAGAGCTCCTCAGCAAGTCGGGTCAGATGAGTGCACATAAAGCTAGCACCATGGACAGATTCCTAAGAGCCAGCCTGTAAGCATATTGTAATCTTTTCAGCTAAAACATTTAAATATAATCAGTATATGTCTAGTGTCCAGAGGCTCCACCACACCCTATTCAGACTGAAGAGATCAATTATATTAAGGCCATCTTTATTTGCTTTCTGTCTAAATAGATGTGAAACTCATATCAGCTCTTACGCTCATGGGACAGCACCAGGTTATATAGAACTAAGAAGACATCTGCATGCACAGCATGGAATTACAGCAATACAGTGGGACTCCAGTTCAAATCCCAAGCATGACCGCCTACATCCGCCTTGACCTTGACCTGGATTCCCCAGAGACATACCTGTCTAAGTTCTTTGTTTTTGTGATGTTCACGTTAATTTCTGTGGGTCAAAAGTAGCACCGAGTGATCAAGTGAGTTGTTGAAAGATGATATTGTATGAGCTTGAGAGGCATGTGTTAGTTGGTTTCATGCACATAGAATGTGCTTAAAATGTAAAATTAGATGATATTGTTTAACAAAGTAAAACAAGTTTAACCAGTTCCACCTGATAACACCTGACACTGCAGTTATTAAATAGTGATAAAACTAAATATGACCAGTTTCACAATGACATTGAATGAGCCAATTATTAGTAGGTGCATCTGTTCATCCACATCTTGAGGTTTAAATGACTCCAAAATGAAGCAAGTGCTCATTATAATGGAGATATCAAGACATCAGTAAGGTCAACACAAATATAGAGTAATATTTATATAGAGAGTAAATATAGAGTAAAACCTATATCTTAAAATATAGTTAAAAGCTGTTGTTGTAATCCAGTTAAACCAAATTAATTAATTCTCATAATTCCAAGTCAACTAATTAAAGTTTGTTGAACTTTGTTAAGGTTGGTTTAATGTACAATGGTAAGTTAAATGTAGATATATAGTGTAAAGCTGTATAATTCAATTACTTATTCTGTCGGAGATTTGTATTGCAAACATTTTTTAAAATGTTGTTCATAAAATGAACAACATTTATCATCTGCTTCTAAAATATGTATTCTAAAATATGTAAACTCACTGGCAACAACATGGCAATATTAATACATCTGAATAGACAGTTTCTCTACACACAATTTTATACATGATATTATTTGAATGAACGAAATGTTTATCACTTAGCTTTATGATATCGGTCTCACCAGTAATGTTATGAACAGTCATTGTATATATTCTAACACATTGTATTACTTTGTGCTAGAAAGTTTCATACTGAGGAGTTTATAACATTTATACATGTGATTATAAACATTTATGTACAGTTACTACTAAAAAGATTCCCAGCAAGCCGAAGCAGAAAGCTTTCCACAAAGTTTTCTGCTTATTCCCACCTTCCATACTCGGACCACGCTGCCTCTCCACTGTGACCTGAGTTTAAGAGAGCTCTATCTTCTGTAGTTGTAGTACACTATGGCATCGCTCAAGCTCGAGTGCATACTGTGAGGTGCCGATACACACTGATACACAGTCTTCCCCCGCCTCCAGACGAGAGTGATCCTGATCTTTTGTGGGCTTGTGTCCTGTCGGCTCCCTCCGGGGGTCTCTGGCTGCTTTGTGCTTCTGCAGAAGTAGAGTTCGGGAGATTACTGCCGTGTCACCAAACTCACCATGCTGAGCACAGACGCTCCCTTTGCAGAATTATAGCTAGAGCCAGTCTACCCCTCTCTGCCTTCCTGTATCGACACTTTCTCCCACCTGCTAAAGTCTGCTAGGGGCCCTGGTGTGTTGCTATGGAAACAAACTAATGGCTGGAGTCATGTGAGAGACACACATTACGTGACTTTATTTATCAGCTCTTACAGGAAATTGGTCAGGGAAGAAACTAGAGGCCAAAAATAAATGGGGACAGGTAGAGACTAATATGTCCGTAGGTCTCTCGCAAATCTGGTTTCAAAAGGGGTTTGAATTAATATTATTTACATATTTTTTTATGCTAAACCTAAAACCCCAAGCAAGTTTGTTCATGTATTATTTCTCCATGAAAAAACAGCAATCAACTCTGTTTTGTGAAAAGAAGTTGTTGAAGTAAAAACGTATTGATGATGATTTAAAGTCAACATAATATTAACTTTGGCTGCTTTTTAACCTCATTAGTTCCTGAAACTGATCACATTAAGCAGAACTAATGATTTAGTATCATTTAAAGATATGACACAATTATTGTTTCCTTCAGTCTTTGATCAAAGTGGTTGTATACTGTAGGAACAGTGGGGGCTTTCCATTTAGGAATGTAAGTGTTCAGGCTGCATTAAAATTTAGAGTTATTTCAACTTGAAATTATGATTTTTTTCTTTGCATGCTTATTATTCAAAATTCAACAAAAAAAAAAAAAATCAAAGCGAACACTGACTTTTTAGGTTACAACAACTTTCTTCCTAACAGTGAAGTTGGAATTTTAGTCAAGAATTGCTGTTTTTTTTCTGGGTTTGATATTTTGGATGACTTTTGTACATGCCATATTTTATGCTTTCCTTCTTTTATTATATATTAAATGTTCTGTAGCAAATTATCAGTAATATCACAGCTGAAAACTGTGAATAATTTCCATGGATACTAGAAAATCTTCATGAGAGTAAAGCTGTTCATCCAAAACGTTGGATGCATTTTTATGAAGTTAAGTTTGATAAAGTAAAGTAAGTTGAAGAAAGACAGTTATCTATCTATTCCCGAGATATGTATCATTAGAGTCTAATGATTGTCCTTTCAAATCTATTTTTCAAAACTTTTTTAGAGAATTCTGTTTGATAGTTGATTTTCAACTCAGCAGGTATTCTGCTCTTTTCAAAGCACAAACATATACAGAGGTGTCAAGTATCAGAGTGGAAATACTTTGTTACCTTACTTTTTACTTCTACTGCTTTTATTTTCACACCATTATCTGTACTTTCTACTCCTTACATTTTAAACATAGTCTCGTTACTCCTATTTCATTTAAGCTTGTTTTGATTCAGGTATACATACATTCCAGTAAAAGTTATTGATAACATGCCTTTGAATTCTGACTGCACCATTACAATACTTAGAATCAACAGTCATCTTCCACTCGTATTTTGAGTACCTGCGTTCCGGAACTTATTCATATGGATCCAGCACCTGTGTGATGTTTTTTGTTTTTTAACATGGGGAATTATTTATAAAGTAAATTAAAATAAATCGTAAAAAAGTGCAGAGTGCAAGCAGGTTTCTCCAAATAAACCTGATTTGCCAGTCACAGCTTGCATCCATGCGCACTTCCACGTTGTCTCTTGTTGGTCCACCGCACGTACAATTCAACCCTGTGCCTTGTGTGCGATCTTGAATTGTTAAATGACACCGAACTGCCACAGACAAGTAGAGCAAATCGCGTTGTACTGAAATACATTAATTTTTAATGGGCGTATATGCGGCTGAAACAGGAAGCCTAGCGCATCCCAAATTTATCAACATTAACATTTTAATATAATATTATAGTCATTATGGTTTTTAGAAGAGGTGGGCTAGTGTGCCATAGACCCCTGTGGTGCGGCCTAAGCTTTTGTTCTTAATGGCATTTTTTTTTTCTTACATTACTTTTACTCTTATACTTTAAGCAGTCTTGAAAGCAGTGCTTTTACACTTTAACTGGAGTAAAAAGCTTCAGATGATACCTTAACTTCTACAGAAGTATTTTTAAACGCTAGTATCTATACTTCTACCTGAGTAATGAATGAACTTTTGACACCTTTGAACATATCATCGCTGTCCAAAGAAGAACATGTATCTCCATTTTTGGTGTTTTATATTTTGCTACATCATTTGAACAAAACAGCTGTTCATGCTGAGATGAATGGACCAATAATAATGCTCCAAAATAAAAAAATCTGGTTTCATTAACTTGCATTAAAAGTAAAGACAGGATTTCTCCTCTCCTGTAAAGTGAGCATTTTGGAGATTCATGTTTTGCTTTGGACGGCAACGATATGCATCAATATTATTATTTATTGTTGTGGTAATTAAAATAAGCTAACAGATGTGTAAGTTAAATATTGAGCATTTCTTTAAATGCAGTGTATTCTGGAAGTATTTTGAAACGAATGCCTTAAATGTAGTTCTTTCTGCATGTTCTGACTAAAGGTGGAAATAACTGACTGACATTTGAACGATGAATGGTTAATTGTAACATTTTAGACCACCATTAAAACCATCCAAATGGTCTATCACATGCTTGGTGATGGAATGGCTTAGGATGCAGCACAACCAAAACATCTGGGTAATTAAAACATGGAATGACACAGATGCAGAGAAGCTAATTAGCTTTTTTGGGGGCTCCCTGTGTTAAAGCATTTCATAATGCAACTAAATTAGAAGAGTGACAATACAATTAGCATCGACATACAAGCTGTTTGCACATATTATGTCCAAATAAAAACACTCATGTTAATCGCAGGTGCATGCAATCCAGCATGTGATTAGAATTGGTACCTTTGAAGGTAGACTAGATCATATCTTGTTCAGTGTTGGTGTAAACCGAGACTGATTAGTGAACTCAGTGAGTAACAATCACAGACATAACAAAACACTGGCTGGCTGGCAGACAATTTTTTATTTCTGTTTTAATAAATAATAAATAAAAAAATAAATAAATAAGCACATAAAAAGAGTTTTAGTATAGTTGGTGTCACATACTGTTACACTATGCTTTTACTCCTGACCTACTTCTTTGAATGGCGACGATAGCAACGTAAATAGATAAAATAATGATTATGGATGCTGCATTAGCCCCCATTACCACCAAGTTATTCACTTCAAGGTGCACCGTTCTGAGTAGTCTTTACTAAGTGCAATAGAAAAACAGATTAGAAGATGTGATGTTACTGTAGAATGGTAGGCAAAGATGCAGCCGTGTTGAAAATATTTAACAAAATTCTATATGCTTCAAAGAAAAATATGAAACTGATGGTAGACTCTTTACTGGAGAGGCCTGAAGTATGCCAATCAGACTAAGAGTCTTGATGAATTGTGCAACATGATTGGACCATGAACTCAGAAGAGTACAAAGGCATTTGAATGCAAAACACACCAGCCACCAAAGCTATCTTGGTAATTTTATGAATGCTAAAATACACTTCAGGGCCACTATATCACAGCTGGCACCAAGCATTTTGCTTTTCTTAAATAATGCCTTCCTATATTTCACAAGTGTATCCTGGTGCAGTACAGCAAAAACACCCATACCAGATCCTAAAATACACCATATCCACTGTTATTGGGCACATGGGTTTCTTCTTGAATTGTATCACAGCATGAACTACTGAATAAAACCCAGTGTGACCACTGAGGTTTAAAACCAATAAAACATAGTTGACAAGAAATATGAGAAAAAAAGATAAAATCGGGGAAGTGGGACGAATCCCATCCTGCAAAATCTGTCGTTTTATTACAGAAAAATAAGATTTAAGCTAATGTACTTTTTTACAAAAAGAAAAAACACAACAACATAAGTGGGAGCCATATATATTATATTAACCCCTTAAACACTGAGGGGATGAATGTGGGCCCACATTTAACTTCTTCACTTTAATAACTGAATAACTGACATATTAGTTTTGTTTGTTTTTCCAAATTATGGATAATCGTTACAAAAAAAGACTCTGCGGCAACCTTTAGAAGTCACCATCAGTAAGAAACAATATAAAGATAAATATATGTATAATTTAATAGTAATGATTTCTATAGTAATGAATAGTAATGATAATTTAGTAGTATAGATTATTCAAATAAGTGGATGGCTTTTGTTTGCATTTTAAGCATTCAATCAATACCAGTTTTTTGTATTTGTACGTTTTTAAGTGTTACATCTAAATTTGATAAGCATTCACTGTGGTGCATGTGGCCTTGTTCTGTGAAAAAATACAAGAAGACAAATTAGTCAAGAAGATAAATACTTAATATAAACTTACTTAAAGATGTATGTGATTGTGCGAGCTGCAGATTCATATATTCTGTTGAAAAGAAAGATACAGGTTCATGTACTGGCTAGCATTTTCGAGTTAAGCTAAAATACTTAGTATGTGTGAGGTCAATATGTAAAAACATAGCATATATACCAAAAACTCCCATGAAATCTGACTTTTACAAAATAATTTCAGGCTTTATCTCTGCTGCATTTTATCAGGCCATGCTACGTTTTTCAATTTTAAAAATCATATGTTACAAACATAGTTTGCAACAGCCATAAAACATGGAAATCTGTTTTAGTAATTTAGCAGACTAGTCCATTTAACTAATTAGTAATTAAGTAACTTTACACAATGTATGTGGATGAGACACACCAGTGCTGATGTGCTGTGGCATATGAGCGTAGATATAAGGAGTTGGTTTTAATCTTTTGGTTAATCTGTGTATGAGAGAGAGAGAGAGAGAGAGAGAGAGAGAGAGTGAGAGAGACAGAGAGAGAGTGGGAGAGACAGAGAGAGAGAGTGAGAGAGACAGAGAGAGAGTGAGAGAGACAGAGAGAGAGACAAAGAGAGAGTTATAAAATGAAATCTCACAGGTAAGTGTATAGCATGTATCTAAGGTGCAGGTCTTCTAAAAAAAAGTTAATCTCTGTTTCTCTCTTCTTTCTCTTTCAGATTGGAGCATTAAAGTGGAAGGGATGAAAAGGTGGACAGTCTATACAGTAAAGAAGCAGAATGGACTAGTGTTGTATCCAAGAGTGACCAACTATCAGTCTGACATGTTTTCACAGTGTATATGAAAGATTTTAAGAGTTTCTCTTTCGTCTCTCTCTTGTGATTTGTGACAGTAATATTAATGACTAAGATTAATGTGGTTTATATCGAAAACTCAGGGTCTGTGTGCGCAGCTCTGAGGGGCTTCAGTTCAGGAGCTTTATGTGATCCTGCACAAAAAGAACACTGGGGTTTGTGTCATATGAGTACAGAGAGCTCATTAACACTTCACACCTCTGCAGAGAAAGAGCAGGAAGTAAACATCATCACTTAGCAACGACCTTTTCACACAGCAAACAAATGCAGCGTCTCTGATGCGTGCCGTCTCTGAGAATAGCAATCAAAACACTGATGTGGAGAGATTGTGTGAGAAATTCTGCCCATCCATATTGACAGGTTCACACTCACACTGAAAGCTGAAATAGATAATGATTTTTAATTTCATGCAAATGAAAAACTGGATTATTACGTAACTGAATAACTACAGTGAAATCTGAGTGAAAAAATGGATGTATGCTTACTGGACTGAAAAAGGAAAGAATAGAATTGTTGTTTAATTAATAATACTACAACTATTTTTTACCAGAAGTTCCGATGCTATGATAGCTGTAAATAAAATCAAAATGCAATGATGTGCAAATCGTTTAAACTGTATATTTAACTGAAAACACTGCAAATACAGCACAACAAATGCTGCACCTGAGAAATTTGTATTGTTTTTTCAAAACTTTATGCACATTCTGAACAGCAACACAGACGTGCGAGGCACCAATTTGTTTGTAGTAGTGCTCCCCCAATGTCATCATGGATGCTGATTTTGAACTGTGTTGACAACAGGCTGGGTGGTTCCTCTTCTCTTTAGCTCTTCTCTTTTTCTCTGTGGACGCGGACACAGAGAATGTGGCGGTGTTTCTGGATCTTGTTTATATATGGTTTCCTCTTTGCATGGTAGAGTTGTAACTTGCATTTGTGGATGCAGTGATGAACTGTGTTCACAGACAGTAGATTTGATATCACATCCTAATGTAGGGCCGCCTGAGGGCCCGAAGATCACAAGCATACATTCTTTCTATTCAGCCTAACATACAGAGATTTTTCTGGATTGTCTGACTCTTTTACATACATAAATTAAAAACAGAGATTTCTCTGGAATCTCTGACTTTTACATACAGAGATTTCTTTCTTTTACATATATAGATTACATACAGAGATTTTTATGGATTGTCTGACTCTTTTACATACATAGATTACATGCAGAGATTTTTATGGATTGTCTGGATTCTGTGACTCTAACATACAGAGATTTCTCTGGATTGTCTGGATTCTGTGACTCTTTCACATACAGAGATTTTTCTGGATTGTTTGGATTCTGGAACTCTTACATACAGAGATTACATGCAGAGATTTTTCTGGATTCTCTGACTCTTTTATATACAGAGATTTTTCTGGATTCTCTGACTCTTACACCAATTATATACAGAGATTTCTCTGGATTCGCTGACTCTTACACACAGCGTTTACATACAGAGATTTTTCTGGATTCGCTGACTCTTTTACATACAGTGATTATATACAGAGATTTCTCTGGATTCTCTGACTCTTACATACAGCAATTATATACAGAGATTTCTCTGGATTGTCTGCCTCTTATCTACAGAGATTATATACAGATATTTTTCTGGATTCTCTGAGTCTTTTACATACAGAGATTACATGCAGAGATTTTTCTGGATTCTCTGAGTCTTTTACACACAGAGATTACATGCAGAGATTTTTTTGATTCATTGAGTCTTTTACATACAGAGATTACATACAGAGATTTCTCAGTATTGTCTGGATTCTGTAACTCTTACATACAGATATTACATACAGAGATTTTTCTGGATTCTCTGACCCTTTTACATACAGAGATTACATGCAGAGTGTTTTTTAGAATTGTTGTTCCTGTCCAGTTTTAAAAACTTGTTGCTTTCATCAAATTCAAAATGGGCGTATATTTTTCAAGAAACAATAAATCAGTTGAAATAAGTTGCACATGATTGCATTCACATCCTTTTTATATTATTACAGGGTCCCAACATTTTGGGGGGGGCGAAGGAGTTGTATGTGCAACTCATTGGTATCAATGGAATGGAATGAGAGAGAGAAGGAAAACCCACAATATAAAATTGAACACATCTAATGTTAAGTTACAGTAAGCTAAATGGCTAGTTCACACAAGAGAAGAAAACAAAGTGTTTGTTGACACTACACATGATTCTGAGTAAATGTAGATCTTTCTGAGCAGGGAAGGTAGTGACTAAGCTACACTGAGAGAAGTTGCATAAATTGCGTTTAGCTATTATAATGGTTTCTTAAATGTCTCTTGAGTAGGTGGAACGTTGGGAACCACTGTTCCTGTCTCCTATAAACTTTTCTTTTCTGAAATACAAAGGTTATTATGTCTAAAACAATATACTCTTTATATCTGTTGTTATACCTGATGATAGTACTTTGATGTGATGTGTGCTGTCTAAGATTGGTTAAAGGGCTATCCATATTTGAGCTTTGCAAAATGCCATCTCATATAAAATATACAACAGACACTTATAATCACACACACCTACTGAATTATGTATTAATGCACCAAGTCATTAAGAAACAGTTTTGCTCTTCATCAAATAAAATGCGACTTTGATAATGTTAAGTAACCTTAGCCTACATTAACAAACAGCATTGCAGTAGAGAAGAGTTGTTTATCAGTTATTGTCAACAACAAGTGTTTACTGAATAGTACTGTATTGCTTACATTGTAATTTGTTGTTGTTTTAAACAAGCAATATGTGTTTTACAATGATTTACTCTCAGAGGAGGTTGCTGTGGTGGAATGGAAGGCCTCTCATGGCTCCAGCTTATACCCAAATATCCCACTAGCCCACAGAGGTGCTTCACTGATGCTTGTATTGAGAGGAACCCAACAACAGCAAGCTAGAGCCTTAATAACATTTAATTAAATAACTGGTCAGCAGTGAAGCTTTTTTTTGTACTATAACTGGGGATTGTGCAGTAAACTATATCTGTACAAAATAAAGCTCCACAAATAAAGATATACATTCTCATGAAAATTAATAACAGGAGCTGGCAGGCCCTCAGAGATTGAGCAAGATTCATTGGCTATATGTAAGATTCCATTCCTGGTCCAGGGCAGGGATCACTAATTAACAATAACAACAGCCCATATTCCAACAGACGAATTTAAATTGCTATTATTACTTACTATATTACTTATTATTTGGAAATTCACATATGCCACAAAACAAAAATATACTACACTTTTATCAGGTCTTATTTGCAGCTCTATTTTTATATTTTTATTTACTTTCTATAATCTTGCTGGTTTTGATAAACATGTCTTTAAGTATTTTATTACTGTAAGCCATTTCATATGAAATATGCAACATTTCATTACGCATGCAGATAGGAAAGAAAGGCCAACTTTAAGATAGAGCGGGCAATCCACAGTTGTAGGCAAATGCGTAAATAGTTAACAAGCAAGGGTCGAATACCAGCAAACACAGAACAAAGGCAAAAAGAGAAGCGGACGGTAAACAGGCAAATAGGTCATAAACAGAGGGATAGATACAAATAATGCTCAGTATGCTATGAAGGAACAGTAGGCAAACAGACAAAGAGACTTTATACAAACTGATAAAATGTGAAACAGTTGTGAGCTTCTGTGACTGGCTGAAGGTGGACACAGGATGTAGCCTGTTGGTAATGGGTATCGGCATTCAAAGCATTAACTGAGACAGACGCTGAATACGAAAGCGTGACAATAACACTAACTTACTAAATGAGGTGCTGTATCTGTAGAGACGTATCTGCTATATAAACTTGCCTATCTTGCCAAGATATTTAAAAATTATTTACCAAAAAACAACATGTGTTCAGTTTGTACATACAGTAACATGTGGGCAATGTGCCCAAATTACAAACCACTAAGATCCCTGAGAGTTAAATAGAGACAGCTCAGAGGCTATAGGGTAAAGTAATGCTTTACTTTAATGCTAAGGCATTTTTGCCATCTATCAGAACCACAACCACTTAACCTTTGTGTGAAAATGAATGAAAATATGTACATTTAGTAAAGGGGCATAAAAACGTTGAAAAAGTAAACAGTTACTACTGATTATTGGCAACAAAACAGGGCTTAAGCATCCAGCAAATATTTGTATTATCTATCTCTCATGCCATTACAGTTTTAATCACTGAACTTAAAAACCCTGAAATAGACACTCAGATTCTGTGCCCTGTCTCCATTTTTATTTATTTTTTATGTTTGCCACAAATTGAGTTGCCTGACTTTACTAAAGGAGGTCATATTAGGGTCACACAACTCTTGTGTAAACTTTTTAATCCCTCCATCTCCCTCAAGTCTCTCTTTAATAACCTCATTTCAAAGACAATAAGGACTCTAAAATGTCATGTCATTTAATTTCCTAGCCTCCTTTTTATAATCCAACAGGAAATAAAAGAACTCACATGATAAAGGCACTAACAAAGACAGAGGATGTACCAAATCAGACGTTGCCTGTATTAAGTTTTAAACAGTGACATCGGTGACAGCTCTGGTAATAGGCCTCCTTTCTCTTTCATTTAAAGCGATCCCTGTGTAGTTCAGTGTTGCATTGTCTTACCACTAATACATTAGTGCTTGAGCCAATTATCTGCACCCCTCCTTTATAAATAAAGGTTATCTATAGTTACACATATAGTAGTTCTCAATTTGCTCCATGCTGTACTTAATGCTGGTTTGCTCCTGCTAGACCACAGGTATGATAAATCACAGTAATAAACACAACAAATATAAACTGAGTTCTAGTTTATTAGATACATTATCAGAGCAGCAGATATAGAAATAGGTGTAACATTAATCTATTCCAACACAACATCATCTTTTATTTGCAAAGGGCAATTACATCCTAAACCACATTGGGATACTGCTTGGAAAATAACAGCTCTATAATATCAAATAATCCTACTCAGCGAAAAGTCTACCTCCTTGCATAATCAAGACCTTGTTGTTGGCTACTTTTATGGCAACCCAAACTTTATTTTCAAAATTGCATGTTTTATCATTTTTACCCCATTTCATGTGTTATGTGCATGTAAACTGTCTGCAAACTTATGAAGTCCAAAGCACACACCAAAAAAAACTCTCTCCCACAGACACCCAGTTACCTGAAACACCGATTTGAAATTCCAACCCTTTTCTATGTTATGAGGTGATGTCATCTTGTAACACTATCCTTATTACTATTCTACTGGCAGTCTTGGCATACCCTCTTACTACGTACAGCAACTACTGCTGGTTAACAAAACAGAGCAGAGTGAGTGAGCTGACCAATCAGAGCACACTGAGCTCATATGGAGGCAAGGTTTTAAGTTACAGGAGCTCTAACAGAGCATTTTAAAAAGAGGGTGAAAACAGATAAGAGACATCATATTGCCTGACAAATGATACATTTAATTCGATATAAAAATTTTGCTAAAAAGTTTCAACTAAGTTATAATGGGGTTTTTGTTTTGGTTGTAATCTACTTAAAATATTAAAGGGTGCCTTTATTAGCTAGGTCTCCTCTTACACACTGCTACCAGCCGGGAGGACTAAGGCTAGCACCAGATTCCTATGAGACATATAAGACACCAGTGCTGCTAAGCCCTCACTATCGGGCAGCTCAACATGCTAACAGAGGTCTGTGTTGGCTAGTATCACATTGAGTAATGAAGAGGGAGCACCAGCCTACTCAACCAGAGAGATGATGCCAGTTTTGCTGTCTTGGACTCCTGGCTACAGATGGCAGGAGTATCTTACAATGACATTGCCAAAGCGTAGACCACTGTGCCAGTCGGGACTTTAATGTTTATGACATACATTTCAGTTTGTGTCAGTCAGGGTTCTCTGAGCTGCTCAGTGATACCTTCTGTGATAATTCCAGAAGTCCACAATGTAACAGAGAAGAAGTTGTCATGCTTTCTGTTTGGTGCACAGACAGCAACATCACTTTGAATACTGACAAAACCAAAAGACCGGTCGTTGATCTTAGGAGAAAGCCGTGAGACCATTCATCCTTCAAAGTGTCACTGAGAGGGTCAACTTAACGTTGCTGAAAATTTACGTTTCCATGAACAGTTCTTGCCAATGCACTTCCTAAGTGCACTTCCACTTCCTAGGAAGACTTGAAATAAAAAAAATTGTCTTCCAAAAGCTCTTACCACTTGTGGAAAGCATCCACATCAGCAGCATCTCAGTCTGGAGGAGCAACTGCACTGTATAAGACCTCAAAGCCCTCTAGATGGAGGCGAAATTGCCCCGGTGAATTGTTGGGTCACCATTTCCCCATCTCTGACATCAATAAGAAATAGTCCACAGTATCATCAGTGACCTCACACATCCCAGTCAAGACCTCTTCCCATCGCTGCAATCTGGTAAACAGTCCTGGAGCATCCGGTTTAGTAGCAGCCACCTAAAATTAATCTCTACCCCCCGGCCATTCTATCTATAATTACCTTCCTCTCCTCCTCTTCAGCATGTTCAGATCTGCATTGGAGGTTTTTCTGCTTTCATATTATTTGTCTTTTGCATGTTCATGCCGTCATGTTTGCCAGCAAAGTCGAATATTACAAAATCACCAAATTAAGCACAACCCGAGCTAATAAGCACTCTAAGGACACCAAAATATTAGTCCATAAACATCCTACCAAAATCAAAAGACTCAAAACCCATGTAAAATTCATCACTCTATGTACAGTGTACCACACAGCAGCATGTCTATGGTTTTATTCATAGTTTTTATTCATAGTTCATAGTTTTATGATGGAAACGGTTCCCATTTGTAAACTGTTCCCACTGGTGGGAAATTAAACATTTCTCACACTCAAATAAACGAGAAGCAACAGTGCACTACAGACAATCAGACAATGTGGAGTTTCATTCCCCTGGCAGGACAACTGGTCTAATAGTAATGACATTATGTACCATTACTGTTCGAACATAATCAAGGAATGTTGACTGTTTATGGTCTGTTGATTTTTAATGTCTCATACTGATTTGTTTCAGTTTTACATCCCAAATTTGTTCTGTTGGTGTTACACTCAGTGTTGTAGATCATGTCACTCTCCCGTGTGTTACTGTCTGTTACTATGTAACTAATGCTTCAGTGGCCAGTAGTATCTTGCTCCTGTCTGGGTTACAACAATTCAGCAGTGTACTGTGTGTGATGTTCTTGTGGAATAGAGAGAAATGAAAGAGCATGATCAGAGCATGAGGTGAAATGGTGGTTGGACGGAGGGCCATTGGGTACGAGGTGTTCAGAGCCTTTATGGCCTGGCCTTAGAAACTGTTTCTTAGATGGGAGAAGTGTAAAGAGGTTATGTGGGGGATGAGTTTTGTCCTTGATGGTCTTTTGGGCCCTCCTGAGGACACTGGAGTGGTAAATGTCCTCTACTGGAGAGAAGGCTGTTTCTGAAATTGTCTAGGCTGTACTGGACACTGGATGGAGTAGTTTCCAAACCAGACAGTGACCAGTGGAGCCAGTGAGAATGTTTTTAATGATGCACCTGTAGAAGTTCCTCAGAATTCTGGCTGGCATGCCAGTTTTCTTGAGTCTTCATAGAACAAGCAGCCATTGTTGTGCTTCCTTAACCAGTTGTGTTGAGAGACCAGGTAAGATTCAAGAAATCTAAACATACTCACTCCTTCTACTGCCATGATGAATAATGATGAAGAAGCAGTGGTTTGTGCTGCTCTGCTCTCCTCCATAGTCTACATTCATCATTTGTTTCGTCAACATTTAAGGAGAGATTCAATGTCTCCTGACAGTGGTATCATCAGTAAATTTGTTGATGGTGGGGTTACTATGGGAGACAACACAGTCATGGGTGAACAGCATAGGACTCAGCACGCAGCCCTGGGAGGTCCCTGTTTTTATGAACTATGTGCTGGAGGTGTGGCTTCTAATCCCGACAGACTAAGGTCTGAACACCAGGAAATCCAGCACCCAGTTACACAAAGGGAGGTGCCAGTGCCGGAGTGTGGAGCTTCTCAGTTAGCTTGCATGGTATAATAGTCTTGAAAGCTGAGCTGTAGTCAGTGGACAGCATTCTTATGTAGCTGTCTTTGCTCTGCAGGTGTTCCAGAGCTGTATGGATAATAGTAAAGATGGCATCTTATGTGGATCTGGTAAGTCAATATGTGAACTGGAGGGGGTCCGAGCATCTGCTATGGTGTTCTGTACAGTATATGGGCCAAGATAAGTGTTTCAAAGCACCTAATTGCAGGTAAAGTCAGTGCAAACCAGCCAGTAGTTGTTAACAAAAGCCTCTGTGCCTTTCTTTAGAAGAAGCACAACGGTGGTCGCCTTAAAGCAGCTGAAAATTCTTATGTCCACAAAAGCACCAACCAATTCTGCTGCACATGAGCTAAGTGCACGGCCAGGTATGTTATCTGGGCCAGCAGCTTTACTTGAGTTAACCCTACTCGGTGTCGTCTTCACCTCCGTAGATGAAACTGTAAGAGCTGGCTCCTACAACGTCTTACTCACTGGAACCTCCTTCAGGAGGTTTGGCATTAAGGACTTCAAAGTGAGCATAGAAGTCATTCAGTTCATCTGGCAGGGCATGCAACATAGTCTGAAACTCACTGTTTATCCAAGGTTTTTGTTTAGAGCGTGTCAGGTGCTGACGTAGTTTGTCGTACCTGTGGTACATACAGCCCAGCGCTAATGAATGGCTCACGATTTTAATCTCTCATACTGCATTTCCGACAGTCTCCCATGGGGCTCCGCACATCACCATGCTTCCCGCATATCCAAGCCTCAACCAGCCAGCAGTGGGACACTAAAATATTGCAAGTGATTGTAATGCTGGTGCTGATCATGCTGAGATTATAGTGATGTCATAAGTATAAAAAATTTGTTTGCTTAAGAGCTGCTTGCTTTTTATGTGTCTTTGTTGAGCAAAGAAAGACTTTCCTTACAAACACTATGCAAATTAGATCTTCCAAAGAAAAATCTCACAGGAGTTGCTTAAACTTCCCACTATTTTCTAAACTGAATTCACATTTGTAAACAATACTCACAGGACACCTGCTGTGAAAAAGAGAAAAATAGAGGAGAGGAAATTAAGCTGAACACTGAATAAATGTTTAATGTTGACACAATCTTTATGTGACCCATGACTTGCTAAAACATCCAGGTTTATATATCTAATTATATATAATATTGTATATGTAGATGGCATTAATACTGCATTTTTAATTGTGAAAGTTTGCAGTTGCTTTTCACTGATGTAGTTGTTGTGCCTATATATACACTAAAAATACTGCTAAGTTAATATTTTGCTAGTTTGAATCATCCTTTAAGCAGAGGGACAAAACGAAAGGACCCTCTATGACTGAAAATGAGAGGAAAAACTTGAACTGGAGGTCCAGACAGCTTCTGCTTTAAAGGTAAACTAGTCTTAATATATGAGTTATAAAAGGTAAGTCATCTCTGGGGATATTGCTTTACTTCTGTTTATTTTATTTACTTTTGTTGTAATATTACAAGAATGAATCTACTTAGGACCTCATGATTTAATAGGCCATAGAAAACAGTTTTGTGAGCAGTGAAGTAAACCATTTTGAGGACTTTTTTTTGTTAGGACAGAGTAAACAATGTGACAAATAATAAAGGAAACATTTTCCAGACATACAGTTTTGTTTATAGTCATGTGATCTGGTTTTGCTCTGGTTCTGAACTTGGAAATCAAAGCTGGAAAATTGGATTGTGTGAAGACGAGACAAGAACATTTTATGAAAAGCAAAAGATTATATCAGCAGTATCCTATCTCCAGTACAGTGATGCTCTTTTCACCATACTGTAATTCTTATTTTATAAATAAGACTGTTATTACATAATACAGTACTCTACTGTACTTAGCTTACTGTTGTTTCAGGAAAATAATGTCTTTGGTTGAATTTCAACAAAATATAGGTTTTAAAGCCAACAGCATGAAAGTTCTATAAATTAAAAACAGGTCTGAATGTAACATTTCACCAGAAACTAGTTATCTGAACCTAAAAAAAAACAAACCTCTAGCTCTTTGCTAGAAAGTGTGGTTTTTATGTGTCTTTGTTGAGCAAAGAAATACTTTCCTTACAAACACAATGCAAATTAGATATTCTGAAAAAATCACACAGGAGTTACTTAAAATTCCTACCATTTTCTTAACTGAATTTGTAAACAATACTCACAGGATACCTGCTGTGGAAAAGAGAAAAATAGAGGAGATGAAATTATGCTGAACACTGAATCAATGTTTAATGTTGATCCACATGTGGGCCATTTTCTTATAACTAAAGTGGCAAGAAAAAATATGTAAATCATTTGAAATGACCTGGTTTTCTGCATAAATTGGTGATAAAACGTGATCTTATCTACATCTAAGTCCCAAGTATAGACAAATTCAATGTGCTTAATCTAATACCACACAAACAATTATAATATTTCATGTCTTTATTGGACACATCCATTAAACATTTACAGTACTGGTGGAAAATGTAAGTGAACCCTTTGATTTAATAACTGGTTGAACCTCCTTCGGCAGCATTAACCTCCAACAAGCATCTCCAGTAGCTGCTGATCAGACCTGCACAACGTTCAGGAGGAATTTTGGACCATTTTCTCTACACAACTGCTTCAGCTCAGTCATATTCTTAGGATGTCTGGTGTGAACAGCTCTCTTGAGGTAATTTCACAGCATGTCTATTGGATTCAGGTCTGGACTCTGACTGGGCCACTCCAAAAGGCAGATTTTATACCATTTTCCACCATTCTGTAGTAGATTTACTTCCATGTTTAGGATCATTGTCATGCATCACCCAACTTCTACTGAGCCTCAGCTGGCAGACAGCCACCCTGACTTTATTCTGTAGGATACCTTGATAATCTTGAGAATTTATTTCCCCCTCAATGGTGGCAAGCAGTCCAGGCCCCAAAGCAGCAAAGCAGCCCCAAATCATGATGCTCCCACCACCATACTTCACAGTTGGGATGATGTTTTCATGTTGGTATGCAGTGCCCGTTTTACGCCTTACGTAGTGCTGCATGTTCTTCCCAAACAATTCAACCTTGGTTTCATCAGTCCACAAAATATCTTCCTGGTAGCGTTGTGGAGTGTCGAGGTACTCTTTGGTAAACTCCAGGCATGCAGTAATGTTTTTTTGTAAAGCATAATCCTCTGTGGTGTTCTGCCATGGTCACCATGCCTTCACACACTTCCAGGGAGAGTAGCCACAGCACTAAATCATCTCCATTTGTGGACAATTTAGACGATTAATACCGAAAGTCTTGAAGATTATTTTGGAACCCTTTCCAGTTTTATGCAAATCAACAGTTCTTGATCATAGGTCTTCAGAGATCTTTTTTTGCAAGGCATTCTTTGATTGGACTCCAGGTTTACTAACTCCTTACTCTAATTAGCTTTTGTCTACTGTAGATATCTTACTGTTGTTTCAGGCAAACATTACCTTTGGTTGAATTTTAACTAAATATAGGCTTAGATATAAAGCCAGCAGCATTAGTGTTATTAACTTCAACAGTATTAAAATGATACATGCACTTGTTTGCAGCAACCCTAAATAGGTTTTAATATCTAATTTTATGAGAAACTAGTTATTTGAACCTTTGACTGTTTATAAACTTAAATGGATGCACAACGCAAAAACCCAAGAAGAGAGTGCTTGTGGAAACTGTGTTTATATGCTGGATTTGAACAGGCAACCTCAGTTATCACTACCACTGCCGGATATGAAAAGTGGTGGAGAACCACTACAAAAGTGGTGGGACAATAAATGGCAGAAAGGGACAAACAAAGGAAATACCAAGAAGCGGCACACTCAAACAAAGGGCTATGGTATAAAAGGAAAAACAAAAAGCTACTTCTCCCTTTTAAATGATGGAAAAAAGTTAACTTCTTTCTTTACTTTTTGGTTTTTCTTTACCTTTTTTTTCTTTTTCTGGTCTTTTCTTTCACTTCTTAATCTATGTATTATTTTTACTTTTCTCAGTTTCAATATTTAGCTCTTCTTTTTTTTACTCTGTTTTCTTTTTGCTGTCTTTTTCTTGTCTTCTGTCCCAGCAGGTATACCTTACCGGTTACTCTTGAAAGAAGTTGAACACTGGACTACTGCTTTGAAGAGCTTTTATGAAGAGCCCAGCAGCTGTGACAACTCAGCTCTGATTAGTGCTAGGGATTCTGGGAGTTGGAGTTTTAAGAGGTGCTACCTGCAGCTTTCCTGCCACAGAGCATAGGCCCCCTACTGGCTCCTGGTGGCATGGGCTGACCCCTTAAAATTATGAACAGAAACTTACAAACCAAGAAATGCTGAGAAGCTCCACCAGCTTTGCTCCATCAGACAGGCTGCTGAAGACTGCATAAACTGAGACACACTTTGCATACGGTAAAACCCACCATTTCATAACATCTCTGACCAAAAGCTTAACCTGTTTCCCCCAGAAGACACCATGTTTAAAGGATACAGTAGATTACTGCTGTATAATCACTGCAGTTGTTTACACTGTGCTCAGTGTACGCAGTTCAGATCTTTGCTTTCTGGCACCGAATCTTCCAGAGACATTGAGACTCTGTAATGAATGGTCTTCGGATTCTCTGCAGCTCTCTTGTCCCATGTGCCGGAGCATGGACAGAATGGCACGCTCTGGCACACAGTGATATCCGGCAGAAGTCTTTAATTAGATGCTGATTGGACCAAAGCTCATCCCAGCAGTGTGTGAGCTGAGCTGGGCTGATTTGTACACTGCAGTCCATATTTTAGCACACAGTCATTACACACAAGCATGATGGAAACCACACACAGTCTTCTGCCCACCACCACCAGCATCATCAACAACAGCACAGTGAACTCCCCACTGAGAGCGAGATGAATAATTAGACTGAATATTAGCAGCAGTCAGTCTTTGAAAATATAAAGGAAGAAAAAAAAGAAATACAATGCCCTCAGCAGCAAGGTAGACAAACGACAGCTGTGAGATGAAAAAGAGAGAAATCACTGGAGCTTTCTCTCACTCTCCCAGGAAGCCATGCAAAAAAGAGCAAAACAATCAAAATATGCAAATATATAGCAGAGGACGCAAACAGACGAATAAATCATGTAGAATAACAGTACACAGATGAAATTTATCTACATCAACACTGTTTACTGAGGAATATTCTGCAGGCCTCAGCTAATGGCCTATATCTTGCGATATCTGGGTTGAAATGCTTAACTGAAAGTACTGACCATCTGGAGTTCCTGGAATGGAGGTACTTCTGTTTATAGGTGTAGACTAGCGGCAGCATGTTCTGCACTCAAAAACACTTTTACACTAAAAAATAATCGTTCTTAAATGGTTTCTGGCTTGCAAGCGAAAGTTTAGGTGCCCCTGGTCACATCACATGGTTTTGCTGGTTTGCTGATATAAAAAAGACACTGAGGCTGTAATAAATAAGTCTTCATCGTCTATAGAGAATGTCATTTCTATACACACTTACTGTTTATTTGCTAATTTATGTTTGTATCCTCAAACATTTGCAATTTTTAGGTTCTTCTAGGAGAAACCTTTAACTCATACAACAAGTTATGCGAAGGAGTGACTTCCTCCATCGGAGAATGCCAGACTCGCAGTATGAGACATCTAAAGCATGTCAGTGGTTGTGACTGATAGCTTGAAGCTGCATGTATGTGCTTATATAAGTTGTACTGGGGTAGTGGTGCAGTGTTAGTGTCTAACATTACTGACATTTAAATGGCTGTTGATGACCTGCCTGATATCCAGGATGTTCAGTAGCTCCGTACGGCACTCCTTTAGAAGTGCAGCACATCTTCTTACTCTGTGTTGACAGTGCAATATACTACATCTAACACAGCTTGAACAAAAAATACAAGCTACTGAGCAGCTTGATTGACAGCTCTCTGTGCAGCACTCCTCGCCTGCTACTCCAATAATACAACACTAACGTCATTATCCAGCTTTTATGTGACGCCAACTGAATTTAAAAAATCCCAGACGAACAGACATGCAGACGGATTAACAAGCAAACGGAAAGACGTGAAGCAACAAACCAACACACATGCAGATGGATGGACAGATGAGGTAACACATGAAGGAATGAATTAACTAACAATATCAGTGTATGGATAAATGCATGAATGGACAGGAGGTCTAGTTTGATATGTGTTTGATTAAGCTGGGTTAGCTTTAGCACGCTAAGCTTCTCTGTCCCTGATGGTGGTGTAGGCGAGGCAAGAGACATCAGTCTTCTGATTGGTTAGGAAATGCTTACAGAAGCATTACCTCAGATTAGGACCTCCTAGTTTACATCAAGAGGAGAGAAATATGATGAAATAAACCTGTTATTTATTAATAATTGGAGTCATTGTGAGTGTAGTGTATTTTCTGTCGTATATGCTGTGGTAACATGTCTTTGAAGAAAAACAAGGAAGAGAGGCTAGTTGCTCCCTTGTCTTTACTATTTTTGCATTAGGAACAGTACATTTTCCCATACATATGTTTGACAGCAACTGTACTATACAATCCAGGGATCTCAGCTTAAAACATGAGAACAGCCTTTTCAGTTTACTGTTTTTTACGATCCCACAAAATATAGCTATAATTGTTCCATATGTTACATCATATATGTCTTTTTTCACATGTAATGTTTATTTTTTATTTTTAATTATAAAAAAGAAAAAAAATCTTTTACTTTAATTGTATTTACTTTAACTTATAATATATTATTATACTTTATATATTTTGTATATATATTTTTTATTATTTGTTTTTTTTTGTTATCTGTTGGTGAATGGAGGAACAACAAAGTAAGAATTTCATTGTAACTGTCTGTTTTTGCTGTGCATATGACAATAAAACTCTTGAATATATACATTTTGACCGGAAAAACAACTGGTGTACTTAACCAAAGGACTTTTACACAGAAGTCAGAGAAGCTTAGATTGGAGAGAACATGGGAGTTCTCTCCAGATGTATTAGGACAATGTATCTGTTCGACGCTGTTCTGTTCTTTGTAATAATCCTCATGTATTTACAAGTAAAGTCAGTGTCATTGAAGATTTCTTCAAGTCATTAACAAAGCACCATTACAGAAGAATTCACATCATGAGAAAAGTTGATGTGTTTTTAAAAAGAGAACACAGATTTAGGATCTCTTTTGAAAGATCTATCTACTGCAGGGTTCACTGAGGAACCAAATGGATTTTTCTATGGTGTCACCCTTCAAAGCCCTCTTTTCCACCTCTAGTTTTAAGAGCGTACGGCTATATGGCTGATAGCCTCATTCTCTATACTTTGCTGTGCTTTTGTTTGAGGGACTGACCACCTGTCATTGCTATCATGACTGAGTCTGAGATTTACGCAAGAAAGACAGCTCTACGAAACGGAGAGAGAGAGAAAGAGAGAGAACGAGAGAGAGAGAACTTTGAAAGATACAAGATTATGAGAGCCGACATAGAAGCGTCATTCTGAGAGAGAAAGTGCTCTGAGAGAGCACTAGGAGAGAGAGAGAGAGAGAGAGAGAGAGAGAGAGAGAATATTATGATAGGAGAGAGGTGAAAGCATTGTGTGAGGAGAGAAAGAGAGACATTCTGCATAGAGAATGGCACATAGTCTTGAAAGCTGGAGCTTGAGGTCTCTAAAGTCAAGCCTAAAGTGGGCATGTTTATGTAACATTTTTTTATTTTTTTTATTTCATCAGTAATGATGTGCGTCATTTAATAGTACAACAATACTGAATAACACAATAAGCTATCAGAGGCTGTGTGTCATTGTGATTCAATAGTGTTTAGGAGTCATTAATGTTAGTTACTAGTGAGAGAAATAAGGATAATGTACTTATCCATGGTGTTAACCTTGTTTTTGTGGAGTCTTACAAAATAGACTTTTGTTATCACGTCCTCATCCTACCCTGTCTCTGCAGAGAGTTGACCACCCCCTCCTTTGTTTGTATTGAAATGACTCTTTGTCTCCTGCCATTAAGGTGATACCAATCACCCATTTTATCTCCATTTGGTCTCATCTTTATCCTATTGAGCTCCTTCTTAAACTCCTTGTCTTCCCTCGTATTCACCCCCCTCCCCATTTGACCCTTTCTGACTTCTACTTAAACCATGTCAGGCTGGACTAGAATGAGTGGGACTGAGTCAGAGATGGACTAGACTGGACCTCAAGAGACTGAACCGGCAACAGACCGATGGCCTAAGCTGTGCCCATGGCCAGATTACTGACTGGGCCAGTGGGGCCCTCTCTTTTTTTAGGATCCTCTGACTTTTAGGGACTTTGACCCCAGGGACTTTTGGGGCCCTATCCATGCTTTTGGGGCCCCTGACCATGCTTTTGGGGGTCCTAGCCATGCTATTGGGCCACTTATGAAAATGGACGAGTCGTGGTGGCACTGCTCTGACTTCGACTTCTGGCTATTAGGGGTCCTAGGAAAGAGGGGGGCATAATTTTAGAGGGCTCTGGTTAAGTGATCGCCTACCAGGGGGCTCTACAGAAGAGCAGGGCATACCATTAAAGGGCCCTTGCTCACGAGGGGCGTGGGTTGGGGAGGGTTTATCCCTGGGCAACTTTTTCCCCAGGGGCCCAGACTATCCTTAATCTGTCTTTGGCTGTGCCCATGTGTGCTTCTGCGTGCACGTGATTAAGACTGCTTCCCGACCGCTAACAGACTGGTTGTGATCGACTGAGCTACACCCATACATTCCTCCTGACTTCTGATTCCTGAATGTTTATTTGCTAACATTAGAAAAGAGAGTAAGGAAATTGTATTAATACACTGAAATTGTATATAGTTGCATTAAACACATGTTAGTATTGCTGCTATTACTAAACTTCACAGTATTTGTTAGAGCTACTCTGAAAGATCCTTTCTGGGTTATTGCCTCTGCTACAAGCTGTTGGAGAACATGCATCTTATTGTCCTAAGCTTGTGTTATAAAATGAAATAGGGGCAGCTGGGATCCCCTCATGTTATTGCTTTCTTTCATATCAGACAGGTTGTGTGATGAAATACATGTTAAAGATAAATAGTAAAACAATGTCTATTCAGGGTACTCAGGTACTTCTGTTTAGTCTGACAGTCTGATTAATCATTGCTAGAGAGGGTCCCTGTTTTTAATATCTTTAAAAGGAAGCAGTCCATATTTCACAGTTTTGTTTTTTCCCCCTAAGGTTGATTTATAATGTTTGTTTCAATGTTTCAAAAACAAATTTTTACATCACCCTTTTCCAGCCTCTGTTTATGATTTCGAATGAAACAGGCCTTTTTGTTACTGTGCCTTTAAGGCTGATATATTTAAATGAGCTCTGTTCTGATTGGCTGCCCGGTATTAGTAAAAGTAGTCTGGCCTGAAACCTCCACATAACGATGTAGGTCGAATAATCAGGTGTATGTGTTTATGTGTCACTTTTTGTGATAGCACAGAAACAGGCAGCTTAGTTTCCATATAAGGACTGTGGAGTGAATGATATGAATCAAAGCCAAGATGTGCACTTCAAAACAGAATCCAGCTTATATGTGTGTACATCAAGTACGGAAGTTTTTATCAATCGGTTTTATAACTGAGTATGATGGCCCACTAAGGTCCCCACACCTAACAACAACAACATGGGTATCGGAGTGTGCTGGGGATGTCATAGTTTGATGTAGTTTTTATTGTGCTCAACATAAGGATAAAAATGTACTGTTATTTACACTATATATAGCTCTTTGGTATTCTAACATTGCTCATCTTGTGCTAATGGTCAGTAATTTAACATCTTTAACATCAGTAATTTAACATAAAGGTACACTTTTCTATGCTAGGAGTGCACACTAGCAAGAAGAGTCAGACCATAGGTTGAGACAGTTTTACCATTTTATTAAGCTCACCGAATGTGTTTTACCCCCTTCTTTGTTCCCTAGGAGCCATGTCTGCAGCGTGGGTCAGTGGGTGGTGCTTAAGAGGGAGTGCGGGCTTATGGAGCATGTTTTATAGACATGCTTGGAATTCTGGGAAATGTAGCCTAACCTATCTGGAACCTTTATAGGGGTAAACCAGATAGATTCAGGGAGCTATTTAATAGTGTGGGACATTACTGTTTTTATATCTGACTTTGAAATTTTATCCTGTGTGTTGAGAATGTGCTGTGAGATATGACAGCGTAGTCAAACTGGATGTAACTGTTTGCCACTGTCCTCTATGAACAGTTTATGGCATCACCCATGGCCTTAAAAAGGGGCCATGTTGCCGTGGTTTGGATAGTTGTGTTTTTGCCTGGCCAGACATTTTTTTGTAATAATTTTTTTAATTGACTCCTTACTGTCCTCCTGGCTTTGTTTTGGTCACATTGTTTCTTGCTGGGTCAATATTTAAACTTGTAAAGGATTTGAGGCAAATGACTACATTTTGAAAGCTGCAGCTCATAACACCTCTGGTTTCTTTCAGCTTTATTATCATTGCTACACTGACTACAAGTCCTTTAGACTACAAACAACCAAAGGAAATGCTTCAGGAGGAAAAGTGTTTTCATGCTTAAACACTTCCACTGAAAATCCATTAAGACTCCATTTAGAACCATTTAAACACATTTTTTTAGACTGTAGAGAAAATGAAGCTCTGTCTCGAAGTTCAGACAAGGAAAGCAAACGTTGAATTAGTCTAACTGGCTTTTTCTCTCACAGTATTGGTGTACAGCTCAAACTACAGTAGTAGTGTGCTTTAAAGAACTACAAACATACTGCTAAAACTGTGAGACCAGTGTTTATCTATATGATGAATATTTATTATGATAAATGATGTCATAATGTATATAATTTCTTGGTATATTGTGGATATCACCAGAACTTAAAGAACATGTTTCATTACAAAGTGAGGATAATCCCATTTAATTGGATTTATTGCAGCCCAGTTTGTAAAACACTGAATTGACTTTAATCATTATTATTATTATTATTATTATTATTATTATTATTATTATTATTATTATTATTGTAGTGGCACAACTGGTTCTATTTTGTCATATAATATTTTTGCAATGTCACTTGCCTCTAACTGTTCAGAAACATGTACAAACCAAATATTACTCACAGTTGTTGCACTGCTGTGTCTGATACACTCATACAAGCACAACACACACTAACACACAACCACGTCAGTGTCACTAAAGTACTAAATAAAAAGAATTCTAGATTTCACTGTAAACCCTTGAGTTGTACAGCCCTACACTGAAACCAACATCAGAGAACAGTAATGCTTTGTCAGCGAAGATGTGCACTGATGGCCTACAGAGGTATCATAAAATGCTTATGGGGCAAATTAATGTTCTGACATACCTTCCTCCACAGCTCATGCAGTTTGAGAACACTTCTAGGGCTGAAGCTGATGCAGGAGCGAGAAGGTTTTGTACATGTTCTTCTGAAAAGCTCTTTACTCCAGGCCGTTAGAGCAGCCATTAAAACACCTTAGAAGTGCTACACAACCATAAACAAAGACTAGATAGCGAAATAATGATTCTGTGCTACTCAGTAATGCAACCATTAGCACTTTTCTCTTTCTCAGTCTTGACCTTACCCATCAACACTCTGCTCTCTCTGAATCTCCAAATCACCACTGGTTGAAGCTTGGGCAATTTAATGAGGCAGTGACAATGCATGTCAGAGGTGTGAAGTTTCAGTGCAGGAGGACCCCAGAACTGCAAACTGCTGTTATCATCATCTAAGTATCACATCTTGGATGGGATGTGTTCACAATCACGACTAGAATCAGATGTAGATATAGGCAACAACATTTCACTATTGCTAAATCATAGCAATCTGCATGAACCAGTTCATTCAAAACGGGTCTAAACCTTTAATGATCTTGGTGCAGTTATTTGTATGTTGATGCTATCATATAAAAACTTGTTTTCCTCATTTTTAAAGTTCCTAAATGCTGTAAATCCATTTGTGACAATTTTGGATATAATGAGTTTTGAAAATGTTGAATGTTGAATATTTAAATATTTTAAAACATCTTAAATTCAATCTTAAATAAAGGTTATTACAATTATAATACAACACTAAGATTTGTTGTACGCGTTAAGCCCATACCCACCAATGTGCATCAGAAAAACAAAACAAAATCCTGAAAGTGATCTTTCATGCATTTTGGGTTAAAACCATTCATTTTTTTCACTATTTGAGAAAAAGTGAACTGTAACATGCAACAACTCTGGCATGTACCGCATTCATAGTGAATGCATCAATAAACCTGTCTCAAAATTATATGGAATAAAATCTGCTTGCATGAATTTACATTTAAAGTTAATAACTGTTTATTGCTTGTCTTGTAGTTACCCTTTAGGTGAAGGTACAGCAGCCATGTTCAAATGCTTATCAGTTGGTAGATGTAAGAAAACTTCTGCAAGAGTTTTAACATATGAGTATTATGTTGTCTGAACAAAGTATTGTATCTTCAGAAGAACTTTTAGATTTGAATGGCAGTTAACCAAACTAGATTTCTTCCCAGTACATTTCTGAGCATTTCTATTGGTCCATTCATCCGCTGGTATAAATGACTTTGTTAACATATGCCCAGTTTACATCACATGGTCTCAGCAGGTATTGGATGTTAGCACTGGTGCATTTTTATTAGTACAAGTAAATGCATACAGTACAGGCCTGAAACCCAATACCAGTTAGAAAAGTTGGGATGCTTGCTCATAAATGACAAATAGAGGAGTGTGGGAGGGTAGATTAGGTTGTGGTGGCTATAGGTTGAACAGAACCACAATGTTTGGGCTTGGCAGAAAATGAATGGGATCCAATGGCAGGAATGAAGGATGAATAAAGGAAAAATGGACGAGAGCAGGTCAGTATGTCGGTGGATTAGTGTTTGAGGACCTGTCTTGTAAGAGACAATTTGGAGGTTTGGCTGTAGGTTAAATGAAACCATGAGGTTTGTGAGTGACCGAAAATGAATAGGACTCTATGGAGAAAAAAGAGTGATGGAAAAAAAATAACATGCAGACGAGTGCAGGCCGAACTAACACTACAGTTGTGGTCGGGGGTCTGCCCTGAATCAGTGTATTGGAAACGGTGTCTGTGGGTCATGCATTAGTATATCTGATTACTTGAGCATTCTGGTGGAGCTCAGTGGTCTAAATGAATTGATTTGGAACAATCATGCCTATTGTTACGATTCTATCTAAAACCCACCTGTGAAGTTTTTCTCTCTTCAATGTCCTGGTGTTCTCAATTGTTAAGCCATAGCCTGAGGAGACAAGCACCTGCTAACTGACATTCTTTATAGGTTGTAATTAGCTGCCTACTCTAAATTTATGGATCCTGACTGAACTTAATAAATGACTTCAGAGGAGAAAAGATGTATGCATCAGCAGGATTTAGAGTTCACATTTGCATTGGAGATTTAGACCTATTTTCCCCATGTGTTTCTCCAAAGAGGACAAATGGTTTCTCACAAACATGCTGGATATAATCTCAGACATTACGCTTGATCACATTTGTGGGATTGATTAATACAAGTCTGAATTTAATGTTGCAGGAAAATGTCCAACAACACATCAGCAAAACAAAATGTGGGCAAAGTACAGTGATTCTGTTCACTTGTTATTTCAGTTCACTTAGTTCACTGAGCACACACCGCCATATTTTATTCACGCGGAAATGACCGCACTGCAGCATGGTTCCCTGTATTGTATATCATAGCTGTCCAAAGAGAAGAAGAAATACAGAAAAACAAGAAAAGCAATGTGTCTCTGCTTTTTGTGTATTTATATATTTCTCCTTTATTGGCACACTGCTGTCCTTCATATTGATATTTCATGAGCCAATATTGGGCCAATAAATTTTTTTTGGACATTGTTGATATTATGTGTTTTTCAGTTAAAAGCCAATGACAGACACAATAAATGCTTTAGTGTAACATATTATTTAACAAACACCAATCATAACAAACCGCCTCCTTGTATCTACACACATAGTGTGTGTGTGTGTATCTACTCATATAGTAACACTTTGTAGTTCTACAATTACAGACTGTAGGCCATCTGATTCACTGCATACTTTCACTCTGTTCTTTAATGGTCAAGACCCCCACAGAGCAGCTACTATTAGCAGGTGTTAGTGTGTGTTGTGCTGGTATGAGTGAATCAGTGCTGCTGGAGTTTATGAACACCTCAGTGTCACTGCTGGACTGGGAATAGTTCACCAACCAGCAACCTCCAGCCATCAGTGTCCTGTGGGCAGAATCCTGTGACCACTGATGAAGGACTAGAGGACAACCAACACAAACAGTGCAGAGGTAGATGGGCTATCATCTTTGACTTTACATGCGTGTCTAATAAAGTGGACAGAGAGTGGACACAGTGTTTAAACACTCCAGCAGCACTGCTATGTTTGATCCACACAGACCAGCACAACACATACTAACACATCACCACCACATCAGTGTCACTGCAGTTCTGAGAATGACCCACCACCTTAGTAGTACTTGCTCTGTGGTGGTCCTTTGGGGGTCTTGATCATTAAAGAACAGGGTGAAAGGGGATAACAAAGTATGCAGAGAAGCAGTCTGTAAGTGTGGAACTACAAAGTGCTCCTATATTGTAAATGAAGCTGATAAAACAGACAATGAGACTGGTGGTTTAAAGGTTATGGCTGTATATTAGCTATAGACCTGGTCCTATTGATATTACACTGTTTTATCTTGCATAAAACCACCCATTTTAAGGACTGTTTGAATTAGTTTAGACTTTTGTGTTTTCATAAGTCTGTTCTATTAATTCCTGACAAACAAGTCCTACCTAGTCTAGACTGTGTTGTTGGATTTTAGGGCATTAGTACATTAAGTATAATGAAATTAACGTTGTAAGTTAAGATACAAAACATTATTACCACTTACAACAGCTTTGTATGTCTGTATTAAATGTCGTGACTGTCTCAAGTCGTGAGATGTCTTTGGCTTTGTCTCATTGTGTAAATGGAACTGCCAGGAGGTGAAGGACGAGCTGAGGCCAGATTAGAAGAACATATAAACAGAAACAGGTATGTTCAGTGGAAATGAGAAACAGCCAGGTGATATGTGGACAGTGATAAACGTACTGTTATTTCAGCTGTCTATAACAGCACAGTGGAGTTGATATTGAATCACGAACATCAGCTCAAAGTGCAGATTCAGGTTTAATTTGAGGGCATTTGCATTCACATCAGGTAAATATGTAGGAATTACAACCATTTTTATGCACAGCCCCCCATTTTTAGGGGCACAAAAGTAATTGAATGAACTACAACAATCCTAAATGAAATTGTCATTTTTTTAATTGATTGCAAATCCTTAGCAGTCAATGACTGCCTGAAGTCTGGCACCCTTAGACATCGCCAGATGCTGCATCTCCCCTGGTGATGCTCTGCCAGGCCTTTACTGCAGCTGTCTTCAGTTTCTGCTTGTTCTTGGCGCTTTATCTTGTGTAGTTTCGCATTCAGTGAGTGAAACGTACACTCAATTGAAGGTTCGGTGATTGATTTGGCTACTACAAAATATTCCATTTCCTAAAAAATCTTGGGTTTAGTTCACAGTATGCCTACCGTCATTGTCGATCTGTACTTCGAAGCGTTGTCCAATGAGTTTTGAAACATTTGGCAGAATCTGAGCAGATAATATAGCCCTACACACTTCAAGGATTATTCTACTGACATTGGTAGTTATGGCTTTAACCTCAAATGCTCGCCAGATGAGGCGGCATGTTTCCTCTTTTCTATCCTACTTGAATTCTAATCTGGGGTTCCTTTTTTTAGAGGCTTACCAACGGTTCACATCTTGTTGGACACTTGAGGTCTTCCTTTAATTGTTGACTTTCACATTCATACTTCATAAGCCTTCATAAGGATGTACTTGGTCTGGTCCACTGTTGTGAAGTGCTTTTTCCTCACCAGGGAAACAAATTCAGGTAGTTGATTTGGCCACACCTCATGTTTTGGCTCTTTCTTTCTGATGGGCTTGTTTTGATTTCCCAGCCTAATGATGACATACATAAACTCTGACAATAATAAAATAAAAAATACAATTTAAAAGTTCTGTTAACAGCATTTATGCTCCACAGCATCCTTACCGTACACTTGACTTTGTAGGAGTCAAAAGATAAAGAAAGTCTTAGTATATCAGTATTTACAGGAGAATGCCAGCAGTGTGTAAACAGTCTAAATTCTTTGTGTATGAGATTACGAAGTTCTAGGCAGATGAAGTTTGTCAGCACAACCATCTGAGCATGCATGTGTTATGCTTTTAGTTTCTTCTCTGCACTTGCAACATGCTCAATTACACACGAGCAATTTCACAACAGTCATAACCTGCTTCTCACCACTCACCCACCACACACAGCAGTCTCAGTCTCCAACTGCAGACTGTTTCTTCACCTCAGCTGATACATCTCCCGCTGCCTGTAGCGGAGAACAGCAGGCACAGACGCAGGGTGCATATTTACATGGTATTCTAATGTGCTGTTAACTCTGTTATATGCATGTGAGAGTTTGTCATGAAAAATTCCACTGATGTGCTGTAAGGCAGTGAAGAAGTCATCATGAGGCACACCAGCAGTGTAATCTACGTGATATGCAGGTGTGCACCATATACCCACCAGCAAATTGGCAGGGATTGCGTGAATGCACAGTGATGCATGAGAGATGGAGATATTTGGCAATTTCTACCACTGTGTATGAAATTATGACACATGGAAGCAAAGTAACAAATTAATACTGAAACCTGCTCGTGAACAGCCATGAACATCTCCATTACCTCTCGCCAAGCTGGCTGACAAACTGACAACGCTTTAATGTTTTATATGAGTCATACGATAATTTAGCAAATTAGGAATAATTGCTGGAAAATCTGTTTCTAAAATGACACTTGCTGTTAAAACGCTGGCTGGCAAAAAAAGGTCAATAAGAATCTTCATCACTCTTATAATAGTAACCTTCTTTAGAAAAGCTCTTTCCAGCTTTATGTAAGTTTATGCTAGCAGTAACTATTTTGACCGGAGAAGTGTAAACTAACCCCATAATAAATCTGACCAAAGAATTACCAAAAAAGACCTTACGGTTCAGCCGCATTAAATAATAAAACGGTTAAGATTATTTTTAAAGACACAATGAATATTACATTAATAAGTTACAGGTAGACTATTTACAGTATACAGTTAGAGCATCTTTTCTATTACCCAGTAAACACTGAGACCTGACTGGAAATACTACTCAAGAACTTCAAATTAAAACCCAACCCACAATCATCAGTAAAATTATTGATCAAGGCACATATAAAATGAAGTAAATAAAATTATGTGTCTTACGTCTAGTTATGGGGAAGAGACCATCACCATTTCACAGGTCCAGTTCTAACAAAAATATTGGTCTTCTGTAATGAAATCATGACTTCATACTGAAGAAAATGATGTTGTGTCTAAAAAGTAACCAATACCTAAGATAGGCTATAGCCATATCCAGGACTAGCTAGCTTATATACCATTCAAACAGTTATTAGCTATGCTACATTTGATCAATTATCAATGTTCATACTGATGGATACACAATATTCATAATGTCTATGTCATAAAAGTACATACAGTGTAGATGAAAAGCAGTGTAGAAAAAGTGCAAAGGCTGAGAAATATCTGATTTTTATCTGATTTTTATCTGATTTTTATCTGTATTTTTGCCTTTTAGAGAATGTGTGATTTGTGTTGTATGACGTGTGAACAAAAACTAATATATGGCTGCGGTATATACAGCATGTGTTTAGCATAGACAGCTATTCAGTTATTTTGTTTTTTATGTGATATTGTAGAATGTAATTGTAGATACTTCAAAATAACCTTAACTGCAATTCAGTCAAACAAGCTGCTGATTTATGTTGGATTTTACCACTATAGCAGCATATGAGAGACAGGTGGCCAAGAAAGCTTGCAGGAAGGTCAGGGCTTTTTGGGACCCCCGCCATATAAGGCTGCAACGTTATCTTTAGGACTTCTATTCGAGAATCACTGTCCACCCAAAATAATAACGTGGCCAGGTGTACAAGGGTAAAGAAGCAGGAAGGCGGGGCTATAAAGACAATGCATTCGGAAACATCATTGAGGCCAGGGCAGACCAACTCTGAACTGGTCTCCCTCTTCATTCTGACGGCAAAAACTTAAACAACAGACCAGTTTGGCAGCAATTTTCCTATTGGGCTATATTAACTTGGGCTGAAATTGTCAGGCTTAACTGAAAAATTCTGATGTGTGTCCCCATTTCTGAGGAGATTACAAGTTAAACGATTTATAAATGTATATATTTGCATATATCTATAGCATAGAAATGAGTAAAAAGGTTGTTTAAATGTCTGATACAAGTTTAGTTTGTTTACAGTTTATGTTAGTACTTAATTCTGTGTTATCCACCATTATTATTTAAATGCTATTATATTAAGTAAAATCCCAGCTAGCTGAAATGATTAACAAATGATTAACAGAGGTTGCTAATAAACATTTTAACATTACGCACTGTTGTGTATAATATTGTATAACGTCATGTTTATGATGAATAAATGACTTTTATATGCTGTTTTAATGTAACATACAGGCATTAGTAGGAGGTTTCATACTATATTCATCACTTCAATTTCAACTCTAGTCCTAAATGCTAGTAGTCTAGTATAATAACCCACAACAAACATTATATTGGCTTTTTGTTTAGCTTTCTATTTGATTATTGTTTTCTCGTGAAAATGGTACACTTATGTCCCCAATTAAACAAACTGCCATTCAAAACATATCTCTATAACATAAAAGAATCATAGACTAGTCATAACCAGTCAGCACTAGGCTACAGCACTGCGGCACATATAGATGTCTGACGAGGCCCTGTTCCCTCCTGAGGTGTGGGATCAGACAAGATCATGCTGATCTTCCTCACCCATAGCCACATCTGCCTGCTCTGCTCTGCTTATTGAGAGTGGCAGCAGCCTCATGCTTTCCTAATAAGCTCAGAATGGAAGATTAATAACCTGTCAAAAAGCAACCCCAGCCATCATTGCGGATCCATTCCTTTTGACAGTGACCATCCTTTCAAAGACACACAACTTTTCTTCTCCCCGTCCTTATCCATCTCTTTCTATCCAGACGTACACATATAGGCCAGCACAGAACAGCTCACATATATGTGTTTTGCCGTATAGATATAATACTGCATGCTGAAGCTTTAATTAAATTCTCACTGGCCTACAGAGATGCACAGACCAACGCTGACATACAAAGATATAATCCAGGCATGGGCGTGATTCAATGTGACATGAAAGCGAGAGCGTACTGTGAAGGAGAAGAATGTGGTGTAGCAGCAGTGAGATTTCAGTGCATGTGTTGTAAAACTGAAACACTGCTTCCATTTAATCATCCCCATAGTACCACAACACTCCAAACACTTTCAAATCAATAAGTCTCACATTAGTATGAAATAACATGGTGTCAGTCGCTGGCAGGGGAGCTGAGAACATTCCTCCAAAAAAAAATTAAACAACACCTATTGAATAGAGAACGGCAGCGGCATGCTGCCTTCCACAGCGGCTCTGCGAAAGAACACTCCAGCTATTGGACTTAAACCAACTCCCTCCTCGACGCTCACTAACTGCTGCCCGTGTGGCTAACAGCTCTAGTACAGGTGCTGTATCATTTACACTTCATGCTACGCTGACTCCTAGCAACCTGCATGCTACACTGACTTAAACAAGCTGCAGCCATCCTGTTAGCACACCGCATCCTCTCTCCGAGCTAGATGGAGCTGCTCAAGCCAAATTCTGGCCTTTTCACGCCCAAACGATTTCACACCCAGTTGGTGCTGAGAGATCCATACAATCTGCAAACTCCAAAATGATGATGAAATTAACTCCTACTGTCATATGAGATAACAGGACATACAGTACTGCACAAATGTTTCAGACACTTAGGGTCATTATTATATTTAAAAAGCTATTATATCCAGAAAGCTTTAATTTGCTGAGCAAAACACTTTATTTTTTAAATATTCAAACAGTATTAATACAGTAAGTAGTGGTTTTACAATTGTGTTTATTTAACCCTTTCCAAGCGATTGCTTGTGGAAACAAACCAGTATTATCTGCAGTTATTATATAATAGCTGCAGATAGCTAAATTCATACAATATCTGGAGCATCCAGGAGAAATCAAACTAAACTTTGCTCTTTAAGCTGCAGCACAAGATATTATCAAGATATTGATGCTACTTTGTATTGTATTTATGCTTATTTGCATCTGTTCTAATGATAATGATATGATATCTAATGGTGTTCTTACTGATGAAAATACACTAATTGCTAAGATAAAAGCTTTTCAACAATGAGCTTAGGTGCCTAAGACTTTTGCACAGTAGTGTATGCAGATATGCAAAAGTCCAAGCATTACTGCTCAGATTAGCTGTTTTAGCTCTTTTTGAAGTGAAAACATCCTTTACACATTTAAAGATAGCATTTTTTCGAGCGCACAATTACTAATTATTTACAGAAAATAAACTATATAAAATCTACCATAATGTGTGCATAGATCATATTATATATATATTTTTCCAATATTTTAAATTTGGCAAATAATTCCTAAATGTATATTATAATGTGCATACGTGTGTTTCACTGTATAGGACATGTTATTTGAGTAACAAGTCTGGGGTGCCAATGACTGTACCACTCAAACTGAAATGCAGAGCAGCTGCAACAAGCAACTTATTAGACTTTATTAGAAAATTAAAGTTAAATAAACAATGAAACTAATTGGCTTTGGTCAATATGAAAGAGTTTGTTTTCATGTGTTTTGTGTACATAGAGTACATTTAACTTGATGTGTTTATGCTCAAATAATGAATTTGGATATATTTAAAAATGTACTGTGTATTAACAATATATGTGGCAATATGTGAAAAACCTTGCAAAACAATTAGCAAGTGACAAAAAGGCCATCAACAACCTGAACAGGTTTACCACATTCATCATAGCAAAAACATGGGATGGGTTCTAGTAAAGACGGTAGACATATTTGTTTACTTAAAAGCAGACACAGAGCCCGAGCACAGCCCGAAGAGTCTGTAATATTATGTTTAGGTGGTCACTGCAGAGGTTCACGCAGCGGTATGCTTGTGCAGGACTCGGGAGGTGATGCAGTCATGCCGTTGCTGTTTTATGGAAGTTTTGCTGACAAAGTAGCTTCATTAAGTGAGATTGAATCACTTTAGTCAGGTTGAATTGAGACAGAGTGACTCTGCGGTTATCGGCCGAGCCATCGAATTTGTGATTATTGGATGTGTGCAGTGGGCATTATTACAGTAAATGGACTGTTACGTCAATTTGTATTTGAACAAATGAATGAATAAATGAATGAATGAATACTCTTAGTGGGCCACTTTTTTAAAATTGGGAGCAATAAACTGTCCTGTGAGCTGAGAAACTGCTTTCATTATGGAGTTTATAGTTTGCAGTCAATGGAGGTAGAACCGCTGGGTGAAGCACTGCACTCTTCTTGAAACCAACATTTAGCCCACAATAAAACAAAAACAAGCGCAACAAGCTAGCATTGCTGCACTTCTCCAAAACAATGTTTAATGACTCTTGTGTTCAAAGCCATATGTTCCACACATATCTTGAAATATATAATGGGTATGGTACATGGTAATTTACATTAAAGCAAAAGAATATAAATTTGTTTCATCCAAGACAATATCCCCTCCATAGAACTGATAGTTAACAATCAGAGCAGTGTACCACAATACGATAATGCCCACCAATAAAAACAATCAATATAAGTCGCCTTGAAACACAAAATTGACTGTAAATATGGTGCAAAAATGACTCCAACAAAAGTGTTGTCCACTGCTGGTAAGTCCTCTAAAATGACATAAAAGACAAATTCAAAACAAAGACAAGAGAGGACAATGACCTGTTCAACAACCAGCACCAATCTGGGTTTAAAAAAAATCACATCATGGCTGTTTCTGCATTGTGTTCGAACTGGTAACTGGCTTCTGCCATGGCACACTTGCATCTTCACACATATGAATAAACATCCCACCCACCACACTGAAAAAACTCCTAATGAATACAAATATATTAATAGGCTTTAAAAATGCTAATGAGGTTTCACATTTTAGGATCTTCTTTAGGATTTTCAGCAGTCGTTGAACTACCTGAAGGTAAAAGAATGTCACGGTGTAGCTGGAGCAGGGAAAGGCAGTTGCGGACACAATTGCGAACTGTAGTTCAAACACGGATTGACACGAACAGACGGAGTACACCACAACATCAGTAACAATAACAATGAGTGACAAAGACAGACTGCAAACACAGGGTATATATATACAGAGAGTAACAAGAGGGAACAGGTGACACAACTCAGGACTAAAGGAAAACAGGTGTGACGGGTGGGGCCAGGGAGCACGTGACAAAACAGAAACACATGGACGGGACGTAAACAAGGGCACATGGACGGGAGGCGTGACAAAGAAGTATGTTAATAGAGCTGTTCCTTCACTCCAGTCCACATCTTGACTGTACTTTTGCATGACATGTACTACACGGCCTTAAATTTATCAACGGCTGACAGTGTTTGCATATTTGGCTAAATTCTCATTTGGTGCATTAGCAACAAACACTCAACATCATGATTGCTGTAATCAATCTCAACTGAAAAGAACTTCATAATCTGCAATATCACATATTTTAACTTCTGCCAGAAAACAAAAGCTAAACCTGTCTGCTGCACTGAGATTGTTTACCTTGCCCTAATGTTAATATCAGTCACACACACGGTTGGGGTTTTGTCGCTTTTAACTCAAATGGAATAATAGTTTAGGGTTGTGTCATCATCAAATAGCAAATCCTCAGGCTCACTGTTTTAACATTTGCAATTTAATTAACTGACTCTTTTTTATGAAGTTATGAAATAATTGAGGTTTGGGAGGAAGACCACACCCAAACTTCTCCACGCTATCATTACATGCTTTACATAAACCACTCTTCTGCCCTCACCTTCTCGTAACGATTCTTACTCACTCTTTGCTTGGCAAAAGTGTCAGCAGCCGAAGCCACCCAGAACTCCAGCCCGAGTTTCTCAGAGTTCCCCTTCCTTGCCCTGCCTTAGTGGTCCACACTTCACAAACGGTAAGTTGTAATCTACACACGGCTCATGAAATAACGCAGTTTGTCACTTGCTCTGCAATAACAACAAAGCATGTCTTATGGATATTACTTTCATGAGTGATATTGAGGTCTGAACTCTCAGAAGCTAATTATCAGAGCCATAGTAAAACGCCAAGCAGCACTGATGGTTCTCTGTCACGCAGTTATTAGCCTCTCTGTGTCTCTCCTCACATCACTGGGCCCTCCTCATTTACACACAGAAGCTTTATTATTTTTAGCTTAAGTGCTACTTAAGTAGACAACAAGTGTCACCGGACTGCTCAGCTCAGTCCTCTGATGAAAAAAGTAAATTTAATTAGGTGGTTATATATTCAATTACCTCTTTCATTACTTAAGCAGGAGGCTCAGTAACGCTTCTTTTACTCAGGCAGAGATCTCTCTCTCTTTCTCCCTCCCTCTCTCACCCTCACCACTTCCTCTGTGTTCCTTTGATACAATAAATGTTTTGTTGACTTTCTATGTGCAAATAAGTTAATACATCCTCTACAGAGGACATACTTTTGGGAATAATGTTCTGTTTATTTACTGAAATTAAAATATTAGGCAAAAAAGAAAACATAACAGTTTTGCACAGTAAACACTTAGAAAAGCAACCAATCATGTAATGTGACCGGGGTGCCCATACTTTTGCACACCAGTAAAGATCCTAAAAATTATTTTTTCCCCCAAATGTCCTGATGACAGTTCTGTGCGAGTCAAGCGCTCTCCTGCTGCTCCACGTATTTGATCTGTTTCACCGCCATTAGACCTTATTTAGCCAATTAGAGGCTCAATTAGTAGCAGCGGATGTTTGTGAATTACTGATCTCATGCTCACCTGGAAATTGATTTGTATTTTCTAAAGGCAGATACACTTTATTCTGATACATTTTTTATCCCAAAATGTAATAGTTTTATTGTAATTTATTTTATTGCAGATTTTATTTCATGTGCATGTCTTTTCTCATCACATTATATATTTTACATATATATTATACATTTAGCATGAAAATCACATATTGAGTTTCCATGGCTTCCCTTTTAAAATAAAATAGAACATGGTCTCTGAGTCTGTACTTTGTTAGGATCAGCTTCTTCTTTGTATCTCGTCTATTTGATATACTCTTTCAATTAAATCTCTTTTAAGAGCCCCATAACGTTCTGTTTTCCTTTGACTTTTTAGTTTCATCGCTCCAGTTTTCCAATTGTTCCATAATTGTTCTTCTTTTACTTTTATATTTGGCTGTAAAGCAGCACTGATCTGAAAGTGGTCTGTGTTAATAGCTGTTATAGGGGTAGTAAGTCTTTCTTATGCTGCTCTGAGACTTGCCTTTAAGTGCATCCATATGCACTCAGAAGATTTTTTTTTTATCTTAACAACTGCGTTTCATTAACAGACGCTCATCCTGTCCAGCATGGCAGTGATGATGAAATGTCCTCGATAGCTCACTTTCCTGCAGCACAATGTTACACTATCAAACAGTTGGTACCAGACAGCTGGTCCACCTAGATTGTAAAATTTCCTCTTTACTGCATATAATCCCCTACGTGAGCCTGCAGTACATGCACAGCTAGGCTGATGCACTAATGATGAGGTTGAGGTAGGACTAACGCCGGAGCAGCAGACAGGGAGGCAGGACGCAAATGCAAATTAGTTTCATTGGAGTTCAGTCTGACAGGACAAAACAAAGAGCATGGCAGAAAGAGGAACTAAACCAAACCAAGGAAAGGAAGAAAACATGACATCAGTGACAAACACTGGGAGATCAGGACTATAAATACAAGTAATGAGAAACAGCTGGAAACAAGAATTGCATAGCAGGATGACAAACAAAACTGGGGGCATGATAACAAGGGGGTCGGGCTGGGGAGGAATAAAGGACAGTGACCGTGAAACCCAGGGTAAGGGTTAGGGTTACCTGACACACATTCAATGTGGGAAGATACGGGTCATCAAACATTGGTTTCCCCCTTGTAATTATGACATTGTGATGTTATGGTATATTGTGGTTGTGATGTTGTACCATTCGTGTCACAGGAAATGCATATTACCCACACAACATGAGGAAAGCATCATTCTGGTCTCTACTCCCTGAGCCTATGGAATAACTGGCAACCTAGCAGTTGGAGCACTCAACAAGCAAATGGAAAGTTGTGGCTTCAAATTTCTATTTACCCTGCAAGCGCAAAAAATTACCCTGCAAGCGCAACATGTTAAGAGCTCCATGGCATGAATTTTATTTCACTTCTCATTTTGAGAGCTTGGGGTTCTTGTTGATATATCAATCATATAATTTGTCCCTGACACACCAGAAATGGTTTTGTTTTCCTCAAGGCAACAATGTGCTACAAGGGCACTAAAACAATATCTTTTCTTATTTTATAAATGTGTAGTGTCATTGAGAGAAAAGAAACAAATGTATGCAAAATATTCATTTTTATTTGACCAAAACATTAAGTTTGTAATCCAACAGCCAAACGATCGTGTCTGCGTGTGCCTGGAAGGGCAACAGTCTGTATGTGTGATTGTAATTGTTTCTGTGTGTTTGAATGTTTGGAGTTTAATCCCAGTGTCTCTCTTTTTTGCAAGGAAAGAAGGGAAGGATCATATAGGTCCTCTTCTCCCTCATGTGCACACACATCATCACCTACACACACACACACACACACACACCATCACTCACCTACGCACATCACATGTGTCACTTGACTGGCTGATTCTTAACTGACCCCTGACATCCTAACTGTTTCTCAAGCCTGTTTCTGGGGTCCTCTGTTACTCTTATCAAGCTCACTGTCCTCCCTGTCAAAAAGAATGACAGTAACTGCCTGATCGTTTTCAAGATGGCCGCGCGCGGTGGTGCAGCAGCTTCTCACGCTCCCAGCGAAAACCCAGCTTTTAGTTATTTTTACGTCGGTTCTGATAGCGACTTCACGCGCCTTAAGCCTGTGAGTTACAGCCGAACCGAACTTTTTAAGATTAAGGACAGCTCTGCCACAAAAGTAGCAACTATGGACAGTAGTTTCAGAGCCAAGCTGGGCAGACTACAACTTCTCCGGACACCGGCGTGGCGGGTCAGAGCGGTACGAACAAAGGGCAAAAGGAAGCGATGCAGGCGAAGACTGAAGAGAGGGAAGCGGGCCGGCGTGCTAGCCAGGCTCAAGGCTAACGCCGACAGACCCCCGATTCCATCTCTCTTCCTGTCCAATGTTCGCTCTTTGGACAACAAGCTGGACCTTCTGCGGCTGAGGATGAGTGTTTCTGATGAGATGAGGAACTGCGCTGTGATCTGTCTCACGGAAACATGGCTAAACGACAGCATGCCGGACTCAGCCTTCCAGCTCGCCGGCCGGCAGCTCTTCCGCGCGGACCGCAACCAGCTGTCCGGAAAAGCACGAGGGGGCGGCTTATGCGTCTACATAAACAAAGGTTGGTGCACAAACTGTGTGATGGTAAACGCCCTATGCTCCGAGGCAACAGAACAGCTGACCGTGAAGTGTCGGCCACACTATCTGCCTCGGGAGTTTACAGCTGTGTTCGTCATTGCCGTTTACATAGCACCGGATGCTAATGCTAACAACGCACTGAAGGAGCTACATGACAACATCAGCTCGCTTCAGAACAAGCATCCGGAGGCGTTTTACGTGGTGGCGGGGGATTTTAACCACGTGAACCTGACGAACATTTTGCCGAGGTTTTACCAACACATAGACATTCCAACACGGGGAGACAACACACTCGACCGTGTTTACACCAACATCAGAGACGCGTACAGAGCCGTCCCCCACCCCCACCTCGGGCTCTCCGACCACATCTCCATTATGCTGGTCCCTGCATACCACCCCCCGCTGCGACGCTCCAGACCCACACAGAAGACCATCACTGTGTGGCCCGGTGACGCAGACGCTGTGCTGCAGGACTGTTTCGGCTGCACAGACTGGCATGTCTTTAGGGAGGCTGCTGAGAGTGAGGGGGAGCTGGATCTGGAGGATTACACATCTGCTGTCCTCGGGTACATCAGCAAGTGTGTGGAGGATGTCACCACCACAAAGACAGTGACCTGCTACCCGAACCAGAAACCCTGGCTGAATGGAGAGGTGCGTTCTCTACTGAAAGCCAGGGATGCTGCCTTCAGGTCTGGCGACGCACAGGAACTCAGGAGGGCTAGAAGAGAGCTGACCGCAGGTGTTAAGAGGGCCAAAGCTGCATATGCTCTGAAAATCCAGGGACACTTCTCCTCCCAGGATCCTAGGAGCATGTGGAGGGGAATTAAGTGCATCACAGACTATAAAACCAGAGATGCACAATGTTCCAAAGACCCCTCCCTGCCCGAGGCTCTCAACAAATTCTATGCCCGCTTTGAGGACCCTGACACCCCGCCCAGCATAAGACTCACCCCTCCACCTGGAGAAGTACCCCTCTGTGTGACACCAGCAGAGGTAAGGAGGACCCTCAGGAGGATCAACCCCCGGAAAAGTGCTGGTCCGGATAATATACCCGGACGAGTACTACGGGAGTGCGCTGATCAGATCTCCGAGGTCCTGGCAGACATTTTCAATGTCTCCCTCACCCAGGCAGCTGTTCCCACCTGCCTGAAGACCGCCACCATCATCCCGGTCCCCAAGAGCTCCACAGTGACAGGTCTGAATGACTACCGGCCGATAGCTCTCACGCCGATAGTCACTAAATGCTTTGAAAGACTGGTTATGACCCACATCAAAGCCACCATCGACGTCACTGTGGACCCACACCAGTACACCTACAGGAGGAACCGATCCACAGACGATGCCATTTCCTCTGTGGTCCACACTGCCCTCACCCACCTGGAGCAGAAGGACTCTTATGTCCGTATGCTCTTTGTGGACTTCACTTCCGCCTTTAACACCATGATACCCCAGACACTGACAGATAAGCTCTCCTCACTTGGTCTGCGCTCTTCTCTTTGCAACTGGGTCCTGGACTTCCAGACCAACAGGCCGCAGTCTGTGAGGATCCACAACCTCTCCTCCTCCACCACAATCCTCAGCACTGGCTCCCCTCAGGGCTGTGTGTTGAGCCCCCTTTTGTTCACGCTGCTCACATATGACTGCTCACCCATCCACCCAGGCTGTCATATTGTGACATGGACGACATGGCAGTGGTCGGATGCATCACAAACAGTGATGAGTCTGGCTACAGACGGGAGGTAGAACACCTGGATGGTTGGTGCAGAAAGAACAACCTCTGCATCAACATAAAGAAGACGAAGGAGATGATTGTGGACTTCAGAAGGGGCAGACATGCCCACCTCCCCCTGCATGTCGGAGGGTCTGCGGTGGAAGTGGTCTCCAGCTACAGGTACTTGGGTGTTCACCTGAGCAACAACCTCACCTGGAGCAACAACACTTCCAGCCTGGTCAGGAAGGCACATCAGCGGCTCTACTTCCTCAGGCGGTTGAGGCGAGCTGGGCTCGGGAGCTCGGTCCTCACCTCCTTCTACAGATGTGTGGTGGAGAGCGTTCTATGCTCCAGCATCAACGTGTGGCACGGAAGCTGCTCTGCTGCAGACAGGAAAGCTCTGCAGAGGGTGGTGAAGGCTGCACAGAGGTCTGTCGGAGTCAGCCTCCCCACCACCACGGACATATACACCTCCAGATGCAGGAAGAGGGCCACCTGCATCATGAAGGACCCCACTCATCCAGCACACTCACTGTTTGTCCCGCTCCCCTCAGGCAGGAGGCTGCGGAGCGTTAAGTGTAGAACGAACAGACTGAGGAACAGCTTCATTCCGGAAGCTGTAAGACTTTTAAACGCCACTTAGTGGAACCACTGCACTGACACTTTTACTGCACTGACACTTTTACGACACCAGTCACTTTAATACACTCTGCTGCTACCTTCTCCATTCCTGTTTATTTTATTTTCATATATTTTATATATTTATGTTTATTTTATTTATTTAAGTACTGCTGTCTGGGTAAAACTGGGTCCTTGGGTACCACAATTTCGTTCCACCCCATGTACCACATGTGATGCGAATGACAATAAAGTCTCCTTGAATCCTTGAATCCTTGAATCCTTGAATCACATTCCTTTCTCCCATAAAAACATTCTTGTGTCCATTTCCTGTAAATATTAGTACATGGTTTGAGTACTGTACATGATGGTGGAACGAGCTTCCACTGGCTGTCCGAACAGCGGACTCTCTCCTGGTCTTCAAACGCCGACTGAAGACCCACCACTTTGTGAAGCACTTATAAGCCCTAATCTACTAAAGCACTGGTATAAACTATAATTGCACTTTTTATTTTGTTGTCTTCTTTCTACGTGTCAGCACTGGCACTTGTTTATGGCAGTGTTTGAGCTTGAGTAGTTTAGTTTAAACCTGTTTGTACTAGATAGAGATACATACTGATACATACCGAACACTAAGCACTTATGTTAGTCGCTCTGGATGAGAGCGTCTGCTAAATGCCATAAATGTAAATGTAAATTATACATCCCATCTCTCAGTGATCTTAAAACTTTAATATCGTGGTTCTCAATACTGCTCCATGCATGGTAAATATATGTGAGTATATTGTCACTGTCCAAAGAAAAATCTCCATTTTTATTGATTTTTATGTATCTTTCAATGCAGTAGCTGCCATTAATATCCTGTTATAATTTCATGGTTAATGGACCAACAGAAATGCTTCAATATATCTTAAACATTACTAATTTGGCCATACATATTTTTCTTTGGACAGAGATGTTTATATGTTTATACCATATAGCTTAATCAATATTTTTTCTCTCTGTTAAAATAAATCTTTGTCCACAAAAGCAGCATTTTATCTTAAATCTCTACACCTGCATAAACAAATTTACCCGCACGAGTATAGAGGCGACAGTACTCTAATAATAATAGTTGATGTTATGCATAGTGTGCAAACACAGAGCCCTGGTAGTCAAAAAAGATATTTTCTAACATTACAAGTACAGGAGACTTTAGGCCATCAGACCTAAAATAAAAATAACACACAGATTTAAAGTCAAATTCCTACTGGAAAACAAAAGCAAAAGAAGTCCCACCATTCTCCAGGTAGCTGTTAATGTTGCTATGCCTTTACAGAAGAGTTCCATTTTTCACATGCGTTTTCATCTCATACGGTGTTGAAACTCATGTGACTTTTCAACCAATCTGAATGATGGAGGCAAGATGTATTTTACTGACTTTGGTTATTAAGATATGTTTAATATTTGCTGTTGACCTCATTTGAAGAACTCCGCTCTAGGGTTTAATAAAAAAGAGACATCACAATTAATTCAATTATATGTTATCAACTCCCAAATCACCCCCAAATTACCGAGCACACAGAAACAAGTGATCAGTCATATTTCAGACAGAGTTCTGCATACTTAATAAATCAAAAGAGACATGCCCAATTTAACAGCAGGGGTCAGTGTCCTCAGACAGCAGCGTCCACACAACAAGCCTGAAAACACACTTTCAAAATCCTGGAGAGCATTTCCAATCAAATCTTTTTTCTTTTAGCACAGAAGGCAAAAAACAAACTACATTTCCAAAAATATCCAGATATATTTGGACAGAGATGACAGAAATGCCTGTGAAGACCAATGAAGATCTTAAGTCCAGCACATGTGCCACACGTGCCTCCAGCGCTGTTTATTTGTTATTCTTTTGTGAACATGCTGTGAAGAAGAGTTATAAGGTTAAGCAGTGATTGCAAAGTAGAGACAGGCTAGCTTTTCTCCAACTATCCACGCTAATCCACCATGTATCCACGGGTGTACGTGTGCATTTGTATTGGTTATGGTTTTCCTTTATCCACTAGCTCTTCCCTTCTATTTTAGCACAACCTGTAATACAAGGCCCTTTCACCCTCACTGCCCATTATTCTGCACATCATACATAAGGACTAAACACGAGGCAACAGGAAGATATTCTGACAGTGGAGTGGTCAGACATGAGCTGACTCTCCCAGAGGGAGAAACTCTTGGAATGCAGCGCAGGCTTGGAATGCCTCAATGCAAAGATGAAAAGTTGTTTTCCTTCTTTGGAATTTCACCCTTGCTTGGCCACGTCAAATCTTTCAAATGGTAAGACCTTTTCAGGGGCTGTTAGCATTTGAAGAAAGTGTCTATTATGCAACGTGTTTATGCTCACGGTGCTTGGCGCCTTATCCTCTGAGTTTTCATTAGCTGAGAGGCTGTCAGGGAGACAGAGATGATGAACACGAAACAGTGGAAGCCGAGAAGTGCCTAGGCGATTCTGTAGCAAGAAGGTTGCACTCCAGCTGAAAAAAAAAAAAAACATAAAAAAACTTCCATCCACATGTTGTGCAGTGGCTGCAGTGTATAGCGACTCATCAGGCAAGTTAAAACATGCCTAGAACATTGGGGTGTCTCAAAGAGCCCCCTAGTTCAGTAGTTAGTATACTGCCCAGGGAATCTGGGGTGTTACATTGTCACCCTATGTTTTATAATCGAAATTCCAATGCACTGGATTGTTCCTTCTCTGAATGTTTCCACAATGCACCATGAAAACCACTGAGCATTGATTTGCTTCGTTGCATAGGCAGAAATAGTGCCACGCCCTTTAAACTGACGTTTGTTTTATTTTTATGTTTTTAAAAAGGAGGACAAATCCTCAAAGGAGGACAAAAAAGCATTTATGTAAATATGCCATACATGGTCATAGTTGAATAAGGAGAGTTCAGTACAAAGAACTGACATACTATGAACCTCAAACACTGTTGTTTCCTCTTTTAAATACAAACCTGCATTTGCAAAAGAGGGCAGTGAAACAGGGCAATTCCAAAATCCTGAACTGTTACACAACACTGACGTCACCCAGAATGACTCCCCCAAAATTTACACATACCAGCTCACATCCCAGCAGAAACAAACAACAACAGAGTAACAGCAATAGTGGACTATACACGCAGAAATCTACTGTTCCAGGCTGAGAAGGGGGTGTGGCCAAGAAATGTATATGTAGAACATGTTTGATGTTTATCTTTAATTGAGGCTAGATTTCACTTCCTATTTGCCAGCACCATTGAAAGTTCCATTCCACCTTAAATGCTGCAGCTTGTACTACTCCAGAATGCAACTGCATCATTTAAGGTGGAACAGAACATTCACAAAACAAGCTGGCGAGTAGAAAGCCAACTTCAGCTCTTACAATCTTCAACAGGATCCTTTCATTCAAAGATGTTGGTCTGCGTGGCACATTTCACTCTGGACAGTTGGCACGATGTTGAGCAGCTTTGCTCAGTGAAAAGGGGGAAACAGGAACAATTCCACTTTTACTGTCATCATAACCCAACCTGTAAGTAGCAGCCATGCTGTATGTTTCTATCCACTTTTTGATAGTTAACGAGATCATCTTGTCTGTGTTTCAACATGTTGCTTCTGTGTGATCATTGCCGTGCCTCGCAATAAATCAGCAAATCAGAGCAGAGCTCATCAAATTATTTATTAACTCACCAAAAGGCGAAACAGCTAATTGCATTCTAAGAATGAATGATTGGGTGTAAAGGGGCATGTAAAACCACATCTGTGGTTTCATCGATGTCTCAATGTCTCCTGCTGCCAGAGATCAAGCCAGCACCCAAATTCGTATTCACTCTGTGCACCATCACTACATACTGAACTAGTGCACAGCTCAGCCACTGTCTTTGTACTAGCGAGTGGCCTTTGTATGTTTTTTGTATCTTTTGATTTGCTGTAGCATGAGTAACAGCACAGTGCCAGGGATGGTCATGACTACCAGGGTTTAAAATATAATCAGACAAAAATATAAGAAATAATAACTGAGGACATCACTGAGATATTGAAGGAACAATAAGACTATTCTATATTATTCTATTCTATTTAAGGTATTTTTATGTTATATTTAAGGCATTAGCTATTTTCAGCTAATTAATATGTAGTGTTGGTGCTACCTAGACAGACAAAGAGACAGGGTATATGTGTGAGTTCTTTTTATTTGAGATGGGAATACTTTATTTCAGGTGGGAATACTGAGGGCAGGGGAGTCCATGAAGCACAAACCAGTAAAACTAACTAACAGGAAAAAACTAAACTTTGAACTGACATGAAAAACCATAACATGGAACTAGCAAAGTACACAAAGTAATAAGCACACAAACCCCACAAGCCAGGACACATACATCAACACTGGCCAGAGAACAAAGGAAACAAAGAGGTACATATTCTTACACTGAGGACTAGAGACACCTAAAAAACAACAAGACAGCATGTGGTAATAGACTAAGCTTGGGTGGGAAATGACGACAAGGACAGAACAAAGGAGGAGACAAAAAATAAAAAATTAAATCAAAGGCTTGAGGCTAAAGAAAAACACACCTAGCACAGAAAAAGACCACACCAGGGTAGACACAAACAAGAGGAAAGCAGGATGGGGGAATCCCTGACCTAAGACTGTGGGAGAACATGTAAGACACAGACACTTATACAACCCAACTGTGACAATAAGTCCAGCAACACCACTCTGCCTGAAACACTCTTACCAGAACCACACACACATACTATACAGTACCCCTACCATGTCAATGTCACTCTTTGCTGAAAGTGGTCCAGCAGTCATATGATATCTGACCTGCATTTCTCCTGTGGATGGAAACATATGAAATATGGGGTAAAGGGGAGGGTAACAAATCAGTACCAAGAGAAGATGATAGATCCATGTGCAGGCTTTTTATTGGAACACAATACAAAAGTTGAGAAAATGGGTAATCTTGGGTGTCGAGGTGGCTCTATGGGAGGCCTTCGGAGCAGGTAACCTTCAAGAGATGGAACACAACCTGTACATGGAACCCCGTGGTAAGCCTTGGCGACACCAGTGATCAGCTCTTCCTATGGAGTGCAGAGCAGCCCTCAGTTCTCCAGGATCTAAGTCCTGTCTGAACAGTTCATCGAGATACACTCGGACTAGTGTCTATGGATCCAGGGGGATCCCTAGGAGAAACACAAAGTCTTTTAAGTAGTTTTAGATGCTCGTGGTGAACCAGGTGAAAGCCATAGCAGTTCAGCCGTGTGGTGCTGGGAGCTCCGCTGTTCACTGGACGCTGCTCACTCCGCTGTTCACTCCGCTGTTCACCGGGGATTCCTTCGTGTTCCGACTGGATGCTGTGGCTAGCGGCGGAAAAACAGAAGCTGAACTTGGACTTGAGGATGAAGGCCAGCGGAAGCCTGGTTTTAAGGCCACGCTCTTGCAGCCTGGAGAAGCTTGGACTTAGAGAGAGAAGCCCGGCGGAGTACCGGCTTCGGAGCGACGCTCTCACAGCACGAAGGAACTTGGACTGAGAGGGAGAAGCCTAGCTAGGTTCTTGCTTCGGGTCCACGCGGAGCCCTGAATGCAGTGCTCGAAGCCCCTTTATGGACTGGCTAAATGAGCTACAGGTGTATTACTGCTGAGGTTGCGTGAGTGTGATGGTGTTCAGGTGTGAGGGGGTGTGTGTGTGAGTGCACTGCTTACAGGGAGTTAATAACTGGTGCAACTGATGGGCTACAGTTTGTGATTCAATATTCATAGATATGATTAGAGGTCAGAAGAGGCACAGTAACACCTTTAAAAAATAAAGATGGAGAAAAGTTTCCTTGTGATTTTGCCATGGATGCTCAGCAATACCTTAAGATACCTCACTCATATTATATATTGCACATATATTCTGTTCTTGTGTCTGTAGAACCTGACAAAGCATCTCTTATATTTTGTACATTGTGTATAATTTCATGATAATTGGACCAATGGAAATATATATATATATATATATATATATATATATATATATATATATATATATATATATATATATATATATATATACACAGTGAGTTCAAGAAGTATTTGATCCCTTGCTGATTTTCTTTGTTTGCCCACTAATAAAGACACTATCCTTCTGCACTTTTAATGGTAGATGTATTCTTACATGGAGAGACAGAATATTAAAAAGAAAATCCCGAAAATAAATCTAAGGAATATATATTAATTGATTTGTATTTCATGGAGTGAAATAAGTATTTGATCCCTTAGTATTCATTAGCAGTTCTGGCTTTTACAGACCAGTGAGACACTCCCAATCAACTTGTTACCTGACCTGAAGCCACCTGTTCTCACTAATCACTTGTGTGATAAACACCTGTCCACAGAATCAGACAGATCACACAGATTTCAAGTCTCCAACATGGGTAAAACCAAAGAGCTGTCACAGGACCTCAGAGTCAGAATTGTTGACCTTCACAAAGCTGGAATGGGCTACAAAAAGATTAGTAAGGTGTTGGATGTGAAAGTAACAACTATTGGTGCAATTATCAGAAAGAGTATAACATGACAAGACCTCGGCCCGGTGCTCCAAAGAAGATTTCGCCTCGTGGGGTGGCAATGATGTTGAGAACGGTCAGAAATCGTCCTGCAACCACTCGGCAGGAGTTAGCAAATGACCTGAAGGCAGCTGGGACCACAGTTTGCAAATTGAACTTTTTGGCCTCAACTCCACCTGCCATGTGTGGAGGAAGAAAAATGCTGCCTATGACCCCAAGAACACTGTGCCCACCGTCAAGCATGGAGGTGGAAGCATAATGTTTTGGGGGTGTTTCTCTGCCAAGGGTACAGGGCTACTTCACCGCATCACTGGGAAGATGGATGGAGCCATGTACCGCACAATCCTGAGGGACAACCTCCTCCCCTCTGCCAGGGATCTGAAAATGGGCCGTGGTTGGGTCTTCCAACATGATAACGACCCTAAACATACAGCAAAGGCAACAAAGGATTGGCTCAAGAAAAATCACATTAAGGTCATGGAGTGGCCCAGCCAGTCGCCAGACCTCAATCCGATCGAAAATCTATGGAGGGAGCTGAAGGTCAGAGTTGCCAAGCGACAGCCCACCAACCTTCATGATTTAGAGAGGATCTGCAAAGAAGAGTGGGCCAAAATTCCCCTTGGTGTGTGTGCTAAACTTGTGGTTAACTACAACAAACGTCTCACCGCTGTGCTTGCAAACAAAGGCTTTGCCACTAAGTATTGAGTGTGTTCGGCAAGAGGGATCAAATACTTATTTCACTCCATGAAATACAAATTAATTAAAATATATTCTTTAAAATTATATTCTGGATTTTTGTCTTGATATTCTGTCTCTCCATGTTAGAATATATCTACCATTAAAAGTGCAGAAGGATAGTGTCTTTATTAGTGGGCAATCAGCAAGGGATCAAATACTTCTTGGACTCACTGTATATATATATATATATATATATATATATACTCTTGAATCCTATTTAAATAACTTCTACATAACAGAGACTCTATACCAACTAAATATTTCTTCCACCATCAAAGCCACAAACCATTTAGTACACTTGGTAGCAGAAATGGTGTTTGGCCTAATTAACAGTAAGTAATGCATTTCCTATTGGGGACATCAGGTGAGCTACATTAATATTGTTAACTACATTACATTTATTGATGTAATAGTTTGTAATTTGCACTGTTTTTAGGTGAGGAACTGTGTCATCATGTTGAGTTGGTTCAGCTGCTGTTCTGCTGTGTTGCTCATACTTCTCAAGTTCGTTGGTACCTCACTTGTTGTTAATGTTCAGAAATGCATTATTTGATGTTAATCATGTCAAACACCTTATATATGAAAACAACTTTAATGCATGCAGTTGTTTCTGCAGAAATTATGTACAAACATCTTCAGTGGGCTATCCAAATAAAGTTTTACTGGCAAAACATGCATTCTCTCTTTTAGCTGGGCCAACTGCATACAGAAGTTCTCCAAACACTAAAGCAAAAAATAAGTATATTCACTGTAAAAAAATTCACTGTAAGTTAACAGTAAAATACTGGCAGCAGAGACGTACTGTAATTAATTTTAACAGTATTGTCCTGTAAATTGAATTACAGTATATGACAGTAAAATAACTGCGTATTTATAGTACTAACCCACTAGCTAGCCAGCTAGCTAGCTAACTAGCCAACATCGTTCAAGCTACAGTTTCTTCGCTAAATTTAGTCAATAAATGAAGCAGGCCTAAGTAATAACATCTTGTATCTTAAAAGTTTCATAATTATACTGACAAAACCATATCACTGCAAACATTAGCTGTTAACGGCGGGTCTCCTACTTTTTTCATAAGTTTCACGAGGACAGTGGCACCTGCAGTCCAAACGTGTCAGTTGTAAATGCACCAGCTCGCGTTTCCCCGTCTAAGAACCAGTTTAGATTATCTTTCTTTATTTTACAAATTAACACAATACAAGCTGCCCGGCACTTCCTGCACTGACTGAATAAGCTGAAAGAATTTTATCTCAGCTGAGCCCAATAGGCTGGCCCCGCCCATTGCATATATTTTGTCACTTAAATGAGTGAAAAATGAGTAAAAAAAAAATTAGTTTGAACAGTTTAACAAAAAAGGATTATCATTATAAAAACATTAGTCTGCAATCACCAGTATGATTTTGATGGATAGTGACTGTAAAGGGGTGCATATTTCAAAAGGTTGACGGAAAATACTGTATTTGCTGATAAATTACAGTTATTTGCTGTTATTGGGAAACTGATTACATTTCTGTTAATTTACATATGCTGTGTGATTATTTGACAGTATTTTACAATTATTATACAACCAGTAAGATACTGTTGTATATCCACAGCAGTGCTTAATTTGTGCTGGATCTTGCTGGAACAAGATCCGGCACCTCTCATATTTCAGATACCTATGTCCCAGAACTTATTTATGTGGATCCACCACCTCTTTAATGTCTTTTTTTGTAGGACACCAAAAACTATTCGTCCTGTGGCATCTCTGAGATTTTATGGTTGCAGGTCCTTAGTGCAGTCATTAAAGCTAAGATTATTTTATTGTATAGAATGCTACTATGTTAGATGGACACTTGAAGCACTGTTGTGCCTATGCGTTCCAGGACCTTTTCCCTCACTGCCACTTGCTGTATCACCCCACTTTCAGTGTTCCATTACCTGATGTTTTACAAATTTAGCACTGATCCACAGTCAATGTACAGTAAATGTACAGCAATTTATTACAGTGTTCTATATGTATATTCACAAACATCACTATACATTTAAATTAATGCATAGAGGGCGTACCATGCATTATGGTAATAATGGGTACAGAATACATGTCAACAGGGTAATACATTGACCGAAGTGGCCACATTACATTGCAAATTAATCAGCCACTTTGCCACACAGGGCTGAGACTGTTTGGTCTGCTGGATAATGAGCTAGAAGTGTGATGCATAAGCAACTTGGGGGCAAAAATATACAAATGCTTTCCTACTGCCTCTGCTTTGTTCTGCAGGTCTAATGAGACTCATACACTCGGAGTTCAGCCAAAGTTGAACCTGAGCACCACAAGGGTCTCAAAGGTTTCTTGTCCATTTAATGATGTTGTTTATAAATATCAAAACAAATTTTATTTACATGTCTGCACCTCTTTGATGTGAGATCAGAACACAAGGTTGTACCAAAGGAAATGATAGAAACACCAGCATTCCCATCTCCACTTCATCCAGGGACCGATGTTTCTGTTAGCAGCTAATGTTTTGGTCTCTAGCCAATATGCTTTCCTTTTATATTTCATTTATTTCTCTTTATTTAAACCAATGTTCCTATTCATTATTTATTTTTATAATAACACAATATTTTAGTGTGTAGACTAATTAGTAGAAAATAATGCTGCATAAAGGATATCATTTTCAGTTAGAGTTCATCTCAGGCTGCAGGGACACTCAGTCTCCTCTACAATTTGCTGCAAACAAACAGACCTGGTACATAAAATGCTGGTCAAGCTAAAAACCCAAGGAGGCCAGGGACCTACTCTGAAAAGTAAATTGACCCATAAAAAGAAATGTCATTCACTTTTGTCAATATTTTTTTTTTCTTGGCCTTCATTCATATTTACAACCAAGAGTTGCCGTAATGCTGTATTATAAACAAAATAGCTCTTATAGCCCCATTTGACCAAGTGGACCATGGTTCTGTTCAGGCTTCTTAGAACTTCTTAGAACCTTTTTTTTTCTTAGAACCATTTTACTTATTTAGTGAACCAGCATAAGTTTAAACTAGATATGTCATCATCAGAGGATGTTTCAAAAAAGCAAGCAAGGACCAGCTATAGGTAATAAGAAGACATAGAAGTCAACAGACCACTGCATGCCCCTTTGAGTCAAGAACTGACATGTCCAATGATGTCATTACAGTTTGTCAAGAACCTTACTATTCCTTGCTTCCAGCTGGGAATGAACCATTTAATTTCAGTGGAAATGGTTCAATATTAGGTGCACAAACTGGAACAGAACCCGTTCCACGGTAGTCGAAAGGGGCTAATAGTGTCACCCCAGTATTTATTGTAGTAGTAGGCAGAGGCCAAAAAAGTCTTTCTATATCTATGTCGATCCTGACACTCATGGAATACTGTAGTTATACTGGGTAGGGTCTCCCTTTGCTCCCTTTATTGCATAGATTCCACAAGATCTTGGAAACATACTAGCATGTTTGCATCATGCAATTCCGGCAGATTTCTTTTCATGCTGTGAATCTCCCACTCTACCACATCCCAAAGGTGTTCCGTTGGGTTCACCGAATAAAACTTTGATCTTATTGTCATGTTTAGTTTGAGATAACTTTTGTTGTGTAACATGATGCATTGCTATATTGGAAGTAGTTATTAGAACTGAATACTCAAACAGGCTGCAGCATTCAAACAGTGATTGAGTGGCATAAAAGTCTGTCAAGAAAACACCACCCCCTCCCATTACATCATTTCCAGCCTGGAGTGTTGATACATGGCAGGCTCTGTCCATGGAACTGAGATTTATCCAACTTCAAAAGCCTCAGCTTTACTGTCTCACCTGAGGGAAATGGAACCTGATATAGTCTTCTGCTGTTGTAGCCCATCCACCTCAAGGTTCAACATGTTGTGCATTCTGTAAACCTGTACATACAACTGTATATACAACCTGTACAACCTGTAACCATCAACCTGCTATTATGTTATGCAATGATCTAATAATTAGATAATTATAGGTAATATTATAGGTAATTGCATTAACAAGCAGGTGTACAGGTGTTCCTAGTAAATATTTGGGGAGTGCATGTTTATTATTATGGAAAGTCCCTTCACTTTTAAAAACAATCATAATCAACAACTGCCTTAAATCTGAAGTATTGTTAATAATGCAAGACAGTAAAACTCAGAACTGAGCATATATAGATAAAGCTGTCGTACACAGTAGCAGCAGCTGCTCTTGAAGGCACAAAAACTGTTAAATGTTGTTACGTGACCAGAGAATTTTGTCTTTAAGTTTAATACACACATGCTCACATGCGTGCAAGTATTAAACACTGCTGACAGTTAGTAAATATTACAGTCTTTCATACTCTCAGTGTCAGATGATCGTCAGTTTGTCTCAGTGTTTTCAGGGCTGATACAGTTCACCAAGTCAGGCTGCACCACAGGTCATGTGAGATGAATCAGAAGCATAGTTAGTGGTCTGTTGCTCAAGCTAGGCTAACAGCTAGACTGGCTGTTCATTCCAAGTCATTCTCTTACGCCTGTGGCCTTGAAAGCAAACTGTGCTATATCAGACTGTTTTTCCATTTTCATTTAATATGTAACTGAAATATCTCTTCCTAACATTTTGTACCGTGTGTACATGGTGTTACCTTTATTTACCTTAGAGTCGTATACAAAAGTTTGGGTGCCTGGGTCAAACGACATGATTTCTTTAAACTGAAAATAAGTCACACATCCTCTACAGAGAACATATGTCTGTACAATTCACTGCATGCTTACTGTTGTTCTGTTAAATTTAATTAAGTGGAAAGAATATATATTCCATGTGAAACTTGGCAAATAAATATAAATTGTGCACCACAAAATGCAGAAAAGCTGTTTGTGTTTAAAAGTTTAAAATATTCAAGGTTGTTCTCTGTAGAGGTTGTGTTAACATTTTCATTCATACTGTTGCATACGACTGTTGCACTGTTGCACAGTGGGGAATTTCACAGTGTTACAGCAGCAAAGGTATATCAAGGCACTCAGTACAAAAAAAATAGATAAATAAACAGTACAGTATGTACAATATAAATAATAAAAGTAAAAAATTAATGAAGAAATCATTTACAGATGTTTGCAAATTATTTTCAGACAATTTCTCAAAAACTCTTAATTGCACATGGAGAAAATAGAAAAATATTGCACATTGTTAGGTTATGTTTAGGTGTGTGTGCATGTGGTCTGCTGGGAGCAGTGCTGGTTGGGAGTAGTGCTGGAGTCTAACAGCTGCAGGAATGAAGGACCTGCGATACCGCTCCTTCACAATCTGGCTGTATTTGTGAAATTCTTAATTCAAACTCATAGACTGCCAACATTTGAAATTACACTGAGAAGGCTTTTCATTTAAAGTGCTGATGGTCTCCTTTTTTACCTCAGCTCTAAGGTTAATAGCCTAGACACATTTTACCTCATATCTTTTAGCTAAAAAAACTATTTGTGCAGTGTAAGTAGTGAAGTGTAAGCTTACTGACACCAAACCGCACCACACTGATCAATGATGTTTGAAAAAGTAGTTTATCCATTAAAACCCAAACAAGTGCCGTGAGATACAATATAAAATGTAAATGTTTCTGAACATGAGCGGCTCTTAAACTCATATGTTCTATATTTGTGATGCTTTTGTAATGCATGGTCCTCTTTTCCCAACTAAAAAATGTAGCTTATCATTCTTTCTTGTGCAATTATGTCCCATCTCTCAGTCCAGATCACTGCCAGAGTAGACTGAAGTCAGATTAGTGTTACCATGGCAGTCTGGCTAAAGGAATTAAGCAGTGAACTAGCTGTTGGACTGGTAAATACTGACCACAGATCATTTTCCATTATTTTATCTGCTTTTGTAAGCTGCTTCACCAGTTAGAATCAGACCTATGGATTTGAATAAATACAGCCTGCGTCCACGGATATGAATGACATCTAAAAATATTCTTATTGGTGTTTGGAGGGAAAAACAGAAATCTCAATAACAAAAGGGTCATTCAGAAGCCTTGGATTACTGAGGGCCTCAGGCCAGGTAAGCCTGTGCATTAGATTGCCTTTGGATATATCAGACAAACTGTAACACCACTCACACTACAAGTGAACTGGCATCATTAGACCTTCCCAGTTCATGAGTCATGCTGACTGACCTTGGAAGAACTGTCAGAAAGGTAAAGGGGGTGTGGGCATTTAATCGTTGAAAAACATTAACAATGGAATAAATACAAATAACAAATGCATAATCAATTGTGATGATGTGCGTGTTAGTGTGTTGGCTTTTCAAAGCTCTCCCTAAGAACATCTAGTATTTACAGTCACCAGCTATTAAATCAGATGTGCTGCTGATGGGGTAGAACAAACCCAGGCAGTGGCAGGAGTATATATAGACAAGAAGCTGAACCAAACCTTTGTTCTTTCAACTGTACTGTTCTAACTAACTGCTTTTAAATACTGTAAAATAAGGTTATTAATATAGTGATGAAAAACAATGACAAGAGTTTTGCACTTTACTGTTATTTTTAGTTCTATAAGTGTAAAATATCTTAATGTAATACTGTATATTATAGTAACACTGCAAATCTCACAAGGAGTTATGCCTTTAACGCTTTAAAGCCAGAACCATGAAACAATTGCCCAAATAAAAATAAAAACAACAACAACAATAATAATAATAATAATAATAATAATAATAATAATAATAATAATAATAATAATAATAATAATAATACATTTAAATAACACTTTGCATAAATGAGTTTTGTATCATATTTGGTACAATCATATACATGATATCTGGATTTTTTTGCATGTTTTGGTGACAAATGAAAGCATTCATAACACAATGTTTTAACCCTCTATAGCCTAAGATTTCTTGAAATATTTACTTAAGTCATTTCTAACATTTTTCCATATTGCACAACAGTGTTTTACACAATCTGTATCTACTACAGTCTTTGGTTCTCCACTAAAATTTTGAACAAAGTGTGGGTTTGAGCAAAGTTCAGGTGTACATCAGTTTTTTTGGGAAAAAAATTACAACAGTGATGATTTACTGGTCTCAATCTCTTGTGTATCAAAAATGATATACTTGCTCTGTGCATTGCTCTGTGGTTAAAAGTATGTCATACTCTGATGATACTGACTTACTCTCTGTTAAACACAATAGTTTAACAGTTGTGAAATGACTATAACACCAAATGCCTTATTTATAGTTTATACACTTGTTTCGGTTTGTTATTAGACTTGCAAGCCCGACTTCTGTCTATTGCCAGACTTATAATCAATATTTGCACACTGGCCAGAAATGTTAATTACAGACTGGCACTTCTTTCCTGTCTTTGTTCCTGTGCATTATGTTCTGCTGCAAGAAGTTGTTATAAAAAAATAAACAGATATTCGTGCAAAGCCATTCGCTTTGAACTGGACTTGAAATCGTGGTTTGAATCAGGATTGAAATCTAGGTGCAGCTTGCAGCATTAACAAAATAAAAAAAACAAACAACACACCGTAATGACAGACGTGCGTGGCGCGTCAGAAAGTCCACTGGAGGGTGGGAGACTGTCTCAGCTCCAATATTGTTTTTGACAGGTATGAGCAGTCTTCTAGTGACCCCCTTTTTCGTTTTCCACCCATACCATGGGAGAGGAGACAGATTCTGCCCTGTTAAGGAGCCTGCAGCCTGCTCCCTGGACGAGGCTAAAAGTGCCAGAATCTAATTCACGGCACATCAGTCACAGCAAGCACACAGGCACTCACTGCCTGCACACATGAGTGAAGCCATGGTCATTAACCAGAAGACCCTTCTTTTTTCCTTCTCGGAAAGGTGGAGAGCTGGTAGGTGCTGGAGGGTGGAGGAGTGTAAAAATGAAACTCATTTCTTCTGCTGGCCAGAGAGAAGTGACCATAAAAGCCCTTTACAACATCCATTCAGGCAGTCAGCAAGCACTTACAAGCACTGAAGACAGGTTGGAATTATGGGTTAAGACATTTTCAGAGCACACATTTGACTTGCATTAACAAAGTTCTGTTAGTACATTAGCAAACTTTATTTATTCAAAACATACTCTAGAAGCAATTCCATCTGGATGCAGTGTGAGCTCTCAGAAACAGGAACATCTCAGCTATTTCCTGTCTAATTTACTCAAGCCACATCTCCTCCATACCCTTAGTTATCACAGATAATGATTTAGACGTGTTCACTTGTACTTATAAAAGAACAGAAAACACTCAAATGACTCGAAGCACACTCAATATAATAGCCAGGTGCTGAAACAAAAAATTAAACACTTTAATTCAAAATCTAATAATGAAAAAAAATATATTGATGTTGTTTTTGTATTGTATACAATTGATATTGGTGAGGCTGGAAAACACCTGAATATTCCTTTTTTAGACTGACTGTTCAGTAGGGTAAAGAAGAAAAAGAGAATTAGCTCATGACATTATTAATAATAGGTCCTTGGAGAACTCAGGTTCATAGCAGGGTAAATTATACCACTATATCACTTTAAAAATACAGATAACCTTTTTATCAGTTACTTGACTGTTGAACATAACAGCACAAGGTAATATTAATGCTTTATACAAACATTATTCATAAATTCATGCACGTTTTGGCTAATTTGGTTAAGTTCTTTTAGTTCATGGATGTTTTTTCTATCGGGGTGGATTCAGAAGCGTTGGCCTTAGCAATAATCTAATTGGCCCATTAAATCCAGCTCTTGATTAGATTAATTGATTATCATTTAAGTCATTGATTAAAATGAACTAAATAAGAACATTGTACAGTAAAAGCTGTTTTATTGTGCTTGAGTGTTTATTTCTTCATGTAATAAATAGAAATACATTTATTAACATAATAAATGTATTAACATAATAAGTAGAGATTTCACATAACCATTTCCATGGCAGCATTGTACTAATTCCAGTTGTGATCAAATACTTGGCTTGGCTAATCAATGCTAAATTATACACTGCCTGGCCAAAACTAAGTTGTGTTTTTGGATTTATAAAAGCAAATACTTAACAAGCTTTAATTGGATGATTACTGTTTCAGCTGGCAAATGGACCTTCTCATTTCTTAAACAACACATGTGGGAACTCAGGGTACCCTGTAGTCAAGATCTTACTGTGTTTCAGAAGTGAAGAATTATTGGCCTGCACCAAGCAAGGAAAACATGGAGATGCTGAAATGACTGGAATTGGAATAAGATTGGACTTGTGTGCACTGATGAGTTCAGATTTTCTCAGCAATGGGTGTGTTATGGTAAGAAGGCAAGCACATGAAATGTTGCACCCATTATGCATAGTGCCCACTGTTCAGTTGCTCAGGTTGACACTCAGCAACATGTGGCAATAACATGAAAACAGCTGACTACCTGAATACACTGAATGACCAGATTAAACTAATAATGGATATTTGGGCCATATTCAAAGATTCCAGATTTACACTCCACCAGTCTGTTAAAGAGTGCACAGGCAAATAGTGTAACAATTTTAAGAGAACAGCAAAAACGTGAGTTTCATCATCCACAGTGCATAATCTCATGAAAAGATTTAGAGAATTTGGAGAAATCTCTGTATGTAAGGGACAAGGCTGAAATAAAAAACATGGGATAGCTGTGGTCCTTGGACCCTTAGGCGTCCCATTGTGGTTCCAATCTAAATAGGATATCATGGATGCCGCATCCTCTGGGCTGAAATAGAAAAAGAACATGTGACATTTTTATCAATACATGGTTTAAAATCCAACATCTGCGATGATAAGTGAGAGTGTTGGCAGTACACATGGCATAGCTGACTTGCACATCTGTGAAGGCTCCATTAATGCAGAACCATACATACAGGTTTTGGACCAACGTAATGCTGTAATCCAGATGACGTCTTTTTCAGGGAAGCTCTTGTTTATTTCAGATGGCTTTGTAGTAAAATAATTCGGGTCACCCACTAAAAACATTCAGGGCAGTCTTGGGCTGAAGGTTAGGGATCCGGTCTTATGACTGGAAGGTTGCCAGTTCGATCCCCTGGACCAACAGGCTACGACTGAAGTGCCCTTGAGCAAGACACCTAACCAGACTGCTCCCCGGGCATGGTGGATAGGGCTGCCCACCACTCCAGGCACGTGCTCTCACTGTCACTTAGTGGGTATGTTCACTAGTGTGTGTATGTGTGGGTGTTTAACTGCATAGATGGGTTAAATGCAGAGGTCAAATTCCACTGCATGCAAATAGTTACTAATTCTAATAAAACTAAAAATCTGACAAAGGAGACCCAGAAGTGTTGAGCAGCTGGAATCCTGTATTAATCAAGAATGGGAAACATTTCACTATCAGAACAACAGAAGTCAGACTCCTTAATAATGCTAGACACTGTTAAACATAAACCCATCCCAATGTTTTTAAAACAGGACTGTATGTAAAGTAGCAGGAACAGCGATGAATGGCAGGCAGCAAGACACTAGCAGCTAAAAGAATAACACACATGGTGAAAAGGATATTGGAAAGAAAATGCCCAAATATTGACTGAGACTGTTGCTGTCTGCCACTTGGGCTAGTTTCAGGGTAGTCTTGTGAATGATTGCAGCAGATTTCTTCTCTGTGCTGTGAAAGTCGGAAAATGCTTCTATCAGACTTTTTTGTTCACTTTCTTCTTTTTTTTTTCGCAGAAACAACAAGGACAGCAAGTTTCTGAAGCTCTAGTTCAGCTTATGATAGACACTCTATTCCCATAAGCCAGTGGGATTTTGTCATCAGGTGCACTTTGTCCCAGATCTCTTTGTGATGTGTGAACATTTTGTATTAATTACCTGCATTTACAGTCACGGCCGGGCCTCACTGATACTTCACTGCATCATAGGCATAGCAGGCTATTCTGATATGCAAGAAAATGTGACAAGTTCTACGAGTTCAGCAGTCCGCTCACTTAATCATTAATAAGCAGGAGACAGGTCAACGACTTGGTTTTCCATCTTCAGCCAATCCTTCCTTGAACGTATTGTGTTGGCAACTGGCTCTACTGTTGAACTCTTCTTACCTGTAATGCGTATTGTTGTGCTGGTAAGATTGAAATCTAAGCGCCTGCTAAGGCTTTCTTACTACAGTGCTGTACTTCGTTCACCATATGGGTTCTGCTGTTTCATGCCCTCTGAAGTAGCTACTGTGGTTTCACTCTTAACAGATAAGATGTTAGAGTGTCCTCCTAGAAAGTAAAGGCAGAGAAATAAGAATTTCTTTACTCTGCTTAAAAACCCTTTGACCTCGCTGTTGTAGTAACCAATTAGTAACTAATCTGGGACATGAGTAGCTAATCTGGCTGTTTCAAGACTTAGGCCAGAAATACTGGCATTCTCCTCCTATAAAGGACAAATGTAGGAGTTCTTTTTCTTGGTGTTTTGGTGTTTGATTTTTGGTCATTGGTACAGAACCTTTAAAAGAAATTTTTAAAAGGTTCTTCTCAATTGCACAGCTCAGTTTACAAAATTCTTTTTAAAGAACTGTCCAGCAAACATTTTCTTAGGGTACTAAAATTAGACTGTTATATTAAAGTGTTTTTGGTACCTTTATTTTTAAGGGTAGTTTTTTTCCCCAGAACTGTAGTTGGATGCCTTTTTCATGCCAATGAATTGAACTTGAAAGCCTCAGCTGTCATCTAACCACAAATGTAACATCACAGAATGTATAATTAAAGGATCTTGTCTTCTTCCTACACAGTGATTTACATTATTGGGGGAGGGCTTTACAAGGACAAGACATATCAGTGTTATATAAATAAAACGTCCACCTTTATTAGAGACGTCAGTTGAAACTGAATTCCATAGTCAGAGTAGAAATAAATGAGACAAAAATAGAACTGTATCACAGCAAACACTTGTGTGGGTTCGGCATTAAAAAGAGTCGCCATACGCAGAAAAGAATTAACAATGAAGCATGGTGGTAAATACAAGTTGGCTCCTATTGGTGGAGTTTTGGTTTCAGATTGTGGTTGCTGTGGTTTTAAAGTACATTCCTGTGCTACGCGCACACTCTTTGGCCTGGGTATAAGAAAGGTTCTTAAGAGAGGAAACACTAAAGCTTAGCTTCATTCATTCTTCATGCTCTGGCCTATTTCTGCCAGAGCACAATACCCACCTGAACTCTCTGAATCCCATAAGTCACTCCGATTGCTCTATGTGCACCAGTTTCCATATGACACTCTTAAATGCTCTCCCGGTACAGCAACAGGGGAGAGGCAGTATAGAAGGGTTCAGCGGAAGGTGACACGTTTTTTTTGCATGTAGCCCAAGTGCTTCCTTTTAATGTGACTGTCACATGCACACACACACACACGCACACACACACACAATAGACAAATAGAACACGTTCATATATTTAATGAAAGGGAAATGTGTTTCTCTGATATTATAAAATGAAATTATACAAATGGGTTATGTAGATTTAGATTGTAGATTTGCCATGTAGATTTGCCAGAGGATCTACAGTTAGTCAAAAAATGTGTGAGAAAGGTTCAAAAACAATTATCCTTTAAGAAAGATTGGAAGGGATTTGCATATTTCCTACTCTACAGTGCATAATATCATAAAACGATTTAAGGAATCGCGATGAATTTCAGTGCTTAAGGAGCACAAGTCCCAGCTGAACACCTGTGATCTCCGATCCTTCAACTACATAGGTAGGGGATTATCAGGCAAACCTTTGTTGGACACTACAATATAGAGTTACATTCACAAATGCCATCTAAAACTGTACCGAGCAACAAAAGTCTTATGTTAACCATGAAAAGAAGAGGAATCTAGGATGGACCATCACACAGTGGAAATGTGTACTGTGCATAGACGAATCCGTATTCCATTTCTTTTTTTTTTGTGGAAGAAATGGACGCCTTGTTCTCCAAACCAAGGACAAAACAGCCGTCCATTCTGTTAGCAGTCCGAAAATATAGCATATCAACAAATTCTGGAGTTTAGTTAATATCACCCCTATTCATGGCGTCCGTAGCAGCAACTTTCAGCATTTTTTCCAGCTTGGTTTAAGCATAGGCCCATGAGACCCCGCTGCTGAATGATACAGCTGACTGTGGGGGTGTACCCCAGGAAAAGCTAATTGACACTATAGCCCAGCATGGAAGCTGCAATGCCAGGTGGCTGCTGTGCTGAGTGTAAATCAAGGCTAAAGACTAGACAATCAGGACTAACATTAACATGGACTAACATTAAGTGACTGTGCAGTGACAGATTACTGAAGAAGCCAGATCCAGACGTTAAGCATAGGGGTCCCTCATTAGCGCCTCCCATAATACTGCTGTTACAGATTTACCCATGAGCAATTTTTACTGCTGCTTGTCATCTCGCTCTGCCAACCTGTTATTAAGTTCTATCTACTGGTGCACACAAGCTCATCAGAGGGTCTGTGCATCAGACATTGTGTTGTGGTGTCAGTCAAAGTTATCAGTATAACTAAACACTAATACTGTATATCATTAAACACTAAGACTGTGTTTAAGTGCCAGTTTATATAGCGTTGTTTTTAGTGTTGTCCGATACCAGTATAGTAAAACTGAAAATTATACCAATTATTCTTTTATAATAGTTAATTCCGTCACTACTTAACACTGAGTATATAGTGCCCTTTTTCATCTTTGATGTGAGCCAACAGACTCCTGTTTCTTCTTGAACCTAATAAATAGGCTGCAGCTTCAAATTGACTTCTTTAACCCAATGAAATGGAGCTCAGATAAGCTGAGCGCAACACACTGAGATATGGCTGCACAGCTATATCAATCGATTCATTACAAAATGTTCTGGAAAATTTCATCATGAACTGCAGGCTGAGTGACAAACACGTTTTTACATTCGAGGTAAACTTGGTCACGAGGTACTATATTGCAATTTTTCATCAGTGCCAGATGGTTTGTTTGGTTGGGTTCTGGTTTGCTGTGTTTTTTTGTTTTGTTTTGTTAAGTTTGCTTATTCTTTTGATCAACTTCCAATAGTCCTGCAATGAAACATCTCAGGGCTGTAATACCAGAGATACTAAACGAAACACAGGCTAGCGTGAACTGAATCACAACCACAGAGGTAAACATAACCAACAAGAGAGGTATAAAGCCAAAAACCTAAAAACAATCCAGAGTTGTAAACCATGCAAACCGAGCAGCAACCAGACCAAAAGAAATAAACTAAAGAATGAGAGCCAAAAGACAAAGATTGTATACGGTAAGCAAACAATACAAACAGGGGATGACCTGTCAGCATGCAACAAAGTTAACAACACCTCACAACCAAATAAAGGACTATACATGAGATATAAAATGAGCAACAGGTGAATAACATTAAACTCAGGTGAAGAGAAATGGGAAGGCAGTGTGTGATAGGTAGATTCAGAACATGTGGTGATAACATCATGACAGGGTGTGTTATGGGAAATGTAGTTTGTGAAGTCAGTGCAGGCAGTAGGAGAACCCAGAAATATTTATTTTATTTTATTTTATTTTTTATCAGTGCCAGACGAGTTGTTTGTTTGGATACTGGTGTGCTGTTTTTTGTTTGTTTGTTTTTTTAGATTGCTTGTTTGTTTGTTTGACTTTCATTGTGGGACTATCTCAAGGCTGTTACACCTGAGAGACTAAAAGGACGCACACAGACACACCTGATTTTGACACACAGTTTTGGTTTCACACTGCAGAACCTTGCATGACATACCCATCATCATTCCTTATGTGTGCTGTGTCTCCCTATAGCTGAACAAACCTGGCTTTGTATACTTCTCTCTCTCTCTCTCATCCGTTCAGAAAATAAGCCATCAAATCTGTTATTTTTATGCATGTTTTCATGTTGACTTTACTTTTTCATCTGATTAAATTACAATAAACCACTTTGCTCTCCTCCTCAACAACCCTGGCTCATTTTCACTTCCCCTCTGTTTTTTTCCTGTCTGTTGTTTATCAGGTGACCCCTTAACTCATTAACAATCAACTGCCTTAAAGTCTGAACTATCGAAAACCACACATCAGACTATAATTTGGTTTGATCTGAACTGGGACCACCTTATTCGGTCAGGCCAAATTTGGGTTCTTTGCTTCAGACTGTGGTCTGAGGCACCTTCTCACATCTAACCAAACTGAAAAGTCAGAGGGTCCCCACCAAACAAATCAGGTGTGAAAGCCCCCTCACAGTGAGACTGGAGTCTATGTGGCTCACGTCTTCCCCAACAGTCAGCTTTTTAAACCCAGTATTAATGTTGTATCAATTTCTTTCCAAACACCACAGCAAGGACAACAAGGAAGACATCTGATACGTTGTGGGGTATACATGGCTGTCCACAGTGTTTTTGAAAGGGATCCATACTCATTACAGCAGTGTTCCCTTTCAGAGGATCATTCCAGAGCCATTACGCGCTCCCCTGCAACCGGCACTACCACCCATTACATACAGAGCTGCACACTTCTTCCTCTTACTCCATTTCTCCATCTTCATCTCAGACCTAGCAGAGACCAGATGAAAGAAAACTTCATGTCTGTTTTCACAATCAATCATTTCTGACATGTTAACTGCGAGTAACACATAGTAAACTATGCTTTGAACTTTTTCTTTGATAAAGCCTTCATTGTCAGTCTGTAGCGTACATGTCATATTGTTTTCTCTTGGTTATATCAAGAATGCACTTCTTAGTTACATAATCTAAAAAACTTGCTTCTGCAAGAACTCAGAATTCCTCAACTGGAACATGCAATAAGCATACATGGGAGAAGCTCTTAATAACCCCACACATCACTGCTGTCCAAAGAAAAACCTGTATCCACTTTTGTTGATATTTATTGTGGTTTTTTTTTTATGTACAGTACATAATTTGAACACCAACAGCTGCCATTTACATTGTGTAAACATTCCATGATTAATGGACCAATAGAAATGCTCCAAAATAAATTTCTGGTTCCATTGACTTACATTAAAAGTAAGAATGTTTTAGTCTCTCCTGTAAAGTTTCCATTTTGGAAATACTTTTGTTTAGACAGCAACGATATCATATAATTGTCTCATCAGTGACCGTATCATTGTACCATTTCAGTCCTCTTTTCTTTCCTCTTCATTATTCTTTTTTTTTCTAAAATAAACTATATTAAGTTCACTTGATTTTATTCAAAGAAAGATTAATCTTCCATTTCATTATAAAACATATTGCTAAGAGCTGAAGGATCAATGTGAAACTTATCCTTACCTAAAGCTGTACTAAGTAGCGTAACTGAGTCAGGAAGAAAAGATGCGCTGTCATACATCTTTGCATATTAATGTCACGCTCGTTGGCTCAAAAAACATCCAGCTCCACGTCTAGGTCTTAAAAACAAAATCCACATCAAACTCCACAAAATCCACATTAAAGAAAATTGATGATACCTTTCACTTAATATCCGTGGAAGACACATTCTTTGCAAAGTTTGTCTGAATTGAATACTCTTTAAACACGCTAACAATCATTACATTCATTTGCATAGGGACAGGGATGAAGCATTACATTTAGTGCAAGCAGGTCATGAAACATGGTCGAAACATGGTTATCTAGCACTATAAACTCATTCACTTTGTCTGTGGTTCCTTTAGCTCTCTGGCTGTTGTTGCTGCTGTACTGTTCGTACCGGTCAGTTCTGGGTTGTTTGTTTTGTGTTAGCTCTGCTGTTTACTGGTACTCACTGAATTCAGCCGCGTGCAGTGCCGTATCAGATTAGTAGTGTTAAATGTCTTTGTCTTGGTTCCCCCACGAGACACGCTGAGATGTTTACAGATGTTAGAGAATGCCCTGGATGAGTCTGCACCACATACAGTAAAACACTGTTAGACAGACAATGTTTTTTTATCCGCACATGCGGTGAATGCCATAAACTGTTCTCGCGAAGCCGTTGCTTTAGACAGTCCATCCAAAATGAAGCAGTATGTTTTTCCACCTAGCGGTTCAGATAGGAATTACAGGGAGCTGGTCAGAGGGGGTGTTAAGGAGGGCTCCTCTTTCCAGATGAAACGCTAGCTGGAAATACAAAATAAGGCTAATTTGTTTAACACCATCGAACGGCTCTCGGGATTGCCTAAATTGGAGAAATATCGGCCGATCACCAATCACATATTTCAATTAAAACCGATCCTTCCATCTCTAGTATACACTGTATTCATTTTGCTGTCTATTATTTTAAAGTAACATAAATTCATGGAAATTTAAAACCTATATAAATATAATCACTTTCCTGCTGACTAAAGATAGTATTTTGTTCATACAGTACATTTTATTATGTAATGGCTTTTACTATATAAAGAAAACCATGTCCATTTTTGTCATTTTTTATTTTTTAACATCATTTGAACCCGACAGCCGCCGTTTATGATTTTTAGCCTCTCCTGTAAAGTTTTGATTTCAGAGATGCTTGTATACATTAGCCAGGTAAAGACTATCATTATAGGAGTACTTCTAGCTCCTTAAAATCACAAACTTGTGCAAACCGGTTGAGTTATTCTTCAGTTATAGAAGTGTTTAAGAAAAGTTTCATTTGGAATGGTTTTAGAAGGTAATGATGTTTATCAGTAAGGCTTTGTTAGCAAAATGTAATTTTGAAACAGAAACAAATTTGAAATGTGTTTCACACATGTGAACACATTGTTAGATGGTTTTCTATTTAAATACTCTTGTTTTGGTAATAATTTCTCCTAAGATTCACAAACATTTACACACTCACAAATAAGTTTCACACTCCTCAATAAATTACCATATAGTAATTCATATATCTATATCTATTTATTTTTTAAGAGCAACAATATGCTTTTCAGTAACTCATCAGCAGTTACAACTTAATCTCAAAACAGTATCCAGTGGCAGCAGGGTGGTTTTTCTGGCCTGTGTGCACTAACACACCTACCTCAGCTTATGAAAGACTAGACACTGACGCTGACGCTATCATGGTCATGACATGTATGGTTGCTGGGTTTTTGTGGAACAATAAATAATAAACTGATTTCAATAGATATACTAAGGAGATACTCAGCAATACGTAATATAACATAGGAAATGAATACGGGTCAACTTTAACTTCATTTAAATGTTTTAAACCTATCCCAAGTGTTCACCCACACATTAACTGTACACAATACAGTACAATATGAAAGAGCAAACAACATATTTGAGTGTCAGACCCTACACATACTAGAAGTATGATTGTTTGCGTGTGTGTGTGTGTTTGTTTTTATTACATGGTGGGGGCTGCAACAGGTTAGCACACTCGGCGTGGGGACCAAAAACATTGTGGGGACCAGTTTGGTGGGCACCATTCGCCAAAACACAAGGAGTGTTTGGAAGTGCACTTACACACATGCTCACGATTGCCCCTCGGGGTGGTACTGCAGCCTACGCTAAAAGTGTGCTTAGGATGCGGACCGTAAGCACACTTTCACTACTGCACCTGCGCAGCCCTGAAACACGTAACTGAGTGCTTTAACGCTGCATTAATCACTGCTGCTCCAAGGTAAACACAAATATGATATATTAATGAAGTAAATAGTTACGTTAAAGATTCAAATATTAAAAGCAAGAAATTTAAACGTGAACAGTTTAAGACATTATCGTATTATCGTATCGAAGGACTACAACACAAACTGTGTACCCACCTCCTTAATATTACCTGCTCTGTGGTGGTCCTGTGTGGGTCCTGATCATTAAAGAACAGGGTAGTAAAGTATAAAGTGCCCCTATATGGTCAGTGGAGCTGATATAATGGACAGTGAGTGTAGATATAAGGAGGTGTACCTAATATAGTGGAAGGTTGGTGTACATGAATGGATACTGATTCTGAACACACTGAATTGAAACTGCTGGATGAATGAATTCTATGGCTCCTTTAATATTTCTCATAGAGTCTCTATGGATGGTGTTCTGTGAGGTGATGAAATGAAGCTATGGTTGTCCGTCTGATTCACATGAACTGCTCAAATCTGAGAAGTGAGGAGTAAACACAGCAGCGTCGCTACGATTCACTACATGAAGCCCATTAACTGTAGCTTCACATTCATTTACCAACAGAGACCTCCACAGAGTCTCAAACATTCCACTGTGATGTCATTATAGAGGCCCTGTGACATCATAAAGGTGAAGATATACGAAGTTCCGCACGTCTCAGCGTCAGATCAGTCTGTGCGGAATCGTCAAAGGAGAGAGTAGCTAAAATGAGTTGGAGTAAGTTCTGGTGTTGTGGAGGAGGAGATAGAGAGAGCGAGAGAGAGGAGGAGCACAGAAAGACAGAAGGAGACCATACTAAAAATAAAGAGAGAGGAAAGAGGAGGAGGAGAGTGAGAGAGTGGAGTTTCTGCAGGAAAGAGGAGGAGAGGGAGACTCCACTAAAAGAGAAGGTGACTGTGCTGATGGAGGAAGCCGAGCCAGAGCCGGTGGACATCAGCACAGAGATTGAGCAGCTTCTGAGTGAGTAGCTGAGTCAACGTCACTATAATTAACAGTAGTTATTGAACAAGTCAGTGATTCTCAGTACATACTGAATAAATCAGAGTACAGTGCTGAATAGATTTTACTTTAGTGTAGGGGTGGGACTTATACCAATTTTAAGCACTCTGGTTGTTGGCCAATAAGAACAGAGTGTGTGAACTGACCAATAAGAGCACACTGGACTCAGTGGGAGGCGGGCTTAAAGACTTATAGTGTAGGGTTGGAAGTTAGAGCAGGTTGCTGCTGCCAATTTCAAGCACTTTAGTGGTTGACCAATCAGAACAAAGTGGGTGAACTGACCAATCAGACCACACTGGGCTCAGTGGGAGGCGGGGCTTAAAGAAACAGGAGCTCTATGTTATGCTCTATGTCAATGTTAGGTAGGGTTAAGTGTAGGGTGAACGTTAATGTTAGGTAGGGTTAAGTTTAGGGTTAATGTTAATGTTAGGTAGGGTTAAGTTTAGGGTTAATGTTAATGTTAGGTAGGGTTAAGTTTAGGGTTAATGTTAATGTTAGGTAGGGTTAGGTGTAGGGTAAATGTTAATGTTAGGTAGGGTTAAGTTTAGGGTTAATGTTAATGTTAGGTAGGGTTAGGTGTAGGGTAAATGTTAATGTTAGGTAAGGTTAAGTTTAGGGTTAATGTTATTGTTAGGTAGGGTTAGGTGTAGGGTAAATGTTAATGTTAGGTAGGGTTAAGTGTAGGGTGAACGTTGTTAGGTAGGGTTAAGTGTAGGGTTAATGTTATTGTTAGGTAGGGTTAAGTTAAGGGTTAATGTTAGGTAGGGTTAAGTGTAGGGTGAAGGTTACTCTGTGTTAGTTGTGGTGTATGTATTTTATTGATATAAATAAATAATATTATTTAATGTTAAATAAAACAGGAATTGAACTGAATATAATCTCTAATCTGTCTAAATGATTCAAATTTAAATTAAATAGACGTCAATACCGAGACAGCGACCGAGCTGCTGCAGTCTGCAGATGCTGGACCACCCTCTAGCACCCCTCTGGGTGAGTAGGAGAAACTGTTATCATGATGAACATCATTGTATCTTTACATTAACAGAACAAATGCTGATATTATTCATTCTGATATGAATATTAAAGCAGGAGAACAGAGAGCTACTGAGACCAGTGAGCTCCTGGAGATCCTGCCGAGGGACGTTGCTGGAGGAGATGTGGTGGACCAGCATCTCAGTAAGTAGAAGAATCAAACGTTGGATACTGTGATAATGACCCAGCTGGACAGATGTTGATATTTATTGATGTTCAAACAGAAATCCAGACCTGCGAGCACACTGAGAAGGAGACCAGAACAGAAAGGCTGCTGGAGGAAACTCCAACCAGCAGCACATCTCTGGGTGAGCAGAACAAACTATTAGCATCATTTTAACTCTGAACTGTACAGCACAGAAGAACATTACCAGAACAAACCGGCTGCTGTTGGTCCACTCCAGCACACTGTCCAGTCCTGCTGATTTAAAAAATAAACAAGTTAATGAAGACCACCTGAACTCCATCAGGCACTAGTTAAGATTTGGTGATGTCATCATTTTCTGACTTGACAAGGACCATCAGAACTGACCATAACGTTACTGAACATCTGCTGATCTTCTTAGAATCTGAATCAGGAGCTCCGGTCGTGGATAAGGTTGAGGACACAGGGGTAGTGACCCCTAAGACCCCGGTGTCCTCCCACATAGATCCCACTGTCCAGTCCTTCGGTAAGTAATGGAAATGACCTGTGGAAATAAATCAAGTATGAAAATAACACAGCTGGGCGATTGACAGTGTTTATTAATGTGAAAGACGACAAGAAGATGATGACCATAGTGAGGGTAATCTCTGCAGCAGAGGCGTTCAGATACCTCCAGGAGAACATGAGCGTATCTGACCTGGAGAACCTCGAGTTCCCTCCGGGTGAGTGAAAGAAGGACTCACTACAAAAACTACATTCAGGCAAAAGCAGAAACATGAATATTTTAATATCTCTCAACATCTCACTCTTACTGAATATCTTCTACATACATCAGCAAACAACACCATCGCCGTTATCGAGGCCGCCTGCGAGGTTGTCTACGTCCTGCTGCAGAGACTCGCAGCCTCACCTGACCAGCACCTGAGTGAGTAAAGCACATAAACACTAAATATTAAAGATAATCTTAAAGACTTCACAGCCAACATGTTCATATGGGGCCCATATGGTTCTTATCTGGCCTGTATGGGTTTCACGTGGGCTTGTAGGGGCTTCATGATTGGTGATACATGAAGCCCCGCTGGGTTATAATTTTTTGCCCCATTTGGGTTACAGTTGTGAGTCCCACTTAGGCTACTGTTGGGGGCCCACAGTTATGGGACTGTTTACATGGTTGATTGTTCACTTGGGCCCACCTTGCAGTCCGGATCAGAGTTATTGGTCCACGTTGACAAACACACACAGGGCCCATATGAAGGCAATGGACAAATCTCTGTGGGCACCAACCAGGTTGCCCCAAGGGGACCCAATCGGCAGCCCATCTTTGACCCATGGCCCACATGGACATGTTGGCTGGGTCAGTAGATCTGCTGATACTCAGAGGTTCAATATCAGGATCAGCATCTTTACCAGGTTCTGTGATGATGTAGCTGCTGAACATTTGTTTCTATTAAATCAGTAACCAAGGTGCTAAGAATCATGGCAACACTTCCGGAGTTTGCTGATCTTGGATCGCTGGTTATAAAATATCTGGACAGCATCCGGGGTCCCAACAGCACAGCTCGGGGTGAGTAACAGAGCCCAGAACCTTCTCTGCACACCAGGGCGGCAGAATAGACTAGGCTGGCGTTGGTCCATTCCAGCAGATAGAACTATGTCAGTTGACGATGACCACTTAAACTCAGTCAGGCACCATTTGGTGATGTGACTTGATGATCAGAACTCACCATAATATGAGTGAACATCTGCTGATCCTTTCAGAACCAGGAACTGAGCTACAGCCCGAGGTGGGGGTGGATGCAGAGGCGGAGGCCCTGCATAACATCTTCTGTCCTCACCTGGACACGCTGTACTCACAGCTTGGTAAGTACCGGAGGTGGTCAGTGCAAATATATGATGAGTGAAAACGATGCAGCTGGAAAACTGACAGTGTGTATCAATGTGATTCCAGTGGATGAGATGCTGACAGGGCTGTTGGTGCAGCTGGCTGCTAACGCCCTGATCTTCCTCCGTAAGGTGAACGGAGAACCTCCAGGTGAGGCATCATAATAACATTCAGGTAAGAGTAGGAATCATGTTTAACATTAACATGAACCTGTATTTATTCATTCTTTCTAAATGAACTAGTGAACAACAATGACTCCAAGGCGGCCATCATCACTCAGGCCTTGGATACCATCCTGGAGGAGCTTGTCACCGGGAGGGATCAGCATCTCAGTGAGTAAAGCAAATGAGCACCAGAAACTAAAGATGGAGCCCATGTGGTATCAGACTGATCAGACTGAGCAGAAAGAGCTGATCATCTTTAGATTTTAAAAAGTACTCAAGTCTTTAATATCAGTAGCACCATCTTTACTAGGTTCTGTGATGAAGACTCAGCTGAACAACTGCTAATATTTATTTTTATTAAATCAGTTCACGACTTCCTTTATTTGATGTCCGCGGCTCCTGATTACCAGGACATTGTGGGGGTGCTGGCGCCCCTGCTGGACGCTGCTAGAACATACTACTGTGGACGTCTAGGTGAGTAGAAGAACCTAGTAGCTTGATGATCATCATAACTGAGAATGTGTAAAGAACTGCTAATGTTTCATCAGGATTTATTAGTTAGTTATTAATATTCATCTGCCTGAACTGCTCGGGCTCATTTTACGAGGTGAGTCCAGTTTGTATGCGAGCAACACAAACACCATAGTCAGGTCCAACCACAGTGCTAGATCTGGACAGCTGTTGATGTCTCTTCATGTTACAGCACGAGACCAGAATGAGGAGGTGGAGGAAGCTGGAGCTCCGGCTGAGTCCACCACAGATAATTTAAAGAGGACAGCACCTAAAATTCAGCCACATCAGCCAACTCAGCCTCAGCCACCTCAGCCAACTCGGCCACGTCAGCAGCCTCGGCTACGTTGGCCACCTCAGCAGCCTCAGCCGTGTCAGCCAACTCAGCTGCCTCAGCCACCTCAGCGGCCTCGGCCACGTCAGCCACCTCAGCAGCCTTGGCCACGTCAGCCAACTCCGCAGCCTCGGCCGCGTCAGCCACATCAGCCAACTAAGCTGCCTCAGCCACCTCAGCAGCCTCAGCCGTGTCAGCCAACTCAGCTGCCTCGGCTGCGTCATCCACCTCAGCAGCTTCGACCACGTCAGCCACCTCAGCAGCCTCAGCCGTGTCAGCCAACCCAGCTGCCTCAGCCACCTCAGCAGCCTCAGTCATGTTGGGGTGAGTAAAGAAAAAAGATCATCTGTTTACACTAACATACACTCTTACAAATAAAGGTATTACTCAGATCTTGGGTTGGATACACGGCTTTCACTGGTAGTGGAGCTTCTACAAGGTTCTTCATGCTCACACATCTGTTTTACATAGAAGCATCCATTAAAGCGTTCTTCAGGAGACCAGAGGTTCTTCTTCTACAGTAATGACACACTGATACTAACATGAGTGTAACTGCATTTGTAGTTCACAGAGAGTGTCCTGGGGTGAAGCCTCCTCCTCGTCCACGGCCCAAGATCCAATATGGACCAAGATACCAGTGGGAGGAGGAGGCCACTGAGAGAAGCCACGGCCCTGGATACCCGTACAGACAGGAGGCCAGAGGGAGGCGTGGTGGAGGTCGAGGACGGAAGAGACCGGACTGGTGGCAACATGACGATAGATGTCAATGAACATAAACTCATAAACTTCCAATCAACCCCAACGTCCTCCAATCCTCCCCAACATCCTCCAATCAATCCCAACATCCTCCAATCAACCCCAAACATCGTACAATCAACCTCAACCTCCTACAATCAACCCCAACCTTCTAAAATCAACCCCAACATCGTAAAATCAACCCCAACCTCCTAAAATCAACCCCAACCTTCAGCAAATAAAATAAATAAATAATAATAATTAAATATGCTACAACTCTTTATTCTTTATTAGTGTTAATACAGTGTTCAGGTATGTTACTGAATGTTGTGCTGAGAGTCTACAGGCTTTATTAGTGTAATACAGTGTTCAGGTATGTTACTGAATGTTCTGCTGAGAGTCTACAGGCTTTATTAGTGTAATACAGTGTTCAGGTATGTTACTGAACGTTCTGCTGAGAGTCTACAGGCTTTATTAGTGTAATACAGTGATTCAGGTGTGTTACTGAACGTTGTGCTGAGAGTCTACAGGCTTTATTAGTGTAATACAGTGTTCAGGTATGTTACTGAACGTTCTGCTGAGAGTCTACAGGCTTTATTAGTGTAATACAGTGTTCAGGTATGTTACTGAACGTTCTGCTGAGAGTCTACAGGCTTTATTAGTGTAATACAGTGTTCAGGTATGTTACTGAACGTTCTGCTGAGAGTCTACAGGCTTTATTAGTGTAATACAGTCTTCAGGTATGTTACTGAACGTTCTTCTGAGAGTCTACAGGCTTTATTAGTGTAATACAGTGTTCAGGTATGTTACTGAACGTTCTGCTGAGAGTCTACAGGCTTTATTAGTGTAATACAGTGTTCAGGTATGTTATTGAACGTTCTGCTGAGAGTCTACAGGCTTTATTAGTGTAGTACAGTGATTCAGGTATGTTACTGAAAGTTCTGCTGAGAGTCTACAGGCTTTATTAGTGTAATACAGTGTTTAGGTATGTTACTGAACGTTCTGCTGAGAGTCTACAGGCTTTATTAGTGTAGTACAGTGATTCAGGTATGTTACTGAACATTCTGCTGAGAGTCTACAGGCTTTATTAGTGTAATACAGTGTTCAGGTATGTTACTGAACGTTCTGCTGAGAGTACAGGCTTTATTAGTGTAATACAGTGTTCAGGTATGTTACTGAACATTCTGCTGAGAGTCTACAGGCTTTATTAGTGTAATACAGTGTTCAGGTATGTTACTGAACGTTCTGCTGAGAGTCTACAGGCTTTATTAGTGTAATACAGTGTTCAGGTATGTTATTGAACGTTCTGCTGAGAGTCTACAGGCTTTATTAGTGTAGTACAGTGATTCAGGTATGTTACTGAATGTTCTGCTGAGAGTCTACAGGCTTTATTAGTGTAATACAGTGTTTAGGTATGTTACTGAACGTTGTGCTGAGAGTCTACAGGCTTTATTAGTTTAATACAGTCTTCAGGTATGTTACTGAATGTTGTGCTGAGAGTCTACAGGCTTTATTAGTGTAATACAGTGTTCAGGTATGTTACTGAACGTTCTGCTTAGAGTCTACAGGCTTTATTAGTGTAATACAGTGTTTAGGTATGTTACTGAACGTTCTACTGAGAGTCTACAGGCTTTATTAGTGTAGTACAGTGATCAGGTATGTTACTGAACGTTCTGCTGAGAGTCTACAGGCTTTATTAGTGTAATACAGTGTTCAGGTATGTTACTGAACGTTCTGCTGAGAGTACAGGCTTTATTAGTGTAATACAGTGTTCAGGTATGTTAGTGAACGTTCTGCTGAGAGTCTACAGGCTTTATTAGTGTAATACAGTGTTTAGGTATGTTACTGAACGTTCTGCTGAGAGTCTACAGGCTTTATTAGTGTAATACAGTGTTCAGGTATGTTAATGAACGTTCTGCTGAGAGTCTACAGGCTTTATTAGTGTAATACAGTGTTCAGGTATGTTAATGAACATTCTGCTGAGAGTCTACAGGCTTTATTAGTGTAATACAGTGTTCAGGTATGTTACTGAATGTTGTGCTGAGAGTCTACAGGTTTTATTAGTGTAATACAGTGTTCAGGTATGTTACTGAATGTTGTGCTGAGAGTCTACAGGTTTTATTAGTGTAATACAGTGTTCAGGTATGTTACTGAACGTTCTGCTTAGAGTCTACAGGCTTTATTAGTGTAATACAGTGTTCAGGTATGTTACTGAACGTTCTGCTGAGAGTCTACAGGCTTTATTAGTGTAATACAGTGTTCAGGTATGTTACTGAACGTTCTGCTGAGAGTCTACAGGCTTTATTAGTGTAATACAGTGTTCAGGTATGTTACTGAATGTTGTGCTGAGAGTCTACAGGCTTCATTAGTGTAATACAGTGTTCAGGTATGTTACTGAACGTTCTGCTGAGAGTCTACAGGCTTCATTAGTGTAATACAGTGTTCAGGTATGTTACTGAACGTTCTGCTGAGAGTCTACAGGCTTTATTAGTGTAATACAGTCTTCAGGTATGTTACTGAACATTCTGCTGAGAGTCTACAGGCTTTATTCGTGTAATACAGTGTTCAGGTATGTTACTGAACGTTCTGCTGAGAGTCTACAGGCTTTATTAATGTAATACAGTGTTCAGGTATGTTACTGAACGTTGTGCTGAGAGTCTACAGGCTTTATTAGTTTAATACAGTCTTCAGGTATGTTACTGAATGTTGTGCTGAGAGTCTACAGGCTTTATTAGTTTAATACAGTGTTCAGGTATGTTACTGAACATTCTGCTGAGAGTCTACAGGCTTTATTTGTGTAATACAGTGTTCAGGTATGTTACTGAACATTCTGCTGAGAGGCTACAGGCTTTATTAGTGTAATACAGTGTTCAGGCATGTTACTGAACGTTCTGGTGAGAGTCTACAGGCTTTATTAGTGTAATACAGTGTTCAGGTATGTTACTGAATGTTGTGCTGAGAGTCTACAGGTTTTATTAGTGTAATACAGTGTTCAGGTATGTTACTGAACGTTCTGCTTAGAGTCTACAGGCTTTATTAGTGTAATACAGTGTTCAGGTATGTTACTGAACGTTCTGCTGAGAGTCTACAGGCTTTATTAGTGTAATACAGTGTTCAGGTATGTTACTGAATGTTGTGCTGAGAGTCTACAGGCTTCATTAGTGTAATACAGTGTTCAGGTATGTTACTGAACGTTCTGCTGAGAGTCTACAGGCTTTATTAGTGTAATACAGTCTTCAGGTATGTTACTGAACATTCTGCTGAGAGTCTACAGGCTTTATTAGTGTAATACAGTGTTCAGGTATGTTACTGAACATTCTGCTGAGAGTGTACAAGTTGAGGAACGAGGGATGAATAAACGACAAATAGAGGAGTGCAGGTGGGTATATCTGTGGATAAGAGCTTGAGTAGATACAAGAAGCTTGTTTCAATGTTAGGACTGATCGGTGTATATTGGTATACAGTGGTGTGAAAAAGTGTTTGCCCCCTTCCTGATTTCCTGATTTTTTGCATGTTTGTCACACTTAAATGTTTCGGAACATCAAACCAATTTAAATATTAGTCAAAGACTACACAGGTAAACACAAAATGCTATTTTTAAATGAAGGTGTTTATTATTAATGGAGAAAAAAAATCCAAACCTACATGGCCCTGTGTGAAAAAGTTATTGCCTCCTTGTTAAAATATACCGTCACTGTGGTTTCTGACACCTGAGTACACTGTCTCTAGACACACCCAGGCCTGATTATTGCCACACCTGTTCTAAATCAAGACATCACTGCCAAAAATTACTGCAAGAGCGCCGCGACGACTCATCCAAGAGGTCACAAAAGACCCCACAACAACATCCAAAGAACTGCAGGCCTCACTTGCCTCAGTTAAGGTCAGTGTTCATGCTTCACCATCAGAAAGAGACTGGGCAAAAGTTCCTAGACGAAAACCACTGCTGAGCAAAAAGAACATTAAAGCTCGTCTCAATTTTTTCAGGTTAAATGGACTCTGGTTCGTTTGGTTTGGTTCGTTTTGGCTGGTGTGAAAACAGTAATCGCTCTCGAGTGCGGACCAAAACAACCACACAGAGACCCTTGAGAGGAGGTGGTCTCGGTCCGGTTCCAAACGAACTCGGTTTGTTTGTGGTGAGAACATGATCCAACCTCGATCCGACCCAAGTATTAGGTTTACTCCACAAGGTTGATCTAAACATCTCCTGCAGCCAGGTGTGCTTTGCATTATGGGATGCAGCAGATGGCGTAAACAGAGAACTGGAGAACTGTAGAAGCTAACAGGGCGAGGACAATGAAGCAAGGTCTCTCTTGAACTAGCAGTGAGGGACGTTGTCTTCTTGATATTTGGAGTGAGCCGGGTGTTCTGCAGGTGGACTGTAGTTTGGTATTTTCAGATTATTATTACAGCTATGAACAGATGCTGTCTCTGCTGCTGCTCCGTGCTACGCTGTACAAGAAATGTGCAGTAGTTTGGAAAACTGGATCTTCTCCCTGTGTTTACTTTCTTGCTCGCACGCCAGATAGCTCTGACCAATCAGAGGAGACAATGTGCTCACGTGGTTTGTTGGGGGGCATTTTGGTGCGTTTGGATTTTTGCCTGTGAAAACAAACTTAACCGAGGAGGAAATGCTCCAAGTACACAAACTCATTAACTGATCCGGACCAGTGAAACGAACTACAGGTGTAAAAACGCACTTACTCCTGTATCTTTCCGCCGCATGACGTTAGAGCGGAGGGAATTAGTTCAGTTGCCTGGTAACACAACTGACAGTGCTTTCAAATGTTTTAAATTACAAATCAAACATCCAAGTTAATACATGATGTCAGTTTTAGAAATAGTTTTCATAATTTGTGTATTTTTTTATTATTTTTTAGCACTTTACTCTAAATATATAACTCTGCACATGTTAAGTTTACAGGTGTGTCTGTGCGTATATGTCACTGTGTGTGTGTGTGTGTGTGTGCATTTTTTTGTAATTGTTAGAGTTAGGGTTAGGGTTAGGGCTGTCTCTTATTTACAACTGAAATTCACTGTTATCTTCTCTTGTATAAATACCTATTTGTATATGCGCCTCATTGTGAAGTATTGCCAAGCATTTGTACTAGTCTGATTGTCTCTTGACTCATAACTGGTTTTTCTGTTTTCTGCTATTTCCCATTTCGTTTAGCCCTTATTTCTATCTGTCTTTTGGTGTTTGACCTTAGTCTCTTTACACACCTCTGCCTCGCCATGTCTGTCTTTTTGTTCCTCTTGGTTTTGACTCGGACTGTTTTTGTGATTACACCTTGGATACTAAAGTATTGCCTCCTTTAATATCTGCGAGCATTTGCTTTGTTTCAGCTGCCTCACAATAATCATACATGACTGTGGATATGTGTTAACATGCATTAATATACATCCATGTTTATTGATGAGTTGTAAGTCTATAAATATAATCTGATATAATCTAATAATGAAGAGTTTCAACTTTAGTTCAGGTGCTGCAAAAAGTTTCATAACTGATGCATGTACAGCTTAAACATTATGGTTAACATTTTTTAGCTCTAGTCATATTTACTCATAGCATATGCTTACTTCTTACTTCTAACTATCGATGAACAGTTTCAGCTCTATGCACTGAAAAAGAGATCTTAGAACTGTAATTATTGGGACACCTACTCTCCTGCTTTTGTTGAACTTACTGTCCAGGGAAGGCTTTCTACTACATTTTGGAGTCCTGCTGTGAGGATCTGATTGCAATCAGATCTATCCCTCTAGCCCATGCCAGGCATTAGGCATGGTGCCAATAGGTTCATGTTTATCTGCTCCAGAGAGTCATATTCTCTTGGCAGTACTTCTCTTCAGGGACTACACAAGCTGTATATGTGCATTTGCACATCTGTGCTCAGCAGTGTGTGTGACTTAAAGTAGCTGAATGCATTCATTAGAGGGGTGTTCACAAACAGTTGTACATGTAGTGTATGTAGAACTGCAGCAACACAATAGTATATTATACACTTGTAGTAGCACCACACATACACACACTTTGCCCTATCAGTGTCTCTGTTCTGAGACCACACACTGCTGTAAACCAGCTGTCAATCATAATCATTTATAACTGTGAACTTCAGATGAACTAATGATTTGTTAAGGTTTAATAATATGAATTCACATCTTGACAACTACATGAACTGGTTCATTTTCAACTTCTGATGAATTATTGATTTGTTTACAGCTATTAGTCATTAGTTAATGGCATATTAATGGGTGTTATTAATGAACTAATAAGTTGTTAACATATTTGTAAATACTAATACACACACTGTCAACATCAACTATAATTGGTAAACATTTGTTAATTACTTTCATTCTCATAAATGAGTGATTTGTTCATTTTATTAATTCTGATGAACAAATGATTTGCTAACATTTGAAAATATGAATACATGCATTTATATGCTTGAATTTTGAAGTAATGCTTTGTTCACAGCTATTAATCATTAGTTAATGTTTATTAATAAAAGTTATTGCAAATTGTTGCCCTTGTTTTTAATGATAAACCAAAAACAGCTCTCTTTCTGGGCTCCCTATGTCGAAAAAGCAGACAGGTTCATGTTCCCAGCCACTTCCACCACTGCCACTGGAACACACAGTACAACTTTACATACGATGGTGCTTTCTCATGGAGTGGAAACCAAGTGCAGTAAAGAATGTCACAAATGTTTCCTCAGCTAAGCTCCGAGCTCGGCTCTTAAACACTCCTAACTGCAGTTTCTTGCCATAGGCATGTGCTGACGAGAACCATCTATTTTGATCATGCAAGGACAGCAGCCTGTCCGCTGGACCTGTGAGCAGTGTGCCGAGTCTAATGATGTTATGTAATAGTGCATATTATGGTGAGTAATATTTGCAAGGTACACTTTAGCACTTTGCCTGGGGGAAGGCGCATATACATGTAAACAATGAGAAACAGCTGGAACTGTCAGCTACTGTTGAATGTTACTGTAATTAATATTCCTAGTTTGTATGGCATCTACAAGTCTGAAATGTTGGAATATAGGGAAGCAGTAAACCACAAGAGGCCATGAGTTACAATGATTTACCAGCAATCTCAGTAAACAATTGTTCCACCAAACATTATGGTTTATTAAGATTAAGCTATGGTTGCCAAGAGTTTTCCAGAGTTGACAGCCCAATGGGTTTTATTACACTGGTGGAAAATACAGAATTCAGTTGATGTGTGTGATCATGCAGCAGGGTCCAGAAGTCTGTACGACCAGGTTAAAAATAAGATTTTTTTGTAAACATCTAGATAGAAACAACAGAAAGTTTCAAATTTTGTCATGAAATATCCAAACACTAATACATACATATAATTTAGCAACCATTTAAAAGAACAGAATATTTCCGTAATTCTAGTGCCTAGAATGTACATAAGGAATATATGCCTATTAGTCTCTTATTGCATGTGTCAAAACCCATGACTTTTCCTCATAAGCTCTTTAGACTATTTAATTTTTCATTTTAAAACTCATATACAACTCATATAGTATACAACTCAGACCACACAGTCTGATTGGCTCATGGTTGTTCTACTTGTGTTGTTATACATACAGGCATGTTTTGTTCACCATGCTAACCACGAACTGTCACTGTGTAACAACAACAGTCACTTTACTTTAAGAAGCAGCATCTGCAGGTCTTTTTGGCAAAAATAATTTCTGATACTAAAAAAGATTTGGGCTGTTTTTACTTTGCAAACTGTTCTAATAGCCAGTGGCTGTAACAACAGAGCAGGCTCAAATGTTTAATATTAAAATCTAAAATAAAATCCGAAGCAGAAAAAGAAATAGAACAGGCAGACATGGTGAGTGTGGGAGGGTCTGTGATAACAAGACACATAAAACTAATATGAAGACAAAAGTACATAAAGAACCAAACCAACAAACTGACAAAGAAACCAACCCAGAATAAAACAGCAAACGTGCATCTAAGAGGATGCAAGGCCACAACAGGAGCAAACAGAACACAAGATCTGATGATGAACACCTGGAAAAGGGAGTGGGCAACATTTGGACACAGGTATGGAGTATCATAAGGGTAGGACAAGCCAAAGCTAGCACAGAAGCACATTGCTGAGACGGACTAGACATGACCAGGAACAGAAATAGATCCATAAACGTTCAATCTTGGTCAAGAACTTAATTTACATTTATATGCATTTCTATTGCTAACAGCAATTCTTAAATTTTTAAAGTTTCTAAAAATTATTCAATGTTGTATCTGTGCGTGACCAACATACTATTGCAAATAAAATAAGACCTTGATTAGCTGTGATGATTTCTTATGACCAAATCACAAATTGTGAAACACACCCACATTCAGGTTCCACTGCTTAATTATTCTGTTTTTTTTTCTGTTCTGTTTTGTTTTTCTCATTTTGGCACTACTGACCAACTGCTCAGTGACAACAATAGCCACTTTACTCCGAGTCTTTTTGGCAGAAGAAATTGACTATATTACAAACACAAATTTAAAACACAACTTTAACCCGTAGCAAATCATATTTAATTCTTAGCATATCAGCAGACCTGACCCAGACTAGCAAGCATGACATCATCGAGCTATCATTTTCATCATCAAGTAATTCTGCTTATAAACCACCCAAAATCCTAAAATCAGTGCTCTGCTTTAGCCTTCCTTTTATAACAAAGGGTTCTGATTCACATATCACAAAACTCAGCAGACCCTTCTCTCACTGACCAAAGTGATTTCACTCACCTCTGACCATCCACCAGCCAGTAATCCATCTATAAAACCCACCCACAATCCACTCACTACTGTTATTTTAGCTTTCTGCTTTAAGCTATTATATTTTAAATAGTTAAAAACATTTACATACACACATCTCAAGACACTTATCAGACCCTCGTTTCACTACTGAGGTGATTTCCCCCACTTCCGACCAACTTTCAGACAGTAATCTATCTCTAAAATCAGCCCAACACCTGCTATTACCTCTCTGCTTTAGTCCTCATCTGGCAACAAAAGGGTTAACACATAAACTCAAGATGTCAAAGAAAATGTTGTGAAAGAAGGAAAGGCTGTCACTACTGCCACCAAGGTTAGATTACACTAAGCATAAATTTAGTGATACAGACCTCTGGATCCAGAACGCTAAGAAGGTTATTTATAACTGCAACTTATTATAAACCCAAACAAGTTTCTAATCATCAACACTTCACAATTAACCACAATTATATGTTTTGATAATAACCGTTATATAAACATTATTTAGTGCTGCCTACACAAATGCAAGTTATGTCTACTTATGCACAGTGGAAGCTACATATCAACAGAAATGCTGCTGACTTCTCTGGACTCAAGCTGATGCTCAGTGGAAATCTCTACTGTGGTACAATAAGTCCGCCTTTCAGATTTTTTACGGGAATGATGGACGATGACTTCTCTGGACCAAATAAGCAAAAAAGACTGTCCATACTGTTACCAGCATATATTTCAAAAGCTAGCGTCTGTCATGCTGTCACTCAAGTAGATTTTCTTCTGTAGCAATGTTCTGTTGATGGCTTAAAGAAATTCTTTGATGATACTGACTTTGCTTTCAAACATGTATATTTATAATATAAAGAACGTACAGCATCATTTCTAACATTTTTCAATGTTCAATCTTCTGGTGTTAGAGAGAGGTTATTGGCCAAATGTGAAGTTACTCTGACCTGGGCCTTAAGTCTACTGCTTTTATACACTGGTTGTTCCGGACATTCCTGAGGGACAATGCATATTTCTCCCTTATTTGACTGGGGTACACAGAGTCCAAGACAAGAGACCGTTCCATATATAAGCATGTGCTACTGTTCTAAAAATAACATCTCCTCTCATACCAGACATAGTGTGCTGTGCTGTAAAATGTAGAATTCAAAATACACTTCATCACTAAAATAATAATCTTTTAATTACAAACAGTAATGTAGTTAGAATCCTCACTGTCAGCCGAATTTGTTTCAATGACCCATGTGAGAAATAAATAAGTACACTATGGGATACAGTTTTATTGCAAAGGTTTGAATTACCGAATCATATAAACAGATTACATAAGTTCCTTTACAGGAAAACAAGTTAAATGTGGCATTTTCTTATGTTGATGCACAATTTCTTTTTATTTCCTGAGTTGCACAGTATTTCTTTTTTTTTTTTTTTCAAAATTCAGCAGACAGTAGCTGTGTAGGAAAACCTGCAGCAGTGTGTTCTCTGTAGAGGATGTGCCTTATTTTAACTTAAAAACAATCAACAAAACATGAATTCACTTGGGTGGCAACCATCCAATTTAATGTGTCAAAGCGACTGGCTGTACCATTTCAGAAATTGCCCCATTCTACTAATTCTCTCCTTTCCTTACCTGTACCTCATCAAATATTCCCTAAAAGTAAAAATATATCCCTTAAAACCTAAGCCAACACAGCTACATGATACACAACAGCCCTACAGTAGTCAGTTGCACACTAAATTGCACACTGTCCCATGAAACTCCTCTGTGTGCATCTTTAATCAGTAACCCAGTGAAGGAATTCTGTTAATCAGCTCAGTTTAGCAGGCCAGCAAAAAGGTTGTTTTATTGTATTTAAAATTAATAAATAAAGTACATGATCCTTCTGTCTCATAAGGGAGGCGGTATCTCTATGGTGTGTGTTAAGTGAGCATTTTGTCATTTTATCTAATGCTTCTTGAACATTTCTGGCGCTGAAGCACTCTTGTCAAAAGAGGGAATTATATGCTGGGTGAGTGCTAATGTAATGAAACCCAATTAGATCATCTGTGAGTACTGGCTGGGAGCAGGACACTTTCATGCTTGCTGGTAGGTTATCCAGCGCAGCAGGTCTACTTCATGCATTGTTCACTCCTTATAGGTCATTAACGGCCAAATCAGGAGTTGCCAAAACAATAAAAAGGGCTGCACTGAAGGGAAGCTCACAAGAAGGAATTTCTCTATATCACCTCAATTAGCTCTCCCAGTTCCAGGACAGTTAAAGAACAGTCCTTTCATTCTTTCATGTAAACAGGATTAGTTTTATCTGAGATCTGTGATTGTATTCCTTCACAGACAATAACAAAAACATTAAACACATTTTACATGCATAAAATGATTCAACACTAAAACTAATCTCTCACAAAGTTTAAACAGTATGTAAGTGAAAATGTATATAAAGAAAGCAGCTTCCACAATGCCTCATATTTTAAAACCTCACTAATTAAACAGCAAATTCCAGCAAGCAGAAAAATATTATTATTATTATTTTAGTTAGACTTCCATCTTTATCACATTCTAAATGTATGTTGTTTGCAAAATATTGTAAACTGAAGTATTTAAGGATTATTGTATAGTTTATAGCATCTAAAGTTGAACAATATTTATTACTGAATATTATTATTTCTTTTTTTTATGACAGGTGACCTAAACTTCTAAGTGGCAGTGTATGATTTCAGCCTACATGACAAATACATATATAAGAAAGACTGCTTTAGTTTAGCATGGAAGTTTCAGTGCGTAGCAGGCAGTGAGATAGTTAGCTACTTATCTAAACTGATTAGTTATCTTGGTTTACCTAACAGCTATAATTCACAAAAGCAGCTCTTCCTTTTTTCACTCTCCAATTAACGTTAACCAAAATCTTTTTGTTTTATTTATGTCAAGTACAAAGATAGGCTAACTATCCTGTTACTATGTAGGCTAAATAATCCTTAAGCTAACATAGCTGTAGAAAACAATGATGAGCTCAGGCTTTTACCGTGTCACGCATAGGCCAACACTACCAAGGTTTATAGTGACAGCTTCAGGGTTTTAAAGCATATACCATCCTCAGGCTAACATAACTGATGTTTACATTGGTGACCTCAGGCTTACAAGCATATAAGGTCACTTGGCTAATATAACCAGGGTATGTAACTAAGCCTGGATAGGTCTGGATAAGTCCCTTTAAAGCAATTCTAGTTGATGGCATATGGTTGAGAAGAAATAATGTAGGCAATTACTTTAGAAGTATGTTAAGGTAATTAACTTATCTATATATTTGCAGTCGAACAGCAACTTCCAAACCCTTGGTGCGCATTCAAGATTTGACTTACTATCACTTTGGAACTGTGGCAATAGAGCAATTTTTCCTATTCCAAACAGAACATCATTGATTCTACAGAGAAGTGTTTCATTTTATTGTTTGTGCTATTAACCATTGCTAGTTTTTGTACAAATACAAATGGATACAAGCAGATTTTGTGCAGTTCAACCAAAAAAAGACTGGTTGTAGCAGAAAGTAAATAGTTTTAGGAATGCATCACAGTCTTTGTTTGGCAGCAATCTTATTAAATGAAGATCCTCCTATGTATGTTTCACTGTTCAGGGATTATATATTATATCTAGCGTCTGCTCAGAAGCGATATAAAGCGAAAAAAAAGTATGAACTGTATTTTCTCCAGATATCCTTATTTCAGCATTCCATTTTCTTTTCATAAACAGGGTTCACAAGTCACCCCACACCTGAATGTCCTAACATAGTTGCTAGTCTTTTCTCAGATCACTTCTGTTAGGCTATTAATTCATCTGTTTCTGATTCCAATAAGAAACTTATTTCAGGCAATTAACATCCTTCATGGAAAAGAGGTGATGATGATAAACAGTTACCCAAATAGAAAACAGAAATGAGACAACATATATATTAAAACTGTATTAGCCAATAAACCTGAGTGATCCCCAGAAAACATTAAATATCATTCTGTTTTATAATAGTTAGTGAGACATAAACATTGTTGTTCTTTTTGGTTGACATGTTGAAAAGCTTTTAAGAATATATTTTCCTAATATCATCAGGTGGCTTGAATCCTAAAAAATGCCTGAAACAATTAGCTGACAGGTAAACCGCTCACATCTCTCTAAGCAAGCTTTGCTTCAGTCATGCTAATACTTAATGAAACTTACTGAAGGGCAAACTTCATTCATATCTTCATTTCTATCAAATCAGTAAAATATTCATTTGAGCAGGTGCTGTTTGAAACTGCACTGTGGGTTTAAAATCTCTTCACAATTAAAAATTCATTTTTTAGACCTTTTGACCCCACCTTTCTCAAAACGGGACAATGTCTTTGTCCTTTGAACATTTTCTTTAAAAAGTTGTGTAATTACTACAACCACAAATCTAAAAAAGTTGGGACACTGTGTAAAATGGGAATAAAATCAGAATACCATAATTTGCAAATCTCATAGGCCCACATTTTATTCCCAATAGAACATAGAACACATATCAGATGTAAGACATCTCACTATTTTGAACTTGATGGCAGCAACACGTAAAAAAGTTGAGCCAGGGCCACGTCTACCATTGTATAGCACAGGACTTGCCTCATGATGCACCAACTGTGAAAGGTCTGGACTGCAGTCAGGCCAGTTCAGCAACTGGACTCTTTTGTGAAGCCATGCTAGATGCAGTATGTGGTTTAACACTGTCTTGCTGAAATATATAAGGTCTTCCTGAAAGAGACGCTTTTTAGCATTGATAGTGTCTTTCCAGATTTGTATGCATGCCATAGGCACTATGCAAACCTTTACCATCAGAGAGGCAGGCTTTTATACTGTGTGCTAATGACAAGATGGATGCTACCTTTCATCGTTATTCCGCTGGACACACAACGCCTGCGGCTTCCAAAAAGAATCTAAAAATTTTATGAATCTGACCACAGAACAGTTTTCCACTTTAACTGAACTTTAACTGAGCTAGCTATGTTGAATAGCTGGCTCTTCTAAACACTGATGCCTTTATCCTCTGGAAAAACAACACTTTCTTAAACACTACCATGCAAGAATACAGATATGTCGGTTCTAAAATCAACAAAAACATTGATATTTCTATATATGAACATGATTAATTATATATGAAGTCATATGATTCCCTGCTGAAGTCTGATTAGCTATATTTTAGGGAATGATGTCAATCTCATAGAATTTCATGTCAATCAGACAGTTTTTTCCCCCTAACAGTATTTGGCTAATGAGTCAAGTGAATGAAGTGCAAATTAACTTAATGAACTGATTTGGTATCTTTGACCTATTTTGATCTTCTTTGACATCTCCATAGTAGACAGACAAAAACAAAATTTTTCATTAATATCATTATCATTATTTATCGTTAATATTCATTTTATTAAGTGTTGATTTTGACTTAGGAGTCCATCAGATGGAGTGTAAAGCACGTTGGCTGCCAGTTACTGTAAAATGCTGCAGTAAAATGACTCCAAATTTGTTTTGTGCATAGTCTGATGGACTGTTAATCAAAATCTGCTGTTTTGTTTTGGCCTACATACAGTATATGATGTGCTGTGCTTGGCTCTCGAGTTATTTGGATAAAGTGCAAATTACAAAATTAATGAACTAATTTGATGAATTTGGCTGCCTTTTATTTTAGCTGTAAAGCAGGTATTTTGGCAGTAATCTGCAGTAAATAGATTTCTTTTTTCTTTTAGTTGTTCATAGTGTGACAGACATCAAAATTTATGTGAGCTATATAATGTAACGGTTGTTTTATAATGTATTGAATGTATTGACTCATGTCAATCAGATGGGGTACAAAAAGACTGATTCGATACCGTTGCTGTCAATTATTTGAAAAATTCTGCAGCAAATGGACTTTATCTTCTTCCATTTTCTGTGATTGGACAAGGAAAATGTTAAATTGTTTTCACTGGTAAATGTAGGAATGATGAGGATGATGATCACTTACACAAACCAGGAGGTGCAAGACATTTCAATTCCTGCTGTCTGTTGTAGTTTTAGGGAAAATCACTCAGATACCTTCTAGTAATTAGCCAGTCAAATTTCTGAAAATATAAAGTATACAACCTTTATTTGCCAAACAAATCCAGCTCAATAAGCACTTGACGACATCCAGCTGAGAAATACTGCTTTGAGGAAGACCTACCAAGAGAGCTCTGTATTCATACCTGCAGATATACTGATTTTCTGAGGACAGTGGAGAAGGAAAGCCAGTTCAGGTATTCTGGCTTTGTTTAAACCTCTACATTGGCAACAGTATTTGAAATTGAAAGTTCATTACTAAAATATTTTGATTCTTGATATTTGTTTATCTAGAGACCTAGAGTCTGCTTCCTTCTTAACAGACAAATGGATAAAAGGTGAAGAACTTGAATGTAAACAAGCATTAATAAACCAAAAAAAAAACCAATCTGCTCCTGAAATATATACATATCAGTAAGTTGAGTCTGTGGGCCCAGCCCCTCTCACTATCGGAGTCAGTGGGAGGCAGCCAGGAATGGCAGGCAAAATGAATAGGATAGCCAATTACTCCCTTTTCCACACTATGCAACATTTATGAAATACTTAAGCAACGTTCCAGGGGCTCATATTTCACAGAGCCACAGAGCAGTTTGAAGTCTTGCCTGTGCTTAGCAGAGAAGCTGCCCTCATGTTGCTCTGACTTTAAATTCATCTTAGCACACCAACGCACACTGGAATCTAAACATCATTACAGTGGAAGTGTCACTCATTAATGCTGACTGCATATCAATCTGCATGAGTTGCACTGAAATATACACCGCTGCCAATACAGTGGATTTACAAGAACATAGACGTACGCAACTGCAAAGCCCGAAATAAGCGAAGCACTATGTAATAAAAAAGAAGCTGGTTTCTTTCAGAATAATTCATTTAGTTTTTTGGCCTTGAAGAAAATGAAACATGGGCTACACTACAGCAATGGTTCTTGGGTCTGGAAGTGAATGTCATCTGACAGTTGTAGGATGCTTTAGGGCCTGGCACCCTCTGCTTCAAGACAAAACTTGTCATTTCTGTCATCTGTGTTTGATGAGTTGAATTACCGGGAAATCATTTTAATGGTAGTTTTTAAAAGTGGAGTGGGATATTGCCTGCCTCTATCAATTTTAAATGCCATTCACATTCAGAAAATGTGGCATCTTAATGCATCCAACTTGTCTTAATTTAAGAATCTTTTAAATTTGGGTTAAATGGGCTTTGGAAATGTTATACAACTAAACCTTTTTCTGTAGGTTGCTTAAGGTGTTGTGAGGTATGCAGGAGCAAAGGGCCCTAGAACAGCGGGAACATTGTGTAGGCTAAAGAACTTTCAGTAGACCATCCCTGCATAAACTGTAGATTTATCCCGTACAGTTATCCTTGGTATGAGTTTATTGTGCTACCTATTCTTTGGTGTATGACTTATTAATACTTCTGGGCATATATATTTAAATATATATTACAAATGAGACACTTTACTTGACCTCTGCCTTTTTATGACTAGTTGGTTTAGTTCAATGCTGATTTAAATTAAACCATGAGGGTGCTCTCTGCAGACAGTGACAAGCGGTCATCGTATTCTTGTAAAGGTGGATTCCAACAATGAAGGAGCCAGGATTTGAACTGGGGTGGGGTGGGTGCAAGTCACAAGTTTAAAGAGGCAGCTGTTCCAGAGTCATTGCTATACTGATGTTAAGAAACACCAACTTTACTGTATCTTCCATAAGCGGAGAGAAAATATTAAAACACAACGCATGAATGCAGAACTTTTAACTGCTTAGGTGATAGTAAACCCCAGGACATATTGGAAATTTAACTACAGATAAACTTTTAAGAATGTTAAACGGAAATGTTTAGTGTGAATGAAGTTGGTTTTATTAGGGCTTTTATGTCAAATACCGATACCACAGCTTTGAGTATCTGCTGATACCAATACCAATCTGATCCAATACAACTTTTTCCCTCTCAAACAGCTGTAAACGCTATATTAATCTGGATCCACTTTGCTTAAGCTAACCATCTAAATACCATCATGCTCAAACTGTTACCAAACAAAGTCAATTTCCCCAAATGGATCTGTAACAAGGGCCTCCGGGTGAAAATATAACCTGCTGTCTTCTCATTGAGAGACCAGAATGCTAAGGGCTAAGCCACCAGTCAAGCACAGAAGCATACAACAGCATATCATCGCTATCCAAAAACATGTATATCTAAAATGGCAACTTTACAGTAGAACAACAAACAGCGACAAGATAACAGAGTGGCTCTCAAGGTGAACAGCTGAATAAAAAAAAAATGTCTAAACTCAAAGTTAACTCTGGCCTGAAACAAGGATCAAACTGAGATGAAAGGCCAGCGTGCAATACAGCATGCCACTGACGAGACATTTGCAGTATGAAAAACAAACCTTCATCAAGGAAGCGAGGCCAGAACTAAAGTGTCTCTTGAGAACTACAATGATACTCTTTTATGTATTTCTTTCTTTTAATTGCTGTGTCTTTATTAACTTTATTAACTGGCCAGAGGAGAGAATAAATAGAAGGCTTTCCAGGTTTTTTTAATACTTAAGCTGAGGGCTTTAACTCAAGAGGGAAGCTAAGTAAAAGTTTGTGAGAGAGTAAAACAGCAGCATGCAGCAGCGTGACCTGAGTGAGAGCTGAGTGTGAGCTTTCTTTAAACAAGGTGTGTCACAGCTGACTCCAATCAGAGCTAATCACCCAAATCAAGCCCTCTCCTTCCCCCTGGTGGCCAGGGTGGCCTTGCAAGAGACGGGGAAGCTACAGGATCGTATTAAATTATGCTGCTGTTCTTCTGATATTCAATCCAGTGGTTTGGACGGTATCAGACTGATACTGATATTCAGTATCCAATCAGCACAACCCTATATTTTATATGGAGTACCTTACTTGTTTTTTTTTACCACAGTGCACTTACCTGGATCACTAGTCAAGTTACATGACTGATGGCGGCAGTTTCCATGGTGATAGAAGTCATAAAAATGGGTGATTATGCTTTATTGGTGAGACCTTTAGCGATCACTTATTTGTTTAAAGCATGAGGAGCCTGGAAATCAGCAGGTTTGGGTCCATCTTGGGTCATAAGTGTTTAAGATATACGGTATGATATATGTATATAATGTATACATATCCATTTGTATTGGCACCAGGTCCTTTTTTTCTTCTGTGGGTCTTGCATTCCAAATGAGGAGGTCTAGCATTGAAGGATAACCACTTAAATACTCAGGACTGTGGCGTAAGCTGGTGGTGACGAGACGACGGAGGTGGATACATATGCATAGGTCTTTTATTTAGAGATGGACCGATCAGCGTTTTTGAGGCCGATTCTGATCGCCGATCACCTTTCAGCGCGATCGGCCGATAGCCAATACCGATCGTGGGCGGGGCTATTAGACGTGGCAGGGCTACATATAATTAGCACAAACAAGTTATGAAAACAAGATGGAAACTGGTTTAATTCCCTTTTTTAACGAGCTCATGTGAAGAAGCATAATATTTTTAATTAAATTATAAGTTGGTCTATGTGAGTGTAAACCGCTTGATATAGCTCCGAAAGAGCAACATCTGAAAAGTATTTCTACTAGAAACAGCAGAGCGCAGATCCAGGTGGACTATTAAGCGCAAGAATGCCACAGAACGTCTTCTACAGCCGAGAAGAGCTGCTTATCTAGAACGTTCAACTCAATCACTCTGGCTGTGGTTCTTTAGCTCTCTGGCTGTTTCTGCTGCTGTACTGTTCGTACCAGTCAGATCTGGTCTGCACAGTGTTCTGGGTTGTTTGTTTAGTGCTAGCTGTGCGTGCTAGCTCCGCTGTTTACTGATACTCACTGTATTCAGCTGCGTGGTGTTCTCTGAAGCGCAGTATCAGATCAGTAGTGTTAAATGTCTTTGTCTTGGTTCCCCACGAGTGACGCTAATTTTACTAATTTTACAGATGTTACAAACTGCCCTGGATGAGTCTGAGTCACATACAGTAACAAACTGTCAGACGGACGATGTTTTCTTTCCGGACATGTGGTGAACGCTTGAACTGTTCTTACTTGGCCGCTGCTTTAGTCAGTCTGACGAAAACGAAACGGTATGTGTTTCCACCTAGCGGTTCAGATAAGAATTACAGGGAACTGAATGAAACGCTAGTTATAAATACAGAAATTAGGCTTATTTGTTTACCACCATCGATCGGCTCTTGAGATCAGCCGATCGCAGATCACATATTTTGAATAAAAATCAGCCGATACCGATACATGGCCGATCGATCCTTCCATCTCTACTAAAATAAGCCAAAATAAAAATAAACAAAGGCAACAAACAATACTAAACTGAAAGGAAACAAAGTAATAAAACAAGCAGACATGAAGGAACAAAACAGAGGCCAGGGAAACGGGTAGCGAGACAGGATGGATACAAAGACAAAATGAACGACAAGGATAGACAGAAAACCCAAGATGCGTCCGAAATCACCTACTAATCAGAAGGTACTAGATTAGAGCCTGTATGTACTGCTCGAGCGGCAAACTAGTAGGCAACTTCAGCTCAGACATACTACGTCCGCCATATTGCCAGCGTCCTGTGACGCAAGACTTCAGACCACCACCGTAAAAGTCCCGCTATTCATTTAAAAGCTCCGTTTACTGACAGATTTAGATGCTTTTTGTGACACTGATCTGCGTTTTTGTCTGAATATGTACTCAGACAGTGTCGAGCTGTAGCTCAGAGAAGACGAATGGGAGGAATGTGATCATTGTTTACCTCAGTGGTAGCGCTAGCTTCTGTAGCGGCAGCTCACTACCCGTAGCTGTGTACACACAGCCGATGTTCCGCTTTTCTCCGTTGTTTTCCTCCGCTTTGAATTCATCCGCAGCTCCAGGTGAATCATGGGATAGTACAGTGTGCTGTGTTCACCTACATAAAAATGTCTGCCGATTCAGTAGGTCATACGGGTACCGTTCCCCTACTACTCGATACCTACTGAGTATTCGGACATACTAGCCGCATTCGGATGCACCTAGAGTGTATAAATAGGAACATATAAAGAAGGACACCTGGAAACAATGGGAGGAGAAACAGGCTATGAACGGTTGAGGGGTGGAGACAAGGACGGACACGTGACCAAAACATTAGCACATGGCAAGTAACATAAACATGTAGACAGACAGAAAAGGACAGGGCCTGACAAGGACATAGCAACAAGTGCTTTGCAGTATTGTCCTTTTGAATGAAGCATTCAAGTTCTTCTCTCAAAGGAAGCATGTTATTGTGACCACTTTTGGGCAGTAGACAGAGAAAGGAAAATAAACAAAAATAAAGTGGATGTTTTGGAAGCTCTATGTTTTTCAGATGTCATTGAGAGAGAAGTGTCATAAGTTCTGGAGCCTAGTGGTCACACATCTTCATGTATTTAGGAGATACGTTTAAGGCTGCTCTTATAATGAGGACTCAGGTGTTTTTGTTGATGCTGTGTCTAGTGACTCTATCTACAGCCAAATAGTGTTGCTTGTCCAAGAACACCTGTCTTACTGCTGTGAGGTTGGTGTAATAGTTTCAGCACCATGGAGAGCACCCTGGAAACTCGGCATCCTGAACTCAGCGTTTGAGTACTTGAGTCATTTGCCAGCACACACAACATCTTAGTCTTCTCTTGATGAGAAGAAACCTGAGAGACACACAAACAAGACTGTATGATTGTTCTTATTAAATAAGACCTTCAGGCATTTAACCCTTACAGATAATAAGTATACTTAAAGTTAATTTTATTAAGTATACTTTATGCAGTTACTATACTAATGTCATTGTACCAGTAGTACACTTGTATATGTACTATTTTGATACTTCTTGGGACTAAATTGGCCCACTTTCTAGTTTTTAAATGTATACTTTTAAGTACACCAAGTATACAACTAGTTTACAGCTTTTGTACTGCAACTACACTAAAAGTAAACTTAAGCTAGTTTACTAGCTTGTAAGTCTTCTTTAAGTGAACTTAACATAATACTTATAATTTACTGCTTATATTATTGTTGTACTTTAAAGTATATGACTTGGTTTTTTTTCTACTTAAAATGGAACTTAACAACGTTTACTTACTCACCAGTGGACATGTAAAATATACAAGACACACTCAGATTAAAAACATATTTGTATCTTTATAAATCTTTATAAATCAAATTTAAATAAATATTCTACTGAATGTGTTTTTGTGCAGAGGAAGAATACTTACTTCTACTATCGCAGTCAAAAGATTAAGTACAAGTAAAGGCCAAATATACTTAGACTGTTCTATTCTTGTCAGTGTAACCCAAGCATACTTAAGTATAACTGTGTTTAGTATATCACTGAGAAGTACATCAAATGTAAACTGAAGGCATACTCACTTCTTTTTAGTTTAAAAGAAGTAAACTAATGTTACACTTGAATAAACTTCTTTTTTGTAAGGGAAGCAAAGCTCATGTTATTTGAAGACATTTTCTCTAACAGTCTAATTACAAATAAGTATGAAGTAATTAAGTATGATATGAAGTAATTACAGACAAAAATCTAACTGAATTATTTTTACTGCCTCGTTCCCTTAAAAGAAACAAACAATAGATGAAAATCCTGGAATGACTGACTGTTAATGATAAATGTAAATATATATTAAACTTGGGATGCACAATCTTAATCAGCCATGATAGGAATTGTTCAGTGTTGCAATTTTAACACATATATGAGGTAGATGCACTCGTGCTGTGTGCTCTGAATGCTCAAAAGATTCATGATATTTCAATGAGTGGCTGATATTTCTTTTTTTTATGAATAAAACATCCCCAACAATAATCCTTGACTGTGATTAGCCGTGACTCTAACATACACCATCTGGTGGTTTACTGCTTTCATGCATTGTTTCATAGCTTCCTTATATTTGTAATTGCTGTATATTGTGATCATCAAAGGGGCAATAAGGCTATTTGGTGCCCTTACCCCTGTTATTAAGACCTAAAGGACTGCTTGGATGGATGGCTGGCATTTTCAGTGAAGGGGCAGCCTGAATTAATAAACAGGCAGCGCGGACACTATAAAGAGAAGCTGCTGTAGCCCCCCTAAATTTAGAATGCATCCGTTAAAAATAATTAGAATAATTAAACCTCCTGAACTTAAGTAAGTGCAGTAAAGACTGACTTCCTTTTAAGTGTTCTTCTTTAGAGTGGAGGCCTGCAGCGTCCCTGCATTGTTTAAGTGAACACTGTATTTTTATTACGGTGATCTGAAAACTGTAGGCCGCTTTGGGAACATGTCGCTCAAACACATGCAAGGTTGACTTGCAAAGATGGAAAATGTATAAGTTCTGAGACATTTCTGAGCCCTAAAGCAGCCTAAGACTGTTTCTTTAAACTTTATAAGGATTGTCTAACATAAACTCTGTCCGGAACAAAAGCGCAGCATCATGACAGCACAGCAATGTATGCAGGTTTACATAAGCCTGGCTTTGTACGTTCAGCATCTATATTCAATGTGTGTCAACTCTTGTCTTGTTACACGGCACCAGTGTTATGTGTTAACATTCTGTCCTGTTGTCCGGCAGCAGCTGCTGAAATAGAAGTGCTTTGTTTTCTTGTTTGCTGATAACCTCTCATGCACTTACTCCACCTGCCTGGGCCAGACCAAGCACAGCCAGCAGCCATGAAAAGCACAGGCCTAAATTGTGGTCCAAAATCAATACCTCCGTTTGGTTGTATTTTGCTAAAAAACAGACACACATACAGATATAAAGAAACCAATATGTCTGTACCTTACTTGGTTAGTCCCGTCTCTCTTTTAGTCCCTGATCGATCCATTCCTCCCGTCACTGCTTAAAACTGGGTCTCCCACCCTGCGAGAGCCTGGAGGTTTTTATTGTCAACCAACAAAATTCACATTGCCTCTCTGCAACTTTATTCTTTTTCTTTTAGAAACGCCAGCAGTATACACTGATCAGCCATAACATTAAAACCACCCCCATGTATCTACACACATCCTCTATTTTAGCAGCTCTGCTTACCATAAACACGCACTCTGCAGTTACAGGCTGTAGTCCATCTGTTTCTCTGTATACTTTGTTAGTCCCTTTCACCCTGTTCTTCAGTGGTCAGGACATTGTGTGCAGGCATTATGTGGGTTGTTGATTATTCTCAGCACCGCAAAGACACTGATGTGGTGGCATTGGTTTGTTATTGTGTGTTGTTTTTAAACACTGTGTCCACTCACTGTCCACTCTATAAGACACTCCTACCTTGCTGGTCGACTGTAGGTGTAAGTCAGAGATGATAGCTCATCAGTCGCTGCACAGTGTGTGTGGGTCAACCTCTAGTCCTTCATTAGTGGATGCTGCCCACAGGACACTGTTGGCTAGATAGTTTTGGTTGGTGGACTATTCTCAGGCCAAAAGTGACACTGAAGTGTTTAAAAATTCCTGCAGCACTGCTGTGTCTGATTCACTCATGCCAGTGCAACACACACTAACACAACAACACCACCACATCAGTGTGATGAGAATGATCTGCCTCCCTAACACTACCTGCTGGTACCTGTGGTGGTCCCGTGGAGGTCCTGACCATTAAAGAACAGGATAAAGATCAGATACCAAAGTATACAGAGAAACAGATGGACTACAGTCTGTAGTTGTAGAGCTACAAAGTGCTCTTATATGATAAATGGAGCTGATAAAATGAACAATGAGTGAAGAAACAAGGGGCTGGTTTTAATGTTATGGCTCATCAGTAGATGGTGCTTAAGGGAACAAAATCGTGTATCCTCATAAAGATAACTTTACAGGACAAAGAAAAATGTTTTTAGCTGGAAGTAACTGAAGAAATCTTTTTTTTTTTCAGATTAATGTTGGACATTTTTGTTTGTCAGTTTAGTATAAAACTTTCACATAAAGGGCAAGTAGATGATTTTATATTATGTAAAAATTAAAAAAACAAGCTTCTGTCCCAACAGCAATGATATGTATCAGAGGTTGATTAGGTGTGGTTTATAAGTTCTGGTTATTTCTTCCTCCGGTAATCTTGGATGTGTTCTAATAGTGACTCTCTCATATGGCCTTGGCTTACTCATTGTTGTCAGTTAGTCTCCCTGATCCATAACTAGCCCTAGTCTGAACGCACATTTTAATCACCATCGATGTTCAAAGTGAATAAACATCAACCAGTGGCTAACACAAGGCCATAACTAATATATAACTAATATGATTGTACAGCTATATGAGAGCAGTGTGCATGTTAAGAAATAGCTCTGGTCTGGGTCCATAGTATTTGTCTTAATCGATAAATCACTAGTGCTCTCTTTTAGACAATAAAAAGTTAATGTGACACATAATAAGTGGATAGATGAGCCACAATTAAATAGCCTAACCTTGTCTTGCTTGAAAAAGTGAAATACATCACTGGGTTGAAGTGAAGTCAATTACATTTACTGTTACAATTGACCGTTTGCAAAATAATGATTGACTTCGTCCCACAAGCGAAGGACAATATTCCTCAGAGAGTGCAAATGGCAGTTGCAGTAAATTAGTCTGATTTATTAGACTATAAAATGTGAAAATGATATCATGATTCTCTGGAGGACGGTGTTGTTTATTTCCTGTTTTTCATTCTCAAAGCTGTAAAATTTTGGTTTAAACTATGTTGAACTGACAGCTTAATGACAATGCTATAAACACCTACGTTTGCTCTACGGTAAGCTAATCTTGATCTTAAAGCTGTTCTATGTAAGATTCTTGGTATTACTGAGCTAGGAGAAAAAAAAATGGTAAAATGTGGTGTGTCTCCTTGAAGAGTCTGACGTTATATGAAAGTCTGAGCTGTTGGGTTAGATTGTTAAGTTTTTTGAACCATGTCATACATTCCTAAGTATTGAAATCACACACATGGCTTGATGACAGGATCTTTAAGGATCGCTTCAAGCTCTGGGTTTAGAATGAGGTCTACACCAAAGAATTGTTCTTCTTCAATGGATTTATCAAGGATTAAAATATTCGTTTCCATCACTCCTGCCTTTTAAATCTTTCTGGCAGAAATAACTTTTCAGAACAATGTTAAGTTTTGTAGGTTGGAAAATTTCATAAGATATAAAACCTGAATGGTTGCATTTGGTCAGTCAGTGACAAAGTTATCACTCAATCTTCTGCTTTTTCATTTCTCTGTTTTTCCCTTCACCACATTAAGAAGCCCATTGAGAGAAAGAATTCTCAACATATGTACTTAACCATGGTCTTAACCTTCCTCCACCTTTATCCCTCACTTTTTGCCCCCCTTCTGACCCTCAGGACCCCTACTTAAACCATGCCCGAGTAGACTAGACAATATAAGAGACTGGAATTCACAGGACTGAACCAGCAACAGACCGATGACCTAAGCTATGCCATTGTTTGATTCTGCAGGCACATGATTAAGACTGCTAACAGACTGCTAACCAACCGCTGATTGACTGAGCTGTAGCCATACATCTCTGTAAGTGTGATTAAACTCCTAGTCAAATCTGAAGTCTCCAGTCTCCTGAATACTTCTGAATGCCAAATTTCTAACACACTCCTGGCTATAGATATGGACCAGGTGGTCTGAGCTAGAGGTTTGATGGACATATCAACATTAACAAATGAAGGCTAGACTTATCAGGGTTAGAATTGTCAGTTGTTTCCTCAGGTTCTATTTTTATGCCAGTGTGCCAGTCATCATATAACCATCCCATACTGCTGATTTCTCCCTTCCAGCCACAGAGAGAAATGAACGTATGCAGATGTTACCTGCACATTAAAAACATATTCCCAAAATGTAATCACATTGTGTGGAAGTGCTTCATAACCTTGCCGAAACATTTCAAATCTTCACTGCTTTTCTAAATGAGCTGTACGTTTTCAGGCTTATTATATCCTGAGGTTTATTACCCAGAGTCGTTTGAAGAATGTGCAGCACCCCTGCTCTTCAAACGTGATTCAACTATTTAGCTATAGCAAACAATCGTCACCTGAGTTGAAGTTGAAATGGTGAATTACAGCAGCAATTCACTGCGCAAGCTGTCAGGTCTGGGAGCAACAGCCTTATTTCAAAGGTGAAAACATACGGCATTTCCCTTCAAGATCATACCGGAGCCAAATTTGCCAGACAGCAGAGGGTGAACGAGCAGAAGGCTGGAGTTACCTTTCGCAAAAGTAGTTCTGTGATGAACTGAATAATCACAGAATAATGAAGCGTAGTCAAAGAGAATAATGGCACTGCAGGCATTTGCAAATTTAAGCAGGCATTTATCATTCACTCTAAAGTGTTTGATTCTTTCACTGAAACGATCGCGGGCTCATTTCAGACTCATCAGCCATTCGGAACGCACAACTTTCATTGTCTTGTTTAACACCAGTGACATAGAACATATCAATCACGATAATTGAAGTTCTAGTTCAAATGCGAATGATCTTGAGCCACACTGCATCTTAATAGCACATTTCTGATGAGATTACTTTTCATAAGCCTGTCATATTATTCCCATTCATCAGCATTTCTTTGATCAAGGCAGAACAAGTGCTGATGACCTGCATTAGTATAAACTCATATCGAGAGTAATTCTGCAATAGCCTCCAGAGAGCTGACCTATTATTCTCATTTACTCCATTCTACTCCTATCCCTCTCTCTCTCTCTCTCTCTCTCTTCCCCTCTCTCTGTCAGTCTCTCTCTCTCTCTCTCTCTCTCTCTCTCTCTCTCTCTCTTCCCCTCTCTCTGTCAGTCTCTCTCTCTCTCTCTCTCTCTCTCTCGCTCTCTCTCTCTGTCAGTCTCTCTCTCTCTCTCTCTTCCCCTCTCTCTGTCAGTCTCTCTCTCTCTCTCTCTCTCTCTCTCTCTCTCTCTCTCTCTCTCTCTTCCCCTCTCTCTGTCAGTCTCTCTCTCTCTCTCTTCCCCTCTCTCTGTCAGTCTCTCTCTCTCTCTCTCTCTTCCCCTCTCTCTGTCAGTCTCTCTCTCTCTCTGTCTCTCTCTCTCTCTCTCTCTCTCTCTCTTCCCCTCTCTCTGTCAGTCTCTCTCTCTCTCTCTCTCTCTCTTCCCCTCTCTCTGTCAGTCTCTCTCTCTCTCTCTCTCTCTCTCTCTCTCTCTCTCTCTCTCCCTCTCTCTCTCTCTCTTCCCCTCTCTCTGTCAGTCTCTCTCTCTCTCTCTCTTCCCCTCTCTCTGTCAGTCTCTCTCTCTCTCTCTCTTCCCCTCTCTCTGTCAGTCTCTCTCTCTCTCTCTTCCCCTCTCTCTGTCTGTCTCTCTCTCTCTCTGTCTGTCTGTCTCTCTCTCTCTCTCTCTCTCTCTCTCTCTCTCTCTCTCTCTTCCCCTCTCTCTGTCAGTCTCTCTCTCTCTCTCTCTCTCTCTCTCTCTCTCTCTCTTCCCCTCTCTCTCTCTCTCTCTCTCTCTCTCTCTCTCTCTTTCTCTCTTCCCCTCTCTCTGTCAGTCTCTCTCTCTCTCTCTCTCTTCCCCTCTCTCTCTCTCTCTCTCTCTCTCTCTCTTTCTCTCTTCCCCTCTCTCTGTCAGTCTCTCTCTCTCTCTCTCTCTCTCTCTCTCTCTCTCTCTCTCTCTCTCTCTCTCTCTCTCTCTTCCCCTCTGTCAGTCTCTCTCTCTCCCCCTCTCTCTCTCTGTCAGTCTCTCTCTCTCTCTCTCTCTCCCTCTCTATGTCAGTCTCTCTCTTCCCCTCTGTCAGTCTCTCTCTCTCTCTCCCCCTCTCTCTCTGTCAGTCTCTCTTTCTCTCTCTCTCTCTCTCTCTCTCTCTCCCTCTCTCTGTCAGTCTCTCTCTCTCTCTGAACATCAACAAAGTGAGTAAGAGCTTGTCCTCTGCTGTGAATAAGTGAATAAAGAACACTCAACTGTCTGGATTCCAACCGTCACAAGGTCTGCAGAACTGGATTTGATGTAGGTCCCCGCACACACACCACCAACAACAACACAAAAAAATCAACACAATTCCAGCTAGAACTTTGACAAGGCATGAACTAATTTGTCCCTTAGAGCTGGTTGTCACAGTCGCTTCTTACACTTTGATTTGAAGAAATCTGTCATCGTGTTCATTCTTTGTTTCATAGCAGTCGCTCTCTGTAGCCTGTGTTACATTCAAGACACCACACATGCAGCGCTTATTGCTCCCAGAAGCCGATGATTTTGCACAGAATTAAGCCAGCCTAAAAGGAAGAGAGGTCAGGTAGAGTTTGTTTTTTGTTGCAGTGTTATATGCTGTAGGTTAGATATACTATAGGCTTGTGAACATTTCTATTCCAGTGGCAAGATTTGACTACTAGAGGCTTCATGAACCTCCAAAACCTGGGAAATACAGTAATATGCAAAAGTTTAAACACCCCGGCCAAATGAAATGTTGACATATGATACATGCTCCACAGAGAACGCTCTTAAATATGGCATGTTTTTGCACATTTTAGTGCTCAAGTTTATAATATTTTTTGTGAAAAAATGGAAACATAAACTAAGAATGTGCCATAGATTTTGCACAGGACACAATTTAGTTCAATTTAAATAAACAAGAATTGTCCAGTGCATGTCTACAGGTGGACTCAGGTGAGCTTTTTCCACCCAGAGATAAGCCTTGCCCCTCCAATAGAAGCTCACCATTATAGATATTTTTAAACATAAAAACAGAACTTTAAAAAGGCACTGCTGGCCATTTTGAAGATGAGAATGTGCTTAGTCAGTGCTGCCCTTTGATTCTTGTTAATTGTGTTTTCACACTTGAGTTTGCAAGCTGTGTGTTCCATTTAAGTCACCAGCTCACTTGGTGCCCATTGGTTAAGTGATTAGCCTGCTGTCTGGATAGCTATGGATAGGTGGCTCATTAAAAAACAAGGACCCTCAACCACAATATCTGCTGCCCTCACTGATAGGTCCACCACATCTACCAACACTGAGCAAGACATTCATTCTGCACTAAATCCAGACACACCATCCTCCAGCTCTACTATATCTACTCCTGAGTTAAATATGGATAGCCCACCCCAGCCCCAATTTTAATTAGATTTGAGAATGCCCTTGTTTACATACTCTATTTAAGAAAAGCAATATCGTTGTCATTGCCCACGTGAATGAAATAAGTGCTCACCCAAACATCTCTAGTAGTTATACATCAAGATGTGCAGAAGAGCGTTCTCCCTGAAGAAAGTGTAACTATCTCTCTTAGAAAATCGACAAAACAGGTCATTTGTACAGAGGCACTCAAACTTTTTATATATAACTGTATAATTTGCTTTATATATCTGTATATGTATCAGTACAGATGATCAATAGAGCTGTCTTCTGTCTTCTAACATCTGACTGAAACCTGTTTAGACTCATATTTACTCCGGTTTACTCAACATATCTAGGACTTCCAGGCTTTTTTTTCTTATAATACTGGTTATATCCATTGAATACCAAAGTGTGATTGCTTGATTCCTCTGTCACTACCTAATTATGTTGGTAATCCTCTCTCCAGCTTCTGAGGGCCTAACCAAAGAGAGGACTAACTTGGCTGAATCTACCTTCATAAAAAGGGGAAAAAACAGATTGGATATGTCCATCAGGCATTGTAAAGGTCTTTTGGTTCTCAAATAAAACTGCAAAATAGTTTTACAACAAACTTTTCAGAGCACAACTACAAGACGTGTGATTCTATTAAATCAAATGAACTTAGAATTACATGTATTTTTTTTAATTCCCAGAAATCATTAGTTCTTCTTTGAAGTCCCTGAGGGTCCCTCACCGCCTATTCTCATGCAAAATAGGGGAATAATAAATTTCTAACAATGTGCTGGATAGCTCTGAATTTATGCAGTGATAGATACAAAGAAAGTTATTCAGCCCATTAAATAATACATCCTAAATGTCTAATTAAAATCTAATTAACAGATCAATTAGCAAAAGCATTCGACGATGCACCATCCTGTCACGCATATGACTGTCCCTGACACGAACTTACTTCCAAACTCCATTTCCCAGAATGCACATCCGGATGATGTCACACCCACATGTTCACCTCCAGCCAATCATGCACCTGTCCCACGATCAGCCTCCCCGGAATTCTAATACGCACAGCTGTTTGTCATTACGATCACCCCATATAAGCTTCACACACACAGACACACTTTGCGAAGTTTTGCCAACCTATTGTTGCAATTCTGAGCGGTTTCCCTTGTGGTCTTGTTTGTTTATTCTGGTTTTGACTTGTTCCGTTTTCTGACTATTCTCCCTCTCGATTTCTCCTTCTGGTTGTGGTTGCCTGTATCTTACTCTCCCTTGGCTCTGATCTCCCTTCCGTACTCTCGACTCTCCCTTCGGATTTCCCTCATGATTTGGTCGCCTCGCTCTCTGCTATTCTGGTTACGACTTCTGCCTGTCTCCTGGTCTACGATTCTCGCTCCGTACCGTTTTGTGTTTGTTTGTATTTTGCTGCTCTGTCACACTGCTGATCTTAATAAATCCAACGTAACTTTTAGCTCTGCGAGCGTCGTGCTGAGTGCTTTGCCTATGACAGAAAACTTCGCCGCTACTACGATGGCAGAGCTAAAGGACTTGCAGCAAGCCGTGAGTAATCAAGGTCGCATTCTTGGCCAACATAATCAGCTATTCGAATCCCTCACGAGCTCAGTTGGTAGTTTGACTCAACAGCAAACCGATCAACACACCCAGTTGGCGCTGATATCATCTAATCTCCAGGATATCGCTGCGCAGTTAGCTCAAATGAATATCTCGTCTGCTCCGGTGGCTGAACCGCTCGCCCCTTCCCCTTTGGTGAGTGGTTCATTCCCGGTTAGCAAACCGGATAAATTTGATGGAGCCCCAAATTTATGTCGTGGTTTTCTTCTCCAGTGCTCAATCTATTTTTCAAACTCTCCTCCCAGTTCTGATAGATCACGTATCTCTTTTTTAATTTCACGTCTCACCGGTAAAGCTCTGGATTGGGCTACTGCTGTTTGGCCCAACCATGAACATGGGACTTATGAACAATTTCTCCAGGATTTTAAATCTGTTTTTGATCACCCTAATGAGGGCCGATCGTCTGGAGAACTTCTCGTACAGCTCCGTCAGGGGAACAGATCTGTGGCAGACTATGCCCTGGAATTTCGTACTCTGGCTGCTGGCAGTGGGTGGAATGAACCAGCTAAAATCATCGTTTTTCGTAATGGCCTCAACCCGGACATACTCAAGGAGCTGGCTTACCGAGATGAAGGACTGTCACTTGAGGAGCTCGTCGCTCTCACCATTCGTCTTGACCAACTCAAGCATGGAGCTTCTGCAACTGCTCGTCGTGCCACCTCCTCACACAGTACCCATCTTAGGTATGTGTCTGTGCCTGAGCCACGTCGTTCTCCAGTCTCTAGAACTTATGGTGACCATACTCCAGAGGAGCCCATGCAAGTTGACTCTTCTCGTTTATCTGCCGAGGAGAGGAACCGCCGGCTCCGTGGAGGTCTCTGCTTGTACTGCGGCATCTCTGGACACATTATAAGGGACTGTCAAACTCGCCCACAGAGACTTCTCCCACCAGCTCAAGGGGGCACCAACGCTCAAAGTAAAAGGGTAAGCAGTCCCTCAACTAGTATGATTACTAAATCTCTGTTAGTTCCTGTTACCTTGTGCTATCAGGGTGTTTCTTGTGTGTTTCCAGCCTTAATTGATTCTGGAGCTGAAGGGAACTTTATTCTAGCTGATGTCGCCAAACAGCTCCAAATACCTACTATACCCCTGGCACAAACCATGAGACTATCTGCCGTTAATGGGGATCCCTTGGGTCAAGGGATCGTATCACACAAGACTGTTCCTGTCACTATGGACGTTAGTGCTCTGCACTCTGAGGAGATTAATTTTTTTATTTTGGATTCATCTGAATTTGCTGTTATCCTTGGTCTGTCTTGGTTGAGAACACATGATCCTGTTATTTCATGGGCTGATAGAGAGATTATTTCTTGGTCTGAGCATTGTTTAAATAATTGCCTTTTATTTCCTCGGTTGAATGTATTTTCCACTTCTGTTGAGAGCCCTGAAAGTTCTTCTCCTGTGTCTATTCCTCCTGAATACTCTGACTTATTAGAGGTTTTTAGAAAAACGAATGCTACTAAATTGCCGATCCACAGATTTTATGATTGTGCCATTGATCTAATTGACAACCAAATGCCACCCAAATCTCGTATATATCCCCTGACTCAAGCAGAGGAGAGGGCCATGGAGGAGTACATTCAGGAGGCTCTCGATCAGGGTTTTATACGTCCTTCCACATCTCCTGCGGCTGCCGGTTTTTTCTTTGTTAAAAAGAAAGATGGTGGTCTTAGACCTTGTATCGATTACCGCGGCTTAAACTCCATTACTAAACCTTATCCATATCCATTGCCTTTAGTGCCTGTTGCCCTAGAACAACTCCGGGGAGCTACGGTGTTTACCAAATTGGATCTTCGCAGTGCGTACAATCTCGTCAGGATTCGAGAGGGTGATGAATGGAAGACAGCATTTCTCACCACTAGGGGTCACTATGAATACCAGGTGATGTCTTTTGGTCTGAGAAATGCTCCTTCTGTTTTTCAGGCTTTCATCAATGACGTCCTCAGGGATATGTTAGGGCAATTTGTTATCGCTTATATTGATGACATTTTGATTTATTCCCCTGACTTACCCACTCACATTCAACATGTGCGCAAGGTCTTGTCTCGCCTTCTTGAAAATCAATTATATGTAAAAGCTGAGAAATGTGAATTCCATTCAGGTTCGACCTCTTTTTTAGGTTACATCATTAGTCCTGGTGGCATCGTAATGGATGACAGTAAGATTGAGGCTGTGGTTAATTGGCCTATTCCCAATTCCATACGTGAACTTCAAAGATTCCTAGGTTTTGCAAATTTTTATAGGCGGTTTATTCGCAATTTCAGCTCCATAGCATCCCCTTTGACCTCTTTACTCAAAGGTAATGCTAAAAAACTTATCTGGAATCCTCAGGCGGAACAGGCCTTTGTTGAACTTAAGGAGAGATTCACCACTGCTCCGTTATTACAGCACCCAGATCCCACTCGTCCTTTTGTGGTAGAGGTTGATGCCTCCAATGTAGGGGTAGGTGCTGTTCTTTCCCAACGTAGTGGTGACCCTCCTAAGCTGAAGCCTATCGCCTACTTTTCTCGTAAGTTATCTCCCACTGAACGCAACTATGGAATTGGGGATAAAGAACTCCTCGCCGTTAAACTGGCCTTTGAGGAGTGGCGTCATTGGCTAGAGGGTGCGCAACATCCCTTTTTAGTGTTGACTGACCACAAGAACCTTGAATATCTTCGCTCTGCCAAAAGATTAAATTCTCGTCAGGCTCGCTGGTCTCTATTTTTTTCACGTTTTGATTTTCAGATTACGTATCGTCCTGGCACTCGTAATACCAAGGCTGATGCCCTTTCACGAATCTTTGAGGTTGAACCTAGTGAGGAGTCTAAACCTAAACAGATTCTTGACCCTAAGATATTTCTGGCTCCCATTAGATGGAGTGTTGATGTGGAAATTGAACGGGTTAATTCAGTAGAACCTGTCCCTGAGGCATGTCCTCCTGGGAGATTGTACGTTCCAGCACAATTCCGGGATCAATTGATTACCTGGGCTCATACTTCTCTTACCTCAGGACATCCAGGAGAAACGAGAACTCTCCAACTTCTCTCTGGAAAATATTGGTGGGAGAGTATGAGCTCAGATATTCACCGCTTTATATCTTCATGTACCGTTTGCTCTGTGTGTAAGACACCACGTACTTTGCCGTCCGGAAAACTACTACCACTTCCAATTCCGTCTCGACCTTGGTCTCACATAGCAGTTGATTTTGTGACTGACCTCCCTAATTCTCAGGGCAACACAGTCATTCTCACCATCGTTGACCGATTTTCTCGGGGGGTACGGTTTATACCGTTCCCTCAATTGCCTACTGCATTTCAGACAGCTGAATGTTTGTTTAATTATGTATTTCGTTTTTTTGGTATCCCTGAGGATATTGTCTCTGACAGGGGCACTCAATTTACCTCGCACGTCTGGAATGCTTTTATGGAGAGATTGGGTGTCTCTGTCAGTCTCTCTTCTGGTTACCATCCCCAAAGTAACGGGCAATGTGAGCGGACTAACCAAGAGCTTGGTAAATTTCTGAGAGTGTATTGTCATCATAGTCAAAGTGATTGGTCTATGTATTTACCCTGGGCTGAAATGGCTCAGAATTCCCTTGTTAGCTCCACCACTACTATTACACCATTTCAGTGTATGCTGGGTTATCAACCGTCTCTTATGCCCTGGTCTGGTCAATCGTCGGATGTGCCTTCTGTGGAACACTGGATGAGAAGAAGTGAGGAGGTGTGGGAACAAACCCATCAGCATATAGAGGCAGTTCTTAGGCGACAAACATCATGCTGATCGTCACCGAGGTAATACCCCCTCCTACAGTCTGGGAGATCGAGTATGGTTATCGACCAGGGATTTCAGGCCATCAGAGGGGTGTAAGAAATTACGTCAGAAATACATTGGCCCTTTTAAGATTATTCGCAAAATCAATGATGTTACTTATAAATTGGATCTCCCTGCTCATTATCATGTCTGCCCCTCTTTTCATGTATCTCTGCTTAAGCCTGTGGTTCCTGGTCCCCTAGATGAGGCTCTACCTGACACCAACCCTCCTCTACCGGTTGACGTTGGGGGCACCCCGGTGTACGCCGTTCGTGGGCTTCTGGATTCGAGGAGGAGGGGAGGGATCCTCCAATACCTGGTGGATTGGGAGGGCTATGGTCCTGAGGAGCAAAGCTGGGTAAAGGCGGCAGATGTACTGGATCCTGTCCTCATAGAGGAGTTTCATCGCTGCCATCCCTCACGTCCTGCTCCCAGGCCGAGGGGACGTCCTAGCCATTCATCATTCACTGGGGGTAGACGAGGTCGCCCGCGACGTGTGTCGCAAAGCCCTTCTGTAGGGCAGCGGAATGTTGGCGATAGGCGCCCCTCTCTGAGCCCGTCCACCAGTAATCGAGGAATGCGTTCCAGGGGGAGGATCCCTGTCCCCTGCCGTGGCGAGTCTGGAGTCCCCCGTTCTCGATCGTCTTCTAGTACGAGGGTTGGTCGTCAAGGTCGTCCTCGTCGCCGTTCCTCGTCTCTCCTTGACTCTTTGGGGGGGGATCCTGTCACGCATATGACTGTCCCTGACACGAACTTACTTCCAAACTCCATTTCCCAGAATGCACATCCGGATGATGTCACACCCACATGTTCACCTCCAGCCAATCATGCACCTGTCCCACGATCAGCCTCCCCGGAATTCTAATACGCACAGCTGTTTGTCATTACGATCACCCCATATAAGCTTCACACACACAGACACACTTTGCGAAGTTTTGCCAACCTATTGTTGCAATTCTGAGCGGTTTCCCTTGTGGTCTTGTTTGTTTATTCTGGTTTTGACTTGTTCCGTTTTCTGACTATTCTCCCTCTCGATTTCTCCTTCTGGTTGTGGTTGCCTGTATCTTACTCTCCCTTGGCTCTGATCTCCCTTCCGTACTCTCGACTCTCCCTTCGGATTTCCCTCATGATTTGGTCGCCTCGCTCTCTGCTATTCTGGTTACGACTTCTGCCTGTCTCCTGGTCTACGATTCTCGCTCCGTACCGTTTTGTGTTTGTTTGTATTTTGCTGCTCTGTCACACTGCTGATCTTAATAAATCCAACGTAACTTTTAGCTCTGCGAGCGTCGTGCTGAGTGCTTTGCCTATGACACATCCTGGGAAAGAGGAGGATTTGGGAGAAGAAACTAGACAAATGCATTTGCTAGATAGTATGTTTATTACTACTCTGACCTTCAGCTGACTGCAAGGTGCTTGAAAAATGATGTTTCTCAACACATTCAAGGGTCAGAAAGAAAAGAGAGAGCCAGAATCAGACACTAATGCAGGCAGGCAAATGGTGGGGCTATATAGCTATATACCAGCTGAGAGGGAAACAAAACAAATGAGCCAAGATGAAAGCTTTCCAAATCACAGACATACATGCACATGTACAGCATCACCATGTTGGGATTTGGAATTTAATGAAGTAATGAAATAAATTTTTTCATACTGCCCAATAACTTGCTGACCATTGAAGATCATGTCTGTATTGAGAAGTGCGTACAGTATAAATGCTGAAAGAAATAATATTAGTGTAAGGCTGATATACAGATACTGATGGAAGAAGCATTAATGGCAGAATGATACAGAACTGGTGACAGTAAGGAATACCCAAGTTTTGTTCTGCATTTTCAGTGTTAGACTAAATGTACTAAATGCACCTGAACCACCACAGCACCTGAGGGAATGATGCAAGCATACTTCTTTGATAAGAGATATCACTAAATCAAAGCATTGCGCTAAACAGCCTTTCTCATACTGTGTAACATTGTGATCCCTGCTAGCTCCCCTGATAAGTGCTATTTTTATCTGTCTCTCAGTATTCTGAACTTCCTCAATCCCTCAGGGTCCCTGGGAGCCCATCAACACGTTCAGACTGACAGCAACTGTTTTGGAATTTCTAAAAAGCACTAAAATTACATATTTGGGAAAAAGTTACTTAATTGTACATTTTGCTATGTACAGCCATCAAATAATATTTATAATGTATTATGCCCAGATGAAAATTCTCATTTGAGCCAAGCCAAATAAGGTTAGGGACATTACAAGGTTGAATCTTCAGGTAAAATGTCAGGCCACTGCTTGTTCTTGTACCAATAGCAGGTGCACCATTTCGATAATACCATGAAATTTTCATCACTGGAGAAAAAGAGGGCACTTTCACATGTGAAACATGATAAGGATCTGATGATGTTCCAGCAGGTAAACAATTTGCCAATAAAATCCTGTTTTATTACAGCATTGCTTTGTTCGCTATTAATAAATGTAGTTAATGCAAGATTTATGCCATCTAATTCCCTTCACCTGTATTTTTTTTCTCCCAGGCCACTGCATAAGGGACAATCATGATACCAGGAGTAGGATCTTTGGAACCTCCTTCCAAAATGGTCAGCAAAATTCTCAGCAATGACCCCTTGAAACATGATTTTCATCCAACAAACTCTGTAATAACAAACTCAGCATTTCAGCAAAGCATGTAACTAAAACATTAAGCAACAAATGAACAAATACATTAACATGTTATGAACATCTAAATTCTATGTTGCTCATACTTCATTATTAAAAGAGCAATCTGCATATCTTTACATTCTAAAATGAACTAAAATTATATCTATGTATAATGTTGCAGACATACCTACTGAAGTTAACATGCTAACCAGCTAGCCCTGATCCATCCTGTCTCCTAATACTACTGTGTACTTTAAGAGGCAACAGTAAGTCACTGCAGCATCAAGTCATACCAGGACAACAAGAAGCAGAGCTTCACCGACAGGGTTTTGTAATCTCTTGTCTATCATGTTGAAGGTCCAGCTCCTGGTTAAAATCCTTTCTCAGCAAGAACGTTCAGCAGCAGCAAACCAAAGAAACTTTATTAATAGCAGTATAAATTCCAGTGTGATGCGGAAACTGCAGCATGTCTTGTAGACTGGTGAGCTAAAAGCTGGTGATACTAACATTTAGGAGAGCTGTGGATTTTCTTGTTTCTTACGTTAGGGATGGACACCACAACTTTCTAATGCTATGTTGCTCCTTATTGTTTGGAATATGAACTTGACAGGTGGCACCAACTTACAAAATGCTCTTTTAATTACTTGAAAGTTTGCAAATCTATTGCATGATGTTTTAGCATAACCTATTTTTTTAGGACTAAAAAGTAATTCTGAAAAATGTTCAAATCTTGCTTTAATTATTTAAAACCAGGCGTATTTTGTAGTTTGGCATACTTTGAAAATATTAGGCTAGTTGTTGCTGTTTTTTTTAATGATGGACTGACCAGTAGAAATGCTCCAAAACATCCGGTTCCATTATCTGCCATTCCATGTTAAGAGGATATTTTGTCCTTATTTGTTTTTCTGTATTTGTTTTTATGGTCTTTATAGATAACTACTGATAAACTCTGCCACTCTGGGCAGCCTCCACTGGGACTGTCTCTGGCTCTGACTACTCTCCTCTACTACTCACGTCTGCAGCTGATCTTAGACTCATTAGGACGGCTACATGTAGCGTTCTTGTTTGACCTGTTTATTGCAAAGTCTTTTCGTTACTTACCTGAGTGCTGAGCTGTTGTATTATTGTGTCTTTCTGTGTTTCGACTCCTGTCGGTTGTTCTTTGAGTATTGGACTACCCTTAATAAAGACTTCACACATGCAACCTACACAACCCTAGTAATGATCCAAAAACAGGATCATTTATCTCTGTGGTTAATGAAATGTTTGTATCAAGAACATACCCTGAAGTGCTTAATAATTGCTTGATGAATGTGTTTCAGCACAAAAGCCCTATAAATTATGCAGTGCTGTGCTTGTACGAAGAGCAAATCTTTTTCAGGTGCAGTGTTACGGCCTACAAACACACAGTGACACACAGGCCAGAGAAACGCCTTAGGGTACTTTTCTTATTACGACAGCTAAGGTGAACGCTCAGGAGTTCTGGACTTACATGAAAGGCAGTCACAAGCTGAACTTTGGGGAATAAAAAAAGTGGAAGGTACACACTCGAAGTTTCTTTCAGTCCAAGTTAAACATTTGCTGGTCTAGGCCGCTTGACCTGAGCTCACACCCAACAGGCTGCATGTGTGTGACATTAGTTTCCACTGCAGCACCTTCACATAGGAACAAAATCTCATAAAGGCTAAAAGTAATATTTATTGATCTTGGGAAAAGTTGCCATGGAGGCAGCCATTATAATGACTTGCCAAGCTGTGGCTGGCTGAAATCAGAATGATCTCAACGTACAGCAGACCTCAGCATTGAACAACAAAAACAGCTCAAAGTCCTAGTTTGCTGCATCATTGGACACGACTTTTAATACCAAATTTGCACTTAAATAAAGATTTTTATCTCTCTGTACCACGTGCACCACCAGTATTTAAAAGCCTAACTGTGTACGGCAGTGCATTGCTTACAGATGAATAAAACAACATGTGTTTTCTAGCCATACAAACACTGACAGACAAATTATAGACAATTATTCTTATATAGAACTCTATAATTAGGAACCTGTAGTTCTGACTAAAGTGCAGTTGTGCCTTCAGCAATAACAATTTAGAATAATTTGCTAGTGTAGCATCAGCATCATGAAGAAAGAGGGAATAAGAGCTACGACGGCACATTTTTTGAACATTTTATTCAGAGTAATGCAGTCATTAGTATGCAATCTAGCATTTGTTCCATTAAAAACCAACTAACAAATGTTTCATTTTAATAATTACAGTGTCTGATTAATTCAGAGTAATTTACAGAGACACACGGAGAAGAGATGTCTTGCCACTTAAAAGAGTTCTGCCGCTGACTGTGTGGCATACAGAGGTTTCTCTGACCAGTGCAGGCATACTAATGCTGAGCAACGTGGCTGATTTGTCCACGTCTCTGAGGGCTGGCTAAGATTATCATATTAATAGCACAGTGCGGTCGACCTGATAAACACACACAGAACCGAGATCGCATCTGTACTTACAAACGAAATAAAAAATACTTTAGCTAATCCCCAGGAAACTTCAACCTGCTCTGAATTGTTTATGATGAACAGGGGAATCAAAGTAAGTGTGTGTATTATGTTTATGGGTAAAGTGGTAATTGTCCTATAGTTGTTATAACATGTAATACTATATGTAATAGTATTTATCTTTGGAAAGAAAACTGGTGGTAACTCAACTTGTACTGTGTTACTGTCCTACAGTATTATTTCAGGACAGCCTTAAACTTTCAAAATAGAAAGAAATTTCCACGAATGAAAATCCCAAACCCAGACTTTGCCCCCTCATCTAAAACTATCTAATAAACATACATTATCATTTTGCAATAAGAGTAAATCTCTTAATGGTACTTCAGAGAGTAATAAGCATTACTAAACAAGAAATAGGAAAAACTAACATTATTTTAGATTGTATTAAGTATTTTATAATCCTCACTAAAGTAATATTTAATTCATGAACTAATTATATAAGTTAAAATGCAGTTTGTTTGTTTTTTTTATTAAGGAGACAATTAATGTATTAATTAGTGTGACTTTAGCAATGGGGACAGCAAATAATTGAATCATTTACCTCATTAGCACTTCACAAATAAGAGCACATGTTATTTTATTCTTATAATATTAATAATACTTGCTTAATAATTGATTGCAAAGGTGGCAAAATCTTGATGATGCCATGTGTAACTCAAAATAAATAAAAAATACATAAATAAGCACAATTACTTTCTGATTTTTAAAATAAACATTACTCTATTGAATAACACAAGACAATGTACTGTATATGCAGGGACTACACAGCTTGTTTCCATTGTTAGCACTGTCAGTGCTGCGGAAAGCTACTTAAAAGGAAAACATCAGTGTAAAAACACAATAAACACACACACAATACATGGTGGCATACAGATATTACATTAAGTATTATATATTATTATTATTGTTATTGTTATATGTGATAACATTAAGAATTCCACAGACCAACAGTTGAAAACTTTTTCCTCACTTCAGCATTGCTAACATCTACTTCCTAAACGCAAGCATCTACATGAAGACTAGGAGACTGTACACAAATCATTACCAAGAAGGCTACACATGCAACTGACTGACAAGCATATAGAGACGCCTCCTCCTAATCATCCTCTGGTTGATTTTTTATGGTGTACTTAATTGTTTTTTCACTTTCTGGTTCGGCCCAGAACTTTTTTTGTTTAGCATTGTTTTATGTCCAAACACTGTTACACTAACTTCCATAAAGATGTTCCATTCTGTATGTTATGACATTTTTGTAGTGCAGAAAACTGCATTTAAAGATGATACTGCAATCCATCAAGGTTCTGTAATATCATGAGACAGTTTAAGACAAAGCAATCAGTTTTTGTATGTATATACACATTATACATTGTTTAATGCAGCTCACCTAAGGTTCCTAAACCACTTTGTTCATCATTACATGATTGTGGAATGATACAACTCAGTTAAGACCGTGACTTTTCTGTGTATCTTGCAGCAGCAGATCAGAGTAACACCGGCTTTGCCACCAACTTGTCGAGCAGAAAAGCAGCATCAAAACACTGACCACAACGTTTCCAGACATTTTCTACCCCTGAGCTGGACATACTTTAAACAGCTGTTGTTGACTTACACATACTGACACACTATCAGAGCACATTACATCTTCCGCTGCTACGCATACGTTACAACGTCACTTGTCTTCTACTGTCAATGCACGTCCCCATCACATCACTTGTCTGCCCATTGCACACTGATCTCTGCACTGTTGTTCTGTTGTGCTGTCTGGGTTACATTGGGTTGCTGGTTTAAACAGTAGTGTATATATATACACGTAAAACTTTGTAAAGGTGCCATAGAATGTTTATTTAGTATTTTTACGCAGTGTTACATGCTGATTTACACCCTGTGATTTGCTCCTTTAATGAAACAAGTCGTGTTCTTTATTTGGTTAAGCTCAGGAAAAATTGAATGAGCTCTGATTCGTTGATTTGCAGTGAGACGCCACGATGATTACACAGAAGAAATACCTATAGCAGACAAAGACAGAAAAATAAAATGAACCTAAGTAATAGGCTGGGTTGTCAAACTATTTAGTTAGGTATTCTGATATTGGTGACTTAAGGCTTGCTGGTAGCTAACGTTAACTATACTATCCATACAAGCTGTAGCATTAAAGATGGTCCGAAACTAAATTATCTTTAAGGGTGAAAATGTCTTGGAGTGGCGTCATCCTTTGCAGGCATAGAATAATGAAGGATTATATTAGTCTTCTGTATTTGTCGGACATTGGGTAATGTAATGCAATGTGATGTATATGTCCATGAATGGGGAGCATGTAAGTCTAACTAAATGATTGATTAAACGCTTTTCTCTTTGAAATTTAGTTGCTGTGTTTCAGGGTTATTAATAGCTGTGTGTCTTAGGGTAAGCTGTCGACAGGCAGAATGTAATTGATGTAATGCATATGTAAGCTAGAAGCGCTGTAATATTCTGTTTATATAATTTTTTTTTTAAATATATATTATTTGTACTTTCCGATTTGCATCTTACAGTTGTTACGGTCTGGTCACTCTATGTATTGTTTGATCTTGATGAAAATGAATAAAATTTATTTACAAATAATAGATGGTATAAAACTTGCGAATAGGAAGCCAATTTCAGCCTCGTTTAAAGATGAACATCAGCCATGCCAGATTACTGCTCAGTTTATTTAAAACAATATGAAAAACATCACCTTCACAACCTGGAATGACAGATAGTCTGCCATTTTCCTTGCTGTTGCTCTGTCGTATGCAAAAGTGTAAATATTAATGAGTGAAAGTTTAAGATTTTCTCCTTAATCAACTGTGCAAATACAATTTTAAATGCTTTGTCATTGTTGTAACTTCTTTTCTTGTCCTCAGAATGAAGAGGGAGTCCAGTTCAGAGTATAAGCTTTATTCTTGAGGATGCCGCGGTACAGATGTTTTGTGGTGCTCTCAAAACCTGCTCTACATGGCTTCTGCAACTGCACTGTCTTATAGGCCTGCCTCCATGTTCCATCTGGCCTATGTGATCTGTCTGGCCAAGTCATTATCTCCCGAACTTGGGCAGCTTTCTTGGGGTTCCTGCCATAAATGACCGGATTCTCTCAAACTCAAAGTTCTTGCAACCACTGTAGCATTCGGTGTGCTCATCTGTATACACAACACTTTAACAGACGCCATAGTATGTAAGATATAGTCACAACAAAAATTTAGATGATGCACTACTGAAACTTCTATATTGTCTTTAACTGGGAGGACCCATTAGCTGCTTCTTGTAAGTAGGAATTACAATGTCAGCTGGGGAATTACAATTTAGTGTATCGATGTATAATTTGATATAAACTGGACTGCAGCAAACAAGTTTCAGACCCATTTCCTTTTCTATCAAATGTTTCTCCAAATGGCATTTTACAGTTAGCAGGAGGAGAGCAGAGCAGTTTTGTTGATGGGGTGATATTTCATCATGTTCAGGTGGCGAGAGGATTCTGAAAGTTTCGTCCTCTGATGGACGTCTCGTGTTATTGGAGTTGGAGCACTTTGAGGCCATTTGATTCTCACTCATAAGGGACCTGCACGACACAGCACATTTAGCCACTCCAGTAAAAGGACTCGGAGGAAAGTGAAGCTTCTCCATTATGTACTCTGATGATTCTCAAGTCCACAGAGGAATGCTATCTCCTGCCTGTCTGCCAGCCGAAGCTATATTAAAGATTTGAATTGTACAGGTGACTCTCTGCGAGAGCTGCATAAAGATATGAGAATAATATGACAGAATGGAAAAAAAAATATGAAATGACAAAAGCCCACAAACTGCAAGAGAACCACAAGGTTTCGAAGTTAATTTGAGATTATCCTTCTTCCTCCACAGATACTTTTTTATTTAAAGTTGCTCTTATCTCTCCTTACAGAGGACATTCATAACGCCATTTATATATTCGCTTCAGAATATGACACTCAGGTGCTTTTCTACGATAGAACACTACTATACTACATGATTACTAGAACCATACATGCTTGACATGACTAAACTAACAGCCCTTAAAATACATTTTCTACATCAGTAGCTTTGTATGTGTTAGTCGGTGTAAAGATAGTACCACTCCATACTAAGGGTCTCACTACTGTTTATATAGACTCGTCAACTAGTCATTCACGAAAAATACAGGCAACCAATTATTGTTGCTATATTATAACCGTTACTGCGGCAGAGGTCTGTGAAAAGTACTTTGTTAGTAAGTTGCTAATAGGGGCTGAGCCGGCAGGTACTGTGGTTTTAGGTGTTAGGGGAGCAATGCAGAACTTTTTGTTGCATTTCACCCTCTGGCATTCTGCCAACAGAAGAACACAGACTGTCTGATGTAAACTGCAGGGTAAAATCACCATCACTCTCAGAATCTCACCTCTGCAGGGAATTTAAACTGGTATGGGGTAGTCGTGCTTCTATGTACTGGTATTTGGTAAAGTGTTTTGTTATGAGACTGCTCAATTTGCATGTCAATCAAATGGGTGTTTCTGTTTTTTCCCGCAGCTTGTTCAGTGCATACGACTGTTATTGTTATTATTATTATTATTATTATTATTATTATTATTATTATTATTATTATTATTATTGTTAGTAGTAGTAGTTGTATCATGAATAGTCAACTATTCAAATAATATGTGCAACACATAGTGTGTAAATTACCCCAAGTATTCATCAGGGTGGCGTTGTATATCTAGCTGCTAACTCATTCACAACATCAGTGAGCATGGTAGATTCAGTAGCAACATAAGATTTGGTTTAACGGTTTTCCTTTTGTAAATGCTATATTTTGGTTTGGTAATGTTGTTTAATGTGGTTTAATTGAGATCTCAAACATGGCCTCTATTTATTTTATTAAATTCACCTTTACCAGTTTGCAGATTTACAAATGAGCTAAAGAATAAACAGATTTAACAAAATATAAATTTTCATTTTGAGTCAAGGGGTTCCAGACCTCCGTAAGAACCCATTGTATTGAGCTCCTACTCCTTGTAATGTGTGTTTGGTAATCTTTGGCGTCCTTTTTGAGGACATTCCTTAATTGCCTGCATTCTTCATCAATCTTTATGGAGAGACATAGTGACTGATCTAAGAAGACTCATTGAGAAGCTGTTGAAGCTTCTGAAGAGATCTACTTTACTTGAAGGACTAGAGGTCTAGGGCAGGAGAGGGTCGCCTCACTTTTGTAATATTTTCACCCTTTAAGTAAAGAACTGTATTGTGAAATAATAAAATTAGCCAGTTTGCATGAGGCACTGCTCCATTTTTCATTCAGTTCATAAGTAACTTTCAGTACATTGTAACAACTGTGGATGGTGGATCATTCTTAGCACTGCAGTGACACTGACGTGCTTGTGTGTTGTGGATACAGCAGGGCTGCTGGAGTTTCTAAATACCTCAGTGTCACTGCTGGACTGAGATTAGCCAGCAAACACTAAAGCAACTAGACCAACACAAACTGTGCAGCGACAGTTGAGGTGATGTCTCTGACGTTACATCAACAAAGTGGACCAACTAGGTAGACATGTCTAATAGAGTAAGACAGTGAGTGGACACAGTGTTCAAAAACTCCAACAGCACTGCTGTGTCCGATCTACTCATACCAGCACAACATACACTAACACTCCACTACCACATTAGGGTCACTGCAGTGCTGAGGATGACCCACCACCTGAATAATACAAACCCTGTGGTGGTCCTGTGGGGGGTCCTGATCAGAATAAAAAGCTAACAGTGTATACAGAGAAACACTAGGTCTACAGTCTGTACCTATAAAGTATATGGTAAGTGGAGCAGAGTGTAGATACAAGGAGGTGTACCTAATGAAGTTGCAGGTGGGTTTATGCTATACTACTTGTCTGAGCAGAAAGTATTTATGTACAAATATGTAAACAGTGCATTACAAAGCAGTTTCATCGACTGCCAAATCAGTTTTGCAAAGTACTGTTTATAAATAAACCAGCTCATTATTATATTATAGTTCAATTTGCCTGTAAATGTTTATTTATATGGATCTCAAAGTGTCAAAATGTGATTTATAACCAAGCTTTGAGTCAGAAAGCATGGCCTCCACTTTCACACTGCCACTTCAGCTAGATTTATCCTGTCCAGTTACAGAAGGGCTTCCAAGCCATGTTCCACTCTGGTGATCTCATAACATCGCTGCTTTTTGAAGAGCAAAAGGATAACTGCTCGAATTCAAATTATTCCCTACAAAATAATGAAACACAGAGGAATGAGAGCACGTTTCTAGTGGATGGCACTGGAATGTAATTTTATGTCTCATCTCATTATCTGGTATCACCATTCAATTTACGATTTTCAATTTCTGTTTTTCATGCTTCATTTCTCTCCATTCGGACCATGTGTTTCGCCCAGATAAGGGCTACATATTCTAATTGACAGACGAGATAAAGACCTGAACAACACTGATTAAATTGTCAGTTTATTGCCAAAATGTTTCACAGCAGCCGAATGTACAGTCAAAGACATATTTATTATTAGAGGTTCTTTAATGCTCGAAGAACCGTTTCCGTCAAGTTAATTCCGCTGAGCTCTCGGTGTGTTCAAAACAAGTGAATACAGAATTGGAATAAATTGTTGTGTGGGTTGTATTTAGGTGAAGTGGAAGAGCTTTAACACAAATTAAGCCCAATGGTGCATATGTATATTAACATTGTCTTTTTTAAATGCTTGATATTATTGGTAGATTAGGATGCTAAATTGACCAAAGCACAGGAAATATATAAATACATTTTGTTTTCTTGCCAAGTAGGAAGGAAAGGGAAAAATTACAATGTAGCTTATCCAATCAAATTGTAGTTAGATTTATACTATTCTATTGACTCCAATAGATCAATAGATCCAGTATAATAGTTCCAGTATCTTCCCTCAGGTCGGCGTTCCAGCCAGTTGAGGATCAAGACCTCCAGACTACAGAGAAGCTTCTTCCCACACGCCATCACACTCATGAACAGCTGAACATTAATAATACTACATTCTGGATACAGTCTACTACATACATACATCCATATCCAGATGTTCTCTCACTCTTCTTTCTCTGTACTGCACTTTTATTTAACTGATAGAGTCTCAGAACACTCTGTACCACCATCTCTCTACTGTTCTTCATTTTTACATCTATTTAATTCAGTCTGCTCTGTCCTTTACTGCTGCACTTAGCACTTTACTCTAAATGTGCAACTCTTCACATGTTAACTTTACAGGTGTGTCTGTGCGTGTATGTCACTGTGTGTGTGTGTGTGTGTGTGTGTGTGTGTGTGTGTGTGTGTAGGTTGGGTGTGTTTGTTACTTCTGTAATGTCAGTTATCGTGCACTGTAAGCTACTGTAACCAAAAACAAATTCCTTGTATGTGTGAGCATACTTGGCCAATAAAATCCGATTCTGATCTCTGATATCTGATCTCTGATCTGATTTGCATCTAGGAACCACAACCTGGTTTTATGTTTGTTTGTTTGTTATGTTTGAACATGGGCTTTAGTGGACGGACCTGCTGCACAGCTCCATCCCAGCTGTTGCAGGCCTCATCATTTCTGACCGCCGAAACAGCAAATGGGCACATGTGGTCTTAGGTCCAACTAAATTGCTAGGATTACTAAGAATATAATTACTATAATTACTAGGAATGGAATCTTGTTACAAAAGCTTCTATTAATAATATTTCCTCCCTCTCCTGCAGAGTTACCTTTTCAGATATGCGAGATCTTGTTACGACAGCAGTGATATTCTACAAAAGATGCCCTGCACCAGCCTGCACGGGGAACGCTTAAGATTGGGTGAGTGGTGTTTGCAAACACTGTATGTACACTGATGACCACACATTCTGGATACATAACTTACAGTTGTCGTGGTATTGTTGTAGAATAACTACATCATCCATCCATCCCTCCCTGTAGATTTAACCAGTGCAGTCAGCTGCCAGAGAGACTGATCTCAGACTGTAGCACATAAGAAAGCTTCCGGGCTCTGTTTGACCATTTACGAACCATAGTAGTGTGGCCTAACTGTTGACAAGACTTTCAAACCCCTGAGGATTTTAAGAATGTATGAATGGCTCATTAACACTATGCTTCTACTTACTGAGTAAACCACAACAGACTGGAGAATGAAGGCACGTTTCACTACACAGTGACCTCTCAGTTAATATTCAGCACAGTGTAAAAATTCTGTTACTTGGTTAAGTATTACTCCAGTGTGAGCTAACTAAAGATAATCTTCACATCAACCATAAATACACAGATCTGCCAAAAGAGTAAAACCACCTCATTGTTCTACAGTCACCAGTATTACTTTGACGTTATACAATTACAGACTATAGTCTATGTGTTTCTCTGCATACTTTGCTGTTCCATATTCTTCAGTGGTCAGGATCCCCAGGGGACCACCACATTATTTGGGTGGTGGATCATTCTCAGCACTGTGGTGACACTGATGTGGTGGTAGGGTGACAGTGTGTGTTGTGCTAGTATGAGTGGATCAGACACAGGAGTTTTTAAACATCTCAGTGCTGGACTGAGAAAAACTTTTTAGAAATCTTGGTAAATGGGAGCTAACAAAGTATTCAGAGAACAGATGCACTGCAGTCTGTAATTGTAGAACTACATAGAGCACCTACATGGTAGGTTTAGCTGATAAAATAGGCAGACATTATAGAAACAAGGTGTAGGTTTTAATGTTCTGGCTGATTGGTGTATTTCTAACAAACAAAACACAGATATGAACTGTTTTGTTGAAAGAGTTTGATGTTACTGTGTGACAGAAGATATATTCATTCTCTAAGCTGCAGTCAAATGAATGAATCTTCTTTAAACTTCTGCATTAGTAATGCACGTTTATCAAACACCTACTTTCTTCCTCCATTAGCTCTGGGTCCTGTGTTGAAAAGGACAGGTTATGTCATTATTTACAAAAACACAATTTCAGCAGTTTCAAAAGTTCCTGACTAAATCTTGATGTTATGCCAAGATGTGGTCCAACAGTGCAGCAGTTGGAAGTGTGGAGCCTCTGTGTGGTATATTCTCACACTTCAGCCCTACATGAGTTTAGCTTTTTGTATAATTGAAACGGTTTAGCTTTTTGTATAATTTAAAGGGTTCATGAGCTGTGATTTTAATCAGAACACGAATTTGCAATATCCATAATCTGCAAACAATATTCTGGAGCAAAAAACTTTCTGTAATGTTTGAAATATGGAGCTCGCTCAGTTATGCCAGTCCTGTTGGAATCAATCTCATGGTAATGTGATAACAAATCCTGGTAATAGACAATAGCATCGTTTTATTGGTGACCAGAAGACAAGGACAGGTGCTAACATGGAGTTTGATGCTCAGGTTTAGAACAAACTATTGTATACTATTATATTATAAAACTATATACAATCTGGAATCATTTCAGTTATGACCTAATTAGAAGAAGGAAGAAGTACCTCTCACAGGGCAGTGGGATTGTGTCCTGTTGGGCAGGTTTTGAGCAAAAGTTGAATAGATCCACTTGATTAGATTATTACTATTGTATTGTTTTTTGTGATTTAACCCTAACCCTAACCCTATTTAAGTACAACTAATACAACTCTTCTGTTATGAGTACTGGGTTTGTAAGAGCAGGAAAGTCTCCAGACTGTGCTGGCCACCTGCCCTCTAGAACCAGAACTGAAGAACCCTGATATACAGAGTGACTACTCTAGTAGACTATCTATGATGGTTTCAAAATAATTTCTTGAATCTCATCATGACATCTCCTACAACATAAAGGGCAGCTGGTATTTTAAAATATTGTATAAAAGTTATCAAGTTTTATGTTCAAGAAAGACTTGACTATGAAGTGGGCCAGAACAAACTGGATTATGATACTTCAAGTTATTTTTATATGTATTATTAGTTTTATATTTCGAAGTTCACATAGTTTATGAATGAATTCAGTAATCCACATTTTGAGATTTTGCTCTCTTTTTGTTAATGTTTATTACTTGTGTCAAAAACACTGTTGGCAACAAGCAAAATTCAAGTGTTTCTGTTCTTTCAGTGTTTCCTGTCTTTCCCCCAGTGATTGTTGGGATAAGCTCCATCACCCCCTTTGACCCAGTAGGATAAGCAGTATACTTGATAAATGAATTAATGAATGTCCTTTTAGCTTTGATTAGAAAAACGTTACAGACATGACATAATGCTAAAAATAACAACGAGTACATCTGGAACATATTCATTCTGTGGAATAAAGATAAACAGTCAAAGAATTGAAAAGTACATTTCAATGCAAAAATATGGCAGAAACAGTCTGTGAAAGATGTGTTTTCGTTAAACAACAACAACAGAAAAGTTTTCCCACAGTAAAACCTGGCCGTTTCCACCCCGTGAACCCGCACAGACTCTGAGAGACGTGTTTGCTGCAACAAAGCTCACTGTAGCATAAAAGATGTTGCCTCTGAGCGCTACTGTAGGAGGTACAAAAGCGTTTATGCATTCAGCACGAGAAATCCTAACAATATTTACCTGCAAGTCGTACACTTTATTAGCAGCCACGAGTCAACAGCTATGTCTATTCTGATAGGCCAAACTTTCACACTCGGTGAATCTACCCAGTTCTCATTAATCTCACAAACAGCCTGCTGTTCTTTCTCTTCCCCTGTGTCTCTGCTGCTGTCTGATGTGCACTGTTTCTCTCTAAGTGTCTGGTGGTATAATTTTATGCTCAGTTTTGCATATCATCAATGTTGCAATAAATATTTAGAGCATGTCCCTGACCAGAGTCCGTATTGATCATCTGTAGCTGTTGATCAAAAAACCTCACAAAGACATTTTGGAAACTCACCTCAATAACAATGAACAATAACAATTATTAGACTACTAATTATGTCTATTACTATTAATTATTTTCATGATTAGCAATGTAGTAATCTAATAGACTGGCTAAAAATATGTTCATATTGTCACTGTCCAGAGAAAAACATGTATCTCTAATTTTCCATATCTTCCATATTTAAATTTTTTTCATATCATGTAAACAGGACAGCGGCTGTGTACATGGTGTGAAAAGTTCATGATGAATGGACCAATAGAAATGCTCTGAAATAAAGTTATAATAATTTTATAATAAATAATGCTGGTTCTATTGACATATATTGAAAGTAAAGGCCAAGTGTTTGGTCTCTCCTGTTAAGTTACTATTTCAGAGATACATGTTTTTCTTTGGACAACAACAATATGCTGACAGAATTATACTCTGCTTTGCTTTGCTTGCCCTCTGCCAGTAACATAACATTTCAATTATATGTACTTTATAATATAATACTTCATGCCTAACAACACTGTGCAGTCTGTTAAATGACAAGAGTCCCTTCACCTCAGCAGAGAGGGCCTGGATGAATGATTTCTCTTGTGCTCTTTTCTGATGACACTTCAAGTCTAATTGAATTACTGCTTAATCTACATGTTTCATGCTGAATTCATTTGATCTCAGTATTGTTCTGATATCACTATTCATTAAGGAAAGCGTTGGTAAATAATAATGTTGACTAACGCTATGGAAACCAAGGTGAAACACACTGGAAGAAAAATTGGTGGCATGGTTCAGTGGATAAATAACCTTGGTAGACAGAGAGTTCTTTAACTTTACTAGGCTCCTGACTTAAGATATTACAGGTTTGTTAATGCTTTGCAGCACGTTTTGGTTTGATGCAGTACAGTTTCTTTTAGCTAGAGGTTTTTCCTTGGGGTTGCAAAGAGACAATTATGAAGTCTAAGTAGGCACTGGCAGAGACCAAAAAAGATAAATAAAGAAAGTCATGGCCTACAAGAATAGACTGTGAGTTAATCTAAATGTATTGTTGATATTTTAGGGATTTTTTAAAATAATTGTCCACCTAAAAGCAGTTACTTTATAAGCCATGAAATTTTGTTATATTGCATGTTTTTCATCACGAAATTTGCTGATCATAACAAGCTCATGACATTGCAGAGGCCTAGGTTAAGAGCTAGATAATGCTAAGTTGATGTGGAGTTTATTGTTTACACACAAATGCTGGAACCCTATAGTTGGAACCCTACAGATCAAGCCTCAGCGGGGGCAGAGGGAGCCTCAAATTGGGCCAATGTTAGCCAACTGGTGAGTGCTGGTGAGGTAACCAACTCGCAACTTTACAACCCAGTTTATGTAACCAGCATTTCTGAATTTAAGTGGTGCTTATAAACTTCTCCATACTGGTAACATGAGTTAAATTACCAGTACTTTAGCTTAGCTCCACAAAAGGAGAAATAACTACCATAGCACTTATTGTTAATATTAATTGTGATAAATTTATTGTAATGTGTAATGTGTTTATTACGTTTATAATAAATGTAAATATATATTTTTTCTTACCTGAATACTGAATATGAAAATCATGTGGTTTCCACTGAGAAAACATTGTTTCCAGTTTTCATCACCAATGTAAGAAACTATAAGAGGAGCAGTGGCTGAATGTTCCAATCAATGAGTGTGTATATCATATACACAATGGTTCCAACTTCTGCATGATCATAGCCTGTCTCTGTCTCACACCACTATGTTGCACCTTGTTTCAAATGGAACCGAAGATTTCCGCTTCGTTGTTGTTGTGGTACAAGACTACAAGTCATAGCAACAGCACACAAGCAACCAGGTATCAGGGTAAAACTACAAATGGTTTAAAACCAGTAAGATGAATTAACAGCAATAACATAGTGACGTTAATCATTCAGAAGATAATCAATTCAGAAAATAAATCATAGCAGCAAAACTATCAGCGGCGATTCTCTATGGGTGGTTGTACATGATAGCAGTTGTTTTGAATAATGTCATATGACTAATGGTTTGACTTCTGTGAGCAATTTAAATAACTATGTGAGCATAGGTCTAATTAAAATTCACAAGATTCATCATAATATATGATAGTTTCAAAACGCATCTGCGAACACTGCGTGACAGATTATGGGATGAAATCATTCCTTATATTTTCAGGCAAAATAAAAATGTTTTATTAATTTTATGTGTCGGTGAGGTTAATGAGCTTCACCTTGCCTGAATTTGCTGTAACGGTCTGATAAATCAAGTTTTTTTCTTTCTTTCAACACTTTTTCTCTATGCACTGATTTGTTGTTGCTCAAGTAATCCGCAAGGTTATTTCCTAAAAGAGCTCATGGGGAGTCTCGCTTGAAACCCTCCAGATAATGACTAAAGAAAATGAAGGCAGCCTCCAAGCTCTCCTTATGCTAGTGTCTAAGACTCGCTGTTGGTGGTAGCAGAATAGGGGAAGGCATAACCCCAAGGTGACAGCAGACTTTTTCAAGAGAAAGAAAAAGAGGAAAAAATCTTTACAAGAGAGGTGGCCCCGCTGGGGCTTTTTTCCGGTTGAGGGGCCTGCTGGCAGGAGGTATTTCCACAGATTGTACGAATGCAGGTAAAATGTCAAACTCTGTCCCACCGCAACAAGAGGACCCTGTCTGGTCAAATGAATTTTTCCCGAGGCAACAATATATTCTGGAACTGTATGGCTTCTCTGAGGGACGCCGCATTTCCGTGCTACCTGCTACTTGGTCACTACTTCGGTATGATTGATGATCAGATGCGCAGATAGAAGGTTTTCACTTCCGCAGTGGCACGTAAACCCCCTGGTACATCTCAGGGTGATTTAATAGCTGCTCACACTGACTGAAAAGAGTGATTTGAATCGACATGATTCAGAAGTGACACATAGTTAATGAATTAATAATGGCTAAACATTTAACATATCAACCTGGCAGTAAAAATGTATTACATCAACGTAATTAGCATTTCGTTCTGGTCACAATTGCATTGATGTAACACATTTTTGTTTGTTTGCTTGTAAAAAATCTTTTACATATAACTATTTCAAACATATTCATTTTTTGTTTGTTTGTTTTGTTCATTTGTTAAACAATTTCGCTGATTTTCATCTCGACTGATACAATTTAAAACAATTTATAAGCTTTATAACAATCTGAATTTATTTATGAAACTTTTGAATTACTCTACACATTGTCTTACAGTTACTCATACATTTATAATTTTCAATGTTGAGCTATTGTCTCTACTGTATCAGTTGGTTAACCTAGCTCAGATGTTTTTTTCTTCACAGACACTGCGCTATCACACTGTCACTGCAGTTTAGCAATCACGTGAATGTAGATCAATTAAAAAAATCAGTTATCCCTTAATGTGGAATACACTCATGTAAGCTACTGTATTACTGACCAGCACACTTATATATACACCAACACTGTTTGCGATCTATTACGTTAGCTAGAAAAAGGATATTCAGCATAACCTCACACATTGCAGTGTACTGCTTCTGTCCACTGTGCTCTATGTTTTTAAACACCTCAGTGTCACTGCTGGAATGAGAATAGTCCACAGCCATAAATATCCAGCCGACAGGTGTCCAGTGACCGCCAGTGAAGGCACTACCGGATGAGCAACACAAACTGTGCAGCAATAGATGAGATTTTGGCTCTGACTTCACACCTACAACGTCAGAGTGAAAAGTCAGTGGACACTGTCTAAAAACTCCAGAAGCACTGCTGTGTCTGATCCACTCATACCAGCACAACACACACTAACACACCACCACCATATCACGTCTCACTACAGTGCTGAGAATGAGCCACCACCCAAATGATGCATGCTCTGTGGTGGAAGAAGGGTGAAAAGAGATTAGCAAAGTATACACAGAAACATACTGACTACAGTTTGAGCATCAATATGGTAAATGCAATGATAAAGTTATAAAAGTGAAGATATAAGAAGTTGTAAATGTAGAATGAACAATAATATATATATAACAAATATATGTAATTCTTGTTTGAGGAATTTTAATCCATTCTTCTTTGCAAAGGTCTTCCAGTTCTGTGGGATTCCTGGGTCATCTTGCATGCACTGCTTCTTTGAGGGCTATCCACAGATTTTCAATGATGTTCAGATCAGGGGACTTTATTTTTCCAGTAGTCTATTGTGATCATTATCCATTTGTAGAAGCCATCCTCTTTTCAACTTCAACTTTTTTTTTTACAGATGGTGAATTCTTCCCTCTACCCATGAAATGTTCCTGTCCCATAGGCTGCAGCACAACCCCAAAGCATGACTGCTCCACCACCATGCTTAATGGTTTGAGAGGTGTTGTATTACCTTCACTTCTTTCTTAACCTTATCAGTGTACAGGATTTCCAAAGAGTTTCCAAAATGCATCAGACTTGCTCTTTAGCAAACTTCTGACACTGAATATTGTATTGAGGACGCAGGAGAGGTTGTCTTCTGATGACTTTTCCATGAAGGTCATATTCTGCAGGTGTCGCTGAACAGTAGAACAATGTACCACAACTCTAAGTCTGCTAAATCTTTCTGAAGGTCGTTTGCCATCTAGTAGAGGTTCTGATTTGCATTTCCACGGGCAGCTGTCTCTGATTCTTTTCTTGGTCTTCCAGACCTTATCTTGGCCTCCACGGTTCCTGTTAACTGCCATTTCTTATTTACATTTCGAAATGAGGAGATGGTAACCTTAGAAACCTCTGATATCTTCGTATAACTTTCTCTTGCTTTGTGGGCCTCAACCATTTTATTTTCATTGAGCTAGGCAGCTGCTTAGAAAAACCTAAGGCTGCTGTTTTTTGGGATAATCTTAGATAAATCTGGGGTTATAAACCTTTGAAATTTGCATCTCCTGGCCTTTCCTAGCGATGAAGCCATAACCCTTACAGGCAAATTACGTTTTGAGACTTCAGTCAAAGTTCTCAAAACTCCTAGGGTTTCCATACTAAAGGAAGATACACCTTTCCCTTTTTTCACTCTAAAACCGTACCATTGCTTAAAAGTGTGTCTCATCTTTAACTTTATTTCTTTTGCCCATCATTTCATCTTCAACTTACTTAACCAGGCTCCCAAACCTTTGCATGCCACTATGTTTTCATACCTTAACCAAAGGTAGTTAATGCAGTCTTAATAGTCATTAGAGTTTCCGATGCCAGCAGCAGCTCAGTGAGCTTTGTTTATCAGTATAAACAATCTTAGGCATTTTCAATCACAACCTATGTAGTTTAACCTGAAATCATATCAGCGTTATGGTTGCAGCTGGTTGGACTCTCCAACAGTGATATTTAATGGTGGTTTCCACAGAAACAGACAAAAACTAATCGATCAATATTGTTTATCAGCTAATGCTGCTTGTTTCGAATGCGGGTTCCATGTAACTGCATAAAAAATAATTTTTTAATGTACAGATGGCAAATTCATACAATGTAGTACTATTTATCTGAATCTTGTAATCAGTATTGGCCAGAGCAAGGCTCTCTCGCTTTGCTAGTGTGTTAACAAGCTAAGCAAGATTGATCGAAGCAAATATACATTCATGGCAACATGTCTGAGACGTCTGCAGCAGAAAGGGTCAAACCATCAGCATACAGTCGGAATGTTAAATGGCACTCTGTAATAACCCCGCTAAATCATCGAGAAGGCTTCTGTCTCCTTTTAAAGTCAAACAGGTGACAGCGCTTTTCCTGTATAATAGCGTTGATATCATCTTTCAATAAACGGAATGTCATTCTCTTCTCCACTGTTCTACTGAGGCTGTATTAATGGCTAATCCGCCATTATAGTCATCGTTTGAGCCTTGATAAGTTGTCAGAAAGGATTCCCTTGCAGTGAATAAGAGAGAGCCTAAAGGACAATCTGATAGCAGCACAATCAGACACACAGGTAGCAGCATTTGTGCACATGACACTGGCAGAGACAACAAGGCAAACAGCCTGACAGATTTAATTCCTGTTCTCTTCCCTCGGCCATTCTTCAATTAAATTGTCAACAATCACCTGCCTCCATAGCCCAGGATGTGGGGGTGATAGAGGAAGAGAAAGAAAGGGAGAGATTTCTTGAGGCTGCTGCTGGCTATGTCTCTCTTTCTTTCTCACCTGGCTGTAGGTAGTGCTGGTGCTCGCTTTTAGACGCCCGGCCTGCAGACACGGCACCATAGGCTGACACCAGATTTATCAAAAGGTGATAAGAGTGGAAAGAGGAATAAGAGCTCAAAGGAAGACCTAAGAGTATCAGAGCACCACATCATTTCTCAGAGCTGTGCTCAGCTTCGGTTCACTCTGTAATGAACTAGAGCAATAATAGGCTAGAGCAAGTATTAAGCTTATTAAGAGACTCGAGATACAAACATGAGTTACAGCAGCATTAGGGCAGAGCTGGTATCTTTCACTGTTGGGGAGTGTAATTCACACACACACACACACACACACACACACACACACACACATATATATGTATAGTCATATATGTATACATGAGTCATGTATTGAGGCCTCCTCATGGACTGTTCTAAAGGTGCATTTGTTGACTGAAGGATAAAGAATCCAGCTCCCCTTCACTTGCACACACGATCCGATGGATGCTACAAATTATGATTTTGGTTGTTTTTGTTTGTAAATAACAAAAAACACAAGAGTTATCTGTAGCATTCATGTGTTTGAGGTTAGAATTCAGCACAACACCGGCAAAGACAGCCTGAGCAGAGAAAGAACCATGTCAACTAACGAGTAAAATAATGTAACAGGATTTTATTACAGGAGGTTGCACATGTTCATAGCTCATTTGAAATTATATGACATAACATTTATTTCTTTGCATGTTACCCTGAAAACAGGACTGAGCTTAGATGATATTTGGCACCTAGAAAAACTACAAAAACTCTTTGAGACATGGATAAGGTTACAGCTCTCTGCTGTTGGATTTTTATTGCTTTCCTGTTAACCAGACTGTCGTGTGTCCTAGATATTAGCTCTTGTCAACAAGTTAAAGCCAGTCCGGGATTTCCTCTTGTCCTGTGTCTTGTTAAGTCAATCTTTTTCTCTTCTTCACTTCATCTGACAACATCTTCTTCAGTCTCTTCTCGGCCTCTGCCATGATGTCCACACTGGAAACAACGAGCTAGGTTCTTCTCACAGCTAGCTGAAGACCCAAAGTTGGTGGTGTGTGAGGTGGTGCCGTAAAGTGTCGTGGCCACTCCTCCAAATTTATGTAGTGCTGTAGGAGACGTTCCGGGCCCGGAGTGACAATGACAGAGAAGCCATTCTCCTTAGTATACGTCAGGGTAGCATTGAAATAGTTTTATAGCTGTTATTTAAAGACAGAATGTTACATAAAAAACAAATAAATGACTTTACATATAGTTTTCAAGACGTATTCACAGGACTACACGTTTGTTCAAATGACAACAGTTGCTACTGACCACACAAACACAGACAAGTATGGTTTAATGATCCAACAATGTTATAAATTTGGATTTGATGGGGACGGGTTGACTGTTTGAATGCACCATTATGCCAAAAGTCTAACTAGTTGCAAGTGATAACAAGTCACTAGGGGCGAGTCAGGGAGGAGCTAAGCTAGAGCAGCAGGAATGCAGTCAAGATGATGTGGATCCCAGGCAGAAAGACTATGAGACACACACACACACTGTTCTTTTAGTTGTATTATTTACTTGGGCTGCCTTCATCATGAATGGAGCTAATATGAGTTCAGCTGAAATGAAAGTTGTGTTTGAGACGGCATCAAAAACGCCTGACACTTCAAAGCAGATCGGCAGGGAGATTTGTGTTTATCTGTTTCTTTGATATCCTGTCATGTCTTAACTTGAAACATGTTGCACAGAACTTTCATGTTTCAACTTTCAGCCAGCACACAGCAAATACAAGCGTGCTCTGTGGCCACTAAATTCCTTTGATTTTGTAATTTGTTTAATTTGGTCCACGCCATGCACAGTCACCCACAGGCTATTGTTGCGCAGCAGATGAATAATTCACCTCCTGGTGTCAGCTTGCCAAAATGGCCTGGCCCATCACGCAACGTAAGCCCATTCACCCTGGATGTTCACCCTGGATGTTCACCCTGGATGCTTCCTGTCTGGTTGAATAAGGGTTGGTATCACATTTGAGTGCTCTGAACCTTGGCCCAAACGAACCCCCGTTTAACAGGTGCCAAACAGTATGAAGCAACGGATATGAGGAGCTGCTGAAAAGAAGTCTGCAAACAGTGTCACTCACCAATCATGCAGTGAAACAGGCTGTTTTATGCTTTGTGAAATATAAACTTGAAGAAGAGACTCCAAACACTGCAGAAAGCTCTAAAGGAAAGGTTGGAGCTGAATCATGAGAAATCAAACACAGGGAATCAAACACTGATGACAAACCAATAGAGAAAGTTAAGACTGATAAGAAACTGTGGTGTTGCCAGCCCTAGTTCAGGGGTGCTTAAGTACCCCTAAATTGAACCCCAGCAACCCTAAAGATTATAGTAGATTTTTTTTCTTTTAACGTTAATTTGTCTCTGACAAGCTGGAAATGTTAAAACCATAGAGAGTATATGGTTAAACCAATTATTTTAATAATGAAAATACAGCCCCCCTCCCCCTGCCTTGCAAAATGGTATGATCCAGCTTCTCCTTCTCTCAGTGCAGCATCGCACACAGGTGTCAGTGTTTTATTTGACTGGTGTCATGTGTCTAGTTTTGTAAAGGAGTATTTTTGTACTTTATCACTCAGAACAAACACATTGCAGTCATTATCAGCCTACCTCTAACCCTAACCGATATTTCTGATCACTCTTCTATTCTGTTATTGTTAGCTAGGAGTGACTATCTGCAGTCTAATGCTGCAGGTGGTCTGTTTACAGTTTATAAAGGAGTGAGAGAAGCTGTAGCCGCTGTGCTGTTGGTTAGTCTGAGTGTTATTAAAGCTAAGGTGCTAGAGTAGTGCTGTCTGTCTGTGTATTAGTAATTAAATGTTACACAATGATAAGATATGAAGAGATGATACTATAACGTTACTCTGTGCATGTGTGTGTTTGTATATATATATATATATATATATATATATATATATATATATATATATATATATATATATATCCTTTATTATATTTTGCTTTTAATAAAATGTCTTAAACTAAGCTTTGTAAATTAAGTTGTTTTTTTTTTTAATTTGATGATGCTTTTCCAGTCACAATGTTGCCCCAACACTGATTACAGACTGATGGTCTGAAATGACTTTAAAATGTAGGTATTTTTTATGAGCTGTTCTCATTTGGGTGCTCAGCACCCCTAAACCTCTAAGCCTACAATCGCCCCTGACAAGAAACAAAAGTTATGCATACGTTAAATGACGTGATTAACCTGTTTTTGCTTTGTTGTGTGGAGTAGTGTTGTGCTCTCCCGTAAAACTCTTCTTATTCTGTATCCTTCTTTGTTGGTGAGACGGAACATTTTATTTTAAGTGTGGGTGCAAGTCAGGATCAAGTATAACCCTCTTTCTCTTGCTTTCCGCACCTTCTTAGCGCCACACTACCATCAAACCATTGGTGTAGTCAACAAAACTATAACTACACCAGTTATGACTACATTTTAATTTCCAGGATATTCGTCCATTTTTGAGATCTACACTTCTGCCTTATTACCAGAAAAAGTTTGCTTCTCAGGCCCAAGCTGCTCCCTCTCTGAGTCTCTTTCAGGCCCTGAAATATGAACCTTAGTTAGAAAAATAGTTTATCTATGTCTATATATGCATCACTAATGCACTTAGTGCACTGCTCTTACTAAGAACTTATTATTGCTTTGTTAGAACATTCTTCATTTTGCTCATATTGTATTTTGCGTTTTTGTTCCTCAGCCTTTTTATTAGCATTTAATCTGGCTAAGATGAGACTCTTATTAGACCTGAAATGTTTTAGAGTCTTTATCTTTTACTGTGTGCAGGCTTTTTGTAAGTCAGCCAAACACAACATCCCAATATCATGGTCTTATGAATAAAAAATGCTAACCCAAGACAGGGTGCACTGATGCTGGGGAGCAAAAGAGGTCCAGAAACATCAAAAACTGTACCTTCAACTATTTTGTGACATTGTATGTGTCACACACAGTCAGCATTCCAGCACAAATCACGCTGTGTCAGCTATGAAGCAGGAAAAGTGTCTTTTTCAGAGGTCACCTGTTTATAATTGATACACAGGGTAAACAGTGAGGCTATTAGTCTGTATATGCAGCTGCCATGGCTGTGAACTCGGACTGTAACTGTATGACATAACGATGCAGCGGTGAGTGGAGCAGAAACAGCGCATCAGCTATTGTGGCAAGAACTATAGAAACAAAACAAATGGCGTGTCATGGGAAATGAACCGAGCTTTCATTGCACACAAGAACAAATAATCCAGCTGACTCTGCGTTCAAACACAACACTAGCTCTTCCTCTCTCTAACACAGATAAAGCCACATGGACAAGCAGATGCAAACACTGTGTGTGATTGTTTTCATATCATTTTAGGACATAAGTATCTGATATGTATATCATTTTCAATGTTCAATAAAATAGTCCTGCTTTTTACACACGATCTCCTAGTAGCTAAAAAGGTAAACTTATCATATTTTTATTTATACATTACTGTTTGTTACTGTTAACATACATTAACATTTTTGGTCGTTTGACATAAAGCCTACCTAACACATTCCATATATTTTTATTTTATTAAAAGCTAATATATATTAATATACATTTACCTTGTTTTATTAACTTTACAGTGACTTTACAGTGACTTTTAGTGAAGAGTTCTGACGTAGAATAGCAGCAGCTGTTTTCATTTCTAACAAAGGCAGTGTCAAAAACAAAGAACTTGGCACGACGCACGCAGAGCTAAAAGTCAGATTAGATTTAATAACAAAATTACCAATCAAATAAAACAGCAACAGGCGAACAAACAGAACACAGGGGCAATGCAAGATCGTAGTCCAGGATACAGGCAAAGCTTGAAACCGAAAGATCTGTAAGCCAGGCAAACTAAACATGAGGAATAGGCAAGAGAGGAGTCAAGAGAACAGAAGAGTAGTCAGAGCCAGGAAGGTCAAAAAACACAAGCAAACAGAACCAGTAGGGATAAACAAGAGAGAGAGTCAGAATCAGAGATCGAAATAGGAAGACAAAGAAAGAACGCTCAGGATTGCAAACTGGGTTTGGCAAAACTTCGCAATGAGAGAGAGTGTGTGTGATGTTTACATAGTGTGTGTCTAATGAGTATCAGGTGTTCAATGAGTATCAGGTGTTCAATGTGTTCAATACTCTGGGGAGGCAGAACGAGGAAGTGATGTGTGATTGGTGTGTTGTGAACATGTGGGTGTGATGTCATCGGGAGTTGCACTCTGGGAATTGGAGTCAGGAAGATCAGAAGTGCTGGAAGGAACCATAGTTGTGACAGGCGGAAACCCGTTGGTTATACTATGACTTGTATTCACAGTTAGTTACATCAAAGACTTCCAGAAGACATTGAGTTCCCTTTTTGATTTTTGAATTGCTCTAATTGTCGTTCAGGTTGTGCTGGATTAATCACATAGTCACATACTATTTATATTGGTAGTTTATCCAACATATAAGGCCAACCATCAGTTTAGCTCTTAAAGTGGGAGAGTTAGTTTGGCAGTATCTACCCAGATATCATTGTAAACCAAAAAAAAAAAAAAAGGCAGGCTGGCTACTTTTCATTTAGCTGTTGTAAAAATGTATAATTTCATTTACCATATATTGACAGCAGGTATATATATATATATATATATATATATATATATATATATATATATATATATATATATATATATATATATATATATATATATATACCTGCTGTTTGAATGGAAGCTATTTGAATGGAAGATAATAGAACAAATGTTTCTACTGCTCCATTCATCATGAAATTTTAACTGACTGTATTAATAATTCCATAACTCTCTACCAATTACAAGAAAATGTGAAAGTCATTCAGGCCTGACTACTCTACAGCTAAAGAATTCTTAATAATTGCTTTTTTTGCTGTCCAATGAAAAACAAGTATTTCCAAAAGTAGCCCAGTGTCCCTTTTTTTATCCTGCTCTACAAATACATGGGGTCAGAGGTCACATTATGATATGTGTGTGTGTTAGGATGCAAGCACCGAATGTTCTTTATCCTGACATCATACAACTCCAATAGCTTTGGCCTTCACCTCCTTCAGACGGCTTTTGAATATTTTCACCCTCATGCTCCTTTGGATCTCATTTATAAAACATTACTATTGCCACTTGGGAAAAGGCCAGAAAACCTTTAACATTTTCATCTGAATCTCATCGCAGAAACCGAGGCCAGACAGCTATTGATTTTACTGAGCTGAAATATAAAAAGAAGTTTATTCTTAAGGCTGCAGCCCACGACGTGGGAAGCCCACAGCAAAGTCAGCTATTTCCCAAATGCGAAAGCGCATTGTCAAGCTCAGAATGCATTTCTTGCCTGTCATGATGATGTACTGTCATCTGCTATACCATGATATTTTAGGACAGTTTAACTAGAACGTCACTGCAGAGCGAATGGAAAAAAGGAAAAAAAGGAAAGAAAGAAAAGCCTTATTTAGTACTAGAGAGGCAGTGACATCATGAAGACCTATTTCATGCTTTCTCTCCCTGAACAAAGATGAAAGTGTTCCTTTACCTTCGGCTGCATTAGGTGAGCTGTGATTGTAAATATTCGTATTATTCTTATTATTTATTTGATCTGTGAACATTGCTGGTATCGTGCTGCTTCCATCTTCCACCCCGCTCTCCTCACCCTTCTGTTCAGAAATCTTCTAACCAAAACACAACCTGACAACTTATAAACAGCCTGTCAGATGACTCATTCTTATTTTCGTCTGTCAATATCTTGTATATGTGTGTGCAAAAGTCAGAGATGCCCCTTTCATTTATTTAATTTCCTATTTATGCAAAAATAAAAAAAGGATAGTACACTGAACTACACAGTAATTACAAAGACACCTCAACAACGAAACATAATATAATCATCAAACAATGAAATCACAGCATGACTGGTTACTATTGACTGTTTGCCCACTGTGACCACAGCCCCTGAAAATGCTGCCTGCAGATACACCAGCAGCTTGCTTTGTGCAGGCTTGTATTTGACAGTGATTGATGGCATGACATGTGTTAAAATAAACATGCACAAGTGTGCACGGTGCTAAAAAAGGTTAAATGGTAACAGAGTGAACATGTGATTTGCCATAGATTTGCTAACAACAAGTGAACCTCGTCTTGGGAATCTGATTTGAGTGATTCAGTCTCGAGCTCCAGCAGAGTGGGCAAGCTGATGTCATTGTTCAGCCGCGTGTGCTGACCTTTGGAGGATTATGGGCTGAGATAGCATCCAGTAATGCAATGTGATGCTGCTTTCAGAAATAACTCTGTTGTTACATCATCGAATAAACAATAAGCAATCCTCATTTAAACATCACATATGTGCCTGCATGCGCTCCTTTAATCAGCTCTTGAAGCATGTTTGGATTTAATTGGAAAAATTATGCAGCCAGCGTTTATGCCTCTTATCATTTCCATATTTCTGAAGATAGTCTCCAGCGGGCTAAACTAAAAGGGCCAAATCAGATGCAGTCAACATGCATGCTTTTCTCACACTTATTTGGCGCATTCAGGGTGTTATAAGACCCTAATCCGCCGCAGTATGTTTGCTCATAATGACAGAGCACGAGTTTAAAGTTGATGATCTAGTAATAGGGCTGTCAATCACTTGGATTATACCCTCACCAGAATGGAGCATTCCGCCGCAGTATGCAGTGCGCTCGGAAACAGAGGTCGAATAGGTAATTGCTGTTTTCCTTGGCTCTCTGCTTAACCAGCTGTAACATTTCAATTGGCCATTAAAATGCAAATGGTTCCATTAATTGCACACAGGGGTATGGTAAGAGCAGAGTGCATCCATTGTGTTTTCCTAGGTAAATAATAAAAAAAAAGCCATTGGTAATGATAATACAGCCCCGATAAAGAAATCAGGGATTGCTCTGTTGTTTGAAGCAGAAATCATTGTTTATTCGCTGATTTAGGTGCATGGACCGTATTCTTTAGAAATCATAATCAAAGGAAATTTTAAAGGAATTCCATCAGGACGTAATTTGCATTAACAGTATATTGGTGCATTGTATTGTCGTCCATGCAAATGCATTAGACTCTGTTTAAGTATGTTGTGCTTTGACTGAATCGAATGCCTATTTTGGCAACATGAGAACAAATTACATACAAAGGTTGAGTACAGTAATAAACTGAAAGAGAATGTGCAGTAATGAAATGTGCAGCTTATGTAAACAAGTAAATCAAATACCCATTTTGTTTCAGCATAGTTGGTTTTATAAAAAATTGTTTACCTCATTGTGTTTCTAACATGGATTATTTTACCAAACAGTTAACACATTTTGAACTTTTAAGATTCAAGACTTTAGACTTTAGACTTTAGATTCAAATCTATTTGCTTTGCGTGACCCTATAGCCTAACTATGTTTATCAAACACTGCAGAAACTTTAACAAATGTTTAAGTAGTGAGTGTTTCGGTAATTTGGGTCATTTTGAGCCCAAAAACACACCATGACTAGAAAACAAGTGAACAAGTGTATACAAATTAAATCATAACATTTAAATAAAAACACATACAATTCTATAAATAAAGTAAATACTCAGAAAATATGTGTTCCAATAGTGACAATTCTTAATTATCCACACTGATTATCAGACTGTGGGACATATTTACTACCGACTGATAGGCATGTAGTCTCACTTCCCACATGGTCCATATAGTACAGTTACTGGAAAATGACCACTGAAGGGCTACAAGAATTATTGTTTAAAATTCAAACAATACTACTGGCTGATACTGTTTATAGTACACTGTCTCTTTAATGGGGACCTACTCTGAATGCAGTCAAAGATTAAAGCTAGCCTGTTTGCCATGACTGTAACTGAAAATACTTCTCTGTACAAGGCCCAGAAGTCAAACCATTAATCACTGCCATCTGAAACAAAAAACAGTCATAATTCATTTTTATACAACAATTTTTCAACCTCTCTTCGTCCCAAATAGTTAAAGTGGATGTAGGTGTAAAACTGGCTCTTTTTGCTGTGTGTAAATGATCTCTGCTCTGATTGGCCATCCTGTATTCTGCTGCACTCAAAGAGCATTCAAACACTTCAAATTTAAGCATTCAAATTTATAAGTTCTAAGTGAATGTGTGGGGCTGAATGGCTGAAGACTGAATAAGGGCACATATGGAAATGTTCATTTTCATGATATAAACCATATATTCTAAATGTATTGTTGCAGTGGCTGTTTCAGTACATGGACTGCATGAACTTGGAAGTGAATCAGGTCTCAAATTGAAATTCGTTTTATTTAATACTTGTTCTTTACATAAAATATTAAAAATATTAGCCAATAAAATCAAAACACTACTCCAATGAGGGGAGGAAAAAACACACGCAAGGGACAGACTCGATCCAAACGGTCATCTTTGATCGTTTTCAAATAAACTAAAGAAAACCGTTATTAAAAGCTGCAACCTCCATTGTGAGGAAGGAATGGCTAGCTGACCACCAGCTCACCTGAGTTAAACGAGTACTGCTACCTTTTAATATTTTCACACTTTATTAAACTGAAAATCCATTGTTTTATTGTGATTGCCTGTTGACTTCTTTGGTTGTTGTTTATCTTTATGGGTTATATGTATACAATATGTTTCTGTATCAGGTTTGGAGGGAAGCGTTTGGTGTTTAAGCTGTTTGTACTACAATTCTGAACGGTCATCTGATCTAAATGTGGATTGCGGGATGTGAGGTTAATTTTTCTACACATGCTGTATGTAGACACAACAGATCTGTTCTCATGTAGTGTCTTCAGCTATGCCGTAATTTGCACAGTACATAGTTTTGAATACAGTTTTGGAAAAACTTTACAGACGGTGCACGATCCTGAAGCGAACACGTAGCTGTTGTGTTTAGTGCTTCCGTCGTGCACAGCGTATAGGGCAGTCATGGGCTAGAGGTTAGGGAACCTGCCTTGTGACCGGAAGGTTGCCAGTTTGATCCCATGAACCAACAGGACACGACTGAAGCGCCCTTGAGCAAGGCACCTAACCCCTGACTGCTCCCTGGGTGTTGGGGTATAGCTGCCCACTGCTCCAGTCAAGTGTGCTTACTATGTGTGTATATGTGAGTGTTTCACTCCACGGATGGGGTAAATGCGGAGATCTTGAATTTCCCTCTGGGATCAATAAAGTGTTTATCTCACTTCAAATCGGTCTATTTTGATCGAAGCGGTGTCCTAGGATTTTTTTGGAGCTGGACAACTGCGCACGTCCCCTCTGTCTTATCTTGCAGATGATTTTATCGTCTATCTTGAGAGTTTTATTAGTTCAGTATAAAACCAAGCCTGCCTCTGATAATTAAAATTACACTATTAATTGAACTATCTACCTGTAACTTTGACTCTTAATTAAGCCTTTCGTGTGCCAAACCAGAAAATAGACTTCCTTCAGGGATTCTCATCTACTTTATGGGAATTAGATAAGGAAGTTTTATATAATCATCTAATCACAAAATGCATGAAGGTTGTACAGATGATTTCCAATTACATAGCCAAACCACTTCTGCATATCTGTGAAAGCAGATATACAAAAATGTTTTTAATAAATTAAGTCATTGCTCTTACTGTCATATTCTTTAGTAATAATTTACTTTACTCAAATAAATAGCCATTAAACTACCAGTGCTTTCATTAAGTGGAAATTTTCAGTACGCTTTCCACTCACTCAGACCTAAGACATAAATATTTGATGCCACCCCTATGGTGATCTCCATTTTTTCATTTGACCAGTGTTTTTTATGGTATCACAGGAGCCTATCATACTATCACATCATATTCTTAATGCTGTGTTGGGCATGTCAAAAGCAAGACCATGTTTACATTAATCCAACAATTATTTCAACAGTTCATAAAACATACATAATATAAACATACATAATATAATGGTGACACCGATGAAAATGGACATCTGAAATGTACCAAGATGGAAGAGAGCTTGGATGAAATATCAAACTGCACGTAAAAAAACTCATTCTTTAACTGGAATGCAAGATTTTACTCAATTCAAATTACATTCTTTCAAAATCAGACAATTTTGTTTAAAAAAATGTTTTCTAAAATTAGTTATGTATATTAAGCTCCCATTCAGCTCATCAAAGTTTGTTGAATCTGGACTACTACTGTTGAGTTATGTTGGTTATACTGATTTTAGTGGAGTTTAACAGAAACAAAGCTATTAAAAGAACCAAAATATATAATTTAAGTATGCACTCAGGGAAAGTTAGGTAAGGAGGAAAGACAACACAGAGATGTTAAGTTCAATATGCAAATAGATGGAGCCAGGCGACAGTAAGATCTTGCTTCCTTCAGGGCTAAAGACAAAATACTAATTTAAATTTCAAAATGCTGATTCAACTCAAAACTCCTATCTGAGTTCATGCAGGCATCGAACATGCCCCCCTAATGTTAAACCATTGAATAATGTGGGATATATAACATATTTCAGGTAAGACATTCATTTGTGTATGTGGTGGAAATTCTAGACTTGGAAAAACACTCTTGTATTTCACTTGACTGACCGTAGCTGAGTTAATGCTCCTTATATGTAACATATAAACAGCTTCCCTGCAACACTAAAACTGTAAGGACACAAAAACGCTCAATTAATTCAACTCAATTCCTAACCACTTGTTTTCTTAACTCGTATAGGAACCAGTCAAATCAAAATGCTGTCTCTTTATGGGACTCATTCAGTTCAGCTTGATGTGTTTAGTCTAGCAGTAAATTTCCATGGCAAGTTGAACCCAGCACTCTCAAACACTCCTCTGAAAACACACATGTCTTGTGTAATCCCACACTGCACTTATGTTTGCTCATGTTTGACAGACCTAGTACAGGTGCTTTATTTTGATAAATGAATGACCAGCAGTACAGTGTCATAGCCCACTCCAATCACACAGCCCAGACCAAAAAGCCAGCGCAGGACTTGCTCAGAGTAGTGAGCAGTGAGTTAATTTGCCAAAGCTGGCTTAACACATCCAAACCAGGGTTCATGTGGAATTCAGGTATGAACTTAACGGCAGCAGCGACTCCACAATGGAGCATGTCTGCTCATACAGTGCATCAAACGGTATCACAATAAAAGCCCTACTTCTTTCAGATGTTGGAGCTGAACAGCGATCAAAGGTTCATTAGAGCTCTCTGAAGGATTTCATGCTGTTGAAATGAAGTGACCACGTTTTTGTAATCATGAAACTTTTATAGAGGACTACCTGAACACTGAAATACTAATATTCAATTAAGGCCAGTGTTCCAGAGACATCTGGAAATCAGTGGGTTTATTTCATTTCAGCACATTTCACAAGTGACGCAAGCAAAGGATCCACTGCTACGTACTCCAGCACTGCTGTGGGGAAACGCTCTTTGTTCTAATTTTACCCGTTACCAAATATAAACGACAGCCTCAGACAACCATTCACTTTTCATGTCATTTTCACATTTAATTTCCCAGGAAGTTCATCTTTCTTGTGCTTTAATCTTCTGAGGTGCTCCACTAGGGATAACAGCGTGACAACACTCTACAGCCTGCCCGTCAGCCTTCGTGGATGTCAGCTATTTCTGACAGAGGCACAAGAAAAACGCAGCTGCTAATTAATGTGTAAAAGCGAAAGTGGGATGATAATAGTGTTCACATTAGGGAGATCTGCAATTTAGGCCACTAATGTGCAATTATGTGATTTGCATTCTATTGCTGCATGTAAAGCTAAGACGTAAATTGCATATGTAGTGTTTTTATTATTTTTTTACATTGAGAGCGTTTAATAATGTCTACATCAGGATTGGCTGATAACTGCAGTGGGCATTATTAAAAAGGAAACAAGGCTAAATGCACTGGACTTTTTTTACTTTTAGTGAATTAAAGCCACAATTTGTATATTTGCCTTTATTGTTTTATTTATGGCAGTACTGATTGTGTTTGTGGTGTTGTTGTTTACTGTGCATACCATGGTTACCAGAACCATGGGAGGTGAGCGGGCAGTTGACCCACCACTATTTGAGGTAATGGGGCAACAGCCCACCTCCTTTTGGTTGGTCATATTAAAAAAAAGAAAATTTTCCTGAACCGCTCGCAGCACTGACCTATAGGCCCAAACTGGACAATAATCTGATTTAGAAGCATAACCAGTGAAAATCTGCATTTCAGGTTCTGGAACTACATGGCTGTACATCAGTTGTGGTAAATGTTTCAAATGTAAAGTACAAACCTATAGTCACGATTCATGTTAGGATATGTTAGGAGCATTTTTTCTTACTGCTGCTACTGTGTTAAGCTAGGACACAGCAGTTAACTACTTCATGAAGTAAGTGAAGTAAACAAAGCTGACAGTGTTCGTGGAAAGGTTTGTTAAACTTGTTACACTATAGTTGGAATGTATAGGCTACAAGTAGCACTAACAGTAAGGTTGACATTAGATATACTGCTGGTGCTACAGATAACAACCTTGTTATTTTTTTGTAAATCAGAGAGAGATGATAGAGACGACAGAGCAGCATCCTCTGGTGATCTGGACATATTGGTCTGTTTGTTAGCCTTACTGAGATACTGAAGTATCTTTTGGTTGTTTAGCACCAATAAGAGCAGCAACAGGTTTAAATACATAAGATTGTATTTTTGTGTACTTGTGTATCTAACAACAAACTTTAAATATCTCAAGATCTGCAAGATTTATGACACTTCTTTATAGTGATAACCTTGTACACAATTTATAATTCTAACTCAGGTTAGTTATTCATCTGATACTACAGACAATGACACAGATGACACAGATGTTAATCAGAGAAAGAGTAAATGATAGACAGTCGCCACTAGTAATCAGGTCTATTTATGTGTTAGACTATTACTCCCACTTCTAAAGTTTACATCATCATTATTGACTTGTGTGAAGACTGGTGTGTTTGTATATTATGAATGTGTAGATTGGGTTTACTTTGCAACAGTTTTACTACATTGTTGTAGGGAGAGAGAAACAGATAACGACAGAGCAGAATAAGTCAGTAGCATAAGTTTCACACCATCACTTTCGGAGGTGCAAATGATGTGATACAACGATACCCAGCTACACTTTTGGTGGTACAACTAAACAGTACCTTGATGCATTTAATGAGTAAATTTATTTCAGCATGTGTGTGTGTGTGACATACGGCAGAAAAAAAAGAAGAGCACAAATGAACATTAAAACGAGAAGATTAGACATCTGATTAGAAAAGTAAATTTCTGAATTTTTGGAACAGTTAAAAAAATACAAATACAAATTGGAGAAAAAGCATCTCAAACGGTTAATGGGTTCATTCAGACAGGCATAGCCTCACATGCAAAGATTTTAACAAGACAAGAGGATTTATAAAAGGACCAAAAAGAAATCCCCAAGCTAACCAAAAGACAGAGAGAGAGAGGGAGAGATATGAGCATGGTGGGAAATCAGAGCACATCCCAATGAGAAACACATCCCAAGGGTTTGACTGGTCAAAACAGTCATATGTATGTTAATTTAAAATAATAAGTAAATTACACTCATCTGGTAAAAGCGAAAGGAACAATGTCCTGAAAGAAGCAGAGGAGGAAAAAGTGTGTTGTGGTTGGGGTACTTTGGGGGCACCTTGGCTCAATACCTCCCACATGATCCTGCCTGTCAGCGCTGTATGCGGGGCTGTCTAGATGATTGTACATGCACGGTTGGAGATGTGTATCTGTTGTCTGTGTCTATTTCTGTACATTATATATATATATATATATATATATATATATACCTAAGTATGGCAAACGTTGTAAACAATGTGCACATCAGTATGAGCCTTTGAGGGCTACTATGCCTTTTTTCCTCTGTCCATCTAAAGAAAGACAGGAAGTGAAAGGGAAGAAGGAACAAAGCGGAAAAAAAAGATTTGATTCTATATTGTTGTATGATAATCAAAAAGATATGTACTGATGCATGTGTGTATGTCTTTATGTATGTATGTATGTGTGTAACAGTGAGGCAGACAAGAGAGGGTACGTGTACGTGAGGGTCTTTTAATGAAACAAACAGAAACAAAAACAGATATACAAAATAACAGAATAACAAACTAACAAATGAACAAAGTAACAGAGTGACCGGGAGACACTGTATCAGCTAAACCGGATAACCATAATCTACAAACCATATAGCCCGACCAGGTCAGGAAGCAAGCAGAGAGTATAAAAAAGACACAGAAAACAGGGAACACTTGGAAGGAGACAAAAACTGGGAACCGGTGAGGGGCGTAACAACAGGGTGAAGACAAGGAGGAGCATACAACCAAAGCAAGCATAAGCACATCGATCAATGACATGATAGAGGAGTGACATCAAAAGCAGAAACAGAAAGAGGAAGAAGTAACAGTGTGTATATGTATATGTAAACATGTAAATCAAACTATGCATACAATTACTGATTGATCATTACAAGTATAATTAAAATATTAATTAGTATTAAACAGACTGGTTCACACACGTAACAGAATGTTACTGCTTAAAGTCTGTCAACATTAGGCTCTCAGTCAGTCTTTTTTTGGAGATGGATATAAAGGTCCTTATCTCAAAGTCACAATTACGTTCTCAAAGAAGCTGATGTTCATTTAGAGAAACACAAACATACAAAAGGCTTCAGGACATGTAAAACTAAAAAAAAGAAATATATTGTTGCTGTCTTGATAAAAACCTATCCAGAATGGAATCTTAACCGAACGCTTATTTTGAATGAAAGTTAATGGAGCAAGATATTTTTCCAACTACTTCTGCGGCATTTCTATTGCTCCATCCATCATGATGCTTTAAAAAAAGAAAGAAACAAACCAAAATGAAGATGCAAAGTTTTGTCCCTACGGCATTGATATGAAGAGTTTAACTCCAAAATGCTGCATTTATGCTGTGTGCAGTGTGATCTGTAGCCATTTTAGATGTAACGAGTTTTTAAAAGCACAAACTAATAGACTGACATCACATGTTATTAAATAATTATATTATAGATATTATCATATTTTCTTAAGTAAATCAAGAAAAATCAATGCTGTATTATGATTAATACCAGCTTGGTATTAATCATAATACAGCATTGATTTTTCTTGTATATGTATAAGCCACTCCCAACAACATATCTTAAAACATTGTGAAAGTGATCAATACTGTGTTTTTAAAAACACTTCATATATTCACGTCAAACGATATATATGTATATAAACATCAATAGTAAAAGTCATACATTCGACATTCGAATAAAGGAGATGATGATCATCTGATGATCATAGAGCAGCGTTTTACTGCAGACATGTCCAACAGTAATTATGTTTAAAGGACATCATTGTGTATAGGTTAATTAATAAAATACATAATTGTATAATCAGATAATAGCAATAAATAGAATACTTAGTTCTCACTCATACACTGCAGTGACATGTACTGTTTATAACATCTGACCTTGAGTAACTCTGACATTTAGCCCACTCATTATGTAGCACTGTCGCTATGACACATACAGCAAAAGCTTGAAATGATTAGTGTCAACAAATGTTTAATTAGTTCAAAGATGGCATACACAGTCATAGCATGGTGTCTTGTGTTCTACATATGTCATGGGTCCATTGACATATGTAAAGTGAAGTTGGTATAGTGTCCTCTGCTGTCTGATGAACTGATAAGCGCATTTGTACTGAATATGGTTCTTGGCAAGGAATTGTGAAAGACAGAAGACCATCAGTAACATCTAACCCAGACTAAGCATTTTTCACCAGCAGGATAACAGTGAAGGTTAATGGCAGTGTACTGTAAATGCTACACATGGCCCCTTCGAATAATGGCTCTGTTCTGCTGCCAGTAAAACTATCAAATTGTATTGTTTCTGCCACATTTGGGCATCATATTGTCCATGAAATGGTGATGAAATGTTTATGTCAGGCTGGGCTGACAGTGACGGTAGAGGAAAGGTCAGGTCAAGAGGGCTGGTTGTTCATTTTGTAATGAATCATGGCATTATTAAAAAGGTTGCAGGGCTTGGTTAATGAGCTGAGGCCAAAATATGTAGGTTTTATGTGCTGATGGCTTTCACAGAGCAGAGGTTTGCACTGTTATTGTTGTTGTTATTTATACATTGGATCTTACATACAGCAGCATCTACAACAACATAAAAAAAGCCTACACGTAAAGAAAAAATCTAACCATTTTAATATCATATAAACAAAGTTGTAATGAAACACTTGGACAATTTACAAGGAAGCAGATCTGCTCAAATATGATATTAGACTTGACAGTCATTTTGAATGGGAGAGTGCAAATGATGTATTTAGTGAACTGGTCCATATACAGCACTGTGCTAAAGTCAGATTCCCTTTCATTTATTTCATTTCCAGTCAACTGCCATTAAGTAATCAGAAAAAGAACAGAAAACATATATCTAACAAGGATACATTCACAATAAGAACCTTGTAAATATGTTTTTAAGACTGTTGGCTTAAAGACGTGCACAGAGGTGGCTTGTGCTTCTCTGTGCTGGACTGTGGGGACCCAGCTAGCAAAAAAGGTATGCCAAGTCAGCATAGTCTGAGACATGATGTATGGCCGCAGTGCAGACCGGTAGTTCTGAGCTGAGTGATATGGTTGAAGTGCTGCCTAACTTAACTGAAGTCGGGCAAGCCACAAATAAATTTTAATATCTGAGCTCGGCCTGGCTAAATCTTAAGTATGCCATAAATTCCAGACTCAGCCCAGATTTGGCTCATAAACACTGCTGGCAATTTTCAACTCTGACTTATTTTGTTAATTTCATACCACTAGCTCTTGGTCTGAAAACGACAAGGTCTTACAAAACAGAAGTTTAAAGTTATAGAAGTGCACATGTAACATTTATTCTCAGATTTAATACATACATTATTTCCATCACCAATTGCCCCTGAACATGATTACAATATTAACTGGATCTTCATCTTTGGCTTCCTAGCCAACAAGAATCTTTAGGACATGTAGTGTAGGGCAAAGGTCTTGCTGTGCAGTCATCTCAGTTATCATCCTTGTTCTGGCAATATGGTAATAAATAGGTATACAAAGATTATACACATGCTCTACTCTCCTTTTAATATATTTCCTTTTCCCATCGGTTTTGTCTCTGTAGTACTGGGAGGAGCCTTGGGTCTTTGACGGGCAATCTCCAGAGCCATGGGAGGCGCCATGGCCACGGGTCACACTGTGTCCCACAGCACTTGACTCAACACAGCCAGTTGAAGGCAGACTGGAAGAGGCTCCAGAACTTTTCTAATGAGTGAGCCACCTTGCTACATTAGACCCACACATAAGCTACCCTCACAGCAACAATACCACAAAGGCCACTTCAGCCTCCTCAGACTGGAATGACTCTTTATAGTGGGGCAAATAGTTGAAGCACTCACCCATAAAGTCTCTCCACAGCTCAAGCTCCCCATGGACAAAGCGATGGTATGCTGGCAGTGAGGAGTCCAGCTTAATGGTAGTCAGGGTGTGACATCATTTGCTGTGGCCTTCATCAGTAAAGTCTTTAACGCTGAGGCTAAAGCAGGCTGCATGTGCGAAATGGCTTTAATAAGACCAGTCCATTATTCAAAGTCCAAACAACTGGCAGGGGTCAAAACACAAGCAGGCAACATCACATATACAATATCCATAACACAAGACTAACTTGATTAGATAGCTACTTTGTTTGGTGTGTTTAACAAGATTAAGTGAGCATGCTTGTGTTTATTTGGGCATCCACAGTACAATCAGTCTTTAGTCACCAGCTAACAGTCTGGATGATATATGAAAATAAGTATATATAGCATAAAAACACACAGACAAACTATAAGCATTACATCCAAGTGTATATGTGTAACTTAAGGGTTTTAACCAGCTGCCCCAGCTCAAGTGGTAGAGCCGTGTTAGTGTCCACTGTCAAGAAGAGATGTATGTTTGGAAGTGACCTGCCAGCATCCTGGTCATGTAGTTAGTGCTGTGCAGCGGCTTCTCTCCTGCTGCTTTGTTCAATAACAGAAGACTCGCTTCAAGTGTTATGTTTCCTGTGTTTTCCTCTTCACAGATGCTACCATATACTTGTTTTTAGTATGTAGTGTGTCCAACCTTTGCTTTTATTACAGCTTCTATTCTTTTAGTGGGCCTGCTTTTAGTAAAAAAAAATAACCTGCACATGTATTTTTCCTCTCCTCCAAAGATCTGTTCTGGTGTCTGGGGTGGTCAGTCCACGGTTCTCCGTTTGCCGAGTAGCCTATGTAATATCAAGTCTTTGATGTATTAACACCTGTTCATACTTCTCAGCGATCATAAGTTCTTCAAACAAAAACAAACCAACACTTTATGTTAGTAAAGTTTAATATTAGTAAAGACAGATTAGTGAATTGAAAAAAAAAAATAGTCTTATGCTACCAAAGACTCCTAACATTCCAATTACATTGCCCCATATGTATTAAACCTACTAGTTCATTTATTATTAAGTTTAATATTAACATTTTTCTGAGAGTGCTCTGCTGTGTCCCTGGGGTAAAACAAGCTCTCCACACTTCAAGAGCACAAAAGACTTTTCCTCTCTCTGGTCTTCTAGAGTGAGCCTGCTGTAAGAACCAACTTTCTATAGCATAGCAGAGCAGCAGCACACCTACCCACAGCAGAATAGCAGAGCGCAGTCTCTGGTACTCACTATAATCCACCACACCCCCATCCTCCGCCAGCCCCCCATCCCACTTGCTCTGTCTCCCTCCAGCCTTCGGACAGCGGAAGGTGCCGTGAGTAGAAGTGTTGATATGGCTCGTGTGGTGGAGGGAGTGTGAGGGTGGGGGTGGGAGGGTGGGGAGCTTGAGTGTGATTTGGAAGCAGACCCGAGGGAATTTCAACGTGAGAAACTGACATCTGGGAGGGAGAGCACGCAAAGATACTGAGCGCCTGGCTTTACCAAGCCTGAGCAGAATTAGAAACAGGAGAGAGAGTGGAGCTCAGAGAGAAGAGCAAATACACATTGAGCAACGCTCCATCACACCGCCGAAGGCTTGGGTGGAGTTCAGAAAGAGAAGGCATGAGAGATGAATAAAGGATAAATAGAGGAAAATGCATTAGGCAAGGAAAGCCTTCCCAGCCAATTGTCTTTCCCTTTATACCACTGAAAGTGCCTATTGTATTCATTAGTTTTGCTCTTCTCGTGTCAGCCCCTCCCTCCCCTTCATCTTTAGGGGAGCAAGCACTTAAGCAAACTGTGTCCATTTTGCTAGAGGTGCCCTCAAAACAGAAAAATCACTGCACAGCGAATAAGCATAAGCATCGTCATAAGCAGCCCAGAACTCCCAGACCAAGTTCTCCCTAGTTCAGATACAACCATACAAAGTCCATCTCTTCCTACACTATAACCATGATGCCTTCTCTGAACTCACAGTGACAAAAGCCTACAAATTTAGTTGTATGCAAAAGTTTTGGGGCCCCTTGTCAAATGATGTGTTGTTGTATTGTTATTGTTGTGGGTCTCAGTTTTAGTACTGGTGACTCTATGCTCTGCATGTTTTTGTGTTGTTCTTAGAAAACATACCTGACCAAGCCAGCAAGGAGCCTGGTAAATAGTTAATAAGTTCATCAGATGTGCAGTTCATCAAATGTGTTGGGGTCCCAGGACTGGAAAGTAAAAATATGTTCTCACTTCTGCATATTTAACACATAATCATTGTTTATTTGCTAACATTATATCAGCAATACACAAAACAATATGATAAATTCAGCAAATAAATAGTAATTCTACACTAAACTTTGCATATGATTGCTGGGTGATCTCTGTTCATCTGCTGCCATCAGATGTTAAGATGCATTGGAGATGTAGCTAAGATAAATATAAATCTTTTTCTTCAAGCCACATATTTAACATTTGTTCTTCCAAAATGACTTAAAATCTACTTTGTCAATGATCATTTATCATAGTTGCACAAAAACTGGGGTCAAAGAGTTTGTTTGTATGCACTTAATAATCCAATCACAATCTAATTTTTGATTGGTCAAGTAGTCATGTAAACAGTATACACTGATTTATTAGATTAGATTTCTAATCTGGAAGTCCTCGAATCCTAGAAGTCCTGGAAATCTCATTGAGAAATCTGATAAAGTGAGCTGAATTTTAACTCAAAAACACTTTTGGAGCAATGCTCAAACCAACCATATACTTGACAATATAAAGAATTAAAATATTATTCGATTTAAATATCTTCTAGATGATGTATGTTCACATTTCCAGGTAAAGTTACGGTTAAAAATAAGAAGCAGCACAAGTTTTTTACGCTACATTTCCATCACATCTTATTCTGTGAGTTTATTGCAAAGCAGAAATCAAATTACTGCCTGGTTAATGCAGACCCAGAGTTTTCCCATTATCTGATTACCCAAGTGCATGTAAACGCATTAAACACTCTATCATAGTATTTTCCAGAAAAAAAAGTAATGCATGTAACACGAAAAAAGTAGCTCTGATGCAAATTGGATTTCTAAACCTATATGTCTAACCGGGAAGCATTTCAGTGGTCGGGTTTAAATGCGATATGAACTAATCTAATCCAGACATTATCCTGATATGAGAAGCATGAGAGTGAAAATGTTCTTTATATTCCAAAAGCTTTCCACTCTTACTTTGTTCTCAATGTATATCTGAATAGACCATCCTATTGTCATTAACCTTTACACATTCCAATCAACAATAGGAAGAAGGAAAAAACAAGCAATATACATATACAACATCAGGTCCACAGAGCAATCAGGCCTTTGTGTTTTCTTTGAGAAGTGGATCTGTAATCATTCTTGAAGAACAGGAAAAAACAGGAAATATAATTACATATTAAAATAACAAAGCATGTAATATAACATAGAGGATATGAATAGAATTAGATATATGTTCAGTGTGAGAATACACAAATCAGGCACAATCCTTCCAGACTTGATTGATGCACTGATTAGAAAAGCAAAGAATGATGGATCTCTGTGTAGAGCGGCTCGAAGTGATAATTTGCTTAGGTATAGTGTGTTGGCCCTTAATCTTCATCAACATGCAACCAGTTCTGTGTTTATTCTTGTTACCAAGTAGGCAGTTAAAGAGAATGGCCTGTCTTACTGCTTTTAACTGGTGACTGTTTCATTGGGCATGATGCATTATACGTAGAGCACAGGTTATTCAGCCATTCTGATGACCATGTGTTGCCCATGAAGTTCAACCTGTAGATAAATTATCATGCAATCATAATTATAGGTCACCATTAGTAAAGCTCAGCAAGCCTCTCTATGGACAACAAGCTACACCTCTGATCCTGGATTTTACTCCAAATCTATAAAGTTTTTTTTATTATTTACACTTTTTTACTATATAAACTTTAATCCCAGTCATATGCAACATCAGTGGATGTCGTACATGAAAGAATAAATATCTCATTATGGCTACTTGCTGGACACTTGCTTTCATTTTGCCTGGGAGGGTAGCATCGTTCCATCAAGAAAGATAGTAAGAAAGATAGCCACTGATTAGTTAAAAGGTCAAGGCACAGCCTCTGATTGGTCGAAGACATTCAGTGTTGGATTTGTAATTATGGATTTATTTTACAAAAAGGATTTAAAAAGCCTTTGAAAGGGATACGGTCACATTGCAGTCCTCATTGGAACGGAGCAACGCTCTAGCATGCAGCATTCCTGAAACGTTTACTTTTATGTGCAATGTCCTTTGATGTCACATACAACGCCGTCGACCTGAAAGGCTTAATTTAACCTTGTTTCTTCTCCAGCGTTCGTGTCATCTTGGGAAGTTTTGCTGATGGCTGGCAAAACATAGCTTGAGTTGTTGAGTTGTGAGCTTAAAGCGAGCCTGTCGTGAATTTACACAACACTTTAGTTGCTGTAACTTGACATTGCTGCGTTTTGGGTGTCACTGACAAATATTGTGTTCAATCAAATGAATTATCTGCAGGCTGTGTTTGGCTAGATTGCACAGAGCATGAAAATATTGTGTTGAGTCTGTATCTGAGCACATTTCTATACTTGATTTTAAACAGTGCAGCGATTCCAATTAATAATCTACTGCATAAAGATTGCATCATATGGAAACTTGGCTCCAGCAATTGCTGCTAGAAACAATCTTTCTCTGACTTGATTTACTAGTTTACACGACTGTTACTCCAAAAATAGTTCCATATGAAAGAATTCCTGCTGCACAATAAATCCTAGAATGAATCCTAGCATCCTAGAATGCTGCATTTACAGTTGCTCTGCTGTAAGTTGCGGTTAAAGAGGAGACAGTTATTGCCCCCTAATGGCTGAATCATAACATACGGTTGGGTCAATTAAATGGCATATGTAGCATGATCATTATGAATGTAGGCACAGGGAGGGATCATCAAGGTCGCTGTCATTATTAATGTACATAAATTCCACAAGGGATTGGCGGTGTATCTCTGCAGGGCTATTTATAGCTGATTGATGTGTTCCAGGATGTAGTGCGGATGAAATACCTGCACCGCCTGCCAGCAGCCCCGTCGTTAGATATGCTATAGCATGTTCTGCTATGTAAGATATGCATGATGCCTGTAATTAGTCGCTGAAGCGTTTGTAGTCGACCATTCTCGACACGGCACATGGGGCGCTGGTGTGACCGTGTCAGGCAAAGCGGTACTGCTGGAATTTTTCGACACCTCGTTGTCATTGCTGGTTTTAAAACTGAAAAAATCCAACCCCAACCACTCATGAAGGGCTAAAGGGTGAGGATTATACATTGTGCATGGAAAAGTTACAGTTACACAACTGAGCAAATGTCAGAGGCCAAAATGATAAAGAAATACAGAGAAAAAGACAAAAAAATATGCAAGACCTGAAAGACCCCCAAAACTATCACTACCAGATTAACAATATTTACAGCTTTCATCTCTGAAAGAGAGGAGAAAATCCAGCTCCCCTTCAGATACTTCAGATTTAAAAACATCCACAGGTGTCTTCGCTCTGGGCCGTAGCAGCAAATTCTGGGCCCTGTGCACTCTCAATGTCAGTGGGCCCCTATCCATGTCAGTACACGAGGAACATGAGCAAAAAAAAAAAAAACAGGATTTTCATGGGCTCCTCTCCCTACTCGGGCCCTGGGTAGTCAGGTCCACTTTTCCCCCCACTACCACGCCCATGTCTCTGCCCATTATCCCACTGTTTCTTTTATATTATGTGCATTTACTAAAACTTTAGGACCGATAAAAAAAACAAATGTTTGGAGATCAAATTACTTCTAATCTCTCCTCGCCTCACTGTGAGTTCAGTCTCAAATTTCATGCGTTTACTCACCAGGATCTGTCTCCAATGGTGGAAAGCAACACCAATGTTAGCTCTTGTTTGCCGCTATTTTTGTCCATTGGTTTCCTCGTTTCAAAGCATGTCTTCTTGCTTAGAGCGGGCGTCCTTCTTTTTCATTCAGTCATTTGGGGACTAAGGCAGACTCAATGCTACAAGGTGGGCCAGGGCTATCTGCAGCATGCTAACTGCAGTAGATATCTCTGCAACATGCTTCACAGAAGTCATACACTGTTACAGCTGTTATTTCTTCACATCCTGATGATAAGTTTAGTTTTAAACTCAGTTTTAAACTCAAAATTGTTCATATTGTGCTTCCATCCTTCCACTACAGTTATGTAGAAAAATAGACCACCATGATTAGGGGCTGCACTGAAATATGTAAAATGGAGAGATTTGACTATTACTTTAGGTAGAATTATCTTTACGGTTATTTGCCATCTTTTTATGGTCGTGTTGTTTGCAGCTTGGAGACGCCGGCAGGATGAGCAATGGGCCACCTAATGAGGGCTGAAATCTCTGTGCCACCCCAAAAAATGTAATTTTTCAAATGATCACTGTATATGCGTTTTTTACATTGTTGAAATGGTGTCACAGCAGTTCATGCTTAGGCATACGCTGTATGTTAAGCAATAGGATCAGATGGAATGGAATCTTATGGCATCATCATTTAATTAAAAAAATGTTTTCCATCACTTTTTTCTAATTTTGGCTTTAGCAATATTTGAACTTTTCCACTTTGTCGTTACATAAGAACTTCTTTTGTGATATCTGGATGTTTTCTGTTTCTGTTTTTTTTTTTTTTTTTTCATTTCGGCTCTTTCCACTTTTTTTTGAGCATTTTCTAAAAACGTGGTAGATAAAAAAGCCTCACTGCTATGAACCTAAAAAGATGTGTAGCTCTCATTAAACCCTTTCCCGAGTCCAGACCTCAACATCACTGCGTGTGTTTGGGATTTCTGGGATTACCAAATTCCAAGACCAACTTTTAAGGATTGGAAATATATCCCTGCATATTTCTTAGAAAAACGAACACAAGTCTCCTGAAAAGAATTGAAGCTGGAGTCACAGCAAAGAGTGGGCACCCTAACTACTGCAAGTCTGATTATCTGTTTAGCTCTTGAGACTTCTGTGTATTTTTTTTTCACCATCATGAAAAAAAGCAGAAAACATATTAAGTGACCGTTTGCCTGGAACTTAGATAACTGAAAGGTGGTTTCTATCTTTAACTGCGCACCTGTTAACTTATCAACTGGCCAGGTGTTGGTAATATAGTGGCCAGTGAGTTTATATATTTTATATCTGCCAATCAAAAATATCCTGCACTGAGAAGATCTACTCACTGTAGCATATGTGAAATCATTCCACTTGTCCAAGACAAGTTTCTCTTTCGGTGAGACATCTGGAGAGCATATTTTTTAAATAGTGCTGTAATTGATTGGCCTGAAGGATGTGGCACCCTGATGGGTTTTAATGAATGTGTCATCAGCGTTCGACACACTCCACAGTGACAACATTAACGCTGCCACTGTGGATACGTCTAAGTCTGCTGATACATATTGAGAGCATCACAGACACACACACACATACACACACCCCAATAATTATATCACTGAAAGTAATTATAGACTGCTTTATTGAAAGAGCTCATTCAATATAATGAGCATCTATTTCTGTCTTATTAAAAAAATGATAGTGCCGTTTTTATGGGCCAAGTTTTCAAACTTCCAAAAGTCAAAACATGAATTGAGATTGCTGGAATGAGTTTGCTCACATCTGTGTCAGTGACGGAAGACCAGCTAGGGCCAAGTCGAATGGCTAGCCTATGAGCCTAGCTGGGGCGTTCTGTAGGCCTCGTCGGAATCTTTGGCTGGTATTTGGACAGAGACAATACACAAATGTCAGCGGCTGCATTCATTATCTCCATGTTGAGTTAGCGTTAATGATGCCATGCATCACTGCTGAACGGGAGAGACCCCTGCTTCCTGGCGTTGTTCATTAGTCCTGCATGTCAGCCCCCCTGCTCGACACTGCGCTCAACAGATGTACTGTTAAGGACGGCGTGTCCATGCACACTTGCACCCATTATCAAAAAACTTACAAACAAACAGAGCCACACGTACACAGTCTTAGGAGTAAAGGTACCAAACAGGATTACCTGACAGCATGGGAGAACCACTTTCAGCCCCCTTGAAATGTGGACTCTTACATAGAAGAACTCTTACATTGGTATGAAGTATACATGTCAACATGCAGTATGTAAGAGCAGTAGACTTTTAACTACATAGAAAACCCCACATGTGTTAAGGATTCTAAGAGAAAAGCTTAATACAATGCTTGATGCACTGGGTGTGTCTTAAAACCTAGTGAGTGTCTAAGTAGGCTGTCTAGGTAGGCAGCTGTTTAAGTAGCAGTGTTCTCTCCTCATCTCTCCTCATAAAACAGATTACTGAGACGATCTAGTTAGAGAGAGATTGCGTCACAGCTTGTTCCTGCTCACTGCAGCACGTGACCGGTGGTTTGGCTAGTTGCTAAGCTACCAGTCGGCATTCAAAACAATAGCACGAGGCTTAAAAATCTGCTAGCATAAATGCTAATGGCTCGAGAATAAAACTGCAAAACGGTGAACGACTTGTTACAAAGTTGATAATAAAATACTGTTTTGTGTGATTATATGACGAGAAACACATTAAAACACCAGAGAGAATCAAAATAACTCACATTTTAAAACACTGCTAATTCACTGCTCGTAGATTTGCCTGCATTGCATCATGGGATTGCCTTAGCGGCTGAGGAAGGGTTCGATGCTTGCTTAAAATCAGGCCAAAATAAGGCACCTTAGTAAACAGCCTGTTTAAGGTATTCAAGAATTGGAACAGCCTACATGTCGGGAGCGCATACTATGATGTAAAATGCTGCCTATGTAGACCCTCACTAGGTTTTGAGTTACACCCATTTTGTGAAGGTTCTTCAAAGCATTTTTAGGAAATGAGATGTGTGAGTGCACGTAACAATTGCAAATTTAAATAATCACCACATGATAGAAAGGTTCTGAGAAGAATCCTTAATTTGGTCTAGAGCCTTAACATTAGGTGAAAGTTCTTTAAAGATTGAAAAGGTTCTTTCTCCATACAAATCTCTATTTCCACACATGGTTTCATAAGGAACCAAAAATGGTTCATCTAACAAAGAATTAAACATGGCATTAAACAAAGAAAGCTTATTTAGCATACACTTATGGCTCTTCAATGGCCCACTATTAAAGAAATTGGTCCTGTAAAGCCCCATTTAACCTTCCTATTATGTTAAAAAATACATTCTTTTAATGTTACCGGTCAAAGTGATCCACATAGTATAAATTAAAAGTAAAACTTGATTATTATTATTTAATTCTCAGAAAGATTCAAAAAGATATATAATTTTTTAACAACTATTTAAAACAAGTTTTCTTTAGGGCTAGTAACCAGTATGTGAGACCACTCAAAGTAGAAATGGATCAAATTGACCCCCAACATAATAGGAGGGTTAATCATGCAAAGGGTTCCTTGATTATGCGTGGTTCTAAATGGAATTATGTTCTCCTTCTTGAAGAACCTTTTTTTTAAGTGAGTAGCACACACAGTTACTTTAACCGTGCATTGCATTCACCCGAAGCTGAGAGGATTACTCACTTATGACAAGGTTTACTTTGAAGTTCATGTTTTGAGAATTCCAACAGTTCAGACAAGAACACACATCTTGTTTTGATCACATCGCACATTCAGTGCTCACAGTGACACCAATTAAACCAACAGAGGGGATTAGAGCTGGAATGAGACTCAGCCTACCCAACCCAGCCAGGCACATCCACCGCATGAATCGACTGCACGTTTTATTATTGTTATTATTATTATTATTATTATTATTATTATTGTATTTTGTTTTTTCCCCTTTTTTAACAAATATGTTTTGCAATTTCATCATCGTAAGTTCCAGTGCCATTGTATATGTACTTCAAAGTGCCTGGGTCGCTTTTGAGATAAAATGAAAGAAAGAAATGAAAGAAATGAGTGTTCTTTCATTCTCTCGGCCCCTCGGAGGAGTCAAAGCCCTTTGCTATTCCTGTTAAAATACATATCATTTATGGACTGACCCATGCAATAAGAGTTCACCACATTCAACCGAGAGAAAGAGAGAGAGACAGCTGCCCAGGGACACGTCCTCCTCCTTTTTTTTCCTCTAAAATAATTTGTCCGGTGTACCGGCAGAGTTTTTTTTTTTTTTTTTTCAAAGCTTGTCAAATATTTATTTCTATTTTTACCCTGGAATAAAAAAGAAGGCCCTGTGATTAGACCCAGCCTAAATCTGCAGCACAATTGGAAAAGGAAAATTGTGTTTTTCTTCTGGGCTTCTGTGCGGATCAAAGCAAAGAACAACCATGCATCAATCTTCTTCTTTAAGCAAGCTCTTTTCTTTTTCTGTTTTTTTTTTTTTTTCTTGGAAGGAATTTGTAAGAGCATGTCTTGGAGAGAAGGGATGAAACCAAAATGGTATCACCTCACATTCCCAAGGAAGAAGGAGGGGTGGGCGGGTGGGGGGTGAAGGTAGGCATATTTTATTTATGAGTTAAGCAGTGGTGTCATATAAAGCACTGGTTAAATCATCAGCACTGCTCGCAGACTCCACGTAGAGCTGCAGATGAAATATTAAAGGTACTTATGGCGGCTGCAAAATGTATAATGGCATGCCAGCATTAGGTAACATGTGCTTGTTATTCCGAACATTTGGAACATTAATAATCATAACGCCGAGGGAGCAGAAGCAGAGAATGTCCAGTAGAGGTGTTTGTGTGCGTGTCTTCAGATGAAATAGGGCAGCAGAGACAGCGTGTGCCACGCACTCGTGAATCACACCGGCTGTGAATTACGCAGCAGCAGCCAGCAGACGCGGGGAGAGAAAAAAAAAAAGCAAATTAGAAAAGTTTCCTAAAATGAAGAGAAGGGACTGCTCCATAGATCATCCCCTACAGCTTGTTAAAGAATGAGAGAGAGAGTCAGAGAGAGAGAGAGAGAGAGAGGTGTATCCAGAGGCAGCACCTTGCCACTATGAGTTAGAGCAGCACAGGGAGTTGTCCAACACTCAGAGCGGATATTACTGCTGATTTGATTAAAACAGCTCTGATTACCGCACACAGTGGAACCGCAGCACAGCAGGCCCGACTAAACACGGCCACGTAAATAGGTGTGTAGGCGTTGGACTGATTTACACTGCATGTGCATGTGTGAGTGCCTGCCTTCTGATACTATTGCCTCCACAGGCGAGACTAAAATAGACCAGAACACTGTATATAACAGCATACAGTGCACGGCGATTCAGCGAGAAATAAGGCTACATGTCAATCACTGGGAACAATATTACATACCAAGATGATTCACACACACAGCTGTTTTAGAAACTTCACTTTAGGCATGAGGTGTCATTCCGACTGAATGACATGTCGCTTGACATGATGGCAAATTCAGTCAGACATTTGTATACAGCATTCAAGCCTTTACATTACGCTCTAAGGTGGTTATGATTTGACACCGTATTCTTATTCCTTTAATGAGGCTGCTTTGCCAATTTCGGTAAAAAAAAAAAAAAAAAAAATATATATATATATATATATATATATATATATATATGCTTTATGGTTGTTTGTAAATGACGTCACGTCACTGCGTAGCTATAGTGCAAACCTCAGCCGGAGGGTAGAAAGTGATTTTCCACATAGGGAGCTTAATCACAAGCTCTCAAATCTGAAATCTATCCACAGTGCACATTCACAGCACCCACAGGCGAACGGTACGCAATACAATACACGTTTTCTGTTCCACCTTAAATAGTTCAACATGTGCCAGAGCTTTTAGGGTGGAATGGGACAAAACTGGCAAGGCTTTTTAAGAAAAACCACATTCTGAGTTCCTGCCAAAGGTTTAACCGCTGCTCAGCAGAATGATACAGCTGTGATAAAGAGTATAGTATAGTCAGCGTGCTTCTCCACCAATCATGATGTGCTGTCACCACTAACTGTTGTACAAAACTATGACTCTAAAGCTGCTTTCACACTAAACACAGCATTCTCTGCGCTCGCTGCTCATGTCTGTGGTAGCTGCTTTCGCACGATTCGCAGTACAGGCGCGAAAGTGGCCACCACTCACAGATAAAACTAGGTTACGATTAGCAACAGGAATTACTAGGCATGCTGCTCTCCCATTGGCTGTGCCAAGGCTTGGCCAAAGCGTGTGGAGCAAAAGTTGTAAGCGGCTGAACTTTATATGACCCTGTGCATCTGCCGCGGCAGACTCCTTCTTCTTTCCACATTCAGTGTGAAAGCAGCTTAAGTCTTCATAAAGAACGAGGGGGAAAAAGGGCCTACATTAATAAAATCTCTCTCTTATTCATGATCATCTGACATAATCAGAGCCTAGTTCAACACCCCTACCTTATGCATTATTGCAGGCCTAGGACTATATATACACAGACACAGAGACAGGGACATACATACGCAACAAGCCGCAGGTGTCACGGATAATGAGCGTGCGGCGCCAGGGCAGAGCCAGAGTGTTCCATGAGGATTAAAAGCTTTGTTCGCTAAGGGCCTGTCAGGGCCTAAACATTCCTTGCTGGCACACGGATACTCGACTACCTCTTCCAATTTTGCATAACACAGTCAACAATGAACATAACAGCTCTTATTGTTTATCTTGATAAGGCTGCAGAAAGTGGTTGTTGTAATGGTCTGTACAGTGACAGCATGCATACATACAATGTGGCACACTGATATGTTGGTATTACATCAGATAAAAAATAAAACTTTAATATGTTAGAATAAGCATTGTTCCAAATAAACACAAGGTATGTGGGGTAGACGTTTGCATAGGCGTGTGCATTGTAGAAATCAAGCACACCATATGGCCCTAAGACGTGTGTGTTTGTGTTTGTGTTATAAACGGTGAGAAATATGGGGATGAGTCAGTACATCAGATTTGATGTGTCTAATCATATTCAACTGCTTATGTATTCAGAATCATATTCAGAAAGAAGCAGTGTGTATTCTTTACCTCATGTTTTTTGTTTTCAAACACCATTCTAAAGGGCTCAAAATTACTGCATAATTCTGTTATTGCAGTGTAAACAACATCATTGAAAGTGCTGCACTGTATGCATGCACTGTAGGGAAGCTACCAGAAAGATTTCTTTACAGTGGTGGTGATAGGAACCAGGGGTCACACTGCATACAGAAATATTTCATTTTTACCTTCAATATGTCGTCAATCTCAATTTTTCTCCACCATTTGAACACATGAGCTGCCATTTACATTGTGTGACAATGTTATAGTTAATGGACCAATAGAAATGCTCCAAAATAGCTTGGAAAAAATTCCATTGACTTACATTGAATGTTTTGCCCTATATTGTAAATATTTCCATGTTGAAGATACTTTTTTGTTGGACAGAAACAATGTGAAATGTTGATGATCTGATGAAAATGTGCTGCAAGTTTTCATATTTTTTATATTTTAAACCAAATTTAAAACTAAATTCATTTCTTATAACTCTCCAAAAACAAGGTTTCAGGCATTAGGCAGCATATCACCACCACTTCACACCTAGCCATGACTTAATTTGAAATGTTTTCATTTACATCAGGGGTGGTGTACCTCATACATCACTCCAAGACACCTCAATGAACAACTCTATGCATTTACAGATGTAGATGAAGGCTAATGAGAGGGCAGAATGATCTCCAGAAATAAGATCTTGTGTTTTTGGTGTATTAGTATATTCCAATATATGAATGCAATAGAATGTGCAATAGCTTTATGTATGTATGTATGACAGACCTCTATACAAAAACCCTGACAATGGCTGGTACTTGGCTTGACTAGGTCATATGCCTTTGGACACACCAGGTGCTATAAATGTCCTCCTAAAATGTGAGTTCAACAAAGAGGTTTCTGTGTGGAGAAGAAACCTAACTAAGTGGGCAGGGGCATGCCTCCAGCCAGCCTCCACACGGCCATCTCACGCACCTGAGGCAGATTCAATCTCTGTGCACAGGACCTTTCAGAGGAGTTGCTTTCATAAGAGGTTAGAGCAATGCCACCCAATCCGCCTCTTAGCTCCGCTTGACTTCACAGATCTCCTCTCTCTCTCTCTCTCTCCCTCTCCCTCTCTCTCTCTCAGGCCTTCACCTCGGATAAGGGCTAAATTCATCAGAGCTATCCACCAAAGGGCTCAGCAGACAAGACAGCAGAGCACAGTCTCCCTCTTTCAGCGTAATCATCCCTCCCTCGCTCTTTCTCACAAATACGCGCACGCACATACACACACACACACAGCCTTGCCTCTTCTCATCCATCCATCATCCCTTCATTTCTCTCGTTTGGCTGGCAAGCAGTGATGTGGTTGGGGAATGGTCATGGTCGATATGTTCTGTTATAGCTCTTTGTATACCGTAGCTATATGGTTAGATGGTTATGGTTGTATTTGTGACATGCAAAAATAAAATAAAATCAATCTTAATTTTTGTTTAGCAAGTCACGCTAAGTGCCATCCTTATTTATGGGTTCTACAACTACTACATCTTACACCATGTTTCAGTTCTGCTTATCCGAACATCCTGTGATGACTATCAAAGACCTACCCATAGGAAAATATATTTCTCACTTCAATATCTTTCAGATCTCCAGAGACAGAGAATATGAGCTTCTTGTTTTAGGATCATCTAGAGTCCATTTAAGACCCGTTCATTTTTCCTAAAGGCCTGTTAGAGGCGATAAAGAGATGAAGCAGAGCCTGAATCCTGAAACAATAAAAATGAATACTGTAGAAATGATATTAGAGATGGAATGACAGCATCTGAGATCAGAGAAAGGCTTGGTGTCAGGAATGACAGACTGGTACTGAAAACAATTGTGCCGGTCATGTTTATGTACATTGCACCTTTCATACACTGCGGTCATCTAAAATTAAAATTTGAAAATTAAATTAAATTAAAAATGAAATTAAAACATGATTAAGGGAATAGATTTAAAGGAGAAAGAAGTAAAAGGATGTATATGTGTGTACATGTGTGTTGGAAAAAGAAATAGGTTTTCCATTCTCCAGCTTTAGCAACTTTTAGAACCTGAATAGAACATGATTCCGATTCACCTGATCTTATTGATTGACATACAACGCAAACACAACTTTGAACTGCCATTACACCAAATGACCCTACACGCCGCACAAGTGGCCAGCGTTAATAATGCAGTAGCAATTCTCTTATCATTTGTGGGCGAGTGGCCGGTGATTTTCGAAGGTTGCTTTTGACATCATTTAAAAAACCAGCTCTGAGCAGGAGGGCTGAAGTCATTGTGCCCGCTTGTTGACGTTTAATTGTCAACTGTCTGGTGCATTCGCCTACCCATATGCAATGTAAACGTCATCGAGCGGGCTCAATGACGGCAGCCCTCCTGCTCAGAGCTGCAAACAGCATGGCCTTAAAAAGATGGCAAGTGTTTGTAAAGATGATTCTAGTTAGAGGAAAAACCCAGTTCAATCTTCATGTCTTGCTTGTTTGATGCAGCCACTAATCATGGCGGCCTATCATCTAAATGTTTGGAAACACAACATTACATTTCTTTCTGCTGAAATTTTGTAAATGAGCATAACATTTGAGCAAACGTTTGAATAGAAACCCGGTTATTGAGACAGCACATCAGACTTCATGTGCCTAATCGCATTCAGCTGCTTCTGTATTCAGAATCATATTTAACTGGAGTCTCCGTGTGTGTTTTACACCATATTTTTCTGAACACCATTCTAAATGGGAATTGCACTCATTTTTCATAATTACTGCCTAATTCAATGGTTGAGATGTAAACAAGGTCATTCACAGTGATTTGAAGTGAAACAGTTGACTGTAGAGAAACGTACAGACAGATTTCTTAATAGTGGTGCTGATAGAAACTAGGATTCTCCATGCTCACATATATTCCTTTATTTAATTACTTCAACATGATTGGTAAACCTACATGTCTACATGCTGTGTTTATATGTGATGTTGATGTTGTTGAAATATTGATATCATGTTTGTGGATTATTTTGCTTCACATGTTAGGCTGCATGTTCGTCACTGCATGATTGTACCGGAAGCCAAATGCTGGTATTAAAACAGCACCAGACAATCAATTTACAACGTTTTTTTTTCTGATCTTTGCAAATCACTCTTATATGCAGTGCTAGATCGGATTTTTATCTAATGTGAGTATTCTCAGTTCAGAATCCTGTGCTTTTATTTGTCATCGTGCTTTCGCCGTCATTCAGTGTTAACGTGGCAGCAGCAGTGAAGCCATACAGAGTGGAAAAGCAATGCACCTGATCCTTTTTATATCTTTGTTTCGCTCTAATAATGAGGAGCTGGGAGCTGTTCAGAGCTAATTATCTTGGAGATGAAGGCTTGTTCTGCTGGTTAGTTTGTTTGCTGCTCATGATGCACGTGATTCATTCACAAATCATGACTGATTAGGATGTGCACACGATGGGTCGTTTGGGGATACCGGTTTATTGCCAATAATGACTGATTTGAGTTGCTCACTTACTTGAATGTGAACCATCATGTTAGTGAGATGAGATCTACAGAAAAAATCGGCTTTGAGCAGCCAGGCTTGTAATGTAAATTTAGCCTTTGTTTACATCCGTGAAGCAAACTCTGGTCCTGGAGGGCCGGAGTCCGGCATAGTTTAGTGATTTTATACCCCAACACACAAACAAATTTAATACTGTTAATTGCCAGGATTATTCGGTGTGTTAACAATAGAAACATGACCAAATTATGCCGGGCACCAGCCCTCCAGGACCCTGCAGTTCACCACCCCCGGTTTACATCTTACGCAGACATTTTTAAAAAATGGTGAAATTGCCCTTTAATCCTACATCAGGAACTATCATTAGCTATAAATCTGTTTGATCTGGCAGGTTGGATATCATCTCCGCCTCCCAGGTGGTCAAACTCTGGAGAGAGCAAGCGCTACATTGACTACAGAGATGTAACAGCTCCAGCTGCCAATTGTTGGAATGTCAGCTGCAGCGTTGCTTTAAAAGATAGCAAAAAAAGATCATTATCAAAAACGTATCTGACAGCTCTCTATTCTCCTCTCCTCAGTGGCTGGAGAGACACAGGTTGAAGGTGTGGGCGATTAGTAGCCTAGTTGTATGACAGCTTTTGAAGAGTAACTGCAAAAAACGCCTCTAGCTGGAATGAATGCATGAGTTAACCTTCATCTTTCCCTTTGCAGGCAAGTTTTTCAGAAACACCATGGAATCCTCAGATCCTTATCACAAACACTTGACCCTGAAGTCTTGTAATTTGAGCAGCTTCCCTATGTAAAATGTTGCCAAGTCATGTAGTTTCACAGCCCTAGAAGCAGAAGGATAAACTTATTTGGCAATACATGCTTTATCAACCTAAGTGAAACTAATGTGCTGTGATTCGGAAGGAGCCGGAGAGTGTAAGATTCTTTTGCTTTGCACTCAAGGAAACAAGACAGCAGCGCCATGCTTATTAGCGAGTACTCCAGTAGCGTTCCTAGAAGAATTGCCATTGTTGTGATATAAGAAAACCTAATTGAATTATAGACGAACGTTAAAAGGGCTAAACGCTACACAAATTTAATCTTTATTTATTTACTTTAGCACCACACGTGGTAAATAAACAAAAACAGTAGTTTCCAGTGAAAACCCTGCAATTTATTCATGCTGATCTCAGTGGGAGACTCTGTGGGAACTACAGTACACTAAGCACATTCTTTCAAATTCTATTTGAAATACAAAGAATTGAGACATCATTTACTTGCAGGATGATTTCATTGCTTTGCATAATTGGTTTGTACCATAATATGTTGATAGTCTATAATGGTAGCTGATTCAAACATTATTTCCGTTTCAATTCTTTCAGTGGATTTTTCCCAAATTGAGAGTAAACTGGAGAAATGTTACAGATCCAACAAAGCAAACACATCTGTTATATCATTTAACAGAAGAGAAATGATACCTTATTGCTGTTGGTGATGTGAGAAGTCATGTTCATATGACAATATTTGTTGACCTCACACCTTTCTGGCTTGCTGAGGAAGAAATCCCAGTTGAGGGGACATTTTCTTTGGCTTTATTATTCATGACCTCTCAGTTACAAGCCTTGATCGAATGCAGCAATTGTCCACAAGGACTATCCATAGAGTAATGTTATATCGCCACTGTCCAAAGAAAAATAGCACTTTACAGGAGAGGCCAAAAACTCTTTTACTTTTAAGTCAATGGAACACAATTTTTTTCAAGCTATTGTGGGGCATTTTCATTGGTCCATTCATTATGAAACTATAATGTAAACAAGCTGTTGTGTTCAATGATGTAGAAAAATAAAAATCGTCAAAAATGGAGGTACAGCTGAATGCTTGCTACAGCTGAAGTAATTTTGCTTGAGTTTCAGGATGTTCCAGCTATGATGCACGGAAGCTATGCCCTGTGTATTAGGCTATTTCAATATAACAGCTGACTTTCCTCGACAAGCCGCCATATTGAGCATTGTGAGTCAGTCCATTCACATTTTAACCAGTGGTCTCCTCATCCTCCTCTCCTCTGTCTCTCTTCTGTTCTGTTCTCTGATATAACTCAATTCACAAACCTGCCCCCAGCTGGGTCTGCATTGCAGTGCTTGTCCTTGTTTGATTTGTTGAAATTTTTTTTTTCATTTTCAGCTCCACTCTAGCCCCACCCACTCTTTATACATGCCTTCAGTTTATTCTCTGGTTTAATGAACTCTCACATATGTTCTGCTCTGTGAAGTCCTGCTTGTTTAGTTCTTGGTTTGTTTCTCAAGTCTTTATTTTTTTCTTTTTCATTTGAACATGTACATGCCTACATGATCGTTGATTTAGGATCTGCACGCTAAGGCTGACTGTCAGCTGCCTCTGTCTAGTTTCTGATTTAGACTAGCTGAATAAAGCAATGTTTTTACAAGGGTCAACTTCACAGAGTGCAACTGTATGTCAACAGTAATGTAACAGTAATGATTCTGGAAACTATGTCTATATAAATTACACCAGGAAAATTGTTTAGTCACTTAACATTATCATTGTTTTTTTTATCATGTTTAACATATTTTTTTTAACTTTTTTTACATCTATGTTTTTGGATGGTAGACTTTTTTAACATTGCAGGAACATCATGTCATCTGTAGCAACCCGGAGTTTAGCTTACTTCAGACATCCCTGTTAATAGTGTACTGACCCACTACTGGCTGGTATGTCATGTTTATTAGTTTAAGGTTTGTGTTTATGGTCTAATTTTGTGTGTGTGTGGGGGGGGGGGGGGTTGAGGGGGGGGTTCTAGTCATCAGTACACTTAAATCACTGTACATCTACTGTAATTTATTTTAACAGTATTGTACTGTAAATTGAATTACAGTATATGATAGTAAAATAACTGTGTATTTATGATACTAACCAACTAGCCAGCCAGCCTGGTAGCTAGCTAACACTGTTCAAGCTACAGCGTCTTCGCTAAATTTAGTCAACTTAATAAAATAGACCTAACTAACAACATCTTAAATCTTAAATGCAGTGCAGTCCAAACATGTCATGTAAATGCACCGGCTCATTTCTCCTCATCTAAGAACCGATTTAGATTATCTTCCTTTATTTTAAGAATGAATACAAAACAAGGTGCCCGGCACTTCCTGCTCTGACTGAATGTTAAAACAGTCTACAGAGCACAGATACAAAAGAAGTGTCTTAACACTGAAAAACAATAAGAGCTGAAAGAATCTTATCTTAGCTGAGCCACAGAGGCTGGCCCCTCCCATTGCATATGTTTTGTCACTTAAATGTGTATAAGCAGTTTAGGCAGTTTAATAAAAAAGAAGCATTAATTTGCACTCATCAGTACAGTTCTGATGGTTAGTGACTGGACTTGTAAAGGAATGATTGCACTTATTTCCACAGGTTGACAGAAAATACTGTATTATGCTGATAAACTACAGTAAACTGCTGTTATTCAGAAACTAATTGCATTTACTGGTTATTTACATACAATGAGAGATTATTTAACAGCATTTTACAAATATTCTAAAATATAGTTCATCACAGTTCATCACAGTGTAGCATGAAGCCTGTGGTTAGTGGTGGCCTGTAAATTCAGTGCTTTGCGTGTGTTAGTAAGTTGCACTGAGCTGAGGTCTTCCACATAAATCCTTTTAGCTTCAGGAATGAAACAAAAACAATGTCACCCTCATGATGATCAGCATAGTGCTTGTGTGTGTGTTAAGCATTATATGTTCCTCAGTAACACCTTTCCACTATTCTTAGTGTGACCATTTAGATTAATTTACTGCCAGGTTTTGTTCTGTCAAAGTGTTTCCTTTGCTGGGTGGAGGAAGGAATGTTTAAAGATGACTGTGATTTTCTGAGAGCCATATCAGTCATAATTTTCCTGTCGGTCAACTGTGTCGCTGTAAAGCATTTTATTCATGCGGAAATGATTTCACACATTTTAGGTTAAGTAAATTCAATGCTTCACTTTTTTTTCAGTGTAAGCTCGGCCTAATCACAGACCTGGCTGTGGAATTAAATGATACTTGTAACAGCTTTCTGTTAGAGATATTTGTGCCTCTACAAAGTATCTAAAGAAACAAATAAGACTAAGTTATTTCCTAAATAAATAAAGAAGTAATCGCGGGCAATGCCCTTGAGTGCCCACAAGAGCTGTTTACATTCAAGAGCTTGCTCTCTTTCTCGTTCTCTCTTACGGTTTGTCAACCTCTTCCTCAGGTAGCAGGGTCAAACTCAAGCTGTTAGCTATTCCTAAGCAGGCCAAGATGCAGAATTTGTTATGCAGTGCTAACAGGGCAGCCGGCACAATGGCAGCACAACCACAGCCCAGACACCTGCAGTGCTAATGTCCCCTGTTTATTTGAGCAGGAAGAGAGGAATAGAAGTCAGGGCTGTTCTCCAGCGCCAAGCCTCAGGGTGTGAGAGGAATTCTCATTGACAGGTCAGAGTGCCTGTGATGGTTATAAATGTGCACTTATGTACAGAGTGCCTCCAGCCAAAGTAGGATTTTTAAGCTGTCCTATCCTCAGGAACCTGCACCACTGCTGAGCTGCTGCCAGAAATACACACCCACTTAACCTGCCATTAGGAGCTCAAGTGTCACCACCACAAATGCGTGCTGCCGCTCAAAAAGAGCAGGGCATGGAACAAGGTGAAAAGGGAGCTACATTTAAAAAAAAAAACAAAAAAAAACATTTACTAAAGAGCTTAAAGCATTTAGTGATATATCTAATGCTACAGATTAAAGAGCCAAATATACCATCCATTCAAGTCACTCACTGGCTGCTTTATTAGAAACGCCTACTTTGCAGGTCCACTGGAGATCAATTAGAAGGTTTAGAGCATGTATTGATGCACAGGTTCTTCGCCATTCTCTAGATTTTCATCAGTGTTGAGTTTTTGCCTACGTAAACACCTTTGTCTGTTTATTTTTGGTTGGTAGACCACTTAACGCAGCAGAGATACAGAGGGTTCTGAAAGCTTCAGCTATGCTGCTGTGCCTGCTGTGGACTTATAAAAGTGCTACACACTCTAGCATACCACTAATATGTAAGTGTAAGCATGCAACTGATGAGTAAATAAGGTAGAAAGAGGATGACAAACAATAGATAGGCTACAGTGCAGTGGGCTCCGTAGTATATAGGCTAAGTGTTTGTAGGTATTACTTAGTTGCTGTTTACTACTTAGTAATTAATGACTGGCTACATCTTCAGTGTTTTATTTTTAAGGGCCTTTTCAATGTAGTAAACACTGCATAGAGGCATTACATTTAGAACAAGGCCTTTTATTACGACATGGCTGTTCATTGTGGATTGTAAGCTTAGCTGACAACTGGCTGAACATTGTGCACAATGTGTTCTGCGATGAAACCCTTCAACTATAAGCAATGCATTGAGAAAGGGAATTGATTGCTACACCACTATTGTCATAGCATTAAAAGAGACTAACTCACACATAACCAATTCCCCATGGATGTGTGCAAGGCCAAGCTAAGGTTGCCCAGCAACAGCTCATTTGTAAAAAAAAAAAAACGTATTTTTTTTTTGCTGCTATGGCAAATACTGGTAGCCTAGAATTGCTCATTTTAGATTAATTATATATATTTTTTGAGAGGCATGTCATTGTGGGAGATATGGACACGGAAAAGGAAGCCCTATCCCTGCCATTGTGGCACTGAAGCAGATGAACTGATCGTTGGCATTGTGACTCCGGTTGAGTGTTTTGAAGTTGTGGAAACAATTAACAACAAAAGGTACAATCAGTGGGATTCCCATTGGGCTCGGAGCCACGGGTGTGAGCGGGCATTTGACCCACCAGTTTTCAAAGTACTGGGAAACTCTGACTGAGTTCAGGACGCTTATATCAAAAAGAAATTCCACTACAGAGAGCTTTAACCAATGGAACCAATTAGAATCTTCATTACAGTGTCAGGACCAATCAGAGTCTTCATTTTAGCTGGGAGACATAACATTTCCAAAACAGTAGCGCCTTTGTGAGCTTGTGTTCAGTAAGAGGAGCTGCAGGTCACTATTCTAGAGAAAGTGTTTTTACTGTAATAAGAGAGCTAATGCACAGACATGGTTTACCTTTAAATGTTTGTTTTTATTTTTCTTACTGCTACATTACTAAAGGCCTGCTAAGATCCATGACTTCCAAGACATGAACAGCAGTTTTAATTTCTCAGTCAGTGGCTTAGTTGTGCTTTCATAAATGTTTCCTTAAAGTTTTCAGGCTTTAGCTTCTACTGCCTATAACAGTTCATTAAACAAAGAACTGAAACAGTGTGGTTATACAGGTTCACATCTTTGTCAATCAGACTGATAGACACCCAAAATCATATTGTTGTTTAAACTCACAAGAAACAATAATGTAGGACCTTACACTGAGTGTGCAGTTTTTTATGTGATTAATCGTCAAATATGTAGAGTAATTGTTACAATTGTTATATGGTTACTTAGGTGACCGAAGTGGGAACATACTGATAGGTAACACCTAAAACGGGGCCAATTTTCAGGTTAAATTAGCAACCCCTTAAAATGTCTGGGCATGTTCCTACCCCAGTATGGTGGAGGAGCGGTGATGCTGTGAGTTTAGTCCTGTTAGGACCCATGGGACCACCAGCTCTATCAAATATAAAGGGAATTTCTAACCTACTTTATAAAAAGGCAGGAAACTGTTTCCTCAGTTTGTGATGCAATTTAGAAATGGTGCTTAACAGAAACAGTGAAGGAAAACGTTCTGAAAGAACTGCTCACTGCAAAACAACAACACCCCCGACCTGTAGTCAGATGTGGCAGACTCTGGAGAGCTGCTGTACTGCTCGGCTGTGCAGCGACACCTGCACAAATGTGACCTTCACAGAAAAGCCTTCAGAAGAAAACCTCTCCTGCACCCTCACCGCAAAATTCCACACCAGGCGTTTACAAAGAAACATCTAAAGAAGGCTGATGCATTTTGGAAACGAATAAAATGTTTTGGCTGCAATGAGGTGCTGAATAAAGGAAAAAAACAGCTCTCCAGCTGTTAAGCACAGAGTGAATCGATCATGCTTTGGGCTTGTGTTGCAGCCAGTGGGAACATTTCTCTGGTAGAGCGAAGAATAGAGTCCATTAAATACCAGCAGATTCTGCAAGCAAACACCACACCGTATGTAAAGAGGCTGAAATGAAAAGCAGATGGCGTCTACAGCAATATAATGATTCCAAACACACCTGATGATCCTCAGGAGGTGCATGCTGAAGGTTTCCCCATGGCCTTCACAGTCCCCTGACCTACATACCACCGAAAATCTGTGGACAGGCCTTAAAAGAGTGGTGCATGCAGGAGGGCCTAAGAATCTCACAGAACTAGAAGCATCTTGGAAGGCCGAATAGGTGAAAACCCTAACATATTGAAAGACTGGTTCCATAAAGCGTTTACAAGCTGTCGTTATTTACAAAGGGGGTGTTTTTGAGTTCCGACCATGACCATGCAGGGTACGCAAACTTTTCTAATAATAATAATAATAATAATAATAATAATAATAATAATGAGGAGAAGAAGAAGAAAAAGGAGAGGAAGAAAAAAAAAGTAGATATTTGTCCAGAAAAAAGTAAAAGTAAATTAAAAGGTAAACATTTGTATTACTCAAATTTCTCTTTATTTAGTATTTTATATAATAATTGCAGGTACAGCCATATGGCTCTATTAATTTTGATGAGCACTTGTGTGTTGTGTTTGTATTTACAGATCTAGAACCAGTTTGTGCCTTTCGTCTAGCAAGCATTCCAGTGAAGCTCTCTGCTGTAACAGAGAGAGATATTAAACTGTTTTATATAAAACAGAGCAGATCTAACCTCAGGCACAGGCACTGTTCATCTATACGGGTCATCAGTGTTTTGGCATTTCAGAGGCATACGCACACAGATAGCCCCCCTCAGGCATTCGTTTACTGCTTCTAACATGCTCAACAAACTCCTCTCTCTCTCACTCTCTCTCTCTCTCTATGTCTGTCTCTCTCTTTTTCCCTTCATCTCTCTTTCTCTTTTTGTCTCCCTTTCTCTCTTGCTTTTCCTCTCTCTTTCTCTCCCTCTCTCTCTTTCTCTCTCTGTATTTGTTATTTGTCTTCCTCTCTCTCTCTCTCTCTGTCTCTCTCTCTCTCTTTCTTTCTTTCACCGAAGTATTTGTTATTTACTTATTTCTTTGGAAACCCAACTGAAACTGGGAGCCTATTATTGATTGAAGAAATAACAATATATATATATATATATATATATATATATATATATATATATATATATATATATATATATATATATATATATTTTTTTTTTTTTTTTTTTTTTTTTTTTTTTTTTAATATATATAAAAAGCTGCTATATGGAAGAAATGTAGGGACAAAATAATGGAAACACTATAAAAACTTGATCAAATGAGAATGAATAGTTTCCTTCAGAACAACTTCAGTTCTTTATGGAATACTACTGCAAAGGTTTAGCAATATTTCAGGAATGATACTGATTACTACTTTGTATTAAATGTAAAATGTTTAGAATTAACGCACCTGTGCAGTGTTTATGAGCATTATGTGCATTATGAATATTATCCTTATTGAGCAGATAACACTAAAACAGTTGTTAAGTAGTTCCTCATTTATTATTTTTTTCACTCACTCATTAAGCCAGTTTTTGTGAGAAAGGCACTTGCAGTTCAACCAGCTACATCTCCCAACTGAAAAAAAAAGTTTTTTTGAAAAGTCACATGCCAACAATTTATTTATCAGCTCTTTTTATCGCCAACACTGCACTAACTGGGCTCATGTGTGTAGCTGTCCCATGTGTGTAGCTGCCCTTCACAGTAACATGAAAGTTACAGTCCCTCTTTTATTGATGTTTCTATTTAATCTAATGTGTCCACAGATATACACACCATGATTAAACTTTAACTTTTCATTAAGAGTCGCAAATAAATAACACACCTGTTGTTAATAACAATGACACTGATTATCCATTATTGATATATTATTAATTACTATTCATTTTTTCTTTACTAACTGCTTGTTTATACAGAAAAATAAATATTTATATGTTGCATTATTAACAGAACTCTGTACTCCACTGACAAAAGATGACGCTTGTCAGAGCGAGTCACTGAGTGCACTGTTTTATTTGCTATTATTAAGAAGCTTATTAAATTCTACTAACTGCTGGCTTTAACACAGCTATTGTGCATTTGTTATTATGAGGAAAACATTAATTTGCTTATAAGTAAGAATGCATTTGATCAGAGAAATTAACCAATGGCAAAACATTAAGCTTTTAATGATCGCAAATCTTTAAACAAGTAGATAAAGTATTTACCATAGTTTCAGTGTTGCTTGGTCTTGGTTTCTTTTCAGTGACCACGTGCCTGTAGACCTGATTTGCAAAAGAAAATGAGAATTTCAGAGGGAACTCAGATACAACATTAGCAGCTTGTAAGAAAAAGTCACACCAAAGAGTAAAATGTAGAAGTGCCAGTCTCATGTACCAATGAGCACCAAACCACTTTGGTTACAGGTTTATGATATCAGATCATGTTGAATGGCAAATTTAATTTAAGTCATGCACAAATAAAAAAAAAGTATGCTACTATTGTTGTAGCTTTGTTTTTGCTGTCAGAATGAAGAGGGAGACCAGCTCAGAGTATAAGCTTTTATTCTCAGGACTGCGGTACTGGCATTTCTCTGAGCTCTCAAACCCTCAACTCAATGGTGTCTCTGACTGCATTGTCTTTTATAGGCCCGCCTTTCTGCTCCTTCTGGCGCTTGTGGTATACCTGACCAGTCGTAATTCTCTGGGTGGACAGTGGTTCTCGAATAGAAGTTCCCAAGATAAATTGCAGGGTCTGCTAAGCCAGATATGTGAAGCCCTATGAGGTGGGGGTCCCAAAAGCCCTGACCTTTCTGCAAGCTCTGCAACATTCTTTGGGCTGTCTCACATACACTATAGTATAGTATAGAACAAACACTATAGTATACAAATATTCACTACACTATTAAATAACAATTCAACATTTGAACAATAGTTTATATCAGTTAAGAAGTAATGACTTAAATTCTTAGTTCACGGTGTACTCAATTTTAGGCATGTGCCCTCTTAAAATGGGGTGTTTATTGTTATTAAAATGTTGTTCGTTTGCTCAAGCTGTGTAAATCGTCACTGTCCAATGAAAAACATGTCTCAATTTTTGTCCATTTAATTTTTTTTACATCAATGAAATGCAGCAGCTGCTGTTAACATGGTGGGCAAATTTAATGAGAAATGGACCAATAGAAATGCTTTAATAAGCTTGGAAAAAAATCAGGTTCCATTGACTTACATTGAAAGTGAACTATGTTTTTGTTCTCTTCTGTAAAGTTGGATTTCTTAAAGTTGCTTTTCATTGGACAGCGACGATATGTATATTTGTTTTATTCTGCATCAGGGATTGGAAACCTCCCCAGTTAGTGAAGTACCTTTTCTGCTGGTCTTTCAATAAAAGAGCATTTCTCACTGCAGAATCATTGCCTCTCCTGTGTCTTACTCTACAGTATGATGTGTTTATCTTCGCGGTGCATAAAAAAACCCCACTAATTTTAACTAATTTTGCTTTTAATCTGTAATCTGCATTAATCTGTGCTAAAGTTTAAAAGAAGATATTAGTCCTGTAAGAGGGCATTACATCCACTTTCCAGTACAACTCAAAATGATAAGTGCAGAAGAGGTCACCAGAGACAAATCTGAGTGCACTTATGTAGAAAGTGATTTCACATCACAGGCAGCAGCTTTCAGATAAATTATGCCACTGTGGTCAATAGAGACACTTTTTCTTTTTTCCTATACAGAGAGAACAAGTTTTGTTTCTGTAGCACTGTTTTTTTCACCTTTTCCACAGTTCAAACGTGATCTGTGGGTGATTCCAGTGACCTCAAGAGCACAACCTCATCTCCACAACCCAGCTTTGACATTTTCCCTGGATGCTCTGAAACACAACACAAAGAGCAACCCCAGGGTGACAGAGCAGCTTTTGAAACAGGTTCAGAAAGTCCAGCAGGGCCAGGCAGATCCTGCAGTTTTGGACATTGATCTTCTCCACACCGAGATTGAGGGAACATTGTATAAAAGTACAATTGTGTTGTACAAAAGTGTTGCAGAAATGGTGTTTTTCACCAGGACACTGGCCTGCATGTCCACTGCAGAACTCACGCATTGAAGTGGTTTTACTATATAATTATGTCATAAGTCATGAGCTGAATTCATTTGATTCAGATGTGTACATAATTTCTGCCAGTAGAAAGTATATAAATATACTAAAAAGTATATAAATATACTAGAAAGTATATATATATATATATATATATATATATATATATATATATATATATATATATATATATATATATATATATATATATATATTTTTTTTTTTTTTTTTTTTTTTTTTTTTTTTTTTTTGCCATTTGTGGTATTCAGCATACCACCAATGGACTCTGGAGCAGTGGAAATGTTTTTTAGGGTGATGAAGCATGTATCTGACAGTCTGATTAACAAATCTGGGTTTGGCGGATGCCAGAAGAAGGTTAAATGCTGGAATACAGTGTCAACTTTAAAGTTTGGTGAAGGAGGGATGATGATCTGGGGCTGATTTTCAGGGTTTGAGCCCCTTGGTTCCAAAGCGATCTCTGTAAAAATATGGTTTGACTAGTTTGGTGTGGAGAAATTCCAGTGGCCTTCACAAAGCCCTGACTTCAAACCCCACTGAACACATTGGAAATTAACTGGCAAATTGTAACGCTGGGGGAGGCAAGAGAGGCGGATGCACACACAGATGAGGTTTACGGGGTTTAATAAAGTCTATGGTGAGAAATAACAAGCAGAACACACAGCGAAACACAGGGGACTAAACACAACAACATTCACAACCACAATGTTGGACCAGGGCATGGGGCAAACAGGAAGGCTTAATACACATGATAACGAGAGGAAAACAGAAACAGCTGGTGAACACAACGCGACACAGGTGGAGGGCGGAGGCATGGAACACATTACAAAAAGGTAAACAAAGACCATGTGGACTAGACAGGACGTAAACAGGGGCACATGGACGGGCAGGCGTGACACAAATCGGCTATGCGCCAGGCCTTGGCTGTGCTCATTAATGCTCTTTTATAGACAAAGAAACTTGTCTATAAAAAGTATTGTTTAAAACCTTCCCAGATGGGTGGAGACAGAGGAAGAGGGGAAGGTACTTATCAAAGCCCATGGTTTTAAATGGTATGTCTAATAAGTCAGGTGTCCACATTCTTCTATCCATATAGTACATTTAGTCTTGTGAAATCATTCCACCTTAAAATATCAAGCCAGTTTATGATGCAATTATAAATCACACTAGACATACTGAATAACACAGAATAGAATTAAACTTATATTGTAGGTTCGGTGACTGAACTTTCTTTACTTATACTTATAAAAGCAGCAGCACAGACTGTGGTCTATATGATGTAAGATAAACATATCATAAGTAGGATAATTGTAGGATAAACAGCCAACAACAATAAATGTTGAGAAACACCACAGAACACAGTCACATCTGTTTAGTTTTCAACTTGTTTTACAGCAAGCTTTAAAACTAATCACTCATTACAACCACAAGCTAAACTCCATCTGTGAACTCAATTACACAGCTAACAAGAATCATACACGCTTTAACAGCAGTTAATAAAAGATACTCACTTTAGTCACAGACACAACAGCAAATTATAAACTAATAAAGTGCAGCTTCTCCAGAACGTGTGATCTTCATAAGGAACCAAGGTGAAGTGCCTTCCTCTCTAAGGCAGCCGTTTCTAAAATAATACTATAACGTTTAAGCACAGGCTTTAACATCTTATAAATATAACACTCACTTTTCAAGGAGGTTCCCAAGACCAGCTTTAGTACTTTTGAGGCCTTGGTCCCCATTTGCCTAGCCACTCCCTCCAGCCTGGAATAAAATCTGAGTACTCCAGAATGCTATCATTTGGAATGACAATTTTTAGTAAGATATTTGATGTACTTCTGATAGGACTGAACAATTAATTGTACTGTTACTGTGTCACAACTTTCAGTCACTCAATCTATTACACATCATATTCTGTGGTAGTTAATTGACTAATACCACTGCTCAGTTTTTATTGATTCATTCAATCACAAGTGTCCTATTCATGTTCTAACTGTCTATTTATTTGAATTAAATTTTGTTTATTAAATTTGAGTTTAATTCTTAAATGGAAAAAGTCATGTCCCTCATAGGCATGCAGTGAGAAGTTAAATCCCTTTATTTCGATGTAATTGTGCACAAAACACATATTTTTTGCAATTAGGATCTTGTGTGTATGTTAATGAGACATACTTTACCTTGTGTGCAACTGTTCAAAGCTGGGTATATAGGATAGCATTTTTGAGTTATGCCTAAAATGATCTTAGGAACATAATTACTGTAATGCATTGCTGGATAAATGACATAGTTTCTCAAAGAAGCCTCATTTAGTGCAGAATTCAGAAGGTAGAGTTCTTACTAGAAGCAGAAAATGTATCATCAACTCTATTTGATCTACACAGCCTTGACTGCCGGTTAATTTCTGCATTCATTATACTGTACTACTCCTGAGCAATAAAGCTTTAATTGGTCTTGCCCCGCAGTAGCTGAATGAACACATCAACTACTATAATCTGCTTACTTTGATCACAAAGTGCAGGCTTTATCTGGATCTAGAGCTATAGGGAGTCAAGTATTTTTAACAAAAGCCCTCCCACGTTGGGAAGAACCTTCCAACAAGCAATCAGTCTCAACTGCTCAGGTATTTTTGGGGTGGGCATTTATACTAGTGTGATGTATTACTTTAAGAGTTATCCTGAACTGGGCTCCTGTAGTTGCATCCATGTTATTTTTATTGCTCTGTAGCCCATTTGCATCATCTGCTGTTTTGATTATTAATCTGTAATACATTCAAATGAGCTTTCATTTGAAATTTAACCATCTCCTCCCTCAACAAATCCTAACAGGCCGCATATCTAACATACAGTAAACAACTAGTCGTACGGGAGCTTTTAGAGCTGAATATATTCCACCATAACCAATAGCCCTTAAAACATTGAACAGAATTTTGTACTGTTTAACACCAGCTGAACTTTGCTTTTACTAAAGCTCTTTATTAATTAATACTGTTTATGTGAATTTCATCTTATATTTCTCTTACCTCTTCACTATCCAGTGCAATGCCATGGTTCCCTTTTGAAGAGGTTCATCTCAAGATTTTCTTTTATATTATTATGTGACAGTCCTCCATGCTACAGCCATTCTCAGCTTATTTAATATGGACCTGGTATTTAAAGGAAAAGTAAGATTTCTGTTGTATAAAGTATTAAACTAATAATACAAACAGAGCTCAAGGAATATAGACCTGTTTATAACCTGCGCCTGTCCACACTGACACCAAACACAGCACCCTGATTTAAAACACAGATAACACACACCACACACACACACACACACACACACACACACACACACACAGACACACACACACACACACAAAGTGGGATGCTACAATATCTACAATGCACTATCAATGAACAACAGTATGAAACAACAATAGCTTAGTGGGATATTTTAAGGCTAAGTTCTCACAGTACACCACCAAAGTTGGTGTGTGTTATGACCAACATTAGAAAAACACTGGCTCCTTTGTCCAAGAAACAAACATTCCATTATCCCATTACCTGCAGCTTTTCTACATTTGTATCCTACAGTTCTATCGACACAGCAATATCAGCACAGCACCTCAATCCCCTCGACCAGTGAGCGTCCTCTCCTCATGTCCCCTCCTTGGTAAGTAGAATACTCAACCAGTAACAGCTAAGTTGTGTGATCCCTAATATTTTAAACTTCCAAAAAAACGGTGGATATTGTGAGATGCCAAATCTTTTATAGTCTGGTTGGAGTTTAAAAGTTGTGTAGTGTATCAAAGCTTATCCTAGCCAGCTGGAATGAGTCAGAGCACTGAGTAAATCATTACGGTGAATATTCAGTTCCTTAAAAGTTTGAGTGCCTTAAAACTCTCTGTCCAATGTCTTATCAGAGCAAGTTTTTAAGCAGACACCTTTTTTCTTTCCAACTTCTACTTTACCACCTGTTTTATGTTTTTTCCCCTCCATGTAGGTATTATTATTATTACTCTTATTATTATTATTTGACCAAACTAAAGCAACCCTTACATGTCTTTGCATTCGCACATTGTTGCTTCTATATTTGTGTTTAGTACTAATTTAACTTGGTGTTTGGTTTCTTTTTAATAAAAGCAACTAAACCTGCAAACGAACCTATCTGTTGTTTACCATTACCCCCAACACCAGAACTATAATGCAGGTAAACTGCCTAATAACACTAGCTACACACCTAAAATAAGAGATGCAGCTCTCAACGTGAGGAAATATACTCATTTAGAATTACATGGTGGAGTAACACCTAGGACAAAAAACACACACACACACTCATGCAGACGTAAGCACACCTTGCTTAACTGCGGAGGGATTCTTTAAAGCTAATTTGTTTTATTATATATATCTTCTTTAAATGACTGATGGTAGCAAACAGGTATATGTGTGACAGGAGAGATAGAAGGAAAGACAGAGATACAAACACAAAAACATACAACAACACACACTTACACAGATAACAGTTTATCTGCATTTTGTGTCATTTCACCTGTACTTGATTCTGATAATGTGTTTGTGTATGTTAAGCCAATCTGCTTGTGTTCTTAACTGCTGTCCTTGTTCTGACGACAGTTTCTGGTAGGTTCTCTGGCTCACACATATTACACTGTAATTATCAGCCCTAGAGCAGCTCTCTGTTGCCATGGGTCCCGTGGGAGAACATTAGCACTGAAAGGTTCATCAATAAGGGCCTGTATCCTCAGTACATGCAGGCAAATTTCAAACCCATTAAAAAAATATATAATAAATGACATTAAACTCAACGCTAACCGCAGAAAGCATTTCACTTCCACTTTTTGTTTACAGAAGAGCAGCTCAGCAAACAGTCACCGTAAATGAAACTGCATGTTTTCATGCCAAAGTCTATCTGATAAATGAAGACAGAAAGCTAAAGCTAACTAATGATGGCATATCTAGGCTAATTCTGATTAACATGCAAGAGTGGCACATGAGACATTCATGCAAACACAAGCACACATTGGTAAATGGCTAACTCGCTGTATTAGAAAGTGCATCCTGGGCCAAATTCACTTTAATACACTGAAGATGCTCTGGTTCTATAGCGTATTGCTGTTTTTTATTTGAAGGGGAACCCCACTGAAAAAAAATAATTGTTGAATCCTGCGCCATACAAGCTCTGTTTTTTAAGGGTTTCTCGCTGACCTCGCTTTATGATTTAAAAACAAGGAGTGGATAGAAATATCCAATGGGAATTCTGTTTGTGAGGTAATTAGCTAGATAGTTGGTTCCTTGAGAAGTGTGTAAGGTAGGCTATGTAAACTGTGTGTGTTTCTCAATATCAATAACATGAAGAACCTACATTAATTACAAGTTACGGTGCAGGAACAAACTCGCGAGGACACGAGAATGGACAGCGCTCATACAGGAATTTGAGATGAATGTAGATGAATGTGGATGAATCCCCAAGTAAAATCTGATAACACTGCTTTTTTCTGATAAAATAACTGTGATGTGACTGTGACAGCAGCTAGTTTAAATGCAGGTTAAACTGTTTCTACACTCCTGGATTTCAAGGATAAATTAATATAACTGCAGCATATGGGGCAATCTGAGCAAAAGTAGGAAGAATGAAGAGAGAAGGTGTTGCTATAGCTGATGCAGGCTGAGGAAAGACTACCTGCATTGTATAATTTGGTATTACAGTGTCGAGTTACATTATTATGACCTCTTCCTACTTCCAACGACAGCATTGTGTAGGTGGCAGGAGTTATGGTCTGGAGAATGTTTTCGTGGATTTCTCTGGGAACACTCATCAAAGTGGAAGGCACTCTCAACCTATTTGCGTATGACTCCATATTTTCTGATCACGCACACCCATACATGCTGATTGTCTGCCCTGGTGGTGGATGAGATCTTATAGTAAGACAATTCAACACGTCACGCGGCTAGAAATGTGCGACATTGGTTGGAAGAGCCTGACGAAGACTTCCAAGTACTACACTGGACCCCTAATTGCCCAGACTTGAACCCAATTGAGCATCTGTGGAATCACCTCGATCGTTGTGTTCGCTTATGGATCCTCCACAATGAACCCACCTGCAGCTGTGGGATGCACTGCAGTCAGCATGGCTCCAGATACCTGTGACAATCTATCAGGACCTTATTGAGTCTCCCAGTCTATCTATTTGCTGTCCATGCCACACATGACTGTTACTCTGGATATGAGCTGGTGGTCATAATAATAATAATACTCAACTTTGTACTTGTACCAAATGCTTAGGTAATGTCAATTTATTGCCCAATTTCTTTCTACTATAGATTTAAAGAGCATTTTACCTGTCTGTATACTTCTGTATACCACTATATACCACAGTGAACGCTGGGTATTTCTGTCCACAAGTCACCAGCCAATGCATCCTCAGTTTTCAGGGTCAACACATCCAGGTACTTTTTTAAAACTCCTTAGTTTATTTGCTCTTGAGTACTGGAATGCAACTTAGGCAGTGGAAGATGACTCAAATCAAAAACACAAGGAAGCATGAGCACACAAGAATGCAATAGCTGCTTTGTCTGGCGTAAGCTTCAGGTTTAGAACGAGATCTCTGGTGTACCGACCTTGTGTTTTTGTTGTTCATGTAAGCTGTGGAGCCCTTTACTTACCAGGCTTGCAGAGAAAAGTAACAATGGTTCATCAGCTATCATGTAACAGATGGAGTAGTTTGCTACATGAATGGTTTGAACATGGCAAATCATGATAGTATTGTTATATTCAGCATTTTAAAGTATTATATAGCTGATGTTTGTCAATAATTTAATCTACAACCTTTTAAGGAAATTGTATGTTACATTAGAGGCTCCAAATAACAAGGCCAGTCATTTTACAAAGAATATTGGAAAAGCAAACATTTATGTTAAGGTTGGATTGTGAGTGTGCCCTCTAAGTGTGGGGTTACACAACCATTAATCATGGCTACATGGTGAGTCTTCTGGTTATTGAACTTGTTCGGCACAGGGCTAATTGCAGCAGCAACTGTTTATGTGACAGCCTGAAATGACAGCTTGAAGGCCTATTATTTGAAATAGGGTCAGCATGCATGACCAGTCCAGATCTGCCAATAAGTCTGCACTCTTAAGAAGAAAAGCGCTAAAAGGGCTCTTTGGAACAATACAACAGAATGACCACCTTGGTTCCATATAACAGCAATCATCAAACTAGTCCTCAGAGCCTCCAAACAGTTCACATTCTTCTTCTATGTGCTGCAATATGTGTTCACCTGGAGAAAAGATGTGGATAGGAAGAGGGGCACTAAGGGGGCTGGTGTAAGAACCATAGTTCTCAAGAATGTTCAATTGAAAGGAGGTGTACATTCATAGCTGTCAAATCTCAAGGTTCACTGTTTTTTATTTTGTTTTGCTTTTCTTAGTTGTCACATTCTCAAAATAAAGTTGCACTACACTCATGGATTTGATCAAATTCTATAGACTTACCAGCAACCACCTCCATGTTGCTATTAGGTTAAGTTCACAGGTTTGTAAGTGACATGTGGATAAGGATGAACCATATTTTGACGTCCGGATAATAGCTTGTGCAGAGGCTCATGGGTAGCACTGGATATGTTAGCATCAAGTCGGTGGTTGATGGTGGTTAACCCACTACTAGTGTAGTGGGTTACACTGCTGCCCTTCATGCATAAGACTGGGGTTGGAGTCTCTACCTGGGCACCCACCTTACACAAAACCAATAATAGTCTTTGGGCAAGATTCTGGATAAGAGCATCTGCCAAATGCTATGAATGTAAGTATATTTTTGGACTTTGTTGTACTGAACTGTGGAGCGGAATAGTGGATCTCTGTGTTCTCCATGTTCAGGAAATGGCTGTCGATGACCTGCCTGCTGTCTCGACTGTTTCAGCAACGCTGGCGGCTGAGCTCTGTAAAGAGAATTTGCCTAAAGTGCTATGTCTTCTTATTTGCCAAGGTGTTACTATATGTTACATGTGCATATATACTGTGAACCATACATTGTAGCCTAAAACCATTTATGAACCACAGAAGTACAAAATGAAGAAGAGAATTCAATTATTATAAATTATTATAAACCAACAGCAGGGCATTACGTAGTACCTCTATCCAGGCACAGATTTTAAGTATCTTGCAGGTAAGAGCGTTTATCAAACAACGATTTTGATAGTGCATAATGGGTATGGCGCAAAAAGGATCTAAAAATCAAAACAGGATGTAACCTATTAGGTGTGACAGTGCAGGCATTGTGACTCAGAGGGAATTTGACAACTGTTGAAGATGCACTTCTAAAATGAAGAATAAAGAATTGATGTGAGTACATCTGCAGAGTGCTGTGAGTCAAGCAGGTGACTCACTCTAAATTACTGCATTGCCGGGAGTAAAAAAAAAAAAAAAAAAAAGGATTTCCTTACAGAGTTTAATATGCATACATTGTCATGAAGAACTAGAAAGAATGAATTCATGAAACATGCTTTCAGTTATTATCTGAATTTCTCTAATGAGCACTTTGGTGGTTTGTAATGATGCTATATTGCTAAAATGCTGATGTTCTGATCTTTCCTCTAATGGGTAATGGCTCTGGAGCGTGAGTGACATGGTCTCGGAGAGGAATCATTTGGACTGTCGAGTTTAGGAAGCTTTCATGCATCCGAATGAGAGAAAGCTCTGAGCTCACGTATTGCCACTGATGATGTGTAGAAAAGGAACTTGAGCGCCCGCTCGGCCTGCTGTCCTTAAAGTGACATCCTCCTTCAGAGCTTCTTCAAAGCCCTGTGTGGGGCCTGAGGGAGGGAGCTGGCGTGTGGGATGACCCACATATTTCACTCTCCTCTTTTTATTCACTTTAGAGTATGCCTTATTTATTCTTTCCACTGGTTCAGGCAAGGAGACGAGGCAGATCCATGTCCATCTCTCCCCTCTCTCTCTCTTTCTTTTTCTCTCTCTCTAACTTGCACCATAACAGATCGCTTTATTGTAAGTGCTGAAATAGGAGTTTATTGGCAGTATTAGACCCTTTCAGTGCACATTTATTACATGGAACGGAGCAGCGGCACATGGAACACTTAGTACAAGCATGTTAGGAGTCATAGCTCTCAGTCTGCCAGATCTCTGAGCACTGTGGTACACTTATCTTCACAGGAGAGGAAAGGAAAGTCGATCCCACGTTCTAAATCCAATTATCAAACCTCATTATGTGTGTATACAGAAACCACATGAGTGTTTCACATCAGTTTGCTGCTATATAAAAATAAATTGTCACTATTTAAAACTAGAGATGGCACCAGTCTGATACTAGCTATCAGTATCTGGATATGTGGAATGAATCCCTCTAACAATCCTCTTTCAAAGAGCAATCACTCACACCCACGCACTCACATGTAATGTACCCAAACTTTTCCACAAGGCTGCATCATAGTCCATTGTTAAGACTACTACACTGGTAAGAGACCTCACACTCTGTCCAATAACCCTTTTTTTTTGATACCTAAGAAATTCTAGCAAACCAAAAATAATTGACTAAACTTCACAAAAGCTGGTTAACTCAGCACTACAAAGGCCTCCAAATAACATCAAATATCACCTTCAAATACCTGAATTAATGTAAGAGTACTCTACTTCCTAAAGAAAATGAAAAAAGCACTGGTGTATCATGATAACTACTGACACAACAATCATAATAGCCTAACCACTGATTGTGTTTACATTAACATGTTTACATGCACTTTAGTAAACAGATAAGTCTATGTGAGTCTGGCAATAATGTGCAATGATTCACAAGACTCAGAGATAAAGGTAAGATCCATAAGCAGGCTGTTTATTGAGAACAACAGTGAAATGTTATGAGCAGAGTACTGGGCAGTGCGGAGGGGTGGTTAAAGCAGCTCCGCCTATGGAGCTTAATTCCAGGAGATAAAAAGCAGAGATAGAGCAGAAACCCTAACAAAAAGGCAGAGTTAGTTAGCTTGTGAGTAACGAGACATAGAACCACCCTGCCCAGCCCGGGCTCGGTGTGGCCCAACTGGCTGACACTGAGCGTGGTGCAGCCGGGTAGACTAGCCCCAAATAAGGGGTAGCTGCTGTGTGTTCTAGGCTACTAATATTCTGGGGACAGGGACCTCTGGTGGCGCTGAGCAGGAGTGCTTACATGATGTATTTCTTTGTATTTCTGCTTAATATGAATTCAGTGAGATAAACTTGCCAATAAATTCTAAGAAGACCATGTGATGTAAACATACATACATCATCTAAAACATGAAGAACTCAAGCAAGTAGTTGGATTAAGTGTTACTCCAAAAGTGTTTTAAATGCTGCTTGCTTATTTCCAAAACAATGGCTAGTTAAAAAAAAAAAACAGGTTAAAGTATGAAATTCTGAGAAAGAGCAGCGGAATTCAATTCAACTATATAAATGTTCTAGGCATTGATGCAATCCAAGAAATCAGAGTATGCTGCCTACATGAAAAATCAGATAACTGTAGTGTGTCAGATCAGTATCAGCTGCAAAGATTTCAATATCAATATCAGTGTAGAACAACAAGCTATCATTCGGTCTCAATTCATAACAGGCTGAACAATGTTACTCTCATAGAGCATTTCAGTCAAGAGCCTCGAGCAAAACTACACATTTCTTCAATCAACACATTCTCAAAGGAGAGGAAAACTTGCTTTCAACAGTCATTATATCACATAATCAACAACCCTAAAAAAATACTGTTGACTAGTCGACAAAATAACAACTGTTAACATAGCACAAACATCCAGAGCCAGAACTGTCTGAAAGAGCATCCAATCAGTAGTGCCCTTAGTCGAATTTTAACCAGAGACTGATAAAAAGCGTGACGTAGGAAGAACATTTGCGGTGAAATTATTTGAGGTTTATTTGTTTTTTAGTTACGGGTTATGGATCGTTTTCTGAAACTGTGTGGATTACTAAATAAAGCACTACTGCTAGTTTAGTATCCTACATATACTTAGTCTACAGTCTATAACAGAACAGGAGCTGCTATCCCACATAGCACTTAATACAAACAGATACATTTTAATATAATTCAACTGAGAAAAACAAGCGTGTTGCCTGTTTTGAGATCCTTTTAGACTCATTTTAAGCATTTCTTTCAACAGGGGCTGAAACAGCTTAGCCAGCTGCAGCAGAGCTAATATACCAACACAAGGGTTTTTTTCCTGATTCCCAATAAAGGGGGATACAGTGAATCACAGGCACTAAGATGTGCTATTGCTGTCCCAAGAAACAACCTCCACTTCCTGGCTTGAGGCAGAGGTTAAAAACATCCCCCCTTTTACACAATTTCTACACCAATTCTAAACATACACAGATCAAGCTGTTTCAAATTAAACTGAGAACTACACTACTCGAATGGGGACACGTTTCTCCTGCTTGGTTGAAAATGCAAATGTCAGGCACATTAATGAAACTGAATAACACTTAAAAACAATCCAATGCATGAAATAAAGGCAATGATACTGAGAGCATCTCACCCTATTAGTCTTTATTTTTAGCACTTTTTTTCTATTAATTGTGTTTTCTTGCTCGGAGGACACATCATTGCAAACTAGATTTAGCACAGCACTAGATTTAGCACCGCAGTTGCTAAGCAATGGTGACAGGAACTTCTTGGCCAGACACCCCTCTGAATTATAATCATTTGTGGAGAAACCAATCGATATCCATGATCATCAACATGCCCATATTATCTGAGAGCTATAGTGTCTATAAATAAATAAATAAATACAACACACTTGAATTTCATGAGGAAATTATGTGACTTGCCAACATCGATACCATACGATCCCTGCTCTTGCTGTTTAATGAATGTGGAAAATTCTAACAAAATGCCCACCTCTGTTAAATTAGATCTTTTAACTTCTCAAATGTGAGAATCTTTCTCTATTGCTTTGTGTTGCTTTTGATTTTATGTAGTTAATAGACTGCTGGCTAATACGTTATTAATTTAGACAACTGAATGGGTCATTAAAACATAATTTTGAGAAATTAATAGGCAATTTAATGCACTTTAAGGCATACCTACAGACATCCCTTAACCCTTAATGCTAAGGCTAAAGTACAATAACATCTGTTTCTTCAGTTTATGGACACCTCTCCATTAATAAGTCTTTTGTTGCATTATTTTTGTAAGGAACATTTGTTGATTTTGTTGTGTTTGTGTATTTCCACTAGTTCGTACAAGCTCAGTGGAATATGTTCACACTTCAGTCTCCTATTTTTTTTTTTTAAATAATATATAAAATGCTTCTCGGGCACATTTTTAAAGTAAATAGTAAAAAAACAGCAATTGTTTTATATTAACAACTTTAGGCAGCATAGGGTTAAAACACTTTATCCTGTAATATGTATCACTCCATTCAGTATGTATGCATCAGTTCTGCTAGTCTGTTTCTCCAATTACTTCTTAGGGGTCTGTCCATATTATGTCTCTGTTCCAGCTCTCGATATAGCTATACCATGTATATAATGCTTAAAGAGCTTGTTTCAGGCATGTTAGGAACTGGGATTGAGTGCTGTAAAATTACATTAATTACAAATTACAAAATCACTGGATACTAGTATACTGTCTACAACTGTCTCCTGCATCACAAGCTCAAGTGTGATCTGTCTGTATTCTACATGTGTACATAACTATAAATATATTGCATATATATTGATATGTTGCAACTTAATGCAATATATATATATATATATATATATATATATATATATATATATATATATATATATATATATATATATATATATATATATATATATATATCATCGCTATCCAATGAAAAACTAATATCTCCAAAATGGCAACTTAATAGGAGAGGCCACTTACAATGTACATTAATGGAACCCGATTAAACTATTAAGCTATTTTGGACCATTTCTGTTGGTCCATGCATTATAAAGTTATGTTGTACATTATATAATGTAAATAGCAGCTGTTGTGTTCAAACAATGCAGAAAAAGAAAAAATGTCAAAAAAGTAGATACATGTTTTTCTTTGGACAGCGATGATTTACTGAAGACACAAACAAAAGCACAGACTATTTTAAGTCTGCATTTGAATGTAATTTGCTATAATATTACTGGTAATAAGTAACAGGTACACTTCCGGATTTTTCCTATTATTTCATTTAAGCTGCTTTTATTATTGAGTACACAGTAGCTCCCCATTCAGTTACATTTAGAGAAAAAACATCATAAAAAACATGCTAACTCCTGATTACCATGATTTTTATCTCAAATTATATCTTTTTAAAGCAAATTTAGAGCCCGAGCTGAACTTTTAGAGATGAAGGCAGAGTCTAGTGCGTCCCTCTCTTTCACTTTGATGTGAAGTTCTTAGTGAGCAGGTCGGGCAGTGGCGATTCAGCACCTGAGGCTGGCATCCATTTGTTATTCCGTCTGATGTTCCATTCATTATAGACTGAGGCTGACCAAAGCAGAGCACAGACTTTTCACATCCGCCTGTGTCGCTCTTCATTGTCCCTCACTGACATTGGGTGAGCCTCACTTTAGTAGAGTGCAATGATATTCATTTTCTTTCTTCCACCTTTGTTTTATCCAGAGGGACTTTTCTTTTTCAGAAAACCGCCTCGGCCCTCCAAGCCCATTACACATCAAACACATTCACAATGAATCAAGCCGAATGGAAGCCGCGCCTTCATCTCTGAGAGAAGACGACTGATACATTGGCAGAGGAGCGGTCAGTCAGGGTGGAGGAGATCTTGTCTGGGGAGCTCTGTACTGTGAAGTATTCACACTGAAATTAGTTAACATGTTTTTTCGAGGCAAGGCTTTTTGGTGAGATGCTTAGATGCTAGACATGTTGAACACATGTGACACACAAATGCCTGTTTTGGTGACTGTAGTTACCTGTCCAACCAACTTCTTCCATCCACTGACTACCCATTCCCCTAAGTCTCCTACACTGTGACATCATTACTTGAAAAGTATCTTAAAACACATCATTAAAGCATCTTAAACAGGACAAACTACGAAAAACTCACCTTTTCAGTCCTTGTGCACATACATCTCGGGAACTGGAGCGTCAACCAACACAAAGTGTGAAATAAGACAACGCAATCAGTTTTCTGTGGGCTGTTCAGATCAGAAAACATGAGATTTAACAAGCCATTCAGATTTGGTTCCCTTTCGTACGTCAAGTGGGGCCTTATTAGAATAAAACCACCCTCATCTAAGTACCTCAGCCCATTGCTTCACAGCTGGGATGGGATGCCATTTTTTCTTTCAAGCACTTAGCATTATGTGGGAAGTGAGAGCTAAGCACCAGAACGGCTCTGCTGGTGGCTGTCCCTGAGTGGATAAAGGTTATTTTATGGGGGTCTGTCCCTGCGCCACAGTATTGTTGACTCTTCCCTGTTTGTAGTGTAACCAGTGTAACTGCCACCCATTGAAGGGTGGGATTTTCTACATAAACAGAAGTCATGTCCAGCGTTGTGACCTTTCCCATTAATATTTCAAACAGCAGCCAGACTCTTTATTGATAACGTTTACTGATGATGTTGACCACTGTAAAATATCACTGATGTGCCTGACTGACCCCAACAATGCATTTCTACATTTCCATTCACGCTTCACCCCCCATATTCCCCCTACACTAAATATCAATTGTATTTATGAAGCACAGTTCCAATCTATGTGTTTCTTTGCACTGCATACACTTAATCGTGGTTTTCAGTAATAGGAAGTTGAATAACAAGGACTCTATCAATGCTAATTACACTATTAACAAGTGTTAACTGCTACATTGACACACTATGTGTTATGACTCTAACACAAAGTCCAGATGTTGGCAAACATTGCTAAACATATAGATGAAGCAAACTTCTACAGTTTTACTTTCGCACTGCGTTCCAACAAGTGACCTATATTCCTACATAATGCTCCAGAAGTACGTCTGCAGAGCTGTAGTCAGTGTGACTAGACTGCACTTCTTCCGTATGCTAATGTATGCTGTTATAATTGAGGCATTCAATTCTCAGATATGCATCAAGTTATTCAGGGGCATCCAAAAGGAAGCCAGAGCAATAAAACACACATTCTTCAATGCCAAACCACCAGGTGGACCTTTACACACATTGCAGTTTCATTGCTTTTCTATTTGTTTACTATTATGCAAGTTCTAGACAGTGCTTATGTTGTCCCAAGGGTCTGAAAATATAATTATGTAGCAAACTGTCTGAGATGGTCTGTAATAAAGGAGTAACAGTATGCTGGAGGAATATCTTACAATGCGGCATTGTCCTGATTCACCCTACACAGTTCTCAAAGTAAGGCCTTGGATAAAGTTATACACTGATTAGCCATAGCATTAAAACCTTATATCTACATGCCTTGTTCATTTGATCAGCTCCACTTATCACAGAGATGCACTCTGTAATTCTACATGATAAAAAATTAGTTTTATTGTAAGCAGTTAATTAGAGTGATGTATCTGCACATCAAAAGAAGAATTTATAATAAGTACTAATAAGCTATTCTAATTAAATAAAACAATAGTCATATCGTCTCACAAACAACTGCAAACATTAGAGAATTACAGGCAATTATAGGGAACGCTGAAGAGATTACTACACCCTTTTTGTTGTGTTTATTGTAAAATTAGATGAAATATAATTGTGGGTCATATATACACCTGGTTGTCATTTTCGCTTCATTGAACACACATAATTTGACATCTATAAAAGACAAATATGATTTACTCAGGAACACAAATGACTGCTTAAACTTATTTAAAAAAATGTATTTAAACAAATGTTAAACTGCTTAAATGTATTTAGCTGTATAATATACTTACTTATCTGTATAATATACGTACTTAGCTTGTAATATAGTTACATTATTGTATAAATGTAATGAATTGATTTTATTTATTTTGTGCTATTAATGCAAGCTGATTCTGTATATTGCAAAACAACAGATGCTGACTGAACGCTTCAACCACTAGGAAGTTGCTGCTTCAAGCAATTTCACACCTCAGATGGATCTAATCAGATGGATTATGGATATGGTAGAACAGTTTGACTGACTCTCTCTTGCTTTGATGACATTAATATTCAGTAAAGTAAAGATTCTGTTTATATATATATATGTGCCTTCTTAAATGCATCTGATCTGATTATAGAGGATAATGTTGGGCTTTTTCACAGGAATAAAGAATCTGTCATCAAGTAAATATTTAACCCATAATGAGATCAGGCTGGAATGCTTGCTGGTGTGAATGTTGGTGTAACAACTCAACCATAAGCTAAAATTGGTGGTGTTTGATAAAAAAAGTGACTTTCATTACCTTTAAGTTTGCGTTTTGGAGCAATTCAGTAGTTTGCATAATAAAAATACATGCCATAACTATATCCTGCATCATATTTTTTCATCGGTGTACCAGGACTGCCTCACAGCAAGACGGTTCGGGTTGGATTCCCGGTCCGGGCTGTTCTGTGTGGAGTGTGTATGTTCTCCCCGTGCTTGAGTGGGTTTCCTCCGGGTACTCCGGTTTCCCCACACACACATGCATGTCCAAACACATGCATGGTAGGTTGATCGCTCACTCTAAAATGGCCTGTGAGTTTAAGTGTGTGTTGGCCATGCGATGGACTGGTGACATGTCTGTGTTGTACCCTGCCTTCACCCGATGACACTGGAATTGGATCCAGCCCTGCCGAGACCCCAACTAGCGGGATAAAGTGGAAGATAATAGTTTAATGGATAATTATTAAATAGCTACATTTAATATGGAAATTTAACTGCAATATAAAAGGCCATCTTTATGATGAATACTGTATTGACAGACTCTGCATCTTTAATTTTTTGTTGTTTGTTTTAATGTCAAGCCATAACAATAACATGGAGAAAAAGTGAAAGGATTGTATTATGTTGGGGCTGAAGCAGGTCGCTTGTGCAAAGTGGTTATATAAAAAGAGCAGTCCAGTTCTCAGAGTCTAGAAAGGAGGCAGGGGTCAAAACAGGCAGGCATATTAATATACCACAAACCAAAAGCAGTGGTCATAACCAGGGAAAATAAAGGAAAGGAGAAATGGCTCAGGTGTCTGGTATAAAACACAGAAACTGTGCAATAAACAGGTCAAACAAAGAGATAAATTTAGCAGTCTTAATGAGTCTAATTACAGCTGCAGGTGTGAGTAGTAGAGGAGAGAGGGCGGAGCCAGGGAGAGTCCAAGTGGAGTCTTTCCAGAGTGGAGAAATAAAAATCTAATATGTACACCAACAATATTTTCACTAATGTCAAACACAAAAAACAAATGTGTTATAGATTGTAAATGCACTTTACACTTCAAATTGATTTTTACATACAGTTGTTATATTATCAACTATAATATTGGATTGTTATTATAAAGAGCACAGTTAAACACAGACTTAAATTCTGGTTTAAATTCTCATTCTCATTGGTGGCCAGTACCTTAAAGACTGACCATTTTCTGTATTGCATGCAATTTGCTCCCTACTGTCCTGTATAGCAAGCCTATGTATACAGCTTAGACAAGTAAATACAACAGGATATAAGAGTATTTAGTTGAGTGTTCAGCGTTCCTAATCCTCAATATGGAGAATCATTGACAGTATTTCCAAACTACCCCCAGCAACCCCCACCCTCATTCAGAGAGCTACCATTATCTTAATAACAGCATTACATGCCAAACTAGTTAACTGAAACAAACACCATCATGCTTGAAATAACATGTGGACGCATCTGGTGTTAGCATAACAAGTTACAATAAAGAAGACTTGCATAAAATGAACTGTAAGTAAATAAATAAAAGCTAATTAGCAGACAGTAACAGAATCTTAATGAACGCTTGGAAGCTCCAACTCCAGTGCTACAGTATTCAGAGACGGGCTGCTCAAGCCTGCCGAAATGAATGTTTATTGATATGTTTTGCAAAACTAATCACTGTAAAAGCTGATATTTTAACTCCATTGGCAAGAAGCCCGAACAATGTTTGCGGCAATCTGCTGTATTTCAGGAACTGAGCATAAATCTACGTGATTTTCTCTATCAACTGCAACAATGATGGAAGCCGAGAGGCAGAATGCAAGCGTGAGTTGATTTTAAAGCCCAGGTCGACACGGCCTATAAAACGCCAACAGTTGTCTGAACAGCAGAGTTTCTCACCTTCTGCACATGCAGACTGAAGACCCATCTTATTGCAGAGCCTTTAAAAAAGGTTTGCATTGCACTTGTGCTATTGTATATCTTTATAATCCGATCAGCTATAACATTAAAACCACCTCCTTGTATTTACACACATTGTCTGTTTTATCAGCTCCACTTACCATATAGGGGCAAAGTTTGGTCAATCTGATTTGCTGCATACATTTTTTATCCCCTTTCACCCTGTTCTTTAATGGTCAGGACCCCTACAGGACCACCACAGAGCAGGTACTATTTGGGTGGTGTCTAACAGAGTGGACAGTGAATGGACACAGTTTTCAAAAACTCCAGCAGCACTGATGTATCTGAATCTCTCGTACCAGCAAAACACACACTAACACAACACCACCACATCAGTGTCACTGCAGTGCTGAGAATGACCCATAAAATCTGCTCTGTGGTGGTTTGTGGTGGGCCTGATCATTAAAGAACAGGCTAAAAGGTGACTGATAAAGTATACAGAGAAACAGATGGACTACAGTATGTACTTGTAGAACTACAAAGTGCTCCTGTGTTACAAGGCGGGGCGGGTTAATATTACTGTTATGGGTGTAACTGTTAATGGTCTATTTGTTTTAGCTTGGATACATTTCCTGAGCGGACAATGCTGTAAAAATATTAGTGTAAAAAATGTAAAGCACTGACAATGAAAATAAAAGCCTTACAACGGAAACCAAACCGAGGAGTGTAAATCCAGGGAACACATGCAAACCACAAGAAATAGGAACGAGATATCTGTGGAGTTCAGTACCTCTAAAAGCTATTACATAAAACATGGTTATAAATAGACTGCCTGATGCCTTACACATTGTTTTATATAACTTTGAGAGGTTTTGGCCTAAATTGTATTTTTAGAACACTCGAGTGATACTTGCAGTAGTTCACGAAGAAGGCTTATTTTACTTCTATAGTACCATCATAAGCATTACATAGAACCACTCAGAAGCGTAAATACACTAATAGATTTGGGTAAGATATTTAAATATATTTGTAGACATCAAAACCTGTGATATCTCCAACATGCACCATTACACATCAAAACACCTCTACATGACATTGTTTATATCTCAACCATTGAATTATGAATTTTGAAAAATATTGTTGGAATTCTCCTTTAAGCTTCAGAGAGTTCATAGCCTTGTGTGCTGGCTTATGGGTGCTTGCCATCATGTCAGGCCTACTTTTCTTTATGTTCTTCTTTTACAGGCATTGTCACTGACAATGTCAATGTGTTGTGTTGCTGGATTGACTCAAGGCCTGTTTCCATTCATAGTGATGAGAAGCTGTTGAATCCACACTGCCAACATCTGAAGTCTTACAGCCCCATGTGCATTAGAGACGGTGCAGATTGCCACTCGAACCTGCAGATGGTGTCAGGTTGGCGTCTCAGTGTGAGTCTCTCCCTCAGCGTGATACGTGTTCTCCACAGGCACCGCTGACAGCCATACTCTGTGCCATGCTAGCCGCGCTAAATCAGATTAGCGCTCCGGATCACAGAATGCTAGCTCCTTCACGGCGGAAGCACCTGTCGTGTCTCCCTAATGCTGCGAGACAGAACTAAATAAACACACTTACACTCACACATATGCAGTGTTCCAGAAAGATAAAGGCGGGCCTGGAGGCTGGATGGGCGGCTCGTGGGGGTTATCTACAGTAATTAATGAGAGTGGACTCCAGGGACACGCTGACTGCACACAGGACCAGGAACACATCTTAGAGCAACACACTCACACGCACTACACACAGAAACAGAAACATATCTCAGACCAGCTTGAGTGATTTTGTTCATGCAAGTCCATTCGTTTTCATGCACTGAAAAGAAGTGATGCATTGAATTGACTTGATTTTCTCATCAATTAAAACATTTTTTCAACAATTAATTTAAAATTTGCATACTTTGTCCTTTTATCAGCTCCACTTACCTCTGTAGTTCCATCAGTGGTCAAAACTCTCTCAGGACCACCACAGAGCAGACATTATTTGGGTTGTGGATCATTCTTAGCACTGCAGTGATAGTGAGAAGGGGCTGGTGTGTTAGTACACACCAGTAATAGTTAGTTAGGACTGGATCATACATAGCAGGGCTGGAGTCTGGAGTATTTGAACACTTTGCCCACACACCGTCCACTCTATTACACACTCCTACCTTACAGGTATAACATTAAAACCACCTCCTTGTATTTACACACATTGTCTGTTTTATCAGCTCCACTTACCACACTCCAACACCGGCCAAACTAGCAAAAAATGTTACTCTATTAACATCCAGGTCACAGGTAGTGATTCAGCCTGCTGATTGGTCTGATTGGTGGTTGAACTTTTACCAACACCAGTTTTGAAAAACTGTTTACTACTTGCGTTGATCACCAGCAAAGTCAAGCAGTCTAATGTCCCGTCCACATGTGTGCAGGAGACAAACGATGGCAAATACCATTTTCCATGAAACCACCGCAAGCACCAACATTTGTAGCTGAACGCTTCATCAAGAGTTCAGTTTTGCTGTTGACCACAGCGGCAGAACCGGACGCTTATTTTTTTGGGTAGCCATGTTGTTGTTGAAAACCAGATAAACACAGAATTATATATCAAAAATAAAAGAGTTCAGAACGTCCTCCTGTCTTTCTCCACCCTGAATTAATCTACACTGATAAAGCTCTTCTCTGATAATCATCCAGTTTCACTGGTAATGCTGTCACCACGCCAATGTTTGCATAGATTCCTGCCATCAACCACATACCACCATGAGGTGTGGAATAACATTTTTATTTTTCAAAAAACATGTGAACGCAGCAAAACAAAACAAAATCCTTGAACAGTGAAAACAGCCGCTTTCTCCTCATATGTACTGACTAAATGCTAGTTTTCTGTAGACAAGCCTTTTTTTACACATTCAGGTGTTTTTGTTGTTAGTACGTGATCACAGACCCAGTATGCTGCATCTGGTCATCAGTTTTATTCCAGTAGGCTGGTCTGAGCTGTAGGAAGAGGGAAGCTCCTCGCTCTGGCAGCGTCTGCTAACACTACCTGAGCTGCAGCAGTTGTGGAGACCACTGCTTGGTGGTACTACAGGTGGTTGTGCCGCAGTTTTAGTTTCTGCCAACAAACAACTCCATAGAATCCACCAAAAATGAACACACAAATCCTCCCAAACCAGCCAATCCTGACATCACAACGTGATTATCATTATAACTGAGGCTCAAGGTTTTCTTAAAACTGTTAAATATTTGTATTCTGGTCAATCTCTGCGTGGGCCTCTAGACTGCAGCCCGGGGCGTTTATCTGCCTCTGATTGCATGACTCATGGTATCGTCACACTCTTTCGTTCTTTTGTTGTTTGTTCATCCATCTGTCTGCACATCTGTTGATCTGTTCATTTGTGTGTGCCATTAGTATACTTCTTTTAAACTGAAAAGAAGTGAGTATGCATTTAGTTTACTTTTTATGTACTTCTCAGTGATACACTAAACACAGTTATACTGACAAGTATAAATTTGATGTAGTTTTGAGATCTACTTAAGAAAAGTATGCCTTGCACAAAAACACATCCAGTACAATATTTGTTTGGAAATTTTGATTCATAAGGATGTATTAAGAATATAATTATGTTTCTGAATCAGAGTATGTCTTGTTTATTTTTGTGTGTGTCCACTGGTGAGTAAGTAAAAGTTGTTAAATTTTAAGTATAACCTAAACCTAGTCCCATACTAAAGTGCAAAAATAATATATAAGCAGTAAATTATGAGTATTATGTTTTAGGTTCACATAAATAAAACTTCCAAGTATACTTTTAGTTTTTTTAGTTTAAAAACATCTAAACTGGAGCCAATCCCAGCGCCATTGAGCGAAGGCAGGGTACACCATGGACAGTTCACCAGTCCATCGCATGGCTAACATTCACTCTCTTAGGTTTACTGAGAATATGTAATACTTTCAATAAACTAAAAGTGGGACAGCAGTATATGAGTTTTAACTGAAGGGTAGCTTGGTGGTACACTGGGCACTGCAGCAAGAAGGGTCTGGGTTCGATTCGCAGCTGCAGTGATCACATTCCTCCTTGGGTGGAGATTGTATGGTCTCCCAGTGTCTGTGTGGGTTTCCTGCAGCACTCAAGGGATATGCAGTCAGGTGAACTGTGAGCATGTACATCCAACTGTGTGATTATCTTTTTTGAAGATGAATTAACAAACTAGTAAACTACCAGTGAACTCATATGTTTACTTTTAGTGTAGTTGCCGTGCAAAAGATGTAAACTAGTTGTGTACATGAAGTCTACTACTCTTACACTTGAAGTATACTTTTATAAACTGAAAAGAGGGCCAACTTAGTCACAAGAAGTATTAAAATAGTACATATACAAGTGTACTACTAGTTTAGTAGTAATTTTTTTAAATATTTTAATATTTTTTCTTAACATCTTTGTGTTCACTGGAGCTTTAACTGACTCTCTACTGAGTGCTTCAGTTTTCTGGAAGGCTTAACCATCCTCCTTTTTTACTAGTCTAGTCCTTCCTTACACACATTAAAGGCCACAGATAAGAAGTTTACATCACTGAATGAAGGAATACTCCTTTAAAATTTATTTCTGCAACGTATATAGTGTACCGTCAGTTACCACACAGAAAACATTTCTAATTAAAACCACTAGGCAGTTGCTGAATTCTGTTTGTAAATACTTGTGCATTTTTAGGGTTTCCACCCATACCTTACATTATTATGTCTCTTCTTGAATCAATACGGGACGTGATTAGTCTTGTGTATTCTTACTAATCATTAAGGCATACCATGTATGAATCTCAGAGGTGAAAACAACAAAATGACTGCATGTCATCAACGTTACCCAAGTTCCTGAAAATATATTTTTTTTCTTTAAATGTCTTCTGGCAATTCTTCCTGCAACAGGAAAGACTGTCAAAGTAAAGATCTGAATAAGTGACGGGACCCCTGTGGATCAGTCCTGTCCTTAAAGAATGAAAGGCAAACTGAACATTTGTCATTACAATTTTTTGGCTGCTCATGACAGACCCTCTGTCTGACCAGAAACAGCATACAGTGGGTAAAAACCATGGCTGCTAGATATGGTAGATATGACATGGTTGTTGTTTCAGTTATATTTTATGTTATGTGATATTCTAATTAGATATCTGATTGAATGATGAATGTCTGCCTGAACATTATTAACCAGTAGGTTACAGACAAATGAATCGAACTAGGTCTTAAAACCTCATTTAAAGTTTAGTTGATAATATCTTTGGGCGAATGGGTGGATAGCTTTTGGGTGTTCCTTATTTGTCCACACTGAAGGCAGCAAACCTACATATAGTTGTAGTTGTATGTAATAATAAATTGTTTTCTTTCTGATATAAAAACTGTGCCGCTTCAGTTTTGGCTAAAATAGACGAAAACTTCCTAAGGCCTGTATTTCTAGACTGTAACAGTTCTAATTTAAAGTGTGCATTATGCAGACATATTTATTCATGAAATTCAGCCACCACTCCTGCCCACTAAATTCTATTACGAGCGAGTTTCCATTGAAAGGGTTTATTTTCAATAAGCAGATATGTAATAAAAAAGTATTGTTTATGGTAATTTATGGAAAAGTACACTTGCAGCAGGTTGAAATGAAGTTGAAAAAGTGTTTGAGTATTCTTTATACTGAGGCTTAAAATAAAGGAATAAGCAGTGTGTTAATAGTCCTAACAACAGTCTAAACAAACTAAAACAGAGATGTGGATTGAAGCATGATCTTTCTCTCTCTCTCTCTCTCTCTCTCTCTCTATATATATATATATATATATATATATATATATATATATATATAGGGAGAGAGAGATATATATTTGCTTGTCTGCCTTTACATGCATAAAAACTTGAGTGACATCCCATTCTTAATCCATAGGGTTTGATATGATGCTGGGCCCACCCTTTGCAGTAAAAACAGCTTCAACTCTTCTGGGATGACTGGGAAGGTTTGTTGATGGGAAGTTTTCTTGAAATGTTCATTTAATTATATTGCAGAAAATTCATCTGCACACACAGCGCGCTGGATCACTGGACTGTGTTGCATTTGGCCCCAATTAAATGACCCATTAACAAACCTTTCAGACTGGGACCCTGGTGTCAATTAAACAAAACAGGATAGCACAGATGAGTTCAGCTAACAAAGTGAGGGGAAAAAAGCTTCCATCAACACCAAGTGCTGTACATGAGTGATATTAGTTCCATGTCTGGATGAAGTTAGTGGTAAAGGGCAGTGAACAAAGCTCGGCTTTTCTGTTAGCTCAGCTAGCTCTCTTTAAAGTGATGTCAGGCTTGAAATGCCAGGACCTCGTGCAGTCTGACAGTGACCCTTTCACTGATCAACACGGGCTTGGTGAGACATGTGTCTGTCTCCTCTCATGAATCCATCATTACAGTGCCAGCAACTGCCTCCCAAATGGTAATGACCAAAAACAGAGCTGTGGGCAAGGTTTTACACTCACTGGGCCTAATGCTATTAGATTTGAATGAAAAGTGAAATTCCAATTATATTTACATGTTTCCAGATTAGTGGTTTACATTCCTTTACTTACTGGCCATTTTTACATATTTTTATACACAAATATGCTTCTACATTTGTTTTTTTATAATACAGATGTTGTGTGGTTTACCCTGTATACATTTAAATAAAGACTGCCCTTATAGATGGGTACTGTTTCTGTTACTGTTTATATTGTCATTTGTTAGTTTACTGTTGTGATTTGATGCAAGTATAGCTAGATTTGGATGGATGGCATCATGGAGTAAAAGTATAGGGCTCAAGGTGACCTCCCCCCATTGGACTAGCTGATTTATGTGCCTTGTCTGCTGATGGTTCAATAAAGAACGCTTCTCATACCAGAAAATATGGCTTCTGCATCTTCTCTGCTGACGCCGCAATGTATTTGATACTTTTGACATTTTATTGAACTGAAGTCTATGTTTGATATTCTGTAAAAAGAATTTCAATGACTGGCAAATAGTTCTGTAGATAGTTTAGATGCTAAATAAATTAGTACATTTAGATGTATGTATTAGAAATATATATTTAACAGAAAATTACACAAAATCCACCACCACCACCACCCGCCCAAAAATTATAGCATTAAATATTTTGAGGTTTTATTGTGTTTCACCATTTTTGAAACTTGCTTTCAGTTTATTTTTAAAAATTTCAAAGGGATGGTCTTAGAATTTGGCTGCATTTTTCAATGTAAGGACACAATAAACAACCAAGTTAATTCTAATTGATGAAAAAAAATAAAAAAGTAATGTAAAAATAAATCTTTCATAAATGAAAAAATGTAAACATCATGAATGGACTTCAGTGGGGAAAAACTGTAAGATACAGCCCTTTTAAACCATTCAGGGATCTTCAAGGACTGCACTTTGAGAGCCTTGTTTCAGAACCCAACTATAAGAAAGGAATTTTATCCAGGAATGCATCAGAACACATGACATACTTCAAATATTGCAACAGAATGAAAGTAGTAAGAAAGTATTGTCGGGATTTCATAAATCCTCCACAGCCCATGTAGATAAGCATCTTCGATAAGTAGCAGGAACAGATTAAGGTTCTGTTGACTCTTCCATTGCGATTCATTCACAGTCTGTTGTTTGTATTCTCCTCAGCATCTTCCGCTGGTTTGTGACACACACTTTATTTGTATTCACACAAACGCACAGGATGGCTGGCGTTATCGTTCTGAACAGCATGGCGGCCGAAGAATAACTGAAAATGTTTGAGGTGGCAGATTTGCTGATGTCTAAAATTACAGACATCAAGGCTGAGAGGAGGCTTTAAGCTCCAAGACATGATAATGTGATGTTGCAGACTTCTGCCATCATTAAAATTCACAGAAAATGTACTGGCAACCTCCAAAGCGTCGCCACATTTTCATGAACAGTAGAAAGTCTACAGGCCATTACAAATATGATCCATTGGAGACACTGTAGAAAAACTTTCATTGTGAAAGTAATGTACATTGTACAGGTCTAATGCTAAACACATATATATCAAGTGTATTTTAACACTGCTGGTATTAATTTACAGAAATAAAAAGTAAATACACGCAAAAAGAATCATCTTTATTTCATTAATATTTGTGATTATTTTAACAGTAGTTACGGTTACTATTATGGTAAAGCACTGTCACAATAACTAATTGAACTAGTTAAACGATTGAATTACAGTACATAGCAATATATGAGAAATTATGGTTGCGCATTGCTTTTTGCCAGATCTTTGTGGTGTTCAGGGGTTCTCAACCTTTTCTACCTTATGGCCCACCTGTTTACAACTTGAAAGCGTCAAGACCCCCAAGAAAACAAAACTCAACTTTTGTGTAAAACTGTTTTTAACTTTTATTTCTCAAGTGCTGACACTAAAAACTGAGATCTGGATTGTGTACAATGGCTTGAAAAATATCGTCCATTTCAGTTCAGTCACAGAAAATATGTACAGATTCGATGCCATGTTCTCACGGTGTAGGAAACAGTGTGTCCATTTAGCGCTGGGTGCCCTATCAAGGATTTGTTTGACGACGCCACTGTGCCTACCAGTCATTGAAGCTGCATCATCTGTGCAGACCCCCACACATTTGCTCCACTCAAGACCATTTTCACAGAAGTACCTGTCCATACAACAAAAGCATTCCTCTGCTGTTGTTCTGGTAGGCAGCTCACCACAAAAAAGCATGTCTTCATGAAAGGTACTGTCCCAAACGTACCTCACAAAAACGAGCAGTACAGAAGTGTTGCTAACATCAGTCGACCCGTCTAGCTGCACAGCATAATGTGGACTTTCTTTAATTCTGTCCAAAAGCTGGCTCTGTATGTCAGCTCCCATGTCAACAATCCGTCTACCTATGCTATCATTGGAGAGCGGTACCTTCAGCAGTTTTTTTGCCACGGATTCCCCAACCATCACGCGCACATATCCACGGCAGCCGCGGCACCAATTCCTCAACTTTTTTTTATTGTAAAAGCTTTTTTACTCTGTGCAACATGACTGGCTACGAGGTAGCTAGTTTTTAGGGCACATTTGGGCTGCGATGTGATGGAAAGTACTTCACTGGCTTTGCCACAAGTGTAGGGTGTTTGGTCTCTAGATGCCGCTTTAGTTTTGAAGATCTTAGTGTTCCATTTGAAAGAGTCAAACCACACTCCACACACTGGGCTTTTGGGTTAACATCCCCTCCTTCACCATATGTTGTTGTTGTGGAGATCACGTGTGTTTGTGTGTGTGTACACTAGGGCTGCACAATATATTGTTTCATTGTGTCATTGCAATGTGCGCATACACAATACTTACTCACTTGAGGCAAATGAATCAAACACGATTCACACTGTTCTTATTTTCCACTAAATACCTACCAGGGGATCAATATAATTTATTTTGCACCAATATTGGGTTCATTGAGTTGTTTTTTTTTGTAGTGAGTGACCTGTATTTTCTGCTTAGACAGTATCACCCTTCCCCCCACTGCTCGTTCACCAGAGTCACAGAAAATGAGCAAGGAGCAGGAGGAAAAGACAGAAACAGAGGATTTAATAAAAAAAAAGAAAGAAATGTCAGATTTATGGAAATATTTCGGCTACAGAAAAGATGATGTTGACCAAAAACATGTAATCTTGCAGTATCTTGCAGTACTTGCACGTCACAAGGCAACACAACTAATTTGTTTGACCATTTAAAGCGCCACCACAAAGCTCTGTATGGCGAGTGTGACGCCAGATCTGGATGCTATTAAAACGGTTTTAGATGCGTTTGCCAGCATCTCACCGTATGAGAAAGGTTCAAAACAACATTGAGAAATCACGGTTGCAATAACTTTTCACCTCGCAAAAGACATGGTACCATTTAACACAGCTACCAAAGAGGCCTTACAAACATGATAAGCAACATGTAACGCCGTCACGTACGTATTTTTCAATTGTAAATTGCCTCTCAGAGTTTTACGAGAAGTGCAAGGCACAAGTACACTATTATGCAGCTTCAACAGACATGTGGCCCAGCCAGACAGCGAAACCTTACATAAGCGTTAAGGCTCGTTTCTACTCCCTCTACGTGCGAAAATGTCTGCGTGCGTTTCAAGCGATATAACCATCACTGCTCAAAAACTTCTCTGCGTCAGCTCCGTTTACATGGTTGTTGAGCAACGCTTCCAGTAGAGGGCAGTTCGGAGTAAATCATACATGCCGGCGGTGGATGAGCTCGTAGGTCTGTATTTACTTCGAAAACGTCGAAAAACGACATCATGGTTAAAATTTCTAACCAACTCGAACAACCTCTCTTCAAAAAGTCTTCTTCATCATGTCTGTATGGAAGTGCTCGCGTCTTACACTGCCCCCACGGTCTCTAGCGGTATTGCTCCATCCCATTCGTATCCCTAAGCTTTCTGAAAACGTGCAAATTACACACAAAATGAACACAGAGTATGGACAGATAGCTCCATGCGTATCCGTATTTAACATTTAGTATAAATGAGCCTTTACCGTCCATTACATTAATGAGGAATTCCAACTGAAAAGTCGCTGTTTTCCCCAGAGGATCATTTAGGGTGAGAAACATGCATCATTATTATGATAGATCATTTACTTCTCATGACTTTTGGTCAAATCTGTTGAATCTAGTCCTGCATTGTTTAATATTGCAATATATCACAAAAAAAAAAAAAAATACTGCAATGTCAATTTTTTTCCAATATCGTGCAGCCCTAGTGTGTACTTTATATCGATTTGTGTGTATGTTTTGATTTTTCCTTGCCATCTAAGGACTTTGCCATGGCAACCACAAGATAGTGGCTGAATGTTTTTCTTGGGCTGGCTGGTCAAGTGAAGTTATTATCGCAGCTATGATGCAGCCTGTGACAGTGCCTGGACCGTACCGGACATCTGTTCCATGTTATATTCCAGCTACATGGCTGCCTTGGTCGGCTGCCTATTCGATGCTACACTGGACCTGTGAAGCATGAGTTGTGCTACACCGGCACTACGAGGCCTTTTGGGCCAGCCACCTAGGAGAAGCTACATCACAGCTACGTGGCTACCTGGGCCAGATGCTTGGACTACAAAGCACTGAACTGCAGCTGCAAGGCTGTCTGGACTGCTGGTGTTCAGCTGCATAAAATCACTAACCTTTCACAATTTAGGAATCTCCGGCCTCCGAGGCTTTCCGGTCTGGCAGCCTGTGTGATCTCCATAGTCTCACGGTTGGATCTCCTCCCCCAGCTAAGCTCTCTTTCCACACTAGCTATGTGACTCTGAGGAAGCCCACCGCTGGCTGCATGGACTGTTGTAAACTTCTGATTGTACAGCGTCCTTGAGCACGGGAGAGGTGCTATATAAAATGTTGATGTTGATCATGATAATGAAGTGTTAATGTCGAGTGTAGGATAGAAAAACTGTGAATGACTGTACACGCCAGTTTGAATTCAGAGTCAGACGTTCGTCAGTGATGAGTTGAACAGGAAAGCGTTACTCACAGACTGCCATTCAGTATTCAAATTTAGACTTTCATGCTGCGAGAGTTAACTTTCCGTCAAATACGGCTTCAAGTGTGTGAGCACTGAGACATCTGAGTATTCAAGCACCTCATGCTTGATGAGTCACTGCTTTATGAATAAGGGAGAGGTGCTACAGTGTCAAGTCAACCAGTGCAGTAGCGAATTCTAATGTAGTTGCACAGATATTAAGAGCCAAGAAAAGCACAGCGTCTCAATTAAGAGCTATAATCGCAGATATTAGTCATTTGTTCTTATTGGATTCCAAGAAATGTCTTCAAATGTTCTAAGATTCGTTTATTTGAACCACCAAAGTCAGTATGCTGTAAATTTTGTTTTAAAACTTTCTGAAGACTATTCCTGATACAGTTTAAAAGCCAAAAGACATTTCGGCTTCGACTCCTCTGATAAAGATTCTTCATTTATACCATCATTTACTTACAAGGAGGCATCATCAAATCAATGTTCTTTTAAGAGAACTGTAAGCTAGCTTTTAGCTCACATGTCTCTCTCACTACCTCATCAACTTTTTTTGTTCATAGACTCCATTATAAGTTGAACAAATCCTTTACAATTGCTTTCCTGCTGTTGTAAGAGTTGAACATATAAATCTTTTTGCTGTCGTAAAAGTTCTTTTACTTCCTGTAGAGAAACACTTTCCTCACCTGCCATTCCTGCTCCTTTGGGTTGCATGACCCAGAGCAGGAGTGACATTGCTCACCTCAAGCGGCCCAGCACAGAACTCGGCAGTTGTAGTCACAATCAGCAGCAGCTGAAGCAGCAAAACAGCAGTGGTAGCAGTCACAACCAACAGCGGTAGCAGTCACAACCAACAGCAGTGGTAGCAGTCACAATCAAAAGCAGTAGCAGCTACAACCAACAGCAGTACCAGCAAACAGCAATGGCAGCAGTTACAACCAACAGCAGTACCAGCAAAGAGCAGTGGTAGCAGTCACAGCCAACAGCAGTAGCAGCAAAGAGCAGTGGTAGCAATCACAACCAACAGCAGTAGCAGCAAACAGCAGTGGTAGCAATTACAACCAAAAGCAGTACCAGCAAACAGCAGTGGTAGCAGTCACAACCAACAGCAGTAGCAGCAAACAGCAGTGGTAGCAATTACAACCAAAAGCAGTACCAGCAAACAGCAGTGGTAGCAATTACAACCAACAGCAGTACCAGAAAACAGCAGTGGTAGCAGTCACAACCAACAGCAGTGGTAGCAGTCACAACCAACAGCAGTAGCAGCAAACAGCAGTGGTAGCAATCACAACCAATAGCAGTAGCAGCTACAACCAACAACAGTACCAGCAAACAGCAATGGTCGCAGTTACAACCAACAGCAGTACCAGCAAAGTGCAGTGGTAGCAGTCACAACCAACAGCAGTACCAGCAAAGAGCAGTGGTAGCAATCACAACCAAGAGCAGAGGTAGCAGTCACAACCAACAGCAGTAGCAGCAAAGAGCAGTGGTAGCAATCACAACCAAGAGCAGAGGTAGCAATCACAACCAACAGCAGTAGCAGCTACAACCAACAGCAGTACCAGCAAACAGCAATGGTAGCAGTTACAACCAACAGCAGTACCAGCAAACAGCAGTGGTAGCAGTCACAACCAAGAGCAGTGGTAGCAGTTACAACCAACAGCAGTTACAGCAAACAGCAGTGGTAGCAGTTACAACCAACAGCAGTACCAGCAAACAGCAGTGGTAGCAGTCACAACCAACAGCAGTACCAGCAAACAGCAGTGGTAGCAATCACAACCAACAGCGGTAGCAGCAAAGAGCAGTGGTAGCAGTTACAACCAAAAGCAGTACCAGCAAAGAGCAGTGGTAGCAGTCACAACCAACAGCAGTAGCAGCAATCACAACCAAGAGCAGAGGTAGCAGTCACAACCAAGACCTGCCATTCCTGCTCCTTTGGGTTGCATGACCCAGAGCAGGAGTGACATTGCTCACCTCAAGCGGCCCAGCACAGAACTCGGCAGTGGTAGTCACAATCAGCAGCAGCTGAAGCAGCAAAACAGCAGTGGTAGCAGTCACAACCAACAGCAGTGGTAGCAGTCACAACCAACAGCGGTAGCAGTCACAACCAACAGCAGTGGTAGCAGTCACAATCAAAAGCAGTAGCAGCTACAACCAACAGCAGTACCAGCAAACAGCAATGGCAGCAGTTACAACCAACAGCAGTACCAGCAAAGAGCAGTGGTAGCAATCACAGCCAACAGCAGTAGCAGCAAAGAGCAGTGGTAGCAATCACAACCAACAGCAGTAGCAGCAAAGAGCAGTGGTAGCAATCACAACCAACAGCAGTAGCAGCAAACAGCAGTGGTAGCAATTACAACCAAAAGCAGTACCAGCAAACAGCAGTGGTAGCAGTCACAACCAACAGCAGTAGCAGCAAACAGCAGTGGTAGCAATTACAACCAAAAGCAGTACCAGCAAACAGCAGTGGTAGCAATTACAACCAACAGCAGTACCAGCAAACAGCAGTGGTAGCAGTCACAACCAACAGCAGTGGTAGCAGTCACAACCAACAGCAGTAGCAGCAAACAGCAGTGGTAGCAATCACAACCAATAGCAGTAGCAGCTACAACCAACAACAGTACCAGCAAACAGCAATGGTCGCAGTTACAACCAACAGCAGTACCAGCAAAGTGCAGTGGTAGCAATCACAACCAACAGCAGTACCAGCAAAGAGCAGTGGTAGCAATCACAACCAAGAGCAGAGGTAGCAGTCACAACCAACAGCAGTAGCAGCAAACAGCAGTGGTAGCAATCACAACCAACAGCAGTAGCAGCTACAACCAACAGCAGTACCAGCAAACAGCAATGGTAGCAGTTACAACCAACAGCAGTACCAGCAAACAGCAGTGGTAGCAGTCACAACCAAGAGCAGTGGTAGCAGTTACAACCAACAGCAGTAACAGCAAAGAGCAGTGATAGCAGTTACAACTAACAGCAGTACCAGCAAACAGCAGTGGTAGCAGTCACAACCAAGAGCAGTGGTAGCAGTTACAACCAACAGCAGTACCAGCAAACAGCAGTGGTAGCAATCACAACCAACAGCAGTAGCAGCAAAGAGCAGTGGTAGCAATCACAACCAACAGCAGTACCAGCAAAGAGCAGTGGTAGCAATCACAACCAAGAGCAGAGGTAGCAGTCACAACCAACAGCAGTAGCAGCAAACAGCAGTGGTAGCCATCACAACCAACAGCGGTAGCAGCAAAGAGCAGTGGTAGCAGTTACAACCAAAAGCAGTACCAGCAAAGAGCAGTGGTAGCAGTCACAACCAACAGCAGTAGCAGCAAACAGCAGTGGTAGCAATTACAACCAAAAGCAGTACCAGCAAACAGCAGTGGTAGCAGTCACAACCAACAGCAGTAGCAGCAAACAGCAGTGGTAGCAATTACAACCAAAAGCAGTACCAGCAAACAGCAGTGGTAGCAATTACAACCAACAGCAGTACCAGAAAACAGCAGTGGTAGCAGTCACAACCAACAGCAGTGGTAGCAGTCACAACCAACAGCAGTAGCAGCAAACAGCAGTGGTAGCAATCACAACCAATAGCAGTAGCAGCTACAACCAACAACAGTACCAGCAAACAGCAATGGTCGCAGTTACAACCAACAGCAGTACCAGCAAAGTGCAGTGGTAGCAGTCACAACCAACAGCAGTACCAGCAAAGAGCAGTGGTAGCAATCACAACCAAGAGCAGAGGTAGCAGTCACAACCAACAGCAGTAGCAGCAAAGAGCAGTGGTAGCAATCACAACCAAGAGCAGAGGTAGCAATCACAACCAACAGCAGTAGCAGCTACAACCAACAGCAGTACCAGCAAACAGCAATGGTAGCAGTTACAACCAACAGCAGTACCAGCAAACAGCAGTGGTAGCAGTCACAACCAAGAGCAGTGGTAGCAGTTACAACCAACAGCAGTTACAGCAAACAGCAATGGTAGCAGTTACAACCAACAGCAGTACCAGCAAACAGCAGTGGTAGCAGTCACAACCAACAGCAGTACCAGCAAACAGCAGTGGTAGCAATCACAACCAACAGCGGTAGCAGCAAAGAGCAGTGGTAGCAGTTACAACCAAAAGCAGTACCAGCAAAGAGCAGTGGTAGCAGTCACAACCAACAGCAGTAGCAGCAATCACAACCAAGAGCAGAGGTAGCAGTCACAACCAAGACCTGCCATTCCTGCTCCTTTGGGTTGCATGACCCAGAGCAGGAGTGACATTGCTCACCTCAAGCGGCCCAGCACAGAACTCGGCAGTGGTAGTCACAATCAGCAGCAGCTGAAGCAGCAAAACAGCAGTGGTAGCAGTCACAACCAACAGCAGTGGTAGCAGTCACAACCAACAGCGGTAGCAGTCACAACCAACAGCAGTGGTAGCAGTCACAATCAAAAGCAGTAGCAGCTACAACCAACAGCAGTACCAGCAAACAGCAATGGCAGCAGTTACAACCAACAGCAGTACCAGCAAAGAGCAGTGGTAGCAATCACAGCCAACAGCAGTAGCAGCAAAGAGCAGTGGTAGCAATCACAACCAACAGCAGTAGCAGCAAAGAGCAGTGGTAGCAATCACAACCAACAGCAGTAGCAGCAAACAGCAGTGGTAGCAATTACAACCAAAAGCAGTACCAGCAAACAGCAGTGGTAGCAGTCACAACCAACAGCAGTAGCAGCAAACAGCAGTGGTAGCAATTACAACCAAAAGCAGTACCAGCAAACAGCAGTGGTAGCAATTACAACCAACAGCAGTACCAGCAAACAGCAGTGGTAGCAGTCACAACCAACAGCAGTGGTAGCAGTCACAACCAACAGCAGTAGCAGCAAACAGCAGTGGTAGCAATCACAACCAATAGCAGTAGCAGCTACAACCAACAACAGTACCAGCAAACAGCAATGGTCGCAGTTACAACCAACAGCAGTACCAGCAAAGTGCAGTGGTAGCAATCACAACCAACAGCAGTACCAGCAAAGAGCAGTGGTAGCAATCACAACCAAGAGCAGAGGTAGCAGTCACAACCAACAGCAGTAGCAGCAAACAGCAGTGGTAGCAATCACAACCAACAGCAGTAGCAGCTACAACCAACAGCAGTACCAGCAAACAGCAATGGTAGCAGTTACAACCAACAGCAGTACCAGCAAACAGCAGTGGTAGCAGTCACAACCAAGAGCAGTGGTAGCAGTTACAACCAACAGCAGTAACAGCAAAGAGCAGTGATAGCAGTTACAACTAACAGCAGTACCAGCAAACAGCAGTGGTAGCAGTCACAACCAAGAGCAGTGGTAGCAGTTACAACCAACAGCAGTACCAGCAAACAGCAGTGGTAGCAATCACAACCAACAGCAGTAGCAGCAAAGAGCAGTGGTAGCAATCACAACCAACAGCAGTACCAGCAAAGAGCAGTGGTAGCAATCACAACCAAGAGCAGAGGTAGCAGTCACAACCAACAGCAGTAGCAGCAAACAGCAGTGGTAGCCATCACAACCAACAGCGGTAGCAGCAAAGAGCAGTGGTAGCAGTTACAACCAAAAGCAGTACCAGCAAAGAGCAGTGGTAGCAGTCACAACCAACAGCAGTGGTAGCAATCACAACCAAGAGCAGTAGTAGCAGTTACAACCAACAGCAGTAGCAGCAAACAGCAGTGGTAGCAGTCACAACCAACAGCAGTACCAGCAAACAGCAGTGGTAGCAATCACAACCAACAGCGGTAGCAGCAAAGAGCAGTGGTAGCAGTTACAACCAAAAGCAGTACCAGCAAAGAGCAGTGGTAGCAGTCACAACCAACAGCAGTAGCAGCAAACAGCAGTGGTAGCAATCACAACCAAGAGCAGAGGTAGCAGTCACAACCAAGAGCAGTAGTAGCAGTTACAACCAACAGCGGTACCAGCAACAGCAGTGGTAGCAGTTACAACCAACAGCGGTAGCAGCAAACAGCAGTGGTAGCAATTACAACCAAAAGCAGTACCAGCAAACAGCAGTGGTAGCAGTCACAACCAACAGCGGTAGCAGCAAAGAGCAGTGGTAGCAGTCACAACCAAAAGCAGTACCAGCAAAGAGCAGTGGTAGCAGTCACAACCAAAAGCAGTACCAGCAAACAGCAGTGGTAGCAGTCACAACCAACAGCAGTGGTAGCAGCAAAGAGCCGGGGGGTGGGACCTCTACTAAGGGGCCTGCCACAAGAGGATGTTTTATAATGGTCCCAAAATGTCTGTTCATCATGAAATGATAGAGTGGCAATAGGTGGAACATTTCTCCAAAATTGGCTATTTGTTCAAGTTGGCACACAAAAAAGATCTGTTTTCTCATGGTGTGTTAAGCACAGATCTCAACAACTTTAATACAGTGGCGGCTGCCACCTGCTCCATTTGCAGAGGGAGTGTAAGGCATGTGGTATGCAAAACCATACTGTGTGCACCACGCCCTCCTCCTTGTTAGAGACCTTTATTGTACTTTTTCCGGTTGTGTGGCTCGAGGTGACCTTTTTTCTTGTTCTCGTTCTTACAAAGTGGATTTTCTGCCTTGTCCTTTAATAAAAGAGCACATTTTGAGCAGACGTGATGGTGTTCCCTGACTCACATCTACACATGTACACAGATCAACCAAAGATATTCAAGTCAAGCAATGCTATCGTCTCTCTGTCTTTGATGGGTTGTGTGTCCTAATTATGTTATTCAATTACACATATTACTTCTTCACCCCAGTCAGTCCCATTCAACTTCTTTCCTCTTCTCTTCTTCTCAACCGTCACAACCAAATCTTCTTGCAGCTGCCACCGCTTACCATCTACCAAGACAACTGCATTACCATCTTCTGACGGAGGAATTCAGGAACCTGCATCACAATGAACACAACATCATGTTTACCTACATATAGTGAAGGAATGCAATGCTGTAATCAATGATATTATGGATCTACTAATGTTTCTTCATTACGTATTACCAGTTTTTAGTAACAATAATGTTAGCTATATTGTTTCTAACCTTGTCTGAAACTATTGTGGTGCGTTAGAACCAGTAGCGAACTGTGACCCTTAGCCCTCGGCCCTCTTCCCCGAGTTTTCAGAGGAGGTGGTTTTGACAGTTTGGAGGCGGGGCATGGGCTTCCATCGTGACTCAGCAAACTAGCTAGTGGTGGTAACCTAGCGCTAGCTAGCTGTTTCTCCCCAAATATCGTCGGTCTGCAGCCGGGGACATTCCTGTTCATAGGGTGTTACTGTTTTTAGGAACGCCCCCTCGTTCTCATTGGCTAAAACAAGAATGTCCTCGCTTTTTTATTCGCTTCAACACATAACCGCCCCTCTTCCTCATTGGCTACAGCATGATCTATCTGTTCTTTGTTTTTACCGGTTTTGCTTCCAGTAGTTTCTCACTTTGCCGTCCGAAGATGCATGTTTGTCACAGTAAAAGTGCGCCCTCTACAGGCCAGTTTGTTTTATTCATTTGCCCATATTCGAACGTCTATCCATCTGCATCACCGTTTACAAAAAAACTGTAGTGTTGATTTATGATTTAGTTACGTTTTATTTTCAAAGTTAATCATAAGTGGCATGACTGACATGTTTCTGTCCTTTCAGAGTCGGTTTATATTCAATTAGGAGATTTCACATTACCTTTGATTGTAGAATTATTGAATTATAAAACAAAGTAACCATGATGTTATATAGTTTCTGGAATAGTAGGTAGCACTAGTGCTCACAAGCGAACAACACACCCACATGTAATCTACAGTGAAGCAGCTAGTAAAGAGAACTGAAGAGCAGCCTACTCTGGTGTTCATGTGTGTTGCCGTGCCTAAAAACACTGATTTAACTCCTGTGACTGTATAACACTACAGTAACTGTTACTCCTCTCATCTGAAATCATCTCATCCATTTCTGTTAAAACCTCCTAACATATTCTCTTGCATCGCTACAAATCACACCCGCTGTCGATATTGGACTGTTGGGGGCGGTTCTGTTAAAGGCGTATTGGTTGGGGAGCGTTTCTGCTTGTACAGCTCGACCCTTCTCGTTTTTCCGGCTAGCATCGCCACAGCGGGCGGAAATTATCATACAGTTAAGCCCACCCACTTAGAGGGAAGATATGATTGGTCAGTTTTTACTGTCATTTGAAATTGGTATCGTGCTGAATTATAACTGCCTGGCCCCCACTGTACATGAACAGCGGGACCACCAATCACCAACGTCCTGCGGAGGCATCACAGTCCTTATAGGGGGAGACACAGGCTCACAGGCTTCCACTTAACCCCTCACGCTCCAACACAGATTGAATAGACACTTGGAATAATTTATTTGCATAATATTTTTGTAATTGTTTAGATGGTGATTGTCAAACTGTAAGTAAATAAAATAGAATTCTATATGTGTGTGTGTGTGTGTGTGTATGTGTGTGTGTGTGTGTGTGTGTGTGTGTGTGTGTGTGTTAAGAATATTTTAGGCCGCCTAAGAGGGCCATGACGGTTCCCCACTAATTAGAACTAAACTACACCAGCATAGACAATCCTTATAAACATGGACATACCTCATTTCTCCAAATTGCTTGTGCGCAGATGGAGGTAAAAGTACCTGCCTTAAGATGTGGAGAAAGAGGGAACTACTGCCCATATGTCCCTGTGAGAGAATAGAAAAGGTTAAGAACATATAGATTGCATGAAGAGGAGAATAAAGGAATGCAATATTGTATTAGATGCTATTATTTTCTAAATTGAGCATATTGCATGTAAATCCTAGGACATTCGAGTCATTCTTGCTTCTGTCACACCCTGCTTGCCAAGTTAGGCAGTTCGATCAGTCTGCAACTTAAGGAGAGAGTAACTTTTCAAATTATGCATATTCCCTACTTAAAGTACAATTGTAAAAAAAATCTATAAACAGCCATTAAATGTTAAATATTTCATGTCCAACATCGTGCACTACAATAGGTAGAGGAAGTAATTGGAGATGGTGTCTGCTCCTCAGAAAAAAATCAACTCTGTCATGGAAACTGTTTGTGAAGTAGAATTGAAAGAGCAACGTTCTAGTCAGGAGATTCAACTTGATTCTGTGAGTAAAACATTTTTTTGTTCAGAAATAAATGTCTACAATAACAGCCAACAATAGAACCATAGAAGCATTTAAGAAAACCCATTTTAATAAATATTTTAATAAATAATTTTAATATTTTAATAAAAGTAACATGCATGCACTATATCTACACAGAAACTGGACTTGCTGCATTATAAAGCTCAAGGATTACAACAAAGAAGGCGGGTTGTGATCCTAAACAGATTTGTATGACAGGTCTGGATTAAGTGTATAAAACAGAGTAAAACTGAGTTTACTGAGTCCACATAAGATGAACAGCAGGACTCAATGCAGTACAATGTTATATACAGATAAAGAGCTGTTGTACACATAATAGCAAATTACAGACAAAATATGACTTTTCTGTAACATTTCCTCTTAATTAAACTTTTAAAGCTTAAGATTGAAAGTCACTGCCTCTGTTTTGGTACTAGACCTAACTTCCCTAGAGAGCATATCAGCACTAATCTTTTCCATTTAATATTTAATAATGTTTCCTGTCTTCATGCAGCACATGTTTTTATTAAATGCCAAATCTAATCTAGTGATCTGCATGTCAAAATGATGATTTGAATTGTAGATCCCAAATTAACACATGCAGTAATTTTTCAACACCTTATAAATACATTACTACATTAACAAAAGTTCTGAATATTACATTCAGACTTAATGTAATGAATACAGACACGACCTTGTGCTTCCAACATAATAAACATGATATTTCTTGTGTTAGTGATATTAGAATTAGTTAGTGTTGATGCAAATGTTGTTCTGTTCAGATTGTCTCTTTGAATATGTATCATCTGTTTGTAAAGTAAATCTTTTCATCCAAATACTGTACAACACCACTGGGTCTTGACTGTGGAGGGGAGCATCAGAGGTTAGCACCATTTTTTAGATTCTCTTCTGGCTGCAATCCATTTATCCCTCCTCCAAACACACACACACGCGCGCACACACACAGTAAGCATCTGAGCTGCATCCCCTCATTCCGCTCTCCTCCTTCTATTGATCCAACCATATTGATTTCTTATGTTCACAAAATGACTTTTACCAACTTTGCCGTTCTCTTGTATTATGCAAGCTGGGATAGGGAGAGAACATTGCGTTTCCTTGGTGATGGATGGGATGCTTCAGACACTGGAATGAAGACACAGATTATGTCACTTTGGTTGAAGAACTTCTTCTAGTCTATGTAGATGGTTTATTATTCAGATTTATATATTTATAATTATGAAGGAGTTTTATAAATGTTTAAAGGTGTCATCAGTAATTTTCCAGTGTATGCACTATGTTAAAGCCTAATTTAGTAGAAATTTTGGTTTAGACTCTTATTTCGCTTGCTGGCCTTTAGCCTGGAACTTTTATTTTGACCTGTTCAGTTAAAGATGACGTCTTCCACATGGTGATAAGTCTCAGGTAGACAATAGAAAATGCAGTAATTTAATAGTTTTACCGCTTTAATAGTAACATTTGAAGTACACCCATTGCAATTTAGAAAACTCATTGAAATTTATATTAACATTTGGAACTTATACTTTGGATTAAGCCTCTTCTTTGTGAATCTACCTATTAAAATCAGTTTGGCCCTCACACACTTGGGTCTTCTTAAGATAACCTGAAAAGGTATGTCATGCAGTATTTGTCAGTGTGGCCTTTTCGTGCTAATGCATAGTGATTAGATTGGATTAAAAGAAGAATAAAAAGATTTGTTACGTTACATGTTGGTGATTTACACCGATTGGCTGCTTCATTTGGTACACCTCCTTGTATGTACTCTCTTTGTTCATTTTATTAGTTCTCCTTACCATATAGATGCACTTTGTTCTTTTAGTCTGTTCTTTAGTGGTCAGGATCCCCACAGAGCAAGCACATTTTAGGTGGTAGATCACTCTAAGCACTGCAGTGACACTGATGAAGGGTGTACTTTGGTGGTCCTGTGTGGTTCCTGACTACTGAAGAACAGGGTAACAAAGTATATATAAACAGATGGACTACAGAACAAATAATGTGAGGTTATCGCCTATTGTTGGTGGCAGTGCAGCCATCATCCTAGATAGTCCAGCATCCTGTTGTGGTAAAAACAAAAGATTAGACACAAATTAACCTGCCAACCAATCCAACACTTCCCTATAAACCTTGTCTGCTTTTGAAAAGCATAACATTCATCTCAAATCAACTAAAACTGAACAGCTAAGATCTGCATGACAAAGGGAAAGAAAACATAAGCAAACTTAAAAACCAAGCCATACATCAACCTAGGCTAAAGCACACTGCCACAGCAGATGTGTAAAGTGTTTATGGATCATTTATATCTTAACCTTGATGATGGCATAGAAGCAGACAGTTCACAGGTCACTGCTAACTATGGCATTGAATTAAGGGCGACATTTTTCATTTGATTTTGGAAGAGGGTCCTCTACTCTGTCAGTGTATCAGATCTATCAGACACATATTTTAAATACCTGGAACTTCAAATTTAGTACATTCACAGCAACACTGTTACTGCTAGAAAAAAAAAAAACCCTGAATGCTTAGGAGTAGTAATGGTGGATATTGGCGCTGTTGTTAATCAAGGATTAGAGGAGAAAAGTAAGTGGACATTCAGAAAGCATCACACACAAGGTAACACTGATGGAAATTAGGTTTTTTGTTGTTGTTTTTTTTTGGGGGGGGGTAAAGTACTGTGAGTTTATTTGAAACATTAACATGTGTGAAAAACATATGATATATAGTTTACTGCTAACTTTAACTGACAAACTAATTTTGATCTGCTGTTCAGTTGCTTCTGGGGCTAATACAGGGCAGGCCTAAAGCAGGTTAAGATATGAAAGCTCATTTAAAGGTACTGTTCAGCATTTAAAATCACTCAATGTTCTTCTATGATAACTCTCTGAGGCTAGAAGAAGCTTCAGCTCTTTTGCAGCAGCTCTTCTGCCAGATAAGCTTTTGCTGTTGTTTTTACCCTTGGGGAGGATACACTAGTGAATATCTGTGAGTGAACTCCACAGCTCAGGGACCGCAAGACCCAGAGGTCTTCAAGTTTTCCCCTTCTTTTTCCACCCCGTCTCTCGGCCTTTATTTCTACACACTGAGGTCTACACATTTAAGCTGCTGCTGTTGAGTTCACAGATGATATTATAGCATTTTCGTACCCAGATTTGCTTATACAAAGTTAATTTCCGTTAAACAGATCTTTTAAGCCACATGGTATCAAAGTGACAGCAAGGCTGCAAAAAGTCACACGAAAATGTCTTGATTAAACTCACAGAACACTAACAAATCTCTGCTGCACTATAAAGACCTATTCGACGTATGTTGGGAAGCCATTCAGTTTTACTGCAGCCACCATGAAAGCACTTGACTGCTTCTGTATTGTCTCATGGCGATATATCCTCAACACAGGGCTCAGGGCATTAACTAAACATTAGCCACATATCAACACAGAAGGGAGAGCTTTAGGGGAGTTCCAAGATTGATCATTCAATTACACGCCAACTATTTTTCACCATCATAAGTCTACAAAAGAAAAAAACAAACAAGAGAGCTAGGCTGGTGCATTCTGCGCAAGCTAGCAAAATCTGCCGTTTTGGGGTTAATTCAGAGTAAAATGAATATTAATTAAATGATCTGAATGTATTTGTGAGAAAAAGCTTCCATAATAACATTTTTGTTTGTTTTTTTTTATCCACACCAACAATAATGAATTACGCAGTTTATTCATGTTCATCTTAGGTTTAACTCTGTATATACTCTGTATAACCTCTGTACGACAGAGGAATTTGTAATATGTTGTAGTCTAAAATATTCCACAATGAGCCTCAAATATCACCAGAATGTGAAGAAATAATCATTTTGACTGTATGTCAAAGATGTCCATGTATTGTGATAATAAGATTTCTACAGCCCTGACACATCTTTTCTTATAATACAAATTTGAACCTCAAGAGGTGATAGTGAGTCACTGTAGTGTTGAGTCATATCAGTCCAACATCAGAGCATGAAGAAGTAGCACCACTCCCTGTTTTAACAGCATATTCTAACCTGGTTTCCACCACTGAAGGCACTCATGGCATGTAAAGAGATGAAGTTCGGAACATTTCTTCTGGACTGATAAATAAACAGTTGTTAATGCTGTAACCATCGTCCCTCGGATACATTTATGGTAGAAATTCCAGCTCCAGCCACAAGGGGTAGTAGGGAGCTACTTTAGTTTGAGTGGGGGTACAAAAGAAGAAGAATTTTCTAGGTAGGCATCATGCAAACAATTCTGATGGAGGTTTGGTGCCTTTGCCAAGTCCTATATTGAGAGAACCTGGTTTTCAAGCTCAATAAGGATTTTTATTATCCTCTTGTTGTTGTCACCTCAAATTATCAATTGGACTCACGGGAGTGGACGGTGTCTCTGAATTATGAAGCTATAAGGACTTTGAATTATCAACTGGTAAAGCTGCAGGAAACGGGCATCATTTCACCTTCTTCATACAACAATCCAGAGTCCACACATTCTAATTGGGAACTGGTTAACCTCAGATGCTACATCATTGGTGAGGAGGATCCAATTACGTACAGCATAGACTCTTTATGAACTGAGAAAGCCCTTTATAATTTGTGTTGATTTGTATGTTGAGTCCGGTGGTGAGAGTGGGTTGGTTTTGAGGCACATACGGTATAATTGAGGAGAAAGGGCTATACATTGATGAGGAGAAAGGACTATACGTTGAGGAGGAAGAACTATATATTTAGAAAAAAGGACTATACATTGATGAGAGGACTATACCTTGAGGACAAGGGACTATATGTTGAGAAGAAAGGACTATAGATTTAGGAGGAAGAACTATACATTGAGGAGAAAGGACTATACATTGAGGAATAAGGATGATACATTGAGAAGAAAGAACTATACATTGAGGAACAAGGATCATACATTGAGGAGAAAGGACCATACATTGAGGAACAAGGATGATACATTGAGGAGAAAGGACCATACATTGAGGAACAAGGATGATACATTGAGGAGAAAGGACCATACATTGAGGAACAAGGATGATACATTGTGGAAAAAGGACTATACATTAAGGAACAAGGATGATACATTGTGGAGAAAGGACTATACATTGAGGAACAAGGATGATACATTGAGGAGGAAGGACTATACTTTGAAAAGGAAGGACTATACATTGAAGAGGAAAGACTATACATTGAGGAACAAGGACAATGCATTGAGGAACAGGGATGATACATTAAGGAGAAAGGACTATACATTGAGGGATAAGGATGATACATTGAGGAGAAAGGATGATACATTGAGGAATAAGGATGATACATTGAGGAGTAAGGACTATACATTGAGGAACAAGGATGATACATTGAGGAGAAAGGGCTATACAATAAGGGGAAAGGACTATACATTGAGGAACAAGGAGGATACATTGAAAAGAAAGGACTATACATTGAGCAGGAAGGACTATACATTGAGGAGGAAGGACTATACATTGAGGAAAAAGGACTATACATTGAGGAGAAAAGACTATACATTGAGAACAAGGACTATACATTGAAGAGGAAGAACTATACATTAAAAAGGAAGGACTATACATTGAAAAGGAAGGACTATATATTGAGGAGAAAGGACTATACATTGTGGAACAAGGACGACACATTGAAGAGGAAGGACTATACATTGAGGAACAAGGCTGATACATTGAGGAGAAAGGGCTATACATTAAGGAACAAGGATGATACATTGAGGAACAAGGATGATACATTAAGGAGAAAGGACTATACATTAAGGAACAAGGATGATACATTGAAGAGGAAGGACTATACATTGAAGAGGAAAGACTATACTTTGAAAAGGAAGGACTATACATTGAAGAGGAAGAACTATACATTGAGGAACAAGGACAATGCATTGAGGAACAGGGATGATACATTGAGGAGAAAGGACTATATATTGAAGATGAAGCACTATACATTGAGGAACAAGGAGGATACATTGAAAAGGAAGGACTATACATTGAGGAGGAAGGACTATACATTGATGAGGAGAAAGGACTATATGTTGAGTAACAAGGACAATACATTGAAGTGAAAGAACTACACATTGAGGAGAAAGGACTATACATTGAGGAACAAGGATGATACATTGAGGAAAAGAACTATACATTGAGGAACAAGGATGATACATTGAGGAGCAAGGATCATAAATTGAGGAACAAGGATGATACATTGAGGAGAAAGGACTATACATTGAGGGGAAAGGACTATATATTGAAGATGAAGGACTATACATTTAGGAACAAGGAGGATACATTGAAAAGGAAGAACTATACATTGAGGAGGAAGGACTATACATTGAGGAGGAAGGAATATACATTGAGGAAAAAGGAGAATACATTGAAAAGGAAGAACTATACATTGAGGAGGAAGGACTATACATTGAGGAGGAAGGAATATACATTGAGGAACAAGGAGGATACATTGAAAAGGAAGGACTATACATTGAGGAGGAAGGACTATACATTGATGAGGAGAAAGGACTATATGTTGAGTAACAAGGACAATACATTGAAGTGAAAGAACTACACATTGAGGAGAAATGACTATACATTGAGGAACAAGGATGATACATTGAGGAAAAGAACTATACATTGAGGAACAAGGATGATACATTGAGGAGCAAGGATCATAAATTGAGGAACAAGGATGATACATTGAGGGGAAAGGACTATATATTGAAGATGAAGGACTATACATTTAGGAACAAGGAGGATACATTGAAAAGGAAGAACTATACATTGAGGAGGAAGGACTATACATTGAGGAGGAAGGAATATACATTGAGGAAAAAGGAGAATACATTGAAAAGGAAGAACTATACATTGAGGAGGAAGGACTATACATTGAGAAGGAAGAACTATACATTGAAGAGGAAGGACTATACATTGAGAAGGAAGGACTATACATTGAGGAGGAAGGACTATACATTGAAGAGGAAGAACTATACATTGAAAAGGAAGGACTATACATTGAGTAGGAAGGACTATACATTGAGGAACAAGGATGATACATTGAGGAGAAAGGACTTTACATTGAGGAACAAGGATGATGCATTGAGGAGAAAGGACTATACATTGAGGAACAAGGATGATACATTGAGGAGGAAGGACTATACATTGAGGAACAAGGACGATACATTAAAGAGGAAGAACTATGCATTGAGGAGAAAGGACTATACGTTGAGGTGGAAGAACTATACATTGAGGAACAAGGACGATACATTAAAGAGGAAGAACTATACATTGAGGTGAAAGGACTATACATTGAAGAGGAAGGACTTTACATTGAAGAGGAAGGACTATACGTTGAGGTGGAAGAACTATACATTGAGGAGAAAGGGCTATACATTGATGAGGAGAAAGGACTATACGTTGAGGAGGAAGAACTATATATTAAGAAAAAAGGACTATACATTGAGAGGACTATACCTTGAGGAGAAGGGACTATACATTGAAAAGAAAGGACTATACGTTGAGGTGGAAGGACTATACATTGAGGAGAAAGGACTATACATTGAGGAACAAGGGCGACACATTAAAGAGGAAGAACTATACATTGAGGAGGAAGGACTATACATTGATTAGGAGAAAGGACTATACGTTGAGGAACAAGGATGATACATTGTGGAAAAAGGACTATACATTAAGGAACAAGGATGATACATTGTGGAGAAAGGACTATACATTGAGGAACAAGGATGATACATTGAGGAGGAAGGACTATACTTTGAAAAGGAAGGACTATACATTGAAGAGGAAAGACTATACATTAAGGAACAAGGACAATGCATTGAGGAACAGGGATGATACATTAAGGAGAAAGGACTATACATTGAAGAACAAGGATGATACATTGAGGAATAAGGATGATACATTGAGGAGTAAGGACTATACATTGAGGAACAAGGATGATACATTGAGGAGAGGAGAAAGGGCTATACAAAAGGGGAAAGGACTATATATTGAAGATGAAGGACTATACATTGAGGAGCAAGGAGGATACATTGAAAAGGAAGGACTATACATTGAGCAGGAAGGACTATACATTGAGGAGGAAGGACTATACATTGAGGAACAAGGACGATACATTGAGGAGAAAAGACTACATTGAGAACAAGGACTATACATTGAAAAGGAAGGACTATACATTGAAAAGGAAGGACTATACATTGAGGAGGAAGGACTATACATTGAGGAACAAGGACGATACATTGAGTAGGAAGGACTATACATTGAGGAACAAGGCTGATACATTGACGAGAAAGGGCTATACATTGAGGAACAAGGCTGATACATTGAGGAGAAAGGGCTATACATTGAGGAACAAGGATGATACATTGAGGAGAAAGGACTATACATTAAGGAACAAGGATGATACATTGAGGAGAAAAGACTATACATTAAGGAACAAGGATGATACATTGAAGAGGAAGGACTATACATTGAAGAGGAAAGACTATACTTTGAAAAGGAAGGACTATACATTGAGGAGAAAGGACTTTACATTGTGGAACAAGGACGACACATTGAAGAGGAAGAACTATACATTGACGAGGAAGGACTATACATTGAGGAACAAGGACAATGCATTGAGGAACAGGGATGATACATTGTGGAGAAAGGACTATACATTGAAGATGAAGGACTATACATTGAGGAACAAGGAGGATACATTGAAAAGGAAGGACTATACATTGAGGAGGAAGGACTATACATTGTGGAGGAAGGATTATACATTGAGGAACAAGGAGGATACATTGATGAGGAGAAAGGACTATATGTTGAGTAACAAGGACGATACATTGAAGAGGAAGAACTATACATTGAGGAGAAAGGACTATACATTGAGGAACAAGGATGATACATTGAGGAAAAGAACTATACATTGAGGAACAAGGATGATACATTGAGGAAAAGAACTATACATTGAGGAACAAGGATGATACATTGAGGAGCAAGGATCATAAATTGAGGAACAAGGATGATACATTGAGGAGAAAGGACTATACATTGAGGGGAAAGGACTATATATTGAAGATGAAGGACTATACATTGAGGGGAAATGACTATATATTGAAGATGAAGGACTATACATTTAGGAACAAGGAGGATACATTGAAAAGGAAGGACTATACATTGAGGAGGAAGGACTATACATTGAGGAGGAAGGACTATACATTGAGGAGGAAGGACTATACATTGAGAAGGAAGGACTATACATTGAAGAGGAAGGACTATACATTGAGAAGGAAGGACTATACATTGAGGAGGAAGAACTATACATTGAAAAGGAAGGACTATACATTGAAATGGAAGGACTATACATTGAGTAGGAAGGATTATACATTGAGGAACAAGGATGATACATTGAGGAGAAAGGACTATACATTGAGGAACAAGGATGATGCATTGAGGAGAAAGGACTATACATTGAGGAACAAGGATGATACATTGAGGAGAAAGGGCTATACATTGAGGAACAAGGATGATACATTGAGGAGAAAGGACTATACATTAAGGAACAAGGATGATACATTGAGGAGAAAGGACTATACATTAAGGAACAAGGATGATACATTGAAGAGGAAGGACTATACATTGAAGAGGAAAGACTATACTTTGAAAAGGAAGGACTATACATTGAGGAGAAAGGACTATACATTGTGGAACAAGGACGACACATTGAAGAGGAAGAACTATACATTGACGAGGAAGGACTATACATTGAGGAACAAGGACAATACATTGAGGAACAGGGATGATACATTGAGGAGAAAGGACTATATATTGAAGATGAAGGACTATACATTGAGGAACAAGGAGGATACATTGAAAAGGAAGGACTATACATTGAGGAGGAAGGACTATACATTGAGGAGGAAGGATTATACATTGAGGAACAAGGAGGATACATTGATGAGGAGAAAGGACTATATGTTGAGTAACAAGGACGATACATTGAAGAGGAAGAACTATACATTGAGGAGAAAGGACTATACATTGAGGAACAAGGATGATACATTGAGGAAAAGAACTATACATTGAGGAACAAGGATGATACATTGAGGAAAAGAACTATACATTGAGGAACAAGGATGATACATTGAGGAGCAAGGATCATAAATTGAGGAACAAGGATGATACATTGAGGAGAAAGGACTATACATTGAGGGGAAAGGACTATATATTGAAGATGAAGGACTATACATTGAGGGGAAATGACTATATATTGAAGATGAAGGACTATACATTTAGGAACAAGGAGGATACATTGAAAAGGAAGGACTATACATTGAGGAGGAAGGACTATACATTGAGGAGGAAGGACTATACATTGAGAAGGAAGGACTATACATTGAGAAGGAAGGACTATACATTGAAGAGGAAGGACTATACATTGAGAAGGAAGGACTATACATTGAGGAGGAAGGACTATACATTGAAGAGGAAGAACTATACATTGAAAAGGAAGGACTATACATTGAAAAGGAAGGACTATACATTGAGTAGGAAGGACTATACATTGAGGAACAAGGATGATACATTGAGGAGAAAGGACTATACATTGAGGAACAAGGATGATGCATTGAGGAGAAAGGACTATACATTGAGGAACAAGGATGATACATTGAGTAGGAAGGACTATACATTGAGGAACAAGGATGATACATTGAGGAACAAGGACTATACATTGAGGAACAAGGACGATACATTGAGGAGGAAGGACTATACATTGAGGAACAAGGATGATGCATTGAGGAGAAAGGACTATACATTGAGGAACAAGGATGATACATTGAGGAGGAAGGACTATGCTTTGAAAAGGAAGAACTATACATTGAGGAACAAGGATGATACATTGTGGAGAAAGGACTATACATTGAGGAACAAGGATGATGCATTGAGGAGAAAGGACTATACATTGAGGAACAAGGATGATACATTGAGTAGGAAGGACTATACATTGAGGAACAAGGCTGATACATTGACGAGAAAGGGCTATACATTGAGGAACAAGGCTGATACATTGAGGAGAAAGGGCTATACATTGAGGAACAAGGATGATACATTGAGGAGAAAGGACTATACATTAAGGAACAAGGATGATACATTGAGGAGAAAAGACTATACATTAAGGAACAAGGATGATACATTGAAGAGGAAGGACTATACATTGAAGAGGAAAGACTATACTTTGAAAAGGAAGGACTATACATTGAGGAGAAAGGACTTTACATTGTGGAACAAGGACGACACATTGAAGAGGAAGAACTATACATTGACGAGGAAGGACTATACATTGAGGAACAAGGACAATGCATTGAGGAACAGGGATGATACATTGTGGAGAAAGGACTATACATTGAAGATGAAGGACTATACATTGAGGAACAAGGAGGATACATTGAAAAGGAAGGACTATACATTGAGGAGGAAGGACTATACATTGTGGAGGAAGGATTATACATTGAGGAACAAGGAGGATACATTGATGAGGAGAAAGGACTATATGTTGAGTAACAAGGACGATACATTGAAGAGGAAGAACTATACATTGAGGAGAAAGGACTATACATTGAGGAACAAGGATGATACATTGAGGAAAAGAACTATACATTGAGGAACAAGGATGATACATTGAGGAAAAGAACTATACATTGAGGAACAAGGATGATACATTGAGGAGCAAGGATCATAAATTGAGGAACAAGGATGATACATTGAGGAGAAAGGACTATACATTGAGGGGAAAGGACTATATATTGAAGATGAAGGACTATACATTGAGGGGAAATGACTATATATTGAAGATGAAGGACTATACATTTAGGAACAAGGAGGATACATTGAAAAGGAAGGACTATACATTGAGGAGGAAGGACTATACATTGAGGAGGAAGGACTATACATTGAGGAGGAAGGACTATACATTGAGAAGGAAGGACTATACATTGAAGAGGAAGGACTATACATTGAGAAGGAAGGACTATACATTGAGGAGGAAGAACTATACATTGAAAAGGAAGGACTATACATTGAAATGGAAGGACTATACATTGAGTAGGAAGGATTATACATTGAGGAACAAGGATGATACATTGAGGAGAAAGGACTATACATTGAGGAACAAGGATGATGCATTGAGGAGAAAGGACTATACATTAAGGAACAAGGATGATACATTGAGGAGAAAGGACTATACATTAAGGAACAAGGATGATACATTGAAGAGGAAGGACTATACATTAAGGAACAAGGATGATACATTGAGGAGAAAGGACTATACATTAAGGAACAAGGATGATACATTGAAGAGGAAGGACTATACATTGAAGAGGAAAGACTATACTTTGAAAAGGAAGGACTATACATTGAGGAGAAAGGACTATACATTGTGGAACAAGGACGACACATTGAAGAGGAAGAACTATACATTGACAAGGAAGGACTATACATTGAGGAACAAGGACAATGCATTGAGGAACAGGGATGATACATTGAGGAGAAAGGACTATATATTGAAGATGAAGGACTATACATTGAGGAACAAGGAGGATACATTGAAAAGGAAGGACTATACATTGAGGAGGAAGGACTATACATTGAGGAGGAAGGATTATACATTGAGGAACAAGGAGGATACATTGATGAGGAGAAAGGACTATATGTTGAGTAACAAGGACGATACATTGAAGAGGAAGAACTATACATTGAGGAGAAAGGACTATACATTGAGGAACAAGGATGATACATTGAGGAAAAGAACTATACATTGAGGAACAAGGATGATACATTGAGGAAAAGAACTATACATTGAGGAACAAGGATGATACATTGAGGAGCAAGGATCATAAATTGAGGAACAAGGATGATACATTGAGGAGAAAGGACCATACATTGAGGGGAAAGGACTATATATTGAAGATGAAGGACTATACATTGAGGGGAAATGACTATATATTGAAGATGAAGGACTATACATTTAGGAACAAGGAGGATACATTGAAAAGGAAGGACTATACATTGAGGAGGAAGGACTATACATTGAGGAGGAAGGACTATACATTGAGAAGGAAGGACTATACATTGAAGAGGAAGGACTATACATTGAGAAGGAAGGACTATACATTGAGGAGGAAGGACTATACATTGAAGAGGAAGAACTATACATTGAAAAGGAAGGACTATACATTGAAAAGGAAGGACTATACATTGAGTAGGAAGGACTATACATTGAGGAACAAGGATGATACATTGAGGAGAAAGGACTATACATTGAGGAACAAGGATGATGCATTGAGTAGGAAGGACTATACATTGAGGAACAAGGATGATACATTGAGGAACAAGGACTATACATTGAGGAACAAGGACGATACATTGAGGAGGAAGGACTATACATTGAGGAACAAGGATGATGCATTGAGGAGAAAGGACTATACATTGAGGAACAAGGATGATACATTGAGGAGGAAGGACTATGCTTTGAAAAGGAAGAACTATACATTGAGGAACAAGGATGATACATTGTGGAGAAAGGACTATACATTGAGGAACAAGGATGATACATTGCGGAGGAAGGACTATGCTTTGAAAAGGAAGGACTATACATTGAGGAACAAGGATGATACATTGAGGAGGAAGGACTATACTTTGAAAAGGAAGGACTATACATTGAAGAGGAAAGACTATACATTGAGGAACAAGGACAATGCATTGAGGAACAGGGATGATGCATTAAGGAGAAAGGATTATACATTGAGGAGGAAGGACTATACATTGAGGAGAAAGGACTATACATTGAGGAGAAAGGACTATACATTGAGGAGGAAGGACTATACATTGAAGATGAAGGACTATACATTGAAGAGGAAGGACTATACATTGAAAAGGAAGGACTATACATTGAGGATAAAGGTTAACACATTGAGGAGGAAGGACTATACATTGAAGAGGAAGGACTATACATTGAGGAGGAAGAAATATACATTGAAGAGGAAGGACTATACATTGAGGAGGAAGGACTATACATTGAAGAGAAAGGACTATACATTGAAAAGGAAGGACTATACATTGAGGATAAAGGTTAACACATTGAGGAGGAAGGACTATACATTGAAGAGGAAGGACTATACATTGAGTAACAAGGACAATACATTGAAGAGAAAGGACTATACATTGAAGAGAAAGGACTATACATTGAGTAGGAAGGACTATACATTGAGGAGAAAGGTTAACACATTGAGGAGGAAGGACTATACATTGAAGAGGAAGGACTATACATTGAGGAGGAAGAAATTTACATTGAAGAGGAAGGACTATACATTGAGGAGGAAGGACTATACATTGAAGAGAAAGGACTATACATTGATAAGGAAGGACTATACATTGAGGATAAAGGTTAACACATTGAGGAGGAAGGACTATACATTGAAGAGGAAGGACTATACATTGAGTAACAAGGACAATACATTGAAGAGAAAGGACTATACATTGAAGAGAAAGGACTATACATTGAGTAGGAAGGACTATACATTGAAAAGGAAGGACTATATGTTGAGGTGGAAGGATTATACATTGAGGAGAAATGACTATACATTGAAGAGAAAGGACTATACATTGAGTAGGAAGGACTATACATTGAAAAGGAAGGACTATATATTGAGATGGAAGGATTATACATTGAGGAGAAAGGACTATACATTGAGGAGGAAGGAATATACATTGAAAAGGAAGGACTATACATTTAAGAGGAAGAACTATACATTGAGGAGGAAGGACTATACATTGAAGAGGAAGGTACTATACATTGAGTAACAAGGACTATACATTGAGGAGAAAGGACTATACATTGAGAAACAAGGACAATACCTTGAGTAGGAAGGACTATACATTGAAAAGGAAGGTCTATATGTTGAGGTGGAAGGATTATACATTGAGGAGAAAGGACTATACATTGAGAAACAAGGACAATACCTTGAAGAGGAAGGACTATACATTGAGGAACAAGGACGACACATTAAAGAGGAAGGACTATACATTTAGCAGGATGGACTATACATTGAGGAGGAAGGACATCACAGCTTTCTGGTGATATAGTTCCCCCTATTGCTTGGAGTATGAATTGGACAGATTGCATCTCACACATTGCTCCTTGGGCAAATATTAGTTTAATGTCAATTTTACCATTTAAATGCAACACCTGTCTGTAATGAATAACATTGTACAAAATACATCATTTACTGCGAGCATATCGTGTTGCTTTGTCATTTCACCTCATAAGAGTGCTTTTCAAAAAAGTCCTGTCCTTCTGTGCCAAGATGAATTTTAATATGAAGGTTTAAACGAGTTCCACAGCATCACCGATCGTCCTTCAGGTCACCTGTCTTAGCTGCACAGCGAGGCGGCGAGTGTTGCAGTTAAGATTCTGGGCAGATTTGAGATTCTTAGCCCGAAGGCCTCCATTTGACACAGACGCACAGCTGCTGGAGCTTGTCATATGTGTCTTCGATAAGTCACACGTACCCGCTCCCACGTATAAACACACAGAGGAGGGAGATTACAGGGAGCGTTTAAAAACGACCGGGGGCCTGCTCTGCTGCTTTTAACCTTGTTTTGGGGGGAGTGTAAGTCTCTAGCAGTGGACAAGCAGCCCCTTGGCATCAACAACTGGAAGTGATGCTAATACTCCACTGTCATATCAAAAAGCGCAACCTCACCCGCTGTCACCATCTCCACAGACGAAAGTGAGCAGTGAGCCAGTATTGTGATAGCTCAGCGCCGAGGGTTATAATAAGAAAAGAGAGGGACTCTCCAGTGCTGAGTGTGCTGCAGGCTCAGGACCCAGTCAGCACAGTCATCTCTCTCTGTCCTCCACACAGCCAGGACAGACTGATTTAAGTGCACATTGATGATATTTGTCTTTGCTTGTCAGGGTTGGAAGCTGTTGTCCCCCAGGCCACATACTGTATGGGGCAGATTTAAAAAAGAGGCACTAATTACCAACAGTCTGTCGACACTCCGTGCCTGTGGGGGTGGCTAATTTAGTGGATTATCTACTAAGAACTTCCATGCAAATGAACACAGGTGCAACTTTGTAATTAACATATAAGCAGCGCTGTGTAACCATGTGTTTGGTTTACATGCCTTCTTCACCAGATAGGAGGACAGAAGACATTTAATTTTTTTCTGTTTCAGGTTCAAACTGTCAAAATAATTGATGATTGATTTTGGGAAAATAGTCAGCTGACATGAGTTGAATCACATGATATGGTAAAAAACCCCATGTCAATGAATATATGACAGTACACACATAAACCACAGCGTATATGTATAACAAAGCAATACGTAGCTTTAGTAAAGCATGGACAGAGCCAAAGAGTTTCAATATATTGTCTGTGTCCAAGGAAAAAAACAAAGACAACACATTTGTTACTTTCAATGTAAGTTAACTTAAAAAGTAGAGCATTTTAGAGCATTATTATTGGTCCAATTATCATGGATTATCACACAATGTAAAGGAAATCCGCCATGCTCAAATGATGTAGAAAATAATTTATTTTTCTTTGGACAGTGATGACATTGCCTTAATTACCTGGTTTGATTTTTGGAAAAATGAGAGATGCATGCATTGACGGTTTTTTTTTTTCATCAGAAATAAGTGAAAATGCTAGAAAAGCTCTTTTATTTTGTCTCTGGGAGCAAACAATGGGAGTCACAATAGTGCCAAAAATAAGACAACCTTTATACAGGCATTAAACAGCCCACACTAAGCATTTACTCTCATTCTTGGTTAATGGGAGTAGGTGCATAATTTTTATTCTCATGCAGTAATTTGTGCTTTTTGTGTGCCCTAGAAAACCATCTGCAATGAGGCATATGAACGAGAGAAAAGTGATTGACTGATTCGATTGATTTATGACTGCAAAAGGACTGTATTTAGTAAATTGTGATTGTCTCTTTTAAACTGAAGTTTACAACAGCACAAAACACAGTAAATCTTCCCTAACCTGTCCAAAAGTATCCAGACACCACCTCTAATTGCCTCTGCTTTTTTATCTGTTTCAGAAGCATTGCTCAGCAGTTCTCCTGTGCTGTTGTGTTCAGCAAGTATTCATCTTCTTTTATACATTGTTAAAGTTTGAGAGTAGACTAAGATACTGTCATGCAATATCATTTTAATGTGTAGTGCTTGTAGCAATGCTCATGTTTCAATTCCTTAACAACTTTATAATTCAGAGGATCCATTATCACTAAGTGGTAAAAGCTATGTAGTCCATTCATTCTCTGCATATAGAAATCTAGGGGTCTGGGTCTGCTGGCATGCACTGGAGCAGTCGCATCATGCCCAGTGTCTCGCATTGGCTACAGGAGCATAAAGTTTTCAATTATTGGGCTGTGGAGCAGTGGAATTGTGTTCTCTGGAGTAATGGAGCACCATACCTCTGGGATGAGTTTGATGGTGTTTGTAATTCTGAACTAATGACCCACTATCAGCACCAGAGCTCACAAATCAACACAATCAAATCCTCACAGCAATGTTTTAACATCTGGTGTAAATTTTTCCCAGGATAGTAGAGGCAGTTACTGTAGCAAAATGAGGACAAACCTCTTATTAATACCCTTGATTTCAGAAGAAATTATGGATGAGCATACGTCTACATACAAATCAGACACATAATACATAAGTAATGTACAGCAAAAGGACTTCTCACTGAAGTTAATATCAAATCCCAAGACTGTATTTAAATAAAAGCAGCAAATAAACACATGAAAAGCTCTCTGGGTTTAGTCAGAGTCAGATCGAATATCAAACCTCCGAAGTGTGAGCGTGAACATGCAGAGGCTCATGGGAAGTGCTGGATTTGCAATAGGACAGCCTTTAAACATATTAATAGTGACCTGTCTGCTTCTATACCAGCACCACATTGCGTACCCTTAATAGTAGTAGTTATCAACTTAGGGAGTCAATTAATTACATCCTATTTGCATCAGTTATTTAAGTTTTGATCTCCTTTTGTCTGATAGGTATCAGTGGCCCAGTCTGTTTATATCTATTTTTCGTTTGGACCATTCTGTTGATCCGTTCACCATGAAAAGTTACCACAATGTAAAGAGTAACAGGAGCTTGCAAATGATGCAAAGAACAAGTAAAACATATAAAAATGGAGATAAGTTTTTGCATGACACTGACTATAGCTGACTATAAACTACTATCAATATTAAGAATAACATCAGGTTCTCAATGAATTTGCAGTCTGCAGTCAATAACACATACAGTATAGCCAATAACAAATGTGTGTTATATAATGTGTTGAGTATTGTTGTGTCTTGTTGTAAAGTTGTAAAAATGTATTATTAACTATAGTAACTATTTTTACTTTTTAAGTACTTGCAATAAATGCAATAAATAACATTTGTCATCAAACCATTTGTGTATATATATGAAATTGTTAGTTCATGTCTAAGGTCAATTTGATCACGATTCATGACATCATTCCATTTACAAGAGGAAATTTCTGTTTCTGCATAATCTTTGATTGAAGTGTAGTGGCTTTTGTCCACCTCTAAACACCTACTGCTATTTGATTACATTACCATGCGCCACATGCAGGGAAAAATTAAATTACTCTATAATATCATAGCATGTTTTTCCTCCCCCGTGCCTCCTGGTCTACCAGAATTTTTTAATGCGCCCGCCTTTCACAAGCCAATCATATCCCGATGGATAAAACCATGTCGTGCCCACAATTACTTCCCACCCGAATATCCTGTTTCAATGCTTTATGCTGGGGGAGCCTGCACCAGGAAGTCAAACACCGGACTCGTGTCGCTTTTCATGCCTGCCGTTGGGCCTTTGGGGCTCAGGCGCTGACCTCACCAGCTCCTGGTATTTTTTTTGTGGGTAGTTCAGGTAGCTAACATGCAACAGTTAAGCACAGCATGTTCATTTCTGCTCAGTGAAGTCTCATTGGTTCAAGTTTTGATCATTAAGCTTCAACCTGAGTGAAAAAACCTGTGTATTTGTGTGTGCAACTGTTAGCCTGAGCTGTTTTTGCTCCACCCCAAGCTACGTTCACTAGACGATAGCATCAGCTTAGTAAGAAAGCTTTGCACACAACCATACAGGTTCATACAGGGGTGACACCTAAGTGTTTGCATGAGAAGCTGTTAGCTTAAACTTTTTTTATTTACATCCTTTGTTGCCGCAGATGTTATTGTTAGCTTAGCGAGAAGGCTAAAGCAGTTCAGGTTCAATGACTTTGACTGAGGCAGGTTTAGAGCACATAGACTCAACTTTAAGCAAGTGAAAACAAATGACTAACCCACAAAGTACTTTAACTACCCTGTGAATAATATTAAGTAGTCTTATTGCTTGGAGATGAAAGGTGTGTTTGAGTCTGAGATGCACACACGGGGACCTGTACTGAATGAAGTCAGCAGAAGTGTCTCTTTTCTCCTGAGAGAGCTCAGGCAGCCCTAAGGCCATGGCCATCTTAGGTCGATACTACTCATGTAATCTCAAGAGTACTCTATTCAAGCATCTCCGCAGCTCTGATTCAATATCTACTGCTCTCTACTCCTTAATGATCTTTGTCTCTTTGAAAACTGATCCATAAAGAGCTCACTCACTCATTTACCAGATGGCCCAGTCCCAGATTTTTTTCCTTGTCCTAATGGATATATTTATATGGACATTAGGGAGTTAGATTGGCTCTCTCATTATAATAGATACACCACAGCTTGTCCAGGTTCATTGTGGATATAAAGATCTTAATAACTAAAACCACCTAAAAGCTGCACCCAGCAGCCCAGAACTTGCAGAAAGACAGCAACTGGCACTGATCAAGCACCAGCCTGGCACAAGGACAATAACTGGCTCTGAAATACTGTCCACTACAGCGCAAGTAATAGTTGTAACTAGCAATGAAATGAACAGTTTCAAAACAGTTTCATGACAGCTCACTGTCTTCTCTTCTAACCATTTATTTACACTTTGAAGTTTCATATATATTTACACAGTTGTATATGTACAAAGGTTTGAGCACTGATTATTACATACACCAAACAGCCATAACAATAAGACCACTTCCTTTGTTTTTACTCTGATTTTCCATTTTATCATTGTCATTTTGTACAAGCCAATGTCTTTTCTGTTTGAGCCTGTCCTGTTGTCTGCCATACAATAGTACATAATAGTATAGTATTCTTTTCATCAAATACTGCTGCTTTTCTGTTTAAATATATCTTTGACAGCTGTGGCCAAAGAAGTTGATTTACTTTATCAGACCACAACAGTTGTTTCCAAAGTCCCTCTGGCATGTCTAGACATTGTTTTGCATGCTTCGGAATTAAATATTTTTAATGATTCTTCCTTGTAGATTCTTCATGCGACACAGTCTAACAGTGCTATGACACTGCTGTTTCATGGCCTGTCCAGATCTTGGCTTGACTTATATATTACACCTTAACTGCCAGTAGTGACATTTCAGACAGTGTAAATTGTGAGCTGGAAGAGTTTAAAGCCTTCTGTGTTGTAGGAATCTATTGACTTTATTTTCAGAGCCTCAGCCATACTCAAGGTTGTGTGTTATTTTTTCAAAACCTGTAAGAGACTCCAGATAGTTGGGAATTTGTTATGCTCTGCAATTTTCATTAGCTGACAAATCTTGACCTGCCTAAACAATTGGCCTTAATGAGACAATCATGACAATCAATATATATATTCTGCAGCTTCAGTCACTTTGTAGATGTTGTTTGGGCAGATGTTCTTCTGCAAGGCCCACTTTCTTTTGAGTTTAGTTTACAGAGAGATACCCTGACATGTTACCTGTAATGCTGGAGGAGACAGGAGAGGCGGATGCACACGCAGGGTTTAATAAAGTCCATGGTGGGAATATCAAGCAGTATACAAAGCGAGACACAGTAAACTACACACAACTACGTACACAACCAAAATGTCGGACAAGGGTATCGGGCAAACAGGAAGACTAAATACACATGATAACGAGAGGGAATCGGAAACAGCTGGTGACAGTGGGAGGAGACTAGAACACGAGACCAAAACAAACACCCTGCGGACATGACAGGAAGTAAACACAAGCACGTGAACTTGACAGAACATAAACAGGCGAGGGACGAGGGGAACATGGCGGAGCATGACATTAACATGGTGTCTTTTAGATTTCCCAGGATATTATACATGCTACTCTTGGAGTCGTTTTTGTTGGAAAGGGGTACAAAAGTCCTGACAGTGGGCCGGTGAAGTCCCAAAGTCTCATTAGACTGAGACGTGATATGAACCAGTAAATGTGGGTGCTTAAGACTAGATTTTGATGGTGATGACTCAGATTGAGTTTTTTTAGTATGATCGAGTCTGCCACCCTAACACCTTATTGTCACCTAATTGTTTAAGCCTCCTGACCTTAATTATCACCTATACCAAGCCGATCACACATTCGTGTTCCTATATTGTAAAACAGTATGTGCCACTGAATTTAAATATATGCCTGGAGTGCATGGACACCTACACATTACACCTACACAAGCTCTTATGACATCTCATTCTAAATGATCTGATCTGTAGATCATCCCAAAGGTGTTAGACAGGGTTCAGGTCATTACTTTGAGAAGTTCTTTCATGCTAAACTCACCCAACCAGTACTTTGAGAACTGGGACACAGTCATGCTGGAACAGAAATTCTTCCCCAAATTGTTTCCACAAAGTTGGAAGCATACAATTGTCCAAAATATCTTGTTAGGCTGAAGCATTAGGATTTCCCTTCACTGGAACTAAGGGGTCCCTAAAAAACAACCCCACAGCATCATCCCTCCTCCACCAAACCTTACAGTCAGCACAATGCAGTCAGGCAGGTAACGTTCTCCTAGCATTCACAAAATCCAGACTTGTCTATTAGACTACCAGATAGAGAGGTTTGACTCGTCACTCCACAGAACACATTTCCACTGATCCAGAGTCCAGTGTCCGCGCTTTACGCCACTCCTGCCATGCCTGTTTGGTGATGTAGGGCTTGCATGCAGCTGCTCAGCCATGTAAACCCATGCCATGAAGCTCCTGGCCCACAGTTTTTGTGTTGATGTTAAAGCCAGAGGAGGTTCTGAACTTTGTAGTCATTGAATCAGCAGTGTTGGTGACTTTTATGCACTATGCGTCTCAGCACTTGGTGACTCCCTCTGTAACTTGATGTGGTCTGACACTTTGTGGCTGAGCTGCCATGGTTCCTAAACCCTTTCACTCTTCAATAATATCACTCATAGTTGATCTGGAATATCTAGGAGGGAAGAAATCTCACAAACTATTGCAACTGTGATTTCCTATTACAGTACGATGTTGGAAATACATTGAGCTCTTTATAACAACGCATTCTTTCACAAATGTTTATGAAGGCAGACCGCATGATTTTGTACACATGTGTTAATGGGACTGAACCAAAAACCTGAATTCAATGATTAAGAGGTGTCTCCCACTGATTTTGTCTATATAGTGTATGTGTAATAATTCTAAGCATACCCTAACCATGTTCTTGTTTGTTTTTAAAAAGCATCTTTAACTGTTTTTCATACAAAGGCAGACTTTTTGTCCTGAAAATGTATGAAAACAAAAACACACTTTCAATCAAGCACACAAGTTAGAGTGTCATTTAGAGGCATCTATAGTAACATCAGGTCTTGAGTATGTTACCGTCTGCCTCTGAGCCCTCATCAAATTGCTGAAGCACGCCGAGGCCCCCTGCTGGTGCGCAGTGTGGTGTATGAGTAGTGCTCACTCTATCAGACATATTCCCCATCCACTTCACACACACAGCAACAAGCATATTACTGGCTGAGAGTTGCATCAGAAAGAGCACATGTGAGTTCATGTCAGCTAAAGATCTAACTGTGGCCTGCCTGCCGTCACCCTCTGCTCTGCTGTTCAACCAAGCAAAGTCTTTAAATGAACACTATCAAATCAGTCTGTTGCACTATTTTCATTCCACTGCACTCAAAAGCATACTTCTCAGTAAATCCCACCCATACAAAAACCTATCCATTGAAAATTACAGTACAGAGAGGTGTTGTTTTAAAATTTCAACAACCTAGTGCAAACACTCCATGATAATACTAAAAAAACATAATTAAAATACATCCACTGTCTGTGTGTTAAGTTCCAAACAGTAGCAGGTAGCTGCAATAAGCAGAGAGAGAGAGAGAGAGAGAGAGAGAGAGAAAGAGAGAGAATGTACAGACATATCTGTTCTCATATCTGTTCTCTTTTTCAGATATGTGGTAGTAGCAAATCAGCGTTGTGATTCATTGTTTGGGAGATACAGGAAGCAGCTGGGAGAACAAGGAACAAAGAAGAATAGAAAGAGAGAGTGGAAGAGAGAGAGAGATAGCACAGCTCTGCTAACACTGCAGTAATTCAGGAACAGCAGTTCTGCAGATTCAGACTATAGAAGCCATGAAGCCATCATAAATTACAATCCATCTGCTTTAAGATTGCTGTCAGGGAGAGAACAAAGTCAAGAAAGAAGAAAGTGGCATATTTCCTCTCCTCTATTTCCAGCCTCAATATGCATGGGCATTCATATATAAAGGGGGGCTTCAGCCAATATCAGAATAAAACAGACAGCAGATGCTCACACACACCAACACTGTACAACATGACAGTTATACTTAATTCTGTTTTTGTTTGGTTACTGTAGTCATTTAGTCATTGTCTGGAGAACGGGTAGCCATACGTCTATTATTTGTCGATTTGTCCTTTTTATCCTGTATCAATTTTATGATGATTGGAGCAACAGAAATGCTCTGAAATCACTTTAATCTAAGTTACATTGACATACATTAAAAGATAAGAAGGTTTTTGTCTTCTCCAGTAAAGTTACTGTTTTGAAGATGCATGTTTTTCTTTGGACAGCGACGTTTCACATTTACATTTACTAACATAAACCTTGTTTCACTTTTTATTTAATGTATAATTATTTAATTATTGAGACATGAGCTATGATCAAAATCAATCAGATATCAAAACTGACTTTGAAAGAATTGTGACTTCTGAGCCTTAGAGTGGATCTCTTGTTACTGAGCCTTAAGACTGATCTAAGATAAATGAGCTCTGTTCTCATTGGCTGTCTTGAATTGTGCCATATTCAGAAAATCACTTCAGTATAAGTGGGTGGAGCTAAACTGCTGTAAGCTGAATAGTTGGATATGTATAAACGAGTTAGTTATTGTGACCTTACAGAAACAATGAAAACAATGGAGTTTGTTTTGCATATATGGACCGTATGGACGCTTTTGTTTAAAGTTTTCTATAAGAGTTTTATATTGTAGTGTATTGAAGAAATACTGTGGCATGTTAGTAAGGTTGTGTGTTGCCTGGCCTTTTTTGCACCTACTTCATTTTACTAGGGACTCTAAATTTGGAGGGCAGGGTTAAGAACCGTTCCCTCTTATATTTGTAAGGTGAGAGGGGGCAGAGAGAGAGAGAGATGTAAGCTGACCAGTGAAGGTGTTCTGCTTATTCTGCTTATGTATGTTGGCTTAGAAATAAAGCACCATGGCTTGTGTGAAAGGGGACCTATCATGCTCACTTTCATTGTTCAGAATTTTATTCTAGAAGAGATCTACATACAATATTTTTCTCATAGTGTATGCCTGTTCTGACTTTCTGTCTAAAACATTGTTACGTTGTGAGGTCCTGTGTCTTTAAGCCCCGCCTCCCAATGTGCTGTTCCACCTTTGCAAGCTAGATTTGAGCAGAACGTTTCAGAATGTTAAGCTTTTACTTTTTAGCTCTTTGTGTTGTGTGAGAGTGCGCCAAGTTTGTAGGTTGGCGGACAATAAGAATTGTGTTATGAGATGACATCACCTTGTAACAGAGAAAAGGGCAGGAATTCCAACAAGGCTTTCAGGCAGGTGAGAAAAGTGGTTCTGTGGCAGAGAGTTTCTTTCTCTGATGTGTACTTTGAGTTTTCTATAACTGTTCTCACAAAAAGCTTAAACACACAAAAATGGGAAAACAGGAAAAGCATATTAGGTCCCTGTTTAATAGCAGTGAATGCTACGATATGTTATGTTGGGCTTGTGCTGAGGTTAGGTATTTTACCTGTGCATTCTTCTACGTTGCCTATGAAAGATTGCATCTCTTCTGTTGAGCTTGTGCTTATATTGAGAGATTTATCAGCACACTCTCTGACTCTCTTTACAGGAGACTTTGTCTTTTGAGTTACGTGTGCTTATGTTAGATAAATCTTGCCAGCACACCCCCAGCTCAGGTTACAAGAGCTGCTTGATCATTTGTATCACCGGGGGTGTGATAGTGTGCCTATACATTCCCAGTCCAGTGTGTAGTTCTTTACCTTTACTTATCAACTTTTAATGATGGGCCAGGAACGAGTAGAGTAGTTAGTCTATGTTTAATTTTGGTTTTGTCGCTAAGTAGCAAGCCAGTGTGGTTGTTTTGTGTTCTTTGGTGCTGTCAACAGTTTGTTTCCCCCACAGTAGTTATAGTGCTTATAAGAAAGCATTTTATTGTGGCTCGTTTTATAAAGCAGCTTTCAGAAGTTCTTATTTGCCTATTAACTTGCCCTTTATCCATTTATTAGCAGTTAAATATTTATATTTATTAATATTTATTATCATGTTATTGATTGCACTGCTCTATACACTTAACCTTGAGCTAAGCCTTCGATTTCAGCTGTAATGGTCTAAACAATTGAGGGACAATAAATCCACCTCTACGATAGCACTACCCTCTGCTAGTGTGAGATTCATGTTGTTAGGCGTGAGTTTGTGATGATTAACATGAATATTTTTTGGCTGTTCTAGACTGAATACAGAGCTGCTGCTGCTTTCCGTTTCTAACAGGCCACTGATTAGGCTGCTACTCATTTTTAGTTGGTGATTACTTCCAGCTGGGCCTAGACCGACTCTAGTTCTCGTAAAATTGGTCTAGTTTTGATTCCATTGTCACTTTGTAATTATGCAGATGCTATAACAATCTAACACGTTTCTTCCCTGCAGCTCTTGATGTCCTAACTAATAGGAGAGCTTACTTAGCCAGACATACAATTCCTGATTGCCCAGTTTTCTACTGGACACTACAAGATTTTAACCCTTTTGTTTCCATACAAAGCTTAACAAAAACCGAAAGATTGACTTTGCCTCAATTGTTATAACAATTCTGGCCTAAGTTGAAAGCTTAGCTCAAGGTTAAGGGTATGGAACTGTGGGATCAATGACATATGACACCACAATAAATATTAATGCACATAAATATTTAACTGGTGATAAAGAGAAGCACAGTTGAAAACATGGTTCTGTTGAAAAAAAAAGATTGTTACAGTCCAGAGAGACAGAATTTCTCTACAGAATTGGCCTACATTACATCAGATTGTGATGACATTCTAATGAGATGGGGCTTCGAGCCTTAAAGAACCCCAGTACCACTATGTTCCTGTATGCAGATGGATAGTTCGCAACCTGCCTGCCTAATTCTCATTAGGAGACTAAAACGCTTAGGATCACAACAAGTGTTAATTCGTAGCACATTTTGTTGACAATGTTTAAAGTTACATATTTGCCCCGATCACAACATTCTGGCATCTTTATGAGGACCCAAACCAGTCTGTCACGCCCTGCTCATCCTCCTCTGTATAAGTCCTTGTTTACGTCCTGTCATGTCCACGTGGTATTTGTTTTGATCATGTGCTTCTGTCTCCACCCCAGCCCCGCCTGTCACACCTGTTTTTCATTCGTCCTCAGTCTTGTCACCTGCTCCCTCTCATTACCTTGTGTTATATATACCCTGAGTTTACAGTCTGTCTTTGTCGAACGTTTTCATTTTGGTAAGTTGTGTTTTGCTCCTGCCTGTTTTTGTCTTTGTCACCCTGGACTTTATTAAAACCTTTGATCCTCATCAGCGTGTGTATCCGCCTCCTCCGTCACCTCCACCGTTACACAGTCACAGTGTTATGAGAGAAATGCTTATTGTATAGTTGTGCCGATACTGTTTCAGGAAGCACTGATCATTTCTATCTACATATATACCCAGGTCATCTGTGATAGTAAGTTATAATAACCTAAGGATCGCACCATTACTGGCTTCATTTCCTGGCTAAAAGCACAGCACCCACACATAGGGAGAGAAACCTGGATCACTTGGCCTCCATTCATTTTCACTCGCCTGCTGCCGGCCTTCTGTTGGCTGAGTGAGTTAAGCTCTTGAGACTGTGATAACATTGGGGCCTATGGAACATTTCTTTGTTTCCCTCTCTCTCTGTCATTCTCTTTAGCAGCTGTTTCCTAAACTGGAGGTGCGAGTGCCCCAGCCTCCCTGTTTATAAATTCTGGATTTGCCAGCTCTCCATGTTGGCTAGTGTCTAACTCAAAGAAGAAATGATCTGTCAGACACTGTGTTTTCTTTGTGACAATTCTAGACAAATAGTAGCAAAAACTTTTCTATTTGGACAGAAATAGCTAAACACATTACTGCACATGAAGGGCACGCATCATCAATTCTGGTCCTTCAGGCCCCAAGTCCAGTAAGGTTTGGTGATTTTTTTTTTTTTGCCTGAACTCATCAGATTTACATTATCAGGTATGTAGCAGGCTTAGCTGGTGTGTTAGACCAGAAAAATCTAACCACAGGGCTGGACTCTGGTCCTCATGGAGCTTATGACCCTTGGAGCATAAATCACAGCATCATAACTTATTTTAGAGTTCATCAGAGCAGTGCTTGGTTTGGGAATTACATTTCACTTCAATCTGATCTGAGCAATGACTGGCCAGCTGCCAAATTTCAGCCAGTGATCGAAATGATCATTGTGGCCATAATTAAAACCGCATAGAGTGAAATGAATCAGGTTTTTAGAAACAATAAAATAAAAAAAGGCTATTAAAATGTTATTGGTCTCAATGTAAAGCAGTTCTACCAAAAATCTGTATTTGGTATTGAAAAGTAAGTCATTTGACAACAAGTTTATAGTCAGATATTTGACATTTGAATTTGCAAATATGTGGCTATAATGACCAACTAATATTATTCACTTTTCTAATTTAAAGCCAAACAATATTCTCACAGTCTATAGTAATTCATATGTAAACTCATTAAATGTCACATGTTTTAGCTGGAAAACTGCTAGTCTGTGGAGAGCGTAGCAGATAGATTCACTAAATAACATTAAAGGTTTGTTCTTTTCTTGAGTAGATCTTACTGTTTACTGTCAATTTTCTGCAATTGTTTGCAAATGTTATAGAAGTGCTTTGCATTTCCTGCTAACTGGAACCACAAACACTTGTGAGGTGGTGCAGAAACTCAATACCATCTCGTGCAGTATAGAGTTCAGATGTTATAGGGTTCTCCAGTATACGACCAAATGAAAGTAAATTAAAATCCTAATTTGCTATTTAATAATGTTCACAACTATTCAAATATTGTGTCACAATGTGTTTTTCTAACAATATTGTAGATATTATTACAACTTACACACATTTCTTCACAAAGTGAGCATAATTAGGGCTGTTAATTTGGATTTAGTGCAGTGCAGTATTAAAAACTCGATACAATTGCTAATATTATGGTATTATGGTAATTTCTGTGTACTGCTTCTAGATGTTCTATTTAGTCTGTTCCAACTTAAACCTTATGTCTTAAAGCATGCTCATATTCAAAGTATTGCCCACCTTTAATTCCGACACATACACTACCACTCAAAAGTTTAGGATCATATCATAGTTCATATCATGCAATTTAATTTAATTTTCATGCAAATCACAAACAATATTGTCCATTTCTCAATTAATGTAAGTGTATCAGATGATTTTTAAAGAATAAAAATGTTTGTATTAAAACCTATTTTGGTATAGAATCTTATTTTGCATATAGTCCTATTATCAGCAATTCTCAGTCCTCTGTCTAAATCTCCTGGTACGGCCGCCATTCCAAGTTAAGGATGTTATTGGGCTAATTGGTTGTTAGGACACTCTTGCTCAATTGTGATGCACAGCTGAAAAACATTACACTAATAAGTGAGAATAAAAGGGAAAACAACATTCTAGGTTAGTTTAGTATCTGAAGCATCAGGAGTTGATGGCTTGCTGACAGACTCAAAATGACCAGAAAGAGACAACTTTCTTCAGAGACCCATCAGTCCATTGTTGTGTTAAGGAAGGAAGATACTCCATTGAAAACAAGAACATTTCACTGTGATCCCAAACTTTTGAGTGGTAGTGTACCTTATAACAGTTGTCACCAGTCTTGGCCCTGGAGACCTTCCTGTAGCTCAAACCATAATCTGCCAGAGCTGTTCTAACTAATGAACTTCGTTCTAGTTTGGCTGGATCATGAGTGTAGGTATAGGTACAGAGCCCCAGGAGGAGGGCTGGTGATCACTGTTTTATATCATGTGGATCTTCTGTCAACTTTTTAAAAGTATCATGATACTAAAAGCCTAAACAGTGCTTCTCCTTTGGCATTGTGTTTTGTATGTTTTTAAGTGTACCATCGTCCTTGAGCTAAGACATCAGGCCACAATGATCTGTTTCCTGTATTTCCTGCCCTTGCCACCTTCCTGTAACTCGCTCCAAGAGAGATTCATCTGAGCCGGCTCTTCTGGCACACCCAGGCTAGGGAAGAAAATGGTGACTGTCTGACACCATGTTTAAGAGTGATCTATCTGCAAGGGTGCTTCCCTGTTCTGGTGTGTGAGTATATATGTCTTCAGTAATCCTGGGTAAGGATGTGTGTGTGCAGAGGAACAGTAATGATGTGGCAGGAGCTGGGTAGACAGAGCCCAGGAGCATTTCCTAGTATTTCTTAATGAGACGCTGCAGGTTTTACATCGAGTACGGGCAAAGAATATTGGTTGTGTTCCTGCTATTAGCAAGAGAGCTACTGCAAACAAGCTGGGGTTATTTTCAGAGGCTAATCAGCCTTAAAGGATCAACAGAGTCACTGCTCCGCTGCTGCTGTTGCTGCTGCTGCTGCTACCACAGGCCACTCACTGCTCCAGATGGCAACAGCTCATACAATCATACAATACACAGGGGCCGTGGAGCTGGATGCTCAGATCAAGAGCTGTTGAAAGGCTTGATTTAAGAAAATCCGCACAACAGTAATGATTTAATGCAATGAAAGAGTGATGAAACACTTCTCTTTCATGTGTGCTAAATTTGAGCAAGCAGAGCGAACTCTCTTTAGTGAAGGTCAGACAGAGCAAAAAGAGAGGAAATTGAAAGTTGTGATGAGAGCTGTGGGCCATGGAGATACGCCTGTGTGGTGTGATAAAATTGGTCAAATCTCCACAGCAGACATGTACAGGATGCAGAAACATGGGGACTGTCTGTCCAGCCTACTACAGTGAGACCGGAATAGAGTCAGTCAAGGTCTAAAGCATATAAGCCCCATTCAGGCTATAGTCATTTAGGGACATCCAGGGATATAATATAAATTAAGTAATAAGCGTTGAGATACATGAGTTTAATCCAATGTGAGTCTTCAAGGCATATAGATTTCACAAGTGTTCCATAATTACATAACTCTGTACCTGGCTGAACCTGGAGTTATGTCATTATAATTTCAGTCCTGATTTAATTCAACTTATGGTTAAATAATTACTTGATAACTTGTTAATAGATCCATACACAATGTTGTTATTGTTTTTGAGTGTGGTGTCTTCTACATAATACTATCAGTCATCAGTTATCAGACTGTATCATATTTATTTCACAGATTTATCTGTATAACTGTATGTTATATATAATATACTGTTAACTACATAGAATAATGACTCTACTGTTATTATTACACTATGCCTATTATATGATACATCATGTAAACAGTCTATACATATAAATAGTACTACTGCTTTTTAATGCATATTTACACTGCTAAAGTCTAACCTGGTTAACTGCAGTACTGTCATCACTCTCACATACACAAAGTTAGACTTTTTCTATTTCTATGTGGTATATTTTAATTATTTTATATTTATATCCATCCATCCATCCATCCAGCCATCCATCCATCGCCAGAATCAGAATCCTTATTTGCCAGCAGGTGTACAAGGTGTGGTGTCAACATAAAAAAAGTCTAATAAAATAAATAGAAAAATAAATACTATATATAAACATATAAGACAGCACACAAATAAACAGCAAGCCAAAGTATGTGCAATGTGAGATAAAAGGGCTGAGCAGCAAATATAAATATAAATGTAATCATCTTTATAGAATGTGTATATTGCATCAAGTCAAAGTGCATTCGTGCACTGACTTTAGTAAATAGGATAGGACATGGTTTTTGTTGAGAAGGATTATATTATGGTAGATACAGAGATTATATATATATATTACAGTGTATGTAATAAAGTGTAGTGTGCAGCAGTTTAAAGTAGAGGGGCCCTTGTTTATGAGGATGATGGCCTGGGGAAAGAAGCTGTGGTGGTGGCGGGTGCTCCGTGTCTTCAGGGCTCTCTCAGGGGTCTCTGCTGAGATGGAGGCCGCTGAAAGAGAGAGTGACCAGGGTGTGAGGGGTCGGCCATGATTTTCTAGATGAGTAAAGGTCTTTGAGGGTGAAGAGGTGATAGCCGGTGAAATTTCTCTGCACATCACACCGTGCGCTGCAGCTTTCACTCGGTCTGTGAAGATGCAGAGCCGGACCAGATGGAGACAGAGGATGTGATGATGAACTCGATTATGGTGCTTTAGAACTGGACCAGCAGTGCTCGAGCCTGACTTGGTCAGGGACTGATTGATGAGATCAGTGAGGATAAGAGAAAGCTGTTCAGAGCAGTGCCTGAGTGTCGCAGGTGAGACCCCATCAGGCCCAGCCACTTTCCTGTTCGTCTGCTTCCTGGGAACACAGCTGACCTGCTGTTCAGTGACGGTGATGGGAGGTGGTGGGGATGGGGTTGTAGGTGTTGTGGCATTGTGAGCTGGTGACTCTTAGAGCGAGTCACAGGTGAAGAGACTGCAGGCAGTGTGTAGCAGACAGATGTAAGCTAGACTGGGGGAGGGTAGAGATGTCCTTTGTATAAGAAATCTTGAGTGAAAGTTATTGAGGTGTTTTGTGTGCAGAGGGTCTGCTACTACAGTTGATGCTTCAGGATTTTAGTTTGGAGTGCTTTCCGGATGGCGGAGCAGTCATTTAAGGAGAACTGCTGCCCCAGCTTTTCATATATTTGTGTTAGCAGTTTTGAATGCTTTGATCAGTGCATACCTTACACTTTTATTTGCATCATGGTCACCATGGATTGCAAGATAAAAGTCTGCATTATCATCCAGGTTGTTGTCAAGAAGACTTGAAGAAGTCCTGGTTGAATTAGTCCAGACATTCCTTTAAACAGCATCAGGAGACCACATTGTCTGATTATATCTGAGGTTTTGTGATTGTAGGCTTGGCCTATATGAGGAGATGAAATTAATGAGGGAATGGTCAAGGTTTCCAAGAGGAGCATGGGTGGTAGCTTGGTATGTGTCCTTGTTGGTGCTATAGCAGTAGTCAAGTGTTTTGTTTTCCCTGCTGGGGCAGGTGATCAGCTGTTTATATAATGGTAATTTGACACTCTGGAGTGGTTAAAGTCTTCCATAATGATGACAGGGGAATCTGAGTGCCACTGTTTCTATAATCTGGCTTCTATCATCTAGTCCACTAGCTGTTGTTAAGTTAGCTTGTGCCAGTGGGGGAACCTAGACCCGGATCAGAATTACAGAGTTTCAGGTTGAGTAGAATGGCTTGCAACTGAGGATGAGAGTTTCCAGTTAGGGCTAGGTATGTTATGGCCAGAACAGGTACATCCCTGCAACACCTGTAATTAATAACAACAATAGCAAACTTCTCTGCCTTTGGTTTAGTGTGTGAGAGTGGAGTCACTGTTCACTCTACACAGTGAAAAGCTGGGAAGCTCCACCACAGCGCTGTGAGCAATGTCACACAGCCGTGTCACACTGAAGCAGAAAGCAGATGTAGTAGAAAAGTCCTTTGTTATAGGACACTTTAATTCAGGCTGTCTGTAGTTAGAGGAAATTGCACATTTGAAATCAGATCAGGTTAATCCACAAGTGGTTCTGAATGTTTATTACACATTTGTGTCAATTTAAAATAACTTAACCAGTTTGCATTGTTTTTCCAAGTAGTTAATGAATAACAAGTCTTAGAAAGTAATACATTTGGGGATTTTAAGGTTTTAATGTTTTCATGTATGAGATTATTTCACTGTACAGAGAAGAACAAGCATCTCTAAAATTTTAACTTTACAGGACAAGCCAAAAATGTTGTTTACTTTTAATGTAAATTCATCTGGAGAGTTCTGCCAATTCATCATAAGAAAAAAATATACTTTGTTTTCTTTGGATGGCAACAAGATCCATACAGAAAACTATAGGAGTATGAAATTCATGCAACACCAAATACATCTACACATCTACAAGTGCACAAAATACACCAAACAACGAACATTACAGTCCAGAGTATCTTTACTAATAGTGCTTACATTAATTTTGGATCTACTGTCGTCACTCTTATAAAGTGAATTATTTTAAGCAAGTCTCATATTTTTAATGAACGCTAAAGTTTCAGGAGAAAGAACAAATTTTGCCAAAGAAATCCCTTATAAATGACATTAACCAAAGCTCCTCCGGTAATGCTAATCCAGATCAAGTAGAGCTTTATTTTAAGCATTTCAGACTACAGTAGTGAAGCATAATGACATTTATTATAGATTAAAGTCTGCGCTGGGATAATGGGAACTACAGTGAAACTGAACAGGCATTGTTATTGCGGGACCAGCTGGGGCAGGATTCTGGGATGCGACAGTCCAGTGAAAGAAAAGGAGGAGAGAGAGAGCGAGGAGGAGGCTGGGAGGAAGACTCCATAATTAAAGCGAGACACAAAGTCAATCCCCAGGACTACCGGTGGCATGCAGACTTACATTAACGGCTCTATGGTACGTCTATTTTTGGAGGCCTGTGTGGCGTTGGCAAGAGCGGGTTTCCTGGGTGGATGGTTTTCCGCTCGTGTGACTACAAATACCACACTGCAGGCCCCGTCACATCACCCTCGAAATAACCTGCATTGGACTTATATTTATGTCCTGCCTGTATCCCCCTGTGACCCGGGTCTCTCTCTGCTTCCGGCCTGAACACATCTACTCCCAGTGATTCTTATCTACAAACTAATTACAGCCTTTCGTCTTATTAAACAAAACTGACAGCGTTTAAGGCTGTAATGTCCCACACGGTATCTGCAAGTCCACAGCTGATTTGGAGAGGTGACCGTGTCTGCTCTCATGTCCTGCTTTGAAATTTGTTTGGCCTGCAGGGAGACAGCTGGGCTACATCTTAGTCCTTATCTAGGCATTTATTCAAGAATTGTATTGAAGAGAGATCATTAGAAACATCCTTGGGAAATGTAAAAAGAGAAGCACATTTTTTGGAGGTTAAAAACACTTTGCCAATGTCTTAGGAGTCTAAGATAATGTTATTTTTTCATTGGCAGTATGCTGTCAACACCAAAGTCAATAAAAATATACAACTCTTGTTGACTTAAGCATTTCCAAAGTTGTCCTTAAGGAAATCCAGTTTATTTTAATTACCATCCAGCACCTGTATTATGTACGGTTTACTATAATGAACTTATCTCTGCAATTTTGCTTTAATTCACTACCACCCACTAACTAGGTCTGATACTACTAGCGCTAGGAGGGTGAAGGATAGCACATACTTCCTGCAATTGCTGCCAGCCACTGCATGTTTTCGAACAGCTGGTAACACAGTGGCTGATCATAATTTTTTTTACTTTTGCTGACTTGGTCGTCAACACAAATCGCCAAAGACTGCATTAATGTGGTGGAAATCCCTGTGTTATTCCATGAAGAACACAACAAACAACAAAGATAACTTATGCTTTCTTCAAAGGGTTTATCCTTTTAATAATGTCTACCCTTTAAAACGCTTTTATCCTTTTTTATCTTTCCTATAGTAATATGTAGAAATGAGCTGGCATATGGAAATTAAATGAATAAATCTTCTTTGTGAGAGATGACAAGGAGATAATGGCTCTGAAGTTCTTAGAAAAAAAAATATAACATGCAGATTTTAGCCAAGAGGTGTGATGCTTTGACGTCACAATGGCACGTTTTCAAAACTGGAGTTAAAAATGATTAAATGATACAGAGAAAATGGGACTCCTAGGAGCCATGCACCACCTGATAGACCATCATAACTGTTACCATCAGATAAACAGTATTTGCAAAGCTTTCATCTTTGAGAGAAAGGAGAAAATTAAGCTTCATTCTTGCTTTAGATTTGAAAATATCCACAGCTGTTTCTGTTCCTACGTCCACTGTAAAGAAAGAAAAAAAAACCTCAACACTATGGCTCTGAAAAGATGTGCAGCTGTCTTCTGGAGCTGATTATTGTTTTCTGGCTGAAGACATTATGACAGCTGATAAGTACAAACATATTCTAGGACATGCAACAAAGTCTTCTGGAGAAGTTACATTTGGAAATAAGTAATTCTACAGTAAGATGATGATCCCAGCACACTGCTGAGAATATCAAGACAGACTTATCAAACAATAAAGCTGCTGAGAACAATAGACTGAGTGAGTCTATCACTTATATGTTTAAGACCACCTGAATCGTGAGAAGCTCAACATGCAGCCAATTTCTGAACTGAGATATTTATAATGGAAGAATATTCCTGTGGATTTCTCTGAAAAGTTAAAAGTAAGTCTGTTAATAAAAGACTGGAAGCTGTAATAAGGGTAAAACGTGGCACACAAAATATGAAAAAAAGTATTATATAAAGTTGTTGTCGCTTATTGTCACTCCAAAGAAAACCAAGTATCTTCAAAATGGTAACTTTACAGGAGAGACCAAAAACTTTCTTTACTTTTAGTGTAAGTCAATGAAACTAGAAAGTTATTTTGGCGCATTTCTATTGGTCCATTCATCAAAATGATTTCCTATAATTTGAACATCAGCTGCTGCGTTCAAATGATGCAGAAAAGTAAAAATCGACAAAAATACATTGGACAGCGACGTTATGTTTTGTTAAACTTTATATGACAGTACTTGATTTAATCAAGGCAGGAGTTTGCTTTCAAATAAGCATAACTTATTACAACTAATGAGCTCCTCATACAATAAATATGTGTATATGAAACACTTGTAATTCAGAATCTGCTTCTTATTTTGCAGTAGCATTTGACATTTCTGAAATCTTGTATGTTTGATCATCGTCTAAATGAGCCCCTGCCTCATATTCTCACAGTTGATGGTACTTTCACTACTTCATATTCTCCCATCATCATCTAATGAACAAGAACACACGTCAAGCCTAGCTTTAATGAGCCTTCATGCAACATCAAATCAGTCAAAATGAATTGTGAATATTCATATTGTCCTGCAGCAAGCAATTACAGGAGGGTTCCATGGGAGTGAAACATAATTTCTGAGATGTTGATTCATAATGAAACAATACCCCGAATGTCTGTGAATCAGTAATGGATTTCTTCATGTTTCTCTGAACAACATGGTTTCTCTTACTTTCTTTAGCTTTTTTTCTTCTTTCAAGATGTTGTTCATGATCATTACAAAGTAAAAAAAAAAAAAAAAAAACATTAAAAAATTTATCAACATTGAATATGCATGCATGTAATCTGATCCACTTTAGAGAGTCTAATCAAAACGCAATGTTTTTCAGTACTAAACACCATAGAGTGAGTAGTTTGGCTCATATGATCAATTGGTCATTTTCTGGCTCATATGTGCTCTAATGAGCTCTTGGGGTGTCTGAGAACCCTGTTTTACCACATTATGTAGTAACTTAACAGGGCAAATCTATCTAGCTGGGGCTTGATAGCAAAGGCTAGAATTAAGAAAAAGTCAAATCAGGTTGCTTTTATAGTCATTTCTTAAAATAACTAGCATATATTGTAAGAAAATGCTGTTATTTTTCAGTCTGAATGGCACAACACACAACAACAGCACAACAACTAGCAGGACTAGCAGAACAATATAACAGCAGGACTACATAAAATGCCAACACACAACAGTATGAAATAAGAGTGGTATATACAATAAATACGCAATGCAATAAATGCTAGACAGGACAACAAAACACTAGATATGAAATGTACAAAGCCACTAGGAATGCTAGGAAACTGTCACTATAACATTCAGTCAGGCTGCTTAAAACTGACAATGGCAAGAAACCATATGTGAACCATATGAAGTCCCAATAAACTCAATGTGCTTGACCTAATACCACACAAACAATTATAATATTTAATGTCTGTATTGGACACATCCATTAAACATTCACAGTGCTGGTGGAAAACTTAAGTGAACCTTTCTTTGACTTACATGCTAATGACTTTAACAAACACCAGTTAGAGTCAGGACTTAGCAAACCTGGAGTCCAATCAATGAAACAAGATTCGAGTGTGGTGTAGAGTTACTCTGACTTTCAAAAGACAAAAGTTTGCTATTCACAAGAAGCATCTGCTGATGTGAACCATGCCTCGCATAAAGGGGATCTCTGAAGATCTATGATCAAGAATTGTTGATTTGCATAAAACTGGAAAGGGTTACAAAGTAATCTCCAAGACTTTAGGTATTAACCATCCACACTTAGACAAATTGTCTACAAATAGAGACGATTTAGGACTGTGGCTACTTTCCCTAGAAGTGGGTCCCACGCCAAGTTTACTGTAAACCCTAAAGTAGCAGCTAAAAGCTTGAGGGAATCATTGGAACTTGTTAACATCTCTGTTCATGAGTCTACCATATGCAAATCAGTGAACAGACAGGATGTCCATGGCTGGACACAATGGAGGAAGCTGCTGCTTTCAAAAAAAAACATCACTGCATGGCTGAAGTTTGCCAAAGAGTACCTCGACACTTGATAACGCTACTGGGAAAATGTTTAGTGGACTGATGAAACCAAGGTTGATTTGTTTAGGAAGAACACACAGCACTACGTATGATGTAAAAAGGGCACTGCATACCGACATGAAAATATCATCCCAACGGTAAAGTATAGTGGTGACATCATCGAGGGGGAAATTAATTCTCAAGTTTATCAAGGTATCCTACAGAATAATGTCAGGGTGGCTGTCTGCCAGCTGAAGCTCAGTAGAAGTTTGATGATGCAGCAGGACAAAGACCCTAAATATCAAAGTAAATCTACAGAATGATTTCAAAAGTCAGAGTCCAGACCTGAATCCAATTGTTTTACAGTGATTGTTAATGCTGAGTTAAAAACTGTATATGCATGTCCTTAATCCATATATTCATATTATGTTAACACCTCCTTACAAAATCTGACATTCAGCTTCTTATTCACCAGCTTCTTGTTTTTAATTTTCTTGTTTCACCTTCCACGGTGCCATCCTCAGGTGGCAAAATGTAGCCGCTGCATTATGTAAGGTGGAAAGGGAAATTTGTGAAATGTGTGAGATTGTGTTTATACTGTCGCATGTCTTTAATGTCTGTCCTGCTTATGAAACAGGAGTAAAAAGTTACGAGAGCTTCCATGCAGCTTAGTTGGAATAATCTATGTCTGAAGATTATAACAAAAAAATTGGTGAAAGTCAGTTGAGAAATAAGGGGGTTATGGCCATTGTAATTATGAGAACTCATCATGGCTCAGTACATGTATGTGTTCGCAAGCAGATCTTCACTGATCAACACGGTAGACGTATAGATATATAACCTTGTTTAGAGAACAACAGACAACTCAGCATCTACGTATGTATGTATATCAATGATACAGTGAAGATCACTGCAGAATTTTTGCCTTTAATTTTACATTAATTCTTTACAGCATGCAAAAGGCTTTGAGTTAATTTTATACAGTATGCATATTTTCTATCTGTTGTGTTAAACCCAGCAAAAAAAATTGAAATTCAGGTTAGTTCACTGCACATTAATGCTATATTTAAGTTTGTTCCCTGTAATCTATTTTCAATAGATAAAAATATAAATTTATTTGAGTGGGGATATAGACACTGTTGCATATGACTGTATAAGGTCCATGAGTGAGGCACTTTAATAAGTTAAATAAAGCTACCCGGATGCATTAGCCAATTACATTTTGAAATATGACAAACAGAAAGTGCTGCAGAGCGTCTGGAACAGTGCCTTATCACCCTGACACTGCAGTTTATCCCAAGCATGAAATCCATGAAATGTCAGAGTTTATTCATCATTCTGAGTTATACATTAATTAAATCAATATCACCAAGCCTCTTTAAAAACAACTATTATTTATTATATTATATTATATTACTTAAAACTAAACTGAACGAGGAAGATTAATTAAGCCATATTAAAAGGAATCCTTTGTAGCTTTAGACTGTACGCCGTTGTTGCTTTAATGAGAATGCGCCCTAATGATAGTGCCTTCAAAAGATAACACTTTCATTATACTTGTGTAAATCAATTCGTAACCACTGCATTTGAGTTATTCCTAATTAAAGGGGGGACGTAGGATCAGTTGGTCGTGCTTCATTAACGTGGGGTTAGATGGCAAAAACGGGTCCAGAGAACATGTTAATGAGTTCAAAGAGCAATGAGCAAAGAGCTGATTCAAATCTCTAAAACTCGTGTGAGCGATGTGGAAAACACTGTACATGAACAAACCTGTAGTCATGGAGAATGCTTTTTAATATAAAACTGCTGCAAAGTCTCAGGAGACCAGAGTTACTGAACAACAGCTTTTCTGAGCATAGATTCATTTTGAGGCTCTAATACAGCGCCGCTGCTATTTGAATGAAATCTAGCTTTTGTTGTAATATCACAGCGAGAGCTGTAAACTTCATACCTGCCAACGCTCACACTTTTCACAGGTTTTTTTTTATACTTTGGATGCCATCCTGCTGTCGCTATGTAATATCTACAGGAGGTCACTCATTTTTCAGAATGAGCTTCCGATTATTTGATTAAATAAGAAAAGACTCAAATGTACTTTCTATTTCTCTGGCTTAGATAAACAATAGGTTCTCGCCACCAGGCACAGTCCATATTTGCGTGTCTACTTTTTCCTCTAGTATGTAAAATAAACAATAATTATGTATTAATAAGTATATATTAATAAATAAGCAGAAGTGTGTTCCCTCTAAAGGATGTGTAACTTATTTTCATTAAGAAAATGTAATTTGTAAATAAACTTTAGCACCAACCTTAATCTACCGCCAACTTTAGCTCCAACCTTAATCTACCGCCAACTTTAGCTCCAACCTTAATCTACCGCCAGCTTTAGCTCCAAACCTTAATCTACCGCCAACTTAAGCACCAACCTTAATCTACCGCCAACTTTAGCTCCAACCTTAATCTTCCACCAACTTTAGCTCCAACCTTAATCTACCGCCAACTTTAGCTCCAACCTTAATGTACCGCCAGCTTTAGCACCAACTTTAATCTACCACCAGCTTTAGCACCAACCTTAATCTACCACCAACTTTAGCTCCAACCTTAATCTACCGCCAACTTTAGCTCCAACCTTAATCTACCACCAACTTTAGCTCCAAACCTTAATCTACCGCCAACTTAAGCACCAACCTTAATCTACCGCCAACTTTAGCTCCAACCTTAATCTTCCACCAACTTTAGCTCCAACCTTAATCTACCGCCAACTTTAGCTCCAACCTTAATGTACCGCCAGCTTTAGCACCAACTTTAATCTACCACCAGCTTTAGCACCAACCTTAATCTACCGCCAACTTTAGCTCCAACCTTAATCTACCGCCAACTTTAGCTCCAACCTTAATCTACCGCCAACTTTAGTTTCAACCTTAATCTACCGTCAACTGTAGCACCAACCTTAATCTACCGCCAACTTTAGCTACAACCTTAATCTACCGCCAGCTTTGGCACCAACCTTAATCTACGGCCAGCTTTGGCTCCAACCTTAATCTACCGCCAGCTTTGGCTCCAACCTTAATCTACCGCCAACTTTGGCTCCAGCCATAATCTACCACCAACCTCAGCTCTATTCTTAATCTACCTCCATCTTTAGCACATACCTTAATGAATGTTCAATCATGTATGTTCTTATATCCGGCTTTAATCCATCTCCATCCTTACCTCCCACCTTTTTCCTCAACATTGACTTCAACCTTAATCTACCTCAAACCTTATTGTATCTCCAAACTTAATATGTTTTCAACCTTCTTTTTCTATCACCAACTTTTAACTCCAAACTACCACCAACAATCACTCTAACTTTAATCTACCACCAACCTTAGCTGCAGTCTTAATTTACCTACAACTTTAGCTGTAACCTTAATCAAATACTGTGATATTTTTTTAAATATTTGGGTAGAAGACACAAGACTGGTTAGTGACTTTACATAACTAGATAACACGGTTTACGGTTGATATTATACAGGAAATATATGAAATCCATTTTGTTTTAGAGAAATCATTTGGAAAAATCATTTGGGGTGTAAAATACATTGCTAAATTGTAATACATTGATTGATAAAGCAAACCCAAAAAGAAAAAACCAAATCACAACCAATTGTATTCTTTGTCCAATATACACCCTTTTATAAAACAGTTCCAGTCTAAGCTGTGTTCAAAGATGACATAAAGTACTCAATATACACACACCTATGACCAACTAATAACAGCTGTACTCTGTGTTACTGCACAATGTCACAAAAATTCTTGTGTTCCTAGTGTAATTAGATTTGACTCTAATTCTGCTCACATGGACCACTGAGTTTACTGTTTGTGTTTAAATAGAGGGATTGAAAACTTATTTTCTTAACTAGAGCTGGTCTGGTCAGTTAGCTTACAGGCTACATGTATTAAAGTACTTACAAGAGTACGACTTACACTCTTCACACGTCTGTAGCATCAAACCCAGGCCATGTTTCAACCAGCTATAAACTCCCTAAATAATGAGCTACGTTTTACCATTCTAGCTCATACAGACAACCTATGCACTGTTTGTCAAATGTGGATGACAACAGTTTAGCTATACTAGGCACTTTTGGTGCAGGAGATAGTATTTCAATTTATATATCTTACACCATAGGGAGCAGGAAGCCTTTTGATTGGTAGAACTCACAGTGGTAATTTAGAGAAAACTTTTGCTGAAAGAATTTGGAAGAGTTTTGCTTTAAACAGTGCAATATTATGATATTTTCATTGTTATACAACAAAATGTTAATGAAATGACTGCAGTCATTCTTCTTGTACAGTCCGTTATTGCTTAGTAAAGATACTACGCTCTTAAGGAAGTACATTTCTTAGCAGAAAACCTATGCTGACTATTATTGATGGTAACTAAAAGGAAAAGAATGGGGAGTTCATCAGATTTTATGTTGCCCATTGTTTTATTAATACAGCAATAAGCCACTTGAGGCTGTGTTTCACTGTAGTTTTCACACAGAGACACTCTGCTTAAGAACACTCTGCCCCATAATAAAAACGTACTAACACACACCCTCTCTCTTCTTATTGCTTTAATAAACCCTCCATTTAGAGGTTAAGTATCTGAAGATTGTGTTGAAGCTTTTTAAAATCAAGAAGGAAAGAGGAAAGGCAATTAAGGTGAGGTCTAGAATGTAAGCCGCTTTCCATCTGCTGGAGCCAAAACCTTCTCCATACTCCCTTTCCTTCCTCTAATAACTGCTTCCAACAAAGAGAAAGAGAAGTCCTTTCTCTACCGTCTTAGTTTTAGTCGTCGAGTCCACAGTCACAGCGCTGTGGTCAGTAATGGAAAAGCCCAAAGCCATGTCGAATCCACAGTGGTCGTTTGCAGTCTTCCTGTGCAGAGTTGTTATAGAAAACACCTTGGCAGCAGCACTTCTTTGGAGCAAAAGGCTTATGAAAAGAGACGAGCCTTCTGTCTCTCAGGCTATAACAGTCAACATCGCTCCACACATCCATACACACACACACACACACACTATACTATCCTCTGGTGGAGATAGCAGCTACTGCTGTATTGTAACAACTGGAATTGAATTGTTGAACCTAATCTCGCCTCAGATTCAAATAAAAGAAAAAAGAAAGCAGAGGAGCTTAATCGGCAGACAGCTTTTAATCACATTTGAATTCTTGTTTCCCTGCCCTTGTGGTATCCTCTCGCTCTCTGATAGAACTCTGACCCAGTTAGACACTCTCCAAAGTGCCGAGAGATGAAAATAACAAACTGACTGTCGCATGCTAGGAAAGATTTAAGCACCTTTTTCAGAAGAGAGTGTAACGGTGAAGCAATTATTAACAGGAAAATAATATTTGTAATTAACCTTCAGAGATCTTAAATTATAACGGCCATTTACTACACTAACGTGGTATCGACTGTAAATTTGAAAATAAAAATATATATAAAAAATTCTAAGTATGTTTTGAGTGAGCATATTTAACCTATGACTGGCACACCTTTCAATCACAATCACAATTTTAACATTCCGTCCAGGTAATGCCCAGTAACCAGTGTTACTCTTGGACAGCAAATTTTGATTTAGGTTTAGTCGTAGTCTTTTGACTAAAATGTCATTTAGTTTTAGTCATAATTTAGTCAGTTGAGTTGTTTTTAGTTTTAGTTGTAACGAATCATTAGACTCAGGCAGATTATTTTATTCATACGCAAGGCTTTATTAACACAACAGGGAAGAAAATGTGAAATAAGGCGTAGAACCAGGTAGTCAGGCGTGGAAGTCTCAGGAGAACAGGCGGGCTGGAGCCTTAGGAGGCGGCTGCTTGAGCAGGTTGGTCAGAAGGTTCTGGTGAGTCACTCTGTTCTGACTGGTCAACTGCCACACGAGCATCCTGTTCCACCACTACACCGCTGTGACTGGATCAGGTTGAGCCGGTCTCTGATCCTAAAAAGTCAACTAGAACAAGCTGGTAAACCTGATCCACCTTCACAAGCTTGACTGGAGCAGAACGTTTCTAGGTGGTATGATTTTAGTTCTCTGTGTGTTGTGTTAAGAATTGCCAAGCTTGCTGGTAGGTGGGCAATAAGGATTATGTTACAGAATGAAGGCTGGAATTACTCAGAGAAAAGGGCTGGAATTCCAATGAGACATTCCAAATGTGGGAGAGAGTTTCTTCCTCTGACATGTACTTTATTATATAACTTTGTTTTATACCTGCCACTTTATCTAGAGTGATTTTCCTGCTTTGATTAATGTAAACTTTGGGTGTGTCTCAAAACCTAGTGAGCTCCTACATAGACAGCATTTTACATCATAGTATGCGCTCCCAACACGTAGGCTGTCCCAATTCTTATATACCTGAAACACACTGACGCGTTTACTGACGCACCTTATTTTGACCTAATTTTAAGGAAGCATTGGATGCTTCCTCAGCCGCTAAGGCAATCCCATGATGCAACGCAGGCAAATCTACGAGCAGTGAAGTGGTTTTAAAATGTGAGTTATTTTGATTCTCTCTGGTGTTTTAATGTGTTAATTGTCATATAATCACACAAAATAGTATTTTATTTGCAAATTTTCAACGAGTCATTGATCATTTTGCAGTTTTATTCTCAAGCCATTAGCATTTATGCTAGCGGATTTTTAAGCCTCGGGCTATGGTTTTGGACGCCGGCTGATAACTTAGCAACCAGCTAAACCACCGGTCGCGTGCTGCAGTGGGCGGGAACAAGCCATGATGCAGCTGCTCTCTAACTAGATCGTTTTAATAATCTGTTTTATGAGGAGAGACGTCAGACAGAACGCTGCTACTTAAACAGCTGCCTACCTAGACAGTACCTACTTAGACACTCACTAGGTTTTAAGACACACCCTTTGTTTTGGATTAAAATTGTCTCCTCTATGTTTTTCTAAATGTTACAACTACTCAATGTTTTAGTCTGGTAGTGCTATAGATGCTACCAGGTGGAGGGAACTGAAAGTTTTACAAATGTAGCAACAATAAGGGAGCAACAATGACTTGACAAGACAGACAGACAAGTTGTGCATTTATCATGAAACCTATCAACCACAGCCTATAGGGTGACGTGATCTAGCAGTATGAAGCCAAACACAGCAGTGGTGTTGTGTGTCTGCCATGTTCACGATAGCTACATCTTGATCAGAGGTAAGAGGCATGAAACCTCTTCAAGACCTCAAGTCTGCAGTAGGTTAATTTCCATTTGCCTACATTTTCTGCTGCTGTACCATGGGCCGGCAGGTCCATTTCCCTTTTGTTTTACTGATGACCTCCTCGAGCCATTAAACCTCTGTGATGAAATTTCTTTGGGTGTGAGATAAGGCCCGTTGGCCATGATAAAACATACAATAAAACTGCTTTACGGTTAGATCGTTTGGTATTTTTCCTGTCAGAGATATGCGGTTGTTGGGGATAGCCTGTGTGTTTCCTCCTGTACAGTGCAGCCTTTATTCTCCTCACCTGTCAGAACCTCTGGAAAAATAATCAAATGAATAAGCCAATAAATATTCCTAATTGCCTGCAGGCAAGTAATAAAAGCAGAGGATGTTGGTCAGTGCACAAGGCCAAGCATGAAGGCTCTGCAGTCTTCAATCAGCCACGAGGACAAAGTGTTAATACAATTATACACACACACACACACACACACACACACACACACACACACACGCACGCACACAACAACAGGTAACGTATGCACAAATTAAATTAACTCACAGCAGGTGCACTTCACACATGAATCACTTGCTCATATGTGCATGAATCACTCACAAACACAGCACTCCCCAACAAATATATTGTCTGGGGAGACATAGATAATGTGTTACAATAACATATCATTTATAAGTGAAGATTAAACAGGTTTATTTTTGAAGGAAACAATATGACATGTGGGAAAATATCTGACAATATTGTGTAATGTGCAATCTTGAGAACAGTGCCAAACCCCACACATTCACTTTACTTTTTGTTTTACTCTATTTTCTTATTTAACAACGTGCTCCATACTGTAAATCTTCTGGTGCAGTCCTTGGTAAGGTTTACATTAATATAAAGTTATGAACATAACTAATCACAAGGCAGCATTAAAATAAATGCTTAGTTACAAACACACACACACACACATATACACACTCACACATATATATATATATATATATATATATATATATATATATATATATTCTTATTAGGTGAGTCAGAAAAAAACATTGCTTAAATTGATTTTTGGTTGTTAATGTGGGTTGTGAGTTGCAAATGTTTGGAAAACCCAATACAGAGAGAGAACTGGTTTGTTGGTTTTCAATAATAAATCAGTTTCTTGTTACTTCAGACAGAGGCATTGCACTTGGCTGGTCTTGACACCTTACACAACTCCACATAAGGTTGAGACTGAGCTGCGCCCTGGCTGCTAGTTCATGGTCTCGAGGCCACTAGTTCATGGTCTTAAGTATTACAACATGACTCATTGCTTACAGGTATATAAAATCAAGTACATAGCCATGCAATCTTTATAGACAAACAATGGATGTTTGCCATAAGTCATAAGTTGCCCTGGCCAACTGTAATTGTGATTTTTGTGTCCAGGAGCAGAGAATATCCAAATATCATAGCAGTTTCATTGCCTATCCTAAGTTGCATCATTTACTACAGATGCGTCTGGAAGTAATATCAGCACTAGAACTGTGCAGTGGTTTTCTAAGCCTAAGAACACTTTACCCAATGCCAAGGGCTGTCTGGGGCACATGTAAAGCATGCACCCACTGCACTGTGGAGCCATATAATAATTAATGACCACTAATTTGGAATGGATTGTCAATCAAGCTCATGTAGGTATTATGGTCAGGAGTGTATATACTATTGGCCATACAATTTATCTAGATAAATAGCTGAATAACCTCGCTAACCTAAGCTCCATGCAGTGTTACTCTTACCTTCAAGATATATCATCAGAAGAGGGTTTTATATTCTTTACATTTGAAAAGCTGCCTAGAAACATCTGTAGTACCACTACTAGAAGAGAGTAATCAAGTTTACAAAAGATGTAGCAATAGATTTAGAATAGATTTGTGTGTGTCTCTTTAATCAAGGATTAGTATTTATTAGTATAAATCAATCCAACCTTATTTGGAAATGTTTTAAAAGGGGACAAGGGGTCTCCAAATGTGTGTATATGGTATATAAAGCCAGTAGCCACGTCCACTGTTGCACTGTAAGAGTGCTTCTTCAGCAGCAGTAAAGCATGTCAGATCCAATCTTCCCCTGTACATGCAGCTCCACACTTAATTGAATGGCTAAAGATCACTGTGAGAGTTTAATGATATTTATTATGCCTTCTTCAGTTCACTGAAACTTCTCAGAGACTTGAAGACAGACAGTGGTATCCAGACATGGCGCTCCATCACAGGCGGGCGTCTGCGGGGCAAACTCAGACAGAGACAGTGCCGGTGTCAGGTTATGTTGCTTCAGAACGCGGCCGCCAGCATAACAAAGCCCTGCCCACATGACTGACCTGCCCTGCAGAACTGCACCCTTCAATCTGAGCTTCATCAGACCCCGAGGACTCTATTTTCTTTTTTCTCAGCTCATAAAGTGGAAGTTGACCTTCTCCTTCCAAGATAAGTGTAATTAGCTGCGGGCTCCAGCAGTCTGAAAGTGAGCCATGCTACGGTCAGGGAGGCACGTGGCAGTGTAACAGCCGAAAACACACCTACCACACCCTCAGCCGTCGAAATGGCACCGAGAAAATGTGCCGCAGAGCTTTAATGATGCAGTTAGAGTTCATCGGAGCAGTGCTGGGTTTGGGAATTAAATGCCTCTTTAGTCTGATCTAAGCCACAGCCGGTCAGCTGCCAATGTCCAGCCAGCGATAAAAAAGATCATTTTTATGTTGAGGTCACCAATAAAACTAAATCAAGCGAAATAAATCTACTTCCTGAAAACATTCTGAAATGCTCTTTGCCTTAGAAATACAGTTCTAGGAAAAATCTTTCGCTGGTATGGAAGCTTTTACATTATATAGAAGCTTTTTTAACTCTATAGAGGTGCTTGGAACTTACGCTTCAAAGAAATTTATTCAGGTTTCAGAGAACCACATGGTTCTTCTATGGCATTACTCCTAAGAACCCTTTTTTGACACCATTATTTGTAAATATGCTAAAGTACACACACAAAAGAATGCAGAAATAAAGCAAATGTGAGACGTGACTGATGGCATAGTGTCCTATAGATAATGATGTCCTTACCCTCCTAATATATTCACAAATCAGTTACACTGTTGATGTTTGCAGTTCAGTTTTTACTCTGTATGGCTGAATCACCTCAAAATAATTTACATGCTACTGTATAATTTTATTTGACCCTGCCAGCTACTTTATTGTCATTATTCATTTTACTGTACTTTACTGTTCATAGTTATCTTAGTTACAGTGTTGGGTAGCATGGACGTAGATTGGCTTGCAATATTGGTATTGACATGGCAACCAACCCTGAAGAACGTTTATTCCTGAAGTGTTTATATCTGCTAGCAATCTGAATGCTATCCTATAGATGACAGAAGGTAGGATTAACATGCTAGGTAACACTAGCTAACGTGGTTAACGACAGTAGCAGATTTTCATTTTTCTGTCTACTGGTTGGTTTACTGACTGTTACAGTGTGGGAAGTTAAAAAGCTCCTGATGTTTCTTCTCTTGTTCGATAGTATGATATCTGCAAAGAACCAAACATGTTGGTAAGACATGGAAACATAGTAAGTCATGTGAAAAGATTACATTTTCGCAAGTGCTTGAGGACTGTGGACTGAGAGTCATGATAACTTACCACTGGCACCCTGATTAGCTGTCACTTCAAAACTTCAAGTTTTCTTTGAATTTTGCATGTTGTGACGTCAGTCTTCGGAGAGCACCCTCCCCTTCAGCCAATCAAAGACGCACTGTCTGTAAGGCACAATCGAAATGATCCACTCCAAATATAATCCAAATATAAATATAATTTCTTCAAATATTGGTAGGGACAATTCTTTTAACCCTATTATATAATAAAATACACTATTAGTATAATATATAATAACTCTTTGTATTGGCCCTTTGTTTTCAGCCTATATATTCTAAACAAAGGGTTAAAAAAAGACACCTAGCAGCCCCTCATCTCACTGACTAGGGTCAGATAATCCAGCTATGACCACACTTCAGACACTAATCCTGCCCCCAAACCAGCTAGAAAAGCTCTCTGCCTTATTTTGCAACAAAAGGGTTTAAACAGCAAAGACCATCCCATTTAAATCCCCTATTTGAATGCCCTGCTGCACTTGTTGGGTCTGAAACTTCTTGTGTCTCAAACATCTTCTGATTGAGTCTGACTCTGATTGACACTGTATGCTATATACAAGCCCGAATCACACAATCAGACCGGACAATCTAGAGTTTGGACGCTTTTGATATTTCAAAAACCAATGGATGATTTACGCAGCAAAGAACTGGAAGAAAGAAACAAATAACAATATAGTTATACATACAAAAGAGATTCTGGTGTGTTTGCAGTCTTGTGCAGTAGGCAGAGAGAACCATTCTTCGTGTAGGGCAGGCAAAGAAGGAGGAGTCATCAGGGGTGCAGGCTGAGAAAACCACATTTTTTTTAGTTAGTTGGAGTTGTCCATTCTGTTCAGCATCAGTGGCCTCCACCCAATGCAGAGTCCTTAGAGACTGTTTTCCCATTACTGCATCCCACTCTTTACTCCTCCAGCATTGTGTTCTTTCTATCTCTCTCTCTCTCTCTCTCTCTCTCTCTCTCTCTCTCTCTCTCTCTCTCTCTCTTTCTCTCTTTCTCTCTTTCTCGGACCCTGTGTTATTTACCCACTGATAGAGTCTCACTGCTCTCGCTGCTCAGGGGCTTTATTGAAATATCACACATAACAAAGCTATTTTTAATGTTTCATGAGAAATTGGAAAACAGTAGCAGAGTGGCCTTGCTCATCATGGCTGATCAGTGTAAGAGCTATCAGTGTGTGCTCTCCAACACTAGGGAGCACGTGTGAGTGCTTTGCTGTATGACATGCCAATATTTTATGCTTTTTTTTTTTTTACTATATGCGCTGCTGAAAATGAAACCTTGGCACAGGAAATGTAGTCAATGTGTCTAATATATATATATTTTTTAATTAATTTTTTTTTTTTTTTTTTTTTTAAGATTGTTGTTAATTGTCGTAAGATATTTCACATATTTTAGGCCTATTTATGTCCTAAATGATTTTAGAAAGTGAAATATTCTCATTATATTATCAGCTACTTTTGTTTGCTGTAAGAAATTTACTTTCAAATAAGTCGACTTTTCTGACAAAATAGTGATGTGACTTATTTAAATCAGTTAAAACTAAAAGTAGAAAGGTAAAATAAAAAAAAAAGTTAAATAAAAAAAAAGTTAAATAAAAAAGAAGTTAAATAATTTTAAGTAAGATTACGACAAACAAGGAATATCTGATGTACTGACTAGATTACTTGTTACTTAAATATGTTTCTTTTATTTGGAGTGTGCAGTCTTTTGGCCTGAATAATCATAAAATATGGATTCATATTTTTAATATATTTGTCTTAAACATACTTTAAAAAATATCTTAAAATAAAGAATGCTTTCTCGAGACTTATATACATTTATATAACTGTATCATTTATGTTTAGTGCAACCCTGCAGATTCTTTAGGGTCCGCTGTTTATTCTGCTCCTCCATTAATAAAGCTCAGGGCTTTTGTTGCATTTATTTCATATGTAAATAACATGCGATATATAAACTGAATATTTAATTTGATTTGTCACAAACTACATTTTTTATACAATACTATAACTCACCCTTCGGCCACCATTATTGCTACTCTCTGATCTGAATTCCCTTCTGAGGGTTTGAACACATTAATTTCACAAAGTGCATCCAACAGTAAAGGCAGCATGATTCTTCTTTTACATAGTGATAGAAACATAGTAGAGCATAGAAAGCCCAGACTGTATGTGCAGATTTGGTGGGGCCTTATTTTTGGCCGGGTTAACTCGATGTGTGCTAAGATTAAAAGACAGTGGTTCATGTTGTCATTTGAAATTAGTTTAATATAGCATGTTAAATGTTTGTTACATGTATCAGGTGCAGGCTGAACACAGAGGCGACAATGCTAATGATAGATCTAGCATGTTGCTCCTAATCAGCACTATTAACAGAATTAAACTGGACTGAGACTAACTAGTCTAACTATTTTTAAATGAATGCCAAAGCTTCGGTATTGAGGATCTCTCAGGGACACTGCAAATGTAACAGGTATGTTACTCAATCATGGAAAATCCCTTTAATATTAGATTCAGTTTAAAAAATGGAACTTCCAATTCTCATTAGAATGTACGCTTGCACTAAGACTATGCAGCTAGTTGAGTAATACATTATTTAATAAATGTTTTTATACCAGATTCTGTTGGTGTGAAGGCCGTGTCTGCAGGCACCAGAATGCCCATGTGTATGTACTCTTGGACCACTGCTGGAGGAGCTGTAAATGCGTTGCGAAATAACATTGTCCATAAGCATCAGCGAGTATTCGCTTCCAGCCTGGGGCATGCAGGTGAAATGGAGCTCGGCGATCAGATGTGACCCTATAGCGCAGGTGATTGATTGATCGACGCGGTGGGTGCACCTGAGAGAGACGCGGGGAGCAAAAACATTACGCAGTGATTCTTCACGGTTGGCATGTAGGCCACAGTGTTACACACCTCTCACCTGGCAGGAGCGTGATTGATGAGAAACGTCAATCCACTGTCCACTCCAGTACACACACACCCACACACCTGCTGTGAAGTCTGATCACATTTCTCCCAGAAGTGCTGACAGGTCATACTCAGATCACAGCGGACACACTAAGAAGATTTCTTTCAGTTAGACAGTGCACACACACACACACACACACTCCTCTCTGTCCCTGTGATCCACTTTCAGTTTGGCTGAACAACATTCTCATCTCCTGAGGACATCTACACAGCACCCTGAGGCCTTCCATCATACTCTTACTGAGAGCATAATACAGCAACCACAGAAACCCAACAGTGAGGTCTTTCTTTCGCTTCATCATTCCTTCATGATAAAGCAATCACAGAAAGAGCAGGAGACATGACGGGTGTGCGATGCTGGTAAGAAACCATGGACCCACCAAACTGAGAAACAGCAGAATGGAACATCATCATGGTGAGCATACTGTACTCATGAGCCAACTCCAGTAAATTCTTCATGTACATAGACAGTCCATCTTCCATCGAGGTGAAATAAACTGTCCAAACAGCAGCTTGACTTGCCTGTGAATCAAATATGACATGCAAATTAAATATGCCAATAAAATGTCTAAAACTATTTGAGAAAATTTTCAACTTCTGCTTTTTCTAGTGGAGGATCTTCTAATCGAGTAAAGGTGTTCAATGCTTTCTCCACCCATGCTAATGGTCTTTATTTCTCAACCAGATTTTGAAGTGTCATTGGAGATTTTACCAGTAGCAGCTGGTATAATGTTGGATAGGAGGGCTAAAAAGTGCCCACAGAAAAAAGCTTTTCTTTATTATAGTCTTTGTTTCATTGCCTTTCCCATCTACAGCAACGAGGCAATGAAATGACTTAAAGAGGACCTATTATGCTTTTCTAAGTTTTCTTTTTTCCTTAAGTGCATGTAAACACGCCAGAGGGAGAAACTCTCCCAAAAAACCACTTTTCCTCAGCTGCCTGAAATGCCTCGTTTGAGGTGAAATATATTGTGTTTTGGGAAAATTGAAGCATTTAAACACATTCTAGCAGACCCCAAACATAACTGTGCTAAAGCTAATAAGTGGAAAAAGTAAGTAAACCGTTGGCTTCAATAAGTAGTTGACCTGCCTTTGGCAGTGGTAACCTTAAGCCATAATTTCTGGTAGCTGCAGATCAGACTTGAACAAGGTTCATTGCCCACCATCTCTATAGGGTTAAGGTCTGACTGGTCCACTGCAAAATGTATATTTTATTTTTCTGAAGTAATTTTCTAATATGTTTATTTCAAAGCTTGTCTTGCTGCATCAATCAGCTTGCACTTAAAAACACACCCTGACACAATCCTGTAAGACACCTGGATAAAATTCTTTTTTTTTTCTTGATGATGCCAATCAGTCCAAGGCCAGAAGCAGCAAAGCCAGCCCCAAGTCACAATGTTCCCTCCAGTGTGCAGTGTCCTACTGCTGTAAGTTCTTCCCAAATAATTCAAATTTAGTTTTATTAAATAATAAATGCTTACCAGCTCCAATGACTCATTTAAGCCTATAGCTGTTATTATACCGATCTTATTTACTTCTCTGAGAATTCTTTAGTCTTTAGGTGATCTTGGCTGGCTGCCCACTTCCAAGGACAGTAGCTACAGAACCAAATCGTTTCTCTAGACAGTTTCTCTAACTGCAGACTGATGAATGTCTTAACTTTTTGGGAGTACTTTGTTACCCTTTACAGCTTTATGCAAATCAACAATTATAGATCGGCGCCATTCTGAGATCTCTTTTTTGCAAGTCATGGTTCAGCTTCGTAGGTGCTTCTTGTGAATTTTAAAATGTTTGAGTGTTTTATATAAGTAGCTGTAACCCACACCTCCAATCTCATTTCACTGATTGGACTCCAGGTTTGCTTACACCTGAATCCAATTAGCTTTGGTTACAGCCATTAGCCTGTGAGTTCACATTCTTTTACCAGCCTATGCTGTGAATATTTGAATGATGTAGTAAATACAAACAAGAAAATTCATTCTTTTTGTGTTTGTTTTCTACAGTAACTTAGATCAAGACTATAGTTTAAGGACAACTTTATACATATATGCAGATAAGTTCACTTCAGGCTAATTTCTTGCCTCTGTATTTTAGAATTATGAGTGGAATTCAGTTCAACTTCATTCAGTTTCTTTTGTATACCATTTATTGTCAGTGATCTAACTGAGGGTAAAACCTTTCTATTAAAAAACTGTAAGAGAAGGTCTGTGAGAGAACCTGTCTAATGTTAAACGTCTGATCTGTCAGAAATAGATCAGATGGACAGCCAACTATGTGAGACATACGTGATCCTGGATATGAAACATGATGAGCAGAAAGTTTAGTATGAGTTTCAAGCAGGATAACATCTTCAGGAACAAGTTAGAAATTAACGTGAGGGATTGTAAGTCATGAAGCAAATTATAAATCATGACAGGAGTCCAACAGGGACGTGATGATAGACTATTCATTAAAATCTCTCAGTCATCCAGATCAAGGTTTTTATCACAGCAGGAGGATGAAAGGCACATGGAAGAGGCTCCAAAGTGAGGTCAGGAGACAGTGTGATTCTGTTTTTAAGAGGTTAGGTAGTGCTAAGTGTGCTAAAGACTCAATTAAAGATCATATAGTGTTTCTTTCTTGAGACTAATTTAGTTTTTCACACTGTACCGACTGCACCAAGTTACTTTATTTGAACTACATTTCACTTTATATGCATAAGATTATCAAGATTTAGCATTTTAACCTCTATTCAATGTCATCTTTGGTCTATCTGTTTGATCATACTGAAGTAGAAGTGCATGTAAATTAGCGCTTAATATTTGAACAGTCTAAATAATGCTAGATTTGCAGTTAAGTACTTACAAATATTGTTAATAACATCAATAATCTTAGCAATATCGGTGAAAGAATTTGAGAATATGATTACACTAATACTGTGCAAACGGCAGTGCTTGTACTAAGGTGGATAAACATATTTCTATGTACGTTCTACATTCTGCACACAGATCTAAACAAATGCTGTGACTATACATTCCATCCAAAGATTTTTGCCTTTTATTACTAATATAGTAAATAACTACCTCTCAACAGTATGAAACACAGCTTACATAGTGAAATAGAAGACATTTCATACAATCACATTATCCTACCATCAAAAAAGCAAAAGGCTCTACCGCCCACTATGCTGGAGATGCCAACAATGGTGCTGCTCACTCTACAATGTGTACACTATACTGTAGTCAGCTGTCATCCAGGTGACTCCTCTACAGTCCACCACATCTTACGCCATGTTTTCTTTGAGTTTGTGCTAGTGCCGCTCCTCTCCAGTCTGCTGGGGCTATCCCACTTCTGACACCAATGTAGCACTGGCATAGATTAAGACATAAGAAAGATAGCACTTTAAGCACAAACTCTTTCATTAAACACAGCAGCAAAGGAGATCTGCCCCCAGTGTCTGCTGTAATGGCCAGGTAAGCACTCAGGTCACTTTTAACTGCACAACTTCACTTGTTGGTGGATACTGATTACACACAAACGAACCCTGCTCAGATTAGCACACATGTATACATACTCAAGCAAACAACAAATCGCTTACAACTTTAAGTCTGTTTCTTTTGTATCATCATTCCTAATGAATGTAACATATAAAGCAGAGTCCTAGTTAAGACCACCATAAATTAGCTTCTGATGAAGAGATGTCCATGCCCTTTGACAACCTTTGTAGTTAGCAAGATGCATGAGTTTTTTAAAGTTGAATTGATGTCGACTAAACGCTGATAACGTCCAAGAGAAAACTACAGGTGAAGGGAAGGCTTTGCAACAAGCGACTTTAAAAGTCCAACTTTAAAAATGTATGGGAGAGCCCGACTCCAGAGGTCAGTACATCATGATGGGCTCTTTCCAACAAGCCCTCTTTGCCAAACAAGCCAGTAGCAGAGCCCCACAGTATGTTGATGCATTAAATATAAATGTTTGCATTTTGTTGCTTTGCAAGGAGTTTGCTAAGATGACATATGCTAATTAAAAGCTAACTATAGTCTTATTAACATTTATGCTAGCCTCCAAAGAGTGTTTTGTTCGTGTTTTGTCAGTTCATTCGGGCATTGCAAGTTTAATTCTTCATTCATTTTACATTCTGCATCAACAGGCTCGAGTCTGCACTTTCTATTTCTTTTTGTGTTTGTTTTGCTGTAAATCAATAACAATGAAACTAATTGTTATTCATTCTCCAAAGCTCATGGCAATAACTCACCTAATTCAAATCATTATAAAAAATATCTTAAGTACAAACACAAATGCTGCATCAGATGAACGTTGCTATCCTCTTTCGACTTTCACCAGAAGCTCTCTGCTTAACTGTGCTGAAATGTAAGTCTTATTAAATTACACCAAGCTCTGATATCAATTCACACCTCATAGGGTTAAACAAAGCTCCATGGTCCTGGAGACCTGGCTGTGATCTGAAAAGAAATCTTGACCTGCCACAGTTGGGTTGTCTCCTGCACAGGCCTCATTATGACTTTTTACCCATGATGCCACCTCCACCATTAAGATCGCTCTTTAAAGAAGGTGACACTTCTTAAACTCTCTGCTAGCTCCAGCCTTGAATGCTGCTAAATCCCTGTTGATGTGGTTCTGTGGCTCCTGCACGAGGTTTCAATTAAAGTTATGAGGCTGGCCCGACTTAGTAGCCGCTTTGAATACCATCACTTAATTAAACAGAGGAGATCACAGAGCGCAGAGTCACTTCAAAGCCCCCAGCTCTACTTTTATTCGCACTGCTCGATGAGAGCAGACACGCGGAATCTCCTTTCTCCAATCTGTCTGTCTGAGGGACAGGAAGGAACACATACATTCAAACATCTAATCAATGAGGGCAGCGAGATGGCCACAGAGGGGGACAGTTCAATGTCCACACATCAAACAGTGGGCGCCGGAATTTAAATGTGCAGCGATGTGCATTTCATTTCACTCTAAAGGAAGATGGACGCTGTCACAGCGTCACCGATTACCAGCCCAAGCACACAAAGTCTGCGGCCGCCGACTCGTTTATTCCGCACGTTCACACATAAACCGTTCATCGCTGGTCCCCAATAATTACAATAACAGCCCAAAGCCTTACACATCTGCCGAGCACATGGAGGAAGCATATGGTCAGCCTCATTGCCTAACAGATCACTTTAAAGCACCTTTCAGTGCTTCTTTGCTCTCCTATCTTGCAAAAAAAAAAAAGCTCTGAGCTAAAACTCAGCCCCCCCAATTCTGCCTCATTCAGTCTACGTGCAACACTGAATGCCAAATGCAGAAGGCAGCAGCTTTCTCCCTTCAAATCACAGAATGCATGAATACATAAACAGCAACAGCCGTGTTTTCAGAACCTTTTTTTTCTTATCAGTGCTCTGATTTATCCAGCAGCCAACCTTTTACAGCATTTCCAACAGGTCAGCTGGAGAGAGAGACAGGCAGACAGACAGACAGACAGACAGAATCTAAAAAGAGGGGTACATTTGCTAAACCAGAGAAAAAGAGACAAATGGAGAGACAGACAGCCCCTACAGAGAGGGGTACATTTACTACAGTAGGGAAAAAGAGACAGACAGAGAGACAGACAGCCCCTACAGAGAGGGGTACATTTACTACAGTAGAGAAAAAGAGACAGACAGAGAGACAGACAGCCCCTACAGAGAGGGGCACATTTACTACAGTAGAGAAAAAGAGACAGACAGCCCCTACAGAGAGGGGTACATTTACTACAGTAGAGAAAAAGAGACAGACAGAGAGACAGACAGCCCCTACAGAGAGGGGTAGATTTACTACAGTAGAGAAAAAGAGACAGACAGCCCCTACAGAGAGGGGTAGATTTATTACAGTAGAGAAAAAGAGACAGACAGCCCCTATAGAGAGAGGTAGATTTACTAAACCAGAGAAAGAGACAGAGAGCGCTCCTCTATGGTAAGTGGAGCTGATAAAATGGACAATGAGTGTAGAAATAAAATTGTACATATCAAGGTGCTCTATAGATAGATAGATGGCATCATATGGCATATGGTTATTTTACAGGAGAGGACAAAAAACATTGTAATCTGAACTTTTAAGAATCTATTCCTTTGCAAAATTTCCATGGAAAGAAAAGAACACCTGCCGTATATCTAGAGAGAATGAGAGGGCGAGAGAGAGAGAGGGGGGGGGGGGGGGGGGGGCTACGCTAAAGGACATTGGTGCCCATCCCCGTTCAAGTCTCTCTGGGCCCGAGTCTCTCCTGCAGAAATGCTTGTTTACACATTCATGTTTTTTCTGCTGGTGATTTTTTGTCGCAGGGGATTACAAACACAAACGGGGAGCAAGGAATCTAATCAACGCGAGCACTGGAGGGAAAAAGTGTGTCTCCCAACCTCGCTCCCAAAATGTCACAGAGCAACCACTGCAGCAGCCTTCACTCTGGCAGCAACACGTCATTAGAAAGAAATTAAAGCAAATGTCCCGGAAAGCCGCGCGGCCCTGATACATCTAACAGATAAAGCTGAGGTGAAATCTTCTAGAGAGAGATTATTATTCAGTTACTAATCAAATGATGTATTATTCAGGAACCGCTGTAAAAAACTAATATGTAACTGGAACATCCTGACTTGCCCTGCCCTAGATTGTGTGTTTCTCCCTCGGTTCTAACTTTTGTTTTCCTTGCTCCTGCCTAGCCCCGCTCCTGTGCCGTGTCCTCTCTCTTATCTGTAGTATGTAGCCCCGCCCTCTCTTTATCTCAATACATTTCTAGTTTTTTCTGTGTATTTATACCCCTTGTTTTGACCTCTTCCCTGTTTGGTGTAGTGTGTTCCCTGTTTTGTGGCTTGCCTGTATATGCCAATGTGTCTTGTTCTCTGTTGCTTCCTGTAATGTTGATTTTCCACTGCAGAATATCAAACTAGACCCTCAACGCAGCTGGTCACTATAGTGGCTCTGCATGAAACTGTTGTGTCATGAAGAAGACAAATTTTGTTCAGAAGAGCCTGATAGCAGTAAGAAAAAAGATTTACTACATCAGTGGGTACCACAAGGCAACACAAACGGGTACACTAATCTGGTAGCTAGAATTAGGATATGTGTTTAGGGTGGTAGTGAAGATTCTCTCTGACCAGTCAGCAGTCTGCAGTGTTTGTACCATGACAATTTCAGGCAATAACAAAAATAGTACCAGGTTTGCTGAACATAAGACAAGATGAGTAGAGCATATTGTGGCTGGTACCATGTGGCTTTAGGCTGGTTTTGCCTTTTCTCTGTTTGTGTTTCTTCCTTCACCATGGACAACAAAAACTCCCAGCTCACACTGCCATTAAATGTAGTTATGTAATTACATACAGTGGGCATCCATAAGTTTGGGACCATTACAGAAAATGCTTTTATTATCCATTATGTTGTAATTTAATTTTATGTTGTAATTTAATCCATTATGTTTAATTTAAGGACAAGAATTGTACCATCAGCATAAGAATCTGAGTGAAAAAGTAGACTGATACCCAAGAGGTATCTGAACACGTACTGTACTGTACGTATTGTAAGAAATAAGACTAACAAAGAGAGAAATAAGACTAACAAAGGTGAAGGCCTCAACATGGTCAGTATAGTGACATACAAATAGTAAGGTATCTCAAGCGTTTCATTTTCGTTTTACTTCTCATAGCTTGTACTTGCCAAGACGTTTATTTCCAGATTCTATATTTTCAGCTTGGTCTCAGGCCCCTATTGTATTTCATTACATAATGAGTTATGCAATAAAACACATTCACGTTCAGTGAACGTTCTCTGAGTGTGCACTTGTGTCAGGAAATAGCAGAAATGTGTGTACGATTATGCATTTTGTTCTGCAAAAGGAAACTTTGCCCACCGCAGTAATGTGTAACCGCTTTGTTGCACAAATTTGGACCCAGTTGAAAGTTAGACTCCCTTTGTTTCAATGAGCCCTGATTAAAAACTCATTTATAGCCAATTAGATCATTCTTCTTTTATTGCTGGTGACAGCTGTGAGCACCGAGAGCCAGACACAAGTCAATCAATAACAAAACACTCAAACATTTGCTTGGAGTGTCACACCTGTATATGACTTGTTTTTCATTCACACTGATCTAGAATCAGGCCTGTGCACAGACATTCAGCCGGACAGAGACTTAAGAAGAAAGAGTGATACATGAGTGTAAATTAAGCTTATATTCATTTACATTATAGTGCAATGACTCTTATCAAGAGAGGCAGCATGTTTCAGATAAAAGGAAACATAGTGTTGAGTTTTTTGTCTTTTAACAATCATATACACTAATAAACAATATGCAAAGCCAAAATACTAAATGTTATTATTACTTATTAATACTATTAAGTCACCTACAATGTATTTAGTCTCATATAAGTCCCTGTTTTGATTTGAGAGGTTTGTTTTTTTACATTAATGAAAACTTGATGTTTTTCACGCCACTTCTTACTGACCCTGCATTGGGTTGTTTTTCAAAATAGCCACATAATAAAAGTGACTCTGACTCGTTCTTAAAGGGATTATCCATGATACCTTGATGGGGTTTCCAGGGCTGTGATGAGGTGTCAGAGTTACTGAGGAGAACCACATTTGGTCAGTACTGCACCAGACCCCAAGCCACAAGATCTTTTCCCACAGTCGAGTCTGAGACTCATCTCACTAAAACAAATCATGAAGAGTGACAAAGACAATATATATATATAAACAGTCTGAGGGAAAATGGGTAGGCGTTCAAGCCCCTTGGGTTCTAACTCTGCATATCCCTGTCTGGAACATTCTCTTCCGTTTACACGGGTTTGTGTGCTTCAGCAGTTTTTATTGAAAACAACTGTCAACATCAAAATGTTGGGGTCTGCTGGTGTTTGTTGTGTGGTTGCCTTGTGGTTGACTTTTAAAAAACTACTCCTGTTCTGTGCATCATATTGTTCTGTGACTGATGGTCATGGTGACAGTGTTGCCAGCAGAAATGAATGATTATCAGAGAAGAGACTTAACAGTGTTGATTGATTATTTAAAGGGGATGTATCAAATTCTTTTCTTTACTGTTTAATATATTTTTGAGCTCTTGGCTTCTGTGATGATCAGGCAAAATCTTGAATAGATTTGCATGTGGACGCGTCTCTACCAATTATTCTTGAGGACTTTTGTCCCTACCAAAATTTAAACAATCTCGTTCACCTTATCTTCAGAGTGAAGTCATATTATTTCATTCCTATTTGCCCTCCCAGAGGTAGCGCCTGCCTATGAAAAACCAGTTGAGACGTGCTAGCATTGGCTTGGCTTAAAGGGAGGAGGCTGTTTGAAGGATCACATGTGCATTTCATACTTACTGCCAGACACAGAGGAGCCGAAAGCTGATTATCAGTTATCAGGGCTGTCAGTCCATATACCACAAGCATTGGTGAAAATGTAGCCTCTCAGATGGCTTATACTCTTTCTTCTATCGCCTGCACCACACGGCCCACATGACACAATTTTGTCTACGCGTTTCGTACTTTGTAGATGTTACGGCACCAACAAAGAGAAGGAGACATTTTAGGTAGTAAACCAAGTAGACAGTAGCTGCATTGAAGTTGTGTCCCTAGGGATGTTATGAATACACACTTGCAATCTGTGAAGAAGGGGTAGTTTTCTGTGTGTCGATCATATACTCAGAAGGAAAGATATTTGTTGGCTGACTCTGTGGGCGGTATCACTGGGCAAAACAGGTGCAGGGGAAAGCTGGGGTCTTTACTGAGCTGCTGTGTAAGACCCAAAAATGACTAAAAAGGACCACAGCATTGGGAGACCATATGTTTAACCCCCAGTTAAGATATAGAACATGAAGAGACTGCCATATAGGCCCAACTACTGATCAGCATATTGACAGATGTTTCTGAATAGTAAGGTTTTTGTTTGGTGTTGTTTTGTTTTTGTGTGTGTGTGTTAGTTTCTTGATGATACTATTTGCTGAATAATTTAGTTATATCTGTGTAAACTGAAAGTTTTTGTTAGTAGTTCAGAGCTGTGTACTAACTGCTAACATCTTATTACCCTGATAACGCACTGGTAGATCTGGAATGTATGTATATTTTACATTTTATTTAAGGGATCACACAAACAGGTAGCGACATATTAGGATATGTGTTACTGGTCAAGTGTTATTCTTAGTCTTAATGAGTTTGTAGTATAATTAGTACATACAAATGAATTAATTAATTTTTAAAAGTTAGTAGAAACATTCAAAAGTATTAGCTAGTTCTTATTAGTTAATTATCTGTGGAATAACCAACAGTAGAAAATAAGCTACAAACCAAACTAAACAATGTAATCAATTATTAATTACTAAATCAGTACCTATGCTATAACTAATGTATAATGGAGAATTAAGTAAAATATAAATTAAAAATAAGTAAATATTTATTAGCATGTCTATCTATCTATCTATCTATCTATCTATCTATCTATCTATCTATCTATCTATCTATCTATCTATCTATCTATATATCTATCTATCTATCATTAGATTAATTTGCAACACTGTCCTATAGTGACTTGTCTGCTGATCTTAGGCCTATTAGCAGTTTTGTTCAGAAAAACTTAGTGCTTAAGTTGAAACGTGATGCATGTAGCATAATAATCACTCAATATTTCAAGAGCTTAGCCTCTTTAATTGCAAACGAGATGCAGACATTCATCCAGAGGGCCATATCATATTACCAGTTAACTACAATACAGAAGCTCACCAGGTGTTTGCTTGGCTAAATGTGCAATGGCTGAATGACCCACAAGAAAGCCTTGCATTCAAAGATGCCACATTCACTCTTCTTCACGTCAGCCACATTGCAGAGGCGGCAGTGACGCTATGAAGGCTGGATTGGTGGGTGCGGTAAGGGTCTACTTTGCTGTGACAGAAAAAGAAAATCCCAACACCCTATTAGGTTTGCAGACTTCAAGTTTCACAATTTCTCAAATATAATAACTATTACAAACTACAGGGTTTTGTCAACAGGCAAGAAAAATGCGTATTTATTTCTTTGTTTTCTTTAAAGATAAACATGTGGTTTGTTGCACCCCTGCACCTCACAGCAAAATAATCATTTCCCAGCACAGCTCTGTGGAATACCTAGTTTGCCAAGCATCTACTGTCAACCATAGTATAGAGGCTAAAATCTCCAAACAGTGAGCTGCTTGCTCTAAACCCGCTTCACCCTGCATGCCATAACTCACGTGGCATTTCACATTTCATATTGCGTCCCAATGCAAGCGATAGCTAACGCTGCCTGGTTCCGCAAGCTGCATGCAGGAGAGGAATCTAATGTGTAATAAAAGTGTCAGCTGCAGATATAGCTTCATCAATGAGTAGCTGGCAGTGTCTGGGTGAGGCTAGCAGAGGGAGGCTTGGCAGCGTGTTGGGCTGAAGCCTAGGTGATAAGGAAAAAGATATCTTGTGTGGAATGTGGCTGGAATTGGCCATACTTCTGGCTCAATAGACGAGACGGAAGCCAGCCCCCAAATTCGATTTCATTCAGTTTGATGTGCCACATATCCGCCGTGGGAGCAGCAGTGGCCTGATTGGGATGAATTACACAGACAGGCGGAGCATACACACACACACACACATTCACAACTACACACGCAAATGGCACGCTTATAAGCGCCATGCTTTTTGGTTTTAGCGCTCTTGCTGCCAAGCACAGGTTTCTCTGCCTTTTCACCCCTCGAGCAGAAACGAGGCTGCTGATTTACTGCCGCTGAAAAGTTGTCTGCTTTGCCCACCACTCGGCCTTCCTGACAGAGAGAAAACTCCAGCACAGCCTTAACTCGCTCTACCAAATCACATTATTGGAGAAGTGGCAGACACTCCATGGCAAATTAGATCTCTCTCTCTCTCTCTCAATCACTTTCTCCCTCCTTTCTCTCTCACATAATGTTACTTTCATACAGTGTCTCCAAATGAAACAAACCCATAACACATTAATGTATATTTCTTTACTAATGAACATGAAAATGATTATCCTGCTTTAGTTGTTAACACTGGATAAAGTCAATTTACATTTAGTGCTTACTGAACTGATCTACTAACTAAAATTAGCTAATATCAGCAACTGGGAACAGATCATGACCAAAACCTTGATCTTCAAACTGTGCTTTCAATGCAGTGAGTACAATGAAGTCATTAGAATTCGTGTACACAGGTCATGAAACAACTTCATATGGCAAAAATAATGAAATGACTTCAAATGACTTCAAAACAAACGGTCAAACAGACCACCAAATACAAAAAATCACAGGTGAGAAATCAAAAGTTTACCCTATTTAGCCAGAGACAGTGCTCAACCTTCATCAGTGCTGAACAGCGACATTTTAATCACACCAGGATCCAATCCCAAATTCAGACAGTTGAACAAATCAAACAAGATAGACATTAAGTAGGTAGTGGACTATGTAATTGTGTAGCAACAACATTATAATATAGTAAGAAAGAAAGATATAAGAAAGAAATACAGTATAAGAAAGAAATCCCACTCTACTTTTGAAAGCCACACCCTCCAAAATCACCCTCTACATTCCAAAGCCACTCCCCCAAAACGCATGAAGGCACACAGCCTGACTAATCACTACAGAGTGTGTTGGAGAGGTTGAACTGCAAATCAACACACACAAGCTAGCTGCACCGCATCTTCTGTAAAACATCTTGTTGGAAGCCAGTACAGACTAACAGTAGATAAATACTTTAACATGGGCTATTTCGTCAAGAAGGGTCACGGGTCTAGTCCATGCTTGGCTTTATTCCCAAACTAACGAAAGAAAACAGTAAAACAAAAGAACAGGTGTGCACTCACTGCAAGCTTCCAATCTCCAAAGCTTTTAAACTCAAAACCCACTCTACTCTCAGAAAACCTTTATTATCTCGTCATTGTATACACTTTTTATATATTTATATACTTTTCTGTCAGCAGCTGCCATTTACATTGTGTAAAAATACCACAATGAATGAATCAGTGGTTCCATTGCCATTTTGGAGATGATTGTTTTTCATTGGATATCATCAATATACCTCCCTGTAGTAGTGAACCTAATACAACCAAACCTGAGCAATTTTTAGATTCAGCTACTTACAATGCAGCGCAAAAGAGCAAAGTGTGCACATGTGGACAGTTCATGAGATAGACAGACGGGTAGGCCATCCAATCATTTCATTCACATGAAACGGCTGGACAGGGTTTTTACACCAGTAGCCTCCACAGAGAATGAGTTTTTTCCTTTCATTGAGTATTTGATATATTTATTACTGTCAGGATATAAAGACTATTTCAATAAAAATACAAAAATAGTTTCTGAAAACAAAGCCACTTATTTTACCTTAAGGAACTTTCTATAAGGAAGATTCAGTGTCTATAATGGACAGTCACGCCAACGTTTCTTGAATAGCCTGATATGTACAGAACTTGATACAGAATACGTTAATTATTAATAGATCCATGAAAACCTATGTGGTACACTTGCATAAGTAAATCTACAGTGAGTCGTGTATTTTAATGCATTTATAATGCATTATAAGTGCATTTATAAGGCAGTATATGGCATACATAATATATCATAATACCAGGCATGAGCTTGTACAATTCCACTTAAGTAGTTATGATTTAATGCATAACAAGTTATAAAGCTAGAGTATATGATCAAAGTCAGGTTTCATAATGAATTATGCCTGTTCATAGAAATACTGTATTGACTAATATTATAAAGTGTAATAACAGGCTTTAAGTGAAGTGAGATAATCACATCTAACTGTTAATATAACTATTTAGCTTTGGGTGCTAACTGTTAATGGTCTTGTTTTTCCTCACGTTCTCTGGGAAGAGAATACCCAGCAAACATGTACCTGAATGTATGCCTGAGTCTGCTGTGATGCAGGAAACATGCTTATTATGGTGTATTATAATGCAATAGTGAATTCATGTTCATAGTGTTCTTATAAAAATGATCAAATCATATATCCTATTTTTATTTTATAAAATGTTATGAATGCCAATGTAACTGCTAATAAGCAAATATAAACACTTATGAAAGAGATTTTGAGGCCATATGATGCATTTATAATGTTTTATGAATACAGGACTCATGGAAAGTTTTACTATTTGTTCATATTCTGTTCCTGGTTGTTTCTTGGCTACTACTGTAGATTATCTTGGTTTGTATGAGTTTAAGTTACTATATAAGCAGATCTTTCTATCTGTTCTGAAAATTCTTTAGCTGTTGTTCATTACTAGAGGAACAAACAATTCCTGCTGATCTTCGCTCATTAGTGTGTTTGAGCAGGAAATCACAAAAATGTGCAGAACGGGGGTCTTCCAGGACCATAGCTGAGAGCCTGCATTTTCAATAAATAGCAGCGTCTTTGAAATCCACCAAGAAAAGTTGCTAAACGTGCATACAATACTGCAGGTCTGTTTGAGAGCCACTTTTATCATTTAAAATGATGTTCGTAATGCATTTCTAGCACATTTCATTTTTAAACCCTCATCTTTCCTGCAGTCTTGGTTATCTGTATAATCCTCAATACACACTGCTGTAGTAGAGCATCTCCTCCATTCTGATTGGCACTTCCTTTTACACTACAGTTAGAATGAAGCTTTGAGGAGAGAGAGAGAGAGAGAGAGAGAGAGAGAGAGAGAGAGAGAGAGAGAGAGAGAGACATTTACAGCGATTCTGCACCTGGACACTGTGTCTTCATGGCAAAAGTCCAGATCAACAGGCCTTGAGATGACCAGAGGCAACAGGACAGAGAGAACAGAGAACATGATTCTTTAAACAGACAGAGAGGGAGTGAGAGAGAGAATGACAAGCTCATGAGGAGGAATAAGGGTGTACATCAACCCTGACTGTAATCCTCAGGACACAGGCGCAGTGTGTATGCGTGTGTGATCCACAGATTAGCAGTATCCCTGGGTGAATGATCCATAAGACCCACTCTGATGCCCTAAAGCCTCAGTGACAGGAACAGATCAGCGACAATAGAGAGAAAGTGCAATGTGCTCGAGGCTGCGCTACATATTTAGAAGATAAATTAGGACTTTAGGAAAGTGGGTGTGGCTTCTGTAAGCCCAGGTTTAAACTATAAAGAGGTCCACTGGTAGAAGCTCTGACTATAGCAGGGTTTGCATTCCAAAAAGTCCATGAAAGAAAAAATCTGAGTACAAAAATGCAAATGAATCAGCGTCTCTATCAGTTCAAATACCTGACAACAACACGAGGCGCTTGGAGTGAAGGGGTTTGAGCATGAACTGCAGCACTGACAGTTCAGAGATGGGGGGCAAAGTTGGTAGTGGCCTATTTAATGAGGGCTGAAGTTGGTGTCCCACTTCACCATCACTCACTGAACCCCAGCAGACGGCCTCAGGGCAGGCAGTTCTGTGAGGACGCAGTGCCAAACAGGAGACTTTTACATGAATACTTATTAGAAGTTTCAAAAACAGGTTTATTTTTTTTAGCTCCAATTCTTCATAGTTAGAAGAAAACAGCTACTACAGGCTACGTTACCATGAGATGAAGCTTTGTAGGCTGTTGCTTCAGTCACAACACAGACATATGATTAGATTCAACAGAATGCATTGGCTAAGCAACATATGGGTGAAGCTCTTTAGCTGAGCACTGCACTCTCTCTGTTTCCCTCGATCATTTATTCATAGCTGCTCAGCCTCGTCAGAGACTCGCTGGTAAACAAGAGGCTTCAGCACCTCATCAGGCCTCCTGTATAGAGAAACAGGCAGCCACGTTTAGCAGAAATGCCATATAATGAACAGCAGCCCAGAATAAAAGCACAGCAATAGCTTAGCAACACTTGTACACTGTATTATGATGATAGCAACAGATGACACACACGGTGTAGAGCTATGTGGGAGAGCATGGCAACTAAGCTCGCTTAAGCAACAAAAAGCAACTAAACTCGCTTAAGTACAGTTTTCATGGACAATTTCCAATTCCCACTTCTCACATTGGTCCAAAATCCAGCCTGTTATCAGGGGTTGCAATGAAAGATGAACATACAGGACATCGTCAGCAGCAAGCATTGGTAATGAGGCTCAGAGGGACTCTGGGAAGCATCACCAAACTGGAACTGGTTCTCTGGCTCTGTGTCGGGACCATCATCTTATCAGTTTCCGAATGCCAGATAAAATTCAGTCACTCATGAAGATGGCATTTCAGGCTGCAGTTATATCAGACTGTACAACTCATGTACAGGATTGAGAGGATTGCATTACAAATATATTCCAGTATTGATTACCGATTGACTGTTAAAGCATGTAATCTGTATTAGGATATTAGTAAATTAAATAAATAATGTATAACAGAATGAAATCAATATTTAATCAAAAATGATAGTAGAAAAAAAATTCTGACATTAAAGGTGCCGTAGAATGTATTATTCTTTTTCTTTATTGTCATAAATACAGCTTTTTACTATTACACCCTATGATTTTGCCCTAAAATGAAATAGGCTGGTTTGATGAGCTCATGAATAATTTCTAATTCTAGAGTTCTAATTGGCTGGTTCACAGCGAGACACCACAATGATCACACAAAAGCAACAAGTCAAAACAGACACAGGCAGGAAAGTAAGATAAACTTTGTATAAATAAGCTAGACTGGCATACTATATAGTTAACTATCCCAATGTTAGTAATTTAACATTTCTTGCATTTACACTTACATTGAACAGCAACGTCACCAAAGCGACCAGAAACCAGAATCTTAGAACTTGCAAAACATCGAATGTCTAACCTTTTTATTTTTTGTTTGCTTTAATATACTGTATAGAGACTGTGATCACTTTGGGCACCTAAATATAGCCTAGGGGTCGTTTTTGTTAGGACTCAGCGAGTATTTACCTATATTTGATAGCGGCGTAACATGTGTACGTAGCTCTCTGCATGAGCATTCCAGTGTTTAGTTTTGTGTACAAATCCATGCGCATAGGGAACAAGACTGGGTTGATTATTTTCATTGAAGCTGCTCCGTTGTCATATATTAATGTTGGTAATATAAATACTTATGAATCAAGGCTGTTATGTAAGTTTAGGATTTTAAAATTGGTCCGTTTTACATACCTAATTTTTTGTGAATGCAGGATGACAACAGTGTTTGAGACTTAAATTGTTTTAGTTTTATGTATTTTATTCTACTATGGCAGTGTAAATATAGATTTCCATTGTGTCATCTTTAAAATGAACCTGAGGAAAACAGTTTAATTGATATACGTGAATTTATTGTTTGCTGCATGTGGCTATATTTCAAGCATAAAGATGATACATGTGCACATTGTATGCAGGTCTACTGAAAATAAACTGTATGCCACTAAAACACAGATACCTAACGCTTTCCACAAAAGGAACTAATTATCAGGTATTTTGCTAGAATTAAGGTATTATGCTGCTGTATTTACTGAAGGCTTTAAAACACAGAGTAAATATTATGCTGATTAGATGACTTACACGCTTACAATGTCTGTATTTAATTGACAAGTGCTACAAGTGGTGTTAAACTACATACCCCTAAATGTACACTGCTGTTATGGCCATTACACACTGAATGCATTGTGAATGAACAGAACATGTGAAATGTTAAATATTTGGATGTATTTTTTTCCCTATCAAACTATACACACCAGACTTTTTTTAGACATTTCCAAAGAAATGGGCAGAACACATCTTAATACGTCCTTCGATTCTCACAAAATAAACAATATGTGACCTTGTGCAGGATGCTTTCCATTTTGGAAAAGCACAAGAAGAACAGAGAGTTTCTCCACCTCATTCAGGAGCCATTGTAGTCCGATTGTTGTCATGTTTTCTATAACTATAACCAGACATTTTTGTATCATGATTATGTAATGCTGTTACATATATTCTGTTACAGCCCAAGTCGGTTCATCTTGCTTCTGGCCTGTTTGTAGACTAAGGACTCAGCTGGCTGTTACGTGCATGTATATAAAGCTAATATGTACAGACATATGTTTGAAAATTAGTGCTTCTTTCAGCTGCTCTTCATTCAGTATTCAAGTGCTTCATTCATAACCCTTTTCTCCAGCTGAACAGTGTGTTGGTGCACAACACAACATCTTGCATCAGCCTCTCAGCTAAGTTTGTTTTCCTTTGAAAGGCATGTCAGAGATGTCGCAACCTGCAGGTGGTCTTCGTTTGCAGAGTTCAACATCTATTCAGACAAAAAACCAACAATGCATTTGCAAACCATGTAGCTGGAAATTACATGGAAGTTGGCACAAATGTTGTTGTTATAATATTCAAATACGCAAAACCTACAGTGCTGTGCAAAAGTCAGAGACCATGCTGCTGAACAATGAATGCACTTTACGACTGTTTTAAATACAATTCAATAAATGAACGTGGTCTCTGACTGTCAGTACTGTGGTCTGGTTGTTTTTTGTGACTGATTTTTTGTTTTACTGATAAAATACTGTGTATTTTTGTGGAATAGTTATATTACAACGTTCAGCCACCACCGAAGCTGTCTAAGGCTGTCAGTAAAAATGCTGTGCAGGAGATCCACGTCCAAGTGAGGCGCTGACTGACAGGAAGTTCATTCACACGCACACCCAGTCACACTTTATACTGTGTTATATAGCATGGATGATACCTTATAATGCCTGGCATACACTTATAATTTCTTATTAGTAGTTTTAACAACATGAACATAGTTAAACAGTACAAGAGGGTTTTACCATGTCTCCTGTTGTCACGCTTTGGCTTTCTTCTGCCTGTTAATGCTTTTGTTCACACTTCTCTGTCATGTCATTCATCCATGTGCTTATGTTTGTTTTGGTTGTTTGCTCCTCCTTGTCTCCGCCCTCTTGTTATGCTCCTCACCTGCTCTCCTCCCAGGTGTTCCCTGTTTCCTGTGTCTTTCTTATGCTCTCTATTTGCTCCCTGTCCTCGTGCTTCATAAAGTGTTGTGCATGTAACTGTAACTACTTAAGAGTAATAACACAAGCCCCTGCCTGGTATTATGAAGGTATATATGCCATATAATACCTTACGAATAAATTTATAAAGTATTGTGAATACAGGATTCATATGAAGTGTTAACACACATATTCATGTATTCCCCACCACGTCTGCACATCCAAACTACAGTCAGACCCCTAAGACCCGAATCTGATTTGTCCTGCTGTCTGAGCAAGCACTATACAATGGATTCTTAGATGTTGTTATAAACATAAACAGTCCAACAGTTCATAAACGGGTCGACTTCTCTGAAAGGATCTAAATCCCCTGAAGTTCCAGACTACGCTCTGTGAAATTCACACTGAGTTCAGGTCCACGTGTTTATGTCTCCTTGCTTTGCTCTGGTAGCACATGGCTCACCCCAACCACAATCAACCTCCATTATATGGGAAAACAATGGGAGCTCCTGCCCCTCGGCCTTCGGCTGTTTTGATTAATTATCTTAGCTAATTGGGGAGGATTGGATTGTTCATATTTTCATTAAGAGCAGATTAGAGAGCTGCAGGAGCGTGTGGCTGCGGTTTGCTGTGTGGCTTTGTGTGCAGTGATTGCTTCCAACGATGTAAATATTGCATGCGGGGGGGGGTGGGGGGTGGGTGGTGGGTGGTGGTGGCAGGAGGGCAATGTGTGCGTATGTGATGCTGCTATAAATAGAGCATTCATGTTGTGGAGGTTTAGATTGTAGACAAAGATATACAGCTTTGTGCTAGAATGAGAGAGAGAGGGAGAGAGAAACAGGGAGTCAAAGACAGAGCCAAAAGAGATAGAGGGAGAGTAGAAAAAAGGAAAGAAGAATGAGGGTGCCAGAAAAAGAATAGCAGAAAAGAGAGGGAAAGATAGAGAGGGCAAAAGAGTATAAAAGAGAAAAAAAGTGAGAAAAGAGAGAGACAGAGAGAAGTAGAATGAGTTAAAATGGAAGTGAAGGAGAAAAGTGGACAGAGAGAATGGAGAAAGAAAAAGGAATAGAGTGAAAATGAGAGAGAAAGAAAGAAGAGGGAGAGTTTGTATGAGAGCGAAAGAGTAAAATTGGAAAAAAGTGAAAGAGATGAGAATAAAGAGTAAAAGAGGGAGAAAGAGAAAAAAGTGAGAAAAGAGAGACATAGAGAAGTAGAATGAGTGGAGAGTGGACATAGAGAATTGAGAAAGAAAGAGGAATAGAGTGAAAATGAGAGAGAAAGAAAGAAGAGGGGGAGTTGAGAGTAAAAGAGAGATGAAAAATGGATAAAGAGAGTGAAAAAGAGTAAAAGAGAGAACAACGTGTGAAAAAAGGTAAGAGTGAAAAGGAAAATAAAAAAGATACAGATGAAGGGATAGAATGAAAGAGAGAGAGAGAAAAAGAGAAGATGGTAAAGACAGAGAGAGACACAGATAGACAGAGAGATTGACTACGTTAGAATGGGGTTGAGTGCCTTCCGTTACTTAACGCTCCTAATAGTAGCTGCGGAGTGTTTCAGCACTGTGGACAGCTCCACTCTCCTCCACAGCTCCACCGTGAGAGAGCTGCAGCTTGCCCTGGCCATGTGGATAATCTCCTCTTCATTACATTTTCATCGCTCTGGGCTGCACTTAAAAGCTTCCATTTAGTTCCTCACTGTGTTCAAACAGTTTCAAAACACATACACTCTGCATGTCACCTGCCACCCCTGTCCCCAGTCTTCAAACTTCTTAATAGCCACCTGTATCTGTGTGCCTGGGTATAATTTCTGGGTTTTTTATGGAACACCCACAGCTCCCTCTAGCTTATTTCTTGTGAACCATTCTGTTGCAGTTGCAGTATTTGTTAATTAATAAATAATTTCAGTCACTCTAGGTGGTCATTCTGAATATGTTTCAGAGAACAAGGGACAAGTTGTCTATCATTTGTTTCATATATGTACAATAAAACATTTAACCAAGACTCTAAAACAATAACAGTAATTATTATTTTACCATGAAAGCACAGTAAACTCTAAATTCAATCTTGAACTTAATAAGTGATCTCAGTCTTGTCTCGATCTTGGCTGCTCCTGGTCTCTTGACTCAGACTCCACTAATATTAATGCTGCTTTTCCACTGCATAGTACTGACTTGACTCTTTACTTGAGTGTTCTATGTTGCAAGCCTGGTACTGGCTACTGTTTCTAGTATCAACTCAACTTGTCGAGGTTCATAATGAGCTGAGTTTATACCCAACAATGATGTGAAAATTTAGCTGACTACTGATTGGTCGAGTGTCGTCACTATCACCTGTCCCTAAATACCAGGTTGGTATTCCTTCTTGTGTTACAACATAGAGCACATATCAGATGTTGAAAGTAAGACATTTTATAATTTCTTGAAATTTATAAACTCATTTAGAACTTGATGACAGAAGCACACCTTTAAAAAAAGTTGGGACAGGGCCACGTCTACAATTGTGTAGCATATTCTCTTTTTTTAACAACAGTCTGTAAACAACTTGTCCCATTTTTGCCTGATGTAGGATTCTAGCTGCTCAACAGTTCTGGGTCATTCATTCTTTCATGAGGCGCCAAATGTGTAAGGTCTGGACTGCAGGCAGGCACCTGGACTCTTCTTCTGCAAAGCCGTGCTTTTGTGATAGATGCAGTATGTGGTTTATCATTGTCTTTCTGAAATATATAAGGTCTTTCCTGAAATAGAAAAACCTCTATATACTGTTTAGGGAACCATGCTCCTGAGCCCATACAGTGATTTCCAATATAGAATCAGGTCTGTTTTTAATGCAGTGCTGCCTGAGGACACTAAGATCACAAGCATTTAACATTGACCATCAGCCTTGTCCCTTGTGCACAAGGATTTCTCCAGATTCTCTGAATCTTTTTAAGAAATGATGTACCGTAGATGGTGCAATACAGTCGAGCCGTACCATGCTTGGTCTTGATTCAGACTCAATGCATCCAGGTCTCAGTCTTGACTTAGACTTGCTTCTAATAGCCTTGCCAACAACATTAGCCTTATTAAAATGTAATAACATAATTATTATAATTATTACTTTTAGACCAGTTATGTGGTCCATATGCATTTGGATTAAAATCCTGTTTCACTAATCAAGACAGCAACAATTAGCATTATATTCAGTAGCAGAAGCATCACTAATGTGAGAACAGACCAGAGTACTCTTTGACTTTCTTGTGAAATCATACAGAAGTATGCTATCAATAGCAAAATAGACTACACTGCAAACTGGTTGAGTTATTTTTAAATTATTGGAGCTCTTGAGAAAAGCTTAGACCCATCTGCAGGTCCTGGCCATTTAAGAGGTAAAAGAATAACTAATCATGACTAAGTAACTTATATATAGAGTTTCGTAGTCGTTACAATATACTTGTATACGTCTGAATTAAAAGAATGTAATAAACATGTGACTTTGAGGGCTTATTACATTATAAGGCTTATAATGCAGTAACTACAAATAATGCAAAACAATGCAGTTATACTCCGGTTATAGTAGTAAAGCATAGAAGTCTGGTCCCACTGGCAGCCCCTGGCCATTTAGGAGTAACTGAAAAATAGGTCTAGTGTTCAAAATGATGGGAAAACGAAACTTTTCCACCTCTGGTGGCTCACAGTATGGGCTTTTATGCTTCCGTTGCAGTGCTGAGTGTGCGTTTCTGTGTGTTTCTCTCTCTGGCTTGCTTTCCGCAGTCTGTGCCCTGTGTGCCTGTCCCATCTGCACATATGCTGCCATATGGAGTCCTGGGAGAAGAGCAGGAGGAAGTTGGGTGATGTCAGACACAACAGACATGCCAGTGTGTTTTAAACAAACACATCATCCACTGTGATTTGGTGTGTTTGTAAGCTTAGCGCAGGGGATAAAACCAGAGCTGGATACTGCAGCTGTCATGTAGTGATATAGTGCAGCAGTGGCTGCTGTCTGCTCCTTCATTTTTGCCCTCGTCATCAACATCAGCTCTTTCCTTCAACATCCGCCCAACGCTGACACATCCCCTAAAAAGTGTGTGCTACTGCGCTGTACTCCTCTGAGGCCTCGCTTCAGCTTGCTCCAGCTGAAGGTCTGCGCTTGAGTGTTGGGATGAGGAATGTATGCGAGACAGCAGCTGAGCCAAGCACTGCAGGGACAGAGAGCCTGGGACACAGAGACTGGGCTCTCGGAACACAGGCAGAATGACCAGGCACTACAGCACACTGGACTGAAGAGACTTCACTGCATCAGAGAGCAAAATAAAAACATGCTTTAAGAGAATAAAGCGTTTCCACCTTCAGTAACTCCATCTCTAAGTTAGCCAGTGGACTGTCTATATTAATTTCCACTCTTGTTAAACTAAGCTTGAAGTTTGTTGCAATGGAATTGCAAAAAAAAACCTTTAATTAAGTTTGATCTTAATCCTTGTTGGAGCAACCCACATTTTACAGAGCAAGCCATTCAGGAAAAATGACACTTGCGATGTTTGAGTAGTGAGGCACAAGCATTCTAAGTAACATTAAGCTTTTAAAAATCACTCTTTAGTCCCTTTACATGTTATTAGTCAGGAAGCAACTGTCATTACTACATTCAGAATGCTCTGCCTCATTCATTAGGTGGTATTGGGGATGCATTGGATGTGTTCTTAAGCTAAAGGCCATATTCTTTCAGGTTTTAATTGGATAATGATATATATGTATATATATATATATATATATATATCCTTTTTCTTAGAGACTGACTTTTTTTCATCAGCAATTAATTTACATACTAGAAGAAACAAACTCCATATTTTATAGCAGCAACCTGCTTTCATCATATATTACAACCCACTGCATGTAAAATTCACAGATGCTGCGTTTTCTTGGAACTGTGTGGAATTGCATGAGTTAATGATTAACAACCTCTTCCGAGTATCCACACCCAGCAGAGTGTCTAACTGCCAAAGCTCAATGTAATCCCACCCCACCATATCCACTCAGTGTCACTGTCTCATTGCCTCTCTCTTACCGAACTATTAATAATGGAACCCCTCTGTTTTGTTTTTCTTTTCCACTTTTTTCTGGTAAATCCTCTATGCAGGTTTTTCACCGTGTGAACTGCGTGTGAGAGGATCAGTGCGCCTTCTCCTGAGTCAGGACCCCTAATGGCTGCTCCTCGGTTTGCCTGAGGACAAACCTCAGGAGCAGAGCAGAAATTTCCCTGTGCTGTCAGAATATTCAATATTCCACAGGATTTATTGTGTCTTCTGCATCCTAGGAATTGACATTTGTCTTTCTGAGAACAGCCACCCGTTCAGCTATGGGAGAGCTGTCTGTACTGTGTCTTTCCCACAGAAGACTTAAAAAGGGCACAGCTGTTGCGCACACACACACAGAGAACATTCAAACATGACATACTTCTCGAAGTCACCTTTACAGCCAGACATAGTCATTCAGTCATGTCGGCAAATAGAGATGTTTTACAGGCTTTTCTCTTATTAGCTAAGACATATGTTTGACCTGAAACAGCCCCAGTCTTCCAAAAAATATACATATTTCAATCTTTAATTCCTAAAAAATAGTTGATTCATCCTAATCAGCTGCTACTTCTGAATGAAGCACCTAATTCAGAGTATACACTACAGTATACTAATACAGAGAACACTACAGTAATAAACACATTTACACACCATAATGCATTCAAAAGACATTAGGAACATGGCTTTAAATATACATTAGTCTGAAGGTTTGTCTTGCTCATCCAGTGCTTCTCCAAAAATCAAGGAGTTTGAACATTATTATTGTGACTATTTCATTGCATTTAGCCACAAGATCCAGTACTGATGTTGTAAGATTACTTCTAGCCCACAAACACCACTCCATCTTGGCCCAAAGCTATTCACTCTGGAGAACACAATCCCACCTCACAATGCTGAAAGACTTTATACGGCCCTAGCTGGTCAGTGCTTCTATATGGAGTAGTATTTACAGTATAAGTATATACAAGTGTGTGGATAAGTATGTGGATGAGTATGTGTATATACAGTATGAGTATACAAGTGTGTGGATAAGTATGTGGATGAGTATGTGTATATACAGTATGAGTATACAAGTGTGTGGATAAGTATGTGGATGAGTATGTGTATATACAGTATGAGTATACAAGTGTGTGGATAAGTATGTGGATGAGTATGTGTATATACAGTATGAGTATATACAAGTGTATGGATAAGTATGTGGATGAGAATGTGTATATACAGTATGAGTATACAAGTGTGTGGATAAGTATGTGGATGAGTATGTGTATATACAGTATGAGTATACAAGTGTGTGGATAAGTATGTGGATGAGTATGTGTATATACAGTATGAGTATACAAGTGTGTGGATAAGTATGTGGATGAGTATGTGTATATACAGTATGAGTATACAAGTGTGTGGATGAGTATATGGATGAGTATGTGTATATACAGTATGAGTATACAAGGGTGTGGATAAGTATGTGGATGAGTATGTGTATATACAGTATGAGTATATACAAGTGTGTGGATAAGTATGTGGATGAGTATGTGTATATACAGTATGAGTATACAAGGGTGTGGATAAGTATGTGTATATACAGTATGAGTATACAAGTGTGTGGATAAGTATGTGGATGAGTATGTGTATATACAGTATGAGTATACAAGGGTGTGGATAAGTATGTGGATGAGTATGTGTATATACAGTATGAGTATACAAGGGTGTGGATAAGTATGTGGATGAGTATGTGTATATACAGTATGAGTATACAAGGGTGTGGATAAGTATGTGGATGAGTATGTGTATATACAGTATGAGTATACAAGGGTGTGGATAAGTATGTGGATGAGTATGTGTATATACAGTATGAGTATATACAAGTGTGTGGATAAGTATGTGGATGAGTATGTGTATATACAGTATGAGTATACAAGGGTGTGGATAAGTATGTGGATGAGTATGTGTATATACAGTATGAGTATACAAGTGTGTGGATAAGTATGTGGATGAGTATGTGTATATACAGTATGAGTATATACAAGTGTGTGGATAAGTATGTGGATGAGTATGTGTATATACAGTATGAGTATATTTAAGGGTGTGGATGAGTATGTGGATGAGTATGTGTGTATACAGTATGAGTATACAAGTGTGTGGATAAGTATGTGGATGAGTATGTGTATATACAGTATGAGTATACAAGTGTGTGGATAAGTATGTGGATGAGTATGTGTATATACAGTATGAGTATACAAGGGTGTGGATGAGTATGTGTATATACAGTATGAGTATACAAGGGTGTGGATAAGTATGTGGATGAGTATGTGTATATACAGTATGAGTAAACAAGGGTGTGGATAAGTATGTGGATGAGTATGTGTATATACAGTATGAGTATACAAGGGTGTGGATAAGTATGTGGATGAGTATGTGTATATACAGTATGAGTATATACAAGTGTGTGGATAAGTATGTGGATGAGTATGTGTATATACAGTATGAGTATACAAGGGTGTGGATAAGTATGTGGATGAGTATGTGTATATACAGTATGAGTATACAAGGGTGTGGATAAGTATGTGGATGAGTATGTGTATATACAGTATGAGTATACAAGTGTGTGGATAAGTATGTGGATGAGTATGTGTATATACAGTATGAGTATATACAAGTGTGTGGATGAGTATGTGGATGAGTATGTGTATATACAGTATGAGTATATTTAAGGGTGTGGATGAGTATGTGTATATACAGTATGAGTATATTTAAGGGTGTGGATGAGTATGTGGATGAGTATGTGTGTATACAGTATGAGTATACAAGTGTGTGGATAAGTATGTGGATGAGTATGTGTATATACAGTATGAGTATATTTAAGGGTGTGGATGAGTATGTGGATGAGTATGTGTATATACAGTATGAGTATACAAGTGTGTGGATAAGTATGTGGATGAGTATGTGTATATACAGTATGAGTATACAAGTGTGTGGATAAGTATGTGGATGAGTATGTGTATATACAGTATGAGTATACAAGGGTGTGGATGAGTATGTGTATATACAGTATGTGAATATACAAGGGTGTGGATGAGTATGTGTATATACAGTATGTGAATATACAAGTGTTTGGATAAATATGTGGATGAGTGAAACATAAAATAACCCAATTCATTTGTAAGAAGAAGTATCTGGATATTGTTAACATAATTAATTTTCACATCTAGCATGAATAATGCATTGTAAATAATTGACCTCTCAAAATGACCGTTCACAAGGGTTTATTATAGACTTCTTATATTACAGAACTAAATAATAGTCTAATAAATAATGTTGTCATTTTACTTGAAGCTTATTAAAGTACATAAAATAAAATATATAAGTTATCTACAATGTTAAGGCATATTAAATATTGCGTTCTAGTGTATTTAAGTGTTGTATTTTATTTGACTTGTTGTTGAAAGCTGAAATCTAAACAGCTTTCCTGCTGCGTGATTATTGTCACTGTCAAATTGTCAAAACACGTACGAGAGCGCTATGCAGTATGCTAATAGTGCAGCATATACTATTAGAAGTCTTTTTTAGTGCAGTAGGTAAAGGATAAAAGTGTCTGGTTTGGGAAGCAACAGTAGCACTACTTTAATAGCCCGTCAGCTGCTCTGCTGTGCCACTCATTAGCTTCTCATTAAATACCTCAAAGTAAAAGTTTAAGGTGTTTTGTGATTAAAGATCAGTTATTGAAGTAAATGAATGCATTTGCCAGCTTCTTGTTTGACATTTGTTCTAGGTTTAAGGCACCTTAATGTAATTGCAGCACCACATATATATATATATATATATGTGTGTGTGTGTGTGTGTGTGTGTGTGTGTGTGTGTGTGTGTGTGTGTGTGTGTGTATTGTAACATATGAATATGCTCACAGACACGGTTTTCAGATAAGATTTTAATAAGTATAACACTTTCTATGAAATACACAATGTTTTACAAAATTAATTTGTAAGGAGTTATATGACATGCACAATGCCTTGTAATGTCTGGCATAAGCTTGTATATAAATAGTTATTTTTACTTGCAAACTATGGCTTTTAATCAAGATTTCAAGATTTTCTGTATAACATTCAGGCTCATTATATTAGCTGTTACCAGATGTAACATGTTTAGCTAAATAACTGAAAGTAACATTTATGAAGTGTTGTGTATGTCATTTTAATTATATTAAGCAATATGAATATAGAATTGATAAGAAATTGATAAGGTTCTTTAGGGAAAGATTTTTGTAATGTTAGAGTTCGATGAACCACAAAGATAGAATGAATAACCCCTGTGTGATATAATGGTTCTAGGAAGACGTTTAAACATTTTAGCTTCCCATGACCTAGAAATCCCAAACGCATTTAGTGGTGCTGAGGTCTGGACACCAGGGTAGTCATTGTTCTGAGAACACCAGCAGCGCTTTTGTTTAATTGGCAAATTCTTTTCTTGCTTTATGATTTTATTTTCTCAGTAATGACTCCTTTACATGCATTCAGACTCATAATGTTGAGTTATCTTCTCTCAGTGGAAGGATGGAGAGAAACACTTGTGGGTTTTGAAACAATAATAGAACATGATTTTTTCCTGTCTCTTAAAGATAAAGCTTTAGGAACTTCTTTTTTCTCCTATTTTTAGACTTTCTGTTTTCTTATGGAATTGGGTTATGATATATCTAATCTTCTAAGAAATATCTCTTGAATACTTCTCCTCTTTGGGGTGAGGAATGAGGAATCAGATTTGACAGTCATATTGATCCAGCTGCACACCACAGTAATGGATGTTCTTCCAAATATTAATGTAGCATGACTGCCATCTGCTCTTATTAAAATATATTATTCTGCAGACCACGGAGGAAGGTTAGCAGATGTGTTGTGATATATGGGCCAACAGTGTCATAGAGGTGGGGCACTCAATTTGACTTGTTGCCTCCATGTGGACCAAGAACATGTGTATCTTCTGGCCTATTCACCCTTATTTGGTGTGGTTAAACCTAGCCTCAAGCTTAGATGTTATATTTGGGTGGGTATTACAATTTAGTAAAAGTGGACTACATACATATAGCCATTTTATTAAAAACACCCAAGTTGTCTTTCTCCTGTACCATTTAGGATTGTCATTTCAACGGACATTACCCTACCTAAATGTTTATTCCATAGTAATTCTCATCTGCCATAAAGTCTACTTTGCCTACTTTGCCTAGCTTTAAGCAAAATTAGTGTAAATCAACTGTAACCTTTATAGCCAAGGACATCTCTTGGAATAAACATTTTGAAACATTTATGCCGGGTTATGTCAGATGTCAGCAGAACATCATGTATGTGTGATGTAGCTTTATAAAAAGTAAAGGAGTTACTAAAACAGGATTGTTGTTGAGCTATAGTATTTCTGCAACTAGAATATTCTGTGCTCCAGTGCCTCATAGAAAAATGCATTTAAATAAATTAAATAAAATGTAATGTGCTTGTTTACTCGCCATGTCTCAAACAAGTTGATGCTCTCAGGGCAGACTGTTTTACCCACTAGCATCTAATAAAGGTTTACATTACACTACAAATTTAACATACTTATAAATAACAAACAAGATGCTTATAAATAATTGATAAATGATGTTGCAGGTTGGGATGGAGCTGTTTTAAAAATTGGTTACCATGGATGAGCTGCATTATGAATGCAGGAAGATAAAAAGGGCAATAAAGAGAGGGAAAAATAGACATCAATTCTGTCTGTGTTATATTGTTGGAAGTATGTTGGTGAGGTTTGTTGTTAAGAAACTGGATCTTTCTGGGTGTCATGGCTGTAATTGTGTCTTCCTTTTTCTTTATATGCAGTATTCGATACAATTGTCAATCTTATCCTTTTTATATAGCTTATGTGCTTGGTTTGCTATTCAGTGTCGACCAGAGGAGGATGGGTTCCCCTTTTTGAGTTCCTCTCTAAGTTTCTTTCTTTTGCTCTGAGGGAGTTCACTGTCACCCCTGACTTGCTCATTGGATGTTTGGACTCAGATTTTCTATAAAGCTGCTTTGTGACAGCATCTGTAGCAAAAAGTGCATTTAAAAAAACCTTAACTTGACTTGACTTGAAGGGCTCTGTAAGCAGCCATCCCCTAACAGCCATCCCCCAAACCCCAACACACACACGCACCTGATTAGTTATGCCACTGAACTGCAGTCAAATAAATGCTGTTTTTCCTCAATCAGTGTCTCACTGTAGCAAACAACCAGAAAACAAGTTCAGTGCTCGAGTGTAGCTGATGCAGTAAACAAGCTCTTTTCTTCTTGCTTGGATTATAGATGCTCCCATTAGACAGCAAGCTTTGGCTGCACTCTATGTACTCTAAGTCTTCGTCCTGGTCTCTCCATCGACAAGGTCACGGCTAACCAAAAGATTCATCAGATACAAATGCTGTCCTTGCTAATGGCCTTTCCACTACATCTTCCACATTCTCTCAAGGTCTTTCTGCTTTGTTTGGATCCACTGTTTACATATAAACTCACCTGCTGTCTTTTGCATTCACCCTAATATCCTGTTGGATGGTTTGTGCTTCTTTGTATTTGTACCTTGGGAATTAGTCAATTATTAACAATGGCTGTGTTTTCTAAATGTAGAGCTTTGCACAAAATGTCAAATAAACAACATCTTTATGCAAATTTTAGAAATAAGTCCTTCTTTTAGTAGCTGGTTAAATGACTTTGGATATTTTACTTACAGAACCAGCTTTAGCCTGTGAAAAAAAGTTACCAACATACTATAGAGCTTTGTTCATCAGGCTGTATGACACCTACATTAGACCTTTATAATAAGTGACATGTAAATCAACATAAACATTCATAAATTTTAAGGTTTTATCATAGCTGACAAGTTTCCAGTGTCGGGCCTGAGTATGAGTATTAGGACGGAGAAGTAGTGTTAGACATAATTAAGCAACAGTGACGTGGCATCTTAGATACCCAACAACACCCTAAAAAAATAAATCTAGAATGTCTGCTATCCTGCCAAGTAATTAGAAAAAGATTAGAAAGGTGTGTCGTTATCACACCTTTCCCTGTTTCTATGTCCTCGTGTCTTTGTTTCCTCTTATGTCCCATGTGCTTATGTTTGTTTTGGTGGTATGCTTCTCCTTGTCTCCGCCCATCACCTGCTCCTAGTTTGTGTCTCCCCCTGTTCCAGGTGTTCACGGTTCATATTGTGTAGCCTCCCTTTGTTGTCCAGCATTGTTAATATGTGACTAGGTTATGTTGTTTTCTGGTTTTGACTTCACTGAACAATTCCTGCATTTGAATCCACCCCTCTTAACTACTCTAACGTTAAAGTTCATTACCAAAAAAGTTCTGTTCACAGCAGCTACAAAATAACAGCTCACTTCAATTACAATTTAAACCACTTTTGAGCCTCTCATTGGCATGCTAACACATTCATTACCTCAAGTTCTCTTTGAAGGATAGACATACTTTACATATATACTTATGTGAACTTAATATAATATAAATGATGGCTACAATATTGCAAGCCTTTGTAAATGTCTATGTAGTTTTATCGTGACAAACTTAAGTTGGTCTCATGCAGCCATATGAATGTAAACATGTAATTTTTGTGAACAACTACAAAGTTAAAAAACTAGAGAGAGTAAGAATATCAGATGGTTACTAGCTAAACTGTAAAAAAAAGGAACCTGTTTTAAAAGAATTAGTGCCTGTGCTGCCTTACAATGTTGTGTGAACTGAATTTCAAATAGTAAGTTAAAAGAACAAGAATTTGTATTTTATGCCCAAAAATAACTCAAATAACTCTATTTTAAGGCAACAGAGAAACTAACTTTTTACCAAAATACTTTTTGACCACATCATAGATATCGTCAGTACTGACCAGCTGCATGTTTTGTTAAAAAGAGAACAGTTGGCTCTGTTTATTTGGATTCAGACCAGTGCATTATGGGAAATATTGAAGAAAAGTCATTGTATTCCTGGTTTAAAATGTGGTGCTACTGATAATTGATGCTTCGTTTCAAATGATCAAACCTCAAAATATCGTGACACATATAATGTATTATGACAACTTTTGAATTACATATTTAAATTAAACTCATTATATCATATATTTAGATATTAAGTTGCATTTTTGCCATATCACTCAGCCCTACCACAGACTACAGGTGGCAGTTTGAAATCACTTGCCAGCAGAGTGACTGTCTTTATACGGTAAATATACACTCTGCGCGGATGCAAAGATCCAAAATGGAAACTAATATTCACACAGGTTAAGTGCAGTGTCAACATTACTATAATTGAAGGAGTGTTAAAATGCCTCAGAAAGCAATGGGAAGTATATTACCAATAAATATAATAGCTGAGGTCTTTAGTTGAGCCTGAAAAGAGTGCTGATCATTCAAATGTGGCAAAACTCCCATGTCAGCACGTGATAAAATGGAACACAGAGGCCAGCCTCTAAGACGCTGAACAGAATTATTTTAAACAGGTCCGTCGAATAAATCATGTCAGTGCAAACTCAGCTAAGTGTGTGTGTGCATGCTGTTAGAGGCTGAGGGGCTTTTTCACCTGCATCCTGCCTGATATGGAAGGGCAGCAGTGAGCCAAGAACATTTCTAATTAACATTTTTTACAGTATATGTAAGAAATAAGGGAAAACAGTGGGAAATCATTTCCCAGTTTGATTTGAGTGTTGTTGGATCATTTTGGAGCATATCGAATCTGCATCACACCAAGAGAGAAGACTATTCTTCAAAACTCAGCATCAGAAGAGGACTCGAAGCGAAGCCACAGAAATACCAACAATTAGTCTGAAGGATCTACAGAGTCCAGAGACTGGAGAAAATGTACACCAGTCAATATCAACAATATCAACAGCTCTGTATACTGCAGGTCAGTATAGGAGGGTGGCTAGAAAGAAGTCATTACTGAAGAAAAACACATATGGGGGTGTCAGCATCCTGTTGTGGAGATTCTTGTCCTCAGTGGAGACCAGGCAACTTGGTGAAAATTGAAGGAGGGTTGGATGGTGGAAAATACAGGGATATTCTACAGCCTGCCTTAGTCTGCTGAATAATAAATACATAAACCTGGGAGAAACGTAACCCTTCAGCAGAACACTGATCCCAAGCTCACGGCCAAAGCAACACAGAAGCGACTGAACAACAAGAAGGGGTTCTACAATGCTAAAGTTATCCAACCAACCTGAACCACCTGGAGCAAATCTGACAGGATGAATAGGCAGAAATCCTGAACTAGGTGCAAGCTTACCTCAAAGCCGATATTAAGGCTGATATTGAAGCAAAAGGCGACTCTAAAATGGGTGGGGCCATCTCCCCTACCATTAACAACCAGCTCTTCTGTCCATTTGTGTCAACTGCTAGACCCTCAATTACATCACTGTGCCATCCAGATGCACCAGCATTGAGATGGGATGGCACTGTTTCAGCTCACGCCCACTTTTCATAAAGACTCAGAGACTGCCTCTACCTGTGCAGCTTCTAAAGCTTTGCTATCCAGATTTCAAACAGAGACTATTTTCTTTGGTTTTTAGTTTATTAAACTGTAATTACTGTTTGACCAGAGGAGGACGGGTCTCCCCTTATGGGTCCAAGGTTTCTTCCTCCAGTCTGAGGGAGTTATTCCTTGCCACTGTTGCCTCTGGCTTACTCACAGAGGGATATATGTTGTAACTGTCTGTTTTCAGAACTACTGTAAAACTTTTTTGTGACAGCATTGTTGTAAAAAGCGCTATATAAATAAACTTGAATTGAATTGAATTGAATTAAAAAGTACTAGTCTGAAGAAACTGAACACTTATGCAAGCAGCTTGTTCAGTTTATAATTGAAAATAATAATATATTATACTGTTTGACTTCAAAAATACTATAATATAATATATTTATATAATATAATAGAAATAGAAATAATTTCACTTTCCAAGATACTGTTCTTTTGCAGCTGTTGCGTCCTGCCCTGTTTCCCTCGTCCTTGCCTGTTTGTTTACGTTTCTGTTTGTAGTCCATGTGCTTGTGTTTATGTCTTTCACCATGTGGTTCTGTTTGATAGTCATGTGATCCTTGTCTCCGCCCTCCACCTGGTTCCCATTGTCACCAGCTGTCTCCTCTTTCCTCTCGTTATCCAGTGTATATAGTCTGCCTGTTTTGCCCTCTCCTTTGTGGTTCATTGTCTATTGTTGCGTGTAGACCCTGTTTGTTTGTGTTTCTGGTTTGATAATTCATGTTTGTTTTTGCTTAGTGTTTGTTTGGTTTTTACCAGTAAAGTATTTTTGGTTAAAACCTTGCACCTGCGTCAGCCCCCTTCATCCTGCTGATCATCCCCGGCACCTCTCCTGGTCCAGCGTGATAGCAGCATAGCCTTTTACACTGGACATGAAGTTTAGTTAGTAGTGGGTTTAGTGGGGCATGATGATGCATTGGTGGGGCACTGCTTCACAATATGACCCCCTGGTGTGGTGTATGTGTGACCATGTCCCATGATGATGGGAGTAGAATAGGTGTGTGTGTGTGTGTGTGTGTGATGTTAGATGGTAAAGGGAGTGACCGGGATCTGGTGAGTAAGCTTGTGTGATGAGTGATAGCTCTACACTATGGCAGGCTGTGCTGTAGCAGCAGCAGAATCAGGCCAAGTTTGATCAGCTCCACAGAGGCACCCTGACAGAAGGGCAGAGGACAGAGTGCCACCGTCTCTCTCTCCAGAGTCATCACAAACCCCTCACAGACCCTTCATCATCAGCAGCAGCCTCACCACCACCATTACTCTCCCCTCGACAGCTGCCTTCACCCCATCGCACTCTCCGCTACTTCAGAGGGCTCAGAGGTGTGAGGGACAGAGGGTGAGGCCTAATGTCCAGAGAGAGTGAATCTGATCTGTCTGTGCTGCACACTGTCTCCTCATGACTGGCAGAGCAGTGATTAGTGAGGGGCTTCAATAATTGGAAGACAGTCAAGCCTCATGAGGAGGTCAGAGAGGGAGAGGAACATCTCCATACAGCGTAAGTACACCCAGCTCTTCCTCACTATCTCTCGCTATCACACACATCTCATCCCACGCAGTCTTATCATGGTTTACCCAGCGGGGACCAGTCGCTCACTTCTGTATTGACAAGTGAACCATTAGCCTTTAAGTTTAAGTTATTTTACTTGTTATTATAGACTCACTCGCCACTTTATTAGGTACACCTTATATCTACACTCATTGCCTATTTTATCAGCTCCACTTATCATATAGGAGTACTTTGTAGTTCTACAGTAACAGACTGTGGTCCATCTGTTTCTCTGTATACTTTATTAATCCTTATTTACCCTGTTCTTGGGAAGAAACCCCACAATACCACCTCAGTACAGGTATTATTTAGGTGGTGGATCATTCTCAGCACTGCAGTGACACTGATGGTATCAGTATGCTAGTGTGTGTTGCACTGGTATGAGTTTTAAACACTATGTCCACTCTCGGCCCACTCTTTTAGACACTTCTACCTTGTTGGTCCTTGTAAATGTAAAGTCAGGAATGATAGTTCATCTGTCACTGCACAGTTTGTTGTTCATCCTCTTGTCCCCCATCAGCGGCCACAGGTCTGGATTGCTTTGGTTGGTGGACTATTCTCAGTCCACTGCTGTGTCTGATCCACTCATACCAGCACAATGCACACTAACACACCACCAGCACCCAAATAATACTTGGTGGTTTCGATGGGGTCCTGACCATTGAAGAACAGGGTAAAGGTGAAAACACAAATGATGTTTTGAAACCATAATCTGACATTCAATTTGTTTGTGTTTAATGTTTCACATTATAAAAAACTGGTCTTGTTAAGAGTTAAGGGTCTTGATCTTGTTCTAGATTTAAGTGGGGTTGCTAATATGGCAGGTGAGGGATTTTGATCTAGTCAACCATTGATTTTGTCAAACTATCTGCAACCTAAAACATGTGATTGTAATGGAATATGATACAAACATGCATGCTTACTAAAGATATTGAATAAGTGCCCCTTAAGGTACCAGCACACTATTGCTCTGTGATGGTTTATTACTTTTTTCACACTGTGTATGCTTAGATTATATTACATAATTACATTCAATAATTATTTATACATTATTGCATACTTTTCAATAAGTGTCAATCATTAGTAAACATAATTCGAAAGTACAGAAAAACATCATGTACATAATTTCTAAATATGATCATGTACATGAGCAACTACATAAATAACAATTATATCTTTAAACATTTGTACATTTTACTTTTTTATTAGCTATTATTATTATTATTACATGAACGATTCCATTATTTTCTGCTTTTTCCCGCTACACCACCGTGCCGTCCTTATTATTATTATTAATGTTCCCTAAAACAAAAAAATAGCCATTAATGTGTACAGTCTGTTACATTCAGTGGAGTTTGCGTTAAAGATCTTACTTTGATTTGAAAGATACTATATTAGAAAAACTGGCTAGGATGGAAAACTAAGCAGTTTTGAACTTGACATTGAAGTAAATATCAATCCGAATTATTGCATGTTAAATCTTGTGTTTTTTATTTGAATGTGTTTCGAGATTTCTCTTATTTCTTCACATTCTGTTAATATGATATAATGTTAGCTCAATAAAAGCTGATATTTTGTGTTCGGTGTCTTGTCTGTTTGGAATACCAATGTTAAAAATACATAAAAAATAATAACAAAATTGCAAGAATTCACCTCATTGATTCAATATTTTAGTTTTTTGTATATTCAGATTATTTAGTTTATAGAAACAACATCAAACACAAACATAGCATAGAATCGGCTCTTTCTGCAGAATTTCTCGTACACTCCTTACAATCCAGGCTTATTAGACACTAATACTTATTATTCAGTAACTACAGAGAGGTACGTAGAGTTTTAGGTAACTGAAATGTTATAAAATAAACCTTGGGCTCGGTGGGTAAGGGCCATTTATTGTGTACAATGGGCTGTGAGTGAGAAATACTGTAACAAAATGTAAATAAAAGCATTTAAGCCATGTATGCAATAAAGTAAGTGCTGTCTGGCCTTTTTATCAAGGCTCGTTTGTACTAAAAACATAAAGTGAACATGAAACGACCACAATCATGAAACACACACAAGCTCTGTGTGTTGCCTTTATATTATACATAGAAATATTCAAGAGTTAAAGTTGGGGAACGAACACACAAATACATTCACGTTAAATCTATATTCCGGTGGTGTGAGCAGCACAATGAACACAGCAGAATTTTCAGAGACAATGAATGAGTGAGGATTTTAGCTTCACCTTTCAGAAGAAAGAGAACACACACCGAGGGATGGAGAGAGAGGTACAATGATGCTCCATTTAACGGGTTGTGTGGGGTGCGTTGAGAGTAACTTCAATATATGATGGGATCTCCAGCATTCAAACCAGTCCCAGCAGGGCCGCACAGTCCTGAGTGCTGTCGAGTCTCCATTCTGAGCCTAGAAATCCACCGTTCACAAAAGCAAACTCTGTCCTGATGGAAAAGCAGCAAGGGTCCCCCACAAATACACCGCAGACTGACAGCAGGGGGACAAAACTGTATTCAGGCTTTTGTCTGAAGCAAAAGCATTCAGCCCTCTAAAGACTACAATTTACAGCCAGCCAGCCTCAAACTCTCATACACACACGATCAACAGCTATTCTGTAAACACAGGCCCTCTAATGCCTCATTTCACAAAGCATTTAGCCTTGTCACTGTCCCAACAGAACCTTTCAATGGAAAAACTTCTAATGAGACAATCAACATAGTGATATTAGTGAACAATTAAAAAAAGTAATATTAGGCCATTGTTATCAATCAATCCAGCAAGAAATGTTCAGACAATGTGAGCAGCATCATCTATCCCTGAAAAGGGTGAAGCATCAGCTGGAGGTCGCAGGTTTAGACCACCTGAGCAGAGGATTTGGAGAGTAGTGGGGTTTCTCATGCGCCGCTCCTTCCACATGTTCATGAACAAATTGTTCAGTGGAATTGTTCTGAGCTATCCTGTTCCAAGAGCATAAACAGAGAAGGAGAGAGAGATAGCGAGAATACGTAATGTGGCGCCTGGAAAAAAGCCTCCAAACTCAACATCACCCAGCACATCAACAAAGCCATTATTGAAAGTGAAGCCCTATCTTCCATCAATGTCTACTTTGGCTCCACAACGTCCTGCTCTGGAGGCAAAACCACATCACACAGCCAAGACTGCGGAGAAAGTTACTGGCTCCAACATCCCCTCCTCTGAGAATCCCGTATCTGAATACAGGGCAGAAAAAAAAAACCACAAGGGCATCCAAGACATTCCCTGTGAACACTGTCTTAAAGCAGTAGCTCCGAGAAGCATTAAATTTACATATTTCCCCCAAAACGTAGTCAGTCAGCCAAGACGGGTGTCTGAAGTTTCCTTCTTTAATTTTGCACTTGAGCAATGAGGCGCATGTAGCTAACAAGTAATGGGAACTCACAGGGCTGTGACTAATGACTATTTCCATAATCAATTCATCACTCCATTATTATTTTTGATTCATTGATCAATCCAGAAGAGCAAAGACAATTAAATATTGCACATTACACATCATGTTTCATTCAACAAATTAAAAATGCAAGCGTTATTTCTCCTTTCGTGCAGCGCTCTTTCAAACATAAAGCACCAGCCCTATCTTCCCAATCGGCAGTGTGCAATCTAATCCACAAAGGACCTGCGTGGCTCCTTATTTTGATTCCAACAAAGCAGGAGCACGCATAATCAACTGTTTGAAGACTGGTCCTTTGTGGATAAGATTGGACTCCCTGGTCCTCTGCTTCTAAATCATATTTACACACACACGCAAATATAATAGTAATAATAATAGGACTTTTATCAAGGGCATAGAAACAGATCGTCTACTTGCTCCACAAAATGTGACTTTACCTACTCAAAGAGAAAGACGCAGAAAAGGAACAATGTATAAACATCACCTACATATCAGCCCAAGTGCTATCACAGAGGAGCACTGTAGGTCAAATGATCTTTAAAGTTAAAACAGTTACTTACTGTGTGGTCAGTCACAATCAAACCTGGTTACCTGCCCTGTCAGATACGTAAGACAGCAGTATCAATCAAACCTGGTTACCTGCCCTGTCAGATACGTAAGACAGCAGTATCAATCAAACCTGGTTACCTGCCCTGTCATATACGTAAGACAGCAGTAACAATCAAACCTGGTTACCTGCCCTGTCAGATACGTAAGACAGCAGTAACAATCAGTGTGATGTAGGCCATTCTTTTAAAAGTCTCTACATTGAAGAGCAATTCTACATATGCAGTACTGTGCAAAAGTTTTAGCCACTTGGCGACACTTTTAAAATATTTAATTAGTATTAATACAGTACATAGTGCTTTTACATATGTCAGTGTGATTATTTAAACCTTTCTTTATAGCAACCCAGTATTATTTACAGTTATTTAATACCTGATTTGACTGCTCAGTAGTTCATTAAGCTAAATCAAGATTGCTGCTGAAAGAATTTTATAAACGTATGCAATGTCTAAAGCATCCAGGAGAAATCTGGAACTTCGTTCCTCAAACTGGTGCACAAGACATTATTTACGGGTGTTCTTAAATAGGCTTGCTAAGATAAAGGCTTTGAAAGAATGAGCTTGGGTGAGGTGCCTAAGACGTTTGTACAGTAGTCTGTTTTAGAATAATACAGTAGCATAATATCTGTAGCATAATGTATCTGTGTAGTTTCAATGAAAATGCAGCTCCTTCAGCCACATTTCTTTTCTATTTGCTAAACTAAACTGAAAAGCAAATGGTTGCAACAGTTCTTTCCACCGTTTTCATGCTTTCTCTAGATGTTTACACACAATAGTGATACAATGAAAAGCACAAACATCATCTAGCCAACTATTTGACTATTTATTGTTAGCATAACCGAAGTTTTCTATAGGCTGTTGCAGCCCTAGAACCTGATATACCACCATAACGTCCATTTGTTCTGTATTATTTGAACACAGCAGATCATTTATATTGATGTGCTCCAAACCCCCTCGGAGTAAAACCTATTTACATGAACTTGCATTGAAAGTACACCACGTTTTTGCCCATTTGACTAATTTCCTCGGATAGTAGCGATATTTAGCATATAGCATCTAACAAACTGCTGATATCATTTTTTACACACCCTGTCTCAAGTTGTTAAATGATCTCAGGTGTATGAAATATACATACCTCTCTGATCAATAAAAATGAATAACAACATTCAGGCTTCAAGGTGACTGCTGTGACTGTTTTTATCTACACAACTAAATTACACAACTAATTCTATATATAACAGCATGTCACAACGTGTCTGAAACCACAGAAGTGTTCTATTTGAGATTGTACACTCTATTTCTTTGCCAAACTGCCACTTTAAGCACTAAGCATATTTTTTATTTAAGCATATTTTAAACTAGCGAGCGCCTGAACAGCCCCGTTTTAAAAGCGCTCTTTCAGTGGCAGACCTTTTCAAATCAACCACAATCCTCTGCATTTCACTGGCGCCCCCACCAGCTATTTTATGAACTCCTTCAATTACTGACTCTCTATTCATCTACAGGAAGAAAGCAGTAATGCACTACACATACTTATACAGCTAATCTAGTCATACAGACTGAATGCTGCACATGTGAAGGACTTAGAACTGCTAATCATAACGTTTTAAAATGAAGGCCGTTGGACAATTTAAAATGTGACAGTGGTGCATTTTCCCTTACAACGTTTTACAGACCTGAATACGCATGAGTAGTGAAAACGTTGGTTCCAGCAAACGTTTGGTCATTTTTTAAATTAAAATTCTTTCACATTCAGGGACTGAAGCAGTAATTGATGTGGAGTCGTTTGGTTAATTGGGTTCAAGCGCTACGCTTTTGGCGATTTGACTTTTATTTGATGATAACTATGCCAAGGTCAGTGGCCAATGTGAACAAACCTCAACGGACATCATCCATTGACACCCCATGTCTATTAGAAATGAAGGCCTTTTTAAAACTTTGTCCATTATTTGTATTCTCCTGCCTCATAGTCGTGCACAGTGCTTGGACCCCGATGTTCATTACTTGCAATGTAATTTGTGAACAGTCAACGGTCACCAAAGTCTATGAAATGAAAGTTTTCTACATTAATTAAATTAATTAAATGTTCTACATTATCTAAATGATAACTAGTGGTCTCCAAGATTGAAAATATGCACACATTTACCATTTTTGTCCACTGAATATTTTAAATATAGCGCTCTCAACACTTGGCTGTGTTGTTCTGACCTTTGGCTGCTCAATAAAAATGTAATACTATATGTGTAGGTTGGCTGTGCACGAGTGGGCATTTTCCCCACCTCAAAACAACTACAAAAAAATACACAAAGTGCTGACCAGTTGACATGAACAGAGAGCAACTCAAACTCAGAACCAATCAGAATCTCCATTTCGGTGGTAGGGCCAATCAGAATGTCCAGAATCTCCATTTTAGTTCTCTCTCGGGAAGAGGATGGTATCTCTGTTGGCAATAGAGCCCAACGTTTCCAAAACTAAAAATAAACTCTTCAAACCTACACAATTCACAAGAACAACATGTTCATCATTCAAAGCACAGAATTCTCTGAAAGGTGACGAGGCAGCCAGGAAAAGTTCAGTTAGCACTTTGTCTCTGCATAATTGCTGATGGATAACAGCCTAGAACTGGATGCAGACAAAACTGCTGAAATAGTATCATGACTTTGAGAGGTTGGAGTTGGTGATTTCTTTGACATCCTTTGTGGAAACCATGCTGGGACTTAAATATCATACACCGGTGAGCAACAAATGTGCCAAGACAAATTCCGGTACATGATACATCCTGGCAAACAGAAGCGATCGTGGCTCGTGATAAAGATGATTAAAGTCTGAGCTAATCCCACAGCGGTACGCTGGTATACACTGAGAGATTAAATCACCTGATGTCCACACACACACACCTGCGCTGCACTCACAACCATCACATAACACAAATACTTCACTGCACATTCAAGTAGACAAACCATGTACATTGTTTTTAATGCTAGAATTAAATACAGTGAATTATATATCATTTCATCACCATTAATCCTTAATAATGATCAAAAAAACATAGAACACTGTGAAAACAAATGCAGTTTTTAGCATGACAGGTAACAATAAACTATCATGGCGGCTGTAGAGGTTTGGATAAGCAATCCTGTTTAATAAGGTATTTAACCACTGACGTCAAATCATCTCATACAAGTGCTTTAATTCATGAAGTTTCTTTCATTATTGCTGAGCAGCTATATAGACTGCAGTCACGTATGGAGTGCTGAGGTGTGATTGTATGTCCCTGTATATGTCATTTATGTTATTTTCTGTGTAAAAGCCTTTACATTTTGCAGTGCAATCTTCAGAGGCTGCTCTTTGAGCTTTGTAGAGCTGGTGCTGCCCACATGTAAGAATTTACTTGGCTTAAACCTGCACAGGATTTGCACACGAATGATATATATATATTTTTTGCAGCAAAATGTTTAGTGATGTAACATATTTTTCATTCATATAACAAGTATGCAACCTTTTGACTGAAGTAAATTCAATACATATTTTTTCTGTAGAATATAAAAAGATTTTTTTGTATTTTTTTATATAAACATGAGCAAATCCTAGACTTTATCATAACAACAGAAGATATCTATTACTTTTATTAAAATAAATTAGTCATAAACTAATCAAGTATTTAGGGTTTTTCCTTGTCCTATTATATTTAATTCACATTACTTTACACTTAAACTATTATTTCACAAAGAGTAATAAGCTTCTGCTTCATTTACAAATTATGTACTTATCAGGAATATGATCCTTATTTGTTTATAAAGTAATTTATCTGTGTACTTTTTAATACTTTGTATTTAATTAATGATGAGTAATACCAAAACTAAAACAAACGAGCTACAAATACCAAAAGCAATAATTGGGACTACATGGGAGGAGCCAGGGAGAGGGTGGAGCCAGAAACAGGACACTGTGACATCACTTTTGATTAGGGAGCTGCAAAACCATAAACCAAGTAATGGCTTAAAAATATTAATACATTAATTAATAATGAATAGCGATAAATAACACTCATTAGCTCATGATTAGTTCAAGCGGTTACAGAGTAATTATGGCTAAATATTGGGTCTAACTTCTGTTTAGAGAAAAGTAAGTAAGAACAGTGTTTTCAGTCAGTGGGCAGCAGTGGTACAGAAGGTCCCGAAGGATCCTGGCCTACTTAATTAACCCCTGAATGTCACAAAATCAAGATCATGAGGGCAACTGTAACTATGCTCAGGGAGATCTCTGAGTAACTCTACAATATGGTGCAGCGTATCTGTAAATCTTGCCCAGTTTCACAAGAGATGATGATAAATGTTAAAACTGTTACTCATTTCTCAAACCGAAGACAAACAAGGGGATACGATCTCATTGGATGTGTGATCAAGCGGTTAACAGAGGGCGATTGTCAACCCCCTGAGGTCTGGTGGCACTTTCTTGATTTTTGCACATATGCATAAACTCGCTTATGAAGACACTTAAAACATAAGAACCGCATGTTCTGTATTCAAACGTTCAGAACAGTTTCAGCTCTTTTTAAAATAAAATTGACCTTGAACGTGTGTGAAAACATAATTTCAACATAATAGTTAAACATTTTAAGAACGTTTGTACGGCCGAACTGCAGCAAGAACTTCAGGAACTGTAGACTCCTTACTTTAAAAATAAAAGCTTTCTGACGTGATGAGTGAGTCGTTCGGAATTTCAGTGGTTCGGTGTTTAGTTGTACACAAACTATAGACACACAAATCTGTCAATCACAGACAGATGAGGGACACTCAAATCCACAGGTAGATGTGATGGAGTCACATGCAGTGGACTGGATGGAATGGGACAAGCAGACTCTACAGATACAGGAGAGCTGCTAACCAGTGCTAGAGTAGTCAGCCAACATGGGACCCCCCCAAATGCCAGGGGGTATTTCGTACACTGATCTGTTCTCTTTCATGTTGTCCTTCTTACACTCCCACAGTGCATGTCCTACCCCCATACACATTTTCACACTTTAATTAAACAAGAACACACACACACACACACAGCAAGAACACACAAGGACAATATACACACAGACACACACACATTGAAAACAGCCAAGTATGTCTTTATGGGTTTTTGTGTCAGAGAGACACAGAAAGAGGGAGAGTAACATAGAAGAGAAAAAAGAGGGACTGATAATAGTAAGGAGCCAGAAAAAAAGATAGAAATAGAAAGAGAGAGAAAGAGACAGACAGAGAGAGAGATAGAGAGAGAGAGAGAGAAAGAGCGAGAGAGAAAGAGACAGACAGAGAGAGAGACAGAGAGAGAAAATGACAGAGAGAGGGAGAGAGAGAAAGAAAGAAAGAAAGAAAGAAAGAAAGAAAGAAAGAAAGAGAGAGACAGAGAAAGACAGAGAGAGAGTGACAGACAGAAAGAGAGAGAGAGAGAGAGAGGGAGAGAGGGAGAGGGAGAGGGAGAGAGAGAGAGAGAGTGAGAGAGAGAGAGAGAGAGATAGAGAGAGAGAGAGAGAAAGAGCGAGAGAGAAAGAGACAGACAGAGAGAGAGACAGAGAGAGAGAAAATGACAGAGAGAGGGAGAGAGAGAGAAAGAAAGAAAGAAAGAAAGAAAGAGAGAGAGAGACAGAGAAAGACAGAGAGAGAGTGACAGACAGAAAGAGAGAGAGAGAGAGAGAGAGACAGAGAGAGAGTGTGACAGATGGAGAGGAAGAGATAGAGAGAGAGAGAGGGAGAGGGAGAGAGAGAGAGCGTGAGAGAGAGAGAGGGAGAGAGGGAGAGGGAGAGAGAGAGAGAGTGTGAGAGAGAGAGAGAGAGAGAGAGAGAGAGAGAGAGAGAGAGAGAGAGGGAGGTTGTCCCTGTTGCTCTGCAGACAGGGTGGATTAGGGGGAATTGGCTGTCTCTCATGCAGCAGCAGTTCAGGCTCAGAGAGTTTAATCTGTCTTCTGTAGGCTGGAGGAATTTAGCCTGGTTTTGTTTATGATCTACAGCAATGTGCAATTTAGCTCTCATGTTGTTGTCAAGATTCCGGGTGTGATCTCAGACTTCTGAAAGGTGTTTGTGTTTACCATGTTTAGAGTGTCTGACAGTCTCCTGCATGATAAGGATATTCAGAGCCTATAGACGACTCTGAGACACGTAGCCATCAGACGCTGAGACATAGCCTGGAGGCTCACCGTGCAGCAAATCAGGAGAAAAACAGGCCCGTGCGTGTCGTGTGCTGGGGTGTTTGTGCAGAAAAAGGCCGCACTTGGTGTTTAGTATATATTCGCAAGCCTAAGGCAACGTGAAGATGAAATGGAAAAAGTATGTCGTGGTATTCTGATTATCATACAGGATGTTTTTATAGCTGGTTTTCATGGCCTAACAACAAGCAAGCAGAGAAAGTATGCCAGCATGGGCTTACTTCCACTTCAAAGATGAGACACTGCGGTCTGTGTGCGTGTGCTCAGACTGGAGGGAATTGGATGACTCCTACAGGTCAGCAGTGAGACACGCAGAGGCCTAATGGCGCCCCTGTAGCGCTGTGGAAGACAGCGGCCGGAAAGATATGGAGGATGATAAACCCTAATCAGTTCGCTACTGCAGAGTCTCTGTCTTCTTCAGCTATTCTAGTCCTTCTGAGTTACATGAGTCAAGTCACATCAACCCCTTTTTCAGAGGAAAATCATATAAACCCATCTGATAGAAGCGTAATGAGAAGCTGCAGTCTGGCTTTCATCCTGGAAAAGGGTTTGTGACCTCAGGTAAGTAGTGCAACTGTAGTGGTCGACAATACAAGCGTCTACACTATGTCCAACACACACTGCCTATGATGAGATATCATCAAGGCCTTGCACAACGTGCCCAGCAGGCCAAACTCAAAATTCTGTACCGACAAATGTGATGATGCTTCCTTACAGACAAGCAAGTGATGTGACAGCTTTCTACTTAGCTACTCTGTCTGGGCATGAACCAGGACTGGTACAGTAATCTGGCGTCCCGGTGGGCCAACAGTCCTCAGTTTAGACAGTGTGGCCCAATGGCCCATCTTCAATAGGGACAGTGGACTGAACCAATCAGGATACAGGGCGAATGCGGCCCCACCCTTTCTCTGTGTGGTCCGCTGGAACTCCTGCTAGTTTCAGTTTTGAGCATGTGTTAAAGGAGGGGCAACATGGAAAAAGGGAAGCAGAGCTCCAGTAAAAGCAGGTTTTGGGTGAAGACAGCAGCAGCAGCAGGCAGAGAGAGGAGCAGCCAGAGATGCAGGCTGTGGACAGAGAACCTGAGGGACTAAGCGGGAAAGTGTAGTACGCAACTAGGTAGTAACGTTAGATAACACAGGGACTTTGAGGTAATGGAGGTAACGTTAGATAACACAGGGATTTTGAGGTGATGGAGGTAACGTTAGATAACACAGGGACTTTGAGGTGATGGAGGTAACGTTAGATAACACAGGGACTTTGTGGTGATGGAGGTAACGTTAGATAACACAGGGACTTTGAGGTGATGAAGGTAATGTTAGATAACACAGGGACTTTGAGGTGATGGAGGTAACGTTAGATAACACAGGGACTTTGAGGTGATGAAGGTAACGTTAGATAACACAGGGACTTTGAGGTGATGGAGGTAACGTTAGGATAACACAGGGACTTTGAGGTGATGAAGGTAATGTAAGATAACACAGGGACTTTGAGGTGATGGAGGTAACGTTAGATAACACAGGGACTTTGAGGTGATGAAGGTAATGTTAGATAACACAGGGACTTTGAGGTGATGGAGGTAACGTTAGGATAACACAGGGACTTTGAGGTGATGGAGGTAACGTTAGATAACACAGGGACTTTGAGGTGATGGAGGTAACATTAGGATAACACAGGGACTTTGTGGTGATGGAGGTAATGTTAGATAACACAGGGACTTTGAGGTGATGGAGGTAACGTTAGATAACACAGGGACTTTGAGGTGATGGAGGTAACGTTAGATAACACAGGGACTTTGAGGTGATGGAGGTAACGTTAGATAACACAGGGACTTTGAGGTGATGGAGGTAACATTAGATAACACAGGGACTTTGAGGTGATGGAGGTAACGTTAGATAACACAGGGACTTTGAGGTGATGGAGGTAACGTTAGATAACACAGGGACTTTGAGGTGATGAAGGTAATGTTAGGATAACACAGGGACTTTGAGGGGATGGACTGTGTAATGTTAGGATAACACAGGGACTTTGAGGTGATGGAGGTAACGTTAGGATAACACGGACTTTGAGGTGATGGAGGTAACGTTAGATAACATAGGGACTTTGAGGTGATGGAGGTAACGTTAGGATAACACAGGGACTTTGAGGTGATGGAGGTAACATTAGGATAACACAGGGACTTTGAGGTGATGGAGGTAACGTTAGATAACACAGGGACTTTGAGGTGATGGAGGTAACGTTAGATAACAGAGACTTTGAGGTGATGGAGGTAACGTTAGATAACACAGGGACTTTGAGGTGATGGAGGTAACGTTAGAAAAACACAGGGACTTTGAGGTGATGAAGGTAATGTTAGGATAACACAGGGACTTTGAGGGGATGGAGGTAATGTTAGGATAACACAGGGACTTTGAGGTGATGGAGGTAACGTTAGATAACACAGGGACTTTGAGGTGATGAAGGTAATGTTAGGATAACACAGGGACTTTGAGGGGATGGAGGTAACGTTAGGATAACACGGACTTTGAGGTGATGGAGGTAACGTTAGATAACACAGGGACTTTGAGGTGATGGAGGTAACATTAGGATAACACAGGGACTTTGAGGTGATGGAGGTAACGTTAGATAACACAGGGACTTTGAGGTGATGGAGGTAACATTAGGATAACACAGGGACTTTGAGGTGATGGAGGTAACGTTAGATAACACAGGGACTTTGAGGTGATGGAGGTAACGTTAGATAACAGAGACTTTGAGGTGATGGAGGTAACGTTAGATAACACAGGGACTTTGAGGTGATGGAGGTAACGTTAGATAACACAGGGACTTTGAGGTGATGAAGGTAATGTTAGGATAACACAGGGACTTTGAGGGGATGGAGGTAATGTTAGCATAACACAGGGACTTTGAGGTGATGGAGGTAACGTTAGATAACACAGGGACTTTGAGGTGATGAAGGTAATGTTAGGATAACACAGGGACTTTGAGGGGATGGAGGTAACGTTAGGATAACACGGACTTTGAGGTGATGGAGGTAACATTAGATAACACAGGGACTTTGAGGTGATGGAGGTAACATTAGGATAACACAGGGACTTTGAGGTGATGGAGGTAACGTTAGATAACACAGGGACTTTGAGGTGATGGAGGTAACATTAGGATAACACAGGGACTTTGAGGTGATGGAGGTAACGTTAGATAACACAGGGACTTTGAGGTGATGGAGGTAACGTTAGATAACACAGGGACTTTGAGGTGATGGAGGTAACGTTAGATAACACAGGGACTTTGAGGTGATGGAGGTAACATTAGATAACACAGGGACTTTGAGGTGATGGAGGTAACATTAGGATAACACAGGGACTTTGAGGTGATGAAGGTAATGTTAGATAACACAGGGACTTTGAGGTGATGGAGGTAACATTAGGATAACACAGGGACTTTGAGGTGATGGAGGTAACATTAGGATAACACAGGGACTTTGAGGTGATGGAGGTAACGTTAGATAACACAGGGACTTTGAGGTGATGGAGGTAACGTTAGATAACACAGGGACTTTGAGGTGATGGAGGTAACGTTAGATAACACAGGGACTTTGAGGTGATGGAGGTAATGTTAGATAACACAGGGACTTTGAGGTGATGGAGGTAACGTTAGATAACACAGGGACTTTGAGGTGATGGAGGTAATGTTAGATAACACAGGGACTTTGAGGTGATGGAGGTAACGTTAGATAACACAGGGACTTTGAGGTGATGGAGGTAACGTTAGATAACACAGGGACTTTGAGGTGATGGAGGTAACGTTAGATAACACAGGGACTTTGAGGTGATGGAGGTAACATTAGATAACACAGGGACTTTGAGGTGATGGAGGTAACGTTAGATAACACAGGGACTTTGAGGTGATGGAGGTAACGTTAGCTCTGTTACATGAGAATGACCAGTAACGGCGATTGATGATTTGTATCAGTTTTAATTGGCCCCTTCTTCAGATAAAATAGTAAACTGTCAAGACTGAGAATTGCTGTATGAGCAGCAAGTGTCTATTTTAGGCTACATCATAGCGTTTTAGATGTTTAGGCTAAAGGTGTGTTGAAAGGCTGCATAGTAGTTTCAATTTGTAGCCCTTATGCTGCGGTTTAACATTTTTTAAAAAACACTCAAACAAGTAAAATAGCAGATCTTAAAGCTGCTAAATGAAGTAAAAGCTTTGTAATTTAAGTTTTACTAAAGTAAGTGTATAAAAGTATTATTAGTAAAAGGTTTGTCCACAGTAAGACTGAGTTCACAAAACAGCCCTGTCTGTTTTTAGCCTGATCTAAATGCATGTTATGGCTTTTTAAAGGAGGGAGCACCTTTTAACCTGAGGAATTAGAACTGAGCTGTAATATCAGAAAATACATATGAGTAGACAAAAGAGCTGGAACTACAGTATGTGTAAATTTACTGAATTTGCGTTCCACAATGATTATTTAATAGACTTCTAAAGTAATGATTCACTGTAAATTTCTAATAGTTTTTTTAAAATGATGCTGTTATTATTTAATCATTTTTATATGATAATAGTAAAATACATTCCTTCACGGAACACATACATAAATTAGTGGTCGGCTGTGCTCCGCTAATTATAACGGGCTGGTCTAAGCCAAAAATGTCAGGGCCGATTATTTGTCCCAGTCCAGCCCTGGCATGAACCCACACCAGGAATACACAACTGGGGATCAAACCTCTGGTGCTGGGTTGTGAAATCTGCGTTCTGCTGTAAACCCACCTCTCTTTTAATGTCCGCAGTACAATCAATAACACCAGCGCCGCAAGCTAGCGAGTGAAATTCTCTTATTTGCTCACATTCATTCTTCAAAATAAATGTTGTGCTCTATGCACTAAATGAACTGCATAATTTGTTGAGCACATTAACTCAAGAGAAAAGACTTGCTGCCAACAAGATCTGGTAAAATTTTAGTTTACCAACTTGGTCAGCTGTTCGCAAGTTAAAAATGGATGGTCTTAGTAATCTGATTTGAGTGGTTATCTAACTGAGCGGCTGGTTTTGTGCAGTGGGTTACAGCGCTGCTCTCCGTGCTGTAGACCAGGGTTTGATTTCCCACCTGGGTACCCACCTTACACTATACCAATATGAGTCCCTGTGTAAGACTCCTAACACTGCCCTCACCTAAGATAGGAGTGTCTTCCATAAATGGAAATATAATCTGTCTATAATAGAGAGGGAAGTTCATTTTTAAATGAAAAGAGAATTTCAGCTGCATATGCAAGACACAGAACAGAAACAATCTAGCAAGTGTTGTTGTGACTATATCTTACATACTATGGTGTCTGGTAAATCTTGTGTATACAGATGGGCCCACTGAATGCTACAGAGATTGCGGGAAGTTTCTGGTTCAGTGAATTCCATCATATGGTTTAATGGCTCAGCAAATGCTGCTGGTTTACGGCAGGAACTCCTGCCCAGGAACACCTGCCCCAAGCCTAGAAGATAGCGATCCGGCCATACGGGTCGAGGCTAGTTGACCTGTAGTCAGCTGGACTTAAATACAGTGCGTTTGCTGTTTTGAGGTTTGGCCACGTTTCGAGAGCTCACAGAACATCTGTACCACGGCCTCCTCAAGAATAAAGCTTATACTCTGAACTGCTCTCCCTCTTCATTCTGACAGCAGGAAAGAAGTTAACAGCAGCTTAAGGTGACTTTAGAGAGACTTTATACGTCAGCAGAAATGTTGTTACCCAAGTGTTATTATATATATATATATATATATATATATATATATATATATATATATATATATATATATATATATATATATATATATATATATATATATATATACATATATTAATCCAACTCTGAGGTCTTTTCTCAAACATAGCTGCCACTTCCTTCCACATCACTTTTACTTTTTGGTTGTTTCGATGCAACTGTAAACGGCAGGGGCCACAAACAGCTGCTGATAACCCATCATCAGCATTTATCATTTGCCCAGTAATATATGCGAAAGCTATTGCAAAGTTAAGTTTAACAAAATGCTACTTATTTTTTCCACACATGACAGATACATGCTTAACTGGAATTTTCTGGGGAGGACACTTCAGTGCACCACCCCCTACACAGAGCTTTGCCTTAATGAGGCTTAGGGTTAGTTTGGAATTTTCCCTCTCAGTTTGCGGCGGCTCTCAGAAGTCTACGTTCTCACCAACATTAAACCCAAAAATGATGATCATCCCCAGATGTGTGTTCTCACTACAAGATCACGTTCGGCTCTGTGAGACTAGCGTGCTTCAGGATCCAGGAACCGCTAGTGTGGAATATTGCCTAATGGCTGTAAAATGAAAACGAAGGATATCCAAGCATACATGAAAAGACATAATGACTCCTTTACAGCGAACCGCAAAAAGCACTTGCCACTTCCTATTTATACTGTTTTTGCATATTTGTCACACTAGATGGTTTCTGATTCTCACAGAAAATGTAATATAATATAATGTAATGTAATATAAGACGAGGAGAAATGTGACACAAGGAAACACAAACCAGTTTTCAAATGATCCTTTCATTTATTAAAGAAATAAAGCTTTGCAACACCAATATCACAAATGTGATAAAGTAACTGTAACCTGATCTGGTTGTGCCACCTAAACAGCAACAGTTGCAGCCAACCTCTCTCTGACTGGACAACAGTCTTCTATATTTGATCTACTAACATAATTGCTTTTACTTGCTTTTAAGCATAAACAATCTGTTAGAGGTCTTGCCACAGCATCTCTATGTCTGAGCCTGGATTAGGCCGCTCCAAAACCTTTACTTTGTTTCTTCAGAGGTGGACTCGCTCTTGTGCTCTGGACATAAAGCTGACTAGACATTCTCATGCTGGATTTTCTTCTAGTGAGCAGAATTCATTGTTCTGTCAATTAATTCTGTCAACAGGCCCTAAAGCAGCAAAGCACTCTCACACCATTACACCCTCACCAACACCATTCTTGACTGTCGGTATGATGTTTTTTGTAATGGAATGCTGTCTTAGCTTTACAACAGATATAACACAACTACAGAAAGTTCCACAGTCGACCCCACAGTCCATAGAACATTATTTCTAAAGGTTTGGGGTCATCAAGATGCCATTCGGCTGCTGAGAGACGAGCCTTTATGTTTCTTTTTGTTAGCAGCAGGTGGGTATCGTTTTACTTGTACTGTTCTAGAATGTTCTCTCCTATTCATATTTTACTTTTACTGTTCTAGAATGTTCTCTCTTATTCATGTTTTACTTATACTGTTCTAGAATGTTCTCTCTTATTTGTGTTTTGCTTACACTGTTCTAGAATGTTTTCTCTTATTCATATTTTACTTATACTGTTCTAGAATGTTTTCTCTTATTCATATTTTAATTATACTGCTCTAGAACGTTCTCTCCCATTCATATTTTACTTATACTGTTCTAGAATGTTTTGTCTTATTCATATTTTACTTATACTGTTCTAGAATGTTTTCTCTTATCCATATTTTATTTATACTGTTCTAGAACGTTCTCTCCCATTCATGTTTTACTTATACTGTTCTAGATTATTCTGCTATTCATGTTTTACTTATACCACTCTACAATGTTCTCTTCTAGTCAAATTCTACTGTTCTAAAATGTTCCATTTATGCATTACCTATACTCTTCTAGAATGTTCTATTCACATTTTACTTATACTGTTCTAGAATGTTCTCACCTATTCACATTTTACTTATACTGTTCTAGAATGTTCTCACCTATTTACATTTTACTTATACTCTTCTAGAATGTTCTCTATTTACATTTTACTTATACTGTTCTAGAATGTTCTCACCTATTTACATTTTACTTATACTCTTCTAGAATGTTCTTCTCTATTTACATTTTACTTATACTCTTCTAGAATGTTCTCCTCTATTCACATTTTACTTATACTCTTCTAGAATGTTCTTCTCTATTCACATTTTACTTATACTCTTCTAGAATGTTCTCCTCTATTCACATTTTACTTATACTCTTCTAGAATGTTCTCCTCTATTCACATTTTCATTGGGTGTACTGTGTTGTACTGTTCTAGAATATCTTTCCAATTTACATTTTTCTAGAAGTTTCTTCCCCTTTCACACTGTTTTAAATTGTTCCATTCACACCATTTCCAAAAGTTCTCTTGTACTCATCCTTTCTACAGAATGTTCTCTCCTTTTTTCACACACACTTTGTTTCACAGCATGAAGCTTAAAATGCTGGTGTTTTCTGGCTAGTGTTGAATCAGTGCTCCACAGCTTTAACAGATATTTTGTCCAGATTGTGGTGGGATTTGCATACGACATACAAACAACATTTCCTAGACAATAATGATTTGAGGACCAGTATAGAGTCCACATTGCTTGATCACAGTTTTAAACTGGCAGTCGGCCAGTATTTCTCAGGCGAGGGCCCTTCTCCGAGAAGCGAGATAAATGCTTGGATGTATTTTTCAAAAGCCAGGCGGCTGAGCTCTCGACCCTTCCTCGACCAGTTCAAAGCCCACAAACACACACGCTGAGAGAGACGAGACTGCTGCTGCCTAAGGGGGCCCAGATGCAAGGTCTTGTAAAGGAGATGTACTAAAAGCGGCTGCCCGTGCAAAGGCTTTCTCAGCACAGACTGACCCAAAGCAGGCGAAGGGTCACAGCACAGTACGACTCCTCCATGCTGCTCACTCTGGTGGGGGGAGTAGGCACAACAAAATCAGCGCTATGCTAAATATGGCCCCGGGGCCAAGATGGATGACCTCAGCACTCTGTTACAGACAGAGTTGAAGCGGCGGCTGACTCATCTCTGTGTAAAGCTGAAGCCGAGTGGACATAGCGGTGTCCACCGCCTGTCATAAGAGCACATACACGCTTCTGTTAGCAACAACATGCTGCTTGCACTGCTTATATAAATGCTCGCTCACGCGTTGACCCCCACGTCAACCCCTAAATCAACAGCTCTCTATGTGTGTGTGTAAGAACCCAGTGGGTGGGCAGAGATGTTCAAAATGCCGCCTGCATGAGGAACAGCCAGAGCAGCTCACGTAGATTTAATTATCGTAAAACTGCAGCAGTTTGAACAGCAACTTCCTCCTGAGTCACCGGCGAACTGAAAAATAATTATTATTATTCCACAGGACACCGCCATGGTCTATTTTTGGCGTTATCGGTCGTGAGGAAAGCAAAAAAGGAGCTTTTGCGAATGATAAACGCTTTTCAGAGAAAGGGAGAGAGAGAGAGAGAGAGAGAGAGAAAGAAAAGGTTCACGTTGTACCTTAGTTAATAGAGGCTGCAGGCAGCCATTCTTCGCCATCCTCCGTCCCAATGGGCACACCTTTCATTAAGCGTCTCACAGGATAAAGAGATATCGAGTGTGAAAATGAAAGATAGAGAAAAAAAGAAAGACAGAGAGAGCATTGTGGAGGGAACGTGTGGTCTCATGGCTCTTGCGGCACCCAATGGCCAGTGGTCAAGTGTATAGCTAGAATTTATTATGCCCTATTTTTATTTCTTTATTTTATCCCACATTATTATTTAGTGTGAGGTAAAAAATGAACCATGCAAACTCCAATTTAACCAGAGTTATTACAGTCATATGGTTTTTAGGGAAGTAGGGAATCTTAGGGCTTCAGAAAAGGCCAAATGACTTCTGCGTTACAAAAAATAATAATATTAATAATACGTGTCTGTCATTTTAGTTCATTTTTATATATGATATATATAATCATCATGATTGCTGCATTTGATCTAAGCAAGTACTAATGCTCTTATTGCATTGGATTGGTTGATCTAACATATAAGATGAAGCACTAACATAATTAAGAACTGCTTTGGAATCAGTTGATCAATGGGTGGAACCAGTTTCAACACCAAACCACCGTTGGACATTTTATGCCTGTTTTACTGGTGTTATATTTTAACAGCTTGGCTGTAAACATGACTCAATGTGTGCTAATGTCCTAATACAGCTTAAACACATATACATTAATACGTGCGGACTTACGCTGCTGTGCTTTGAGCTTTAGCTCAGCTATAGCAACCTGTTTCACATCTCCCGCAGGTCCTGTAGAACACTTTTCCACAAAAGCTGTCAACATTTGACTTTTTGGTTATGGACAGTTTCTTGTCGAAGACTAAACATATTGTGATGCATATAAATGCACAGAAATTTGCCATGTTGGATCTTTCTCATATTATTTTGTTAGCTACTAACTACGAGAGATGGTTGGCTGAGGTGCTAGGTGACCAGCAGCCTGTGTGGCCATTTTCAGGGTTAAGGTCAGTGAAAAAGCAGTTATACATTAATTCTGACATTTAAGATCCAACACAGAGCAAGTACAGTATTATTTTATTTTTACATAAAAATCTGATTCGGCCACATATTGCTGACCTCTGCTCTATAGGCCCCCTGGAATTTTTTGGGCTGCCACTGACCGCAAACGCGAGAGCTTGACTAACCAATGTGTTTCAGTCACTTGTTAGAAATGAAAAACAGCGGCAGCAGTTCTGTGCCTGAGTTCTCTAACAAAGGAGTGACTTTAAAGCTGATAACAGTCAAAAAGTGTTAAAATGTGTGTTACAGGCTTCAAATAAAAACATGGAACATCTTTTACAATCTTCACGTGTCTGCTATTTGTGTAGGATGTCCAGGAAAAGCTTACACTCTGCGCTACTTTGTTAAGAAACTCAGCAGAGTCACAGGTCTGGTCCATGCTCGGCTTTAATGACAAATTCAGGAAACAGCAGACAAGAACAAACGAAAAATAGCCTCAGGCTCAGGCTGGCACCCTCTGCCCAAAGGCTAAGCTGCTCCCCTAGCTCGAAGCTAAAAACAAAAGCACCCACTAGCTTCTTTTCGTCCTAAAAATGAGCCTGTGTGCAAAGTAACCCAAAAACAAACACAGATGTTTTCTTATAACTAACTACAAATAGAACCCTGTATATTGCCACTAAATATCATACGATATATCATAGAACCTCACCTGGAAGTGACTTTAGACTTGTTCAGACTTTTATTTTTAAAAATTAAGCGAGGAGGACAGTTCAGTTTTTGATGATGTGAGCTCTTTAAAAGATAAGAGTAATGGCTTGTATGATCACTTTCACAATGTTTTTGAATCTAGCCCTGATTCTGACTCAAGCATGCACTGTGATTGGATCAGTGTGTGCTATAAACATAATGCAGCTAGCTTGTCTACATTTACAGTCTAATGTTATGTGACTTATGGCTTCCAAAGTTGTTCCTGCCTCCCTTAATTAAAAATAATAGAAAAAAATGAAAGCCAGTGGCTATTGGGGCACCATGACGTTTTCAGTACTTTATGAACTTTCTTTTAACTGTATACAAAAAAACTCATACCTAATGTACGTGGACATATGTCCTTCTTTATATTTTATTTTCTTTAAAATCAGACACATGGTGATTTCAAAGCGTTGTAAAATAGACATACAGCACAGCTTGTATAGACCACGGCTCCTTCACATCAGAGCCATACCAGCCTGATTGAAACACTTACGAATTGCACTGAGAAATGGGATCCAATCGGTGCCTGTGTGCAGTTGCCCCACTGGAAAGGGCAAGTGTAAATACTCTGTGCCTTGATTTAAAAGAGGGAATTTGCCACTTCATCTCAGTAATGTGAACACAGGCTGTAATGCCTCAAGCCTGGCTTTCCCAAAGAGACACTTTCTCTCCACTGAGGGTGACGGAGAGCGTCTGTTTCCTCTCAGCTCTGAACGAGGCCACTCCAATTCATCAGGCCTCAATTAGCCTGATCTGCAGTGTGGACATGATTCAGTCACGCTCACACTCCTGTTCGGCTCCTCCAGCAGCGTTCCCCCTGTCAGCAGCCATTTCCATCTGGGACAGAGATACTGATCTACTGCAGTACTGCAGTCTGATCTCTACAATCTGTTTGCTTATTGAATCCTCTGTTAACCCCTTATCTTTATCACTCGCCATCCTTCTGGTCTGATCCTCTGTGACGTGTGTGTGTGAACTGAGACACTGAGCTGTGTCTGATTAGGCTGGGTTGGTTCAGTAGAATGGCAGGCCTCTGGTAATGAGAAGCTCAAAGACAGGAGCTGAGAGATTCACACCATCTCCTGTCTATCTCTCCGCTGGACATGGATGGACTGTAAAAACTGATGTTGCTTATCTCATCTCTCTGACTCTCTCTCTCTCTCTCTCTCTCTGTCAGTAATTCACTTTCTTTTCTACCTTTCTCCCATCCTCTGTGTGCAATCCTCCATTCTGCTGCCCTGCTGATGAGCCTATGGGAACCTGCTTCTGCACTGTTGGAGCCTGGTGCCCTCTGCTGGATGAGAAGTCAAATTAATAATACATGATACAAAATGAGTTGTTGGTAGTTTAAAAAATGTATATGCATGTATGCCACACACTGATATATTACATAAATAAAAATAAAAAAATTATATAAATCAACGATTCTTGGCTCTTTTCTTGAAGCCCCAAAGAACATAAACAGATGTTTCCTTTTTACATAGGCTGAACTTGCTCATCTTGTGAATAACATCCCAATGACCAAAACGTGACCAATGAATTTCTTCTAAACTGGCAAGTCTTAATCTTGGTTACCAGTTATGTAAGCATTGACCTCACCCTTCACAGATGTGCCCACACAGTTTTTAAAATAACTGCATAGTCAATGAAATGAAGCAAAGATGGCTACAGCTCTTGGCAAGTGACCATCATATTGATGACCGCCACTCCCTCTTAGTAAGACAACCTGTCTAAAAGCAAGGAAAACAAGTGACAGCAGCTTCCCACTGCTGAGGAGTAAAGAGATGAAGTTTAATGCTAAACATGCAACATTTCTTCTAGACTGGTGGGAATTGAGAGGAGAGGAGGATCGGTCATACCTTTTCTGGTGAGTTGTGGCCCCCTATTATTTGGAGTATGAGTTCAGCAGAGTGCATTATCTTACATATTGCTCTGTGAAGATAACTATCAAATACAAATCATCATACAAACATTTTCAATATTATGTTCTCCGGACCCTTGGAGTTGAAAAAAAACATAACAAATGATGAATATTCCAATAAGACAATGCACACAGAAATTTAGGAATGATTTAAAACCAGTGGAGATCTTGTGGGTTCTTCTTCATTAGGCTATGTGTGAACTGTGGACAATACTATATAGTGAAGTAGGTCCTTCAAAAGTCTTTAGAAATGTATGACAAAGGAGTGTGAGCATGGCTGGATTACTGACCAGGCCAGTGGGGCCAGCACCCAGGGGCCCTTAAGGTCAGGGGGCCCTGGGGGTCTTGGCCCAAAACATTTTGCAATGCCCATCAACATTTATGATACAATATATTTTTATTTCAAAGGGCCCTCCATTTTAAGGATCTTCTGACTATTAGGGGCTTTGATCCGAGGGTCTCTTGGGGGTCCTAGCCATGCTTTTGGGGCCCCTAGCCATGCTTTTGGGCCCCTTATGAAAATGGACGAGGCATTGTGGCACTGCTCTAACTTTGACTTCTGGCTATTAGGGCTCCTAGGAAAGAGGGAGGCATAATTTTAGAGGGCCCTGATTATGAGAGCCCTACCAAGGGGCCCTAGAGAAGAGCAGGGCATACCTTTCTTTATGAGTTCAGGAAGCTACAAAATGCTGATAAACACTATACATTTGTAGTGGTTTGCTTATTGATGTTTTTGGTGTACCACTGATAATTGTTTTTTTAATAAAAGAAGTAGGTTTCTTTGACAATCCATACATTGCCTCGTCATTTTGTCATAAGTTCATTAAAATTATTTAAGCTATTTAATTATTCAGAGTCTTCCACAGACCTTCCACCCTTCACAAGGTTACACGTTGTGCCTGGACCTCACCTGGTGAACTCTGAAGCACTGTCATGTCCTCCTTTAAGTGACCAGGCAGCATGAACATTACATAAACAGTTGCTAGATATCAGTGTGTGGTGTGCATGCATGTGAGCAGTGGTTTTTGATGGTCGGTGTGTATTCTGCCTGCACACACTGGCCTTATTATAAGGTCCATCTATCCCATCCCGTACTTTAAATCAGGATCACTTTATTTTCTAGGTTGGCTTTGAGTAATTTGTCATTTGTATGGCACATTTGGTATGTAACATAGTAAACAGACATATACAGACTATAACAAATCTTCAAAGAAAGTAAGATAATACCTAAAAGTGAGCATAAATGAACAGAAAAAGGGTACTTATTCACTTTAAACCCTTATTGAAAAATCTGAGAGAAATGTTTTTTTAAAGCATTTTAGAATAGGAATATTTAAGAATTGTCTGTCCAAAGAAAATCAAGCATCTCAAAAATAGCAACTTTACAGGAGAGGACAAAACATTGATATGATTCCATGTAAGTCAATGAATTTAGATTTATTTACAGGTTATTTTTGAGCATTTCTATTATTCCACAGGATAAAAAGAGCAGCTTTCAGCTCAGAAATAAAAAAACAACAAAAATGGAAAAACATGTTTTTTCATACAGTTCAAGAGGTTTGCTACGTTTTTGTGTCCAAGGTGACCACTGTATTTAATGAGAGCTACAGGTCTGGAGAAAAAGCTGTTGGCATGTCTGGCTGTGCTGAATTAGATGACCCGCAGTCTTCTACCAGAGGGAGCAGGAGGAGGTGATCAGAGTGAGAGGGGTCAGCTATAAACTTGGTTGATGGTGTTACTACCAATGATCCTCCTCACTGTCCTGATTTTACAGTGGAGTTTGACTCATTTCTGAAAGGTGAAGGGACCAATCCAGATGAACATATAGACAAAGGATGGACTTGATTGATGTGTAAAACTTGGTCATCAGGGCCAGTTCAGCTGTCTCAGGAAGATGCTCTTTTGCTCAGTTCAGATTCCTGGATATGTTGGTGCCCAGGAACTTGAAAGACTCCTTAATGGAAACTAAGCCTGTAGTCTACTGCCATTTCCACAGTCAGTCTTTTGAGCATTAAGCGTCACCACAAGCACACCAACTGCTTGACTTCCTGACTGTAGGCTGACTCATCACACTTGGTTAGGAGGTTGACCATGGTGGTGCCATCTGCAAACTTCAGTATCTTCACAGATGGTTCCTTGAAGACTCTTGTTGGTATAGAAAATGAAGGGAAGGGATGACAGTAAACAATGTTCCGGTCCAGCACTGAGGGTCTGGGAGTCTCACATGGTTTTTTAGCCACACCTGCTGTCTTGTTATTCAGGAAATTCATAACCTACCGGCAGATGGGATCTGGCGCTGGGACAGTTTGATCTGCAGGAGTTCTGGCACTATGAATGTTAAAAATGAGCTGAAATTCACAAACAGAAATTTAGCATAGGTTACTGGTCTGTTGACTACATCACTGACAGACCTGTTTGCTCTGTACACAAACTGTAGGGGATCCAGCAAATGATTTTTATATCCTTTATGTGGGTTTTGACCATTCAGAGGGCTTCATAACCACAGAGGTCAGAGCAACAGGCCTGTAATGTTTACCTATTGGGAGACTAGAATGAGAACTTAAACCATGTGGGAACTGAATAAAAGTCCAGTGATTCGTTGAGTATGATTTGAATAATTGGTTCAAATTGATTACAGCAAAGTAGTGTGGATAGTTAGACTAAATCTGACCCCAGAGTGCCTGAAAAGTGGAAAGGAAGGTGGGATAAACAGGGGGGCAGCGCTAAAAACAGGGGACTTGGAGAAAAAAGCTAAAAAGTCTTTCCAAATTCAAATCTGCAGTAGAACTCATTCAGGTTAATGGTGAGCTAGTGGAAGTTTAGGGGAGGGGACGTTCTTTTCACTTTGTAGTTGACAAATTTCTTAAAAGTCAATATAAACTGATGTTCAAACCAATGACATTTAACACTAGTAACAAAATGTACAATCAACAATAAACTAAATGATCCCAACACACACACACAGTACAACAGCTGGCACACAGGAAAACTCCCAGATCACAGTACCAGGTAACGTTGTTGCCCAGAAAGAGTTCTTTAGCCACAGGGGAAGGTCACTTTTAACCTTGGCAGCCTGAGGTGTAGCAACACACATGGCCAGCCCAGGCAGTCTTTATACTGTGGTGTAGCTTACCTCTAGAGGTTTGCTCAGGAGTCCTCATAGCACAGAAAGATCCCATAAGCTGTTGGAAGCAGGTTCCTCTCCACTTGGGAGGCTTCATAAGTGTGTGTAACCCAAGTAGCTGAATAGCTGCAGTGTAGATTATCTCAAGATGTTTTAGAGATTGAGACAATCTCTGAGATACAAATGGGCAATTTGTATTTAAAAGGTGTTAGTAAAAGACAATGCCCCATATTTATCAAACATCTCAAAGTCAGATGGCTTAGTTTGTGCCTTTTACGTGGCACTGAATAGAACTACATAGAATGATGTGCCCTGATCCTAGATCAGTGTTGTTTCTCTGAAAGGCTTGACAAATATGGGCCAATGTGAGTATCTACAAAGAAGGTATGTTCATCAGTTTAAAGTGTTAAAGCATTTTAAATAGCACTGAATCTCTAAAATTTCTCTTGTCTGCCTGCATTTAGCAAATCCTGACTTCCAGACAGGTGATGGGGGTATCTATGCTCTATATGTGGGCAAGTCTTTACTATCGTGCATGCATCACTGACTGCTGTAAATGAGTACAAGCACTTCCCACTTTATATATTACAGAGGTGCAAGGCTCTGAAAGAAGTGATGTCTGGAGATAATCCTTCAACTTAATACATCAGCATGCTTTTCCATTAGCGTCAAATAATGTAACTCTTTAACGCATATCTTTGCCTGCGGTTAGATTTCATTGAGCTTAAAAAAACTCTTATGTTAGCCCTTGTACACATTGCTGAAATATTTAAATGCATTCTGGTCCACTCAGCAACCCTTCATATTGGTCCTAAAGGCAATAGTAATAATGTAAAATATTAAAATGATCAGCTCACTAATCACATGCTGGCAATCCATTTAACCTCAGCAATTATATTATTGCTTTGCCTTAGTCTTTTAACTTGGCTCCCAGTGATTCAAGTACAGTTCTGCCCCTACTGCAATGCTATATTATCACTAAAATACAATTTAGATATAATAATGCTTGTGCAACCTGAAAACACACTGTGTTATTGAGTAATCTCAAATAGACTTGCTTATGTGGTTCCTAATGCTGTCCAACTATGCAAACAATTTATGCTAAAAAATTGCTACTGCTGTTTATAGAGATGCAATACACTTTTTAAAATAGAAAACATACAGTCTCAGAAACAAACCAATCTATCCAAGATTCATATGGTTTAAGACAAGTATATGATGATTTAGGCATGTAGTTTACATGGTGCTAATTTGGAGGTACACATTTCTATTATTTTGTGGGTGTTTTTTATTTTTTTAAACCAAATTACTACACTGACATAATAGAAACTGTCAATCTTTTATCTATTATACAATCATTGTGGATCATTCATTGTGTTAGGAGGGGGTCTAATAGGGAATAAATGCCCCACCAAGCTAATCACTGTTGTACACGCATCTATGGTGTTAAATGGCAAAATCTATACCTCAGGAAAAGAAGATTCACTATGCAATAAATGTGATGGTTAAAAAGCGAGTTAGATGCAAAAAAAAAAAAACACATCTTCTATATCTTAACAGGGCTGTAGAACAAAAGTAGAATGCAATCACAAAAACAAATGATCCCCTTTATTTCATATTTGTTTTTATTGGTAATAATGAATTATAATGTATGTTATTGTCATTATTATGGTACATTACAGAGTTCCAGAAGAACTCACTGAACCACTGAAATTGCTGAATGACAGTAAAAAAGCCAGATTCATAACAAATGAATTGACTACAATTTTCCTGATTTTTTTTCTGATTGACAAAGCATACTTTACTGTTAAATAAGCACCATCAATTAATCATGGAAGACTTGCATGCATCACTTTGTACATTGTGGGAAGACAATTTATTAAACAGGTTTCCAAAACCGATCAGTGATTTGCTGTAAACGTGGCTCTCTTGTTGCTCCTTTCCTGACTGTGTGGCTCGTTTGGACAGACCTACGACACATTTCTACATTTCCCAACTCATATTTTTCTGAGCTCCTTTTTTTTTTGCATCTGTACACATGTAAGCGACCCTGGTAGACGTCCTGCCCATGATTTATTTCTAGTGCTGGGTATGACACACACCTAGTGGTGTTAACCATTAGTATAACTTGAATTTTAATTGTTTTGTAGCTTGCAATAATTGGCAGTCCCACCTCTAACATGATATGCATCATCACACAATGCATAATAGAGAGAGAGATAGAGAGAAAGAGAAAGAGAGAGAGAGATAGAGAGAGAGAGAGAGAAAGAGAGAGAAAGTGAGATGAGACCGTGTGCTAATAGGTAGGGAAGAGGGATTATAAGAGGCCTTTTCATGCAGTATCCACGGCAATAATGAGCTCCTGGCTTTGATGGATTGCGCTGATTCTTTTTCCCTCCGTCGTCTCCCGCTCTGCTCTTCTTAAATGCCCTTTGCTTTAATTATTTGTCTCATTTCAGCAGGATTTATTCTGTCCTCTTTATTCAGTAATAAATCACTTCAGTTATTAATTTTGGGCCTCAAACCAAAGGGATCGGTGAAGCTGACTGTGCAGCGCAGCCATACATAGTCACTCTGTAGTTGTGACTCAGACACACAAACACGCGTGTGTGCTGGCATTAGAGCCCAGTTGGTGAGAACCCATTTCATCATATTGTAACAGGACCTCATCAGCAGAAGGCCATTGTACTCTGAGGAGACAGGAACGTCACGTCCATTTAAGGTGGTGAGAGCTTTTCTCAGAATAACCGATACTGTCCCTCACTGCCTTACGCAAGCAAAGCCTAGACGCAAGATCAGCACTGTGCACAGTCTGCATGGCCCACCGAGCTTTTTAAAATGTGGGTTTTTTTTCAAATATGTCTTATTCATCAATAAACAATAACTTAACACAAAAAAACAACAAGCTTTATTTTTAAAAAATCTGCTCTCGCAAACTTCTCTGGACTAGAAGCAAGGCCACCAGACAGCCTGCAGCTTTGTGCTTTAGCCTCTTCCCCTGGGCATAAACACACGGAGGGTCATGTTTTTTAATTGGCCCTGTAATTTGTCATATGGGTGCCTGGTCTGCCTTCACCCTTGCAGGAGGCAATGGGAGAGAGAGAAGGTGAGAAAAAAAAAAAAAAAGAAACAAATAGGCAGAAGGGGGTGAAGGACAGAAAGGCAGCAAGATGGAGAGATATGCTGCTGTGCAAATGTATTATACATACATATATAACATGATTCCAGAAAAGTTTAATGGGCTACTATTCTAATTTTATAGGTTCCAAATGATCAGAGAGTCTCACTCTTGCTGTTTCTAATGAGTTAAAAAAACATGTACAGCTCTATTTTATTACATTTATCTCTCATTTTTGCTTTTTGCTAATTGTTTGTCAAATCCAGAATGATTAGTTACATCAAGTGTTTTACTCATAAAGGCCCTGATAACCATTTATGACAAATTACATATTTATAAACAATGATCATTTAAATATTAAACATTCAAATAAAAACAAATTAATTAAAAAATAAATTAATATAAACAACAATAAAGTTTAAAAGGTTTTACACACTTTTGCAATGTCAACGCAAAAGTCAAGCACTAAAACAAGCGGACAAACACATCATTCTATGTTCATTCATCGTTTTTTAAAACACTATTTTTTCTTTACCAACTTTTCTTTTTAAAGCCCTGCTGTCACTCCGCTACTCAGAAATAAAATAAAAAGTAAAATTATTCATTAGGAATTATTCACTTTCTCACATGATACCTAGCTTTGCTGTCTCTGCTCTAATATACTATACACAACTCCAGTTCTAAAAAAGTTGGGATGCTATATAAAAGTATAAATAAATGTAAATAAAAACAGAATGCAATGATTTGCAAACCTTATAGACCCATATTTTATTCACAATAGATGATAGAACACATATCAGGAGTCTGTATCTACAGTCTGCCAGTAGACGATCCCTACTGTAGATGACTCCATTATAAGGAAAGCTGAATAACGTTAGGAATAAAACTATTATCAGAAGATCCAGAACACCTTGTAACTGAATAGTAACGGTCAATTCTCCATGTGGACAACTTGACAAGAAATGAATGGAGAATAAAAGTGCATAATTATCCCTTCGATAACTTCTCATTATTCCCAAATAGAAGAAACTACCTTCCTCTGTACTATTTCAATCTGCACTGTCTGCAAGTTAGAAAAGAATAAAATAACGGTGAGCATTAATGTAACATTTGATTTCAGAGTTTTGCTCAATAAATGTACATACAGACAGACAAGTCCTCCACAGTAAAGCCTGGGCAGACGAGCCATTGTGCCTCATGCATACACTCCTCAGTGCTATTCATGCTCACATTCCACCCCTACGCACCTGTGTCCTCTCCGCCTTCCTGCCTGCCTCTCTTTATTTTGTGCTCTGTGAGAGCTCGTCAGAGTGAAATATGCAGGGTCATTACTCCATCACAAACATCAAGGACCTTCAGACCTGCATGCCAGCAAAAAATGCATGATTCATAACCACAGCAGTTTTGCATGCTCTGTGTCTAAAGAGAGCTGGATGCAAGAAAAATGCATTAGGGAGCACAGAAAACACAGAAAGAAAGAAATATCACTTTGATTTTGCTGAAGCTTTAAAATGTTCATGTTTTAAAGGGCACTGATATCAAAAATTTAGAAGCTCTTAATCTTTACTATTTTTCTCAGTCTGGATTATTGTGATTAGTAATAAAATGGGTGAATATTGATTCTAATGTTCCATAAAATCAATACAATTGAATTCACTGCCCTGAAACTGATGCATTGCTAATGTATTTTTGGATCACAACACATTGTACCAGACACCTGTCCCCTTGAATTAAAGCCAAACCCTACATGCCCAAACCTCTACGTGCTAATGACAGCCATTAGAGAGGCAGGGTGTGCACCTGAGCCAGGAGAGAGGGCAGAATACTGTGACCTTAATGCGGAACAGGAGGCGGGGCCCAAAAGGCAGGGCGTGTCAGAACCCATCCTCAAGCCACTTCTTTTACAGCTGTTGATCTCCTCTGTCCAGTTCTTGGGGCTGCCGGCTTCCTCCCACGTCTTTCATGGCTGTCGTCAGCATGTAGGGTTCACCTCTCACAGCTCTCGTTGTTACCCAGGAGATGAGTACATGGTACACACACCCTCTACAGAGAACATAGTTCTTCACACTGTATCACAAGTACTGTTAATTTGCTAACACAGAAATAAAATAAAGCACAAACTGCAGCCTGTGGTACATAGTGTGGCACTTTTAATGTTAATATTGTGTTGTTTTGTATTACATCATATTTTTAATATAAATATTTTAATATTTTATGCTTCATTAAATCAGCAGATTAATAGTAAATCAATTGTAGAGTATCTCTCTGTAACACAAACCCACACTGTTCTCAGACTACTCTGAGATGATTCACAGCCCAGATTTGAGCTGCAGAAAGAACAGGGCTGTGTTTAGTGTCAGTGTTTGGTGGTTGCATGCTGGGAGCTGGTCCCATTGATCAGAACAGAAATGTACCATCAGTCACCTCACCAGTCCTCCTCCCTGCTCCTGCTGCGTAAACTGGCCTTGAGAGTGAGTGATCCAAACGCTTTCACCGTCAGAGCTCGCTGAGAGCAGCAGCACACAAAGGCACCGCCTGCCCAACACACACACACACACACACACACACACCTATGAAGAACAAGTGCCTTAAGTGCCTCCAGCACCTTAAAACAACACTGAACTCTGCTAAATCAGCACTTCCTGCCTCCACACAGCTGTGAATGAGCTTTCCAGTGAAGCATTAACGACACAGCATGAAGACACTGTGATCTAAGACCTCCTCACATGTTTCGGCTATTAGATACTGTTTTGATTGACAGCTGAAATAGCTTAACAATACAAGTAGCATTAACCCTTTAACAGTAACACAGGAAAACACTTTTGCTGCTTAGATTTAATAGATTTTCCATGTACTGTCTTTGGAACTGGATCCTTTGATAGACTAAATGACTGACCTGTTTAGTGGGACACTGAGAATAATGGAACAGCAGGAAAGTCTATTATTATCAACGCACATGTCAAAGTTGGGGTGCGTCACACATGCTTTTGTTTACATTTCCATGTTTTAATAAAGCAGACATTTTTAAAAGTTGGTAGGTCTGAGTTCACTATTGGAGACATAAAAACAGCTGAATGAATGTTGTGTTGCAGATTGGACATGAACTAATTAGCCAACTGCAGTCAGAATATATAAGTAAATAACAATAGTCCCAACTGACCCTCCCTCATTCAGTTCGACACAACCTCTCGCTCCCACACTTATTTTAAAACACAGACGTAGCCTCCGCTCTTCAGGAAACACGTTTAACACAAATAACAATGGACTGAAATGTGCCCCAGTTCAGCCGAAGGGTATTTGGAGAGAAAGGAGGAAGTTTCAACAAAACATGCAAATTATTTACACGTTTATTGTGCCCTGAAGAGCGAGTGGTTTTCTGCTCTTTACGAGGCTGAGATATTGTTTCTGAGGACATCATTAAAATGTTCCCTCAGACCACATGAATTAATTACAGCCCCCCCTCTATCTCTTTCTCTCTCTCTCTCTCTCTATCTATCTCCCTAGGCTCTTTTCTCTCACTTCTGACATAATGAAGAAGGAAAGCAATTATGGCAGGATGCTCCGCAAGTGAACAGGAAGGCTGACAAAACACACACTCACACACACATGTGCACTCCTGGACTCAGTGCCCAGTGTGATAATCAAAGGAGAACGCATAGGACAATCATAACATGTGACAGTTACATGGGAAATTCTCAAAGGTGTTCGTCTGGTGAAGTTAAGTGTTCTTGAAGGGGCTTCAAAAAATAAGATGATGTTGAAGCAGCTGCTACAGTATTGAGACCTCTATAGTAAAAGCTTTGCACACAGGTGTGGAACACATTGGTATGTAGATGTTTGTTCACTGTGTGGAAATTAAATTAGCACATCCTTTACTGCAGGACAGTCAGACTGGGTTCTTCTGGGTTACAGCTCTGAAGAGGCCTGAGTTTTCCCTCCTCTCACTCTCTGAATTCAGATCACGAAGACCTTGTTAATGACCAGGTTCAATTACGGGCGTGTTCAATCTTAAGATGCTGTGCACCATTTTGCGTCGTCTTCTGGGTCGAATAACATGAAACAGTGTGCAGCGAACTGTGAAGTATGTTTTCTCTTGTTTGATGGGTGTTTACAGGTGTTACTCGATTATGAGTGACATGTATACAAATCCTGCTATATTAAAAAGGCACTGCGTACAATGGACTCCCATAAAGTCCTCTACAGGCTCTGATAGTTCCTCTCCTGAAATAAAATGTTCAAGCTGTTATAATGTCTTGCTTGTCTAATTGTTGGGTGTGGCTTTCTCACTTTTTTTTATTTTAAGCAGGACTTAGAAGTAAGTAAGTAAATAAGTAAACATTTATTTATATAGCACTTTTCTAAGCCCAGCTACAAAGTGCTTCACAAACAACAAGGACTAAAAATAGAATAATAAAACAAAACAAATATACATAACTATAAAACAGAACAGCTACATCCATAAACAAAGTAAAATGGACATAAAGCTATAAAAACAGTACAGCACCATCCAACAAATGACAAAACAAAAAGCATTAGCTGTGACCAACCTCAAAAGCTAATGTATACAGATGTGTTTTGAGTCTTCCTTGAAAAATCTTCTTTGACCCAGCAAGTCTAACATCCAAAGGCAGAGCATTCCACAACTTGGGGGGCATACACAGAAAAAGCACACTCTCAAAAATGTGTTGCTTAGATTACTGGCAAAATCTGATTTTCTGCAGTTATCAATTTAAGTGGATGTCAACAAAGTGACCTACTGGAGTTAACTCCAAAACACATCTTCTAGAAGAATGCCCTGTGTGACAAGACATCCAGTACTTATGCCTCAAATGTTTGTCTTTTATAGCAAAATCGCTTAATTCAGTTTCTTGAAATCACACTGAAATGAATTGGGAAAAATCTAATAGTTTAACAGCTCTAATAAGTGTCCATATTGTATTTCCAATATCAGACAGTGTGGAGTAAACACTAGTCTGCTGGCTGTAGTGTCACTGTGTGCCGACAGGCGGCGCTAGTTCACGCTCGTCAAGTCCGCGAACTGATCCTTCTGTCATAAAGAAGAACTAAACAACATCAGCTAATATCCCTCCGCCAAGCAAAATAGTCATCACAGGACAGAGCGGTGACCTCTTACCGCGTTATTAGTAAAGTAAGCAGATTTGTAGGAGTATATTAGAAGTGCTGTAAACAGGGCAGTGTAAAACTTACTCACATTTAATAAATATTACTGACTGTAAACACTCGAGTCCACAGCGCCGCCGAGATCTGCGCTGCTCCGTGTCGCAGTGTGATGACGACACGCTTGCGGCTATTTGCATTGTTTTGATTCGTACAGCTTCCTTCCATAAAATCCTCTAAACCGCTCCGTTTCCATCAAACTACAGGTCAGTGTGCGTTTCTTCTGTCACCGTGTCTCGTCTGGCGTGCTTTCGTTCCTTGTTAAGATTATTAAAGACCGAACTGGGTGAATTTGCAGGCTGCTGTGTTCGCTGTGTGCTTCGCTAGTGTGCGGCTAACGCGGCGAGCTGGCTGCTGTTCAGGAGGAACGAGGAGCTAAAACTGACATATCTGTGTCTTTACTGAAGGATTAAAGTCAGAGTTACTGAGCAGAGCATTACACTTCACACATTACCCCAAGGCTGCTGAGTCTAAACACCCTGTAAATGTACTGTAAGTGTGTTTCGAGTTCGCTTGGTGTTCCTACGTTATTGTAAAAGCCAGTCTCGCTATCAGTTCACTGGAAAAGCTCGACTGCTTGCCTTCTGATGTTAGCTAAATATTCGAAATGCCCCCGTTCCACCTTAAATGAAGTGCCAGTATGTAACTGCTGCAACACTTAAGGTGGAGAATTCGAATAAGAAGTTAACTTCAGCCACGTCTTACTTTAGGCTTTCGCTAAATATCTTACAGTAGCACGTATTTATATACGTAACTCTAAGTAACGTTAGCTGACTCCCCGTGTACAACTGTAGACAGTGTGTTTATTAATATATTTTTGTAGACAGTGTGATTTTAATAGCCTAAAAGACCTTATCAGAGGGTCAGCAATAACATTTAAAGCTGAGTCTGAAAAGTATACTTGAAGTAAGGCTGAATTATCATTGAAACACAACAACACGTTAGAAAAAACTAAAATACTGTGCTGTATTAATAATATACTCATGCACAGCAGGTCAGCTTGAAGAGTAGAACTAAACACATGCTTATCTCCAAAAAGTTCCAATGATAAGAGCCTGTTTGTGTTAGTAAACCTGGACTTTCTGTTAATCAGCTGACCAAGGATGTGTTTTTACTTCAGCAGGCTGAACTGAACCTAAATAATAAAGCGAGTGATGCTGCTGTAATAAATATAATCTGGAGGAAGTTGTTGGTTGCAGGGTTGTTCTGGTTCCTTGTTTTTCCTGTGACTATTTATCCTCCTCCCGCTCATCAGCAAACAGGCAGTTACTTTGGTCAAGATGCAGTCTCCTGGAAAATGCTTGAAAAATATACATTTTAATAATAATTATTCATTATGTTTAAGCAGTGAAAATTTCAGGTTTGTTACTATAAACTACTGAATAAAGCTTAGAATTCTAGGTTTAAAACACTGTTAGCTGGTTTTATCTGCCAGTCACAAAGACAGCTTGTTTCTTCTTTCATTGTACGTCATGGAAATTCAGCTTTTTAGTCAAAACACAATCAGGGAGTCTGACATTTGACAGCCCGGGAACCCTGTGATTGGTGATGAACTTTGAACAATGCAGCAGCATTAGAGGGCATCATAAATAACATATCTATTCTCCACAACGTGCACTGCCCCATTCTGCAGTATCACAATATCACGACGTGCATGATACACCCCTAATACTGACAGTGTAAGTAGACCTGTTACATTTGTGTGGTTGTATAGATCAGTGTACAATACAGTGCAAGAGTGTCTGTGCAGGGTTAGTTTTAATAATGTGTGTGTATGTATATGTGCTGCAGTTGGGGTTGGAGGTTGGAGGTCATGGAAGAGCAGAGTGCTTCACCTGGGGCGAACACAGACAACAGCAGCCAGAGGAATGGAGAGGAGGTAACAGCAGCTGATGATGATTTTGGTTTTTGTTTACTAACAGTGTAACATCATCACCACTTCTCAGCAGAGGACAAAAAACTTCAGGATTTTATTCCCAAATGTCTCTCTGTCCCCGCAGAAGCCACGTAGGGCGAGTTGGACAAAAGGGAGGAAGAGGAAGAAGCCATTGAAGGACAGTAATGCCCCCAAAGCTCCATTAACAGGATATGTGCGATTTATGAATGATCGGCGGGAGCAGCTGCGGGCCGAGAGGCCAGACGTTCCTTTCCCAGAAATCACCAGGATGCTCGGCAATGAGTGGAGCAAATTGCCCCCGGATGAGAAACAGGTTTGCACGTTTTTTTTTAAAACAGTGGAAGCGCAGATTGGGGTATAAATCACAAGGTGGTCTATAACAAGGCTGCATATTATAGACTAACTTTAGTTTTGCCACATGCATATTACAGTAGTGTTGTAATTGCATAATACAGTACTTTTTGTCATGAAAGTGATGGAATAGAGGGAACTTTGTTTAACAAACTTGGAGTTTCATCATCTACATTACATGTTATTAAAATATTTAGACAATCTGGAGCAGTCCCTGTATGTATGGAAAAAGCCCTTCAACTAATTCTGCATTGCTGTGATCTGGCCAGCGGTACTCCATTAAAAACATAATTCTATACTGGAAATTAATACACAGGCTTAGAAACACTTCCCAAAGCTTCTGTTCATCTCTGCACCACAAGTGCAAGTTAAAATGTGTTATTGGCATCAGACGTACAGTGCTGGACTTATACCTGTATGTGTCCCTCAAAACATCCTCACTTGAAAAATCTCTCACTCTCTGTTTGTCTCTCCATGCAGCGTTATTTAGATGAGGCTGAGAAAGACAAGGAGCGCTACATGAGGGAGCTGGAGAAATACCAGCAGACAGAGGCCTATAAGCACTTCACCAGGAAAGTGCAAGAGAAACAGAAGGGGAAGAGACACAGAGGAGGTACGAACATCTCAGTTCATGTGTCCTGCAGTTCATTGCTTAACAGACTGTTGGAGACTTCTGTGGAGAAAAAGTAAACCAAATACATTTGTATTATATATAGAGCCGGGAGATAAATTGATTTCATCGATTAATTCGAATTTACTGTTAAGGACGATGTGCTTTTATGAAAATCGTTTTTTTCTTAGTTTTAACTTCGGCCACTGACGCCCTTTAGGCTTCTGCAGTTCAGAGTGACCTTCCCCCCTCCCCCGCACTTCCCATAGACATACACAAACAACATGGCAGCAATTGGGGGGTGCTTTGGTTTTGCAGTGTCGCTGTAAGGTGTGTTTGAAAACTGGTGCTTCCAAACGAAACAGCATGACAAATTGATTCCAACACCCTTAAACAGAAGCATGCAGCCGAGCGGGAGAAGTGCTGCTTCCAACAGAATGAAAACAGCCGCTCCACCAGCACACCACCCAAAAACAGCAAGCAACCATCCCTGACATGTTTTCCAGCTGTGTGCCATATGATAAGAATAGGGCATGTTGGAAGGCAATCACAGATGCTAAAGTCAGGATTCATTAACATGTTGAAAGTTTTAGACCAGACGTACGTGCTACCAAGCCGCAATACTTTTCTGAAGTTGCCACAACTGTATAACAACATACGCCACTAGTGAGAGGAGGACGTGTCGTATTATACCGCTCAAAAGTTTAAGATCACTTTAAGATCATTTTCATGCAATTCACAAACAATATTGTCAATTTCACATTTAATGTGAGTGTATCAGATGATTTTTAAAGAATAAAAATGTTTGTATTAAAGCCTATTTTTGTATAAAGGCTTATTTTGCATATAGTCCTGTTATCAGCAATTCTCAGTCCTCTGTCTAAATCTCCTGGTACGACCACCAATCCAAGTTAAGGATGTTATTGGGCTGATTGGTTGTTAGGACACTTGCTCAATTGTGATGCACAGCTGAAAAACATTCTACTAATAAGTGAGTATAAAAGGGAAAACAACATTCTAGGTTAGTTTAGTATCTGAAGCATCAGCAGTTGATGGCTTGCTGACCAACTCAAAATGGAGAGAAAGAAACAACTTTCTTTAGAGACCCGTCAGTCCATTGTTGTGTTAAAGAAGGAAGATACTCCATTGAAAACAAGAACATTTCACTGTGATCCCAAACTTTTGAGCGGTAGTGTATGTGTGTGTGTGTGTGTGTATATATGTATATATATATATATATATATATATATATATATATATATATATATATATATATATATATATATATATATATATATATACTTTGAATGCCTGTGCTCATGCCAACCAGAGAATCACATCTCACACACTCTATTACTCTCCGTACTACAAAACAAAAACAAACATTATGTTGTGCCTTAGGGAACTTGGTGCCAGACTGAAAGCTCTTTTGAAACTCTAAAATGTACTAATTATTATTTTTTTGTATGTGTGTTGTGTTTGTGCTGCCCTCCAGGGCAGAGGCCAGATAAGCTGCTCACATGGCTAAGTCTCTTATCAGTTGGAAGGAAGGTTTTAAACAGGAAACATTAATCAGCTGCTACTGCTCTGAAAGTTCTTTCTCTCTCGAACAGATGTGGGCCGGCAGTCAGCCAGGGAAGCTCTTCACGAGGTAAGAGAAGCTCGTATCCCGGCCTGAGTACACAACAGCGCTTTGTCTTAGAGCCCTTACAAAAAGTGTGTCTCTTCAAGTCACAGATTTATGCATTTCTGATGCCCAGAGCTGAACCTGTTGTCACAGCAGTGAGTGCTGGAGCTCTGTTCTCTTTCAGCTTTAGGAAATTAAATGATGGTATTACCGAGTGCTTAGCTACCAGCTGCTTGAGGCTTAATGGGAGCGAGCATTGTTGTGGCTTAATGAAATTAGAGTCTTTTAGATTTGCAAGTGCACAGAGCATTGTGGTCTTGAGACTTAATCACCTAGATGTGTGTGTGTGTGTGTTACTCCGCATAACAGCATTTAGTGCTTCCTCAGTCAATGAAGTCTTTTCAAAAAAGCTACAAAGCTGAGCTCAGTTGTTTTTCCCTGTACACACTAAAAATGTTTGTCCTCTTGCTTACTCTTCCTCTCTGTCTCTCTTCCATCTGGCAGAACGATGGAGTGATAATAAAGGATCGCTCTGTGTTTGACATTCCCATCTTCACTGAGGAGTTCCTCAATCATAGCAAAGGTAAGCGACTGAGTGCAGGTTGCAGACAGAGTTAGTAGTGGCCGGTATGTGATCTGCTCATAAATGAAAAAACACAATTATTTATTTAGACTCATTTAATGAGTCATTGTCAGCAATTACAACCGACAACGTGTGTAGAAGCAGAATGTATAGTCTCACATGGCGGTGATATACCTGCTTCTAGGCCAACGGCGAGCAATGCTGGTGTTAAGGGTCACAGTCATCTTCAGCCATAACTTTAGTTATCTAAACTGTAGTGTAGTTAGTTATTTTGTTATTAATTCAAATAATGTGAGACTTTTATACACTTCCTTTTACAGTGAGTACCATAAAGAGGCACAAAACAGATTTTTCGAGGCTGTTCAGATCTTATAGTTGAATGACCGCATGTTGTGGAAAAAAATGTATAGAATGTACACTCCATTTAATCCCCAGTCCATATATGGAAACTAAGCTGTAAATACCTTAATTAATGTAAATGATTAGTTGTGATGTAACGATACACTCTACTCAAGATACAGTGTGATTCACGATTCTGGCCTCACAATACGATTTATTTTCCTTTTTTTATTTACAAAATCAAACTAAACACAAATTATGAGTCTCTTTATTTTTTATTTATCTACAGCAAAACCACAAAATGCTGATCTTATCTTTATAAAAGTAAAAGTGAATACAGGCTTTTAATCTATCTCTTAATGTAACCAAACTTTTGATCTACCTCTCCTGTAGGGCTCCTCTTCCACCATGTTAGTTGAAGTTTGAGAGGCTGTTCATAGTGAGGGGTCAGTCATGAAAACAGGTGCCATCAGTCAATAGCGTTCATCCCATGTCCCACCCCCAAACTGTCAAAACCACCCCCTGTGCAAACTCGAGCACTGAAGCTTCTCTCGAGTGCAGAGAGCAGCCGACCGCGTGTAGTTTTTCTTTCTGTGCTCGCGAGTCTAACATTTGAAAAAAGTACATGCACGAAATGTTAAAACTTACAGGTTTATATTTTTGCACCTCGCGTTTTTGCATGCCCTAGTTTTGACCCTGATTTGATGCCATACTATTTGATCTCAACCGATTTCAATTGTGGCATATTTGCAATCGATTATTAACTGTCTTGTGATGCATTGTTACTTCCCTACTAGGTGGTCTCTGAGAGAAGCTGTAAAAACTAGTAATTTTGAGAAATGAAAGCTGAGACACATACAGAAACCAGAATTAATATTCAAAATAAGTACCAGATTAAGGAAAAATAAAGATATATATATCTTTATTACATACACCATTTATGAACTACTCTCTGAACCAAACATCTTATTTTACTATAAAATAAAAGTGCACAAAACATCAGACTCACCGTTATTGTAAAAGCAATTACAGTTCACACATTTAATACAGACAATGTTGGAAGGGCTCGAGTCACTTCAGAGCTAAAGACGCAGGTCATTTCCTGCCAGATCCTAAAAATACCAGTTGAGAAAATGTGTCAGGAGGGGCAAATCAAGGCTAAAATCAGACTAACTGTTGTGTATGTCCGGTCCCCAGCACTAGCCACATGTCCACGTGTCTCTGGGTGTGCTGCTGTGTTTATGAACTTTAGTGTACATGGGAGACATCCTAATGTTTGGTACGGTCAGTGGAACTCTGGTGTGTGTGTGTGTATTTTTATCACAGCTCGCGAGGCGGAGTTGCGGCAGCTGCGTAAGACCAATATGGAGTATGAGGAGCGGAACGCAGCGCTGCAGAAGCATGTAGAGAGCATGAGGAGCGCAGTGGAGAGACTGGAGGGAGACGTGCTGCAGGAGCGCACACGCAACAGCCTGCTGCAGCAGCACCTCGACACACTCCGCTCGGCACTAACACACAGCTTCTCCAATGTGCCTCTACCTGGTAAGACACACGTTCTCACAGAAACCTGCTACAGAACAGGACCTGCAGAGTGCAGTCCGCCTGCTGGTGCAGATGTAATCAGCTCACATCACTGTAGTGCTGAAATCTGTGACTTTACCTTTTTTAATATGGTGACTGTTAACAGAACAAATCTAATTTCCATGATTGAATCCTGTAACATAGTTAGCTGTGTTTTGAGTGTATTGTAGCTTTAAAGCAATGAAAGCATATGTCAGCTGGAATCTATAGGATGCATGTATATGTAATACTATCGTATGAAGTAAACACAGACGAGAGCTGTCTGTTGAGCTAAGCTCTTCCTTCTTAGTACTCGTTTAAAAAGAATTAGCCATGGGGCTCTGACAGTTTGTGGATAAAATGATAGCCAGCTAGCGGAGTGCTCCTAACTGAACTCTGACTTGCACTAATGGTCCCCCATTGGCCTGATTTATTCTTGGTACATTACTATGGCATGTTCATGATTACTCTTTAGAAATACGTCTGCACACAAGCTGGTTATGTAGTTAGCCTGTGACTGGGCTCATGTGCTTTGCATTTTTCTGCCCAAAAAGTGAGCCGTCGTGGCCCTGGGCGCCAGACGTCAGGCCGTGTATAAATTTGTTTTATTGATAAACCATTCTGCTCGCTGCACTCGGAGAAGCAATGTGTTTGATAATGCTGTTGTGTGCCGTGTGTGCTCTGTAGCAGCCTCATGTGTTTGCTTTGCATTCATGCAGGCATTGGAGAGACTGCCAGTCTGGACTCCATTGATTCCTACATGAAGAAGCTCCATAGTATCGTGCTGTCCAACCCTCAAGATCACGAGCACCTCATTAGTGTGGTGCGGGACGTGGTCAACCGCCTTGACAGGTAACAGATACATTCCACTGACTGCAGTCAAGCTTATTCACTGACTGTGTTTATATGATTCTACGCTGATCAGCCATAACTTTAGAAGTACCTCCTTGTGTGCTGTCTATTTCATCCCCACTAACCCTATAGAGACACTTTATAGTTCTACAATTACAGACCGTAGTCCGTCTGATTCTCTGTACACTTTATTAGCTCCCCTTTACTCTGTTCTTCAGTGGTAAGGCCCCCCAAAGAACCACCACAGAGCAGATATTATTAGGGTGGTGGATCATTCTCTGCACTGCAGTGACACTGACAAGTGTGATTTAGGGCTGGGCGATAAAACGATAACGATAATTATCACAAAATAACATTTCCTCGATAGAACTAACAGACGTAGTCGATGGAAAATCAATAGAATTATATTCTGTCCATGTTTTGAGAGACAACACGAACAGCCAATGAGAATAGTGCCACCCCAAACCAGTCAGTTGGCTGAACTAGAGTTCCAGCCATTTCATGTTTGTTTGAAGCACACAGCTCAGAGTGTAGGCGTAGCGGCAGCTTAACCCACCTGCTAGTAATTTGGTTACTGCAGGCGTTCACAGTCGAGCAATGAGAACAAAATAAGAGACTTCTTGAGACGCATCGACGCATGTTATGCTAATCGACGTTTGTTTGTAAAGATAAATATGTGTATTGTAGGATTTTGAGTGAGTCCGCTGAGGCAAAGTTGACTTTATAACCAAAAATGAAAAAAAATATCATGATAAGATTTTTCCCCATATCGCTCAGCCCTAGTGTGATTAGACTTGTTGGCCCATCTTGTAAATATAAAGTCAGAGACGATAGCTCATTAGTTGCTGCACAGTTTGTGTTGGTCATCCTCTGGTCCTCCGTCGGTGGTCACACGGCACTGTTGGCTGGATGTTGCTGGTGGATTAACTATTTTCAGGCCAGCAGTGACACTGAGGTGTTTATAAACTCCAGCTGCACTGCTGTGTCTTATACACTCACACCAGCACACACACATGAACACACAACCTTCATGTCAGCGTCACTGCAGTGCTAAGAAGGACCTACCAAACAAATAATATCTGCCCTGTGGTGGTCCTCTGGGTGTCCTGACCATTAAGGAACAGTGTAAAAGGGGATACACGGTGCACTTATAGTAAGTGGCGCTGATATAATGGACAGATATTGTAGAAACAGTACGGTGGTGTTAATATTGTGGCTTATCTTTATATATAATTACACTGAGCCTTTACCAGACTCATGTTACACTGTTTAGCTGATTGGTTGACGTTTTAATAGTCATCTGTAATTATGATCTCAGATGACAAACCACTCTCACTCTCTGCATATTATTTTTAACATAAATATCAAACAAAAGTAAAGAGAAATGCTTAAGCAGTGCTGTCGAAGAACTGATGTGAAAAGTTAAGTTCCAGCACACCTGTGTTACTAATGTTCAGCTGCTGCTGGATGCCTTGATGAGATGGATTCAATGTGTTGGACTAGAATTAAAGCTAAACTATATATTTATACTATATACTACATACAGTTATACTATACTGTACCTGATGCATGCTGTGATGGATCTCTTTACAGGTAATTGAGGAGTTCTGGCAGCTTCCCTGGGCTCTTGTTTTATTTCCAACCAGTTTTTAAGACTTGTTTTATTAGACCCCCCTGTTCAGATATTGCTAATTTATTTCTTTTTCTACAGTGCTATTTTTAATCTGTTTCTGTTTCATACGTTTCAGCGGTTGTGTATTCACTAAAATGTTTATCATGCTTGTCTCGCTTGATTTTCTATAGTTGTGGAAAAACGTGCTTCAGCATTTCAGCATGTTCTGTACTTTTTTATTTGAAGGTTTTAGATTTTAGATCTTTTTTATTTCCTTTGTATGACAGTAAGAAAGTGAGATTTTGTTTGTGTTAAAGGAAACTCATTGAAGCTGTAGTCTGTGTATTTGTGCTCTGTCACTCTTCTTTGTGCAGCGTTACAGACCAAGAAGAAGAAACTGCACTGAGCAATAAATTGCATTTGCAGTAACTTGTTTGGTTTTTTTTTCTTCTCCAGAATGTATGAGTAGTGTATGTGATGCACACCTGAAGAAATGCACAGGTGACTGTTGAGATGTTGTAGCGTGCTTTCTGTACCTGAGCTCCTCCGCACTTGTGCAGCTACACATGCCGTATGTGTTTCGAGCAGTGCTATATACCTTGTAACACCACTTGCATTTACAAATAGCTGCATTAAAAATCTGCTTGGCTAGTTTTCTTCCAGGAACAAAACAGAATTTGATAATGTGAGGAATCTGGAACATATCTGTGCCATTTTTTTCAAAAGACAACAATTATATTTGCACTTTTCATCTTATTTCATGTACACTTCATGTTTTAGTAAAGCTACGTGTCTCTGCTGGGCCTCTGCATGAGTGTGTCAATCACTAAATCCAGACTGCCTGCTCTGTGGGGGCAGTTGTGGGCTAGATGTTAGAGAATCAGCCTTGTGACTGGAAGGTCGCTAGTCCAATCCCCAACTGCTCCCAATTTGTGTTGACTAGTTTGTGTGTGTATATGTACAGCAGGGGTAGTTAATTAGAGTTCAGTTAGGTCCAGTCAGAGATTTCCTCAGGCCAAGGTCCGGACCGTCATCATTTCTAACTTTCTGATTCAGTGCCGTATCCTGTTTACTAAAGTAGTCTAGTATCAGCATTTTATACCATCAGCAACTGAAACACCAATACATCACTCAATACCGTTCAGTATATATCAGTATATTTACTGTTTAAATGCTGAACTGAATGAGTTATTGATAAACTTTGTTTTTTTCTCACCACAAGTAAAAACAAGGGCTACATTAAAAAAAAAAGACAGAACGCTTTTGAAGAAAAAAATGTTTATTTATAGAAAAGGCAAATAAAACGTGGGTCTTCAATTTTAATTTAATTAAACTTCAATTTTCAATTCAATTTCACAGATTGACATGTTGGTTTTACACAGCGGAATTTCTCAAAACTAGGCGAGCAGTTCCATTCCTGGTTAAACACAGTCAGTTCTCGATGTTCACATTTCTTTTTCAGAGCGTTATTCTTTCTGACTCGCTTTACTCTCCGACTGCTGCTTTTCGCTCCGTACCCAGCCTGTGTGCGCGCCGCACACCCCAGTCTGCACAGATCTGATTGGCTGAGGAGCGCCTTTGGTGATTCTACAACGCACTTGATTGGTCTGTAAGGTTACTGAGCCGCAAAGCCCATATACCTTAATAACAAGAACAGCCCGCCGCTTAAACACTGTGGAAATTAAATAGTTCGCAGTAGTTTATCAGTTTGGGTCCGATTGAACGTCTATTAACTATTAGTGACCTCTGGTATATGGGTTTCACTGCAATGATGGGTTAAATGCAAAAGTCTGTACAAGCACTGTTTGAAAAATTATATAATAAACAGTAGTGGGCAACACCAGATCATACTCTCTACTGACAGCCTATTAATTTAAATTTAATTTATCTTAGCCTCATTTTATTTATCTCTCTGCAACACAATACATATGAGGACTACATCCTCCCATTCCTTCAGTTCACACTGAGTGTTTACATCTACTAGCACAGTAGATTATTAGTATGAGGTATATTCATATCTGAGAAGTACAGATGTGTACATTTTACTAGGATGTGATCTTTGGGTGAGAATTAGAAGAGGCGTATGTGAACAAGCATCTAGTTAAATTGTTATATGGGGGAAATAAAAGGAATATAATTTTAATTCCAGGTTTTGGAGGGTAAGATCTGAGATTATGATCTTATGAAAACTTAAAAGCAAATGTTGGTTTAGATTTTTAGATGAGTTCAGCAGTGCCTGTGTGGAGAACATCGCTATGATGAACTAGAATACTTTCATTAATCTCTACCACTTAAACACGACAGCTGCTCTTTATATCCTGTGATATGTGTTTCAGGATGAATGGACCAATAGAAATGCTCTTTAACTTTAACCTACATTTAAAGTAAAGGAGGTTTTTGTTCTCTACTGTAAAGTTACTGTTTTGGAGATGTTTGTAATTCTTTGGACAGTAATGATAAAAGTATTTTATCAGCTCCACTTTCCTGATATAGTTCTGCAGTTACAGCCTGTAATCTGTTTCACTGTATACTTTCTTAGCCCCCTTTTACCCAGTTCTTCAATGGTCGGGACCCCCACAAGACCATCACAGAGCAGGTATGAGTGGTGGATCATTCTAAGCACTACAGTGATGCTGACATGACGATGGTGTGTTAGTGTGTGGTGTGCTAGTATGAGTGGATCAGGTAAGTTTTTAAAAAAGAGTTTTTGGACCGAATAGTCCACCAACCATAACTATCCAACCACAGTGTCCTGTGGTCACAGATGACCAATACAACCTGCTGCAACAAATCAAAGAGCTACTGTCTCTGACTTTACATGTACAGGATGGAAGGGGTGTCTATTAGAGTGGACATTGGGTGGACACAGTGTTTAACAAATCCAGCAGAGTGAAGGGGATAATATAGGTAGTTGTCATGTCAGTTTCTTATTTATATTCCCCAAACATGTCCACTGACCCTCCCTCGTCAGAAACGAGTTGAATATTTTGGGGGAGGAAAGTGTTAAACACATCAATATATCTTCACTCGTTAACCAGTTAAGTGAGTCAGTGTGGTACTGAGGACTGAGCCACGACTGACGAGGCTGATATGGTTACTTTTCCTCCAGCTTCTTACTCCAGTTTTCCGCCCTGACAGGCTGCAGTAGCGGTGCTTCGCCGGTAGAGGGAACTATGCGGATTAGCACAGCCGTGTTAGCAGAGGATCTCGGTCTGAGCAGCCTGTCTGTACTGATCTCACAGCAGAATTACGAGAATCAGCTTAGCAGACCGTTAAAACAGAGCTTGTGAGGAATATTAGGGCTGTCTGATAATTAATTAATCTGATAATTAAGTATTCAGTGTATAAATTCAGGGGCATATTCATCCTGGGACCCACCAAATATCAGCCTGTATGTACAACCAAACTGTACATTGTGAGAGTGTCCTGTAGGCCAAACAACAGCCGGTGAAATCTTATTTTAAGAAACGATAAACACATTAAAACTATATATTTTTATATAGTATAAGAACTTTGTACAGTGACATTTTATTACTGTGACCACTGAATATCACACATCAACCTTTATGCACACTTAAGTATATATATATATATATATATATATATATATATATATATATATATATATATATATATATATATATATATATATACACACACACACACACATTTTTTAAGCCTGACTAAAGCCCACCAACTGTTCTAGTGCCAGAAAGTTCCTGGGTTTTAATAATTAAGGTATGATTTAAATAAGTATTAATAAATAAGTATGATTTAAGATGAGACTTGAAAGTGATTCAAACCTCAGGATAGGAATTTATATAAGTCTGTGTATTACTTTCTGTAATGTAAATGTAGAGCTTTGTAGGAATCAGAGTTTCTTCAAATTGCACAAGTACTACTACTAACTAGTTTTTGAGTATGTAGTATATGTTAAAATTGAGTATACTAAAATATCCACAATACCTACTCAGAACTTTGATTTTTGAATACAGTAATCATGGACGTTATTGTCTCTCTCTCTCTTTTGTCTCTCTATATACATTTCCCTAACATGTCCACATGTCTACTGACCCTCCCTCATATATATATATGGTATGATCTGTAGTATGTTAATATTTTGTGCACCAGCATGCTGAACACTACTATTACTATACTATTAAGATACACACTTTGTAGTATTAGTGTGAAGTACAGTGGTGTAGTAGAGTGTAGAGAGTCGTACAGCAAGAATTCTGTATGCCAGTTTTTCCATCGTCTAACACACCTAATACAACAAGCCTCTAACTAATTCACTAGCTTCTCGTGTGCTGGTTGAAGATTTATGGATCCAGGAATGACTTTGGAAACTGTACAGATTATATACAGTATAAAAAAAACATTTTCACTCTTGTACTCTCAGCTCTATCCCTCTGCACAGTAGCACACTGACAAATGAGTGAGACATTGTCACAGTAATACTCTGTAGAACAAGCCAGTGTATTCATTGTGATGCCTACCTATTTGGATTTTTAATAACATTAAGTCAGCCTATTCCAAAGGCTGCCCTGCACAAAGCTACTTTTCACACATGAAGAAAAACACTTTGAAAAATCAAGTGAAAGTAAGTATGTATCATATGACACAATGTAAAAACAATTAATAGACCACTGCACTTGTGTTATCATTTTCTTGTCTGTGCCATGTTCTTGTTGCCATATAAGGAGCTCAGGGTTTTAAACAAATTGGTTTATGAGAAGAATTCACTTATCAAAACTTTGAATGACATACATTTTAGTCACTGTTGTTGCCCGTCACACCTGTGTGTATCATTCGCAATCAAAGTCAGCTGTGAACATACCAGATTATTAATTACTATCCAGTTCATTACGCTCTACTGACTGTACACAGTTCTGCTAAATACCAAATAATGTAGATTGGTTAAGTGCTACATTGATTCATATGTTTCAACTGGCAACAATTAGTTTATTATAATTATTATTATTTTTAATTAAAAAATAATAATAATAATAATAATAATTGCATCTTGATGAGAGAGACAAATCATCAAAAATTAACAGTACAATTGGTTTAATAGGGAAAGTAAGAGCTTTTCCACACGACTATAGGAAAATCACTCATTGTCGTACAGATTGGACTTGGGGGTGATGGGAAAAGGTTATGTGGTCTGATGAGTTCAGATTTATCCTATTCCATAGTACAATAGGCGTGTCAGGGTAAGAGGGGAAGCGCATAAAAATATGCACCAATCATGCATAATGTCCACTGTACAAGCCTCTGGAGGCAGTGTTATGATCTAGAGCTGCTTCAGGTCAAGGTTCAGCAATATTACATGGTGATAAAATCAAGTCTTCTGACTATCTTAATGTACTAAATGACCAGGTTGTCCCATCAATCGATTTTTCCTCCCCGATGGCGCAAAAATATTCCCAGACGTCAATATTCATCGAGCTCAGATCAGGAAAGAGTGGTTCAGGAAACATGAGGAATCCTGACCTTAACCCCATTTAAAGTCTTTGGGGTGTTCTGGAGAAGGCTTTACAGAGTGGTTCATACTCCAGAAAAAAATAACAGCCCAGTTAAATATGTGCCCTATTTTTTTGGCCTGGTGGTGTATACAAGACATAAAAAATGGTTAATACTCTGAAAACATGGATAAGCATTTAAGCTCTGAAAGAAAAAAAAGAAAAAAATTTAACCAAATCATTATATTAACCACAATTAGTTTCCTAAAATGACACTGTTTCATTATCCAGGCATTGCTTAGATGTTGTAGTGTGATAGTCTACTAAAAAAACTAAAACTACTGAAAATCACAGAAAAGGCTTTAGCTTCTTAGCAGGGGCGATTGTAGGCCAAATGGGAACAGCTCATAACAAAACTACATTAGTTGTGGGTGATATGATACATTGATAATGGATTCTGCTTCATGCTAGTGGAGGAGATTACACCACACTGACATGGTGAAGTGAACTTCTGTGCACTGGACCAGGAACAGTGAGAGTTTGATGGGCAGAAAGATTTCACAAGCCCATCCAATCACGCTGGCATCACCAGCAGCAGTCATGCCAGTTGAGGCAGTTGTTCAGATGTGGCTTTTGGCTGCACTGCTGCTCCAGCAGAGCCGCGACAGACACTAGCTGCTCACCACACTATACAGCACGACTCTCAGATAAACAGCTTTCTTCATTAACCTGTGGTGGTTTTTAGATATGATTATTTAATAAAGAACTAGATTTGCTCCAAACAATGTGTTCGTATGAATGCTAAAGCTCGCACGTATACGGTACATAATAGCCTCTCTGTTGTGATGGTCATTTCCTGTCCCGCAGCAGGACTTCCTATCACTAATGGCTGCTGTGTGGCACTGCTGTAATCCCATTCACAGGTGGCTCTGACCTCATATCATCTTGCAGGTTGACCCTGCTTCCCCTGGCTGTCTGTGTGCCCCTCTGTAACCTTGACTTTTGGGAGTTGATTACATAGCGCACTGCTTCCCTTCAAGTGCTGATCTATCCAAACATGTCATTTACAGAGTTCATTTCAAGTCGATCAGTCAAAACATGTTTGGTGTCAGACATGAACGTATGTATATATGTCCAAGAAAACGTAAAAAAAAACTTAAGAAAAACAGGAAAAGCCAAAAACATTGTAAAGTCAATGTAAGTCAGTAGAACCACGTTTTCTTTCAAGTTATACAATTTAAGGGGCAGCTGTCATATTCAAACAATGTAGAAAAATACAAAGAGAGAAAAAGATAGATAGATAGATAGATAGATAGATAGATAGATAGATAGATAGATAGATAGATAGATAGATAGATATGAATTAAAACATTACACTTAGAGATAAAGTTTAATAAATTGAGCATAAGCGAGGGCAAAGTAGAGCGGGTTAAATGTGCCACCTACAAAAATAATTAAATTAAATCACTCCAGTGATTCTCCACACTGGTATTATTAATCATTAATATGAATCATATTAATAGCATTGTTCAGGAAAGAATGGTTGTATTTGATATGTAATTTGAAGGCAGAATTTTTAAAAATTGTCTGAAACTGCTTGTTCTTGCTCTGCCCAGAACTGAGGGACAGCAGTGCCATTTCTCCCAAAGTCCCTGCACTTAAAGAGGGATAGCACAATCAACTTTAGCAATCCTGCTGAAAAACAGGACCATTAGCACCATTACTGACACCTAATGGATTTGCCTTCCAATAGGAATTGACTAAATGATCACTATTAGAGATCACTAGTTTCCTGTCGGACACCTTTAGATCCTATTAGGAGACAATCAAATGTGTCTGGTATCACTCTCACAACTGCTGCTAAACCATAACAGTCACTGTGATATTCACACATCAGGAAAACATACAGTACCATTAGTGACTATTGGACACCATCAGGAACCAACAGAAACTTCATCACAGTCTTATTGATGTGGTCGACACGTTTACACTCCATTTTACCATCAAAAGTCTCCAATGACCTTTACTGGGAATTTCTCCTTGATGTTTCTTTTCCTAAATTAATTATTACTGAATATAATATTTTGGTTCTTATTTGTTTAATTAGGTTCTCTTTTATCTACTTTTAGCTCTATGTGTTCTAAGATCTCTACGTTCTAGAATTAGAATTTAGACACTCAAATTAGCCACATGTGTTTTTTGTACACAGCGGAATTTGACCTCCGCATTTAATCCATCCGTGCAGTGAAACACCCACATATACACACACACCAGGGGGCAGTGATCACACATGCCCGGAGCGGTGGGCAGCCCTATCCACAGCGCCTGGGGAGCAGTTGGGGTTAGGTGCCTTGCTCAAGGGAACCTCAGTCGTGGCCTGGGGGATCCTGCGGATCGAACCGGTGACCTTCTGGTCACAAGACCGGATCCCTAACCTTCAGGCCACGAGATTATATCTTCACCTTAACATGACCTTAATATAAAAAAATAATAAAAAATATTAATTAATATTTAACTTATTAGAACTTATTAGAACTTATTAACTTATTAGAACTTATTAGAACTTATTAGAACATGTGAAAAACCTCTGTATACCTCGCCACTCTCACCAATCAAAATTCCCGTTAAATTAACTATTCTTTGATCACATGATTCTGTGATCACGTGGTTATTTTTGTGTATGGCTGCCTAAATACAAAGGGTGACTTATTTCACCCACTGACTCAATAATATCCCATTTTCCACTCAATAATATCCCATTTTCAAGTTTATAACCACCAATTTCGCGCACACTCTCTCATAAAGTTGCCTGAAACCAAGTTGACTTGTTGATTAATCTCAATAAACATGCTTGTGTAGTTTCTGACAGTGTATCAAACTGTTATCTATAAGAATAGACATGAGTACAAACAAAAATATTTCATGTGTTTTGATGCATTTTTAGATTTTGTGTGCGTCATATAATTCAGAACATGCTGACCTGGTGGCCATAAACTGCCATTCGTCATTAGTTACATTAACCCTGTAGCTCCAGTGCACACCTAAAAAAGCTAATTTTATATGAAAAAGCAGAAAATCTGTATAAACTTCTCTGGACCAAACCATCAACCCACCGAAGAGAAGTTTATGGCGAATTTATATTACAAGGAATGTCAGACCTCTCAGTATTTTCTGAGAGCAACTTTTGCCCGCTGCCTCCTGCACAAAGGAGAAGGGAGACCACTGCTGCTGCTCTGTTCCACTTTGATGTGGACCTGCTGCTGCGAGAAGATGAGAGAGATTCTCTACTCCACTTTAGAGAAAAGGGAATAAAGAGAGACTCCAAGCTGAATCTCACATGCTCGATAGGCTCTTCGCCTCAGGATGGCCTTCATGCTTCCTTTCACCGGCTTCCTGATGAGAGAGTGAGAGGCAGATGGACAACATCCGGAGGAGAGGGGGAGAAGAGATATTTCCAGGGTTTCCAATTAGTTTTAGAATTAGAATTCAAGCATATATACACGGCCGCTCAGTTTGGGATCACAGTGAAATGTTCTTGTTTTCAATGGAGTATCTTTCTTCCTTAACACAACAATGGACTGATGGGTCTCTAAAGAAAGTTGTCTCTTTCTGGTCATTTTGAGTCTGTCAGCAAGCCATCAACTGCTGATGCTTCAGATACTAAACTAACCTAGAATGTTGTTCCCCCTTTTATGTTCACTTATTAGTAGAATGTTTTTCAGCTGTGCATCACAATTGAGCAAGAGTGTCCTAACAACCAATCAGCCCAATAACATCCTTAACTTGGATTGGCGGCCGTACCAGGAGATTTAGACAGAGGACTGAGAATTGCTGATAATAGGACTATATGCAAAATAAGCCTTTATACAAAAATAGACTTTAATACAAACATTTTTATTCTTTAAAAATCATCTAATACACTTACATTAATTGTGAAATGGACAATATTGTTTATGAATTGCATGAAAATTGCATGAAATGAAATTCTAAAGTGTTCCTAAACTTTTGAGTGGTAGTGTATATATATATATATATATATATATATATATATATATATATATATATATATATATATATATATATATATATATATATATATATATATGGCTGAATGTTTCTGGTTGGTGATTATTCTCAACCTGAAAGTTGATGTGGGTTTCAAAAACTGAGCTGTTCTGTGCCTCATACACTCAACCATACTACTAGTAGTACTACCACTACCATGTCAGTGTCACTGCAAACAACCCACCTGAACATTATCTGGTTAGTAGTGGTTCTACTGATGGACAGAAAGTGGCTGATGAATTATGCCGCAGCAGGTTACAGTCTGTAAGATTAAATTGTGTGTAAGTGCCTCAAAACCCCAGGCCTATCTCATCCTAACGCTTATCATTTAGAAAGTATGTGGACCGCAGTACAGGCTGAGGTATTATATTAGCTTAGAGTAGTGTGTAATAAAAGTGTGGACCTGCAGGCAGATCCTGACCGTTTCACACTTTTTTGATATCAGCATTTTAATTTTGTGCCGGGCTACAAGAACAGAGCAGATCACTGACAGAAATTGAATTAGAGAGCACACTGAGTTAAAATAATACTTTGACTTTGCTTCATAAAACATCAATCACTGAAGTATGTTCACTGGAATGTTGCCCCCGCTCCCCTCAGTATTTTAGAGTGGAGAAATGAAGTGAAGTGAAATGAAATGAAGTCAAGTTTGAAACTTTGAAAGTAAGAGAGTCCCAATTTAACAGTATGGCTAAGAAATTGGAGCATTTGGTCAGCAGAGGGTCTTAGAAGGTCCATCTGGCCTGTGTTTTGTTTTTCTTGATTTTGGGATTTGGACACTGTATGGAATCCCCTGAAAATGTATCATATTAGATTATATGACGTGGGGACCATATATTTCTGAAAGTGTCCCTCATTGACAAATGCACTCTACTGAAAGATAACACAAGCTTCATAGTGGATACACTATGGAGAGATAGTTCTTCAAGGGTTTACTTCACAATTTCCATCAATCTGAAGATCAGATTCACCATGCAAAGAGAACCATTTAGTATGCAAATAGATCTACCCATGGTTCTAACGAGAACCTTTGCCTTTACTAAAGAACTCTTGTAACGTGTACTGATTTGGCTGTATGTGTAAGGAGCTGGCTTGGTAGTGATGGTCAGCGAGGTTTATTATGGTGATGGAGGATAGGAAAGGGAGCAGTGCTGGAAAGACTGAGGGGGTTTGGAGCAGTGGATGGTGGAAAGGGAGGAAGTGTGAGTCAGAGTTCACAGCACTGCTCTCTCGTCCTGCCTCTCTCATCCTGAGAGTCTCAACTACATTACTTCACCCGAATCACATTCACTTTAATCCACTTATGGAAATGCAGCGTCGCAATCAAAAACCGTGTCATTCCGTGACAGTGTTCCTCGTTTCTGCTGATGCTCTGCGTGATAGGAATTGGGGCGTAGAATTATTCCACATAAATGATTTTTTTTTCTCTCCACTTTGCACCACAACCGTGCTCCGGCAGCTCTCTGTGCTTCTGGTGAAATAAACATTTCTCTTTCATCGTAGTAAATTACATTCTGACACTGTACGACTGCAGAGGGATGATTAACATAATGCTATCAGGCCATTTTGAGAGTTCTCAAAGGCGAATCAGCAGTTTTTAAAAGAACAACTTCCACTCATTCATCTCAGCACAGAATGGAGCTGCAGTATAGACTACTTGGTCACGTTTAATTCCGTTTTTAATATTTTAGGGGAGTTCTTTGATCTTTGGCAGGCGTCTTTTAAAGGTGCCATAGAATTGAAAGAGAGTTCAGTACATGACATACATACTGTAGACCTCGAACACTGTCGTACCTCCTTTAGAAACAAACGCTCCAGACAGAACAATTCCAAAATCCTGAACTGTTACATAACTCTCATTCATCACTCATTCATATTTTCATTAATGTTTATAAGTTTACACACAACAACAGCAGCCAAACTGGCGGACCGTGTGGAGAAATCTACCAGGGCAGGCTGTGAAGGGGGTGTCAGCACTTTTCATTCCCTTCCCAAGGAAGAGAACTGTCAGCAGGCACGGTTCCTGTTCATCGTTAATTAGGATGAAGCCGGCTCCCTATAGCTTCTGAATGGAATGTTCCGTTCCATCTTAAATGCTGAAACTAGTACAAACACCAGAATGTATTTGTAGCACCATTTAAGGTGGGACAGACAATTCACAAAACAAGGAACTTTAACAGAATTCCAGATAGCTTTAATTCAGACCTGTTAGTTTGCTCTGCATATTTCCATCCAAACACTTGTGACAGTCCTGAGAAGCCATTTCACCTTTATCAACATCATAACCTTATAAGTAACCTTTAAGTAGCAGTAAAATTGTGTGATTTTATCCACTGCTTGATGAAGTTAGATCGTCTTAAACTGGAAGTTTTAGAGTGAGCTAGCTTTCTTTGTTGAGAAGTCAATTTTGAGCCGAATACAGACACAGTTCTTTAAAAATGCCAGCAAAGCATTTACTTTCTTAGGAAGTTAAGCTCTTCTCCATGGGCTCATCTATTCTGCATGTTTTTATAGCTATTTTATTCAGAGTGTTGTTTCATTCTCCTTCATTTGCTGGCTTAACATATTAGGTGTTAGAAATCAAAGCAGAGTCTGAGTCTCAGTGGTCTTCCACTGAGGTCACTTGCTTTATTACATAAACAACAAACTTTTAAAAGCCCTTCACATGCCCCCTACTGCCATTGGGTTGTTGCCTCCGGACTTTAGATGTTGGTCTATCTATCAAAGTGTATAATTTGTGCTTAAGGGGTATTAGGCTGATTAATAATCATTCACATTGAGACATGTATTTAAGTATTTTATTATTTATTTTATTTTTTATATATTTGTCTCTTATCGTCTTTAGTCGTCTCTGTGTTCGATGTTTGTGTTATGTCTCTGTCCAGTAATGAATTGCTCTTGGGGGCAAATTAAGTTTGTTCAAATTAAATTCACCAGCTTTAACTGAATTTGTTTTGTTGTCACAAACTGCTGGTAGCTATAGGTAGTGATGGTGAGAAAGTCTCATGTAACTGGTGTTAACAAAGCTTACTAATTAAGACCCAGCTTATTTATAGAGGTTTATTTAGTTTTCCTGTCTGTGTCTATTTGGACATGGTACTACTATATGATCATCCCGGTGTCTCACTGTAAACCAGCTTATCTGACTAGATCTCGTTCGATTATTCATGAGCTCTTCTCTTCTCGTTTCATTCTAGTCTGTAACGGGGTGTGTAGGGTACGTAGAAATCAGAGAACAATTTAAATGCTGAGTGCAGGCACTTTTAAAGAGGTAGGTTGGTGTTTATGAGAGTTCAGCTGCTGAGACTACAGATCCCTGTTTAAAGCAGAACTACGACCTCTTGTGGTGAGTATAAACCTCAACATTCAACAGGAGTGATCAGTCAGTCTCCTCCGCTCCACTAAATCCGCTGTGCAGCACCAGATGAGATGCATTGTTTTACATTCTCATGAATATATATTTTTTAATTTAAGGCCCTTCGTTCGTTCGTTCGAGACAGAGAGAGAGAGAGAGAGAGAGAGAAAGAGAGAGATGTCTTATTCGTTTAGGGTCGAATAAACAATCTGAGGAATGTGCAGAAGTGGAGTGACTCCCACAAATCGCAGCCCAGAAGCCAAAAAGCATGAAAAGCCGTCCGGATTTGTCTTCATACCCTCCCCCAGCCCTGTTTGAGATTTTAACTCTGTGCCATTAAGGACGTTCTGGTCCACATCTCTTAAACAAGCGCCCACCCTTCTTCGCCCTCACTGACCTCCACTCACTTCACTTTCACCGAGTAACGGTTTTAAAGCTACAGTTAGGGATTAGTGCAAATGCTTGTACGTCTCATTTGACGTTTATTTTTTACAAATGACTCAAAATGACATATTTTATACACGCTTTTACCGGACTCATCTGTTCCGGTCCATTAAATGGTAAGGCTTTCATTTACTTTCCAAAAATAAAATATATTTAAATCTTTGTAACTGTTTAATACTTTAACGCGCTTAATTTCGCTTTCTCTCTGACCACCTTAAACCCATTCGTTTCGATTCCACTTCCATTTTAACTCAACCTGTATTCCGGCCAGATCCCGCCTCCTGCGCTTCGATAGGCTGGGAGGATCACTTTTCCTGCATTACGATTGGCTAAACAGTTCATAATCACAAGCCGTCCACTTTTCGACCAATCAGAGCGCAGCAGGCGGGATTTGTAGGAAAACAGGTGGGGAAAAAGGCAATGTATGATATCCGTTTAAGACGCAGAAAGGACCTGCATTTTATTTATTTATTATTTTTTTATTAGCGTGTTATTTATTAACAACATGAATCAAGCGGCATATGAGAAAGCGCCACTTAATAAAATGTTGCTATTCTCATATGAATTTATATAGGTATAAAGCGTAACCTGTACGTACTGCAATTATTATCCACTTAATACAAACACAAAACACAACCAAACCAAACCAAAAATCTGGAGTCGAGTTGCGCGCGTTCACGACATTCCAGCATGAATCGCTCCGCGAGACCGCCCTGCCCTCAGCTACGTATGCGCGCTCCCGCGTGGGAGAGCGAGAGAGTGAGAGTGAGCGAGACTGAGCCGGAGCGCGCGCTCGCCGAGGGGTGAGCTCGATTAGAAGCTAGTTTAACGGTCGAAACCCGAGCAGGAGTCCGCACCGAGGGTCACCGCAGCTCCGTGTGGAAGAGAGAACGGCGGAGACGGAGCGGCGTGGACGGAGATACGACAGCTAACGGTGAGAAACTGTGAGGTGGAGCAGAAAGTTGGCGGTCTGCTCCAAGTTAGAGCGGTCAGGAATTCCTCTTCCCTCCGTCCTGAAGTTTCTCAGTGTTGTCAACACCGAGTAGGACTTCACTGTCCTATCTGGACAGGCTGTGTTGGTCGGCGAGCGTCTGTCTGTCTGTCTGTCTGTCTGTCTGTGTCTGTGTATGTGTGGAGCGGTATCTCGCTTTTCGACACAGTTTTATCAACACCAGCACAGCAACCGAGTTACCGTAAAACTCAGCCTCGCTATCGGTTTGCTGGGAAAGCCCAACTGCGTGATTTCTGAAGTTAGCTTCTTATTCGAGTTCCTCCGTTCCACCTTAAACGCTGCAGCAGTTACATTCTGGCGTACCTTTTAAGGTGGAACGGGGCAATTCGACTCAGAAGCTAACTTCAGCCACGTCTTTCTTCAGGTTTACGCTCAGTAACGGCTCCCCCAGTAGCCCTCGGCAAACTTCAGCCGTCGTGCTGTTGCGGGTAGCCTTGCTGAGAGAGTGAGCTACCTCTGAGATGTGGCGTAGGAAAGAGTTAACGCGAGTCTGTCCGCCATACGTGAGAAAGAGAGAAAGGGAGAGAGAGTCATGCAGAAAACGACTTTTAAAAAACTGTTAGTGCTGCTTCAGTCATTGCTCTTTCAAACGTGGCAGCTCTTCGTTGTCGCTGGGCTGTTGTTGTTGTTAAACGTGCCTAAACGCGCAGACTGTAAGTTAGTGATTTAAGGAAATATCTAAGTATTGCTGCTGTGTTTTCAGACAGGCCTACTTTTAACGGTGTTTGGTGAGCCTAATGCCAAATGATCAGTGCTTCATCATTCTGTCATTCTCCAGCCAACAGATAAGTCTCCAGTCGCCCATTCACACAGATTGAGTTTCAGGGGGAAAAAACAATGTGTTTCTGTAGCTGAATCAATGCAGTGCATCGTATTAGTCTCATTTTCTTTCAACTGTGCTGGCTTTCAATCAAATGAAATTCCTCTGTATGCTCATTTTCTGCAGTGGGAAAGTCTCCATCCACTCAGCGTTATAGTAGATGACATGGTGTCGTTCTGGATGTAATTGTCTCTGTTTTGATGAGAGCAGAGTGTCTGTCAGCTGCACAGAGGTGCTGATGACATACGGTTGTTGTTCGGTGGTTATGCCTGCTCCCTGCAGCTATTGTGCTTAAGAGAGAGAGAATATATTTAAGAAATTGCAGCCCCAACCTGGCCATCAGAGAAATTGCTGGAAAACTCTGAAGTAGCCCAACCGGCAGGCCAGCTGTGCAAAAACCATCGCCTTTGGCTGATCTCTACCTGCTGAGTCGTGATGTGATGTGATGTGTGAGTGGATGTGTTATGACAGGTCTGATTAATGGCTGGTAATGTTTACATCATTACCCTGCTACGTGGGACACAACTGCGTGCTCTTCCGCAACAGCAAGAAACAGGCGTCTTATGTAGGGCTGAGCAGTGTGTATCGTCTCAACATCACTGTCGCAATGTGTGCATGCACAATATAGCAGTTTATATTTTACATGACTGATCTAGATGAGAAGTCTGATATTGCATAACTTGCTTGGATTTGAGGGGTACTTGGATACAGGGAGAAGAGTAGTCACAGTGCTCACCTGCTTTAGTGTTTGGTGTGGTAAGACCAGCTGAATAGCAGTACACGGGAAGATTTGTATCTTCTAAAAAAGTATTTTTTTAACTTCAGACTGATACACTCCTCTACAACATCACTCTTTATAAAGTATTCTTCTTTTATGATAAATGACTCATTTCAAATGAAGCTATGAAGTCATCTGGTGGAAAGTCCAGCATTCTTTCACATCACGACATGCATCACATATATTTACCAAAAGCATGCAGCCCTAATCCTCAGGTTATGTCCTCGCTCAGGTCGATCATGCATCTTGCCCATAAATGCGCCTGGGGCTTTTGATTGTACGCCTCAGATCCGTCTTAGTGGCCCTTTCTGTACGATGAGGCTGAAAGTCCATGTTGCCCACCTGTCCTCCCACTTGTTATCTTTCTGCTGTCTGCCTCGTCCTCTTTTCTACGACCTTGTGTCTGTTTGTTTGGATGATCACGAAGGTTGAACTTATTCCGAGACATTAAACACTGTAATTGTTGGTGTAATTGCTACGTGCTTGTGCGATCCGAAGCGCTCTGCCGACGCAGACACATTGGTCGTGTTGCGGCGGATAGTGTGGTTCGGCCGGTCGTGATCCCGTAAGGGGATTGTTATGTGACACCAGGCCGTTTGAACTTTCCCTGCCCTTCCTGCACCCTCTGCCCCTCTCTCAAAACTCAGAGCCACAGAACAGGTGTGACCCAGGGGCCTGCAAGGGGGGGTGTGTGAGTGAGTATGTAGGAGAGAGAGCAAAAGCAAGCAAATGAGTGAGCCGGGCCTCAAGCGCCCACATAAGAACATAAATATGCACACACAAACTCCATACATCCTGATAGTGTACTCGTAGTGTATCTGCTACTCTTTGGGGGGATAAAAGCAGCACATGGATCAGATGAATGTTAATGAGCAGCAGCAATCAGTCTAAAGCATGTTAACGGCTCATTAAACGTTGCATGCATTAAATCTGTACACACACGGTTTTAGTTGCTCCTGTCAGAACTGTCAGAATTCATCAGGCACAAGTGTGCTACAGATATTATACTTTAATAATGTTGAATGTTTAATGAAGTGAAAATTGAAACATTCTCATTATTTTCTTACTTTGCTGCTATGCTGCTCACTGGCCAGTCCACGCAGGCCAGCTAACGAAACGTCTTTGTGATGTCATAAAAACTAAAAAATGAAAAGAAGTGATGAGCTCATTTTCCAAGGCATATGCTGTTGCAATTCGGTTTCTTTCCAGGGGGAAATGGATGCAGTTGTCAGAGATAGAAAGGCCTGAGGCTGAGAGGAGCTGATTAAGAACTGTGTTTCCTGTCCCAGTCAGCAGCAGAGGCACAGAGGATGTGGGACTCGGGCGTTTTAATATATTTTATGAGCCTATATGCCTATGTCTTTTTGAACCATTTCTTATCATCGTAACCCCCGCATTGAAGCCTGTCCAGTCTTGCTTGTAAAGAAAACTAGAGGCTAATATATAATATTGCATTAAATCAAGAAATGGTCACGATTCATGGTACTCGATATTTCACAACATTTAATTTTTCAGACATCAGATCAGTTGGAGCTGAGAAAAAAAAAAGTTGGTAGTGGTACACTTAAACATAAATACTACCAGAAACTAAGAACATTAATTTATATTCAGTATTTGGCATTATATCCAGTAAACAGAACTAGTTTTGCTCTCTTTTTAATGAAACATGCAGCTGGTCTTGACAGTGTCTGCATTATGTGGACAGTGTTATGACGTTATTTGTCACAATAACAATATATGTTGTCATTTTGTCCAGTCCTGCCTGCTACCATATTCTTTTGATCCACTAATTGTTAGACAGTGCTGGCAGTGTATCAACATGCTTGGAGGAGAAGCTTAAATATTCCCCTAAACCCTGAATCCGTTCTTCACTGTCAAAGGAAGAGGAATCTGAAACCCCTGCATTTCCTCTCAGCCACATGACACAGCTGGAATTTGATGCAAGGTCATAGGATACCTCCGCTAACTCCGTATGGATTTCAGAGGTCCTTCGGCGAAAGCAGGCATTGGGTTTTTGGTGGGAATCAAAAAGGCATTAATATAAAAAACTCTGCAATCTGTACTGTGGTTGTACCTCTGCTTAGCCGCTCGCTGTGCAGATGCCAGTTGAGGTATTGAGCTTGTAATTACTTTAGGTTGCCCATTGTTCAGACAGGGTTGTGAATGCAACATGCTGGCGACATGCATTTATGTGCTTTGTTGTCCATTAAGCAGTCTAGATAAATGTGTGACATCGCAGCAGTTCATTGATTTTACAAACACAACGTAGTGCTCGGCATGGTAATGCGATCCAAAAGAGCCGGATCTATTCCCAGAAACTGAAAAAAAGAGAATGCGGTAGAAGTGTTCATTTTCCTGCATCCTGCTTTCGTACAGTTGTATGCAAAGGCTGGAAGGTTAAATTACATGCTTTGTTGATTTTCTAAGTGGAAAAAGGTAACATGTCCTCTACAGAGAGAACACAAATAAATAATAGAGCATTTTTCCTCTAGTTCACTGCACAGTTTGTATTTGTTTGCTGAATTTAACATATTGGGGGACATAAAAGATCTTGTTTTACTTTTTTTGTCCAGCATGTGTAATTCAGCAAATAAACAGTTATTGTGCATTAAAACATGCTGAAGTGAGTAGATCTGTAGAGGATCTGTACTTACCATTTTTTTACTTACAAAAGTAGCAAAACAATAACTTGGGACACCCAAACCATGCAGCTGTATTTAGTCTAGAACACTATAACTTTGGTATGATTGTTCTACCACATGGTTGCGACAGTAATAAGAGATGATCACAGTAATCAGTACAAATTGTCACCCCTTTAACCGGACACTTTGATCAATACGAACTGATAAAAAAAACCCTGGATACTTGATCTTCCTCACATTACTGCTCATGCAGTTGTCAGAGAAATGATTCATTCTTAATAAAAGGATAATCATGCAGAGTGTGATTGTGTTGAGTAGCACATTCAGATGAGTGTAGTTCTTGTTTGATTAATGTAATTGGAACTTGAATCTCCTGGTGAGATTTCCTGGTACAGATTCTCTCTCCCGCTCTCTTCCTCCCCTTCACTCTCTCTGGCGCTGTGTAAAATTATAATCCTGAAATAATGGGAAATGAATGCCTGCCTGCCTCATTGTACTTTTTGGTGGTTCTGTTTGTGTGCGTGTGCGCAGTCGGTGAGTCACGATCTGTTGTAAAACGCGGGCTGTTCGTCATCAGAATGGCTTCTTCTGTGATTTTCATTCACTGATGAAACACCGTCAATGTAATGGCTCAGTATGTGTGCAGTGCTGTTAAGGACAGCAGTTTAAATTCTACCTCTCCTCTGAGCCTCAGTGAAGTTCATAAAAAGCACTTTTGGCCACATCACCGTCCCTAATTATTGTTTAAAAAAACTAGGCCATGTTGATTTGCAAATGATTTTATGTAAGAGTGCTAGAAAGTCTCTTTATCTGCTCCCTGGTGCGTTGGCCGTAGATCCTGCCAGAGTTATTGAACTTGTGCCTGTTTCCGTTTTCTTTTAGAGGTGTGTTCTTTCAGCTCACAGCAGCCACAGTTTCTACATTCCATTATTGCAGGGTGTGTGGAACTGCAGTGTATGGGGTGTAAGAAAATATCAAATAGCGGGATATTATGTTTAGTGATACTGTATCGATTCTAAAAAACAGAGTATCAATACACAGAATCCTGGCACACAGTGAATAATTATGTGTTGTCTTTAAACCTCTGACCACTAGATGGCCTTGCTGTAATCCTTTTTCAGCTCCACTCCAACATTAACAAGCAGCACAAGGGTGCAATGCTATTGTAAGCATTGGTAAACCTGGTCATATAGTGGTGTGTTAAAATAGTAGAGTTCGAACAATCGCAATATATAACTTTGCTTGCAATATATTAAATTGTGACTGCTGTATCACAATACATATTGTATCGCCAGGTTCTTGCCAATACACAGCCCTACTGCAGTGTGTGTTCACCTTTTTGATCTTTGTGATTTAACAGCCAGTGTAGAGTAGCAGGCAGGCACTGAAACTGACCCAGAGAGTGAGAGGAACTTTCTCAGACTCCTCACCTGTCCTCAGTGTGTAAATCTCCTCACCCTGACCTTTACTTTGCCTGCTTGTTTGTAGAGTCTCATTTATCTGGACGAAAGTGGCCAGAATGTTTTCCACACACAGACAGCATTGTCTACTAAGATGCAACCAAATTGTGATTTTGCACACTAGTGTTTCCAAAGGAATCAGTGTATTGGTTAGCCTTGACGATATTATTGTCGTTTTTAGCATTTATACACTGATGCACAATAATACAGCATAATACAATACATTGATTACTTTGGCTATGCATTTTACTATTTTGGCTATGCATTTTACTTGTGACGCACTGGAGTAATCCTGATTGTTTTCTTTGATTTCCCTCAGTGTTTCATGTGGTCCATGTCCACGTCAGGATAAATATGCTGTGCGGCTTAAGAATGTCAGAAATCCCACAAAGGCATTAGTGAAAATGACTACTGTGACACCAGAAACACAATAAGTGAAGGTTTCTACGTTAAAACATTCTGTGGCTGGCATATGTTGATCATTTTTGATCATATTTGGGGTTAAAAAGATTTTATTGGAAAAGCAGCCATTTCATATGTTTTTCGACTTAGCTGACCTGCCACTTTATGGGGTTAATTTTAATGATTTGTTGTTTGTGGGGGGGCATGTTGTTAGCTATTGTTTTATATAATTACATTTGATGTGGTTATGACAGTAGATATGTTTTTTTTGTATTTTTATGTCATTTTTTATGTTTTTTTTGATTTTCAATATTAATAGTTCTAGTATTATGACAACATTATTACACACTAATATATATGATTAATGTCAAATGGTGATGTCTATAAATGCTGACCTAGTTTTATACTGTTGTATAATACACTTATATAAGTCCACTTGAGTAGAGCGGTGGAGAGCAGCAATTTGTGCTTGCAAATTGACAGGTGTTCTATTTTGGCCTACCTTACAGTATTCACAGCGCTGTGAGAACCAGCATAAGAATAGGCACCACAGTCAGGAAAATCACTCACACTCACTCACTACGTGTTATGTAGATGGCGTGAGAAGCCCCGGCACACTGGAATACTCAAAGAAAGAGAAACATAGTCAGGGAAGCTGCTGTCGCGCTGTGGGAGCGTTTGGCCTCAGGTGTTTGGTATGTGATATGCATCTCCCACACCAGACCTTCACCCACTCGCAGAGTCAGGTTTAAGTATAGACCTAAGGCCATAGCGAGACATGCACACCTGCCAAATACCAATACCTGATGAATTTAAGTCCTCGTCTAAGTTGTCATTGGTTAGTTCCACAGTCAGACTCTTCTCCCTGCATTCAGAAGGCCAACCCACAATATATCCTTCAAGTTTCATTGTCTGATCATCATTACCATGGTGCTGGATTTAGAGAATACAGGAGAACATTTGATTTTAATTCATTAACATTGTTAAACAAAATACTACTTAAATATTTTTTTACTGCTCACAGATTTCCTGGCTACCAGGCTAGATGTTTCCACCCAGTTACAAGTCAGAAGGTTGTTGTGGGTAATTAAATGTATCATATTCTTTTATAAATTTAATTTGTAGACGATCAGGCAGATGTTTGTGTATTTGAGCTCATGATTGTTATCAAGAGTTTCTAACAATGATTCCTGTGGCTCCTTTAGCTTTGCACTTTTATTAGCTCCTGCATACAGTAAATTCAAATTGTCAGTCACAACAATTTATTAGTTCATAAGGTTCTTATTCTGATAAGCGGTGTCAGCAAATGTCACATTCGCCTCAGATCTCTCAAACTGTGCTTATGTGATTTTGAACAACGTGTGACATTAAATGTACAAAAATATGTTGCTTATGTAAAGCAACACTCACAGAAATCTTGAAACCTAAATTTTGAATGAAAAAGTCTCTTTAAGGTGTGTGTGCTGTGTCTGTATGAGCCACGTAAGTCTAGAATCTGATCACTGCAGCAGGTTGAGTCTCTTTCTCCCCCTTCTTCTGTGTTAGTCATTTTTTTCCCCCCTACATTCTTCCACTTTTAGTGTTCCCGGCAGGGATTACCATAGCAGCAGCAGAAAAATACAACAGTACTGTTCATCCAGACCCATCAGCGGACCTTCTGCATGTTACCTGGATGTTCACAGAAAAGGCCAGATTCAAAGCCGTCTTTTCTCCCTGAGGCTGCTGGTTCTGATGCCCTTCTGCTGCGTGCTGACTGTGGAGGCCAGGAGGCTGTCTTGCTTCAGGAACTCTGAGCTGTGGGAAATGCAGTTTTCATAAAGAGCTTTGAGGACATTGACACTGAAAAAGCAGAACAATACAGAGACATGCGTCACACTGTTGTTTAAAGATCGCTCGCACAGACTGTTATTAATGAAGCATAAATTAAAAGAAGATATCAGTTTTAAAGCTTGTTCAGAGAGTGAAACTACACAGAAGCTGGCTGTGTGTGTTTGCTGTCGTTTAGACGTGGTCTCAGACCCTCCCTGCCCTGAGCACTCCAGGCACAGAGACACAAACTAAATTTAGACACTCTTTAGGTCTCTCTCTCTCTCTCTCTCTCTCTCTCTCTCTCTCTCTCTCTCTCTCTCTCTCTCTCTCTGTGTGCCCTGCTTTCTCTCTTTCTTTGTGCCTTGCTCTCTCTCTCTCTCTCTCTCTCTCTCTCTCTCTCTCACACTCTCTCTCTTTCTCTTCCTTGCTCTTGCTGCCCCTCCTCTCTCTTTACCAGCTGATCATGCTCCCATGTACTGTATGTTACTACTCACTCACAGTAAGCACAGTCTCCGTGAAAACTGCTGAGAAATCTTTCTTCCACAGAGAATTCCAGTAGGTTTGATGGGTGCAGTCTTAATGTTTATGGACTGAAACTGAGGCACTGGAGCAACATTCATATTGCTGTTATTTAAGAATACAAAAATGCCCTGACCTCACAGAAGCAGTCGTATTAGGTAGTGGAGCAGTGAACTGAGCAGTACTGATAGTGTTGTTTATAGTAGTAGGCAGCAGGCTAATTAGTGCAGGAGAACTAGAGTCTTCAAAGAATCTCTCTCCCTCTCTCTCCCTGTTTATGATTCAGAGAATGTACTGGGCCTCATGTAGAATGATGAAGGTCACCATGGCCTAAATGTCCTAATCTTTTGCTGACTCTTGCGTAGGAGGTGCTACATCCAGTTAAATTCTCTTTATTTTAACTGTACATGCAAGTGATCGGTGTTCTTTGAAACTCTTGCATACATGGTGTCTGCATATGTGGTGAGTACTGGTACTTTTTTATAGAGTTGCTATGAATAATAAAACTATAAAATGTATTCCTTATAGATATATATGAAGATATATATGGAAGGATTAAGTAGTAATGATGTTAATGATATTGTCAGAAAGCGTATTGTGAGGTAATTTGTGGTAATGTATTACTATGAATATTATCATTTTGCCCACCCCTAGTTTGCGGTGATATTATAGTGACAGTATAGTTCATTTTAGACTGCCATAACCGGTTACAGTTTTAACGTACAGTTTTCATTTACTATAAAATTTTTCTTTTAGTGTGATACCATCTTTTTTGATATTGACATTGAAAACTAATTTTTTGGCTGATTTCTATTTCTTTAAAAGTTATGAAGCTTTGAAATGCAGATCAGACGGCAGGCAAACTGGGAATTGTTTTTCAAATCAGATCTGTTGAGATGACACTGTCAGTTGTAAGTGAATATATCGAATTTGCTTGTCCTGGACATCACCGAGCTACCTGCATGGGTGTGACTTTGCTACATTGGTGAGACACATTTGAAACAGGGATGCAGGAAAGATGGAGGTGTACTATCTGTCCCGTAAAACAATCACTCTGTCTGCCATCATCACTGTCTGTTGTAGTGCAAGTGACGCAAAACACACTTTGAAATCTGGTTTACGCAGCCGGAGCATCCAGACTGGGGTGAATCTGAAGATATCTGATTGTAATACCGTTTCAGCCTACCTCTCAAAGTTTTGTTTTGTTTTTTTTTTTGCTATCCAGACTCTCAAAAATCAGATCTGAATACAATATGGATTTGCCAGAAATTGGATTTGGGCTGCAGTCTGAACACAGCCATCAAGCTCAAACTACTTAAAAGCTTTTCTGCTCCACAGGAAGCAACTACACTGTTACATCAAAGTCTGAGCTTGTGCTATATCAGGAAAAATCAGATGAATTTCCTTTTTATCCTCTGATATCTAATCCAAAACTGACTCTGCATGCTCTGTATGTCATCTCCACTACTGGCAGTTGGTTGTTAGATTAAGCTGATGGACTAATGGAGTAAAGCCTCATACAGGTGATCATTGTTGTGCTCTGCTAAGCAGCAGGCTACGGGCAGGGGCGTCTGTTACAGTGTGTGTGGGCGTGTCTGCGTGTGGGGTTGCACGTGTGCGCGTGTATGTGTGTTGGTGTGACGTCCCTGTCTGAGAATGGTATATAATAAGCAAGTGCTGTGTAACGGGAGCGCATAGAATGCTTGTTTGTGAGTTGGAGTGTGCGAGTGTGTAGGTGGTTAACAGGTCATGTGCAGTTGTGGGCATGCAGCCACGGTTGGCACGGCAACAGTGGTGGGCTGCAGGGAGAAGTTGAGGTGAGGGTAGGGGAACATGACTCCATTTAGACAGGCTTTGGAGAGCGTGTGGTATATGTTATGCCAGGGTTGTGGTTTGCCACTCATACACAAACTCTAGCGTATTCCTTCGCCTCCCCCACTAAACAAATGCTTCAGCAAATGCTGAACAATGCCTCCAAGTGTTACAGTGTGTCCAGTGTCTTTAGAAATGGCATTCATGTGGGCAACAGCTGGGACACTGGAAGCAAATTTTGTGTAATTTAAGTACCGATTTTTTCCCCCCCGTCATTCTAATGTAGCTGGTAAAATAATACTGGTTCAGTAAATTTACACGTGCAGGGTAGACCCTTCATTTCTGTTATTTCCAGTTAAAACAGCCAGTAAGTAGATGAAAAACATGCGTTTAACAGAAAACTTGCATACAATCCTCATCAACTATATATAGAACTGTATATAATATTACATTTGTATTTAGTGTGACCACTTTTTTCATGCTTTTCATTAGACTTGCTTCCAGGTTTTTTTTTTCAAAGAAATCTGCAAGGATAATTTTCCACTCCTCTACTTTAGTTCATTCTTAATGGTTTGGATCCAAGTAATCCCAACATGTTCAGTGATGTTGAGGTCTGGGCTCCGAGCTGGTCAGTCCATTGCTTTGAGAACACCAGAAAATTAATCAATTATTTCTTTTTTCACAGTAACGCCTGATTTTCTCTTCTCTTAAAGATGTTTATCTGTTGAAGTTTTTATTGGGTGTTTTTGGCACTTACAGTTTTGGAAGTTTTTTTTCTTTTACTTTTTACCTTTACTTTCCTCTTTAAGCAAGGTCAAAGGGAAGACTTGAAAAAATGCTCAAATGTTATGAAACATAAATCTTGCAACATTACACAAGTCTCCTGTTATCATTTTTGAGACGGTTAAGTATAAAATACAATATAGTATGTACAATATACTATATATACAATAATAGTATATATACAGTAATGATACATAATATCATATTATATATAATATTGGGCATAGTGACAGTGTTTATTTAAGTCATTTGATGACATGCAGCCATGATCGCAGAGAGATAAATGCTTGTAACAGACTTTAGAGCACATTTACCAGAGCAGACAACATTTCGGAAACATGTTTTGGCCTCTCACCCCGTGTGGAGGGAAAATGCTGAGTCAGAAATCTGAAGGCCCCAACCGGAAGTAGCCAGAGGAGCTCTGTCCTGTGGCCTTCAGATGCCTCCTCAGGATCCTGGCACTGTGTGTGTGTGAGAAAGGGAGAGAGGCATAGAGGTCTTGGCACCCTTACAGTGCTCAGTAATGTGCTCTGACTCAGGTTTCCTTATTTGGCTGGACAGGTGGGGTTTGGCATTGATAAGCATGTACTGTTCAAAGGAGAGAGGGATGTGTGTGTGCGTGTGTGCGTGTGTGCGTGTGTGCGTGTGTGCGTGTGTCTTCTCACTGTGTAAGGTATGTTGTGTGCTGTTTTGTTGGCTTAGCTCCAGCCATGTGACACTGAAGCATTCCTGTACTCTCTAAAAAAGCTTCAAGCTGACCAGAGGCCAGTTCTTCAAAACACTGTCTTAACTGTTAGAGTACATGCTCGTTGTGAGCCCTGTACTGCTATTTACTGTTGGCTCTGAATGTGTACCCCCGGGAGGACCGCCCCAGGCAGAGCAGGAACGATCACTCAGCATTAAGGATGTAACGATACACTTCATACAACAGTTGAATGAAGCAAACTTAATCTTATTAATAATGTGTGCAATTATTATTAATAATTACACACATTATTAATAAGATTAGAGCAGGGATACTATATACTACATACTATATTAGGATTGTGGCATATGATAGCACGCTGGAGTGGGTTATTGATTAGAATGTCAATAGTCATAGTTTTGCATTGTTTAACATATTGTTACACCTCCACTAAATATTATTTAACGATTCAACCTTAAAGTAACAGCTTTATATTCATTTTGATGGTACACTGACACTTGACACTCCAGACCTGGAGACTTTCTGCGAACTGCGTTACGCTTCATGGCACCACGTCAAAGAGTGACAATGATGTTTTTTCCCTAATTTTTTCAGCTAGTTATGAGATGGAGCTTGTTTGATATTCCTGGCATGGACAGAGGCTGAGAAGAAACCAATAAGACACTGTAGGAAGAAGCGGAAAAGAGAATGACTAAGCAGGACAAGAGGAAATCTTAGCCAGTCGTCATTGGCAAGAGCTAACAGGCATAAATGGGTGCAGGACAGTCCCCGAAATAACAGGCAAACAATAAAAGTCCAGCTGTAGGCTGTACGCCCCTGCCAACATTTTTTGAGAGACTGTGAAATAAATCTCATGCCAGAAGTTTGCTCAGGTTTAGTCAATTTCACACCAAATCCTGTAATATTACTCCACCTGGTAGTTCGACATGATTCTTTCTCTTTCAGTGTCTTTGTCGGTGTTGTACCTAGTTCCAGCCCCTCTTCGTGTACATGGACGATACAGATTACACAGCAAAAATTAGCTCAAAGTTTGATGATGACATAAAAGTGAATTGCACTACGCAACTGTGGATGGACCCCAAGAGCATGAAATACCACGTCTCGTGTAATGCAGTCAAAAAACAGCAAATTACAACTTTCAATTAATATTTTCTACAAAAGCAAATTCAGATTTTCAGATTAAGTATGTGGGTCATAATTACTGAAGCACTCGATGGAGATCTCACAGTAATTACTTTCATCTTCACTTGTTGCTCAGAATTCATATTATGTTGCCTGACCTCAAGCACTAGCAGTGTTGTCTCAAGTTACGTGCGTCTGTGGAAATGTTTTTTTTTTACAGCATCAGCTGATTGTTCTAATTACACTGCATCAATTTCTCTGGAGTGTCAGTGTTCTGGGGGCTGACACGCTATTTATATTCTTTGTGAATTTTTATAGGTAATGATTCAGCTCTCCTTAAACCATCCAGTGCAGAGTGCATGGCTGTGAATGCTGCTCCCTGCATCAGCTCCTGTTAGCTCCTTACTCATCTAAGATCAATGCTAATGATTCCTCAGCGGTGCCATTCAGGGAGGTGGCGTTTATTGTCTGGCCTCTTTGGGGATATGCCTGCGTGTTCTGTGCTTGTGTGTGTGTGTGTGTGTGTGTGTGTGTGTGTGTGTGTGCGTGTGTGTGTGTGTGCGTGTGTGTGTGTGTGTGTGTGTGTGTGTGTGTGTGTGTGTGCGCGCGCGCATATGTGTGTGTCTCGACCTTAAGGGCTTGGAAGTCTACCAAAATGTAATTACTGCCAGGCATAAACACATTGACCATTTCCACGGGTGACTGCATTCACCGTGAAGAGGCTTCCTTTGGACCCTCTACACTCCTGCACATACTAGAAGCAGTTGGTGCTAATTATTCTACTTTTGCTACAGTTAGAGCCAAATATACCTTATTCTTATGAATCCTTTTGCTGTGTTTGTCATGTTCATGCTAATATAGGCACTGTATGATCATTAAAGGTATTTTCACGTGTCGTTTATTACAACAGTTCTAATCTTTGGAAAAGTTTGAGTTGTATGTAGAGTAGGACTGGGCAATAAGACAATATATATAGTTATCATGATGAATTATGTTACAATACTATATGCTTTTGTACAGTTTAGAGCGGCACCTCAGAAGCACGAGGAAAACGCATGGCCATTCTAGACTTGATGTATTAAAGGGTACCTTAAACGCATGTGATCTGTAAATGGTTCAAAAGTCTATGCAGTGACTGGTATTAATAGGCACAAATGACACGTAGCCTACACAACTCTACAAACCAGACAGTTTGTAGATTATATATTTTGGCAGAGAGCCGTCTGAGAAGCAGCTACAGGTATCTACACTGGACAATTAAGAAACAGTTAGCATTGCGACTTTTCAAGTGACTAATACTGAAAGAAACGTTACGTGGGTTAATAATCTTAAAATAATCTGCTAAGATAAGAAACACAAGTAAACAGGTGCTGTCTTGCTGATGTGTTGACGAAGCGCTACGGGATGTTTGCGCTTTAAGTGCTCGTGAATAGCAGTTGTACTGTTGTGATGCAGGTTTCCAATGTGTGCTACCTTTTTAAATAGTTTGAGTGTTCTTCAAATACAGACTACAACAGCATCATTTACTGTTGTGTAAAATAAAAACAATGAAACACTAAAAGGTACTTACATCAGAACTGCAAGCAGATTTTTGTGCACCGTAAGGCTGATTGAGCACCCTGCGTCCCTGATTCTAAGCACTATTCTTATGAACTGCAGAAAGCTATATGACTGCTAACGGGGCCCCCTTGTGAAACATTTATAGCCTATATATTATATATAGCTATATATATTATAGTTAAAGGTGAGTGAGTTCCATGTGGTTTGGTCTAAAAAACTAAGTAAGGATTCTTTAAAGCTTTTTCTGCCTTTTTTGCAGTTTGGCCTTAAACAGGAATAAGAATGTATATTTATATTTTCCATATGTGTCTGCAACTGAAATATATATATTAACTTCCTTTAAAAAAAACTCATGTTGCCTTTTATGTTTTACCATGCAGTCTGTGTATTTTATGCTTTTACACTAAAAATGAGGCTGTTCATCACAAGTGCTCTGGAAGAGGACTGCCTGTGGGTTTGTGCAGTCTAGTGAAGAGGCATCGAGGCCTCTTCAGCAGTGGTTTCACTGCGGTTTAAGGGAGACACTAGACATGCTTGCTTGCCATTGGAGTATTTTGGAACTGTTGAAGTATATTACTACAGGTTCAAACATGGTTCGGCAATCAGACCTACTATATGATGACCTTGAACGACTCAAGTCAAAAGTCAATATGAAGTAAGAAAGGTAAGTTGTGAACACTAAAAGCTCTGAAATCTTATCGATGATCAGAAAGAACGTAACTGCTTCACTCGCATTGTAAACACTGGGCTCATTTGCAGCGGGTTTTCTTTCAGGGCTGTAATCACAAACTTTATGTGAGTAATAAAAGCGCCGGCTACTAATATCTGACATACGGTTGGGCTCTCTGAAACTGAAACAAAGATAGAAGGACATAGAAGAGAGAAAGATGGAGGGGGAGGGGAGAAAGATATGCACTAAGCTTGCCAAAGCGCTCCTTTACTCATAGGGAGTATCGGTTGTAAATATAGTAAATGATGTTGTTTGCTCAGTGATGTCATTGCTGTGGCACTTTTTCCATTCTGCCGCTTATAGCAGGAAAACAATGACATCATGATGATTCTGAACAGGATGAGTGTCACATGTGAAGGAAACATCGCTAGCGCAGTTATTTGTCCCCCCCCCCGACGGACAGCTCATTTCCCTCTAATCGCCATGGAGACGGTGTGTCCTTGTGCTTTGAAAGCAGAATTAGTGAAGTGTTTAGGTTGGCCCCGGCTCAGCGGTCTGTCTGTCTCTGTTAAGGCCTGCTCATTTCTGCGGGTCACTAAGTGACCACTCTGGCATTGCTCTTATTTTCATCCCATTTTTTTTCTTTTGTGAACAAACTTCATTGAACTAAATAAAATAAACATTTTCCTGATGTGAAAGTTCAGTTGAGTTCATTTTACAGTGAAGCTGACTAGAATTGTTGGAAAGGTGGTGTAAGTTAGTGCACTAGGGATGCAACGATTTTGAATTTGTTATTTGACTTGAGCAGTGTCTTGATTCTATACGTGTTTAAATATGGCAAAATTAAAATGTGGCTAAAAATGTGTAAATTAAATTATTACCTCAATTAAATATATATTTATTTGTGTCTTTAACTATTTAGTGTTGTTTTGTGATACATGAGTCAATCTTGACTCAGTTCTGTTAGGCTCAGTTTAACATTTCATGTTTAAAACAGAAGTTGGTCTTTTTTAGTGTATGAAGTTTCAGCCCCAAGCTAAGAAGCTAATCACAATACAATCTGTTATATACAGTAACACAGTTTAATACAGTATGTTGTATTGTTACATAACTAAGTGATGCAGCAGGGTTACATCTGTGTTCTGCTTTAACATGATAGAAAAGTGCATGTAAAGCCCTTCTAATCGTTAAACTTTCCAAAGACTAGAAAGGTCACTGTGAACTTCTGCTGTGCTGAGAACTGATCTTGGCTGTGTGTGTTTAAGAATGCACTGGGCTTTTCATAGAACAGATTGTTCTACAAAGAGACAAAAAGAGAGTGTGTGAGATGTTTTAACTCTTGGATGGGGTGACAGTACAGCTTGCTCCGAAGGAATGGGTGTGTGTGTGTGTGTGTGTGTGTGTGTGTGTGTAGCTACAGCAGACAGAGGGGAACAGAGTGAGACGTGCTGCCAGACTCCCCTGAGTGTGTTCAGAATGAAAACCAGAAAGTCAAGTTTGCCAGATTTGCGCAGTCCAGTCATTAGTCATCTATCGACTATTATTCTGTAAATCGACTAATCGAACCATTATTACTGTCTGCTGTTTCCTCTCACTCACAGTCAGGGGGGAAACTAAGTGTCTATACTTTGTTTATTAAGTATTATGTCTTGAGGAGATTTGGACTTCATGGAAAATGAGTGTTAGTACTTTTACTCAGTTATATTTCCAAAAGAAAAGAAGCTTTCACTTCTTGTTGTCCTTTATTTCTTGAAAATCTGTTGCTGATCAGATGCACTGTCACGCATTTCATTGTCTTTTTTGTGTTGTTGTTGTTGTTGTTGAAACATCCAATATCAGTATGTGATGAAACTATTGACACCTGTTCCCTAATTCGATGCCACAGTAGTCGCTAGGCATGCGCTTCGTAAGGCGAATGCTTACTGAGGCATTAGCCAAGATTAGGACCCCTTAGTTTACGTTGAGAGGAGACAAATACGCTGCAATGTATTTGCCATTCATTAATCATTAGAACGTAATCAAAGCGTTTACAGTACATGCTACTTAGTTTACTGTTTCCCTGTAAGAACAAGAAAGTACTGCCTCTTAATTGCCTGATCTGACAGGTACTTCTTACTCTATGTACTTGAGTATTTAAATGATGCTTTAGTTTCTCTGTACGTTTGAGCCCACCTGATCACAGTTTGATCCGTGTGGCAGCAGTTGTATTCTTTTAAGAGACAATTAAAGAACAGAAGCTATATTGCCCCCTGTCTTCCTGTGGTGGACTGCAATGTATCAGAATGGTTGTGTGTATCATGTGAACATTACCTTTCCTCTATATTCTTCCATAATCAACATAATCAGCTGCCTTGGTTTATGAATAAACTAGCAAATGCATATTTGTCCGTTGTTAAGTACGTTATTGTTCCTACAAGGGAAATTTGGTATTTTCCTGACTGACTATTGCCAGCAGAGCAGCGCTGCCTGGCCAAGTGGGTGGGTTATGTACCTTTCCTAAGGGCACAACCAGATATACCTAGTCAGTCTTGGGATTTAAGCCCACAGCCTTCTAGTTATTGTATGATCTCTCCTGCCACCATCACGCCCACTCCAGCTAGTTTTTGCTGAATCATTTGTAAGCTTTTACCTGCCTGCAGAATACCACTTCCAGCGTATGAATCCAAGATGTTCCACAGTAGATATTGTAGGCCGATCTGAGAGCGAGTAGGCTGGGAGAAGGTTCAGGTGGGTTTGTGTTAATTGCCTGTGTAGGCTGTAAGTGCTAAATGTGTTTTCTCTGTAGCAGCAGATCAGAGTATCCTTACATAAGCCCCCCTCTGCCCCTCTCCCACCTGATCAGGAAAGTGTGAGCTTTGCACATCATGACTTGGGTCCTCTCCAGCCCACATGTTCTCTGCGTACGGGTTGGATAAAGCCATGCCGCGTGGGATACTGTGTTTTTCAGATCAGTGAAAGTTTGACTGATGAGCATATGGAGCCATTTAGACTTGGACTTTGGGAACGTCTCGGCCGTTAGTCACGGTGGAAGCCGTCCTGTCCGAGGGGAGAATGTGGCGGATGGGGAGAGAGAGCATGAGCGCCGTTTATTTCCTCTTTCTTCCTATCTATTGCGAGGCTAATCAGTCTGCAGTGAGAGAGATAGAGTTCCTCTCCCTTCCCGCTGAGTCTCAATGGGCTTCTGTCATGCCCATTAGAGGGGGGGTGTGGGTATGAGAGAAAGTGAGAGAGAGATGGATGAGCACCGGAGAGAACGTTGATGTAATTCAAATTCAGAAGAGGACAGCCCTAGAGATTTGAAGTGAAAGTGAAAGAGAGAAAGATAGAGGGAATGGGGAGAGACTCCTTGACACTGCGATGTGTGTTTGGCCCAGTGTATTTGTGCAGTGTGTACACAGCTTCTGAAGCTTATAGAAAATCCAGTGCAGGCCACGGCTTGCTTCACATTCTGCTCCTGTACTACTTACTCCACCTTAACAAACCTTCATCCCTCAACCACTACTAACGCCATCTTTCAAAAAAATCAAGCTGACCAATTATAAGCGCCGCTGTCGTAGTAGCAGTTAAAGAAAACGTGCATCAACGTGATGGCACAGCACTAAAGCCTAAACAACAAAGCAACACACTGACATTAAACATGTGGGGGTTAAAGAAAATATATGGTGGGCCATCGCTAAAAAGCTGGGAATCACTGTTACTGCTTGAGAAGTCTGCTTTTTCAATTTTCCTTCTGCAGTTCTCCAATTTTATGTATTTATTTATTTTTTTTTTTACACAAAGCACATCAGAAGGTTGCATTATGTTAAAACAGAAACATGTTTAACTGTGTTAAATTTGGCTGTTTTTAGTGTCAGATGATGCTGCATCATGCCTCAAAGCCATTTCAGAGAACAAAGTGAGGAAAGCAGTGACATCTTTAGGCATCATCTTTCAGAGAGAAGACTCCACTTCCTAGCATCACTGCAGCTGCCTGACATGCGTGTACGTTTCTATTCACTAGACCAACCTCTTCAAACTCTCAAACACAAATGGATCTGTCCAGAACCATCCACTGCCCTGTTCCCCTCAAACTCTCCTACAGAAACAGTTTGTCCAACCAAGAATACAGAACTAGCAGAGAACAGCAGTTAATGGAGCCCACTATATATGTTGGACCATAAAACTGTGGTCCCTCAGGAGAAGACAAAAGAGAAACAGTAAGCCAGTCTGCAGCAAAACACATACTCAAGTCTTGAAGACCACCTTATGAATGATCTGGGCAGCTTTACAGAGCTAAGACAAAAGGTGTTGCACCGATATCAGATGAGCACTTTTTCTTATAGCTAAAACATATGTGTCAGTAACACTCGGATATTGTTACCTAAGAGTTACAACCACACACACTTGGTCTCATTGCACTTCTTGTAAACACTACATGACTGAGTGAACAGGTATTTGTGCTGTTTACGCTACGTGACTGGTTGTGCTGTAATTGCGAGTCTTTCAGTTGTTGTGGCTTTCACACTACAGGCAATCTAGGCAATCCCATTGGCTGTAGCTAGACGCTGCTGTTGACTTACAGTCGGCGACTGACCTAGATATTAAACATGCTAGACGTTTGCCGGGCATCTGCAATCAGTTGCCGACCACTCAGCGACGGCTTGGCGAGCGTCTTTCAGCAGTTTACGCTGCACGACCGAGAGAGCGCCGAGTGATTTTCCTCAGAGCAGAGGTTTTTGTCTGCAATATGCAAAAAACAGTCGGCGACTGGAAAGTCAAGCCAACATCGTGTTGTGTTAACTAGGCACAGTTGCTCGTTACCTCTTGCACAGTCTTTTAGCGATGTGTGATAAAGACTTTTATTACTGGACATTCTTCAGCAGTACAAGTTGGCATATTGCCTGAGTGAATATGTTTATTGTTTATTTTAGCCTTTCAGCAAAAGTAGCAACTCTAACCATGCAGTAGGTGAGGGGGCCTGACCATACACTGCCATGCCATACACTGCTGATATAGCTACGTCTATAGCAAAAATAGTGTAAAACTCAGGGAGATGTTATGAATTTTACGCTGAATGTTTATTTAGAGGGCTAGAAAATGTATAAAGACTGACAGCATGACTGGTCCCCTTTAAAGTTAAATGACTCTTAAATATCTGTATAGGGCCTGCATCTCACTCATGTTTCTAACATATTGGTTCCATAGTTTGAAATTATGATACATAAATAATATTCTTTAAATACTGGCTTTAATCAATTAATACAGGTTTATCAATGACGCGCTTAGAAAAGCACACTGTGACATAATGTATCATATTAACAATGATACATTATGTCACAGTGTGCTTTTCTAAGCGCGTCATTGATAAACCTGTATTAATTGATTAAAGCCAGTATTTAAAGAATATTATTTATAGTACATTGGATAAGTGCAGGTTTCATTAAAAACAGATTAATTAGGGAACAAGTGGTGTGCCTGTCTAAGGTTTGTCCCTGTTTGGGGGAGATCAGAAGTTTAAATCCTGAAAGTCAGAGAGGGAAGTCAATGAGAGCTAAATTGTTTTTTTTTTTTAACAGAATGTAGTGTTAAACATTGTCTGGAACGCTGAAATCCACAGATCCATGTCATTTCAAGTGTTGACTTTAAAATTATTCTGCTGCTTAATTGTGGTGTCTGTCTACATTATTTATAGAATATATTTTTCACTAGTCCTATTTACTAGTCCTGCACAGTGTGGATAAAGACCTTTACCGTATGGTCAGACTCTTTAAGTAATGTGTTACATTATTTAATAGAGATAGGGAGAAAAATCAGTGCAACAGATTTTTGCAGTATTAGGTGCAGGAGTGTTGTGTTGACACATGGTTGCCAGTAAATCACGAATGAAGCTGTTGGTAAAACCAGTTGCTTTGATGCGTGACTGTCAAGTGCAGTGGCTTCCTATGTGTATACCACAGCGTTAAGTTTTTGTTTGGGGATGTAATTTGCGGTTGAGAAAAGGAAATAAATCCCAATACATGTTATCGCATTGCTCAGTATATCACAAAATTATGATAACAGTGTATCATGACTTAAAGATCATTTTGTCAGATTGATTAACAAATAATGTTTTGTGCCCTTTAGGTACTGTATCATTTATAAGAGTTTTTAAGTGATTAATGTAGAACAGCTAGTGTTTAGAACAAGATAGTAGTCCCACAGTTTAAGGAGGCAAACTCCCACCTACTCACATCTTTCTAGCAGAGCTCATCCTCTCTAGCAGCTGGCCACAGCGCAGCACCAGGGAGGCTCCAATGCATGAGGAGCATTCTTTAAAAGGACATACGAGAGAGAGCAGAGAGTAAACAGTCTCTAAACACTTAGAGCTGAGAAACCAAGACCTTATATAGCATTATTTCTCTCTCTCTCTCCCTCTCTCCCTCTCTCTCTCTCTCTCCCTCTCTCTCTCTCTCTCTCTCTCTCTCTCTCTCTCTCTCTCTCTCTCTCTCTCTCTCTCTCTCTCTCTCTCTCTCTCTCTCATTGCATGTGTATGTAGGGGTGTGAGCCGTGCCATGTGGAGTGAGCGGAAGACGCTCGGCTCAGATTGAGGTCACAGCAGCGGTTAACCTCAGCACCTTCAGCACCATGACTCATCAGTTTTAATGGAAATATGACTCATGAGATGTGAGACTGGAAGGGAACAAGCTGTATGTCCAGCACCGGCCTGCTCTGCTTCAGGGCACAGTTACGCGGGGAGGTGTTTTAGGTGCATGATGAAGCTATTAGGATTTATTCGTGCCGGACTCTCTTTCTAGCCCAGGTTTGAAGAATGTGAGGCTGTACTGTATCCGAGCCGCGCAGGCTCTTCTTTCGGCCAATGTGTTTCTGTCTCCAGTCCATGTGAGGACCCAGACAAGAATCTGGCACAAATGCTAGTGTCCCTCTCTTCTCTCTATCAGCAGCTCCTTACACCTCTTTCTCACTCTGCCTCTTTCCAGCAGCGAGGAGCAGTGTGTCCAAGGCTTTCCTCACCCAGTATCTGGTGCTCTGTGCTGTCCTTCATCGCTGATCCAGCCCCAGGTGAGTGTGTGTTCTGTTCAGATGAATTGTGAAGTGAGAGTCCTCTGTTTCTGCTGGCTGTTCCTTCAATTTCAGGCTACTGGCTATCAGGGCTGCACAATATATATTTGCCTTTGTGAGATGCTATCACAGCAAGGCTGCGGCATAAATGTGGTTTCTCACCAAGCAAGCCTGCAATCTACAACTGATTTCACACCAATTTTGGTCTTGGCCAGTTTCCGTCCTCTAGTTAGATCCTAGTATCACACGATGGGTGGCATGTACCTCCTCCAAGAAGAGCGGAGATAGTTTTCACGTCTTTTTATATTCGGACCACTTGAAACAATCAGAGGAGAACATTAACTGGCAGTTGTAATGTCAAGTAAGTTTTCACCAAAGAGGTGTACCTTTTTCATTAGGTCCAGTTGGTTTCAGGCTGTAATGACTAGGGCTGTGTATTGGCAAGAACCTGGCCATACAATCGCCATACAGCGGTTACTATTCGATATATTGCGATAGACTGGATTTTTCAAATCCTACTATTAAAATACACCACTGTATGAACAGGTTTGTCAATGTTTACAATAGCATTGCACCCTTGTGCTGCTTGTTAATGTTGGAGTGGAGCTGAATATGGATTACAACACTGCCATCTATTGGTCAGAGGTTTAAACACCACACACAGTGATTCACTGTCTGCCAGGAATCTGTGCATCTATACTGTGTTTTTGAGAATCAGTACAGTATCATGAAGCATAATATCCCAGTATTCGATATTTTGATGTTTTCTTACATCCCTAGTAATGACTAAAGTGCATCATTAGACATGTGAGTGTGTGTTTATTGGTAAAAAAAAACTTTTTTAAGAAATGCAAGCACCCTCATACTCTCATGTTTACCTTCATGAAAACAGGAGCATAGAAAATAGAAACGTTTGGGCATCTTCTCGTGTCACAGTCAAAGCAGTAATGATAAACATTACTTGATCCACTTTGTCATTTTGAATGTAGCCCTTAATGCTTGGCAAGAAAGATATTAAATTTGTCAACAATCTGACTGAGGTAAGATTATGTGAGCAGGTGCTGCTAGTGTGAACTGTCACACAAATGAGTGCCCACAAGCAATGAATGGTACCAGAGTTCACTTGGAAGCACCCTCACCTGAAGAAAACGTAGATCTGCACCAAACAAAGTAGGTGGGAAAGCATGCTAACAGGCGGCCATGTTGTCTAGCGATGATGGATGGTAGAGGGATGGTGAGGTCTTGGTCTGTGGCATTGCTGGGGATCAATCTTGCAATCTCTCAACACTTGGGAAGAATCTGGCAGTCTTCCAGTAAAGAGGTGGTTGCTTACACAGCTGTGCTAATCTAGCTCCTAAAATTTGAATTGTATAAAAAAGAAGAATAAACAATCTACTCTGTCATGTACAGTTATATGCAGAAGTTTGGGCTCCCCTGGACTTTCTGACAGCTTTGGAATGTGATGTATAGTGTGCTCTGACAAATCATGCAGTTGTTTATTGTGTGCTGTGTGTTTTCCAGCCTGGCTCGGATGAGCAAGATAAGTGTTGTGTGGCAGTTAGCATAAATCAAGGACTTCATCATTCAGATAGCTTTGGTCAAAACAATGGAGCAAAAACTACAAAAAATGTCCCCGGAGAGTTTCATTAGTGTGTTTTTAATACAGAGTGAGGGATTACTCAGCCCGAGGTGTGCAGCAGTGATCACAGTAATTCGTCTGTATCAGACAGCTCTGTGCATGTGTACGAGGGCAGGACATCCTCAGAGAGGTTCAGGTTTGTCTGTGGGAGGCTGAGAAAATGATGTGGGAAATTAGGCTGAACTCCGGAAACACAGCCAAACACAAACAAACAACGTACATTCAGGAATGCAGAGCAGCCTTGGGTGTGGAAGTGCCTAGAGCTGCTCGGGATACGAGAGCTTAGGTCCATCTCCCACGGTGGGACAGCTGCGGACACAGAGAGACGGGAAACAGACCTGCTCTGTAGTTTAGTCAAAGCTTTTGCTCGCTTGACCATCTGCTGAGAATACTTCTTTATGAATCATTGTTCTTTTTGGAAATGGATGGCTTAATGGCAGCATGTGTTTTAAGGCTGCTTGATTTAAAAGAAAGTAATCAAAGTTAAACTGGTATGTGGTATGATGGTAATTCTCATATGTACAAAAGGAAAACTTAACTATTTAATTTTACATTTTGTTGGCCTATAAAAATGACAAGATATATGATGAACAGTGAGCATATGTTGGTAAATACACCCCCCCCAACCTACCCCCACCCCAACAAAACAAGAGCATCTGCAAAAAGAGCGGAAGAACATTTTAGAGAAATCTTTGATGATAGTCAATGGAAATATATTTGTTCAACATCAGGAGCGTTTCTGGAGCTCTGTTATTATGGATGTTTAAAACAGGGCAGCTTGTAAGGGCAGCTAGTGTTTTTCACATGAAACAATGATAATGAAACAATGATAATGAAACAATGATAATGAAACAATGATAATGAAACAATGAATATATGAAGTTCCAGTTTTTTAAACTCATTTGCTCCCTAAACTCATTCTTATGTATTTTTGCCACATGTTGTTTTTTTGTTTTTGCCGTAGTGGTTTAAGACTTCCTACAATGAAGTCATTCAGTTTTTATATTGCGTTGAAAGGCTATGAATGTTTTCCATTTGTGTTATTTTGGCCTTTTACAAATACTCTTTGCTAGACAATATTAAATAATTGAGAATTTGATTTTTTGAGGAGTTACTGATGCAATCGATAGTCACTGCTCTAATGTAATTATGTTTGTCCTGATTGTTGGGCTTTGTTGAAGAAGTTCAAAGCCAGACTCATTTTTATTGGTCTCTACTGTTATGCATGGATACCTTACACCCCCCCCATCTCTCTCTCTTTTCTATCTCTTTCTCTCTCTTTCTCTCCCTCTCTCTTCCTCTTTCTCTCTCCCTCTCTCCCTCGCCTTTCCCACCACTTGCTGTGTCCAGACGCCTACATTATCTGGAAGAGTTTAGGGGAGAGTTTTACTTTGTGACATAATTGGGCTGGATGCTGATTTGATGATAAGTGAGGTCATTATGGTGAAATTGCTCAGCAAACTCAGGAATGCAGTGCAGACATTTATTTTCTTAAAAGCCACATCCTGCTAACATTCACAGACATATCCCACCCCACACAAGACCATGAGACAGAATTACACATACACATATGGCCCACACATGACTGGCAGATTGATTCATTAGTCATCCAAACCCATAGAGAGAAAGAGAGAGAGTGAGGATTCCCATCCATTTCACTGTGATTTGATTCAGCAATTACACATCCTTACACGCACGCACACACACACACACGCGCACACACACGCACACACACGCACACACGTACACACACACAGCATTTTATGATGTTATTGTTCTTTACATTTTTCCCACTACTGGAAATGCACTAAATAAGAATCTCTACTGCCCAGTAGCTTGATCTTGTGCACCTTTTGTAGTCACCAGATGTGTGTTCTTGTATTATTAGGCCTTGAGGGCTCAGGTGCACTTGTAAAGGTCCTCAGGGCACATGAAGAGCACCTCTGTAGTCTAATGGTGAACAGCGCACATCTCCTTCTGTGTGGTATCCGGCCCACGGTGCATGAATTATACAGCATGGCAGTGAATGTGAATGAGCTGTGTTGTTGGTGTATTTGTATTCTGAACTTGACTGAGTTGTTAAGTCCTGCTGGTCTGTGAGTGACCCTGAGAACCGCACCTGCTCCCTTAAACAGAGCAAGGACATTGTCTAGCAATCCATGATTCAGAATTTTTTTAAAAAATCATCTCTATTCCCAGCAGGGACGCAGAGCAGTCTAGCTATTTCAAGGCTGCTGTGCTGAAGTAAAGGGCTGCGACAGACAGTGAGGTGCTAAACTGTACCACCGCTGGACTAGTGTGGGGTTAGCTAATGTGTCTTTGCTCCAAGGCACAGCAACAGATGCGATAAAATGAAGGGCAGAGAGGAGAAACTGCTTTGCTCTCACACATCAAGCTCTAACTGAATATTTAGACCAAGGTGAAGATTCTCTGCTAAAATCCTTTCAAGTCTTGCACTCTGCTAAAAATCATTTCAAGTCTGATACTGAGGAATATTTGACTTCATGCTGACTCTAAAACACTCAACCCTAGTCCTGGAGCCGCACTGCTCTGCACCTGTTAGAGTTTGTCCTGCTTCCAGCACCCCTGATCCAACTACTCTGCTCAGTAACTAGCCCTTATTGAATTGAATTGGGTGTATTGAAGCAAGGAAAACACAAACATGTGCTGAACAGTGGACTAAGATTGAGAAACGTTGCTCTGAAAGCAGTTGTGCAACAGTATGTCTTGTTCTTGATTATGCATACCTGACTGGTGGTGAATTTGTACACAGTGCAAAATGTCCCCATACATTTTGTGGTAAAAAGCTGTTTTGCAGTCTGGCCATCACACATTGTAAACTTGTTCTACACAACGTTTGTTAGGGAAAAAATCTTTTGTGAGGCACTAATGCCAAGAATCAGTGTTTCAGCTCGTCCCAAAGGTGTTTAGTGTGGTTGAAGTCCAGGCTGTGTGAAGGCCCCTGGAGTTCCTTCATATCACAGTGGTCAAACAATTTCTCTATGGAGCTCCCTCTGTGTAGTTGGTCTCAGTAATGCCAGAACAGGAAAGGGTTTTCCTCAGAATGTTACCACAAAGTTAGGAAGCTGTCTAAACTGCCTTTGTAAGCTGTAGCATTAACATTACCATCCAAACACTGGTAACCAGCCCTAGACCATTATCCCTCTTTCACCAAACCTTACTGTTGAGACTTGGCACTATGCATTCTGATGAGCGTTCTCCTGATTCGTCCATCAGACCGCCAGACGGTGAAGTGTGATTCATCACTCCAGAGAATGCATTTCCACTTCTCCTCTGTCATAATTATTATTTTTCTTCTTCAATAAACTGTACTCTGTAAGCATCCTGGCCAGTCAGATAAAACCAAAGTATTCTTATAGTCCAAGTTGAGAAAAATAAAGTGCACACTTAATCTGTTGTAATTGAATATCACCATCACTTATGCGTTATTTATTTTTGAATAGATAAAAATAAGCTACATGTTTAACAGCAAACTGCACAGAAGCTCACATCTTAATATGCACTGTGTTAACTTGTTTCCTTTGTTACAGCTTGTTACATTCTTTTCAGGAGACTTATTTTCTGTTGTTCAAAAAAAAAAAAATCTGCAGGGATGTCTTTCCTCGCCTCTAAAGCTTAGTCTCTGAAGTTCTTATGATCCAAAACATCCCAAATAAATTCAGTGATGTTGAGGTCTTAAAACACAAACATAGGAGACGATTTTCTTCTTTCTCCTAAAGATTTAAGGTTTAAGCATTGCGTATATAGTAGTGTTGGTGTTCTACCAGGCTTTGGAATCGTCAGATGTGTGGTGCATGTGTTGGAGTATGAAGACTAGACATGGAGGGGACTTGGCCTATGCTCTGATGTGCATTGGAGAGGAATCTGTTGCTGCTGTGGGAGTAAGCGTGGGGCCACTATGAAACAGTGTTGAGTTACCGCCGAGCGTCTGCTCTCCGAGACAGGGATAAAGAGTGGGATTGGGCTGGGAATGTGAGCAGTGCATGCTGAAGTTTGATCTGATGGCTAAATTGATGTGTAGGGGGGAAAGCATTTAAAATATGAGTGAGCAATATGACCTCATGTTATTGTTGTTGTGATAAATTATGTCACAGCTTTCTGAGTCTGTCATGGTTTTGGGCCAGTGTCTCAAGAACACTGAACTGCATGTCATATACTAATTATAGGGAGCCTTTAAAGAACAACATCCTGTGTATAGTAACTGCATAAACTGTGCAGTAACAAGTAGCTTATAAGAGATACGGGACATATTGTGATACGGCGGTCATGATTCAATTTATCGGGATATTGCAAGCAAATTGATATATTGCGATTTTTAAATACTACTATTAAAACACACCACTATATGAACAGGTTGGCCAATGCTTACAAAAGCACTGCGCCCTTGTGCTGCTTGTTAATGTTGGAGTGAAGCTGAAAATGGATTACAACACTAGTGGTCAGAGATTTAAACACAACTCACACTGATTCACTGTCTGCCAGGAATCATAATATCCCGATATTCGATATTTTAATATATACTTTCTAAAATGATTCTGTTAAAATGTTACTACTCCAGATTTCAAAATGTTAAAGGAAGTATACTAAAAAGAATTAATGTTAAATGTACAGAGTGGCAGATGCTACAGGTACAACACTTTTTTTTTTTTTTTTTACATTACCTGCATGTATGGTTTATGTTTGTCATTACAGCAGAGTAGTTAAGTCACTGAACCCTGAGGTGGCCTGTGCATTGTTTTAAGAACACTTAAAGGTGCAGGCATGTGGAGATGTGCGACTGAGTTACTAATACGAGACCTTTCCGCCTTATTGTTGACGATGATGAGGCCACATGGAATGTAAGCGCTAGCAGAGAAGATCCCAGAACGCATTGTATGCTGTAAACAGGTTACTGTGGGATGGAGCCACTTAAGACTTGTTCTGGGAGTGTGTGAGTGTGTGCATGCACACAAGTTACTGAGATATTAAGCGACTGACTGGCAGCCAAAAGATCTGTCTGCCTCGCTCTCTCTCTCAGTAATGTATGATTGATGCTGTGCGTATAGCAGATGATGCTTTAGAGCGGCCTGCCTTTAGGCCGTTTATCATTCTGCCTAGGAGCCCTCGGCCCGCTCTGTGTCTGAGCTACTCATCAGATGCAGGCCTGCTGATGAGAGCAGACAAGCTAATCACTTTGTGTGTGTGTGTGTGTGTGTGTGTGTGTGTGTGTGTGTGTGTGTGTGTGTGTGTGTGTGTGTGTGTGTGAGAGAGAGAGAGAGAGAGAGAAAGAGAGAGATTGTCTGAAGAGAGTCAGGTTTCTTGAGTGATTTGTCCCAGAATAAATTGCATGTGATTTTCTGTATGAGGCTCTGAGTGAGGTCTTTAGCGAGCGGCGAGAGAAAGTGAGTTAGTAAGAGTAGTATGTAGAGGAATGTGTATGTTTGTGGGCGGTTGTGTCTCCGAGTCTGTTCATGCATGTGGCCGTGTGTGTTATAGCTCAGCAGTAACAGCAGCATTAGACTCTGAGCTATCATAATATTTACTGAGTGCAGCTACTCTTACCAGCTCACTGAGCACGCCCTGACCACCGGCTGCCTGGAGGCCTATGTGTTCAGTGTAATCCTTTACCTTTTGTAAATCTAAAGCCCCTCTGCTCTTCCATACTTTACTGAAATTTCAGCCAATGGAAAATCTGTGCTGAAAAATTACTAAAAAAAGATTTTAGTGTTTAGTTTTTTTTCTTATATGAAAGAGTAAAAAAATAAAAGATTATTCTTTAAAAGTAGGGCTCCAGTATGGTCTGGGAAGGGCCTGTGGCAATTTAGTGTGTCAGCTTTTGTGAGGCAAATACTCAGAATTCACTGTTTTATTTTCATTTGAGAAATGTTTGTCCAAGCTGAGAGTCTCTATTCTGGGTGCCTTGATGCCTTAAATAGATTTTTTTAAGCCGTCAACTAGCCTGTTTTTATGTGCTGCCCCAACACACATTCCAGCTGTGTGTTTGTAACATTCATATATAATTTGAGGGGGGGGGCATGTTACTTGGAAATCTTGGTTTTCCAGTAAAATTAGTATTTCCTGGAGCTGAACAGTCTGCAGAAGCTCCATATAAGTGAGACATTTGAAGGCGTTGAACATCATAAATCATGTTAAATCCAGACATTAAAATTAAATGTCAAACTTGCACATGTATGTAGTAGGGGTGTGAGATATATATTGTCTCTGATAATATCTGAATTGCCATGTTAACAATGCGTGAGCTGATGTTATCGAGTACGCTACTGACCGGGAAAACAACAACAATCAGAGCGCCTCGACTGCACCTTCACTCCTTCATGCTTTAGTACAGGCTTCTGCGCATGCGCATTGAGAGCTCCCATACTGTGTGCTAGCATAGGCTAAAGCTAGCACCACCTAAAGCTGAAACTGAGTGAACACACTGAACCAGGGGAAGAAAGTCAGACACTGCCAGCCTCGCAGTCTACCGCCTTAGATTTAACTTTTAGGTGAGGATCATCTTCACTCACGTGGAGCTGTTTGGATCTGAAAAGACTGACGTTGCTCAGAAGATGGCAGTTTGCAGACTTTGTAAGACAGCAGTTGTTAAAGATCGCTCGACACCTAACCTGTTCCATCATCTCCCAACAAACCACTGCACAGAGTATGAGGAGTATCAGGAGCTTTGGGAGTGCATTGTCTAAGAAAAGCCTTAATCAGCTAAGGTGTCTGGCAAAACTCACACTCAGCAAACTTTAGTGGGGTCATTCACTAAAAGATTGGCTCCAGCCCCCTCCAAAAAAATTGTTTATTATAGTTATTGACCAAATAACAATAAAATATTGAGATATAATTTTTTGTCAATATCGCACAACCTTAGTGTGTAATAATGTACAGCAATGCAAATTCTTATTTTAAGCTTTACAGCTTATTTTTTATTTATTTTTATGGTCTAGTCTCAGTCTTGTATCACCTCTGCTGCACTAGTATCCTGTACCACTCACTGCCACATACAGCTGACCCTGCTGCCACCTCATACTGCTGCTGCCACCGCAGCCACATTTCTGCCCCAAGGATTTGACCAGTGTAGCCTCTCAGGCCTGTTGTTGCAGCTGTGCTTGGTGATGCAGTGAACCAGAGAGACAGAGATCAAACGAGCTGCTGCCTCTTGGAGCCTAACGCACGTACACGCGCGCACACACACACCAGCAGCTCAAGCCTGGCTGCCTGGATCTCCAGAGATTTCTGACACCTGCTGATCAGAGCGTGAAGACGACATCCAAAGAGCCGCACCCCCCCTACGGTGCAGCTTACTGCGGAATCTGAGGAAGCAGCTTCTGTTCTACTGCTTTCCATACCTGTTTCTGTCTTTAGGGGCTTGGGCTGGAAAAATGGGATGTTTTTATTTCTCCTGCTCCCTCTCTCCTTCTCTCTATCTCTCTTCTTCAGTGGTCTCAGTTTTTTCACAGAGCCCTCCACGCACACACCCCTTTTTCCTGTTAGAGCCCGTTTCCTAGCAACGGCCCCGGTGTCTGTACCGAAGAGATCCCCTGCGAAATGAAAAAGTGCAGCTTCTCTCGAGGGCAGATCTGATCAGTGTGGGTGAGGGAGAGAGACAGAGAGGGTGCTGAGCTGGGGGATTGGTTGCAATGTGTTAGAAAGATTGGGCTGCTGATGGCTCCAACCTCGAGTGACGTTTACACACGCACACACACACACACACGTGTCCAGTTGTGCTTTCAGTGATCAACATGACAAGAAAGAGAGAGAAAAACAGAGGGAAACTCATTCTGCAGTGGAATTATTGAAGAGCTCTTGTGTTTGTTCCATTTCACTTTGGAAATTACGTTGGAGTCGTTGAAAGTATGCCGAGTGAAATGGTTGGCCGACTTTCTAAAACATTTCTAGGAGTTCTCATTTTCTCATTGCAGAACTTTAACTAATAAATTCCTGCCCTGTTTACAATATATTCACTGATGAAAGATGTGGCTCAGCCTTGGCTACCAGAGTGTGAGTGTGAGCTTGTTGGCACACTAAGGCACTTATTTGTCCCAGTTACTCAGAGCATAAGTCATTTTCTAGCACTGCTCTGTTTAGATCTGTACAGTGGAATTACTGCTCATTTACTCTCCCTTTTCTACATAGTATAAATATGAAACTAGCAGTGCATCCATATGGAAGTTGTGGGCTAATGCTGTGCATGTACGTATCTGCTGGTGTGAACACTGATACATTAAGCTTTATGAAATGTTGAACATTAGAGAGGACTATATTATGTCAGTGTACAGTAAAAGACGGTGTTTGATAAAGCTGTCTGATATCACGCTGATTATATGAGAAGCGATGATGTACTATTAAAATAAATTTTAAAAAAGTTAAGTTGAGTTTGCGTTAAAGCTGTCTTCTGTGAATGTGTTTTGTAATTGGCCATTAGCTACTCGTCTCCCGTGTGGGAGTGCAGAGTTCAGCACCACTAATGGTCCGCGCTGGTAATACGGTGCCGTCTCTCTGGTGCTAAATGTGAGAGGTAATCTGATCTGTTCTGCTCTTACGGTGTGCTTGTTGCCGAAACTCATAATGCAATAAAATATGATTTATCCTGCAGCTCTTATCACCAGTTAATGCACTTCTGACTTTCTTTTTCTGCCATCAAAACACTCTGTATTGGTGTGCTGGCAGTATGTTCAGTGTGACCTTACTATACAGCTCCCTGTCAATATCACTACTACTTTCAGTGTTATAACTGCTGACTTTAACATTATTAACTTACCTGTGATGGAGTGTTTGCCACAGGTGTATATGTATTGACTGACTGGGTCCCACAATTTACTATTTTTATTCTCTCTTCGGATGGCCTGAAGCCACAGATCTCTTGGTTTGCTGTTCTTCACTTGTTTGAAAGTAAAGAAAAACAAAAAAAAATATGTATTTAGTGTATAAAATGCCACTTAGATTTGTTTTCACTCAAATGAGCACTTGGTCATTCGGAGGGCAGGGAATTGTTCTCATTAATATAGAGCTGTGGCTGACGGCACATGCATTGCACAAAAACTTCATCATACAGAGGGACACTTTTCTAAATGTGGCTTATTATACCAGACTAGCTGGATACCAATGAGGGAGATCGGCAGGTTTTTGTGCCGGCTGAGTAACATAACACAGCCTAATGAGCTAAAACTGCAGCTAACAGAAGAAGCACTAGATGCTGATGGAAGTTCTTCATTATCATCATTCTGCAGGTGTTTTTCCTCTTCAGTGGCCAATGTTTGTGGACTGAGTCATGTATTTTTACTGTTTGTGTACCTACTTGATATCAGTCTAGCCTATGTAGAGATAAGAACATCTTAACATCTTAGTCATGTCCTTCAGGGCTGTGTATTGGCAAGAACCTGGTGATACAATACGTATCATGATACAGCGATCACAATTAAATATATTACGATATATCACAATACTGCTGGCAAAGTTATATATATATATATATATATAAAATTATATTTTTTCAAATACTACTGTTATAACACACCACTATATGAACAGGTTTGCCAATGTTTACAATATCATTGCGTCCTTGTGCTGCTTGTTAATGTTGGAGTGGAGCTGAAAATGGATTACAGCATTCATCTAGTGGTCAGAGATTTAAACACAACACACAATGATTCACTGTCTGCCAGGAGTCTGTGTATCAATACAGTTTCACTAAACATTATGTCCTAATATTCAATATTTTGATATTTTCTTACACCCCTAATGTCCTCAGGAATGCACCCATTATCAGGCACTAGTTTTAAAGTGCAACATAATAACAGTCTCTGAAATAATAATACTCACATCTAGCATTTCACAGTTAAAACATAGAGAAGTCCACTATATTTTGTCTGTCTTTCTGTGCTGAATTGCAGTAAGTACTAGAATAGTGATGTCAGTGTTTGAATACCTCAAACAGTTAAGCAAATACCTGCGCCCAAATATCTGCTGCTATTATTGTGCATCCCTAGATGAAACCCCAGAAGTCGCATTTTGAGCCTTTTAAAGCTTTAAAATGGCTTTAAATAATGCAACAGTGCGACAGCTGGACTAGTGACTTAACTACCGAAGTCTCCGTTGCCTTCTGCAGCCCGATTTACATTCATAAATCTCCCACCTTGAGAGGGAGAGGCAGGGAGGGAGAGAGAGAAACAGAATAGGCTGAAGAATACTGAAGAAGGGGTATTATGAGAAAGATGAGGCAGGTTATGTAACTCTCACGTGTGGAAGCCACCGCTCACTGTGCAGGAATGCCTGTGTGTGTATACATGGGCTGCTCTCATTGTCATTCAGACCCAGAGGAAAGCAGCTTTGATCTCTAATTCACTGAAGAAATCAATTAAGTCCACAGTGAAAAATTTGCAAAACTCGTTGGTTCCCTGGGCATGAAGCACAGCGTAGAAGTCTAGTTCCAAGTTTTAACAAGTTGGTAATTGTGCTGCTCAGCTATTTAATAGTCGTTCTCCTTTGTGCTGATGCTGCTAGTTGCTCCACTGTTGCGACCTACTGCTCAGCCAATGGATGGGACGATTTGTCGACATGTCCTTGTTTCTTGAGAAGCGACTGTTGCACGGTTGGACAAGCTGTTCAGGATGTTGTTAAAAAAAAATGTTTTAATTCTCATTCAGTCTGATGAGAAATTAAGTGATGTTTGGTTTTAGTGTTTTACCGTTCCAGTTTAAAATCTACGTTATCCAGTTAAACTATGTCGTAGCTCATTGAAACCGGGTTAGTTTAAATCTAATGCAAATATCAGCGTGTTTAAATAATAAAAACTAGCCCTGAAAGCAGTTTAGTGTTTCAGCAACAGTTGCTACAAAAGAATGCATTTGTAGGCGGAGAAGAGCACAGATTAGTCAATGCACTTAAAGTCCACTGTTACCACAAGCTACAGTTATTATGATGATTATGTATGATTTAAAGACTCAAGAATGATTCAGTGCTGTTGCTGTATGCTCTCTCTCTCTTTCTCTCTTTCAGGTTACCTCGGAGATCATTGTGAAAACCTTTCATAAGAATGAGTTATGCAGCTCCTTAATTTCATCTTGTTTATGTTCTCTGAGTGGTTTCAAACTCTTTGTGTTTGGTTAATTATATGATGGAGAGATGCATTAAAATGAAAAATTAGTTTATTTGACACTTCCATTACAATAAGTAGCGAGCGCTCGGGCACATTTGCTTTGAATCTGGCGAGTGGCTCAGTGGTTTGTCTTAATTTTCTGGAGAGAGACGGGATGTACAATTTCTAAAGATTGCTCGAGTTGCTGGAATGTCTGTTGGTTGTAGAATGTGATTGATTTTACCTGTAGCTTTTGCAAAGAGCAAGCTCTGTTATTTCTGGAGAGTGCCTTGTTCTGTAGAATGTAGCAGCGTGGTATAGCGTGCTGCTGTTGTCGTAAGACTGGCATTCCATAGCGACCTATCTCTTGGGACTAAATGCCCAAATTTAATTAAAAAATATACATAATTTGCATATAACACATAAGATTGTTCAGAAGAAATGTTAATATAAAGTCTGTTTTATATAACACATTGCTCTTGCTACATGTTGACCTGCATTTCACATTTTCCTGTGGTTCTTGTTAACAATAAATAATGAATGAAGATCTAGTTGTATAGATCAGAACAGAGCAAAAGCTAGCGTACACCACTGTTCATATAAATGTCTAATTGTAAATAAGCAACATTCTTCCATTCCTAACGTGTGTTTTCTTGACAATGATTAAGTCATGTCAGTTCAATTGACTTAATGTAACCAGATCACATGTACTCTTCATGTTCTTCATATTTTGACAGGCTGTTTCATTAAATTCTGCTTCAGTTTTACCAAAACAAAATCTAATATAAAGTGTAATGTAAAATATATTTCATATATAAAATATAAAACACATACTGTACATCTGTTTTCAGTAGAGATGGACCGATCAGCGTTTTTGAGGCCGATTCCGATTGCTGATCACCTTTCAGCACGATCGGTCAGTAGGCCATACTGATCGAGGGCGGAGTATATGGAACGGCTGGGCTACATGTAGTTTTTTTAGCGCACGCAAGTCATGACACAGGGTTGAAACTGGTTCATTACCATTTTTAACGAGCTCATGTGAAACAGCATAATATTTGTAACAAAATTAACAGTAAATAAACAAAGTAAATCAAAGAAATATCCCCAATACTGCAATCATTCAATTTAGACCCTTCATTTAAAACTAAAAAACTAATTAAATCTTGAATTGATGCTGCTGTTCTTATGTACCGCTCAGATCTGGTCTGCACTGGGTTATCTCCTCTGGGTAGTTAGTTTTGTGCTAGCTCTGCTGTTTGCTGGTACTCAGTGTATTCAGCTGCATGCTGTATCAGATTAGTAGAGTTAAATGTCTTTGTTTTGGTTCCTCAACTTTAAAAACGTCCTGGAGTCTGTCACGTAATGTAAAACACTGCCAGACGGACATTCTTACTTTCAGCACAATTTATTTTTTTCTGCTATGTTGCTGCTTTAGTCAGTCTGTCGAAAATGAAAGGGTATGTATTTCCACCTAGCGGTTCAGATGGGAATGATTCCTGGATGAAACGCTAGCTGGAAATACAGAAATTAGGCTTGTTTGTTTAACACCATTGATTGGCTCTCAAGATCGGCTCTAAATTGGAGAAATATCATCCGATCACATATTTTGATAAAAAATCAGCCGATACCGTTACATAGCCGATCGACCCTTCCATCTCTAGTTTCAGTCTTTAAGCCCTGTGTGTTCTGATTTGTCACTTTACTCACTCTGTGCTGATTTGTCAGCCGCAGAGCAGCATCTTGATACAAGTTCCCAGCATCGCTGTGAGTATTCATTGTTCTGCTGTATCAGTTTGAGCCAGAGTCTGACCCTGAAAGTCAGATCCACCTTTGCAGGCTAGACTGGAGCAGGATGGTTCATTTGGTATGTGATGAAGTCACCTTGTTAAATTCCAACTAATTCCAACAAGGCGTTTCAGGCAGCGGTGAAAAAAGTGGTTTCTGTGAAAGAGAGTTTCTCCCTCCGGCACGTGCTTCGGGCTTTAGAACATTACAGACCACATAACGCTAAAATTGGAAAAGCGTTATAGGTCCCTGTTAACGAAGTCCCTTTGTTCTATTGTTAATGAGGTTGTTTCGAATGTGGAGCCATGACTACAGTGAAAGCTTGCTACTGTAATAACACTGATAGGCCGTGTGATTGTTCGCACCAAATGAATTGGAAGCAAAAATGAAAAGCCCGAATCCACATACCTTAAATCAAGCAGAGCAGCTTTTATAAGCCGAGGCAGAGTGTGAGACGTTTTAGCCCTGATGAGCGCTTTGCCTGTGTACCAGACGAAGATTAACCTTGTTCATAATTGTGGGAAGAGGTGAGGTTATGAGGCAGCTTCTGGTGACGCAGGGTTGGGCTGAATTTCAGGGAAATTAGGAAAGATAAAAGAGGTTTAGAGAGGGTGTGTTTGTTTGAGGCTGCTATAACAACTAGGTTGGTGGTTTCAATCGGAGTTTATATTAGCTTCTTACCAGCTTCATCAACATGCGCGATCACTCACACGCGCACCCGCGCTGTCGACCTCCTGTAGCTGTGTGCTAAGGAGTGTTGCGCTTCACACGCTGGTGAAGACTGCTTGTCTGTTCCACAATTTCCACCGTATCTACAGCTCTCTGGCTTTGCTCATTAAAGTCTTCCATGGGCCGCGTATGTGTGTGCGCACGCACGTCCTGCGATGTACCGCAGGGAGTGCAGCAAGCAGATGGCGTATCCTCAGTAATGTAGGAAAGATGAGTTTATCCAAATGTTATTAGGAGAGACAATAGCGTGACCACTCTCTTGGAGGAGAGAGCTTCAGCCTCTCAGGCTTGTGTGCAATTAGTGTTCTGAAATACAGCCAGATACAAATGGCCGTCGCCACCACAGACTGCTTTAACAAGCTTTAATGGGGGCCGTCCCAAGAGCTTCATTACCAGTATGTCCAGGGTAGAGTACCAGTGTAAACTCTTGAGTTTGCACTAGACACTGACCCAGTGAATTTTGTGAGTAGGACTGTAAAAACGGGTTTATTGTGTATACATTTTCATGTTTAGCAGGCGCGCTTCAGAAGCAGTCAGGTGTTGTTTGATTTGGAGTCTGTTCCACTCCTCAGTGTGGCAGTCAAACCTCGGAGTGTTCAGTCACTCCTGGTACTGTGTTCTGTTATTGGGCTCACTGAAGGTCATTGCACGCAGCTCTGTTTTAAAAGCTTTAACAGCGTTTTTTAATATTGTCTCTGTTTTAAAATACCAATTACTCCTGGCAAACTATAAACTTGTAATGTCTGTCTCTCATGGAAATTAGTGTTCTGCAGTGTTTCCATGAATACTGGAATCTTTTCATAATGCAATAAAAAAATGCTTTTCTGAGCAAACCGTGTATATCGCCACAACACTGACCAGCTGGATGTTTTTTAAGCGTAACTGGTCTTTTTTAACAGGATTTAATACAACACAGTATGTATTATTTAAAATTTTAAATAAAAAAAAAATAAATATAGTGATTTTTAAAATGTAGCAATACTGTTTTTTTTTTGTTGTTTTTGTTGTTGTTGTTGTTTTTTTGTTTGTTTTTTTTTAAAGTTTTTCCACTGGCCTGAAATCGTCTTATTCATTGGCTGAGCAGTAGATTGCAACAGTTACAGAAGTTCTGATACAAAAGTTAATTTATGATGGAAATGTCACATGTTTCTGGTCAGTTTAGTGGGTTTACTGAATGGATAGTTAGGTTCATATGCCACCTGTGACTTGGTGGTCCAGGTTTATATCCATCCAAAACTTTGACAGGCAAACATAGCCTTCCATTTGCCTTTGCATTTTATTTCAGTATTTTATGTTAATTAGATATGTTGATTTAAAACTGTTCATATTTTATGGGGATCAGATTAACAGTTTAACTAGCCTGCTATCTCTGTCTGTCAGCTTTATGGAGGTTATACATCTGACTGAGGATGCACTCAGTCAGCACTATAAACAAATAAATGAATGTATATTTGGTTATTTATCTTTGTTTAAACATTGTTTTCCATTTAATGTGTATCTTATATTTAATACTTAATTTATTAAGCATTTCAGAACTGGAGGGGGGAGTTTCTTCTGGAATTCAGATGGGATCTAAAGGGTTAATAAAAGAAGCTACATCTGTGTAACAAGTAACAACATTACTCAAGTATTTGAGTTATTCACACTAGCCCTAATAAACAACCGTGCATTCTTTCTTCTTCTGAACTCTACATGTTAAAGCTGTATTTTAGTAACCCAGTCGCTGCAGCAGGCTACGCAGAAATTCAAGATTCTAAAAGATTCCAAACGGGCGGAGAAGAGTTGCTGTTTTGTAATTAGTGGATATTTGTGAACATCTGTTCACAAGGGAAACAAGTGCGAATCAATTCTCTACATTAAGTGGCTGAAAGGAAACATGTGTATTAGTGTTTCTGTAGTAAAGGGTGCTTTTCATAGAATGCCCGCTGAAGCTGTAGGCAAGCAGGTCCAGCTCTGCTGGAACATGTAAGTCCTTGAGCACAGCCTCGGTGCTAAAAGCCAGCATTTACAGAGACGGAGTAATGAGTCAATAGCTGCATCAGTGAGCGGAGTGAGGAGTGTTTTGTTCTTCCTGTGTAAAACCATTAAGCAGACTAGATTAACTTCCTAATGGATGTATTTGGTACAGTATACATTACTGTGTTAATGCTCTTCCTCTCGTCCTCCAGATCATCCTGCGGTGCTGAAGGGGAACACTCCTTACACGACTGGAAGAGGTACGCTTTCTTGGGTTCAGATTACATAGAGTCTCAAAAAGGTTCCACTTGAGCATAAACTCGCTGGTCATAGAGCAGGAAACGCCATTCCCCAATCATCAAACTCAGTCAATTTTATTAAAACAGAGGACCACCTCAAAACACTTCACAACTGTAGCTCATTTTGACCTCTAGCCAGTGCGTGACACAGCTTTAAGCAGTCAAACAAATCATATCATATTCCTTTTATGAATCTGAATAGCCCCTGTGAAAGTTCTGAATGCTTAATTGTAATTTAAATAGGTCCCCTTTTGCTTAGGGGCAGTGATGGGCTGTTTGATGTTTGCCTGCTGTGATGCTCTTCTGAAGAATCTGCAGAAATGGTCGGCGGGTCGTGTATAAGAGGTTATCTGATGTTTCCATCCTGTTTTTGGATGTGCATCAGTTGAAAAATTGGTAGTCGTTCGCCAAATTGTTACTTAGCAACTGGTGCTCAGCCGAATGGTGTAGTTGTGGTGGGAAAATGCTGTTATCACACATAACAGGACAGGCAGAGCACTTCTGGACCAGATCAGATTGTACCGTTGGAGCTAATTAAGCCACAGTGTGTCACAGTAATGCAGCTGGATTATAATGGTTAACACGCTTGTGTCACTGCTTGTATCTCTGCTGTGGTGAATGTGAAGAAGCTTTATAAGATTTACTGCCTTTTGCAGCTACTGTCGTCTACACTGAATGAACTTTATAGCAGTGATTCTCAATCCGTGTAACAGAATATTGCTGACGTGCATTTTCTTTTCTCCCAGTACGCCTAACGCACCGATTGTACACCTAATGCAACTGATAAACTGCTTAACAAGCCCGTCCTGAGGTGAACTTAGTGTGTTAGAACTGAGAGACCATTATAGTATGCCGGGCAGTGGTACTGCAGGAGTAATGTTGAGAGCCTTTGATCTTGCAATGGGTATAAATAATATATTAAGAAATATCATGGTAAGGGTTTAAAATAGCAAGGAAAGTAGAATTGTGACCTGATGATTAATTACGGTGTAATATAAAGGTCTGTATTATAATCAGTAATATAATATAACATAAGTATATAAAATAATATACGGTTTTTTGTTTGTTACTGTGCTTGTTTAACCATCTTCATACCTTTTCTTGGTGCAGCCCAGTATTACTTGTAGTTATTGTTTAATTCCTGACTTATCGAGTGCTGCTTATGGCATTTAATGTGTCCCTGTGGTCAAGAGCTGCTTTCCTTTAACCAGTTCATGACATCTGAAACAGACTTTTACTGCCTGAATATGTTTTACAAGCAGAAACACACGGGTTGCCCAGATAAATGGTTTTAAACAGTAGCGTCTAAGCCCAGAACATGTCTATTCTATGTGTGTTGTGCAGTAAACGGGGTGTGTGGGTGAGGAGGTGTATCACCCCCATGGTGCTCTGATTCTCAGTGGACCTGATAATCAATTACATCTGCATTTGCAATAAGCCTCGCTGTTGAGAGAGAGAGAGAGAAAGAGAGGGAGAGAGAGAGGGAGGTTGAGAGAGATGATGATATTAAATCAGCTGTTCTGTAGTGGTGGATGAGTGAGCTTTCAGCGTTCAGTAATCTCGTCTAAAATGACTCATTGTGATGAGAATCAGGATCGAGCCCCTGCATGGAGACCCTCCGTGGGTTGTGTGTGTGAGGGGAGGGAGAGAGAGAGGCAGAGAGACAAGGGTGGCCCAGTCTTATATATCTCATCTCAATGGCTTCAGTGTGAGCATTTCTCATCATTACAGCCCTTATCATCTTCTGCATGCCCCCAACAGACCTCCCAAAAACACATACACTCTCTCTCTCTCTCTCTCTCTCTCTCTCTCTCTCTCTCTCTCTTTCTCTCTCTCTTTCTCTCTCTCTCTGTTCTGCGAGAATCAATAGGGAGAGAATGCTAATGAATATCAGTGGAATGCAGGTGCTGTCAAAGGCTTCGCTGCTACACAAAGACCAGCATACATGATAGATAAACACACACACATACACAGATGTAGGCTTTGAACTCAGCAGAGTGGAGGGTGTCTCATTATACACAGCTTTAGAGTGCCTTCTCTCTTAAGTGTGCTCCTCCTGCTACAACACACATACACACACACGCGCACACACACACACACACACATACACTGTAATTATCGTCTCTCCAGAGAGGCTGCAGTAGTACGGTTGAATATTGGAGAGAAGCAGAGCAGCTTCCTGTCTAATGGGCTGAACACTTCTGCTCACTCTCTCTCTCTCTGTGTGAGTGTGTATGCGCGTGTGTCGCTTGTCATCTGTTCTACACTCAGAATAGATGACAAGATCCTGGAGGAAAGTGCTGAGAGCAGAGAGAGGATACAGGCTCTGGTGACAGGCAGGCTTTGGCTCCTTTGAATTGCCAGTGTTTACTGTTTTCCTCATTGGCACATGATAAAGGCCTTGTGGAGATCAGTCAGAGGAATTAGTGAAAAAATAAAATTCTTTTAAAACCATGTGTGGTTTATTACTCAGAGCTGCTGATACTGGTAGGGTCGGTGCCAGGAAGAGCATTGTTAAGGGGATCTTGAACAAACAGTTTTTATCTATTGCAAAGAATACTCTTACACAGAAGCTGTACAGCAGTACATGTAAACTTTACTGAGCCTTTTCTCTGATCTTAAAGACCAATTATGCTCATTTTCAGTGTTCTTGTATTTAGGGGTGTCTACTAGAATACATGTACCTGCTTCAGTTTTCCTAAAACACAAGATTTGTCTCTGGGTTCACGCTGTGTTTGAGCTCCTGTGTTTCTCGTACCCCGCCTCCTAATGAGCTGTAATAGGTCAGCGCATGCACTCCCCTACCAAGGGCGTAGAATTAGCATGGGCGGAAGTGACGTGTCCCCACCGGTATCCAGCGATTATTGAATTGTCCCCACCAACAATTTGATCCCCTACAAAAAAAAACCTGATCTGTCAATGTCTCATTAACCTAGAGGTGCAGAAAGGGTTAAATCACGCTCTCTACTGGAGTTCTACCTCGCAGTAATACATATGATTGACTCTGATTGGCTGTGCCATTCCCTGCTGTCACATGAGACTCTGTAGCTACGTTTGGTTGTTAGCAGCACCAAAACTGGAAGGAAAGCTTTCCAGTCATATGCAAGACTTCTTTAAGACTCAAGTGCAGCGTGGGTGACGCATAGGTGTGAAAAGCGAGTGAGGTTGAAAGCAAAAAAGAAGAAGGTGGAAATAGGGAGCTATATTTTAAAGAAAATGTGGAAGGCACTTAAAGTCTAGTTCACTAATTAAATGAGTCCATCATAATAACGTTAATGGCAATGCTAGGCTTTGGTGCACGGGGTGGGGTATATTCATATGCCCTCACCAATGTCAAGAGCAAATCTACACCCTTGGCCTCTACTGTAGTGATATAATATAATACTGGACAACAGAGCAAACGGTTCTCTGCAGCATCAATATCTGCATCATATTCTGTATTTTTCAAATACAAGTGCATATTTTTTTATACTCCCCGATGCAAAAGCAACGTGCCTCAAAAATGTAATCATTTAAATCTAGCTGATTAAAATTGACATGCACTACCTAGCGATGCTAAATTGGCTACCATAAGTAGCGCTGCAGTGGAGAAGAGTGGGTTTGTTCTATATCAGAAAAGCTGTTTTGTTCAAAACAGCACACTGAGCACAGAGTACTGAACAAACACTGAGAAACAGCTCCTGTGCACAGAAACATACATGGTAGGACAGCACAGCCAGATCTCTGTATTTCTATAGTTCGTGTAGAGAACAAGGAAAAAAAAAATTTAGGTTTGAGTTATTTCAGACGATGACCCTGGATATGTGTGGGAAGTGGTTGCTAAAGGAAGATAAAGAGGAACTGTGTTTTTAGCGTAGAGCTAAGTGATACTGTGATTTCTCCTCACTGTTTTTGCTGTACTGAGTTACTGAGTTTATCAGGGACGTCCCTTACGCTACAGAGCTGCTACTGTACTGTCTTTTGCGTTTTGCTGGTGCCGTCTCTCCACCTATATTGGGGAAGTGGTTGCGATTGTGTTCATGTGAGTTTATAAACGAGTTGAAATTACAGTCTGTGTTCCTGACTGAAGGGAATCTGCGGAGGCGCAATGTTTAAAGTGATCATCAGTAACACTTTTCTGTCAGCAGACTCTTCTTCACTCCCTCAGTCGTTTGATCATTAGTGCAGCAGTGTACATGCGGCTTATGTGTCATGGTATCAGCTGAAATCATTATGTTGGTATCTGTTTTCATGAGTACATGTACATAAGCGTGGTATCAGCCTAATACCTGATACCGATATTGAAACTGAAACATCCCTGGTTACTGCAGTGATTTGTTTTTAATTATTATTTAGTTTTTTGTTGTAATGTTTGTTTTTATTTTCTGAAGAAAGTAGAAAGTGGAAAATAACATGGCATATGATAACATGGTGAAATTGAATGAAAGACTGCCAATTTAAATAATATCAACACTTCATTCAGTTATGATCTTGAGTAATATCAACAGTCGACCCAGGGTTATCTGGTTTTGATTTCATTTTCTGGGGCATTTTTGTCCCAAACCCTCATGAATTTCGGCCGCTGGGTAGGATAGATGGCCTTTGGCTCTCTAAGCTAATAACACTTTGATGCTCCAGCCTCGGAGGATGTGGTTATATGGCAGGATGCTCAGCCCAGGGCAAAGATCTTCCTCCATTCTCACACGAGTCATGCAGGAATCCCACAGATTGAGTTGCGAATCTGGTATAAATAAGCTCATTGGAATTCCCCCAGTGCTCTACCACTGAACAGTCTCCAAGTGAAACATAAGTACTTCTGAATTATAAAAAACATGCGATTTGAGGTTGAACGTCTTGCGCTGGCTCATGGTTTATCTCTTTGAAGGGGAATTCTGCCAATATTTCAAAAGTGATGCCTAATTAAATGTTGTTAAAAGTTATTCGGAGTGATTTGATGTGAAATGCACTGTTCTAGAAAGTTTGTCTGAGTGAGGGTGATAGGTACCGAATGTCTGAAGAGTTTAGTACTTTTAAAAGCAGCAAGTTACTAAATGAAATTGTTGTGAATACCTTGCATTTTGGCTGAGACCACAGTTTCCCTAAATCCTTGAAATAAGGATTTAGATAAGAGTAAGGGTTTTCCTCATAATGTATAATTTTTAAAAATCATTCATGATGGATGCAGGGGAGAAATAGTCCCTGGTGGGTTTGGCTAGTAAGTGAAATGGCTGTATTTGTATACCTCTGGATACAATCACTTCCCCTGTAAAGAAGTCTTATTGACAATAAACCTTTCACATCAGAACGCTCCCTATGATTGTTGAAATCTTGGTGGAATTCCCCTTCTGTGCTGCAGTGAACTTACATTTATTTTGGTGTGTACGTCACTGCCACGTGAAAGAGAGGTATCATATAGGGCTGCTTTCGCAGACAGGCTTTGAGTCTAGTGCTGAACTACACAGGAGTTTAAATGAGTATCGTCCGTTGAAAAGTAAATCTAGCCCATGACTAGGTTTTATTTGTAGCTCTACAATGTGGTATCACTTCAGTGAAAGATAACAGAAATATAAACGAGGACATGAGCTAACAAGATTTCAGTTCATTTAGTCGGAGGTTGGGGTTGGACAATCTATGGCTAAGCTTTCTTGGTCATAGCTGTAATACACGCCACTGACCTTCCCCATCCAGGAGTCGTGCTCCTGCTTACTGCCCGCTGTTTGGAAAAGCGTGCTGATGATCATTTCTAGGCGTCTGGGATTTCCGCTGCCTAGTTTAGGGAGAAAAACATCATGTCAAATTATACCAGATGAAGGTGTGCAGAATTCCCCAGAATTCTTTGTGGTAGAGTGCAGAGGTGTTGGGTGTAGAAATGTGGGTCACGCTGTTCTGCAGGTAGGATAATTGTGTTGTCTGATCCGGTGTCTGTGTGGGTGTTTATGCCATATGTGCAGGCATACTTGTTTTCTTTATACAAAATATAAAAAAGCCAGTTGTAAATGGAACTGATAAAGGTATAAATGGAAATCAGGCCACTCGCGCTTCTTTGAATGCCACACTAACAACTGATGTGTTGCGCTTACTTGTGCAGGGTCTGAGATAAGGTAGTTGGCAGATAGGATTGTTAGATAAATAAATAAATACCAAAACGGATTCAGGCGGCTCTGTATGTGCTATAAATAGAGACGTGTCCACCATTTAAGAATAAGGCTTAAGATTATATATATATTTTTTTACCCGAGTATGCTTTTGAGTAAAACATGCTGACCGAGTGCATAGAGCTTCAGCCAGTTACAGGCCTGTAGATAACAACCAGACTTTTACTGCAGAGCTGGCCCAAATAATTAGAATGCTTGAGCATTAGTTTGTTGCGTTCCTCCTTTTCTTTTGTTAGTATTCTGATAGTCACAAGTAACTGTAGTCCAAACAGGAATACATTTTATCAGCCCAAACCTGTTCAGGTAGAACAGTTATAGTTACTCTGTGGAACATGTTAAACCTAAAGAACATGTAACTTACCATCTTCAGCATCACTGTGGCGATTAAACCTATTTAGATAGAAACTACTGGGAGACATAGAAAGATCGCAATCTATGAGGAAATGTAGTGATCGTCCTTTGTTCTCTGTTTCACCACCACTTACAAAATGTCACTTCAGAGATTTAGAAGGCTGTTTGTTTGATAGTTAGTTAGTTAGTTTGTTTGATAGTTAGTTAGTTAGTTAGTTAGTTAGTTAGTTTGTTAGTTAGTTAGTTAGTTTGTTTGCAGCAGCAAAACGCAAATATTCACCCAATATATCAACCCAACTCACCAAGCTGCAGCGGGAATGAGTGAATACGTGCTGATAAGAAGTGATAAAACTATTAAATAACTATTGTATATGAGATAAACCGAAGTTTTAATCTACCTCACCTGTCGGCTCATGTTCATCCACCATGTTAGTTGTAGTTTGAAAGGCTGTTCGTAGTTAGCGGTCAGTCACGAGTCCAGGTGCCATTAGCCAATAGGATCCGGCCCATGTCCCGCCCCCAAACTGTCAAAACCACCCCCTGTGAAAACTTGAGCGCAAAACTTTCTCTCGAGAACAGAGAGCAGCTAACGGTATTACACTTCGCGCACAAGGAAAAATATCAAATGATGAGAGAAAATAAGCATTAAAGGAAGGAAAAATGCGTGTTTATGAAAATTGCGTGTGTGGTTCCTCTTTCTGTGCTCGTGAGTTTCACATTTGCGCTCACGAGTGAAAAATTTACATGCGTGAAATGTTAAAACGTGCAGGTGTATATCTTTCACCCAGCGTTTTGATGTGACGCCATAGCCGTTAATCTAACGTATCTTCAGTTCACGCCTTCATGTCACCTCACCACAAACTGCCATTAAAGCTGGAGGAGCAAAGATACATAAGACTTCACACATTGCAGCATTACAAAAGAGCAGCACATAGAAAATGGTTAGTGACCTCAGTACAGGGTAGTGGATATCGCTCCATGCATAGCCCTTCATGTAAGAGTCCTTGGGCTAGACTCCTAACACTATTGACACCTGCCTCTGTGAGCCAGAGCAATAACAGCGTATCCCAAATGCTGTAAACACGTTAAGAGGAGCATAAATGCTCAGTGTAAAATCCACACAGCCTCTGACTCAGCTCTGTCACGTAACTGCTGTAGGCAGCTCAGCTCCTCTTTATTCCCTTTTTCTGTTCTAATTAAGTAACTTTACAGCGGGTTTAAAACTGGCGGCACAAACAGCGGTGTTCAGGTACTTGTTTGAAGAGTGAGGAATTAGGGCCGACCCTGAGGGACTGCATTGTGTGTTGAAGCTCTCTTTCTTCATAAGTTGTTTATTTTTGCAAACAGGGAATTAAAGAAGTGTTAACTCGGTTTTGATAGCATTATTTAAACTGACGCTGCTGTCACGGTGGCGCAGTTCATCCAGTTTTTTCCTCAAATCTCAGTATTAACCTCAGACTGGATCTACTGATAGAAATCATGTGTTGTGAAGAGACGCACACTGATGGTTCAGCCCCTCAGCATGTCTGGAGTAGGCAAGCACATCTCATCGCCCACCAGCTGGCACTTCTGGCAGTGCTGAGGATTGTAGTATTGAGAATTCGGGGGCTCCATTAAGATTTCCGCTGAGAGGAAGAGGCAAATATTCCACTGAATTATTAATGAACGCTATCGATGAGCTGTCACTCATTGATGCTTTGTTATAGATTCAGGATTTATGCTTCCCATCAGAGGGAAAGTGTGCTTCTTTGACCTTGTGGTTATGATCCTCCACTATTACAAACACACAAACACACTGCTCTATATATCATCGCTCTGCACTCTCGCTGGTACCAGCACCGCTTCATCTGAGCTGCAGAGGAGACGGCACTGACGCCTGTGACGTTATAAATGAAGCTTCTGTTAGTGTGTAATGGGAAATTATGCTGCATTAAATATTTAATCCTTATCTCTGGATTTGAAGCGTAAGTGAAAGGTTGCATTTATTTTGCATGTCTGTGAAAAGTGAGACGAGGGGTTTGGTTTGAACCTGCGAGAGCAGACGGAGGACCAGTGTGTCTAAGCACATGTTAACACAGGCACTGTTGGTTATTAGGATGTTCGTGTGTAAAGGACAGCTGGAAAGTTTGGTGACTTTCACAGTGTAGTCATGTCCTTCCTTAGACTCGCGGCTGGAAAATGAAAGTAGGGATGACGTGTGACGTGCATCTGCCTCTCATTCTCGTATTTTCTCTTTTTTTCGTTTTTTTTTCTTTCTTACTCATTTTTCCCTCTCATGTCCTCTCTCTTGCTCTCGCTCCCTCGCTCACCTTGCTTTGGCACTATCCTTGTGCCATGCTTTCTCTTTCGTTCTTGTTTTTACTCTCACTTTCTCTGTCCTTTTACTCTCTTTCTCTTGCTGGTTTGTTCTTTGTCCTTTCTCTTTCTGTATTCTTTTTCTTTCCCTTGCTTCTTTATTAATTTTTGTTTGTTTGTTTCTTTCTCTCTCATTCTGTCTTTTACTGTCTTACCTTGTTCTCATATTCTTATACTGTTTTTGTCTTTCTCTCTTAATCTTTACTTTTTTCCTGTTTCCCATTTCCTTTTCTTTCTTTCTTTCTTTCTTTCTTTCTTTCTTTCTTTCTTTCTTTCTTTCTTTCTTTCTTTCTTTCTTTCACTATACTTATATTACAATATTCTATGCTCTAAACCTATAATATTCCTTTCTGTGTTTTCTCCTTCTTTCACTGTATAGAGGTTCTCGTTGCTGTGCTCGGTGCTGAGTTTGGTGCTGTGCTGGTTCACTCTGGTTAATGGCACTGTTGCCGTTGAGGCTGTGTAGCTGACCGTAGATGATTGAGTTTGGAAAGGTCAGCTGTGTGCTGTATTCAGTTGGTTTAGGTTAATAGATGCCCTGGGTTTTTATCCCTAGTGTGGGAGTGTCTCAGTCAGGCTTTGATGGAGCGGGCTAGGCTCCACTGAGGAGCCCGTCTCTGTGACAGCAGGTTGGGGGATGTGGGCTCTCTCAGCCTTTGATCTCTGCATCTCATCCAGCGGCCAGTCTGATCTGCTGTCAGCCCTTTATTCTAGCTCAGAGGAATTCTTCTCAACATATCATCAAATACTTTTACCGTGTGTGTGTGTGTGTGTGTGTGTGTGTGTGTGTGTGTGTGTGTGTGTGTGTGTGTGTGTGTGTATGTGTGTATGTGAGACAGAGAGACAGAGAAAGAAAGAGAATGTCTCAACTGGAGTTCCAGGTCTGATTCACTTTTGTAGTTATGTGTTATTAAGGACATCTGTTACCTTTAGCCCCCTGTGCTTAATCCCACCAAAAATATATCCAGCAGCAAGCAGTCTGTCTGTCTGTCTGTGAATGTGAGAGAGAGAGAGAGAGAGAGAGAGGCGAACAGAAGGAAAAACTTCGTCCCCCTGTCGTGGAAGGGAAGGTCATTTCATGCCAAGGATTTCTTCTGACGTAGTCGTGTAGTGGAACGTTTACAAGTCAGAATCTTTTTTTAAACACTCAGCCAATGCAGTGATGATCAATTTAGCATTTCTTTTTCATTCATTATGCAAACTCTGAAAGGGACCCATTTTATAAAAATAATAATAATAAAGATGAATAGAAGCTGAAGCTGTAGAGGAATTCTGCAGAATGTTAGTGCATGGTCTAATTCAAAGCCCAGCGTCTTTACATGATTTGTTTACACACCATCTACAGAAAACACAGGTGAAGATCACCATTAGTATCTCTATTTATTTTTCCATTCTTACTTTGCTGCATCACTCAAGCACAGAGAACGTCCTTTACATTGTGTGACATGGACTGATTAAAAACCATTCCATACGACTGCATCTCCCCTAGTTAAAAGCAAGCAAATAAACTACAAAGAGCTCATCTTGAGGTACATTTGCTAGGGATGCACAATCATATGTGTATCAACAGATATTATATGTATATTAAAACCAAGCAGAAGGTTTAGGTGAAGAAATACGAGGTCTTCATCTCTGTAGTGCGAATCATATTACACACGTGTGGGCAGTACTTTTTAGCAGGGACGTACTTGAATAAATAACAGATCAGCATCCACATTTCCATACAGGAACATCCCAACATCCCAAACTGCAACTAGCACATCAGGGCTCTGGTTGTTAAGCCTGATTCGAACAGCACAGCTCCGGTTTAAAGATTTTGATCTTTGATTTTAACTCTGTGTGAAAGGCGGCATTAATATGCGTGCACTCAGACTCGCTGTGAGTAAGCCTTAATACACACACACTCTGTCACCTTTCAGAGCTCTGCCTCTTTATTCCTTCTTACTGAATCACACCTGAGGAAGTTTCCTAATAAGATTAACAAGTAATTACCCATTCTAGGTGTGTGTGTGTGTGCTGGTTTTCTATTATGAACCCCAGTTGATTGAGTAGGCTTTGGAAATCTGCCTGAGCATCTTAAAAAAAGCTTTTCTGAAAGTTTGGCTACCAAAACATTTAAGAAGGGGAGAAAAAGGCAAAACAGCCAAAGCAGAAGGAAATGTCCCTTCTAGCATGCCAATGCCATCTGTAGTCTCAGTCTTAGTATGTGATAAAAAACCCTCAAAAAAACAGCCAAACTGCAAAGTGGAACAAAAATATGATGGAATTAATTGCCTTGGCTCACCACCCGCTTGCTGCTGTTGAGAACATTGAATTTTGTGGCATATACTGTAGTTTACATACTGTAATAATTCTAGGAACCAGCTGGAACAACAGCCTTTTTTAATTCTACAGGTTAAATGGACATGCAAAAACGAATGGGGAGTGTTTGTAGCACATAAAATCACAAGTGCATCTCAAGAAAAAACAAAAGCAAGCTATTATGTAGAATATTAGACCTTACGTTCAAATCATAGGTAAGGTGTCAAATTAAATACAGTTTAAAAAATAAGTATATTGAAAAAAAATGGAGGTTTTATTTTGGTGTTGGTTTTTGTCTGATTCAGTTTTGACCAAGAATGTTCATTTCAATATGTCACTAATCTTTAACATATTGTCGCTGTCCAACTTTGTCGATTTTAAGTTATCTGTTCATTTGAACATGCCAGTGGTCGTTTACATTGTCTGAAAATTTCATAATGAATGGACCAATAGAAGTGCTCCAAAATAGCTTGAGCAAAACAATTGTGGTTCCATTGACTTCTATTGAAAGTAAAATAAGATACTTGTTTTTCAATGGACAGCGACTATATATATATATATATATATATATATATATATATATATATATATATATATATATATATATATATATATATATATCTCACATAAAACTAATAGTCTATTTTTGTACTTGTGAGTACTTGGACCAAAGTTATTGCTTTAGAATGCACAACCCGTGGTTTATGATCAGATAATAACTAGTGTCATCAAACGTTTTGTTTAATTAAAATACACACACTCAAACTAAACACAGCTGGCAGACATAAAGCAAGCGGCGTGGGGAGGGCTGCTGTGCTGCAGGACAGTCTGAAGGGCAATGGCAGTGAAGAAGAGAGAGAGCAAGACCAGAATCGAGGCTTTCTCACCCTGCCTTTCTGTCAGCTACCTCTAGACCTGACAAATGAATGCGCGTGGCACACAGACACGCTGGGGATAGGGGACGCACTCTAATATTGGTTCTGTATCCGTATCGAGTTCTAATTATTGGCTCAGTCCGGTCTGATGCCCGTGCTAATCCCATTCCTTAGAAGCCTCGCGGCTCCGGAGCAGGCATTGAGCAGCGATCTCACACTCCAGCATCTGCTGCTAGAGGAGCTGCTTATCTCTCCTCACCACTCGTAGCTCTCTGCCTCAACACACACACAGCGCAAACCAGTTCCAACCAGTCCCTTCAGATATGCACACCGTCCTTAACCACCCAAACAGAGCCTCCTTATCAATGCCGTTGCTGGACCAGACCCATGCTCCAGTCTGGCTCTCAGAAGCACCTGTAGAGAAGGAGGTGGAAGGAGAGGAGAGGAGATGAGTCTAGGCAAGCCCTGAGGTATGCTCACTCAGAGATCAGTATGACCTTTGATGCATCTTTGATGTCGATGAGAAGTTTGTGGTGTGACTGAAGATGTTTGGCTGAAGTTTGAGCAGCCCTGGTCAGGTTGCGTATTTGGTTGATTTTCTAGATGAAAACAGGTTCAGACATCCTCTACAGAGGACATAGGTATTCATGCGCGGTTCTTGTTTATAAAATGAGGCTTGTGCATTTTTTAAATTTGTTATGTTTTATGTTACAGCAGAGTATTTGCAGAAAAGTGTAATTAACTTGAGTGTGCTGTCAAACATGTCCTCCTTTCACCTAGAAAACCAACAAGATATGTCTTTGAGCAGGGGTGTGCAAAGTTTTGCCTGCTGCTCCCGTTCCCTTTGAGAATCTGATGCTAGAACAGTTGGCATTAGCATTTACCATAACTCTCTGCCCATCGCTGCCATCATTTGGCAGTGCACCCAGACTGCCCTGCACATGGAAACAGACTAGGCACTAAGAGTCTGCCAGACTGTAGCCCTGTGAGCCAGATTAATTTAGTCATCACTAGATTTGGACTTCATTTGCTAGTAATGATGATTGATAGTTATAACCATGTTGTGAGCATTTTTTTATGAGGGCTGGGTCAATGAATTATGTTAAATATCGATAAATCAAGACACAATTATCAATAATATCATCTGCTTGGACGCCTAAGCAACACTACATCACAGCTATGTGACTACCTGGGCCGGCCACTTGGGTGATGCTGCACTGCAGCTGTGAGGCCGCCTGGTCTGCTGGTGTTCAGCTGCATAAAAACACCGTAGTTGCAGAGTGAGATCTTCCCACGCAGCTAAGGATTCTTTTTGGGGCGGGGGGTAGCAGCTAATGATTCTATACTGTGGTCTGGGAAATCCCCAGAAGCTGTGGGAACTTTGGTGGTGTGCATGTGTGTGTTGAGTGTTGTTTTATTTATTATTGTGAAGCACCATTGAGCATGGGAAAAGCGCTACATAAATAAAAGTGATGATGATTATAATGAAAAAGATTATATAGAGATTTTCGTCAGTAATGTGTTTAGTTTGTCCAGCACTGTGTCCATTCCTGTCCATGTTTGCATAAAAGGATAGAGACTTGTTTACCTGCTGTCTGATGTCTGACGCACTGCCTAAAAGAAAAAGGAAAACTCGGGTGCCAGCATCACAGGAGCGATCACAGAGTTCCAGTGGCTGACAGCTGACCTTATCACCCAGAATGCGCTCAAGCTTGCTGTGAAAAGAGCATGTTATCATGCCATTGGCCGCTTCTGTGGCATGTGTCCTTGGGTTCCTTAACTTTTGCGTTCAGATCTAAAGCACTGCAGCCTTGTTCTACCCTGGCTGAGTTCTACCTTTACTGTCTTTTGCTGTGAGTGTTGTACAGAAACATTCCCCCCAGATGTTTGAGGTCTTAAAGGTGTGAGATTGTGACAACAGCCAATTTGTGTTGATGCAAAAGTCAGATGAATTTAGATCTGGCTGTTCAGACTGAGTGGCATTGTTTCATATCGGATACATATTGGATTTCAGTGAAATGTACAAATCAGAATTAAAAAAATATCTGATTCAGTGTTTTTGCTGTTCACGCAGCTACACCGATGATCAGATCTGGATGAATTGTACTTGCTGTGGAAGCTGTCCTGGATTTCCTTTGTTCCAAAAGCTCTCGTATCTCGTTCTAAGTGTTTCTTAGCTGGTACTCCTTCTGCTCCCTTCTGCATTCTGCTGTGTTGTTTTCTGCTTAAAGCGGTCCGTCACCACTTTGGCGAGTCCATTTGCTGTTAAATGGATAACGAGGCATGATGACATGTTTTTAGCACTGGTGGATGAATGTAGCCTTTATATGCAGTAACTCAGAAAAGTAGGTTAGGGTTTTTTTCGTGTCCATTTCAGGCTGATTAAACTCGGAGTGACCCTTGAGTGTTTTCTCTCAGTGAGAAGGTTATAATTATGGTAATTCAGAAGTTATTTGAAAATGACATTAATAGACTACAGCTTAGATCTTATCCAGCAGAAACTGTACAAAGAAGCAATTTGTAACAGGACGGGTGAGTGCAGGGAGGAATGTATGAAGCTGCTGAGCGTAGAGAGGTGAAGGTTCATAATAGACGGCTCATATATCTACCTGCCTGCGCTGCCTGAGTGTGCAGGCAGTGTTTTGAGACGGGCTGTGGGACAGCGTGGAGCAGACTTAATCACAGAAAGTGAGACATTCCCTCTGCCCCTCATCAGCATAGTGAGAGAGAGAGAGCGAGAGAGTTTGTGAGGTTGTTGATGTGTGAGTCTGTCACAGTGTTGTTTGAATCTCTCAGCCTGACTGAAGCCAGATAAAGACACAAAGGACCTGCTGTGTACACAATGGCCACGCAGGGCGAGAGGGGCAAAGAGCTTCTGGTCTCCATGTGTTTCTGGAGCAGTGACAGGTCAGGGCTTCTCAAAGGAGTGGATGCCATGTGTGTTTGCAGATGTGGCTTATAGCTTTGAAAGTGATTTCTTTAATCAGAACAAGTGTACAGCCAAATTAAGGGTTTTGCCAAATGTTCTTTGTGAAAAAAATAGAGTGAAAATGCATGCCACTCTTTACTGTGTTTAAAAAGCTTTTATTATAAAATGGCTATCAAAAAAATGTTTCAACACTTATCCACCTTCGTTAAAAGTCACTGAAATTCTTTATTTGGTCTTTACGCTTTGTGGGCTAAATGGATGCACTAATATTAAATCAAACGATGGTTGCTTTCCCCTTATTTAAGAGCAATGCATGTTTACTTTTTTAGATTTTTACTTGGATACCCCCCCTTAGTTTAGTCATTGCCAACTCCCCCATAATTAGACCAGGCTGGGTGGGTCGGGTTCTTCAAACCACGTGAGGCACTGTCACATCATTTCAAACTGCTAATTAGGGCTGCACCTAACAATTAATTTCTTAATCTGTTAATCTAATGATTCTTTTTTCAATTAGTCGATTAATCTAACGACTAATTTTTAGATTCATTTTTAGTTTTATTTGAAACTGTATTGTGTGTTTGGAGTTTTTTATTTTTTTTATTTTGTTATGGATTTATAACCAATGGAAGATTTTTTGCATGCATACATACATATATATGTGTGTGTGTGTGTGTGTGTGTGTGTGTGTGTGTGTGTGTGTTTTATTTATATGTTTGTTTTAGAGAGCAGTTACGTGTGTTTTAAAGCTCCTGCGGTATCGAGAATAGCCTTAGGTATCTACACTGGACAATTGAGAAAATGTTATCAATTGCTACTCAAAGAAACATGTTACGTGTTAATAATCTTAAAATAATATGCTAAGATAAAAACAGGTGCTGTCTTGCTGCTGTGTAAACAAAGCGCTACATGCTCGTGATTAGCAGTTGTACTGTTGTGATCATCTCCACTGTGCAGAGCTGACAGAGCACCACATTGATAGCATTATCAGCTAATAGATAGATACCCACATTGGCTGCCACTGTGCTGAGTGACTGGCAGAGACAAAGGGCCGTACCCACCTAGACAGAGCAAGACCAATTACACTGTCTCCATTGATGGCTGTCATCGCCAGGAGTCTGAACCAGCGATCTCCTGATAACAGGACTATCCTTAGAGGGTTAAGGCTCAGACAAAACTATAGCAGCCCAGTGGCAGTTGCGTATTAGGCAAAAAGTACATAATGTTCAAAGTATGAGTAACATCAGTATCAATATTTAGTACCTTTCAGTACTTCCGCTCTCTAGCATATCCGCAGATCTCAGCAAAGCAGTTGAATATTTCACTGCTGTCCCCCGTTTGCACGCCTGTGACGCCTGAAACTGCTTGTCTTCCTATCTCTCACTTTCACCCTGTGTCTGAGCATGTAGTTTATAAGTGAGCGTTTTAATTCTCCTGCCAGCAAAAGGAACGTTCTTCAGCACACTTTAAAGCAATTACGAAGAAATTACCAGACATGATAACTTCATTAGGAGAGTGACAGCTCACGCTGCAGAGTGAGCAGACAGGCAGCCTCATTTCATTCATTCAGGGGGAAATGAGGCTCAAGAGGAAAACTAGAGGATTTTAAATGGAGGAGGTCTCAGTCTGTATGTTGGGTCAGTCTGCAGACCCTTTTTTTGTCAGACTACTTATATTGCACTCCCTGTGTGTGTGTGTGTGTGTGTGTGTGTGTGTGTGTGTGTGTGTGTGTGTGTGTGTGTGTGTGTGTGTGTGTGTGTGTGTGTGTGAGAGAGAGAGAGAGAGCGCGAGAGAGAGAGAGGTGTTAGTAATGTGAATGTAGCTAATGATTTATATTGTGTAAATTATTGATGCATAATAATGAGACACGCAAGACACGCACTGATCTTGCAGATATCAAGGGTCTCTCACCCCCCTCTCTCGCCTCTTCTGCTCCATGACTGAGCTGAGTCACCCTGTTTAACCAGTGTTCTCTCCTTTTTCACAGCGTGATGCAGATGTAGCTGGCAGCCTTACACAGAATAACAGGGGTGTGTGTGTGTGTGTGTGTGTGTGTGTGTGTGTGTGTGTGTGTGTGACAGAAAGATGCCCTGGTTCATTGTCACTCTGTAATTACACAGGATGAGGGAGTGTGTGCTTGTTGCCGCTCGCGTGTTTAAAGTCTAGCCGCTTGTCTGCCTGCAGATCTGTACTTACGTGACTGGACAGAGGAAATGGTATACAAGTCCCTAAAAAGTGTGCGTGTGCGTGTGTGTATACAAGTCCCTAAAAAGTGTGTGTGTGTGTGTGTGTGTGTGTGTGTGTGTGTGTACAAGTCCCTAAAAAGTGTGTGTGTGTGTGTGTGTGTGTGTGTGTGTGTGTGTGTGTGTGTGTGTGTAATTAAAAGACAGAGAGAGACAGTGTTAAAGCTGGTTATTTTAAACTTCAGTATTTCCAATCCAGGTGTAGGAGGAGCTCTTGTGTTCTTAGGAAGCTTTGTATCCACTCAGCTCAGATATTTTGTCCAGAAAACAAGCGGATTGTGGCTCTGGATTAGGCTCAAAAGCTGGTATTTTCGTGTGTGTGTGTGTGTGTGTGTGTGTGTGTGTGTGGCAAAATGCTCCTCCACTTCATAGATGCAAACAAAACATCGTTCACGCTGATTAGTCACACGGGTTTCCTTTACAATGTAAAATAAACCACTGCCTGTAGTGAAAATTGATTATTGATGTAATTTGCTTTGCTTCAGGCATATTGCTATGCATGCTTTAAACACACTGCATTCTGCTGTGATTATATTGAGCTACTCTTATCTAAATTAGTCCTCAGCCCAGAGTCAGTGAACGTCAGTAAACATCAACATTTAGGCCTGCCACAGTTCTTACACGAGCGCTTGATTGTAATTATTTACCACAATAACTTTCCACACTAGTTAGCTTCACAATCAGATACTAAGAGGGCATGAATTGGATGCTTCTGTTTGTTGGGTTTAGTCAAATGTCATAAAATGTAAAAACAAAGCACAAATCATGTTTATTGGGACACATCACTGGTCTTACAAAACAATAATAATAACTGCAGTTATTGTGTGGTGAGTAACACAATTTAACTTAATATTTTTAATACTGCCTTTAGAGGTAGCAGTGAGCAATGTTTGTTTATTCTAGCTTAAGGCCTGAGCTATTTTATTGTCAGTTTATAGTATTTACAGCTAGGGAGTATAGTAAGTATACATCTGTTTGTTGACTTATGTCATAGCAGTTATTAATAATTCTTACATTTTATTCATTAGTTATCATTACTAAATATGTACAGCAGGGGTATTTAATTAGAATTTAGACCAGTTTTAAATTACCTCAGGCCAAGGTCTGGACCATCATACTTTCTAACTAGTGTCAGCATTTTATACCATCATCAACTGAAAAACCATTAAATTACTAATACAGTTCAGTATATTTCTGAATATATATAACTCAAATAATTATTTATAAACTTCAAGTAAATGTTTTTTCCTCACTTCAAGTAAAAACAAGGTCTACAAAAAAAAAATAATGCCTTTGAAAAAAGTGGACCTTAAAGTGTTTATTTATAGAAAAGAATAAATAAAAAATTTTAGAGCACGCCGTCTTTCTTCAACTCGCTTTATTCTCGACTACTGATTCTCGCTTCGTACCTCGCCCGTGTACGTGCCGCAGGTCTGAATCTGCATAGATCTGATTGGCTGAGCAGCGCTTTGGGTGATCTCACAACGCATGTGATTGGTCTGTGAGTTTACTGCACCATGAAGCTCATATACAGTAAAGACAAGACCAGTTCCGGCAGTTCTCAGGAGTTTATTAGTAGTAAAGGAATGAAGTTACATTCCAAACTCCCAACATTTCTTCTAGACTGGTATGAACTGAAAAGAGAGAAGGAGGGGCTGTGAGGGACTACGTTCTCTGATGATATGTTGCCCCCTGTTGTGTGGAGTATAAGTTTGACAGTTTGTATAATTTTACATATAGCTCCTTTAATATTCACATGTAAAGCATGAGATGTCAGTATGATGAGTGCAGAGGTTGAAATTGCAAGCCATAGCTTTTTACTGGTGGTCCCCTCAGCTTGGAGCATCACATTTACATCCCCGGTGAGCAGTCCACCAAGCCTGCAGTGGAGTAGTGATGGTGTGCTGTGTGGTATCTGTGTGTGTGTGAAAGGTGTTTAGTACGCTGACCTATATAGAGCCCCTTCTGCAATTCTGTTTCATAGGAAAATGGCAGTGTGGTATTATTTATTCATCAGCATACTGCATAATCCTATGGAGCAGCTCAGTGCGTGAGCCATCATCCCTGTGAAATGCGGTTCAGCTCAGTCTGCGTATGCGTGTGCATGCGTGCGTGGAAGTAGCTGTTGAATTTTGAGCTCTGTGTATCAGTATGGCTGTCATTCTGTGCCCACCTTCCTGTCACTTTCACGCACTCTCACCCTCCAGGGCCTGATATACACAAACGTGTGCCCACAGATTTGGAGGGAGCCGCACACTTTCATGTGCTCACACATTACAGGATTGAAGCGCGCCTGCTTGATTGACAGCGGCTACAGTTTCCTTGTTAGCCGAGACGAGCGTTTGACAGAGCGGTAACCCCGAGTGCTGCTGTTCCACAGCATTTAGAGTTCATTCATCTTGCTTTTTCATAGCGCTTCTCTTTTCTGTTCTCCACGGCGCTCTTCACACACTGCTTTGGGCCTCATCCAGGGAGTGTGGAGACTGGAGAGCCTCTGAATGCCGTATGAGAGAGAGAGAGAGAGTGGGCTTTGTCCTGCTTACGTCCTTAGATCTAGTCATTTTGGTGACTGGAAGACAGAAGTAGGACGGCTTCAGAATTATCTGATGCATCGTCTCATTGTTTCGAAAGGTTTCTCACTTGACAACAATGAGAATTCCTCCGATTTTTTTTTTTTTTCCCGGGGTTCCTGGCTGGCATATGCATGCTCAAGAGACTCTGTACTCAAAACATATAAACATGGAAATGGAATTTCAAATAAGCACGGCCTTGTTTTATGAACCCAGATATTATTAAACAAATGTTTAGTAAACTAAATAATAGCTTCTCAACAGTAGCACACAGCTGGCACCTCTGCTCACCATGCTCAACTCCGTTGGCACAGCTTTTGTCTGGCACAACTCCAGGCAGTATATTTTTTTTTTAGCTCCAGGTGCAGTCCAAATAAGTTTCCAACTGCTCCGGATTGCTAATTAGCTAGCTCTCAGGTGGATTTATGACTAACAATTAACAAGAGCGTGCCGGCTACCTGGCTGTCCAGAGTTTTAGGAACATTATTTAGAATGCACCAGCAGTTAAAGTCGACTTGGCTTAGTTTAGCGTCTGACACAATTCTGAACACACTGTTTTCAGCAAGAAGTTGTTTTCATTTTTAAGAAGACAAAACAACGTTGTTTCTGCATTCCAACGCTACTCACTGCTGTTCAAACAAAGCCTTCAATTAATTTGATACAAAAAAATGCAGTTTATGATGTAGTCCAACTTTTGTTGAAATAAAATATCGTGGAATTGTTGAATTAGAGTTAGCAACTATTTACCACTTGTGTTTTTCACACAGCAGAATTCGACCTCTGCATTAAACCCATCCCTGCAGTGAAACACATGCATGTACACACACTAGTAAACATGCACACTAGGGGGCAGTGAGCACTAGGACTGTGTATTGTCAAGTACCTGGCGATACAGTACATATCGTGATACAGTGGTCACGATTAAATATATCACAATATACTGCAATATTGCAAGCAAAGTGACAGACTGCGATTTTATAATACTGCTATTAAAACACACCACTACATGAACAGGTTTGTCAATGCTTAAAATAGCGTGGCGTCCTTGTGCTGCTTGTTAATGATGGAATTGGGCTGAAAATGGATTACAACACAGTGCTCAGAAGTTTAAACACTACACATAATGATTCACTGTCTGCCAGGAATCTGTGTATCAATACTATCATTACTGTGTATCATGTTTTTGAGAATCAATACAGTATCACGAAACATACTATTTCGATATTTAATATTTCAGTATTTTCTTACACCCCTAGTGAGCACCCATGCCCGGAGTGGTGGGCAGCCCTATCCACGCTGCCCGGTGAGCAGCTGGGGGTTAGGGGCCTTGCTCGAGGGCACTTCAGTCTTGGCCTGTTGGTCCAGGAGATCGAACCGGCGACCTTTTGGTCACAAGACTGGATCCCTAACCTTCAGCACACGACTGCCCTCTTGTATGTATAAATATAAAACAGGCAGATACAGGCAGTGTGATTTAAGCAGCCTCTGTTCTCTGACACTGTTATTGGTTGACAGCTGCTCACTTAAAGAGGTACTTCAGCGTTTCTCTCAATTCTGTCCGACCCTTGTGGATGGTTGAGGAACATGGACAGTAATTTCAGAGCGTTTCTCTGTACTTTAAACACAACAGATACACCTTTCAGTTCGAAGCGCAGTTAAGCAGTTGGTGAACTCCACTAGCAATGGTTGGTAAAGAACAAACACTTTCATTTATTTTCAGAGATGGGGCTGTTTTTTCAAGAGTAAAGATTTTGCAGTTTTTATGGATGTGTGATGACATCAGTCAGATCGATGTCATCAGACGATTGCAAAATATTGTTTATTTTCTCTTATAAAGAAGGTACATTTCTCTACAAGGTTAATCTGTTTAGAATGGCAAAAAATATCACACCACAATCCATAAACACATTTTCATTGTACACGTGTAGGTGTTAACATTTTGCAGGCACTGCACTGACAGTAAACAGTACTGATTACTCTCTGTTTAAGGAACCAGTTGCTCAGTGTTCTATGAGTGATATGCTTACAAAGAGTATATTTAAATTATTTTTCAGTTACGTTTTGTCATACTGTCCACCTCATTGCTTATGTATCGACATCAGCGGATGTGTACATGAGAAGTATCAGGTATCTGCCCGTAATTCCCATATCAGTGCATCCCTTTCTGTTATCTGACAGTGAAGTGCACTGCTTTTTTAGCAGCTTATATAAAAAGTCTGTCATCCTAAAACCTGTATTATTAGAGTCTACTTTGAAATCTGAGTTGTATATTTTATTCATCTGCAGCTGCCCAGTGATTTATTATCAGTGGGTTTTGAGTGCACTTTTCTAAGTACAGGGAGACGTGTTGAAATTATTGTTTGTGCTAACAGACGGTAAGCCACAGATGCGGCAGGTAGAGATTGGGTTGAAAAAGTACTGGGATATTCCTTTAATCAGAGTATTGTGTAGCATGTGTGGGTGGGTGTGGATGTGCGTGCGAGACTGTGTGTATATCTGTTGGTTGCTTAAGTAAGAATGTGTAGATTGGCAGAGTGTCAGATTGTTTGCGTGCGTGTGTGTGTGCTTGTGTGTCTGTGTCTGTTTGAAGGGAGTGGGCGAGTAGAGGAGCTGCAGGTACCTCCAGATCTCACACAGCTGAGGTTTGTAACCTCAGAGTTAGGAGTGATTTAACTCTTTCAACATCCCACACACAGTGCTCTAATAACCCCTCACTCTTTGCTCCGGAGAGACATTATACTTTCTTTATGTTGGCATTGAAATGAGGATGTAAAGCTTTCAGCAGATTCTCTATAAGAGAGCAGTGTTTGGTGAATATTAATGGGGGCCCCTGATACATGAGTACAGTCACCTACTGAGGCTGTTGGCCGCTTCATCTCTCAAGAACCCAATTCCCAACTGCTCTGTTGTGTCTTGAGGTTTCCTCTACATTATTAACAGACCATGTTGAAACTCCTTGTGTTTAGCGCAGTGGCGCACCAAGCAAGATCAGGAGTGTTGCTATTGGAGCAGGAGGTGGAAGAAAGCCAGAGTGCTGTCTGAAAAGTGAGCAGTAACTCTGCTAGCACCCTGGTGGTCTGTGCACCTTGAAAGACCTCTTCTTACTTGTTGGAAGTGCATATTCTAAATTTCCAGTTGATACTGCATTCTGCTTGTAAATAGAAGGTATTTGTTATGGTCTGAATTTCATGTAAAGTTGTTTGTGTACACATGGCTTTGCGTTGTCCCGTATTTGTTATTTCCACAAATTTAAAAAGTCGGAAATTCACACTCGAGTCTGTTGACACAGAACCGGAATTTAATGTACACTGCTGTGCAAAAGCCTTAAGCTGATTTGATTGTTTAAAACCCTCTGTGTTAGCAGTAAGTGCATTTTCAGCAGTAAACAAAACATATGACATTAGAACAGATGTTAATAAACATAAATACAATGCCAAACAGCATCTATATCTTATTATTAAAGAATATCTTGTTTAAGTTTTGTTCCAGATTTCTCCTGGATGCCCCAGACATTGTATGAATTTATTACATATCTTCACCAGCAATCCTGATTTAGCTTAATGAAGTACTGAGTAGACAAAGCAGGTATTAACTGTATTATAAGGGTTGCAGGAAAAGCTTGGAAAGGATTCAGTAAACACACTGACATGTACTGTATAAATATTAATTTAATACGTTTTTTAAAAAGTGTTTTGCTAAGCAAATAAAATGTCCTGTCAGGAAAAAGAGCTTTTTAAATATAATAATGACCCAAAGTATGTAAAACACTGATGCGAATCAGATTTTCAGAACGATTATAACTCAACTTTGAAACGTTAGTTTGTCACCTTCAGCATTCTAGTTGGTCTCTGTTACTTCTGCTGGCCATGACTTTCTCTCCCTCTCCTTTAATAGGCTGTCACCCTGTTATGTTAGCTGCTGCTGTTCTTCTTATGTGTGTGCACTTGTTTTAGCCACAGATATCTCTCTTTCTTTGTTCCCCTCTCGCTGCAGTCTCACTCTGTCCCAAACTTTCATAGTTGACGCTGTTTACCCCTCTGGACATATTGCGGTCCGCTCAATTACAGCATGCCATGCAGCGCTGTGCTGTTGAGAAAATAATGTGCTGCATCTTTATTCCATAACTTCTCTCTTCCTCTCGCTCTCGGTCTCACTCCCTGCTTCCCTCCCTGCAGATGCTGTGTAGTATGCAAAATTCAGGAGCCCCTTAACTTACTATACTGTTAATGCTCTCCTCACTTGTCTTCTTTGTAGGTGTTACTGGTCACTGCAGAATGACAGGCTGCACTGTTGGGAATGCAATGCAATGCAATACAAACACACATACACTTACATGTGCATCTGTGTTTTCATATCCAAGCCTCAGCCAGAACTACTTCTATCATAACCCTAACCTTAACCTTACCCCGAACCTACAGTTTAGTGATTTCCTTCGCAGAGACACACTAATACACTTACAAATATTATTATGAATAGGAAAGTACTAAAAGTACTAAAAATAGCATAACAAGATCCCCAAATGTAAACACTCACTAATAATGTGCAGATGTATGAAAACATGATTAGCAAATAGATTTAAAATTGGAATCTTAATTCTGCAAAATTGAAAAGTTTCAGTGAGCCAGAGTCAAACTGTGAGTAAAGCTGTAGCGTGCTAAGCTGCTGCTTTCTGCTCGTAGAGCAGCCCTACATGCTATGATGTGACTATTTAAAGATAAAATGACATCAAAATTATTTTTTTCTAATTAACCATCAGTCCAAACATCTCAAACACTAAGTTAGTTATCTTGGTGTCGACATGCTCTGTAGCTGTAAGTTTCCCGTGGCCATGCAGTAATGTTTTTATTATTTTACTTTATTAGATGGGTATAAAGCTTATTTGTGACAAAGCCTTGTACTGAGTGTCCTCTTTACTGTAGTAAGACATTTAATATATATATCAGTCTACACAATGGACATTCAGTGGAATTCAGCTTCTCTCCATGATTGAGTTCCAGCTACTGCAGTGAGCACAGGGCATATGGAACAAAATGGACCTCTGAATCTATACAGTCTATCATTATAAGCCGTCTGGCAGGAGTTAATCATAGAAAAGCTCTTATTAGTAATGGGGATGTAATTATGCCTTGTAACATTATCATATTTCTGTAAGTTATTAAGCTTCTGTAAGTTATTCTGGGCATCATGGAGGCAGATAGACGTGTTACACGCCCTAGATTCAATTTGAAGTTGAGCTTTTAGTGCTAGACTTTGTCATTACCGTTGGGTTGCTGTGTACATCTGTGGCATTCTAACAAGAGTTGGCCGGCTTCATAGCTGCTTTAGAAGAACTGGATAAACTGCAGTGGCGTTTCTGATAAGGCTGGCTTTTAAATGGCTATTTGTAAAGACCTTTGAACATTGATTAAAACTGTTTAAACTTCTTTGCCTCATGAGATGCACCCATGAGGCAAAGAAGAATTGGTAGTAATTCTGCATTATTACCCAAAATAAAAGGCCTCTCGAGTCTCTATGGAGTTTAGATGTCTGGTTAGTATTGCACTTGTATCCTGGTCGTGTGTGTGTGGGTGTGCGCGAGCGTGTGTGTGTGTGCATTTTGTAGTGCTCACACACTGTTTGTCTTTGGACAGATGTTTGTGTTTGTCAGTGTGGGTCATGCGCTAGTTTGTGCCAGTCAGCCGTCTCTAGCAGGGCGTGAGTCAGAGCTGTGTAAATGAATGAATGCCAGTCTGTCATCCTATTGGCCGTTATGAAGCTCACATACTGAGAGACGCTGAGACGGAGCAGAACTCTACTGCTCATAACAAGAATGAATAAAGCAGAAGGCATTGCTTTAATTTCTGTGAGTGGAGCGTCAAGTACCTGATCCTTTTTGATGGTACACTGATGATGCCATCATTGCCATTCTGGGTCCAGAAGGCCTGCTATAGTGCTGTGTCATTTTGAAGATGGTGGCTTGAAACCTCTGGCGAGAACTGAGTAACACGTTCGGCACCACGTCACACAACAGCTATGGGTCTTCAGCTAGCTCAGCATTCCCAGTGTGAACATCATAGCAGAGGCTGACAAAAGACCAAGGAAAATATTGTGGGAGGAACTACGGCGTAGAAAAAGAGTGACAACACAGGAACAAGACATAATGTATCAGTGAGGTCGAGAGGGAGAGGCTACAGTCATAGGGGTGTTGGAACATGTAGCCACTGTTGATCTAAATAGCAACTAAAATTTACAGTATTATGCTGATTTAAACACATTCTCTTTAGTTTTATAAGAGAAAACCAAGTAAACATGCCCCCTACAGGGAGCATATATAAATGTGACAAATTTTCTGTGCAGTTTTAATAAACTAAAACATGGCTTTTTTCACAATTTTCTATTTTATAAGTTTAGCAAATAAACAACAATTCTACATTAAATTATACAGAAGTGTGTTCTCTATAGAGGATGTGTTGAGTTTTTTTTCCAATCAATCAAAAAGATAAATTTTTTAGGGCCAAATGGGATTTATCGCAAGTACCCACACGAAAACCTGGAATGATTCACAATTAATGATTTAATTAATTTACCTCATATATAACTTTAATAATATTATGAACAGTAATTTTCCAAGACTCTAATCCTCTGCTCTGGCATTCACTGAGACAGTGGCACTCTATGAACTCCATCAGTGAAGGACAGTCATGACATCATCTCTGGTACTTTGACCCTTGCCAATGTCCTTGCTTGTGTCGTTATTAAAGTGTGTATTGTCTTTTTGCTGGCTCATTATTCTGTATGTATGTCTGTCTCTCTCTCTCTCTATTGGCAGTGTGTTAGGGTTTCTTGTACTCATTTAGTACATGTGTGCTTGTGTGATGTTCTGTAACTCTGTAATCTTGCTGTTTCAGTAAGATTATGGAAATGCTCTCCTGTAACAGGATAAAGAACCTGAAACGAATGTCTGGCTTTCTTCCAACCACATGGCTGTTTACGGGTAGTGGGGGTGGTGGGGGTGGTGGGTGGCCTTTCTGTCATAACACTGTAACACTCTCTCAGGTCTGGAGAATTACAGGCCCCCCGGTGTATTGTTCTTCAGTTTTGGTAACATTTCATAAAGATATGGCGTCTGTTTCTGTTCAGAAAGTTGGCCGCAGCACGGTGTGTGGAATTTCCTGTTGCGCTGGGCTTCGCGTCTCCTAGCTGAAGCCTCCGAACCTTCTAGAACTGAGAAAGAAAAAAAACGAGGCATTTTAAGGCAGCCTGTGAAACCTCCATGCAGCTAGTTGCATGTGGTGAGTTACCTGCAACTTAATTTCCGTGCTGTAAGACAAAGTGATTCAAACACTGCAGCATGTTCAGTTACTCCTCTAGTTAATCAGATATTGTATTGATTATACTCATCTGATGTGTAATCTACCTGCACATGAGTGAAAGAGTACCTACTACTAGCTGACTAGTTAATACAACTGGCTACCAATATAGCTTTGAGGAATTCTCGTTTGTTTGGGTTTTTTTGCATCCAGTAAGTAGCATAAAGTCAGTTAGGTGTATCTCCTTTTCACACTTTTCACATTGGACTTTATTAGTTAGCTGAGAGAGTGCTGGCCTACTATCATCAGAATTCCAGTATTCTTCTTTAGTTTGTGGTATCCCAGTGTCCTGGGCTAGCGCATCCACTGCTGTAGAGAATCTGAGAGTCCTGCAAGAGACTGCTGTAGCACTATTACTTAGGCCAAAAAAAAAAAAAACAAGAAGGAAAAAGTTTGGTTCGTTACTGGTTTCCCACAACTGCTCAAAACCTGATGTTGCCTACAAACCCAGCACCTGCTTTGGCCTGTTGGCCCTTTGAGCATTAAGCACAGCTGGGCTTGAACCTCCAGTCTTTAAGACACATAGAAGATAAGAATCAACACTCTCTTCTCTGTTCTTGCATCCAAATGGCGGAGCAGGCTGTTCAAACAGCAGTCTACCATCACTGACTGAACACCCATCTCGACATGAAGCTTTTATAAGAACACTAATATAGCATCTGTTATAATGAATTGAATTGCACTCATGTCATATCTTACTTCTGTATATTGTGCCAGGTATCAGCCCTGACCAGCATTGTCTGAGTACATAATGTATTTGTGCTAGGTAGAATGACCTTTCACAAAAAGTCTTTCTGAAGATCAGTATCTGCTAAATGCTGTAAACGTAAATGACTTCCAGCAGTTTTCTTAATTAAGTCTTTTTTTTTTTTTCAGTAACATGTTTAAGAATATTTATGGGATTTTTTAAAAAATACTCCAACCACTCCTTAAAATGAGCAGTAGTTTCCTCTCTTGCTAATGTAATCGATAGTGACGTTCCTACGCAGCAGTGTTCCACTGGCAAGCAGGCTGTTGTGTAGATAGAAAGGGCTCGTTTGGAGTTTGACATTTAAATGCCAGGAGTTACGGTGGAAATGATAAACACTCACTTTCCAGGTTAAACAAAAGTGTGTGTGTGTGTGTGTGAGTGTATGTGAGTGTGTAAGTGCCTGAGTGTATATGAGTGTCTGAGTGTATATGAGTGTGTAAGTGTCTGAGTGTATATGAGTGAGTGTGTGAGTGTATATGAGTGTGTAAGTGTCTGAGTGTATATGAGTGAGTGTGTGAGTGTATATGAGTGTGTAAGTGTCTGAGTGTATATGAGTGAGTGTATATGAGTGTCTGAGTGTATATGAATGTGTAAGTGTCTGAGTGTATATGAATGTGTAAGTGTCTGAGTGTATATGAGTGAGTGTGAGTGTATGTGAGTGTCTGAGTGTATATGAGTGTGTAAGTGTCTGAGTGTATATGAGTGAGTGTGTGAGTGTATATGAATGTGTAAGTGTCTGAGTGTATATGAGTGTGTAAGTGTCTGAGTGTATGAGGGAGTGTGTGAGTGTATATGAGTGTCTGAGTGTATATGAGTGAGTGTCTGAGTGTATGAGTGTGCAAGTGTATGAGTGTGTGTGAGTGTATATGAGTGTGAGTGTATATAAGTGAGTGTGTGTGTATGTGAGTGTTTGTGTTTATGAGTGTGAGTGTATATGAATGTATATGAGTGAGTGTATATGAATGTATGTATGTGTGTGAGTGTATATGAGTGTGTGTGAGTGTATATGAGTGTGTGTGAGTGTATATGAGTAAGTGTATGAGTGTGTATGAGTGAGTGTATGAGTGTGTAAGTGTCTGAGTGTGTGTATGTGTGTGTGAGTGTGTGTATGTGAGTGTGAGTGTGTGTATGTGAGTGTGAGTGTGTGTATATGAGTGTGAGTGTGTGTGTATGAGTGTGAGTGTGTGTATATGAGTGTGAGTGTCTGAGTGTATATGAGTGTGTGTGAGTGTATATGAGTGTGTGTGTGAGTGTATATGAGTGTGTGAGTGTATATGAGTGTGAGTGTGTGTATATGAGTGTGTATGTGTCTGAGTGTATATGAGTGTATATGAGTGTGTGTATGAGTATGAGTGAGTTTCTGAGTGTATATGAGTGTGTAAGTGTCTGAGTGTATATGAGTGTGTGTGAGTGTATATGAGTGTATATGAGTGTGAGTGTGTGTATATGAGTGTGAGTGTGTGTATATGAGTGTGTCCGAGTGTATATGAGTGTGTAAGTGTCTGAGTGTATATGAGTGTGTGTGAGTGTATATGAGTGTGTGTATATGAGTATGTGTGAGTGTATGAGTGTGTGTGTGTGTGTGTGTGTGAGTGTATATGAGTGTGCGTGAGTGTATATGAGTGTGTGTGAGTGTATATGAGTGTGTGTGAGTGTATATGAGTGTGAGTGTGTGTATATGAGTGTGTGTGTGAGTGTATATGAGTGTGTGTATATGAGTATGTGTGAGTGTATATGAGTGTGTGTGTGAGTGTATATGAGTGTGAGTGTGTGTATATGAGTGTGTGTGAGTGTATATGAGTGTGAGTGTGTGTATATGAGTGTGAGTGTGTGTGTTAGTGTATATGAGTGTGAGTGTGTGTATATGAGTGTGAGTGTGTGTATATGAGTGTGAGTGTGTGTATATGAGTATGAGTGAGTGTGTAAGTGTCTGAGTGTATATGAGTGTGTGTGAGAGTATATGAGTATGTGTGTGAGTGTATGAGTGTGAGTGTGTGTATATGAGTGTGAGTGTGTGTATATGAGTGTGAGTGTGTGTGTATATGAGTGTGTATGAGTGTATATGAGTGAGTGTCTGAGTGTATATGAGTGTGTGTCTGAGTGTATATGAGTGTGTGTGAGTGTATATGAGTGTGAGTGTGTGTATATGAGTATGTGTGAGTGTATATGAGTATGTGTGAGTGTATATGAGTGTGTGTGTGAGTGTATATGAGTGTGAGTGTGTGTATATGAATGTGAGTGTATATGAGTGTGAGTGTATATGAGTGTGTGTATATGAGTATGTGTGAGTGTATATGAGTGTGAGTGTATATGAGTGTGAGTGTGTGTATATGAGTGTGAGTGTGTGTATATGAGTGTGAGTGTGTGTGTGAGTGTATATGAGTGTGAATGTGTGTATATGAGTGTGTGTATATGAGTGTATATGAGTGTGTAAGTGTCTGAGTGTATATGAGTGTGTGTGAGTGTATATGAGTGTGAGTGTGTGTATATGAGTATGTGTGAGTGTATATGAGTGTGTGTGTGAGTGTATGTGAGTGTGTGTGTGTGTGAGTGTGAGTGTGTGTGTGAGTGTATATGAGTGTGTGTATATGAGTATGTGTGAGTGTATATGAGTGTGTGTGTGAGTGTATATGAGTGTGAGTGTGTGTATATGAGTGTGTGTGTGTGAGTGTATGAGTGTGAGTGTGTGTATATGAGTGTGAGTGTATATGAGTGTGAGTGTGTGTATATGAGTGTGTGTGTGAGTGTATATGAGTGTGAGTGTGTGTATATGAGTGTGAGTGTGTGTGTGAGTGTATATGAGTGTGAGTGTGTGTATATGAGTGTGAGTGTGTGTATATGAGTATGAGTGAGTGTGTAAGTGTCTGAGTGTATATGAGTGTGTGTGAGAGTATATGAGTATGTGTGTGAGTGTATATGAGTGTGAGTGTGTGTATATGAGTGTGAGTGTGTGTATATGAGTGTGAGTGTGTGTGTGTGTATATGAGTGTGTATGAGTGTATATGAGTGTGTGTCTGAGTGTATATGAGTGTGTGTGAGTGTATATGAGTGTGAGTGTGTGTATATGAGTGTGAGTGTGTGTGTGAGTGTATATGAGTGTGAGTGTGTGTATATGAGTGTGTGTGAGTGTATATGAGTGTGAGTGTGTGTATATGAGTGTGAGTGTGTGTGTGAGTGTGTATATGAGTGTGTGTGAGTGTATATGAGTGTGTGTTAGTGTATATGAGTGTGTGTGTGAGTGTATATGTGTGTGTGAGTGTATATGAGTGTGAGTGTGTGTATATGAGTGTGTGTGTGAGTGTATATGAGTGTGAGTGTGTGTGTGAGTGTATATGAGTGTGTGTTAGTGTATATGAGTGTGTGTGTGAGTGTATATGAGTATGTGTGAGTGTATATGAGTGTGTGTGTGTGAGTGTATATGAGTGTGAGTGTGTGTATATGAGTGTGTGAGTGTGTGTATATGAGTGTGAGTGTGTGTGTGAGTGTATATGAGTGTGAGTGTGTGTATATGAGTGTGAGTGTGTGTGTGAGTGTATATGAGTGTGAGTGTGTGTATATGAGTGTGTGTGTGAGTGTATATGAGTATGTGTGAGTGTATATGAGTGTGTGTGTGTGAGTGTATATGAGTATGTGTGAGTGTATATGAGTGTGTGTGTGAGTGTATATGAGTGTGAGTGTGTGTGTATATGTGTGTGTGAGTGTATATGAGTGTGAGTGTGTGTATATGAGTGTGTGTGTGTGAGTGTATATGAGTGTGAGTGTGTGTATATGAGTGTGTGTGTGTGAGTGTATATGAGTATGTGTGAGTGTATATGAGTGTGTGTGTGAGTGTATATGAGTGTGTGTGTGAGTGTATATGAGTGTGAGTGTGTGTATATGTGTGTGTGAGTGTATATGAGTGTGAGTGTGTGTATATGAGTGTGAGTGTGTGTGTGAGTGTATATGAGTGTGAGTGTGTGTATATGTGTGTGTGAGTGTATATGAGTGTGAGTGTGTGTATATGAGTGTGAGTGTGTGTGTGAGTGTATATGAGTGTGAGTGTGTGTGATTGTTTAGATCTCAGTTGCTAAGCTTTTCTTGTTACTGCATCTTGCAGTGTGCAGGTAAGGTGTTAGCAGAGATCATCAGAAGTGGAGACTCTGAAAATGAATCTTCTCTGTTCTCTCTCTTCTCTCCCTCCACTCTCCTACTTTCTATCTCTCCTTTATCCTTCTGCCCTTTTTTCTTTCTCTTACGCATTCTCTTTGTCTGTCTCGTTCTCCCCTCCACTCACTTCACCAACTCTCTTTCTGTGTCTTCCAACCTCTCTTCTAGGACTCGGCGATGTGGTAAAAATAGTTATCAGGATAAAATGGTGTCAGATGGTGTTGATAATTCTTGCGGTAAACGTCAAATCAATAGTTTTCAAGTTTAAAAGTTGCGTGAAAGCTGAAGAAACCACATAAACTGTTTTTATGGTCAGAACCTGAGAAATACTTGCCAACTAGCAGAACATTTCACCAACCTAGCTGTGTTGGTTATCTGTGATGGGAGAGTGTGAGAGAGCTTTCTCTGCCCTTCCTTTTCCCATTCTTTTATTTCTGTTTAGTATTTGTTTCTCTCCCCCCTCCCCCTTATCCTGTCCTCCTTTTATTTACTTTGTCTGTCTCCTATTTCTGTACATCTCTTCTCACTTCTCTTTCTGTCTGTCCATTCTCAACCTTTCTTTCTCCCCTCATTGTCTTTCTTGCTTTCTACCTCTGTCTCTCTCCCCGATCTACTGTTTTTCTTTTTCTTTCTCACTCTCACACATTCTCTGTTTGCGTCTCACACCCCCTCCATTCTCTTTCTCTTTATTACACTACCCCCTCTCTTCCACCTCTCTTCCCTCTTTTTTTCAATTCACTTCAATTCAAGGTGCTTTATTGGCATGACAATAGTTCTTCATTTTTTCTTTCATTCTTTCTTTCTCTCTACCTCTCCTTCTGTACTTCTTCTTTTCTCACTTGTTTCTCAATCTTCTTTCCCTTTCACATTTTCTCTCCCCCTCCCAGCATTAAATCTAGAGGTTGTGCAATAGCACGCAGTACTGGAATGTTGTTCCTGTAGATGGTTTTAACATTAGCTTTCACACACAGGTCTCTCTCACTCTCTCTCTTTCTCTCTGTCTCTCTCTCTGTCTCTCTCTCTCTGTCTCACTCACTTACTCTCTCACTCTCTCACTCACAAACGTAAGTGTATGTATGGTGTACATACGGCCAAAAAATAGCTGTAGGCAAAACCCCTTAAATAACAGTGTTTGTGTTCTGTATGCAATCAGTGTTCAGTTTCCCACCAAACTTTTCAACAACACGGTCTCCATGGCTCTGTGATCCATGTGACCTCTCTCAGTCATGGTCAAGGAATGCAGTTCGGGTCTGTGCAGTCTGCTCCATGCCCCAGAGTCAGTTTGAGTCATACCAGGCGACACTGGCCGTGTGGGGGAGTGGATTCCTTCTCTACTCCCTCTTTTTGGAGAACACATTCCCAGCTGCAGCCCTCGGCAGCATTCTGGCTCCTGCGGAGCTGCGTGTCGGAGCGGGAATAGAGAAGGCCATTTGGCTTTTGAGATGGGTGCCTAGTGCATTCAAGCTGAGCCACACATGAACGCAGGCAGTGAAGAGTTCATCAAAAGAGCTGGAGGGTCTGGGGGCTTCTGCTGAGAAATGCTATTAGCCATGCTGGCTTTCCGCTCATTCTCTCTCACTGGTGGTTCATGCATTGCATTCTGTGTGAAGACAATGATGAGGTTTAGCTTGTCACCTTGTTTTCGTTTGGAATTCTCCTACTGGTCACCCTTATTCTGTGTTTACATGCTCCATACAGTGATGCAGAACTGATGTAAACAGTGATGGTACGTGACTGATGACAGGACACAGCCATGTAAACATTCCTATGGTGGTTGAACAAGGAGGGGCATATTGACATCCTCTTTTGTTGTAAAGATTTGCTTAATGGGGTCCTGTTATGCTTTTCTGGGTTTTGCCTTTCTTTGAGTGTGTAACGTAGTTTTTTCGTGCATGTAAAATTATAAATCCCAAAGTACAGAAGCCGCTTTTCTGAGTGATTGAAACGCCTGCTTGAACTTTCAGGCCTTTGTTACAAGGTGACATGTTCTTGTAACACAATCCTTATTGCCCATCTACCAGGACGCTTGGCACGCCTTCAGTCAACACACTAAAAAGGGGTAAGATGTATTTGTTTTACTTGTAAAAAAAAAACGTACCATCACTGGTGTTGGGTATCCGCCCGATGCCACACTCACTTAAATGTGTGCTGTTGTGCAACTCTGGTCACCTTAAACATTCTGCCAGACATACACTGTACAACTGTAGGCCACTTGTAAGCGTACAGTCACAACCACTTCTCCAGCACAGGCGAAGATACATAAGATAACAAAACGGAGACAAAAACCTTTGATTATATTTTTCTTTTTTAACTGTCTTTGTACTGTAGACTGTAGAGAAATTGAATAGTCCTGCTGTGTATACTCCAGTGCACAGTGTGCTTAGCTGAGCTGTGGTAGCTCAGTTTATTTTGAATAAACTGGGTTTTTGAAAATTGTCTGTAAACAGTGATGTCTGTAGGGACTGTTATGTTTTCACACATTGGCGAATATTCATCGTTCTTTTTGTCCAAACGTGAAGATCTCACAATCTCACAATTCACACTGTGAAATGTTGCCACGCAGTGACTGTGTATTCAACCACAGTTCAACCAGCCAATCCAAAAACTCTCAACAAGATGTGAAACTCCACAAGCACAGGATGTGATTCCTGCTGTCACTAGCACAGGGACTGTTGTTAAGAGATCGATGAGAAGTGGGGATCAATACTTTACCTACATCTGTACAGATGTGCTTTTCTGATGTGGGATAAAACCTACTCTGCTCCTTTGCTGTGCTACTCGCTACAAGTGAACAAATGCAACAAAGCTAGCTAATGGACATCATTTAAATCAGCTAGTTTTAAGATGTTGAACTGTCATTGCACTCATTTATACTTAACTGTTTAATTCTAAGTAGGTAATTCATTAATGTATCAGACGCATAATAGTACTACCAATATGTACTCTATCTAAAAAATGTATCTAAAAAATGCTTTGATACATTCATACTGTTGGTATGTCCATGTTGCATGAAGTGTTATGTACATTCAGTTGTTGGTAATTCATTCCTGTAAGTCACAGTGTTCATAACTTGGACCACAAAACTACTGATGATCAAAACTTATCAAAAACTTCAGAACCTTCAAGCAATCAGCTCTCCATTCCAAGATGAGGTCATGTGTATTCAGTATTCCAGTAGTAAGAGATTCATAAAAGGTGTGGTGCTTTTGAAAAGTCTATTGTAAGTAAACCCCTCGCTCTGTTGCTCTCGCTCTCTTTTGATTGTAAGGCAGAAAGCAGGTATGAGCAGATGATCTTAATGTGTGTTGATTCTTGAGTCTGATTTTACACTTTTTTTGAACCTTGAAGTGTGAAATGAGTTCTCTTTTGTACAGTGTCCACGCTCACACACACGCACACACTCCACAGTATCTCCCTCTTTTACTCCCGAGGACCAACAGATTCATATTCTGTCACTCTTTCTGACAGTAGTGCTTGACCTCTGACATGGAGATGTAGGCCCTACAGGTCAAGGATCAGCACAAGCCAGTTTTAGTTTCTCTCTGCATGCGCACTTACAGTCATCCCTTTAATCTTTTAGTCATTTTAAACTTGCCTTTATTAAACACAGTGCATACGGGTGCACTAATCATTTATCTTTATCTCCAGTACCAGTTTTTTTTTCTCTCTCTTTTTTGAACTCGTACACTTTTTTTTAAAAGCTTAAACGCTTAAGAAAAAAAGCTGACAAGCTGTTCTTTACAGTATCTTAATATGCCTAACCTCCTTTGACTGTCAGTTATTTTATCACAGAGTGCTTTAATAGAGCTGCAGCACACTGTAGCGTATGTGCAGTGCTCTGAGCAGAGATTTATTCTGACACATCAGTGGGATTTGTTGGTGTGCGAGTAGCCAAATCTGGATTGTTATGTACTCATTATGAGCTAGGCCGCAGTAATCGGAATTAACACTAATGAGATTTTTGACCCTTAACCACAGTTCCGCTGCAGCCAGAGCAAAACCCTCTGCAGAACCTTCAGCTGCTTCAGAAACACGAAGCACATTAAGTCGCATTACGTCTTACGTGGCTCTTGAATCGCCGCCTCGTTCACTGTTGTGTTTCTAATTGCAAACATGTTCCCTCTCCAGGTTCGCGGATATTGCCAGACTCAAACAGGCATGAAATTGAAGAATTTGAATTTTGACAACAGAGCAGAGGAAAATGGCTCTGTGACGAGCAGAGAGGTTATTGAATGTTATTATGAATATATTAGGCTTATACTCGTTTGGGGCATGTAGCTGGGGCGAACGCAGCATTACAACACAGTAAAGGATATTTTGCAAGAGCGATATGGCATTGGGATGAATAGACAGATGGACAGCGAGATGATCAGATGGGTGGCTTAATGATTGAGTGTGGTCGGACATATGGGCAGATGGATATGTATGTACAGTCTGTCAGTTAGTTAGTTTGTAATGAGTTTTTTATTCTTCACATTGTTTGTTGTGTACATTGTGGTGAAAGTAATAACGCGGTCTTACCCAGCGTGTGATCAGTGATGTGTTCAAAGATTTTGCTGTTGTTGCTTTAATCTCATCAAGATCTGCAGCCAAAATAGCTGAGACACGTGCATATATACACTGGTCATATTAAAAAGCAGGCACAAAAGTATTAACAGCTAGGATGAAAGATCAGCTAAGTTGGCCACTTTAGGTTTGTGTTTCAACACTTATGTTGCATATAATTAACAAAATTCATTACAGAAATACTGTATATTTATGTGTCTGTTAAACATCAGCATAGTTCTGATAGGTCTGTATTAAACTGGAGTTTTCTCTGCTCTACCATGAATTCAGTGACTTTATAAAAGAAGCATTATTTCTCCTTTATTATACCTTTGTTGTTGAAGACACTGTGAGTGCATGTTCAGTACAGAATTCAGATTATTATTGATTAGCTTAATCAGGGAAATAGCTTAAACACGCCAATAAGACTGATTTAGTTAGCATCGCCAACCTTAGTGTGGCAAATAAATAAAGCCCTTTGTTTCCACCCTAAAGTCCCAAGCCCGGGTTGTGTCAGGTAGGACAACTGTCGTAAAAAATCTGGCGTGCGAGTTGACTCGCTGTGGCGACCCCTGTAGAAGTGAGAAAGTCAAAACATCACAGTCACAAAACACACACTCTATAGATGTATAGAGCATGTATATGTTACATTGCAGGAAAAGTCACCGTCACTTTTCCCCTAGAGAGAATAACTTGGACCCGGCCACTAGAAGCCTGTGAGCTGCTTCAGCACTGTTAGCATCATTAGCAATGAGACTTGCAGAGTTAACGTGGCCAAAGTGGTTTCAGTCCTAACTAATGAGTAAATGGGAGTTGACTGTTTGGGCAGCTCATGTCCAGGTGTGTCTTAAGGGCACTTCCTGGGGCAGGATGGTGAAAGAGCACCGTCTTGACCCAGTAGAGTGTGACCACTAACGTGCTGCTAGAAGAGGAAAACTATTGTGAGCTTATTGTGCCACGTGATTATTAGGTCATTCAAAGTGAGACATTTTCCTGCTGTAGACTCCTGATTAGCTTTGTGTGTGTGTGTGTGTGTGTGTGTGTGTGTGTGTGTGTGTGTTTTCAGAAAACAAAGGAATGGTGCCCCTTAGGGGTACGTCTTCAGGGCCTTGAGTTGGGGAACACAACCATACCATATTTCACTGAAATGGGGAAAAAAATGTTTAAATTTTTTTTGGACTGTGTACAGCCACATTCAGTCATCACAGATTCACTGTCTCTCCGTGGTGTTGTGTTCTATACAGCTTCAACAAGCCCTTCATTACAGAAAAAAACATCAGTCTGATCCACAAAACAAAGCACGGCATACAGTAAATGTGATGTTGAAACAGGCAAAACAACTTGAAACTGTTAGCTAGTGTGTATTTTGTATGTCTCATATGTGGCAAGTTTGCAAGTGGACCCGCTAGCTGATTGAAGTTTCACTTTCCTTTAAAACTTACTTAAAATTAAGATGGATTAGCTGTTATTACCCAACATGCTTGCTATACAACAGACTAACCAACTGTTTTAGATGCTTTGCCTCTTTCCTTTAAAGATTGTAATGTCTGTCCTTCAGACTGAAGGCTTATCTACAAAGAATGACCTGTTATCAGCCCAACAGGCCAACAGCCATATCACACCTGATTGGTGTTTAGTAGGAATTTACATTTATGCAGTTCCTGCAGCCAGCAATGAGCCTAAACTCAAATATTTACTAAAGACTCACGACCAGATACAGGCTGAGACTCCAGAATAGCCTCAAATTAGCTTGTAGCCACTTGTGATCATCTCCTGTTCTAGAAACAGTTTTATGACTTAATTAGATAATGTTCTGCACATATTGAATTAAATGAGATGAGAGTGTTGTGAAATCACCGTGTTAAAGGAGAAGGGTAGAGAGGAAGGCAGAAAATAATGTTTTTTCGTGCCTCAACAAAGTTCACAACATGATAATGACATGTTGACGAGTCATTTTTCAAAAAACTGCTAATAGAGGCACCAAAAAAAACAGAAACAGGTGACATAAAGGTCCTTCCCCAGCAAAAAAAAAAGAAAGTAATGAGTTTTTTGCAATTGGACATGTATATTAAGGAAACCCTGGACTTTATGTTAAAACTGCACTGAATTTGTTTTTGTAATGTTACACTAACATATTATGATTTACTTTTTTTATTTTATTTTGTGATGTTCGTATTTAATAGCCATAGTGTAATAATCAGTGTGAAGTTGACTTATTCACTCACTTGTACATAAGATTACGCTGCCACGTTTGTAAAAAAAAAAGGTCCTTTCTGAATCCTGTCTGATTTACACTAAAAGCACATAAATGAATAGACACAAACCACATAAACACACAATATAGCAAATAAGGTCGTAAATGAAGCTAGCAACATTGTAAAGCTGTATTTTTACAATGCATAGAAAGCAGCATGAGCACAGAAGAGACTGTTGACATCACATAGCAGTGTCTGCTTCGTTACCATCAACAGCTCAGACTCAGCAGCATTAACCTGTTTTCCAAGCTGCTCAGCCTCCATGACAGAGTGAGCCAGAAGTCTAAATAACGACTAGCTATTCACGTTAGCTGGTATTGGCCATAGCCAGCTATCTTGCAAAGCACACTATGCCTGTATTTCTCACTGCAATCAAGTATGAATAACTAATTGCTTTTGAAAACTGCACGTTTAAAAATAAATGGGATTGATGCTCTGCTACCCACTTTTCACACAGTTTATTCAGCACTGATCTGTAGCTGCTGTTGTGAACCAATTTAAATCTCATAGGGAAAGGTTGCTGTTTGAGGTATGATCTACTGCATAAGTACAAGATTACGTTTGACTCGTAATATAAAATGAAAAAATCAGGTGGAGTCTGTGGCCCTGTATCTTGAACAGGCATGATGTCTCTGACTACTAATGCATACAATACTTTCATATCTTCTCTGGTTTTGTGGCTTTGGTGGGCATAGTTCTGGGAACAGGCCTCAGGGAACAGAAACATGCTCACTCCTGAATGAACTCAAAACAGAACAGTGTCCTTCTCTGGGGTTTAGACAGAAGAATTGTTTTTCAGTATTGTCTATCTAGCGTACACACACGCTCTCCGAAGAGAAAGCTCTTTGTTCCTCTGACCGGCTGTTTACAAACCGATGGCTCATCAGTGTAAGCAAAGACACGAGGCATCCATCTACATCTGGTACCCAGAGAAAGGCCAAAAAAGGCCAAACAAACAAAAAAGGGAGAGCTTTGTGCGAGCAGCGCCCATAACAAGAGACAGGAGGCGGTCATGAGTCATGCTGTACTGGGCAGGAAAGAAAAGAAGAGAGGAGAGAAGCTGCTGCGATTGAAAGGCTGAATAATGCTCGGAACTTCCCTTTGTTTCAGACACTGAGTGATGCGTTTCCTGTGGGTTGAGATACAGGAGCAGAGATAACAGGAAGGTGAGAGTTAATGGCTGTCAGGGAACACACACACACACACACACACACACACACACAGTTCTTCCACAGGCTATGTGTGTGTATGCTGATAAAGACAGTGCCATTACTTAGCCGTCTGAAACCATCAGATCAGCATTGTGTGTGTGTGTGTGTGTGTGTGTGTGTGTGTTTGTGTGTGTGTGTGTGTGTGTGTGTGTGTGTGTGTGTGTGTGTGTGTGTGTGTGTGTGTGTGTGTGAGCGTGCTCTAGTATATTTCTAGATGAGTGGCATAAATGGAGCGAAACAGTAACATTTAATTTATTCCTTTATTTGTGTAGTATATTCAAAACATACCGTTTGCTCCACTGTCCACATATATGGAAATGTGATGTCATAAAAAATATATTTGTATATATCTGCCTTTTCAGCAGTTTAGCTTCACTTATTCATAATGGCTTTGTAAGGAGTGTTTTAGCGTAGGGCTGGGCGATATGGATCAAAAATAATATCTCGATATTTTGCTGAATGCCAATATACGATATATATCTCGATATTTTTGTCTTCCCGTAAGGTGATAACAAAAAGGCACTTCTGCGTCAAAGCTACACGTCCCAAATATCACACAGGCGCTTGTGGCTAGGGCTGGGTATCGTTTGAAAAGTTTTGATACTGATACAATACCTTTTTTCTGAATTGTAACAAAAAATTTATTATTTAACAGAAAAGTAAGTATTTAACAGAAAACATGAGTCAGTCTTGTACTGTCACCATAATTTTCTTTTTCTTTTTTATCTTTTTATTCGGATCTTGTTCAAACAATGAGCATCTTTGTGCTGCTTTATTAAGAACAAAACATTAGCATTACTTATGCTTAAACTGTAAAACCATGCAATCCTTTAACAATAAAATTGGTTACTGCTCTGCGGCGTTCATCCCTTCGCTCAGCCGACATCCTCAGCTTTTCTGCTACAGTGAAAGGGGCTGCTTCTCTGTGAAATCCAAGTAACTGTTGGTTAATGTCCTACTTACAGAACTCGAGCGATACCTAACAGCGTTACAGTGTATTCATACACTGACTGAATGTTAGCCATGTCGCTAGCTAACTAGCTCATACGTGCTGGTATTAACGTTAGCTGGATCATAACTGCCCTTCAGCGCTAACAGACGGCAGTAAGAGTGTTTTCCTCTCACAAAGCAAGAAAGCAGCTCAGTAAACTGTTAACTTGCCTGATGATATTTTATCACTGGAAACAGCCGTTTAGCGTATTTAGCCCAGATTCTCGTGTCGCTGGCAGCGCCGTACTACTGTTCTTAAGCCACTATCCTGAAGCATTGCTGCAGCTGCTCTGAGACAGAGTCTTTCGAAGTAGAGCCAAAGTTTGAAGCACTTCGACAAGTTCAATTAGTTCAATTACTTTCGACAGACATCCTCCTCGATAGCTTGTTTTGTGTGTTTATCCGTCTCCATGCTTCAGCACTGTTAGCATCATTAGCAATGAGACTTGCAGCGTTAACGTGGCCAAAGTGGTTTCAGTCCTAACTAATGAGTAAATGGGAGTTGACTGTTTGGGCAGCTCATGTCCAGATGTGTCATAAGGGCACTTCCTGGGGCAGGATGGTCAAAGAGCACAGTCTTGACCCAGTAGAGTGTGACCACTAACGTGCTGCTAGAAGAGGAAAAACTATTGTGAGCTTATTGTGCCACGTGATTATTAGGTCATTCAAAGTGAGACATTTTCCTGCTGTAGACTCCTGATTAGCTGTGTGTGTGTGTCTGTGTGTGTGTGTGTGTGTCTGTGTGTGTGTGTGTGTGTGTGTGTGTGTTGGGGGGTGGTTAGTAATGCTGTTTGATTGATTGATTGTGCTTTATGTGCTTTGCGTGAGTCAGCGTGATTGTTCCCCAGTCACTAGTGGACTGTACATGTGGGTGGGTGTGTGTGTCTCAGGTCAGGACCCTGGAATGGGTGTTCCTGGTGTATTGTGTCTGCCTGTGTTAGTTGGCGATATTCTCAGAACCGGATCTGACCGCTGTGCCCCTGTCTGACAGCCTTGTCCGCCTTTCATAGCCCACATTTTAAAGGTCTTCTTTTTACCAGATGTAAAAGGATGTGATTTTCTGTTTGTTTGTTTGTTTGTATAGCTCAGTGGAACCTCATGAGCAATAGCAGCAATGAATTTAAACCACTTATACAAACAGACCAGGCCTGAACACACTAGGAGACCCCCTATAAGCCATAAAACACTGTAAACTGAGGTTATGTTGTAATAAAGTCCTAGTTTCTATGGCCAGCCATCTGTAATTTTGTAGTCCGTGCTTTATTTTTTGTGTATGATTTGGGCAGTATTATTGTTCGAGTGTGTCACATACACGTTTCTGTGGAGATCTTCAGAACTGAATAAATATATGTTGCGTGATACTATAATATTTTTTGCTGCATTAACAACCCTCCTCTGCCACCGTTGTGATGCACATTTGCTTGGGTTGCTCCCATAATAACAGATCTCTAATTGATCAAGCTGAGTTTAATACGTAATGCACATGTAGAGCTTAGAGAAACATGAGTTGAACAGTTAACATCAGCTTGGAGTCATGTGGTTTATGGTTTTGAGTGTTCTAGAAAATTTCACCGAGAATTATTCACAATGGAGGTGGTAGTAACCAAACATCCTAAACAGAATGCATTTAGATCTGAAGGTTAAAAACATACTTTTTTGCCAATATTTTCACCTTTACATAAACATTACATACACATTTCTAAATACAATGGCTGTGTTTGTGTTGTGGACATTGTGACCCCTGGTCCTCATCACCACCTCAGTAACAGAGTCAGTAAGTTTCTTGACAATAAACCATTTTACATCAAACCATTTTAAATAACTTCTACATCTCAACCATGAATTATACACAGATTACAACCAGCAGGAATCTCTCTCTCTCTCTCTCTCTCTCTCTCTCTCTCTCTCTCTCTCTCTCTCTCTCTCTTTCTCTCTTTCTCTTTCTCTCTCTCTCTCTCTCTCTCTCTCTTTCTCTCTCTCTTTCTCTCTCTCTCTCTCTCTCTCTCTCTCTCTCTCTCTCAAACACACACACACACTCAATGACTCACTATCTTTCTTCCTCTTCCTCACACATTCACTGACACTCTCTCTTTCTCTCTTTCTCTCCCTTTCTCGCTCTCTCTCTCTTTCTCTCACACACACACATTCACTGACTCTCTCGCTCTTTTCCTCTTTCTCTCTCTCTCCATCTTTCTCTCTCTCTTTCCATCTTTCTCGCTCTCTCTCCATCTTTTTCGCCGTCTCTCACACACACACATTCACTGACTCACACTTTCTCTCTCTCCTTCTCCCTCTCCCTCTCCCTCAAACACACATTCATTGACTCTTTCTCTCTCGCCCTTTTCTCCCTTTCTCTCCCTTCTTTCACACACGCACACATTCTGTCTCTCACACACACATTCACTCTCTCACGCTATCTCTCTTACACACACTCTCTCTTTCTCTTTCTCTCTCTCTCACACACACACACACATTCTCTCTCTTTCTTTTCTTTCTCACTTCCTAAGCGAATACTTGACTAGCACGGCTGTGTGTAAGAGTGCACACTGAAGTGTTCTTGTATTTAATATGTAAAGCTTATTGAGCACTAATTATAACAATGTCTACTTGAGATGGGAGAAACGTGCTTTGTTTGTTGTCTCCTGCTGTTATTAATTGCCTCGTGGTTAACTGCTTGGCAGTATGTCTTTTAAGCATGTGCTCTCCCCTCTCTGCCCTCTATTCGTAATTCTCTCCTCTTCGGTATTCTCCTAGTGAGAGATCTGCCCAGTTGAGTGTTGGAAAAAGAGCGATGAGAAGCAGGTCTCATATCATTACTCCCAGCCAAATGTTATCTCATTCAGAACTTGATTTCCATCCCCAGCTCTGTGAAATTGCTTTGGTTACATGAGTGAGTGAACTGGTCAGGGTTGACCAAACAGGAACAGTGAAAATGATCCATTTCTCTTTTTCTCTGACCCAGGGGTCAAACGGAGCAGTATTGAAATGAAAAGGCATGATTCAATATTCAGCAGCAGTTCTCCGAGATCCAGAGGGTCTTTCTCTCTATTAACCTGCAGTTACTTGGTCACAGACTGGAGTAATTGCCCGTTATGTGTAAATCACACTAGAAACTGTTTATATATAAAAAAACAGCATTCAGAAAAGAGCGGTCATACCATCAGTTCAGGATTGCACCAGTCTGTTTCTTTCAGTGATCTTGCATTTGTAGCAGGCTAAAGGGGAAAGACAGATTGTGTATGAGAAATTAAGAGAATATAGCAGCAGTTTGTGTGTGTGCACCAAGGATGTAGCTACAGGGGGCCCTTGGGGGGCCTGCACTCTTTGCAAAAAGGGTTCTGTATGGTGCTGAAAAAGGGTTTTTGATTTGTAACAGCAGTGGAGCCCTTCTTGGTTCTGTATTTTAATGCTCAGAACCCGCCACCCATCAGAAGTGCATAGCGACATTTGTAACCTCAGAACACTCTAAGCTACAGACAGTCAGCAGACCCGGCCCTCACTACGTGTGATGTCCTGTCAGTCAGTAAGTTATCCAGCTAGAAAAATCATGCAAAATTTAGAATTTTGCTCTTTGGTTTTAGACTTTATTTTATTTTTTATTTATTACATGATTAACACATCACAGCAATCACCAGCCAGTAATCCAGCTGTCAAGTAACAAAGTATAACAAGAGATTTTGGTTATTTATACTTTACTGGAGTAATTATTTTTCAGAAGACTTTTTACTTCTACTTCTTACATTTTTTTACAGTTAATGCTCAGTAGTTCACAGATATGCTTCTTTAATATATTTACATTGTACTAAAATACGTTCATTTTCAATGGTCGTACATGCGGCTGAAACAGGAAGCCTAGTGCATCCCAAATTTATCAACATTAACATTTTAATATAACATTTTAGTACTTTTATACTTTCAGTAGTTTTGAAAGCAGTACTTTTACACTTTTACTGGAGTAAAATGCTTGAGATAATACCTTAACTTCTACAGAAGTATTTTTAAACCCTAGTATCTATACTTCTACCTGAGTAATGAATGTGAATACTTTTGACACCTTTGCTGCCGTAATACTAGCTCTCTGTTTTTAGCCTTCATTTTATAAAGAGTTAAAATAATGAGACGTTTCACATCAAAACACTAATGATAGTAAATATAGTAAAACAATGTCTGTCTTGCTGTGTGTCAAAGTATTAGCACACCTGAATTTAAGACTAGACAAAAAATGAGCAAACCTTTTCAGCTCACAGACACTCCAGATAAACCGTTTTCGAGAAGGTATCTGAGCTGGCACTTGTTTTCAAAGATCTGAAAAAAGAATTACAGAATCGTCCAGGCGATAAGTATCTGATCACAAACGTGCCAAATATCAAGATATCGGAATTCTCTTAGCATCTGCGTGTCACAGAATGACTTATCTGAGTGGGCCAGGGTCTCCTGAACATAACAACGTATGGCATGTGTGACTTTGTTGTAGCAGACTGCGATAGTGTCTGGGCTGAAATACTTGCTAGCTGACCCACCCACCAACAACCCCCTCTTAATGCAATTCTGAGCATGCAACATGCTTACATATACTGTAAACATAGTACATACGTGACACGTCATGACGATTGTTACAGTATCTGTGTTACAGGACAAAATGTACTTAACATTTAAACATTCAGGGACTTGCTTATTTGAATTAGTTTTCTGTATTCAGCCCATCTCTGCCCTGTTTCTCTACTGAACACAGGCTGAGGTTGTGTGTGAGTCTGGGCATGTCATGAGGTGGCTGATAACTACCTACAACTAGCCAAAGCTGGCTGCTAAAAATGGAGCGGAAAGTGAGCTGACCAAATGTTTGGTGAGTGGGTGTGTGTACGCACTTGCACATCTGTGTGAGTGACCCCTGGCCCTTCTGTTAGCGACTCTTCGAGATGCACCTAAACAGGGCTAAGCAAGTTTAGGCTGAAGGTAGAGCAGTCTCCTACCTAAGAGGAAGATCACTGCTCCCCCTGCTGGAAACCATGAGCTCATGCATTTCTGAGTGCTGGAATGACTTTGTCTTTCAAATACATTTTCGTAGTTCCAGATATTTGTGTATATTTATGTTAATGATTTAAATCCTAAATAATAATAATAATAATAATAATAATAATAATAATAATAATAATAATAATAATAATAATAATAATAATAACACAATTTCAGTGATTTTGAGTATCTCAACCTCTTCTTCTCTTTGTATTTTTTTTCAGAGCCCAGTGTCTTAAGCAGCAGTGAACTGTTCCCTAGTTCTTGGTCTTCAGCAGCAGTGGTGTCCCCAGCCATGAGTGTGATGGAGGACTTTTCTGTCCACTGAGTGTGCTGCTGTCAGCACTGCAGCCATGTCTGCTTGCAACACCTTCACCGAGCACGTGTGGAAGCCTGGCGAATGCAAGAACTGCTTCAAACCCAAGAGTCTGCACCGCCTGGTAGAGGGGGGCTCACGGAGGGGTCCTCACGAACAAGCCCCTGCCCAGAATAGCCACACCCCCTTAGGGGGCAGGACCAACATTAATCAGCATAACCACTCTCCGGTGGTGGGCGGGGCTAGCATTAACCCGAACATCACTAGCGGCACTCCAAGAAGTGGAATCGTCTCCCGCTCTGGTCAGTTTCGGCCTCCTGTGGCAAAGAAGCCTACTATCGCCGTGAAGCCGACCATGATGCTGCCATGTTCAGGGGTGGGGATGGACACAGAGGGGAACCCACAGATGCCAGCAGAGGGTGCGGAACCTGGCAAAGTTTCTGCTTTTACTGTCTGGAGTCACAACGGCCTGAACCGAAAGAGGCCTGCAGGACCAAACAACAACGAAGGAGATGAAGAAGGGGGGGAGATAGAGGGCTACGCTTCTCTTTGTCCACCCAGTAGCAGCAGCAGCAACAACAACAATGGGCTGACAGATGTGCTAAAGGAGATAGCTGGTCTGGGCCCCGGCCCAAGCTCTAGCAGAGACGATTTTTTGGGCCGTATCAGCTCCTCATACAGGCGCTCACTGGAGAGAGGACTGCCTGCAGCCGGGTGCCTGGCCATGGGCAGCAGTGGCAGTGCAGCCAAGCATGTCTCTCTCAGTGACAGTGCTGAGGTCATCAGCTCAGAGGGGGGACGCTTCTGCTACCCAGAATTTTCCAGTGATGGAGAGGACGATGAGGAAGGGGCTGAGGTAAGTGAAGGGGATGATGAGGATGAGGATGATGATGATGATGGCGAGCATGAGAGCTGGGATGAGAGTGATGAAGAGCTTTTGGCCATGGAGATTAGGATGCGTGGGCAGCCTCGCTTTGCTAATTTCCGAGCTGCAACCCTGTCTCCCGTTCCGTTTGCCGCCGGTAAGAAATGGAACACTGTCCCACTGCGCAACCGCTCACTGCAGAGGATCTGTGCAGTGGACTACGATGACAGTTACGATGAGATTTTGAACGGATACCCTTCCGTGGACTCCAATGGAGCACCTGGCCTGCTCCCATATGGCTCAGACCCGCAGGGTAGTGGCTTCCTGTCCACCTCAGAGTCCACCACCTCGCCAGAATCCTCTTCTTCTCTCCCTGAGGACTCCTGTACGTCCAGCAGCGGCAGCAGTGCCCCCCGTGGCCAGCGGAACGGACTACATCTGGCTCCAGCTGGCAGGGAGCTCACACACCAGGGAGACCCAGTGGGACGAGCACTAAGCTCACCTAAAGCAACCGAGACTCACAAAGCTGTTCTGGCCATACGACTACAAGAGCAAGACGCCAGTCAGAGAGAAGGCGGGCCTCTTCCGCAGGCTCTCCCTGGTCAGCCAATTACAATCAGCTTCAGCCCCACAGAGGAACAGGCTAAGCCCTACAGAGTGGTGAGTTTGGAGAAGACGCCCATGTGTAAGCCCTACACTGTGGTGGACGTGTCTGCCTCTATGGCCAGCACTGAGGAACGAACTTCTGAGAGCACTGCAAAGCACAAGGGGCCGAACCCTGCATTTGGCCCCCCTCCCTACCCTGGAGCCTCCAAAAACATCCCTTTCTCTGCTGGCTCTCCTTTCTCCCCCAAATCACCATTATCTCCCAAATCACCTCTTTCTCCTAAGTCTGTAGCAATATCTCCAACCTCTCCCGTATCTACAGTCTCCCCTTCAGTACAGGTCTCTCCTAGTACTGCAGCTGCTGCACCTAGCCCCTCCTCTAAGAAACCTGGAAGCATCCGCTACCAGGAGGTGTGGACATCCAGTACCAGCCCCAGGCAGAAAATTCCTAAAGTTGAATTGCTAAGTGGAGGACCATCTGGGCTGTCGGGGCCATCCGTCCCTCCCAGACACAGCAATCATAAATCGGCTCCCACCTCCCCCGTCGCCGGCCTCTCCTCCTCACGCACTGTACCAGTCAAATCACCCAACTTGTCTGAGATCAAGTTTAACAGTTACAATAATGCAGGCATGCCTCCTTTCCCTATCATCATTCGAGATGAGCCTACATATGCACGCAGTTCAAAGAACGCTGTGAAAGTGCCCATTGTGATCAACCCCAGTGCATATGATAATCTGGCCGTGTACAAGAGCTTCCTAGGCCTGAGCGGGGAGCTGCCTCAGCCTAAGCCTGGAGCAGGTAGCAGAGTAACCAGCCACACATACGAGGAAATCGGCTCATCTGAGAGCACACAGGCTTCTCCAACAGAGTACATGCCCAGTGCAAGAAAACCTGCCTCAACCACTGCTGAGGAAGAGCGAGACATCACAAGGACAGTAGAGGCTCATGATGACAAAGCCAAAAGTACCACTGAGTCAAATGTAGCAGCAACCAACTTCTCAGTTACTTTCTCCACTCCCAGGGCCAACGTTACCCCTACTGCCAGCCCTCTCTCTGGCAGCCTGACCAAGAGCAGCTCTGCCGCAGCCAACCTCAGCCGCAGCAGAAACCCCAGTGGTGAGCCGCCAGCGAGCAGCAGCGAGTGCCAGTCCTCCTCCACCAGTGGATCAGGGCATAGAGAGAAGGCAAGTATGGTGCTCTCTCAAATAGTGGCCTCCATCCAACCCCCCCAGTCGCCTCCGGAGTCGCCCACGGCGCAAAGTAAAACCTGTAGCGCAGAGGAGCTTTATTCTCTCCCCCCTGATGCCGCTAAGGGTACCCTTAGCAGACCCAAGTCCCTGCACTGCCCTGCGGACAATAGCCTGTCCAAGTCCAACAAAGAAACGCCATCCAAACTTCTCCCCAAGTCTCAGAGTGCCTCTGCGGCCGAGGCTCCCACTAGTCCCAAACCCGAGGCCGGTGCCCCCTTCCCCCCGCCCAGATCCACTTCCTCCCCCTATCATGCCACCAATCTGATCCAGAGACACTTCAGTAATTGGACCAGGCCCACGGGCTCCAGGCCCAGTGACGGGGAGGTCAGCCCTGGGGCAGAGGGCAGGCGCTCAGCCGACAGCAACAAACCCAAACGCTGGATTTCCTTCAAGAGCTTCTTCCGTCGGCGGAAAGAGGAGGACGAGCAGAAGGAGAAAGCGGAGAGAGAGAAGGAGAAAGGGAAGCTAGTCGGTTTGGACGGGACTGTGATTACCATGCTACCACCTCCCCCAATTCAAAGGCAGCACTGGTTCTCAGAGTCAAAAACAGATGATCCCAGCCAGAAACCCACCATCATATTCACCTACAAGCCTGACAGTAGGACAGGGGGCGATGGGGAGGGGGAGCTCAGGGTGGAGGAATGTAATACATCGACATCGACAAATTTCAACCAATCAGTTGCCCCCAAGAGCAGAGCCAGCCTCCTTATCAGCAAAGTCATGAGGTAAGCCTCTCTCTCTCTCTTTCTCTCTCTCTCTCTCTCTCTCTCTCTCTCTCTCTCTCTCTCTCTCTTTCTCTGTCTCTCTCTCTCTCTCTCTCTCTCCCTGCCTTTTAACACCATTGAGTTCCTATTAAATTCCTATCATGTTTCCTGGTGACCTTGCTTCAGCTTTGTCTGGTTGATTGTGTTGTTAGTGCTAAAGCATGTGCAGTGTGTGAAGCAGGCTAAGGCGTTTGGATTTCTGCATTGACATGCTTTAGGATGCTGAGTCACTTGTGGCGAGTAGGCTTGTTTATTTATTGTTCTCCGTGTTTGTTTACACACTCTTCCACACTTTTGTAGAGCACACTCCACATACGGAGTGCATATCCGGTGATTCACTTATCATTTCCTCTGTGTCATGTGATTATAGCACCTTTCATTTCATCATAAATAAACTCTTTGAGTCATGTGTTTCTTAGCTGGGGTACAAAGGTCTGTTAGCCATGTATTTATCTAGTAGAAGTACAGGTATGGTCAAATTCCTGTATGACTCCCAGTCGTAAACTACTGTACTATGGGCCCGCAGGCAGGTGTCAGAGCAATCATATAAAGGGTTTAAGGATGTTATGTATGTATTGTTTGTTTTTGTTAGAGAGAAAGGTGTCATGGGACACGCCTACTTTTCTGTCTGTATTTTATAAGTGCTAAGACCAGTGCCACTGGATGATGCCTCCTTTGGCCTTTCAGTTTTCATATCTTGGTACGGAGAAGAAACATCTTTAAAGTCTGCCCTGATTTGCTCACTGTCTCCCAGACAGAGCAAGGGTTAATCGCTCTTTCCTGTTTATCAGTGAGCACACTAGTGGAGGGTGTGTCCTGAAGCCTGCAGAGCAGTGCTCACAGGTGAATGTCTGAGAGCGAGAAAGAGAAGAGAGCTAGTGTAAGATTACCTGAGTTCTTTCATCTCCAGGCCTGAGTGTCAAAGGGTGTCCAGACATGGGCAGCTGTGTGAGCCAGTACAGCAGGTAAGCTCAGCGCCGACCTGCGTGTTTGTTTAGCTGGACGTGGGGGGAGTGCTTGTGCAATTTTTTTTCTTAGCAGCGAGCGCCTCATGCTTTTATAACAAGTTCTGACAGTTTGGTTTCTGTTGCATGAGGTCATTAAATCCTAACTCCAGAAGCCGTCTGAGGTTAAAAGAAGTGCCGATGTCTTTGTGGGGAATCAGGATTAGCAGTAATGGTAAAGGGAAGTGGCAGTAAGTGGTTTTATACCAGGACGAAACTGAGTGTATTGCAAGTAGAGTTCATTACTGTTCACATTTGAACCGATTGCCAAACCAGGACTTGGAATTTGATACTCAATGCATTTTTTAGTACTTTACTCTCTCTGTATTAAAAAAAAAGTAAGTTGAAGTCCAAACTTCAGTATTTAGTTACCACACAAAACAACTCATCCTCTGCCCTGATCTCTCCTACTGTACCTGCAGCCTGTTACTGTCTGTTACCAGAGCATAGCATGAGCACTCTGTGATGTGTGTCTCCAAAGAAGCAGCATGTGATATCCTTCACAAAAGGAAGGAGATCTAGCAGTGGGGATAGTTTAGTGGGATTGGAAGGCTGTCTGCTGTTGTCTGTGGTGGTGGTGTTGTTGTTAGTGTTTATATACTCTAGTATTTCCCTGTAAATAGCAGTTAGTTTCACACTGAGGGTTTGGACATATCACATAATGTTACTGTTTGTTTAGTGTGAATAGCATGCTGGTGAGGAATTTCAGTGCCACCAGCGGCTCAGCGTTGATTCACACTAGTAGTAGCTAATTTCCTGAAGATGTTGATGATGCCTCATTCAAAACTGTGTTGTCCTTAAGGGCTTCTGCTTCTTTACTGCTGGCTGCAGGCGTGCCGCTAACTCTGCTATCTACTGCGGAGGACTTGGCTTTGAGTCTATCAAACTGGTACACTCTTCAGGTTTTAATTCTATTTTATAGTTTAACCAGGTGTTTCCTCAGATTACATGTGTTGCTAGGGTCAGCTTGGCATTTCGCTTTATAAATATTGTGGGAAATATTGTCTGCACACACTTCTGGCTCACTGTTGCCCGTTGACCACAGTCCTGCTGTGCTGTAATGACCGCATCTTTATTAGAGGGATGGTTGGTGAGTTTTGTTTTCCCTCGTGACATGAAGATGCATCAGCAAAGATGTATTTACTCCCCAATCTTAGAGATGCCTTTTGTTCTGTCATGTCATGGCAAACAACCTCGCTCTGACTGCCTTTGTGTTTGTGTGAAAGAGAGTTCAGCTGTTTATTTTTAAATTATTTGCAGTTGAGAAGTGTGATTTCATTAGTTTGATTACTGAAGGGATATGTCACACTACTAAAGAAAGTCAAAAGCTGTTAAATAGCATTTGTTGCAGATGATTACAATGTTCAAATTATGGGTGTCAGTGAATTGCTACAGTTTGAAAGCTGTAAATATAAAAGGGTTACTGTCTCTAGAATTTATATTTAAGCAGACCTAAAATTCTCACTTGCGGCTCCAGAAAATGTGTTTAAAGGCTGGGAAAATAACTAGCTGGTTCTGATTTTACCTCTGAGGTAGCTCAGTTTTAGGGGTGGGCGATACGACCCTACAATAATATCATGATATGACAAAACATTGAATTAAAAAAATATTTCAAGACTACTACACTACTGCAACAAAATGAAAATTAAATTTTATTATTGCATACGATATTATATGGCACAGAAGTCAATGATCCAGAATGTCACGATACTAAATAATGCACTCCAAATATCTCCATAAATCCAGGACTGAAGTAAAAAGAATGATACTGGAGAGATAATATCTGTCTCTAGTAGATATATAATGGGAAATGATTAAAAGTGTGAATTTTTCTTTTGTTAAAAACTGTAAAAAAGTAGTGATATGGCACGATATTTCAGGGTATAATATCGTTCATGATATTCAGAAATGTTGGCGCAATTATTGTGTACGACACGATATGGCACACCCCTACTCTGTTTAAGACCTAGCAGTTTCACAGATATGAGTGAGATGTGCACAAAACTGTGATAGTTAAATATAGGCTACTCAAACACTCTCCCGACCAACATACACATTTAGATACTACAGGTTATATGTCCAAAACCTCACGCCTTGTTTGAGCTGTTGTTCTGTATCGGTAGTGCTGACCTGGAATATCTGCAGTAAAATAAATAATGATATGAATTTGGAGCTATAAATAGTAGCGACAGTAGTTAATTAGTGCAGCTCTGCCCTCTTTCTCTGGGCTAAACTCAGTAATCAGCGCATGCAGTTTGGGCTTCTGCATAAAGAAGTTGCTGTAGTCGTATCTAGTCCAGCATCTGAGGCGTCATACATTAGGCATCATGAGAGGCCACTGAGGGGGGAAACTTGGCGCATCAGAATGGAGCTGTGACAGAGCGCACCCTGGAGCCCAATTCTAACTGTCTCTGAATATAAACACTCACACTTCATGCATTTATCTCTCTCTCTCTCTCTTTCTCTCTCTCTCTCTCTCTAAGAGAATGTAGGCATTGGAAAAAAAAATGAAAAAATGACATGTTTAGTTAAATACACTGAATTTTTTATTTGGTTGTTTCTTATTCGGCCGTTTTGTTGCAAGTAAAACTCCCCTCTTGAAAGTCTCTATGAGAAAAGCCCCTGAAAACCAAGCATTTAGCCTGCAGCCAAAATGAACCCACTGTTGAAACTGAATAGTCCTGAGTGTACGTTTGTGTTTGCGTCCTGTAGTCAGATGCCAGTCGAAGGTCCGGAGACAGAGATGCCCGCTGCCACCTCTCTGCCTGCCAAGCTGGAGCTGACGCCCGTGTGCGAGGCGGCCAGCCCATCCACTCGGCCCAGCGCTCGTCCCCTCTCACCCAGTGAGGGCAGCGCCAGCCTTGGAGAGCCAGAGGAGGATGAGGGCACCCATACTCACTCTCACTCACATTCACCTGCTTCCAGCTCCTGCAGCGCCACCTACACCAACCTGGGTAAGTACTGCACACGTCAGGCTTGTATAGTCACACACAAACACAGACACTGTTTGTTTCTGAGTGACCGGGCATCTCCAACTGGAAACATCGTCTGGGACGAAGCCAGTGGCCCCTGATGGTGGGGATGCGATTAGTTCTGAATTGATTTGATTGGCTGTGCTAGCTCGCTGCTACAACAGAAATGGGCAATGTTCTGCCAGAATTCTGCACATGCTGTAAAATTCAGTCAGGGAGTCGAGGAACCCTTTATAAATAGCATGAATAATTTATTGAGATCGAGAGAAATCGTGTGCTTACAAGTACCAGGTGCGTCTGACTGTTTGAGATGTGTTTGAGTTGAAAGAGAAATTACTAACAGCTGACCTTGGGTCCTTTATAAGTTCAGCATGCTTTTGATGTGTATGAGGCCTAGAACAGACATATTTCCACAGTGTGTGCGAGAACATGTATATGTGTGGTTCTACTGAGCGTTCCAGTGATTTATTAAATAGTACAGCGCTCACATGTAGTTTACACACAAAGGAAAAGGAAAGTGACATTTTCTGTTATTTTGTCATTTTCCTCCAGGTGTACTCAGAGTATAGAATATCTTTGTAAGTTCAGCTTGTGTTTGTTAAATGAGACATTTGGGGCGTGTCTCAAAACCTAGTGAGTGTCTAAGTAGGCTGTCTAGGTAGGCAGCTGTTTAAGTAGCAGTGTTCTATCTCTCCTCATAAAACAGATTATTGAGACACTGCAGTTAGACAGCAACTGCGTTTTCGCCCACTGCATACAACCGGTGTTTTAGCTGGTTGCTAAGCTACTGGCTATCATCCAAAACAATAGCGCGAGGCTTAAAAATCCACTAGCATAAATGCTAATGCCATACTATGACGTAAAATGCTGCCTATGTAGACACTCACTAGGTTTTGAGACACACCCTTGGTTTTACCAGAACACCACAGTTTGAGTACTGGAAGGTTGTATTTTGTGGTGCGTGACGTGCTTAAAGCTATTAAAGATTTAGCTATTATTATCTTTATCAGCCTGGGCTGCAGCTATCAATTATTTTAGTAATCGAGTACTCTATTGATTATTCCATTGATTAATTGAGTAATCGGATAACATTTATATTTTTTTAAGGTAAAAGCAATAGTAAATATATAAGATAAAATAAGGCAGGTTTCTTAACATTTATTGCTTAAATTTCATATAATACAGTTTAAAAGAAAACATTTTAATAATTACTATTATTGAAATGTATTAATACTGTAAGTTCACAAGACTGGCTACTGCTTGTCTTACACTTGCTGACCGACTTATTGCAGACAAACTAAACTGATTTTTCCTGCTGTACTGGATTTGGTGCATTTTAGGCTCCAAATTACTGCAAACATCACCTGATATTTAGTTTGCTGTGTATTTTATGCATCACTGGGAGAGAAAAGTGTGTGTGAGGGTGTGTTTGTAACTTTAATCAAAATGGTAAAGTGAATGAAGTTCAGGCTTTTATATTTTGTGGTTATGTTCTTAAGCAAAGCTTAGATCATTTATGAACATAACTCGCCATCCCATGTTCTTAACTAGCCTTTATATATAACAACAACCCATAAACACACTTTACTAGCCTTCATCTCACCTCACCATCACACTAATTTAGGTTAAATGTTATCGTTACTGTGTGTTGCTCCGCTCTGTGGACTGGACGTGCTAAAACATTGAAACACTAATGTGGTGCTCGGCTAGGGGTTACCATAAAACTCAGACTCGCTATCAGTTTGCTGGGAAAGCTCTGTTGCTTGCTTTCTAAAGTTAGCTTCTTATTTGAATTATCCTGTTCCACCTTAAATGGTATAGAAGTTACATCCCGCCGCCTGTAACTGCTGCATCATTTAAGGTGGAAAGGCGGATTTTACATAAGAAGCTAACTTCAGCCACGTCTTTCCTCAGGTAAACGCTCAGTAACGGCTCCCTCGGCTAGTTCGGTTTTACAGTGGACTTTGGACACTGTATGGTTTTCTCTGGCCCGTCTCTTCGGTTCTCCTCTTCTTACTCTCTCTCTCTTTCTCTATTTTGCAATCTATCTTGGTCAATAATAAATATAGTTTGTGAATTATAGCCAAGACACTGGATTTACAGCAGGCAGGTTAGTGGTGCTGAGTGGGGATATTTGTTTCGAGCTCATAGCAGATTTGTAAAGTCGGACTGTCTGTGTCCTGTCTCACTCCAAAATTATTCCATTCCACAAACCTTTTTTTTTCCTCCCACACTTACTTATATGAGTGATGCAGCAGTGACTCCAAAACTCTGCACTACAGAACTGTTCAGTAGACCTACGTACAGAAGTTCTCACCAGTCTCAGCGAAGTTCTGCAGACATTACACAGTCATCTGTTTTGCTGGGAGAATGATAAACGAGCGGTAGCGTTTGTTTACCCTTTGTAGATTTTTAGATTGGACTGTCGCTTTAAGCCTTCCTAAAAAGCCTGTGTAGCACTGAATTTTTAGGTAGGCTCAGCATCGTGGTGTCTGCCAGCCATCGACAATGGACAGTGGCATCGACTATCAGCCTAAACTTAGTAATGAAAAACCTGTTATGAGTGAATTATCTGCAGTGAAGTGAAGCATTTCCCTAACACTGAAGCCCAACTCACTCTTTTGGAAATGGAAAACGTGATATTATAAACTTGCTCTGGCCCTGAGGCTGGTTATGGGAAAAGCCCCCCTGAGTCATCCAACTATGGCCTTAAGGGAGAAGTTGAGAAAGACAAACCGCTCTAATTACCGTCGTTCTCCTTGCAGCTCAATTTCGAAACAGCTTCCAATAACGAGCTTTTCATTATAGAAAATCCTTCCTCTGAAGGACGGAGCACAGCACTGAATGCAGGGTTTAAAAGAAAGAGACAAACCAGCAACTGTTAATGTAGATTTAGTTGACATGCAGTCTAGAAGAAGTTTAAGTTTGTTACAAATCAGCTCCCTTTAAAACTTCAGCTGGATTAGCTGTTACACGAATGCATGGAAGTAAAAGAAGGACATCATGGCTCTTGAAAAACAGCAGAGGTTCTAACTTTGTGCCACAAAAGGAAGAGCAGCAGTGAGTGCTGTTTGATTATTTGAGCTTGAACTGTGTCTGTCGCTGGTTGTGAGCTAACAAGTATTGATATCTGGAAAGCAAGACAGCTCCTCAGCTAGTTTGGCTTTTTTAGTCTGTACTAATACAATACTTGTCTTAAAAAAAAAAAAGTTGTTAATTACAGTTCTTGAACTTGGAAGTCCGAGTGTTACCATCTGTGTCTCTCAGGAAAGTTCCTAAGAATCTCCATTAAGAAATGCTGTTTCTCTTTTAGGGCCAGAGCCAGCCAGCCATTATTGACTTTCCCAGCTGCAGTCTCGGCCTGGCTGGCTGCTGATGAGTAATAGTAGCAGCACTGGAACGTGCGTTACTGAAGCTTTAGCTGTTAGAGTTTATTTGGCTTCATTTCAGCTCTGGAGGAGAAAAGCTTTAATTCCTGTCTGAGTTGGGCCTGTTGAACATGCCTGAACAGCAGCTGGTACGGGTCAGACTCTCTCTCTCTCTCTCTCTCTCTCTCTGTCTCTCTCTCTCTCTCTCTCTCTCTCCATACTGCGTCATACACACATGCGCACCGCTGGCTGTATGTACCTGCTATGGGGAGGTGAGGAGAGCAGGTGAGGGGTTAAAGCTGGGTTAAAGCGTGTGGCTGTGGATCAGGCAGGATGATTTTTCCAGCTGCTGTAGCAGATCCTGGCGCTGCGTGACTCCTCTGTTCTCTGTTTTTCAGTCTTTCGAGTAAGTTGGTGTAGATGTTGCTCTGCTGTGCAGAATAGTTATTCACTTGGTACTTGGTATCATGGATGCAAGCACATGCTTGCTCTCTTACTAACTCTCTTACACACACACACACACGCACACACACACTGTGTGGGGAGGGACAGCGGCTGACTCAGTTTCAGATAGAGCTCAAACAGAGCACGACAATCTCTCTCTCTCTCCCTCTCTCTCTCTCTCTCTCCCTCTCTCTCTCTCTCTCTCACACACACACACACACACACACACCTCACACACACTGTGTTCCCTATGCTTGCTTCTTTCTGAACTCTGGACTTAGAGGGTGTCACAGAGAAGGTAGGTCTTCTCTTCTCTTCTTTTTTCTTCCATGCTTTGCTCCACTTCTGTGTATTTTTCCTCTCTACTCTTTTCTTGAGATCTGTTGTCTTTAGTCTTCATCAGTTATTAACTCTGATCTTCTCTACAGTTCTTTCCAGTTTTTTTCTTTCAGTACTTTTCTCTCCGTCTCTATGCAGTGCTATTGATGTATTGTTTCTTTCCACTTAAGGCAATTTGAGTGCATCAGTAAATAATTGAACCAGGATTTTGTGCAGATTAACACAGTGTGTTTTTGCCCCCAGGTGATAATTGCAGGTAATGATCATTAAAGGGAGAATTTAAATGTATTGCAGTTTTTTGTAGCTGTAGAAGAGCATAAATAATAGTTATTTAATGACGACAACCTGACTGCAATTAATAGAACCATAGTACATGAAGTGGGATTTACCAAGTTTTATGTACAGGCCATTTAACAGTCATAAAGATGAAGGAAAACGTTAAGAATCTACCAACCATGTAGAAAAGCTGAAACTGAGAGGCGATATAAATGGAAAAATCAGTTGACCTAAAGTTTTAGAAAGTTTTTTGTTTTTTGTTTTTTTTTTAAGCTCACAATGGCATCTGAAGCAAATAACCGTGTGGGATATTTTTTGTAACAAAATACAAACATGGAGTCCAGACTTCATGTAAACAGTTTGTTTTTCTAAACGCGTCTGGCTTAAAGTAATGGGGAAAGAGTCTCAGCAGCAAAAGATGCCAGCAAAAGATTTGAATCAAAAAGTAATTAATTGAATTGGCATGAGGGTGTGGGGAAATTTGAAGCTTTGGCATCTTTTCCCATGAGGCTTTGGCCCTGAGCTCACGCTGCTGAAGCTGCCATGTTTACTGAGCCCCTGCCTGTCCCTTAGACTGCAGCACAAATTCAACCCATCTCGCAGATTTGTCCCAGGTCAGCGTGTATGAGCGCTGTGCTTTCTCACTCTTCTATCTTTAAATAATAGTTGAAAATGTCTCGTCAGTGATCTACACTGACTAAATAATGATAATTGTTTTTGCAGGCTTGACTATTCTAACCTGAAACCTTTCGTGCTCATGGTAAATTGCTACCTCTGACACTCAAAGCTCAAGCTACAGGTTTGTTATGAACTTATTCCAGCCATAGTGAACCAGCAGTTGTCTATATATTCACTCTGTTTCCCCCTTCAGTTTTTGCTGCTCAGCCTTGATGTCCTTTGTGCTGCTTCTTTAAACTCCGTAGAGGTCTCCGCCACCAGCTCCACTCTCACTAATCTCTCAATTGTTTAGACGGTAATTAAGGGCGTCGTTGATATTCACACTCACACATTTCTGCAGCTCTCAGTGAGTAAACTCTGCTTGTGACCTTGGTGGTGTTCAGCATGCTCCTCATGCTAAAACCCAAAGCCGAGGGAAGGAGTAACAGAGCTCGCTGTGGAGATATGAGGTTACTGAGGTTATTTGAACTGCACTAAGTGGTCTGAAGAATTGAGACTCAGACCTGTCTAACACATATAATCTCTCAGTGGTGTAAGCAGAATCTCTCTACAGTTCAGAGCTTCTAAGACACGTCTAAGAAGCTGGGAGCATTTCCACAATAGGAGTTTGAAGCTTACTTTAAAAACAATAAGTTTAAATGAATTTAAAAAAACAAAACAAAAACAAAGTATCTCTATTGTGGCCCTACTTGCACACAGCCGGTGGCTAAAGAGGCAAGGCACCTGAGAGTCATGGCAGAGCCATCGGTGAGCAGTGGCGCTACTGTGGGCTACATAAAGCGAGTGTTCTGAGCACCGTGGTGAAGTTCTGTTCTACTCAACTTTATGCAAATGAGGAGTCAAGGCAGCAGTGACCAATCAAAAAAGATCTTCTCACATCCTCTGGAAACTGCTACACTTTCTTTGGGTCAAGGAGAAACACTTCACATGTCTTGTGTGATCAGCTACATTTGGAGTAAGGAGCAAAATTGTGTAAATGTAATATTTTACTAGACTTTTGCTTTGAACCCAGCTCCTCTGGCACCTTAGCTACAAATCCTCAGACTCCTTTGATGAAATCATTTTCTTCACTTAAAAAAGGGGGTTCAGCTGAGTCATAAGAGCATCTGAGGCAGCTGCAGATTGAGATTAGAGTGGAGATTATGTCTCCTCAGAAGGATTAAGGCAGATTACAGACAGGCTGTTCAGTGATGTTACACTGTTCTACAGGTTTCTTCCTCTTTTCTTATTTGTGGTCTGAGAGCACTAGAGCCGGTCTGAGTTTGTGGTAGTATTTAGAGCACACGTGACCTGCACAGGCTCAAATACGACAAAATGAAGCATAGCATGAACAGTGACTATTATTGATCACTTTCTTTTTCCTCTCCTGTGTGTTTCTGAGAAACGTGAGTCGAAAGAATCACAAGTTTAAAGAAATATTGTAGAAAATGGGGCCGTGCTGCTTTTCCTTTATGCTCCTGCTGTGTGCCAGCGCTACCGTCTGTCTTTCACTCTCCTCTGCAGAAGCTCTGCATCAGTCCATTCCCAGCAGACCGCAGAATCGGGGCAGAGTTAACTAAAGTCCTCAAACTCAATCCCAGAGAGAGGGAGAGAGGTGGAGAGAGACAAACAGTGGGAGAGACTTTAATGGAAATCAATTCCGAGCTTGCTCTATTGGCATTCCTGTTAGTTTTACCCATATAAACTGAGCTCTGGACATCTGAGCCTCAGCAGGATGCTTCACAGCTACATGCCTAAATGTTTTATTGATAGAGCTGTAGGGCATGGACACAACAATCAGACGTCTTGTTTTCATGGACTGTGTTGAACAGTTTTGTGGTGGACTGGCGCACTATTTCTGATATTCTATTGATGGTTTATTGATGTTTGTAAGTGGTTTCTCTGCTTGAAATCGGAACAAGCTTCAACAATCGTTTAAATATACTCATATTTTCTCTCTCTCGCTCGCTCTCTTATAGCTGTATCACTATTTCTCTCTTTCTCTTTATCACCATCTTTCTCATTCTCACCTTTCCCCTCTCTCTCTCTCTCTTTAGGTCAGTCCAGGGCCAGTATGATTCCTCTGAAGCATCCCAGGCACCCTAAAGCCTCTGATGACACTCTTCACTCTGAGCACGAGGGTTCTGATCCTGGTTCTAAAGCCACGCCTCCTCCGCTGCCTAAGAAAGCCGTTCCCCGAGCCCACACGGAGCCGTCTCTGTCCAGAGAGTCCACAGCTCCGCGGCTGCGTGGTGAGGCCAAGCCAGGTGGCACCAGCCTGAGTGTAGCTAATCCACTGTACGACCTGGACTCCACGTGGGACACAGCCAGTCAGAGCTCCTCCCTCAGCTCCGACGCCCGGCAGCTTGATGAATCCGGAGACTCTCTGGAGCGACCTGCTGGGGGGCGGAGTCTGTCGTGTCTCACCAACAGCGGCTCAGCACAAGGCCGGGAGAGGAGGGCCGGCGAGCGCAGGGGCTGCCGCAGCACCGAGAGCCTGACAGCAAGGGGGCGCTCATCTGGCAGGTAGGGATCCTCCAAGTAACCCCTACCCCAACAGCCAAGCCTGAGATAAAACTGTAGTTATTGATTTAAAAAAAAAAAAAGCCTGTTTAATAAATCCACAGATCCTGTCTGGCTGGGCAGGATGGCCTTGCCTCTTTCCTCATCACTCAGTATGAGGTTTTCATCTAAATGTTTGTTGACCTGTGTGTTAAGCTGTGTCTAGGTAAATGGGGTTGTTGGCTTCACATGACTCAGAGGAAGCACGTGCTAGCCTTCACCCTCCCAGCAGCTGTAAAACTGTGTGATTAGGGAATACTTAGCCAGCAGGTGGAGCTGTTATTGCCTAAATGTGGGGAATAAAATCAAGTTATAATAATCATAATAATAATTTTAATAATTTACTTACATTTACATGTGCATTTAAAATAACTCTTAAATATTTTGGACTGGTTTTGAATAATAAATGAAACAGAAATATTTGAAATATTTACATGTAGCTCTCCTGAAAGGGGAATTCCACTGAATTTTTAAAAGATTCTACATACTCATTGGTAAATCATTGGAACACAGAGAAAGCCATTCAGAATGTTTCACAGTGAAATTCATATTTCTTAGCGATTATGGTGAGGTCATGGCAAGGAGAGACAAAAGTGTACAACGGGGAAATATTTCCTGTATTTGTAATATACCTCTTTTGTATTGTTTATGTATTTTTTGAGATATATATTCGATACAAGATTGTAAAAGCTAGACTTCTTTTCTAGAGACTACTTTGCTGTACAACACCTTGCATTTACTGACTCTCCGCCATGAATTCATCTTCAAAAAGATTAATTTTAGCCCACAGTCTTATAAAACTTGTAAATAATGATGCGTGGCACCAGGAACTATTAATTATTGTAGAACTTACTGTAGGGGATCTTTTAGAGCCTCTGGAACTCCTGGTTCCCATTGCCACCACTTCTCTAGGAAGTTCTCTAGAGTAGAATAGTTCACGTTAAAGCACTCTAAATGATTTTGTTTACATCGTAATAGCTTTATTATGTAGACATTTAGAAGAATCAGTGGAATTATCTGTTTATGTGAAATACAGTATCAGCTGCCTAAAGCAATAGTATAGATAATGTCATAACAATGTCCATCCTAATTTGCAGGGGCAGAGACGGCAGCAGTAAGCCCCAGAGGCAGGCCCTCTATAAAGGCATAGACAGCTGGGAGGAGGTTGTGGGTCGCATCCGCAGCCTTCACACAGAAACCCTCTGCAAACTGGCCAGCCGCTGTGAGGATCGCTTTATGGCTGGCCAGAAGGACCACCTGCGATTCGGTACAGACAGCTGGTCTCACTTCAGGCTGACCACAGGCAAGCCCTGCTGCGAGGCGGGGGACGCCGTCTACTACACCGCTGCTTACGCTAAGGACCCTCTGGTTAACTACGCTGTTAAGGTAGGTCACTTTCCACTCTGTACAGGGTTAACAGCAGTATTTTAGATTTATTTTAAATGAAATAGGTTTGCTTGAGTTTTTTATGAATTTAATAGAACTGCCTCACATCCAACCTCAGAGCCCCACACATCCATTAGAAGTGCAGTTTGCAGTAGATTGACAGTTAAGCGAGGTTATTAGTATTCCTAAGAGTGGGTGAGACGAGCAGACTGTGGATGAGAGCGAGAGAGTGAGAGCTGTATTATTTACATGAGAAAACCTTCAGTGTCGCAGCACATCAAAGAGTTTTCTACATTAAAGAGAAGTACTTGTTTTTCCCCTACACACTCTCTTAGATAAACAAGCACAGCATCTGCATAGAGACTCTCGCAAAGTCCCAAATTAAAAGCCACCCTCTGCATCCCATTCCCTCTCCACATCCCAGCCCACCCACCACCCCTCCCCCTTTCAAACTGTTCTCACACACCACATGTTTTATTCATAAGCCTTAAATGACTTTGCAGAACATTAGTACTGTTTCAGGGAAAAATGAATGGCATGTTTTGGTCATTATGCAGTTTTAATGACAGTCAAATGATCTGATCAAAGACCCTCCTGCCTTCGTTCAGGCTAGTCATTTAATTGGAATATTAATGTTTCTCTTTATAGTATGCATCGCAGTACACACCCAATGAATTTAAACACCATAATACTATTTCAGAAAGAGCCACACCATGCATTATGAGAAAGATTTTATGTTAGCCGTGGGACACAGACTGAATGTGTTTGGGAGTTTTTGTAGTGTACTGTAAAAGGTGGACTAGGACAGAAGTTATTTTGGGGCTTTTATTTTATAAGGGTTTGATTTGGTGTATTATACTTTTTATACTTTGCATCGTGCTGTCAAAGGATATGAGTTGAGAACACAACCAGTAAAATATTTTGTTTTTACATGAGGTTGAACGAACGGGCCATTTTTACTGTGTGGGTTTTTAAATGAATAGATATTTTAGGTATTGATTTATCTGAATTTATCTTAATTTTGATGTGCATTTAAACACTGTTATAGTCCATGCAGTCCATAAATGGAAACTAAGCAGCCAAAACAGCTTGTATTTAATGTACTCTTTTTGTTGTGCCATATAAACCCTCACATTTACATATATCCATTTACTCTACAGCCTATAGCAGTTTAGCCACACCCATTAGTGCTGAAAATATAGAACTTTCGAAATGTAGTACAATACAGAGCAGCCATTTAGAACCAAGGTTATTTACATGTATCAATCTTAAAGACACAACAGGGGTTAGAAAGGAGTTGTATAAAATGAATGAATGTGTTTTGCTTATAAACTATTATAAATGGCCCTTTAAGACATTTCCAAAATATGTGTTCTGTATCATGTGTTTTATTTTTCTGAGGCTTCTAGGATCTGTTAGAACAGACACATTGTTTTATTCTTTATCTTACTGCATGTGTACACCACTCATCTAATTAAGCAGACCAATTATGCTTTCATTGATTTGCAGTTTCTAGTCAGATGTGTGGACTCGAGTCACATAACTTGGACTGGAGTCCTACTCGAGTTACTAAACTGATGACTTGTGACTTGACTTAGACTTTACTTTCACTGACTTGGACTTGGAATCGGACTTGAGCTTTAAGACTTGAATAGACTCGCCACCTTATTTTTACACAGTAAATAAGAAAAACTGAATCACATAACTGATCATTTTGTATTAAATGGTGCTGTAACGCTAGGCAGCTGAGCTGCGGCTTAGTTTATCCGTAACCTAGCAACAAGTGAAGTTCTGCAGCCAATCACGGGAAGCTTTGGAGGTGCGCCAGTATTGAATTTGTGCGTGGATGAGGTGATGCTGTAGTAAATGAAAAAGAACTTCAACATGCAAGACATGGGGGGTCAAGATCACACTTGGTCCCATGTCTGTTTCTAGTTAAGCTTAACCAATTATTCCTTCATCAGCTCTGGGGCCGTCTGCAGATCTTGATAGTAGGTGAAAAAGTTAGACAGGCCTGCTGCGTGTAGTTTTCTCTGATGGTGATATCCACAGTATGCTCAGAAAAGCTCATCTTGATGTAATATTTACTGGATACTGATATTATGTTGCCACAATGTCCAGTGTCCTTCACTGTGCCCCACTCAGATGTGCACACATTACCCTCCATTGCTGTATATTCTCTACACAGCTCCTACAACAACTCACCTGTAGGCGTGTGACCTGTATTATGAGCACATGTGTGCATTCGTGTGAAGTGTCAGTGAAAGTTTGATGGGGTGCAGAGTTGTCCTAATTAGTGGGTTAAAGTTCTGTCTATCAGCATGCTGCTCAGTTCTGTCCTTCAGGACGCAATTCCCACCCTTCACTAACTGGAGACACATGCCGAGGAGCAGCTGGGAGATAAGAGGGTAGATAAGATGACTGCTGTGGCTTTGATCAAACTAGAAGAGCGAGGGAGGGATAGCGGAAGGGAGAATAGGGATATTGGGAGAGGCTGCCACTCTGTATTAAAGCTTGGAGAAGCTGCTCAGCCCACGCTCAGCCCTCTTCGTCTGAGATCTATAGCTGAAAGAGTAATAAGCCCGTCGTCAAGCAAAATGAGACTGAGCTAGAGGAACATCTTTTTCCTGTCACGGCTTATCGAAAGTTCATGAGTTGCCTCAGGCAAGGCAGCTGATCAGGCAGCTCATAATCACAACTATTAACTTATGTACCTGTCTGTGAGCGATGCTCTAGCCTGCTGGATTAAGTTTTTTAGGCAGTCAGAGCTATAGTGTTATATTATATGGAGCTATGCGATGATCGCAAGCATACCATTACACTGTATTTCATCACAGTGTTTATTATGAATTGTTAGTTCTGATATTAGGGCTCTTACATACTGTGATGGTGCAAGGTAGCCCATTATCGGTATTAACAGCACCAACCTGAATATTTAACTTAAAATGCTATGTATTTACCTTGATGTCCTGGTGTAGAAGGGAATATAGGGCAAATGGGAGGTAAAGGGCACTGGGACTTCTTATTCCTGTTAGGCGGATCCACCTTCAGAGAGGGAGAGGGTCCTCAGTGTCCTAGGGGGATGAAACCTGTAAAAGAGAAAGTAAATTAGTAAATGAAGACGTGTGAGAAAACCAGTAATGTCTAAAGATGAGTCATGACTCTGTAACAGCACTATGTATGTATGTATGTATGTGTGTAAATGTATTTGTATAATTAACATATTGAGAGGTCAACACTCATGTGAGGTATTAGTTTAGTCGGGGTGGAGCTTCTGTGATAAGAGCTCTTAGGGGTCTTCTCACCTACCTGTTGGAGGACCAACATGTAGGCCTCTGCTGTTAGCCACTTGTAACAGCAAGTGTATTGATCATTGTGACGAGGGTGAACCTTGCAGCGAAGCCTTAAGCGACTATTCCATTTACTTTGGGTTCTTTTTTTTCTTTTTTTTCTTTTTTTTTTACATTTGATGCAGGTTTTTTTTATGTAGCACTGATAATAAATCACCTGTGCACTTGGAAACAGGGATCTTGTCTCCTCTTTACCACACCCATAGTGCTTAACACAGTCGTGGGTAAATCCCGGTTAATCTCATTTTGGGGCTTCCATCATTACACATACATTACATAGTCTCCTTATCGCAGTCACTTGGGATGATCACAACTACTTTAGGCTGCAACAACTTTTCACATTTGTCAGATTTCTGCAACAAGCTGAATGTTAAGTGGGTGCGCTGGGTGTGATGAACGTATACACTGAAATAAAGAAAGTAGTAAAATGTATCACTGAGACGTCAAACATGCTGACCTGTTTAGAGGGCAGCACTGAGTAATGCTGTTGTAATACCTATGCAGTTACAATTGTGTAGTGCACAGGCCCGGCTCTGGACTGCTTTGCTTGGGCGTAATGTGTGGGCATGTAGTCATTTTTTTTAAACCAAAAAAAATTAATGGCTTGATTTGTGCATGAATGATGATAGCTGATCTAATGATACTGGCTTAAACTAATATATGACATAAAGAAATAAAAATGTTGCATGTGCCTTCAAACTTGAACTAAGAACCTAATGATTGAGGAGTATGATATGATATATCACCACCCCAATTATAAGTGAATGGAATATATGTTTTGTGACTGCTGACAATAACTTTGATGGGTGGATCTGTTCTGGTAGTCATGTGGGTTTTTGTTCATGTTGTACAGCCCTGTTATCATGCATCACCCGTATGTAAAGCCCTGTATTAAAGCCAGTCTCTTCCTTGCTCTCAGATCTGCAGGTACAAGGTAAAGGAGACGCAGCAGCAGTTCTTCCACAGCCTGGCTGTGCGGCAGAGCCTGCCCGTGCACTTCAACATCCAGCAGGACTGCGGCCACTTCCTGGCAGACGTGCCCGCCCGCCTGCTGCCCTGGGAGGAGGAGGAAAGTGATGAAGAGAGGGAGGAGAAAGGAGAGAAGAAGAGCGAGGGAGGGGAGGAGGAACGCAAGGCAGGGCAGAGTGAGGAGGAGGGGCCGGCAGACGCGAAACTACGCAGCCGTGTGGTGGTGATTACACGCGAAGTGCCCTTCCAGACGGTGGCTGACTTTGTGCGTGAGGGAGTGGGGCGGCACGCCCGTAACCCGGAGCTGTACGAGCGGCAGGTCTGCTTGCTGCTGCTACAGCTGTGTGCGGGCCTGGAGCACATGAAGCCCTTCCACGTGACACACTGCGATCTGCGCCTGGAGAATCTTCTGCTGGTGCTCTGTCAGCCAGGCAACCCCTGGAACCTGGACCTGCTGGAGCCCAACAACAACAACAACAGTGCTGCTGCCTCGGCCTCATCCTCCGCCTGCCCCGCCCGCCTCATCATCAGCAACTTCGCACAGGCCAAGCAGAAGAGCTCGATGGCCGAGGAGCCGTCCGTTGTGCTGAAGGACCGCTCACGGCTGGCCCCCGAGCTGCTGAGTGCCACGCAGTACCGCAAATGCGACGAGTTCCAAACGGGCATCCTCGTATACGAGATGCTGCATCGTCCCAACCCGTTCGAGGAGGCGCCAGGGCTGAAGGAGCGAGAGTACGCTCGCTCGGACCTGCCACAGATGCCCACGCGTTCCCTGTACTCACAGGGCCTCCAGCGTTTGGCCTCCCTGCTGCTCGACGCCAACCCGTCCGAGCGCATCCGGATGGGGGACGCCCGCGCCTGCCTGCAGTGTCTGCTGTGGGGGCCGAGGGAGGACCTCTTTCACACGCTGGGCACTGGCGCGACGCCAGCCCAGCGACAGGTCACACTGCAGAACTGGCTGGACCTGAAGCGTACGCTGATGATGATCAAGTTCGCAGAGCGATCACTGGACTCAGGCTGTGGCGTCAGCCTGGAGGACTGGCTGTGCTGCCAGTACCTGGCCTTCGCCACCACAGACTCCATCGACAGGGTTATCCACATCCTGCAGGACCCGCAGGGACAGCTGCTCTAAGCTCCGCTGCTTATGCCCGAAATCTTTTGGACAGGTGGTTTTGAATCCTGGTTTTGGATCAGCTCTAGTCCTGCCTATTTTATAGCTTGTCCTGCTCTAACACACAGTTTTAAAAACACACTGTATCTCACACTTAGTTTTTAGTTTCTCGCCGGAGGCAACTTATGAACAGTTTCAGTCTCAGATTCAGAAGCGTTACACACCTAGTGCGCACACTCAAAAAGAGGCTATCACACATTTAAATAGCTATAAAATCTCACTCTTATTATATAGTATTAACAAAGCTAAACTGGACCCTACACATATCAAAAACACCAAGTGGGGACGAGTATGTGCTGAGAAAAGTAAATAACAAAGTGAGAGTGAAGAGATATTTTACCACAAACTGATACCTGACTTGAAATGAGTGCCTTGAAGTCTGAGTCGATACATTCTAAACATTCAGAAGGCTTGTGTTTCTCTGTCCTAGCGCTCAGAAGGCTACAGTTTCATTCATTTCTTTCCTACCACATCATCTGAACCATTGTTTTGACTTGACTCGTGATCTGGAAAATCACTTCAGATTCAGAAAATTTGTTAAAAGTAGAAAATAAAGACTGCAGGTCATATCTCAATGTCTTGTTTTCATAAGGAAGAACTCAGCTGGTCACAATCAAGCATTATTAACGGACACACAATCTTTTTTACTCTATGCAACTAATAATAAAAATTAGATATTCTGCTTCTCAACGGAGTAGCTTCTAGCTGATGACAGACACAGCACAAGCTTAAATAAACAAACATCACTCACGACTGCCCTCTGAATGTTATAGTATCAGTCAGAAGTAGACATAATCATCCAATTACACCCACCTGCAGTTATTAGACTGTACAGTCACGCTGGATCAGAAGAAGCCTAATGCCTAATGTTTTCATTAGTTGGCTTGAGCCAGATACGTTTTCTACCGTTAAGTTCTTTTAACAGGGTGCTTTATAGTAATGTCCGTTAATATGCTAGCAAGTAAAGCTAATGCTAATTGTAGCTTTTATGCTCTCAGAACAACAAGTCTTAGGACAAAATGAAAAGCTTTGACTCTTCGTACACACAAGTACACACTTGTTCTGCTCTGTACCGTGCCAGTTTAGCTGCTTGCTCCAGACCTTTAGATTATTACTAGCATAAACGGAAAAAAATGGACAATAAAATGTTAAACAAATTATTTAAATAACAAATAATCACCAGCTAGGAATTTGTGATTGAGGCAGGTCAAGTCAGAAACATTTGTAAGGCCTATGACATCTCACAAACATTTGAAGTTTTCTGTTAATTACGCATATTTGCCTCATTAAGACTGCCAAAAGAAATGCACCCATTCAGAAACGTATCACTGCATCAGCTAATTAACAAGTCAAACACTAAACCACGCAGGACGGGGCTACTCCGGGACCAGGGTTGGGAAACATCTGCACATGCCAGTGGCATCATTGCCGTAGCGACTATCAGTCAGCTCTCAAATCACAGGCTCCACCCCTGGTAGAGACTGCTATCACCTGCACATTGCGCTGTAGACCCTTTTTTTTATTATTATTAAGCTCAGTTTGTATTTTCCTTCTTTGTCTGGTTTACATATTGAGTGATGAAGAGAAAGAACATTTTACGTTTATTTCTTTTGAAAGAGTTTGATAGTTGTTTGGCTAAGTGACCTAGTTTGATGGATTATCTGTTAGTGGACAAGTCGTCAAGAGTGTGTGCAGTTATTTTTTAAATCATCCATATCTACAGTATTTGGAACAGACTTGACTCTCTACAAAAAATCGCTAAAGCTAAGAGTTCATAGCTACAGCTGGTTGGGAGAGCACTGATCTGGCATCAGCAGCTTGTCTCCTGTGCTGTGACTTGTGACTACACTTTTTTTTTCCCGCCTATATTGGGTCCGTCAGAATTTCACCCAGGGCCTGAGAGATGTCAGTGTTACAGCGGTATGTCGGTGTGGGTCGTCGGGCGGTGGTGGGGGGTGTTTATGTTTAAAACCTGTGCTGTGGGGAAGAAGCAGCTCGCTAAACTGCAGCTGAAAGTTACCACTGAGGGCCACCTATCTCATATGTATCTCCTTCTGTCCAGTCTTGCTTCATGTTCTCCTTTCTGCCCTCCACTGTCTCTCACTCCCAGTCCAAGAGAGAGATCTGATTCCACATACTAGCGACATAAACAACTTCTCTCACATTTAGAACGAGGCCCGTTTCTCTACTGACAGCCAAGTGGTTTACATATTATACAAGGAACGCAAACACAAAGGGTTCCAAAGCGGCACGAGCGAGATATTTTTGTACCACCACAAGTTACCAAAGGTTTCCAAAGACAGTTTGGCCTCTATTTTGGCATCCTGACAAATCATCAGAGCGAAAAGTTTTGTATTTTTACATGTTTGTAGCGCTTAACGCCAGAGCTTAATCAAAGAGAGCAGAGTTAGCCGGAAAAGTTCCGTGTTACTAAAGTGACCTTATACAGACGTACACCGATCCAAGATTGATATCCAAGATGGGAAGACGGACTGAGAGGATGTTGGATGAAAGTGCACTGTGGTTTAGCGCTCTGGTCCGAGTGAGCTAGTTCCATTTCTGAAGCCCCCCCAGAAGAGTTCAGCTCGGCGGCGGAACCGCAGAAGTGGGGCAGCTCAGTCCCCGGAGGATCAGGGGTTGGAATGACTGACACTCTTTATGGACACCTTTATGGATTAATGTGCAATCATTGTAAATTTTGTTACTTTTGAAAACAGTATTTAAACATATTGTATGTACTTGATATTATGCAGCATTCAGTTATTCAGTTATTCTGTTTGGCACATAATTGATGACAATGCCTGCATCAAGGCACGGCTTTTTCTTTGTTCTATTTTTTATGAACCATAATTTTACATGAATTACGTTCACAAGCTTGGGTAAGATGCTGTCACAGTGTGTGTGTGCTTGTGTAAGTGTGTGTTTGTGTGAGTGCATGAATATTGGAGTGCGCATGTTTGGCAAAGGATTTGTGAGGGAGTGCACATACATTATCACTTTTTATTTTGTTGTTGTTGTTTCTGTATTATCTGAGTTTGGGTTTGGGAGTGTGTGTGCGTCTGTGTGTGTGTGTGAGTGTGACTCTGAAGAGTTTGGGACAGGAGAGAGGGGCTTAGAAGGTGGGAATGGAGCTTTGGAACCAGCAGCAAGTCCCAGTGGAGCAGAGTCTTTCCTTTAGGTCTGTGTTCACACATGCACACATCCAGTTCACTCAGATCAGTAAAGACAATGAAAGACCACTGCTGCGCTCTCAGAAGCCTCTAAACAGACTGTGAAAAGCTTCTGTTACCTTCTACAGTACACCACAGCCAGTCACGATGCAGCACGCTGTAGTACGTCGCGCCAGGGCATCAGATGTGGTACCTGTGCAGCCACTTTGCTGGTGATGCCTTTGTCACATTGTGGGACTTCACTTGACCACCAGGGGCCAGATTCAGGAGAGAGTAATAACAAAGATCAGTTTGAAATGTTATTAATACTCTTAGTTCTGAAGTGTTGTCATAGCATTACTACCGCCTTCTTAAACCGTTAGATTGGACAGTTTTAACTGTTTGTTAATGTTTTGTGTTGGCTGTGTTCACCACAGATACTTGTTACTAGTTCTTGTTTGCTTAACTTTCTTTTTTTTATGCGCTGGTCAGTAGGGCTGAAAGTTTCATTGTTTTCTATCGTGTTCTGTGTATTCCCAGTTTCAGGGAGTGCAGTTTTAAGTTGGCAGGAGCTACAATTTTAATTATATTAATTTTATTATATACAATTATAAATATAGTGAACTGACTGTAGATAAGTTAGAACCAGCTAGAAACAGTTCAGCATCAACATGATGTGTACATGACAACACAACCACCACTAACTGGTCAACTGGCACCCTCAAGTCTGAAAAGGTGGATATGCTGGCCAAACAAACAGCCCTGGATCCAAATTTATAGAAAACCATTGCAGCTTAAATCACAGACGCAGTCTTGGTCTAACAGATTGCAAGTCTTAACAGGTAATAACTCAGAGGAGCCAAAAACTATGACTCAAATTATTTGAATCACAGTGCTGCACTAAATCCAGTTAAGCAAGCGTTTCCCTTGCGTTTGGAAGAGTTTGGTACTGATGACACCCACTGTATGCTCAGAAATGCTTGTTGTAGCATGCTGCCCTGTAATTTCTCCCAATAATGAAGAACATGGCCATATATTCCCTCTGTAGACTTGAGAGAGGCTAGATTCTGTTCCTTCTTAAGCACATTCTTATGAACTTGTTATTTGTTTTAAGAGGCTGCTTAAGATGCTTTGTCCTTAGAAAGGCTTTTCATGAATCCGGCCCCAGCTTTTTAGTGTGGCCTGAAAAACGACAGGATGCTGAAAATAGATCACTTGCATTACTGAGCCCTCAGAAAGTACAGGGTCCCCAGCTAATGCCCCAGTCGCAGTGGCTGCACAGCAATCCAGCACAAGAACATAGTTTTACAGTTTTTTCCATACCAGAGCTCCGTTAGGCTCATCAGTCTTCCACAGGCTGTTGCTCTTCAGTCTGGTGTCTTTAAGCTGTGGATCCGAGCACAGCTCTGAGCCGTTTCTAGCCCGTACAGGACTTTCTAGCGACACTGTGGAGCAGTGTGAACTTTGAACAAAATCGAAACATGATTGTAATGAGATGCTGTTTGGAGCCAGTTGCAAGTTTGGGGGGTGGGGGGGGGAGTGCTGATCCAGAAGGGACAGCCGTGCAGGAGGGAACGGAGAAGTACATGTCCGAGCAGAGCATTCAACTGTGTCTGAATCGGGCAGGACAGCTTGCTCATCTCTATGAATCCTGGTGCTGCTCGGTTGCAGTTGCAGTTCTACTGTGGAGAAGAGGTTGTTCAATCAGTGTGTGTGTCTGTGCGCGTGTATGTGTGTTTTCTGAGACTCCAGTTGCTGCTGAGCTGGTTGACGTGCTGGGGAATGCTCCTGGACTGCACTGGTGGCTGTCCTTCCGTCAGAGAGTTTTCTGTTTTATTGAGTTTTATCGAGCTGCATCAGTACTGTCAGAACGGCACGCACACCCACAGCTCTCTTTGCTCCAGATGCACCGCTTCGTCTGTCTAACACAGCTTTTTCCTATTCACGCCTTTTTAAGCAGAGCAGAGCTGTACGCTCATCTCTATAGCAGTGAGAGAGTCTGTAAGGCCAGCTGTACAGTCCATGCTGTATGGTACATGTGCTGTGTGGTATACGCGCTGTATGATCCTCCTCATGTCAACTGTCAGAGACTTTTACCACTTCATACAGAATCACCTTAAACAAGATTCCATTTTCATATCCGGTATTTTTCTGTTGTTTTTTTTCTGTAGTATTGCCAACAGTGTGTTTTACTGTTGCTTACCAGTGTATTTTAATGGCCACTGAATATATATAAAAGAGCTTTACTGGCTTTATGTGTATATGTGTATATATATATATATATATATATATATATATATATATATATATATATATATATATATATATATATATATATACACACACACACACACACACACACACTCTATGTATGTATATCTAGTGGCTTATGGCCATTGATTGTTGTCTGAGTTAACCAATAGTAATAAAATGATGAATATATGTTTTTATATGCTGTATTTGTTTCTCTTTTTTGAAATAACAATGGAAGTGAAAGTTTTGCACATGAAAATATTCATAACCCCATAACTGTACCGTAGTCGTACCACTCATTGCTTTGGAAAAAATTGCTTATCATCGCCATAACTTCACGGGATAAGACAAAAACCTTCTTTACTTCTAATGTAAAAGGGTTTCGAAGCGTTTCTATTGGTCTATTCACCATGAAACTTCCACAGGATATTAAGGGCAGCTGACGTGTTCACACGATATATAAAAAAAATGTTTTTCTTTGGACAGTGATGAAAACCGGTCAGTCCTTGCTTTAAGTATAACCAGCCTTTAGCCGTTCAGATTAACTGTTGAAGATAAAGTGAAGAAGAGTGTTGGTAGTTGTTATTGAGGTGGAATAAAGCACAGACAGATAGCACAGAGATCAGGTCCTGCCAGGCACCATTCTTGTATTTCTTTAATTTTCACTCAGAATGACTATAAACTACAAGTTCCTCAGTGGTCAGTGCCAGAAAGAGACCCATGTTTTAGAGAAATTTACAAAACTGGGCTTAAGTTGAAATGGGACTCTCAACAACTCCTGCAGATCTGTTGCCGGCAGGTAAACTTTACTTGGAGCTTTTTCCGTGACGGGAGAAATCCAAGCTCCACGCTTGCTTTAGATCTGAAAACATCCACAGCTGTTTCCTTCCACTGTAAGTAGACAAGCTCAACACTATAAAAGTATGTGTGGCTGTCAAGAAGCCCTCACTGAGGAAGAGTAACAGGCAGAACTGTTTTTGTGCACTGAAGAGTCTAAATTTGTAACAGGCATCGCTCGGAAGCAGAAAATTCAAGCAGCTTCTGAGACTAAAGTTTGGACATGTGCAGATTTCTTTGAAAAACTGAGAGGCTTCTGGGTAATTCTCTGTTAAAGCATGTTTTTTAAGAAAACTGAATGATTGTATTTAATGACAGCGGTCAAGTTAAATAAACGAAAGGGTTCACTTCATTCTCTCCTACTCACAGCAAAACTAACTAAGCCTGTATATCAGTAACAAGAACAGTCTGTTTACTTCACTGGGAGCAAATGATTGTCTAAAAATGATTTATGACACTTTGATACATAAACCCACATAGAAATGTTATTAGTTGCGGTAGATTGGAGGGGGGGGGAGCATAAAAACTAAAATAATGGGAATATGGGCCTTTTAGTTCTGTTTTCTCAGATATGCTCTTCACTCTCCTGTACACTACTACATTTCTGGCTGTGGTGTAATGCACAGTAAATCCCAGTAGGGGGCAGAAGACAAAGTGTTTCAGGTCCTTCAGCCTTCTCACATGCTCTAACCCATTAGGAGTGTGTGTTCTCCTACATCAGCACTGTACGAGTGTGTAATCTGTGTGAGTGTTCTGTGTGGTGGCTGAATCTGATTGCTCAGCGTTATTCTGATCCTCTGCTAGCCGAGTGAAGGCCGTGCTCACAGCATGCAGCCCGTATGTTATCACATGCATACTCAGCCCCTGCAGAGCTCTGAGCTGCAGGACTCCAGCAGTAAAAGCTGTTCAGCACAGTGTCTGCTCTGTGCTCCACAGCTCATGTAGCAGCGGTACAGTGTCCTGTGAACTGCAGCGATTCTTCATTCTGCTGTGTTTATCATTTAGTACCCCACCTGTCCATCTGAGGCAGAGGATGAGGCAGGCTGTGTATGAGGCAGGCGTGTGCGTGATCCTTGTATGCCTGTGTATGTTTTGGTAAACAGATGAGGAAAAGCTTAGTGCGTGACTCAGTGCATGTAAGCCTGTGTGGACGTTCCATACCTGCGTGATTACCTCCAACAGGTAAGCAGTGTGACAGGCAGCCTTCAGACAGCACAGTCTTCTGTTGCAGAACAGCTTCCATATACACCAGCCATGACTGAGAAAGAGTACTGCAGGTCAGTCTCAACACCACACGCACAATGTTCTAGCAGATTTAGAATTTCTTAATATTTCTGATACTGGGTAGAGGTTTTTAGTGTGGGTGGTCTCTTACATTTTCAGGACAGTAGTGTTCTACCTCAGAAAGAAAGCTTGGGGGAAAGAAACAGTAATAACCAGGTTATTATTATTAAGTGTGTAAAACTTTGTTTTTATTATAGTGTACAGTCTGATGACAGTTTATGCATTGTTGTATTAGCAAGGTGTTGTAGACATGGGCGTGGTAGTGGGGGGAAAAGTGGACCTGACTACCCAGGGCCCGAGTAGGGAGAGGGCCCCATGAATTGTATATATATATGTATATATATATATATATATATATATATATATATATATATATATATATATATATATATATATATATATATATATATATTTTTTTTTTTTTTTTTTTTTTTTTTTTTTTTGCTCACGTTTCTCGTGTACTGGCATGGATAGGGGCCCACTGACATTGAGAGTGTACAGGCCCAGAATTTGCTGCTACGCCCCTGGTTGTAGTTCTACAAGGTTGTGTTATTTTATATGAACAGTGATCAGACTTTTCCACTGTTTCATTGTCGCATTAGAAGTGTCTCGGATATTTTCCATTTACATCTACTTTCAGAACACAATTGAAAATATAAAAATGGGTCTGTTGTGGTTTTATTTGTGTTAGACGATGTTAAAATAAATATTAGAAACTTTATTTGTGCCGTGCATAGAGTTTAACCTTTTAACCTTTAAGGAGAATATGAGGAAACTTTAAAATAAGTGAAATAAAACTAAGAAAATTAGTAAGAAATTTTAAATAAAACAAAATAAGTTTGTTGGGGGGCGGGGGGGGTGGGGTGGGGGGGGGTTTGGGGTGGTAACGTACTCGGAAAACTTTCAAAGAGGCCTCAATAGAAAGACGTTTGAATACCTTCTACTAATCCCTGTTTCTGTAGTGACACAAAATACTGGCCAGTACTAGATTAGCACGCTCACCATGTACTGTAAAACGTGCCTCGTAGGTACAACCTTAAATATATAGCTCACGTGGTAGCAAGCAAAGTTTTATTTAACTTAAATGAAAACGTAGGTTAGCATTTTCTTAGAATAAATCTAAATCTTTCTACTTCCCTTCAAAAGAACTTTTAAATAGATATTATTAAAAGATATATGATGTTCAGAATCAGTATCAGAAGTTGAAATTTGGTGATTAGTGTTTGGAGAGGCTACCTACTAAAAGAAAATGCCCTATAAATGATGACTATGTATTTAGTGTATTTCTCTTATTCCAGTTCAGATTGTGTTTAATTTAATTATTTGCATATAATATAATTTGCATAAATTGCAAAAAATTTTGTCTGATGTTCTGCTGGAAAACAAGACCATAAGCACTTTAATTTAAAGCTGCCCTCTCTTTTATTTCAAATCCCATATGGAGTTACCAGCATCACTGTATTTAATACTATTCTGTGATTTTTGTCTACCAATGACAGAACAGGCAGTCTGGATGAAGTTCCCTTTAAGGTTCCTCTGGGTTCCCTTGATGAGCCTCTGGGAATGACGAACCTAGTCACAGCCCCGGAAATCAATATGCCCGACTTCCACCAAATACTGAAGGACACGCAGGTCTTTGAAAAACACACAGAACTTCAGCAGAGCTTAATAACTCCCCTGTTTAAATATCTTATTGAACATTCATGAGCATTCTTTTCAAGAGTCTAGAAACTAAAACATGTAATTATAGTGATTAAAAATGTATTACATATGTACATCAGCATGCGCTGCTTGTGTAATGCATAAATAACACTTGTGTGTTTCATGCAGTACGAGTTCTCTCTGGAGAACTGGGTTCTCGATGGGCTCCACACAGACACTAGTACAGGGCCCGATGTTCCGGTGTGTACGTCTGAGCATGTGTGCGAGGCTCCATCCTGCCCACCGTACTGGTTGCTGTTTAGCAGCCCCCAGGAGAGGCGTACCTCACATCTCCGCAGAAAGGAGTTATGGGAGGAGGGCCCACGACCGCGCAGCCTAAGTCTGAGTGCAGCGGCGGACCCCAACAGACGTCGCCTACCGCGCTCTGTTCATTTCTTCATGGCTGACTCGGAATGTGAGGGTGCGGGCTACCGTGAGGATGACGAGGGCTCCTCCAGTGAGGAAGATGCCCCAGCTTCACGCTCCCACAGCGCAGAAAGACCTCGCAGCTCTGGGCACAAAAGACCACCTTCGCTGCTCCGGGAGGCCCAGAGGCGTTCAGCTTCTCAGGTCCTGCTGACCAGTTCACCCCGGCCCCCCTCAGCCCAGACCAAGAAGTGTTCCACAGGCAGCCCCAACAGCCAGAGGTCCTCAAGGAGGAAACCTGGCTCGGGGGGCTCCGGCATAAAACGGCACACTCTCACACATAAACAGACCGCCGCACACTCCATTCTGCAGCAACGGCCCTCCTCAGCTGGCCCGCAGCCATCGACACGGCTCCATAAGCCTTCTCTGCAGGTATGACTCACAAACAGCTGTTCCAAACAGCCAGTGTGGGATTTCACCATAAGCCCCCAATTAAACCAAAAATGATGACCGCCCAGTAAACATGGTCCCCACCTCTTGAGTTCCAGGACAGCCTTGTCCACTAGTATATGTTATGTTGAATACCTACTGATACGCAACAACTAGATAACTCTTTTACTGATTTTAGTCTTATACACATGCCAGAGAGGCACGGAGTGAACGGTAGATTGTATTTATGCCCAAAGTGCGTAGTACCTGGGGGTCTTGGGGGGAGGTCTTGAAGCTCCTGGCCTGCTTTAACCATGAACACGGAACATCTTTAAATATTCTCAACTGACTAGACCGATTTACCCAGTTGGTTCTTCATAGCCGAGCGACTCTAACTATGGCCAGGACACATCAGGCCTGCTGATCACTTTGCAGCAATGAAGGAATTGCTGGCACTAACATGCCCAGACACTGGCCAAATCACTCACACCCACTATTCCTGCTCAGGTTTACGCTGAGGGCTAGGTAGGCTAATGAAGCTGAATTTTCTACCCCACCCTGAACTCGTGAAAGCACTGTGCCAACTGAGAGGTGACACGACATGCTTTGTTGTTTTATATCTGCTGCCTTTTCCATCTTTTTTGAGCAACTGAGGAACCGGGGCTGTTATAATGGAGTTGTGAGGTAGACAGTAAACTGAGTAAACTGAAGCTACTTGGGCTGCAGAGGTGAGCTCAGGGAGGACTGCAGAGGGAATCAGCTGAAAGAACAGAGAGAAAGCTGTGAATACGCTTATGGTTGTCATGTAGGGGCCTATTGCTAAAGTGAAGAGGCACCTGAATACACTCCTGCCAAAGGTGCAGTTTGAGTTTACAAGCAGCTAAATAAGCAAATTACCAAGACACAGGTTTGGTGCCTTGTGTTGAATGTGTTCTCCCATTGTGTAGTAGCATATATATATGTATATATATATATATATATATATATATATATATATATATATGTGTGTGTGTGTGTGTGTGTGTGTGTGTGTGTGTGTGTGTGTGTGTGTGTGTGTGTGTGTGTGTGTGTGTGTGTGTGTTTGTGTCAGGCTCTCCGTCCACGCAGTTCTCATGGAGGTCGTGGCTTGGACTCTTCGGTGGAGCTGCTCTATGCTCTGAGTAAGGAAGAGAGAGAGCTACTGGAAACCATCACTGCGCAGGGGTACACGCCTAACTCTGCCATTCTCGCTCTGCAGCGTACCGGACCACGCAGTCCAGACCAGGTAGCCCTCTCATAAACATGCCATTATTAAGTCTTGAACAAGCACTCATTATCTTTACACAGACCTCCATCTGTAATCACTTTTTGTGCTTAGTTCCAAGTGCAACTGCTCCCTCTGGATTCATCATGTCCTCATCCTTTTTTGTACATGCTCAGCAAGCAGGCAGATTTCTCAGTAATGACCAGGACTTTCAATCAGGGGGTAAAAAGGGAAAAGCTTGTAGGGGCCCAAGAAACCATACATTGTGCTCAGAAAAGACGCTTAGCACAGCTCAGGGATGTCCTCATCAGTATTTGAGAACCTGCCATATTTTAATGGATCAGTATCGATTAAGCCTGATCCTGTTTTGGCCATATTCCACTTAACACTTCTAGTGTGAACAGATATTAAGCCTGGTTTATTTCTTACTGACACATCAATGCTGAAAGCATAAAGCAGCCATGTGCAGCGTAAGTAGTCCAAAAATCAGAAGTGTATGCCACTATATGCATATGATAATGATCAAATGTGACACACTCATATTGGGCGATTAATCCTTGCTAAATGTGTTATAGGGTGTATTTTTAAATCGTTCTCTGATTCATAGAAGGTATGTATCTCAAAAAAACCTGCTAAGATGCACTTTTACGTGCCCATATACACATTATAATTTAATCCTATAATAAAACGATCCATTTTCCCCTTTTTGGTAAGCTCATTTGATTTGATACAATTTGTTTTGCTGGTTTACGGCAAAAAACTGTCATCACACAGAAGCAACATGTCAAAACCGACGAAGTTTAAAATGAACCGCTGCGTATATAAGCTCGGTCTTCATAATGTTCAGTTAGCCATGCTAAGCTATGCCAGTTACTAGAAGCTAACGTAGTGCTAACGTTACCTATAACCTCCACTACAACACAATTAAAGTTGTAACTCACTGTATATATATATATATATATATATATATATATATATATATATATATATATATATATATATATATATATATATATATATATATATATATATTTGTTTTAAAATAATCTGCTTCAACAATCAAAAAGTGGATAAAACACTGAACTTAGCCTAGTGTTGTCCAAGGTTTGAGAAACTGTCTGGAGTAAAATGAGCAGAGCAAATTTTACATCTTCGAATTCAAGCTGCTCAGGATCATAAAGTTAAAGGTGTTAAAGACATTAAAGATGCGCCTCAGTCAGTTCTGTTTCTTGGAAAGGGAATAAAAAGTCTAACATCCACTTCACCGCCTGAAAAGGAACATTTCTGCACCGGCCGCAGTTTTAGTTGCTGTTACTTCTCTGTCGTTGTTTTGTTGGGCTTGACCGGGAGCTGGTGTATCTAAATGTTGGGGGGCGTAGTCTTTTGTCAAGACTAAATCTATTTTACCACACAGTTCTATTCAACTGTGCCAGTGTGAATATAGTTTTCGATTCTATGACACCTATAAAGCAAAATGTGTGACATTATGCACATCTAAAAAATTAAGTGATTTTACTGCAGCTTTAAAAGTTAATAGCAGCCTGTAACGTCTTACCTAATCAGGATCTGTGCTTACCTTAAGTGTTTACTATTAACAACAATACAAATATCTAAGTGGACATGATTCGTATAGCTTTCTTGTGGCTGCTCGAGGGAGGGAGCTGGCTGAAAATTGTGTTTAGAATTCAGAGAACTGATTGAAGAACAAGGACTTATAACTCAGTCATAATAAATAAAAATAACGAGGCAGTGAACAGCAGCCTCTTCATACCCTTGCAGACCATCTCACACTGCAGTACCAGAGCTGAACCACTAGATGTCCAGAACAAACCAGGTTTACTGCTGACATGAAGGGAATGAACGGTCTGTTTACATTCTGTTTCTGTTCAGATTCTCAACTACCTGCTGGCATGTGACCGTCTGTGTGCTCTCGGTTTTGAGAAGAGCCAAGTGGAGGACGCTCTGGAGATGTTTCAGAACTGTGAGAGCAAGGTGAGAAACACACACGTGATGTTGGAGCTAGATAATCATCACTGTCCACCTTTTAGATCTAGAACAGTAACGTTATAGGAGAAAATAATAATAACTGCTTAACCTTTGATATTATATTCTAAGTTAATGGAACAAGCTTTGATTCCACGCTCATGTGATTTACACACAATATAAAGGGGATTAATTAATAAAATTTAATTTTAGAATAAACTCTGTGGACAAATACTGCAAAGGCTACTATGTTCTGAACAAATAAGACACAGAAAGTCATGAAACCCAAAGGATGTGTATATAAAATGCTTTGTGGAGAGTGAAATGAAATTGAATTTCATTAAACAAAATAGTCACTCACAACATTTCTTGAGTTGCGCTACGTTCTTTTGATCTTTCCTTAACAAGCTGCTAAATATGTGAAGAGTGAAACTCATCATTGTCCTCAAGATCTTTTAGAACCTTTGACCTCTTCAGTTAATCAAAGATCAACAGGACGGCACTAAACCAAACACGTGCAGCAGCGCAGTGACATCTGCATCTAAATCTTACCAGTCGTGCACTTAAGCTAATGATCAGAAACGCTAAAAATGGAAGTATAAAGTCGCTTTATTTCACACTGAGTCATCTTTCCCTTTTATTGAACGTGCCCAGGTGTGTGAAGGCCTTGCTTCTGATGTGTGTTACTGGGAGGTGTTGACGTGCTTCTCTCTCTGTGTCTCTGTCAGGCTGCAGAGTTTCTGCGTTTGCTGGCTCAGTTCTGCGAGATGGGCTTCCAGCAGAGCACCATTAAGGAGGTTTTGCTGTTACATGAGAACCACCGTGAGAGAGCGCTGGAGGAACTCATGGCACGCGTCGCCTGAAGCTTCTAGAACCACCAAGAAATTTCTCAGCTTCAGCCCCCAAATAAACTCTGCCAGAGCATTCACACTCTGTTACAACCTGTCCGAGCGCAATGTCACATACTTTTTCATCTTAGTTGTGTTTCTAAAAGCCTGTGCCCAGTTTTGAGGGTGAAGCTGGTTGTTATAAGAAGGAGCAGTAATGATGGAGTGTCAGACGAAATGGTTAAAACCAGAAATAAATGGTCAGACTTTTGTTATATGGGTAGTTTGTTGTGACACCTGCATGTTTTCTTATATAAGAGGAAATGTAAATGTAGCTAAATGATAGAAATGAATTTAAACTACATTAAAGGTTTAAACTAATAGTAAAATCTGGTGAATTCTCAGTCGTGAAGAGCTGTGAAAAGGTCAGAGGAAAATGATATTGCTGTTCTGAAACGTTAACAATAAAGCAGGTCTATTTAAAAGATCTTTGAATGGCATCGTAGCAGAAAAGCTCATGTTCACACTGACTTTTACATTATTTTGTCATGTAGTCTGATAGTTGAAAAGATGAAGTGACGAGAGTTTATAGAACAAACTCAAATAATCGAGTTAAAGGTTTTGATTCATCTTAGCTTCTAACCTGCTGCTGACTTTCATCTTTGAATCCTAGACTGTTGGCCTAAAGCATTTCACTGGAGAACACATTAGAGGTATAGACCGTAGTAGTGGGGTGGCCATTATTGGGAAACTCAAATCACTTTCAAACCCTGTAAACATTTTAATCGAACTATTAAAGTGAGTGAAGAGTTCATTAAATTCTCTGATCTATTTGTGTAAATACACCAATGATGGAAAAGGCAGCTGCACAAAAGTAGACTGGCTGCTCACAGATATTGTAGTTTATATAGCTATTATTTAATTGAACATGAATATCTATGCTACACATTATAGGCAACAATATGATGTAATTAAATACAGATTGTGGCTGTACTTTATCAGTTCCTTATAGGAGTAGCAATGTTTCTTATGTAATTTGATTTAAAAAAAATAATGAAAGTTCATATAGAGTGCAGACCTCATGCACTTCATTCAATTCCATATATATCCAGTATAGGACTCTATGTATGTAACAGGTCTGTTTTTCAGGGGTGCAAATGCAATGGTTAGAAATAGAACTGGGACCCATAAAGGGTTTTTCATGATTATGGAACATAAGACATGTAGTGTTACTTAAAGAATTGAAAGAAAAATACTCAATATAGTACTGAAATGTTATTCATACCTTTTCAAGTCATTGAATGTTTATTGCTAGGCTCTTTATACAGTTCATACACTGATTATAGGTTTATTCATATGAAGCATAAAGTGTGGAATTTAATATATTTAACTCTTTCAGCGCTTTAATCAGTTCCTAAATGCGCCCCATTGATCTAAAACGATTAGAGACCCGATGATGATTCATTGCACCAAAACTGCTATAGGCTCCGCCTCTTTCTGTCAACTGGCCAATCAACTGGCCGGGACGCCAGTTTCGATGACGTATGCGGCCCTCAGCCATTCAGAGAGTAGGACGGGTTGCGCTGCAGGATTTGAATCTCAGACAGAAACAAACGGCTCCAGGTTCAGACAGCCGACCGGGGCTTATTTACCTTCTGTCTCAGCTTAGCTGAGGAGTTTTATCATCGCCGTTTTATATGCTGGGGTCGTTTTTTGAGGATTTGTTCGAGCGTCACGATGAGGAAGAGGTAAGATTTTTTAAACTAAGACAGTTATGAGTGCGCGAAGACCACAGTGGTCGCTATTGAGGGACTTCACCAGCTACACGGACAGACGAGTAGCTGGAGAGAATCATACAAGTTAGATATCTGCTGTTATAAGTTACGATAACTCACTACACGCGAATAAAATATAGTGTTGTTTATAGTAAATGGTTTCGTTTAGAGTTATTTTTACTTTATGTGTTTAATGGTCTGACATTAGGTAATTAGCCAGTTGAGCTAACTTAGCCAGCTAGCTAACTAACTTTACTATGTTGTTGGCCGTACGCTAACCTAACTTTAGCTTCTGTAGCTAACGTTAGTTTACCTAATGGAGTTTTTGCAGCAACAGGTCTTTACAGACGAATTGTTCATTATTATATTAATATAAGCTCTAATTCGTCGCTCAGAGGCTTAGCTGTTAGCTCAGTTATGCTCTTTACTCAGCTGTCTGCTTCACTTCATAGCTCAGGCTGCAGTTAAAGCTCACACTCTGTAAACAAGGCTGTAGGCTGAGTGTTGAAAGTGATGTATGTGTTTGTCATTGTGCAGTGAGTTGCATGCCGCCGAGTCTGTGGCGTGTCTCAATAAAGCCCTGAACCGCCTCAAAGACATCTGGGAGGAGATCGGAATCCCTGAGGACCAGAGGGTGCAGCGGACTGATGCGGTTAGAATGCATGTCAAGGTGATTGACGTTGTTTTGTTGCTGCTTCTGTCCTTTAGCTATCTGTCACTTCATGGCCTGTTTCATTATTTGTGGATCCTGCCTGAAGCTGTCAGGCTTTTACGCGTTCCTGACTAAATGTCTCTTTCTTACACAGAATCTGTTGGACATGATGATAGCAGAGGAGGAAGGGCTGAAGAAGAGGTTGCTGAGTAGTATCGAGGCCTGTCGGAAAGAACTGGACACTTTGTGCGAGGAGCTTCTGCTTCCTCCGTTTGAGGTACGTCAGACGAGTTTGCACGTTGTGTGTATGTCCTTGTGACACATTGGATGCGTTTCTGGGACTTGGTTCTGATCTGCCATGTGCTTGCCTGTCCGTCAGGAGGATGACGGCCTGACCATGCTGCAGCTGGAGAAGGAGATCCGCACCCATCTGAAGGTGATGTTGAAGCAGAAGACCCAGAGAATGGATGAGCTGAAGGAGCTGATGCAGCAGGACCGGGAGCTCTGTGATATTCTGTGTGATAACCCCTACGCCATCAACCCTGACCGCGTGCCCTCCACACAACAGCTGGAGAGCTACCGTCAGCACATCAGTACCCGTAACCAGGAAAAGGTAAAGTGCTATGAGCTCAAAAAACAAAACATTTAATGAAACCATGACTTTTTGCACCCATATTGGCAGATGAAAAAGAAACTAACAATAAAAAAGCAGACAGGTGTTTATATTTGATAGATGTTTTGAACTAAATTAGTCACTGCCATAAAAAATGTTTCCCCATGACTAGCTTTACAGGAGAACAAGCCGAGGAAGGAAAACATTCTTAATTCATAATGCAAGTTAATGCAGCAGCACTTTTGAAACTTTTCTGTTGGTCCACTCATCATGACATTTTGACAGCAGAAAAAAAGTCATTTTACTTTTCCAATTGTACAAAATTCGAAAAACAAGATTTTTGCTTGACAGTGACATGTATTGCACTCATTGGACGAATAGAACAATTCTGGGTTTTTGGGCTTAAAGGTTATTATTTTTATTTATTTATTCATTACTACTATTGTAATCATACAAACAAGGTACACTTCATTAGTTGTAATCCCAGTAAGTATAAAAGGAAAAAAAAATATTGTATATGGTTCTCATATCTACACAGGTCTGCTATATATTTTTTGGGCTCATACAGTATTGTCTACAGTGCATTCATACTTCACCCCAGTGTCTGTTTAAGGCAGTGGCGGTTTTCTTCAACATGCATGCTGACTGTGGACTGTGTATTTAGGAACGCCGTCATGCAGAGTTTGTGGCCATCAAACGCCAAATCATTGTGTGCATGGAGGATCTTGAGCAGATGCCGGACACTAGTTTTGAGAGAGATGTGGTGTGTGAGGATGAGGAAGCATTCTGCCTGTCAACAGAGAACATTGCTGCTCTAAAAGTGCTACTGAACCAGGTACACGCACACACACGTATAATTGCTATTCTGAGGATTCTACTCATGTATGGTTGTGAATGAGTAATCCTCCCCACCGAATACAGTCTTTGTGTCTCCCACTCTTTCCTGCTGACTGCTTTTCATGTCCTTGAGATGAGTCATTCTCACCTATTCATCACATAGATAAGTCCATGGTCAAACTAATCTATTTAACATCTTGCTATGGTCGTTTGTTTATCACTGGTCTCTGGTATGGTTCCAAAGCTCCAAAGATTGAGTGCTTATTTAATGTTTTTATCTGAATTGAGTTGTATTTTGCCCTCACTTGCACAGCCAAAGACAGGCTGTGTATGAATTTGAGACTAGACTGCGTCATGCTGAGAAGTGTCTTTTGGTTTCAGCTGGAGAATCGAAAAGAGGAGAATGAGGCAGTGTGTGTATCCTACCGTGGCCGTATCGGGGAGCTGTGGGAGAGGCTGCAGATCCCCCAGGAGGAGAGAGACTCCATTGCTGAACACATGAAGAACAGCAAAAAGAGGAACATGGAGGCTGTGAGTGTAAACAGTTATTTTACATCTGGGTTTACAGGACAGTTTAAACAGCAGGTTGTGTGCTAAAAGGTGTTTATGCTACAATGCTGTATTTAAGCAGTAATGCATGTCACAAAGTAATGACGTTGCCTTCAGTAGAGGTACAGTTTTCATAAAATCATAAACTTTGTGTGCAAAAGTGTTGAGTGATGTGGGACACTGTTAGGAGATTGTGGTGATTGAGTTCTATCTTCTCAGCTGATCCTGCTACTCTCCTCATACCGTTTAAACATCCCCTCATAGCAGAATGCCTAACGCAGAAATGGAATGGTCAAGGTAGCTGTAGTTTAATTAGACATCCTGTTCTATCCTTTTTTTACTCTTTGAGATCTAGTTATGAGAGCGGTGATTTTTTTGTTGTTTCGTTTTTTGTTTTTGTACCAAAAATAAATATTCCTAAATTTTTCCAAACCCTGTTTATCTATTAGAATTAAACAGGCTGTTATCATTGCTGTACCTGTAAGACTGATACGTACATGAGCTTTATTCGGATTGGCTGCCTTTTTATTGTAATATTTTAACAAGCAGTCCTGGCTGTAACACTAATGTTAGTGTAAGTGGACAGCGCTAAACTGTAGCAGTGGGCTGAACAGATGGACACAAAAAAAAATAAACTGGTGGAGAGAGTAGGGAAATTCAGTTTTCCAACAGAAAGGTTGCAGCTCTAAAATCACTGCAGAGCAAGTTCAACTCTAATTCTTATTCTTTGGGGAGTCTGACTTATAGATTTTTTTTCTCCTTTGTTTTTAGACTTGTGCCGTGTTTTGTGTAGACATCTAAAGTATGACACTTGGAGTTCTACAGTAACCAAATAAGAGTTCAATGAAAGGAACGTCTTTTGTAGATTCTTTAGAAAGTAGCTCTGATTCAACTCTGAACAGCTTTACACATTCTTGCATATTTTTAAGTAGCTTCATGAGGGGCCATCTAAGATGCTTAAGGTTTCTCGAGACCTTGTTGTTCCTTTAAACCTCTTGTACGGACACACGTTTAGTTTGCATTTAAGCAAAATCTCTTTTGACTGGTAATACACACTGGTTAAAACCTGGTTAAGACGTTCAGTTATATAGTTGGTTTATAAAAAAATCCTGTTTTAATCATTTCATTCATTCACATTGAGGCACTGTATTTTAACAAATATTCAATGACCCACTCAAACTGCTATGTTGGGTTTTTGGGTTCCCCTCCTCTTCTCACCTATCTGTATTTCACACTGTTCGAGGCATGGGTGATGCAAAAAATGCTTAAGATAAAACAGGGGCCTAGTGTGAGAGGTGTAAAGACGTTTTAGGCTCTTCCTTCTTCTGGCTGCATGTACACACTCTTATGTCCCCACTTCTTGTGTTTGTCATTCACCTGTACACCCTGCTTGTTGTTTACCCGTACACTCTTCTTTCTGTAGCTGCGTTCAGAGCTGGAGCGTCTGGAGGAGCTGAAGATGAAGAACATTCGGAGCGTGATTGAAACAATCAGAGCAGAAATCGCACTCCTCTGGGAAAAATGCTTCTATAGCCTGGATCAGAGACAAGCTTTCATTCCATACTATAACGGTACGTCAGCGCTCACCAGGGCTATACCAGGGCTCGACAGAGTCACTAGAGCAGCAAAATGGCACGCCAACCAGCCAAGATAAATCGTGAAATCAATTGTTCTGCCACGTTTTTAACAAGCTGAGCTATGTCCCCATGTCACTGTGTAGCAAGTCTCTATGAATGAATAGAGTTAAAAGCAGTTTTAGTAGCTGTTTAGTTACAAAATATTCTATTATGAAATCCAGCTTTAGAAATTTTAACTGAATAAAATGAAATGCTCTAGTGCTTTGTTTGTTTTGTTTATTACAAATAAGTGTGTACATGACTAAAGGCTATACTTATCTCTAAATGTAATGACCCATTTACTAATACTTAGTTATGTCTATAATAGTTCTAACTGTTCATCAGTGTATTTTATTATTTATTTATTAGATGATTTTACTGAGGAGCTGTTGTCTATGCATGAAAGAGAGGAGCAGAGACTGAAACTGCATTATGAGGAACACAGAGAACTTTATGATGGAGTCACCACCTGGCAGAATAACTGGACCCTCTACCAGGAACTGGAGGTGAGATCCTGCTCTGTACTAATACTGTACATTTCACTACCAGACTGTCATACATACATAAAGCACAGCAATAGTTTAGGATCACATATGTGTAAATTCAGAAATTCAATCAAGTAAGAGATGCATTAATTATGGTCACTACTGGGCAGTAATCTGACCTCCTGTGTCTCCCTGTCTCTTTAGAAAAAAGCCACAGATCCATCTCGCTTTAACAACAGGGGAGGTAACCTGCTGCGGGAGGAGAAACAGAGAGCAGACCTGCAGAAGAGTCTGCCTAAGGTAAGTCTGCTGCTTACCACAATCATCTATCATCGTTTCTGAACTGCATACTTGCAGCACTGCACAAGTCACACAGATCCCTTCATTTATAGCATTTGCACTTGTGGACATTAAAATTGAGTTTGTTATTTAAGAGATATTGATCAGAAGATTAGATCTAAAGAAATCTTATAGTATTAGCAACTCCAAGGAAACTAAGTAGGAAAGAACAGTTGTTTCCCAGACTGGAACTGGATAACGCAGGACTCCTGACCACCATGTAAGATGTGGTAGATCACCAAGACACCATCAGATAAACATCACCTAATGCTTTCAACGTTGAGAGATTAAGAGAAAATCAGGCTCCGCCCTCGCTCCAAATCTGAAACAATCCACAGCAGTTTCTATCTGTTTATCCATAAATGACGAGTGGTCTTTGACTTTACTGACAGTATTGTATAAGTGTGTGTCCATATGTGGCATTGTGTTAATGCAGATATTCTGTATGAATGAATGACGGGTGTGTAAATGCATATTTTGTTTTTTCCTCATTGCTCAGCTGGAGAAGTGTTTAAAAAGCCAGATTGACCAGTGGGAGGCGGCGAACGATGCAGAGTTTCTGGTCAGCGGTCAGCGCTTCATGAAGTATGTGGAGGAGCAGTGGAACCTGCACCACCTGGAGAAGGAAAGAGAGAAACTGGAGAGGGTAATTACTGATCATGAATTAATAATCATTATCATTACTGCATGGAGAGGCAGAGAATCTCAATGGTAACAGGTCCATTTAAAATAATTATTATGAGGGTAATTAGAAGGGAATGAGAGAAATAGGCAAGAATAAAAGGGCTATTGGAAAGCATTATCATAAGGATAATTAGGTTATAAGGAAATGAAGAAGGAAGGAGTCAGTAAAGGGTAAAAGAGCTGTCATCATGACTTTATTACCTAGCAGACACAGTACAGGAGCCCACCTCCTCTCCGCTGTAGCTTACTCAGAAGAATTATATAAAAGGAGGTTGTGGTGAGATTCCTGTGTTTCTCATCTTGTTTATCTGTGTTTGCAGCAAATGAAAAAGAATAAGCAGACTGAAGAGGACATGCTGTACGGCACATCTATTCGAACACCCACCAAGAGGAGGCTAGCAGGAATGCCCACGCCGGGGAAATCACGCAAGGTAACTTCCTGTCTGTATTTGGTTGCATACGTGCGCTGCAACTCAGTGAATCACTAAGAAAGTTGTTGTGTTGTTCTGTAATACTGACTACAGTCATTTCTTTAGCTGAATACCACCTCCAGTATCTCTAGCTCCACCCCCAACACCACCCTCCGCTCCATTTGCCATTCTCCATCCATGAGGCCTCCTCTCTCAGCCAGCAAGGTGAGATGCACCTCTGCTTTTCTTAGCCACACATCAGAGTCAGAGTCAGACTCTTGTTATTCTTGTTGTTGATGCAGCTATTAGATGTAAACTTGTTGATTTGACTTTGGAATTGGAAATCAGAACATTGATTGGAATGATTTGAGTGTACCCCTTTTGTCCCTCTATGAAAGAGAGCATCAGAACATGCTATAGCAGTGAAACACAGCATATCCTAACCTGCACATATTCCTGCGCTCAATTTTAAAATAAAGGTTATTTAGTGTTATATAACATATTAAACAGTGTCAGAGTTGTAGGTGTTATGATGGTAAGCTTATGTTATTATTTTAACTAAGTTTGTTTGGTTGTTGTTATTACTACTAAAACAACAAATGATATACAAGTCTTCAAAGATTCATCAGGACGGTTGCACCAAACCAGTAGCAAAGTTAGCTTACAGGTTTCTAACCTTGTTTTGTTTCTTCCAGATCACTGATTTCTTTTAAATGAGAGATCTGTATTAGTAGACTGAGTAAATGTCTTGGATGTTTAAAAAGCTCACGGTCATGATTGTGTTTCCCAGAAATTAATGAAAAAGTAATTTAATTTATAGCAAATGTTCTTTCTCTTTTGACTTGGTTCAGATTGGTTTAGGGTTGCGAACACCAGCTCGTGGCCGGACCCCTCGCGGACTTGAGAGGAATAAGGAGAATCTGTCTCAACTCAGTGGAGCCTTGCGTACCATGACCTCCAGTCCACACCGAAACTACTCCATCAACTCCGTTGCCAGCTCCTACTCTGAGTTTGCGGTAAATCGCCCTCTCTGAACTCCATCCATTACCTCACCAGCATCATTACCATAACTAGAGTCCCAGCAGCACTCAGTCCAGTCATATGGAGAAGAAGAAAAAAAACAAAGAAAAACAATACCCCCTCCTTACATACTGTTGAGTGTGTGTGGCCTTTAGATAATATGTCTAGGATGTGTACAGCTGCAAAATATGTACATGAAATGCAGTGTTTGTTAAAGGTGTTGGATTCTCTGAGATTGTTAAGCCAATAAGCATGATTGTTCCAAAATCTAGATTGGTGAATGGCTGTCTACACTGAATTCTGTAAGCACATTAAAAAAAAACAGTGCTTCCTCATTGTTCTGGGGTCTTTTGCTGCCTGTGATATACTAATGGTAAATAAACTAAGAGATTGAAAAAATTGAGTTTTTAGTTTTACAGAGAAATAAGTAGACAGATCATGTTGAAGAATAGATGCTGTACATTTAATTTTAAATTGATTTAAAATAAATGTATTTGTCTGACATGTAACAAGGTAGGCATATGTTTAGTTGTTTTATTTTGTGTGACTCCTGCGATTTGCAGAGGCTGAGAATCTTGGGTTTAAACGCGCGTGAGCTTATGCGGTTTGTGGTTTTGATTTGGAGATATGGTGTTTATTACAGCTTATTTCATATTTGATTTCTTAGCAAAATATTGTTGTTTATAGTCACGAGCCAAGACTTGGGTTTAGCACACCTGTGTAGGTAGATGCCAGCTGTGGTGTGCTCTTGGCTGTCTAACTGTGCATTCTGTTTATAGAGGGATTGTGACAACATTGAGTCCACCACCATCTCCAGGTCTGTATGAATTACATCCTATGCATTAACATAACATCTCCCACTTTATTTACTCCTTCCCTCTTTAATTATTTCCCTTTTTATAAAAAAATACTTATTCACACTTGCGCCCGTGAACACACCTGACTAATGACCACTCGCGTCCTCACACACTCCTGAGAGCTGTGAGGCGTATTCCTGCTCTAACTCCTCCTGTTTGGCTGGACTGTGTGCTGTTGACTCTGCTCAACTGAACGGGTTAAACTCTCCCTGCTGTCTAAACTCACTGCTTTGCTCTCTTGCTCGTTCACTCGGCTAAGAAGAAGTGAATGAATGTACTATTGGGGAGAGGGTCGTTGTGCTAGTGGTGTAGTTGTAGTTGAAATGGTTACTAGCACACTCTGTGATTGATTTCTGTACTCTTAAGTGAACAGACACTGGTCTTCTGCAGTTGTGATGAGTTTTCTCTAAATTCAGTACCGTAACGTCAGAGATTTGACTGTAGACTGGGGATGCATGATCAGGATCAGCTTCTTTGGACACTGAATCTGGGAATTGAATTTATTATTTTGATTCTGATTTGCAGTTTTGTTGGTATAGGTACACATTTAAGTCTTCATCCTCTGTGAAGTATTTGTGTGCCAGCTTTAAGAACTGAATTGTTGTGGTCTACTCACCAAACATTAGCCACTGATACTAAAAGGGCAGTGGCTAAACCTCTTCTACCTGTTAAATGGACAGTTCTACACACACCATGAACAGTTGACAGTTATTAGACTGACATTGACTATGTTTGTCACAGTCATCATTTTAAATATCATCTTGCTGTCTGTAGCTATTAGTTTCCTGTCGCTATCCAATCCTGTCATTAGCTATATATCATGTCGCTCTCTAATGAAAAACTAGTATCTCCAAAGTTGCAACTTTACAGGAGACACCAAAAACATACTTTTTTACTTTCAATGTAAGTCAATTAAATCAGAATTCTTTTCAAGCTATTTTAGAGCATTTCTATTGGTCCATTTATCATGATATTTTCACACAATGTGAACGACCATTGGCGTGTTCAAAAGATGTGCTAAGAAACCAGTACAGGCACTGTATTTGAAAGCAGCTGCTACTCCTGTACCTAAATGCTGTAGCATAATGGCGCATGACTCACAGTACTAAATTACCAGTTGCCTCTTACTTTGGTGTAACACTTCAGGTTATTTAAATGGGAAACTGGTCTTTCCTGTACAAATCTTAAACGCCAACTTAAACTAATAAAGAGTGATTAACAATAAACTCAAGCTCGTGCTTACTGTATTCATGTCCATATCGTGAACCTTAAATTGGCCTTCTGCTTGTTTAGCTGAATAGAAATTAGATTTGGCTATTAAAAAAAGAAATCTTTATCTGTGTATCCCTACTATAAATCCTCCTCCTGGAGATGTTTAGCTCAGACCTACAGCTAAAGTGCTGCCTCCACCTTACCTAACTTCAATGCATCTGATCCAGCCAATCAGGAACTTCTAAAGAAGCTGATTAGCTGAAACAGGTGTGGCATGTTGTGGTTGGAGCCAGGCAGGTAGATCTTCAGGACCTGGGTTGGCAACCATTGCTCTAACAGATCTACCCTAAAACGTCACGCGCTTACATTGTGTGATGTGAGCTGCGTGTTTCTTCCTGTGGGGCAGAAGAGTGTTTAAGTAATCTGAGCGTGATGACCTGCTTTTATCTCAAGTGAAGTGCTTTGATCACTGTGCTTTAAAATGAGCTATTTTTAGACTATAATTATTGAATTGGTATCAGAGAAGGTTTCCATATCTGTCTGGGAAAGAAAAAGTGGTGGTCATCTTTAGTCTTTTTAAAATCTGTTGCGGTACTGAAGCTCTTTATTAGCACAGCTGCCGTGTTAGCACTGGCAGCGTTTGTGAGTGTGAAGTTCATGGTGTCTGTTTTTCTTCTTCCAGCGAGAACTCTCGCAGGCTTCAAAATCCGGCTGCAAGGCTGGAGTTCTGAACTCCACGATCACACGCTGAGTGCTGCTCCAGTGGAACTATGGACCAACGTCACTCCGCATTAACCCTACTGTAGATGAAGGGAAGAGAATATTGAATGTAAATCACTTGCAAAAAATGTGTTTATGCAAGAAGCTTTGTAAATATTTTATTTCTTCTTTAATGTTTCAGGTTTCTTTTCTTATATACATGCATCTCATCTTAGAACAAATCAGTATTCTAGGTCTGGTGACCGTCATGAACAAGAAGTTTTTATAAAAACTCTTTTCTTTTTTTCTTTTTTTTTTTTGCAATAATTCTGCCGTTTTAGGATTTTTTATAGCTTGTACAGTATGTGTTGGTTTGGAATCTCTAATCTTCTGCTGTTTTAGGATATTCTGTCCTGTCTGTATTTATTGTTGTGCTGTTTTCTACTACCTGTGTAACACTAGACATTCATTCTTGAAATATTTCAACACTTGACCAGGCTATCGGCAACCTGTAAAATAAATCTTTTCACTGAGAAACCAGTTCCTGCGGACTCACTGAGTGGAATTAGACATTGTTGATACTGGAAATGAGTAAGTGTTGTGAGATGTCTTGATGAGGATGTGATAACTGAACGGTGACAGGCGGTTTCTTTACTGTTACTAGTATTTATCTGCTTTCAGTTATGTAATAGTGATGCACCACTGATCACAATCACTAATCCTATTAATCACATTTATTGTCTTAGCTACCTCTCTGCTGTCAACGGTCCACAGTCATTTCACTTGGAAGGGAAATCCAAACATTTCAGAGAGACATTTTTCAAAATATTTGCATAGTTATATTATAAACATATAAAGTGGTCTGGTGCATTAAAGCCTACACACTGGTTTGAGTGTTCGGCATCACAATGTAAAAAAAGACCAGTGAACATAATGTTTATAATATTTTTTTTTCTGGTGTTATGCTTATTAGTCTAGAATCTAGTTCCTATCTCCACCACTGAGAACAGTTCCAACAAGGATATAGGGGGCTGCTGAGTGGCTGCCAAACCCCCACACATTTCAGGATTGTTTTAAACTAAACTAACAAAAGAACAGAGCTGAAGTGTTTTGAGCAGGGCAAGGATCCATGTGTGCTTTTTGTATAGTTTGTATTTTTATTTCAATATATTAATGGATGCCTGTTGAGTTACATTATTATGACCATGATTATTATGATTCTGATATCCAGAGTAACACACGTGTGCAGGTAGACTGGCTGGGAGACTCAATAAGTTCCTGGTACGTTGTCACAGGTTTCTGGAGCCTTACTGACTGCAGTCCACAGCTGCTGGAGGGAGCCTGGTGGGTAATCCATAGAGCGAGCACAATGATCGAGGTGGCCCCACAGATGCTCAATTGGGTTTAAGTCTGGGGAATGGGGGGCCAGGGTAGAACTTATATATATATATTACTTGTGTGTGTGTGTATGTATGTATATATTTAAAACACCAACTTGTTTCCAAAATATCTGCCTATTTTGTTAATTAACTTTTTAGTTCCACAATTACATACTGCAATCCATCTGTTATGTGAATACTTTGTTAGCCCCCTTTTACCATGTTGTTCAATGGTTATTAGTGGATCATTTGAGTGGTGTATTAGTGTGTGTTGTGCTGGTACGAGTAGATCAGATACAGCAGTGCTACTGTAGTTTTTAAATCCTGTGTCCGCACTATAAGACACGCCTACCTTGTTGGTCCACCATGGAGACTTAGGTCAGAGACGGAGCTCATCTGTTGCTGCACAGTTTGTGTTGGTTGTCCTCTGGTCCTTTATCAGTGGTCAGAGGATGCTGCCCACAGGACACTTGGCGGGAAGTTGCTGATTGGTGGGCTATCCTCAGTCCAGCAGTGACACTGAGGTGTTTAAAAACCTCCAGCAGCACTGCTGTGTCTGATCCACTCATACCAGCACAACACACTAACACACCGCCACTACTTCAGTATCACTGCAGTGCTGAGAACGACCCAACACCCTTTGGTAACGCTTAGTTCGCTAGCCTACAGAACCAAAAGGGATCAAAAGATACATTCTGTCTGTTATACAAGATAATTGAGCTGCATTCATATAAAAACGGGAAACTATGGAGCAAAACAAACGAGATGCTCTTCTCTTTGCTATGTTCAAATACTCTGCTGCAGCAGGCTGTTTATCTAGCTAGCTAACGATGCTTAATTAATTGGCTACAGTTATCCAAAGCTAGCACAACAGTCAGTAGTATAAATAAAACCACTGCACAGGGCCTGCCTGTTATCTTCTTTAAAAACAAAATTTTGCTAAAGAAACATGAACTAGCATTGTATCTGTGCCTGGAAGCACCATGACGGAGACTGAGAGGCGTGTTTCAACAGCGAGCAAAAGTTGAGTGACAGCACCAAATCAGTGTTCTGATTGGTTAAACAAACTTTGCAATCTGATTAGTCCATTTTAAGATTTCCAATTGGTCCATCAATTAGCCGTCAAAACAGGGTCACAACCTGCAACTGCAGCAAGAGTTTCTCACAAGCAGCTGAGAAGAGAGGATTTTTACCTCCACACTTTGAGCAGTACTGATTCACACATTCACAACATTGGATTTTCAAATCTTTTCTATAAATTAAAAATACATGTTTTTATATATTTAAAATATTTTTCCACATTTGTACATTTGAATTATTATTAATATTACTTTTGGTTTCAAGTTTGCACATACCAGTTCATATGTGGATTTGGATTTTATGTGCATGTAGTTGTTGAAACGCAGCTTCAGTACATTAGTGACTATTATAACTCAAAATCCTTATGACCCTTTTTTGGCTCCACATGTCCAGTTAGCATCACACAAAACCTGAATAGCGATGTTAGTTCTGTGTGAGTGGAGGAGCAGGCTAGGAGTGTCGGACAATGAGCTGTCAATCATGCTGCCCAGTAGCCACGCCCACGCAGTTTTGAGACAGGTCTGATTTTATTAATTACCTTTGCTTTTTATTTACGCTTGCTGGATGTTTGAAGTTACGCTCGAGTGTATTATTTTACACACCTTGTGGTCACTGGGGCTTTCAGGCTGTAGAGGGCAGTTGCTAAATTGTCTAAGCAGCTTTATAGGCAATGTTTTAACATGTGTTTTGTTTAATTATCCTCCTCTCTCGCCCCTCGACCACAGTCAGAATCTCCCGCCGCCTGTGCGCGTGTAGCGGCGTCATATCAGCAACCTGAGTGGTTATTTGCATACAGCTCGTCCAGCAGGAGAGCGGAGAGATAGCGGATGTGTATGTAAATATGTGTTTTTGTATGTGTGTTTACAACATGTGAAGTATGCAAATAATTAAAATAAAAAAAAAAACAAATAAAACAAAACACGTACTATTTAGCATGACGTCACCTATACGACGCCTAAGAACTCAGCATGTCCTTTGTCGCATGTGGCTCTGTTGTTTTGAACACGTAGCGTATTTAATAACTTAATTAAATGAGTGATGGTGTGTAAAGCATCTGTTTGTGGACTGGGGGGGGGCGTGGTCATGGCTAGGTGGTCGTGGCAAACGGTCTCTCACTGAACAGATAAAACAGGTTAGCACTATCATATAAACAGAACGAGCCTCTGCCCTGTTGATGACCAGCAGCTGACCAGCCTCGTTCTGTGAGAGCTGAAGTAAAAATAAACAATAGTGTATTCGTCCTAGAGAAAGAATGTAGGACAATTCTGACAGAGAGAGAGAGAGAGAGAGAGAGAGAGAGAGAGAGAGAGAGAGAGAGAGAGAGAGCGAGAGAGATAAAGCGAGAGAGAGGGAGAAAGAGAGAGAGAGAGAGAAAGAGAGAGAGAGGAAGAAAGAGAGAGAGAGAGAGAGCGAGAGAGAGGGAGAAAGAGAGAGAGAGAGAGAAAGAGAGAGAGCGAGAGGGAGGGAGGCTGTGCGTGTGGTGGAGCGCTGGAAGTTGCATTGCAGGGGTGGGACTCCTGCATTTCTCTCTCTCTCTCTCTCTCTCTCTCTCTCTCGCATGCAGGGAAAAACATAGCGTCTTCGACTCGTGCAAAGCCGACCAAAGCAAAGCCCCCCGCCAGCGTCGACTATGTCCTCGTGAAGCTGATGCTGAGCCTGTCCGCTGTTTGATGGAGAGAGGCGCGTGAAGGCTGCAGGAGGGAGAGCGGACTTTCCCCCCTTCGTTGCACCAAAAAGAAACTCCTCCAAGGTAAGCGCCAGCCCGCCATCTCCTCCTCCTGTAGCCCGTCCTACAGAGTCCAAGCGGTGTTAGAGTGAGCGCACAGGAGCTCCTGCCTGCAGATCACTCCAGCTCAGAGCAGCTCAACTCCGGGCGTCATGACGCGCTCGAGCTCTGGACGGCATCACTGCATGCAAATATGATTTCAGATAATGATGCTCATAAGCGTGTGTGAGGCGTCCAGCTCTTTAGGCTCTGCTGGGTCTTAAACTAGTAGACGAATAAGCTGTTTACATGTTCCACACATGCTTGATCTCTGGTGGCCTGTCATTTCTGCAGCAGCTCCTGAAGCCTCTCAGAAGTAAGAAAGAAGCTGCAGAATTCCTATGAAATGTTTTCATAATCTGTGCTCCTCCCACATCTCAACATGATTCCAGTCACCAATGCTGATCAGTATGTATGAACACAGCTGCCATATGTATATGGAAGTAATAAGCTTTACAGATGTTGTTACCTGTGTTCCCATTCATGGACGATCAGTGGAGGCCTGTGCTTTTCTAACAGAGTCCCCAAAATGAGGCTGATGTCATATAACAGTTGATTCTGTACATACGCACGTGTTTTCCAGCAGGGACGGAGTGATGCTCAGGAAGAGTGACATCCCGCTTTAGGATGTGCCAGCATGGCTCTCCACAGTCACACAAGGCTGAGTTATACCTGCTGTGTTGATATCCTGCCCTGGCCTGTGTGAGGATGCGTTGAAGGGGATATTTGCACTGCTGCACACTTTTTAATAACCCATTTCTCCCTTGATGACAGACTCTCACTACTGCTCGCAAGGTTGTCATGGTCACCACCGTACTGCAGCCCCTGTGCTCCCTGCCCAGTGCCTTATTATTGTTTGTGCTGGTGGTTTGTGGGGGAAGGGGAGGGGTGGGGGGTGGAGGGGTCGTCAGCCAACGTGCTCATTATTTAACACCTACACACCACCACGCTCCCCTTTAACCCTCTGGGTTCCGGGCAGAATCTACATCACGATTGCAGGCAGTGGTCCGTGTTCAGACACAGTTGCTTACCTGTGGAAAAGGAGGGTGAGCTCCACCCTGTTTGGACCACTCATGGTACAACGTGAGCGCACAGACTGTGCTGCTATTTTTATCTCTGTGATTGATCCGAGTGGTGATTCACTGCGAGTGGGAGCTTCCGCTGAAGTTTTCTTCTCCAAGCATCATCTCTGAGCCTGCTGGAGAAAGTGTGTGCATGTGTTTGTTAGTTGGTTGTTTGTTTTTATGGACATTTTTTAGGCCAAAAATAGTCAAACTTTGTAGGACCACCACTAAAAAACCAAGGCTAACTCACAACAGAATGGTCGTAACTTTGTAAATCTATATGTGGTCATATATAAACGACAAATTCATACATGTACAGTGGGGCTTTAAAGTTTATGAACCCTTTAGAATGTTCCATATTTCTGCAAAAATATGACCAGTCCTAAAAGTAGACAAGGAGATCCAAACTAAACAAATGAAACAAGTTGTTATATTTACTCATTTATTTATTGAGGAAAATGATCTAATGATTAATATCTGTGAGAACATTTGTGAACCTCTATGATTAGCAGTTAACTTGAGGGCAGAGTTAAAATCCACTGGCTTTAATTGATGGGATGAGAATCAGGTGTGAGTGGCCAACCTGTGGTATTTAAAGAACAGGATCTTTTAAAGTCAGATTTCTGAGAATCTGAAAACAAAGAAAACAAACTTTGATGCTCATCAGGCTGGAAAGGGTTTAAAAACCATCTCTAAAGAGTCTGGACTGTACCAATACACAATCAGACAGACTGTGTACAAATGGAGGATATTTAACACTATTGTTAGCCTCTGCAGGAGTGATTGAAACCTGCTGCTCTGCAAAATGAATGTTGCTGCCCGTCTGCAGTTTGCTAAACATCACACGGACGAGCCAGAAGGCCAGATTCAACCAGAATAAACAATTTTGGTTTAAATGGGAAACGTTAGGTGTGGAGAAAGGGAAACTCTTCATTCTTACATAAAAACCCCAAACCATCTGTGAAACATGGTGGTGGGAGCGTCATGGTTTGGTCTTCTTTGCTGCGTCTGGGTAAGGATGGCCAAATTCTAAAGGTCAGAGTCTGAGCCTCAAGAGGACGTGGATCATGCAGCAAGACAAGGTCCCTAAGCATGAGCATAAGCATACATGCCATTCTAACAATGAGAGCTGAAATGCAAATGAAGTTATTGTTTGGAACGGCCAAGTCAAAATCCTTTCCTGAATCCTTTACCAATGTTGCAGTTGAGCAGTTCATGTGAGGAACCCGGCTAACGCTCCAGAGTTTCATGGAATGGGCTTAAATTCCTACAAGCCATTGTGCAGGTCTGATTAACCGTTTAGTTGCAGTTATTTCTGCTCAAGTGGGGGTCACACCAGATACTGAAAACAAGGTTCACATACAATTGCCACTCACAGACACAGTTGTCTTTATATACTTATAAGGAAATCTGACTATGTTTTAGGTTGTAAATCTAGAAAAGGGTTCAGGCACCATTGTAGACACATACATACATGCAGCTGTATGCAAGAGTTTTGGTACGTCTGCTCAAGCTATTGCATATGACTGTGTAATACATATGGAACATATCATTCCATGTAGGTACTTCTATTTAAAACATAGAGGATATATTACCGGAGATGTCTCTGATCACATACAAGATCTCACTCCTGGGCTGGTATTAGCAGAAGATGCTGGATCGGATAACAGAAGCAGTAAGACAGCTCTCCAGCTGTGTGTTGTGATGTTAGAGTGATTGAGTAGTTTAAGCATGATAGTCTACTTTTAGATGAGAATCTCAAGTGAAGTTCTTGATTTAAAAACAGAGATCAGGAGTCGTGAAAATCAATCAGAGGTTGATGCAGAGCAATCAACATCATCTCACGCACAAGATTTAAATATCAGCATCAGAAAAGAAAAAGTGTCTTCTTTAATCATCTTGATGTAATTGGCGCTATAAAAACACTCTTAGTTACAGGGACGCTCACAGTGTGTGTGTGGAAGGGAGACAGAATGAGTGTGAGTGTCTGTGTGTGCCCACAAGTGGGTGTTTGTGGCGTGCCACCGCTCTGCCAGCGTGCTGCGTGTGTGTGCTGATGGAGTGTGTGTACTCGGCCACGATGCAGTTAATGTTATCATGACTCATTCTGGAGATTAAAAGCAAAGTTGATTTATTAGTGTGTGTTCACTTGCATTGCTCCTTTGCTGGAACGAGCTGACAGTGCACACACTCGCCCCCACCTCCCCCTCCCCCTCCACCCTGACCGGCTTCTCCGGCTTTCCTCGCAGCCCCAGCTCAGGCCCATTATTATTGATCACTGCTGTTTTAGAATGGATGACCAATAAAGGGAAGTACACATTTTCATTTTTCCTCAGCAGAGGCAGCCTGTATCTCACTCTCTCCATTAAGTTCACATTCATCGAAATTTGAAGGTGCTTTACTGGCACGAGTGAATCACTGTTTTTTTTTCTGCCATGCTGTGTATTTCACGCTCTCGTGAACCAGCTGAAGCTCCTACATTTGAAATTATTGGTGAGAGTTACTGGTTTGTGCACACTACCGTGTATCTGTGCAGAATAACATGCTATGTGAACAGAGTACACTGGAAACAAGTTACACTGCTCTGATGTCTGATGTGTTAATATCAGAACACAAACACAAGCAGTGTTAATAACAGGAATGATGATGCCCTGCATTTACTGGAGGGTACAAAATCAGAGATCCTTGTTTCATTTACAATCAGCCCAGCAGTTATATAATAATTCTGAGACAATTAGATATCATGTATTCCTCCTGCATGAGGAAAGGAAAAGTAAAAAAAAATAAGTGGAGAATTGGGAGTATTAGTACAGAGTTGGTTATTAAAATATGTTATATCATTGATAATTTATTAGCAAAGCATACAGAGAGTATAGGACACTCAGGCATGTGTACAAGACCTGGTGGCCTCCAAAACTGTGAGGTAAACAGTATTTAAAGCTTTCAACTCTGAGAGATAGGAGACAGTTAAGACCCACTCTTGCTTCCCGAGTCCCCTGAAAAGAATGGAAGCTATAAGGACACACTAAATACTGAAGGTTGGTATATTATACACTTGCTTGCCCAAAAAAAGCTCACACACTCTAATATTCAGTTGAACCTCCTTTAGCTTTTATTACAGCACGCATCTGCCATGGCATCGTTTCCACAAGCCTCTGCAATGTCACAACATTTATATTTGTCCAGAGTTGCATTCATTTTTCCCAAGATCTTGTGTTGATGCTGGGAGATTTGGACCACTGTGAAAAGTCTCCTCCAGCACATCCCAAAGATTCTCAATGAGGTTCAGGTCTGGGCTTTGTGGTGGCCAATCCATGTGTGACAATGATGTCTCATGCTTCTGAACCACTCATTCACAGTTTGAGCCCGATGAATCCTGGCATTGTCATCTTGAAATATGCCCGTGCTGTCAAGGAAGAAGAAAATCCATTGATGGAATAACCTGGTCGTTCAGTATATTCAGGCAGTCCGCTGAACCTAGACCTGACCAGCTGCAGCAACCCCACATCATAGCACTGCCCCCACAGGCTTGTATGATAGGCACTAGGCATGATAGGTGCATCGCTTCAGCCACCTCCCTTCTTACTCTGATGCGCCCATCACTCTGAAATAGGGTCAATCTGGACTCATCAGACCACATGACCTTCTTCCATTGCTCCAGAATCCAATCTTTATGCTCCCTAGCTAATTGAAGCCGTGGTTGTCGGTTAGCCTCACTGACAAGTGGGTTTCTTAAGGCTACACAGCTGTTTAGTCCCAATCCCTTGAACATTGTGCGTGTGGAAATGCTCCTACTTTTTTATTGTCCAAATAGTCCTGAGTTAGTTTAGGATTTGGGAATCGGCTCCCCCTTTGTAAACCCGGGATTTGTATTTGAAAGAGACACAGCAGTGTTTGAGGGTCACGTTATGTCAGTCCTATGTACCAAACTTTTCTTCTTCAATTATAACACTGTATGTAGTTGTCTATTTCCATTCACCTTGATTTGATTTGATTAGAAGATGAATAAATGGAAGGTGGTCTCTGAATTTTGCACAGTATTTGGTATAGAGGTTCAGTTTTATTGCCCGTTATAATTTTCCATTGTGTCACTGCAAACACTGTGTGTGTGCGGCGTGCGTATCTGTTCCCACAGCCAGTCTGCTCTGTCTTTCAATGTAATATCACTGATGTGGGAGATTTTATGGAAAACTCACTCTTAAAAATATATGATCAGTAATATAAGCTTTGTACCTTTTTCAGCAACAGTCCCAGCCGAAATGATCTCACGCAGTTTTGCGCCAGTACACACATAAAACAAACAAATGATATTATTACAGCAGCAATCTGCTCTTTATCCAGAAAGTCATTTTGCCAGCACTCTCTGCATGACTGGGTAAGCTTGTGTGAGTGTGTGTGTGTGTGTGTGTCTGGCTCCATCTGTGTTCCTGTGATCTCCACAAGCTAGTGTGAAGCTAGTGGACACATACACACACACAGTATAGGGCTGTGATGTTCTGTTCTGCTCCACTGCAGAGCTGAAGCTGTAATTTGATCTTTTTGACACATGATCGTTCTGATTCGATCATAAGTTCAGCGCTCATCACCGCAGCTTTTATGTACATTCACTGAAGCTCTCACACCTCCCTCCCTCCCTCACACACTCTTTTCCACAGCTCTCTCTCACACACACACATACACACACGCGCACTTTCACAGCTCTCTAACGCTCACATCCCTCAGCGTCAGTGTGACTTCTGCTATTTATTCCTAACATTTCTAGCGTTTGTCAGCAGGAGGGTTTCGCCTTAGCTGAGGTGTGACAGGCTTGATTGTGGTTTCACTTAAATGATCCTGCATGCAGTGAATCATAGTCTTTATTTGTCAGCGTGCAGGTGTTTATCAGTCAGTGCTCATGCTATTCAGATGCTTAAGACCGGTGTTAGTCTGGCCATCTGGAATCCCACAGATACATCAGAGGCGTGTGCTTCTGACCAACTGTGCTGATATTAACCAACACTTAATTAATTGATTAATCTAGTATTAATGATTATTTAGACACACATTGAGTTCAGCAGAATTGTTAAGTAAGTGGGACGTTTGGCTGTAGGATTGAATATAATGCTATCTGGTTGATTGCTGGGGCTCCTCTCGATCGTGTGTTGGTAGAAAGTCCTGCCTGCCCTGTGATCTATTAGTTCAACCTAAAACAATTAGCTGAATGAGAACAATTGTAGACCCACGACTCATCTTCAGTTCAACTGCAGTTTCACATGTAACTGTGGGTGGGTACGTTTTTATACTACACATTGCTGCTATAAACTTAAGTGCATGAATGTGAGTGTGTTATTAATGACTAGGGATGCATCGATACCACTTTTTCCTTAACATTACCAATACCAGCTTTTCAGGTATCTGCCTATACTGAGTACCAATACCAATTCTGACTTGATATATGGCTATACATCCTGATATTTATAGTGTTCCACTTTTTATATGTTGTATTTTTTATGTCTTATCCTAAATAAAATATAATAACCTTGAAAGAACACCATTTACTGGTGGAGTAACTGCACATTAAAAAGTTTCAGAGTAATGAAAAAATACAAATTGCAACGATGCAGAAACAGGTGCAGCCATTTAGTCGATAAGCTTCATGGTATCAGCGCTCTCTATTGTCGATACCGATACTCCGTAAGTGCCAGTATCGGTGAAACACTATTAATGGCACATTATTAAGGATGTGACTGAGTAGGTGGGGATAGCACGGCAAGCTCTGGCATAGCTTTTTACTAACTAGACTAACTACTCTAGCTGGTGTTAACTGGAAGTCTGGAAACAATAAATACATGCTTATCTGAGACGCTTACTGTTTATCCTTTTGTCCACTGAAGGGAATAGACCAGGATGGGTCTCTAATAGCAGGAATTTGTCTAACAATGTTGAAATCCTACCAGAAAGCATATTAATAGATTTTATCTGTTGATCTGTGCTACCTCCTGAGAGCTTTGTTTTTTGTTACTCTTTGTACTTAAAAAAATACTCCCAGCATAAAAACACTAAATAAAACCCAAATAACATCATAAAACAATATTCCCTCAATTAAAGGTGTAGGTTTTTAGATGTGTTCCTCTGTGTGCTGTGAAATGTTTGTGCAACAGCAGTGTTATTATCTAAAATGCAAGCCTATGCCCCTATTTTTATTTTTTTAATCTCTTTCTGTGTTTGTCTTTTTTTTTGTGTTTATTAACTCGTATAAATTCTAAAATCAAAATTAGTTGCCAGACACATCTCCAGTGGTAGCTAGCATGCTTGGTTTCATTCAGCTCAAGTAAATGTTTTAAATAAAACAATGCAAAGCAAAATTTTTGTTTGGATAAACACACTTTTACATCAGTTCAGACCTAAAACATGCTTCTGCCCTGTTCTGTTCTTTTACAGTGTAGCCTTTGTTACTTCCCATGTAGGCTCCTTAATAACACGTCTGCGTCCGCTGTTTTCATTTCCTCTTCTTAGCCATGTGCATCTGTTTTGTCCGTCCTTGTCTCCGCCCCTCACCTGTTCCCATGTTTGGCCCCGCCCATTGTTCCCAGCTGTTACTCGTTTCCTCTCGTTAGTCTGTATGTATACGTCCTGTTTTCCCTTCGTGTTGGTGGTTCATGTTCTGTGGCTCCTGTTCATGTGGCGTTTGATTACTTCTGGTTCCCGTTTTGTTTGTAACTCTTGTGTGTCTTTGTTTTTTGTGTTTTGTTTTTATTTTTTATTCAAATTTGGTTAAAAGCTTGCATTTGTGTCCGCACTCCATTCGCCCTGCCTCCTGTTTTTGTCGCCTCCTCTGCTTCACGCCCCACCAAGCCTGACAATAACAGTCAAAGATAGAAAATAATATATCAAGTAAAATATACTGATACACTGATATCCGTTCATCATTCCTGCAGTGCAGTGTACCTAAAAACTAAACAGAGGAGACCACACACTGGATTTCAAGATTATAACATTTATGTAAAAACAATATGTTTCAGGATGATAATAACATGAAAAAGTACATATAATTAAAAGAATGGATAAAATAAAGAAAAGCATCTGAACAGATTATCACATTCATATAAACACATAACCTCACACGCAAAGGCTTAAAGAAAATAAGAGTGCTAAAGCTAGGAGGAGAGAGGGAGTGAGAAAGGGGTGAGAGCAGGTGTCGTTCCTCCCTATCTAACGCAGAACGGGTCATAGCAGTTTAAGCTTTATGCAAATTATATGTAAAATAGACTGAATACATACGCAACTGCTGATTCATAATTAAAATTTTAAACTGCTATAAAGACTATGGTGGGCTCAGAGGCTAAACTAACCGCTGTGTCACTGCTGAGATTCAGTCAACAAACATGACTAATGACTATAGAAAGAGTCACAGTCAGGTTAAAGTCCTCGAAGGTTCATGGCTGGTCACCTTTCCCCCACTTACACAGAGACGGTCTTATCTTTGTCACAGCGTCTTTCTAATGGAAAAAGTCACAGAGACACAAAAGAATAAAAGTAAAAAATAAGAAAATAATTATTATTCCTCAGTGTTCAAAATGTATAAGAATTACACAGTAAAACATTTAACTGTGATTACTTGACATGATCTACATCTGCCACCTCATTACAATGCAATGTTAATCGACATGTTTAACAACTGGTAATGCTAAAAGCTTCATCTGGCAAATACTGCCCATATATTAAGGTTGAGAAACGACTGGCCCTGCACTCGGGAGACATTTACAAGACACATGTGATCCCCTGTTAAAATCCCCTCCTCATATTCTGATCACACTTTCATTCACATTCAGAAAAAGAGTACCTGACTTATTCAAGTGCATGTTATATTGCATTCACGCAGCTAATCATTCATTTACACCAGAATTCATATAAATCAAAACAGAGAGAAGGAGCTGTTTCTCTGACGTTCAGCACACAATAACTACTTTTTTGTTATTTTGGTTTCTCCCAGGTTTAGTTCCAGTCCCAGCTAAGTATAATGTACAAAGCTCAGACTTTGAGCACAGGTTATAAACTGTATTTGATAAAAATCAGGGTGGTGAGTTATTAAGCTGAGTGATTGTTTGTGTATGGTATGCCAACATGTAATGGTTGAGGTTTCCAGAGGCCATCACTGAGTGAATTTTATCATAGACCTGTTCCTAATGGTAGTGATAGCTCTTGATAAGACTTTGTGAAGTTTCAGACATACACTAAAATGTGTATATTTGTATACAGACACTCATCCATCATTTCTTCTCAAATAAAGGCTGTTAATATGGAGTTTGTACCCTTCTGCTACGATAACAGCATGTACAATGCTAGGACGACCTCACACTAGATGTTGTACTAGCATTGCTGTGAGGATTTGATTGCATTTACCCACAAGAGAATTAGGTCACATATTGATCATTAGCTCTGTATTGCAAACACCACTCCAGCTCATCTCAAAGGTATTGAATAGAGCTCCATCACTCTGGAGAATTCAGTTTACAGTTAAGGCTATCCCCCTCTAGCCGATGCTTGGGTTGCACGTAGTGAACTTACACTTCTGTTACATTGTTGATGTTTTCTGTGTGTGTTATTGAACATGTCTAAATTCACTAATTAGAATGAACATTTCTATACTGTTAGATATGTAATGTATCTATATGATATAACCCTGTTTTAAAAGTGGGATGCTGTGCAAAATGTAAAAACCAATAATGCAATGATGTGCAAATTATTTAAACCCTATATTTGAATCAGATGCCAGCAACATGTTAAAAAAAAGTTGTAACAGGGCCACAAAAAACTGGCAAAGTTTATAAAAATAACCTTTCTGGGTTCATTATTCTCTGAAAGACTGGCCAGGCATATAATGCAACAGTGAAATAATATTGTAAAATAACAAAGAACTTGGAGATTCAGTACATACAGTACATAATATTGTTAAACGATTCAGAGAATCTATAAAAGTAGCTGTATAAGAGGGGACAAGGCGTAAAACAAGTATTGGATGGCTGTGAACTTCAGGCCCTCAGGCAGCACAGCAAAACAAAATTTGAAATTCTTTTTGGAAATCTAAAGAGGAAGATACTCCAGTTTGTTATCAGCACACAGTTCAAAAGCCAGCATCCGTGATGGTTTGGTGGTCCATATTTTAAATTAAATATAGTGTTGAAACGATTTGCATATCATTGCATTCGGGGATCATAGCAGTGATGTTTGTTGTGATTTTGCTCAGACAGTAGTACGGTGATACAGTAGTGTATCAGAAACTTGCTGCTGTATAAATTTACTGATGCTGCACTGCACTGGACAGAAATCACAGATTCTACAACTCCGCTATTTGACAAGATCCAATTTAGGTGATTCAGCTGAGACAGGCAAAGTCTGGGATGTGTCATTTGCTAAATCTTTTGTATTTACATGCAGGACGTGGAAGAATTCTTATAGACAGGATCAGCACTATGTATAAGTAGCAAAGTAGCAGAGGGCAGCATCTTCCTCTGCTGATATCAATTTCTTTGGAAATTGAAAACGTTGGAGGAGCATTATTCAATTCACTGATACAAGTCGAAGACAGATGGACCAAGTACAGTTATTTCAACTATGTATCAATCAAAGAATTAAATAAACACTAACATAGTCGATAGCAGTTTTCCTGGTACGTCTGAATCTGAAGCCAGACTCGACAAGATTCACGATGCTCCAAAGAGAACTGCTTTGAATGTAGTCACATATCAAATGTTGCAACATCTTAGCCAGAACTGACAGCTTGGAGGGTCTCTTATATAAGGACTGAATATCAGTGATGGTATCAGGGATGAGTGATGATAGAAGTTTCGAGCTATATTCCATGCTGTCTCCATCAGACTGGTGTTCCTATATTACTCCAAAAGATAAACACACGACTCTGAGAGGAGAGAGTGATGAGAGCAAAGAGTGGATATGTGTGTACGTATAAATATATTGTTGCTGTTGTATGAAAAACATTTCAAATGGTAAACTGTTAAGGGACAAAATATATACATAAAAGTGAATACCATTTTTAAATCATTTTAGATTGTTTCTGTGGCCCATTTGCCATGACACTGCCTGTATATCCTACATTCCTTTACATTGTACTCTTTCCCATTTTTAGTGTATATGTGAGTTTCTAGACTGAAAACAGTCAGAATTTATTTTTACATGTTTAATTTTAAGGGACATTCCTTAGAATTAAACTAGCTGTTGTTGTTCCCGTACCTTTAAGGCTAATATATGTAAATAGGCTCTGTTCTGGTTTGATGTGAAATGGATTGTTTACAGTGGTGGTGGTGGTGGTGGTGGTGGAAACCAGATGTTTAAACTGTTTAATGGCTCGAAAAGCTACCTCACAGAAAACTATTAAAATGTTTTTCAATGTTTTGTAAAGATACTGTTTACTATTCTTCATCAAATAAAATGGCTAGATTGGTGTTGGTGGCGTCATGACCCCTGGTTCATATCAACACCACTGTAAAGAGGTAAGTTTCTCTGTAATGACCTATTTTCACATCAAATGAGTCTGAATAACTTTATTTACATGTCAGTCATTAAATTATGCAGATTTTTTAATGTTATAAAGTGAGGAAAATTCAGTGCTCCATGTTACGGGCTCATTAAAAATAAATTAAAGCCAGGACAAGTGGAATTGATAGTGTTTATATGTATGTGTGTATGTGTCCATGTGTGAGTGTGGCTGTGTGGGCTTGGCTGTTGTCACTGTGCTGCAATATCAGACTGACTTGCCTTTACATTTCTTTTCTCAGAACTCAGGGGTTTTTCATCCCCCTTTGCTTTTTTCGCTGCTATCCCTCTCTTCTTCTCATTAGTGTAATGTTCCTGTCTCTGTGCCAGGGGAAAGGGGGTGACTCATACCATCTCTCTCTCCCTTCCTCTCTCTTTCACAGTTTCTCTCTTACTCACAATTTCTCTCCTTTGCTCTCTTCTTGCATACACACACACACGCCTCCTCCCCCAATCCTTCCTTGCTAAGATGGCATTATACAAACCCCCTTTTCCAGTAAAGTTAGGCCATTCTGCAATGAATGCAATTAAAATTATCGTTAAGTGACAAAAGTACAAAGAAAGGCTTTCCAATGTTTTTACTAACCAGCTAAATCATATTTTACATAAACAAATTTAGAATTTAATGCATTCAACACTCAAAAAAGTTTTAACAGAGGCATAATTACCACCATGTTACATCACCTACAATCATTTATTAATGGTTTGGGAAATGAGGACATACATTTTTGCAGGTTTGTAAGTGGAATTTTTGCTCATTCTCACTAGATAGAAGACTTTAGCTTCTCAACCATTTGTGCTCTTTGCTAACTGACTCTCCTCATCATTTTAATAGGAGATTTTTGACCATCTGAGATGAGCTCGTGCCCAGAGAACTCTGCGGTGTTTCTGGATAGATGTATGGCTTTCTTCTTGGTGTAGCAGCAAACTGCGTTTTCCAAAATACACCTGAGCCCTTATGGCTATGCTTAATGCAGTAGCATAACGGTTTCTCACACAGTGCTCCTGAGGGCTTGAAGGTCACACACATTGTAAGTAGATTAATTCTTAGTGATTGTAAGTAGATTAATTCTTAGTGATTGTAAGTAGATTAATTCTTAGTGATTGTAAGTAGATTAATTCTTAGTGATTGTAAGTAGATTAATTCTTAGTGATTGTAAGTAGATTAATTCTTTGTGATTGTAAGTAGATTAATTCTTTGTGATTGTAAATAGATTAATTCTTAGTGATTGTAAGTAGATTAATTCTTAGTGATTGTAAGTAGATTAATTCTTTGTGATTGTAAGTAGATTAATTCTTTGTGATTGTAAGTAGATTAATTCTTTGTGATTGTAAATAGATTAATTCTTAGTGATTGTAAGTAGATTAATTCTTAGTGATTGTAAGTAGATTAATTCTTTGTGATTGTAAGTAGATTAATTCTTTGTGATTGTAAGTAGATTAATTCTTAGTGATTGAAAGTAGATTAATTCTTTGTGATTGTAAGTAGATTAATTCTTAGTGATTGTAAGTAGATTAATTCTTTGTGATTGTAAGTAGATTAATTCTTAGTGATTGAAAGTAGATTAATTCTTTGTGATTGTAAGTAGATTAATTCTTTGTGATTGTAAGTAGATTAATTCATTGTGATTGTAAGTAGATTAATTATTTGTGATTGTAAGTAGATTAATTCTTTGTCATTGTAAGTAGATTAATTCTTTGTGATTGTAAGTAGATTAATTCTTTGTCATTGTAAGTAGATTAATTCTTTGTCATTGTAAGTTGGGACATGCATTAACTGTTTGACAATTCTCTCCCGAAGTCATGAGCCACATACCACCTTTGCTTGTAAAAACTGAGCCTTTGGTCGGTGCTGTTTTATATGCCCAACCATGAATCCCCCACCTATTACAAAATCACCTGCTTGTTGTGGAATGTTTAAAACAGTGGAACTTTTAATGGTTATTTTGCCCCATCACAACTTTCTAAGTGTATTACAGGTATTAAATTAATGTTCTATGATTAAAATGATTCTTTGTATAGGCAGCACGGTGGTGTAGTGGTTATCTCTGTCCCCTCACAGCGAGACTATCCAGGTTGGATTCACGGTCTGGGCTGTTCTGTGTGGGGTGTGTATGTTCTACCCGTGCTTGAGTGGGTTTCCTCCTGGTACTCAGGTTTCCTCCCACAGTCGAAACACATGCATATTAGGTTGATCCTCACTCTAAACTGCCTGAGTGTGTTGGCCATGCGATGGACTGGTAACCTGTCCATGGTGTACGCTACCTTCGCCTGATGACGGTGGGACTGGCTCCAGCCCCCCCCGTGACCCTGACTAGCGGGATAAAAGGGGAGATGATGGATGGTTTTCTTGTACTTTTGTCAATTGTCAATCAGAACAGATTCTTGTTTGAATACATCTTATAAAGTATTCCAACTTTTTAAGAAATGGTATGTGTACATGTCTAAAGTCATTTCTGTCTGCAGAGTCTATTTCTGTGTGAGAACTGACACTTAAAAATCTAAAAACAAGGAATCTCAGAGTCATTTCTTAAACACTGTCTTGCAAAAACTGTCTTTCTCGGATACTGAGCTGAGCATAGTGTTCTCCTCTCTGTTCGTTTAGCTATGCAGCACAGCAGAAAGCTTTTCTCTCTCTGACTCTCTATTTCCATTTTGTTTCTCTTCTCCAGGCGGCAGGACCATGTCCTCAGTGCACGGGGACATCTCTGACTACCATATCAGCGGTGAGAGAGAGAGACACCTAAGAACTAAGAATTGCTATCTGCAACACATTTCCAGAGAACATTTTTTTAAAATCCTGTACATATCTGTGTCTCAGTGGTCCGTGATCCGCCTGCCTGGGAGGTTGGTGTGTATGTGCTGGGGTTTCTTATTCTGCTGCTTGTGGTGGGACTAAACCTGTGGAAACTATGGAAGTCTGGCTCTTTCCCTGCTCCCTCCCCTTATCCCAACTTCGACTATCGCTACCTGCAGGAGAAATATGGAACCTCTTACTTAGAAGTCCGACAGAAGGTAGAAGGAGTCATTCTGACATTACCCAACCCAACTGCTCTTAGTCTATACCACTGATTCCCACCCATTCATAACATTAATTAATTAATAAATGTAATGATCCCAGTAGTCCATCAGCAACAGCATTCAAATCAGTCTCATTGGTAATGTAATAACAAAACATATTTACACTCTATTAATTAATTTATTCATTCATCATTTAAACCACATATCCTCCTGGGTCATGTCGGTGCTGGAGCCTATCCGAGTGCTTACTGGGCAGAAGGCAGTTTTATAATGTAATGTTGAAAAAACTTCTTCTGCCCGTAAGAGCGCTCTATACTGTGCTCCTGATTTCCCAGTTTAGGCAATCGAGCGCTGTGCGCTTCCAATAAGTGCTTTAGGCTTTCAAGCTGGGACTGAACTGTGCAGGATATTAAATCTCCAGGAGGAATGATGATGGCTACAGGTTTGCATTCTTCTGTTACAGTGCATTGCTGCCTCTAACCACCGAAGGGCATCAACAGCAAGCCGCAAGCCCAGCCTGCAACTGGTGGACACTCCTGATGGCTTCCGGGAGCTGGGGACGCTGGAGCTGATGAGCAGAGAGCTGGACCAAAGCGGAGGTGGCCTGAACCGCTCCGTATCCACTGATTCGCTCTGCTCCATCTCCTCCATTGCCCACACCTTCGGCCACGACTTTACAGTGGGCCAGCTGGAGGTGACGTTGGAGCTGGAGGCGCGGGCCTCCCTGCTGCACATCACTCTGCACCAGGGCAAAGACCTGCTCGAGAAAGAGGAGGAGAACTTCCCCGGCTGCTACATTACCATCACCCTGCTGCCTGATGAGATCAGCGTAGGCGTCACAAGGGTAAGGAGCGTGGGTACATGGGTACACATTTACAGAAAACATGATTACAGCTGCACAGAGGCTGCAATGATTATTTGTCAAGGTCAGTTTGTGGTCAATAAACTGCTGTAATGCTCTTTAAAGGATTGTCAAACTGTTGGTGATGGAGTGCAGTTAGCCACACATATTAACATCTCAGGCTCAAAGAAGTGGTCTGGCTCCACGTTTAGGTCTCACTGCAAAATCTATATCACACTAATAAAGATATGATGACAGCAGTATGTTGTTCAACAAATTTTAACTGCATTCTCTTTGAATATACTTTTTTATCATGCTTACATAAGCAAAATGTAAAAGGTCTTCAAATGCTCAAAACTTACAATGCGCAGTTTCAAATAACTGCTTAGTAATAGTAAATGTGTTTAGCTGGGACGTTTCCAGGACTTAAAGACTTCTGCTCTATCATCTTCTTATAAAACATGTGGTCAATCTAAGACATTTCAATACCCTGCAGTTAGTGCTGGGGGTGATATAGCCTCTACTGAAGAATAGCAGTGCTGTAACAAGGGCAATGTGAGAGGAAATAGCAGATGGCTTAGTGGTTTAATTATCTGACTAATTGAAAAAGGGATACCTGATTAATCTATCTATGATAATCTAGCTCGATCTATAGATTAATCAATTATATAGATAACTGTATGTTGCAGCCCAAGCAGCACCATGCAGAGCTACAAGGATCAGTCTACTGAATATCAGTCACTTGTGTCTCGCAGTGATAATGAGCAGCAGTGGTGCTGCATTAGAGCTACATGCTGAGAGTAATAATACAGTCCAAATGGCCCTCATTCAGCCAGTAGTGCCATAGCAGAGAGAGAGAGAGAGAGAAAGAGAGAGAGAGAGCTGACATCAGCATTTCTGCTCAGCCTGGTCCCTCAGCAAGAGAGCCATCATTCTCGTCTTCTCTGCTCTTAGTGTATAAATATGGATGAGGGTCTGTCACAGCATGTTACAAAAATTCCGAACTGACAAAACCCGGTGTTTCTTCTTGAAGGCTTATGAAATGCAGATATAGACTAAAATCCCTGGATTTCACAGTGACTATAACAGCAAACATCCAAAAAGTGCAGACCATGGTCAAATTTCACCCCAGTTTGATAATGAGTGTAAGGAGACAGTGTCTGTACATTTCATCATAAATTGCCAGTTTGATCGTCTCCAAAACAAGCACAGATTTAACATGCTCATGTATTTGTAGTCAATTCAATTGTGACTAGATTTGAAACAGAACATTTCCATCCAGAGTGCCTTATATGTGAAGAACTGTCTTAAAATAAAATATAAATAAAATCAAATATGGCCCTGCTTCTCAGTGTGGACACTGTGACCTTTACTCTTATGTAATATACTATGTAGTTTTTGCAGAAGTAGTGTTTCCTTGTCTTGTGTTTAATTAAAAATCTTGATTACTATGTTATTTCACATCATTCAGTCATGTCTGAAATGCAAACATGAAGGACAAAGACATCTCACTCATATTTGTACAGAGGCAGTCTCTCTCCACCCATTTTAAAAGGCCCTTTCACTGCTAACAGTGTCCCCTGTTCTAAACTGTATTTTCCAGCAGTTCTAGTTCTGTTATCAGGTATTAACAAGTTCTACTTACTGTAAAGTATCTAGCACACTACAGGACTGGGGGAGGGCAGATCACACATGCAGATATTGCATATAGTTAAACTGATTCAAGTAGGATGAGTTTGTATTCATCGTCTTGTATTACCATAGCAACAACATGTTGACATATATTTCTTCAGAGAAATGAAGAGTGAAGTGTTAAAATTCATAATTTTAATCGTCCTGATGGTGGGAGTAATATAACACCATATTAAAACATGTAGCTAACTGACTGTAAGAGTTATGCTGCGTTTACATGTAGCTTCAAAGCACCACAGACGGCAGCATACAGCTACGCCAACGTTACCATGGTGGCAGTGAGAATGGTGGAAAAGGCTGATTGTGAAGAGACGCCTTTAGCAGTGTTGACGGTTTATTAACAGTTCAATTCAACATTTCTTTACAAAAAAAAATTAACAGTTCAATTCAACATTTCTTTACAAAAAAAAATTAACAGTTCATTTGCAAATTTTCAAATCATATATATCATGTACGTATGTAAAATATATTTCTGTGTGCATTGTGGTCAAGAATAAGCATACACTGGAGCATACACCTCTCATGGCCATCTGTATAGCCACACCTGAGGGGCAGCGCACCTGTGGAAGAATTTACTTTGGATCTAGTTCTACAAAAATTAGTTGTGTCATCACATAACATACCGCTACACTGTTTTTTACAGAGATAAAAAAAAAATCAAACTTACCACACTGCTCCAGTCTAGCTTGCAAAGGTGGTTCAGATCTACCAACTTGCTTTACCTGATTTTCAGGATCAGACTCTTAATCAAACAGAACAGACGCCATTGTAAGAACAGCCACAGCAAAGTCGGGGCAGAACTTGTAGCAGGATGACCACTAATGAGAAAAATACTGTGTTTTAGGACTGTTGATGCATGTACACCTGTTCTACTAGACCCCAAATGTAAGCTCAGTTCAACTCGTGGTAAAAAAATGATATTCTGAGCTTGGTCTTATGTGGGTCACTACGGGGGTTGTTCCAGGATTGGGAAGAACTTTTATGATGTTGGCATTCCTCCAAGCACTTCCGCTCTCAGACTCCTAATCGTGCTGGGAGGGGTATCATAGTCACACCAGTTTATTTGGCCGCAAGTCCTGCTTCTTCTTGGCGGTTCTCAGCCTGAGCAAGTGGTTAGTGTTTACTGGCGTGACTCTATGTGGTCTGTTTGTTATGAAGAAGGTTCTCTGGCTCCAGCCTCCTTTAGCCTGGGTGCTGTAATAAAGAGCTGAGAGCAGCAGTGCTGCCGTTTTCTTTGCTGACACAAAGCACAATCAAGCTAGCTTGCTTTCTGTCTGTTGTGATTAGCCTGTAAATTGTGGAAAATGTTAGAAAACGTTGTGCTAGCGTAAGTGACTCCATTAATAATGTCCTCATTCAAAGAAAGTGATGGGAGGGTTTTAGGGTTAAGGCCTTGGCTTTCCTGTTTAAGGAATACTGCGCTTGCAAACATAAACAATATGGTGTAAAGATTTAGAGATTCGGTTTTCTGCTCTTTAATGGAAATTAAATGAACCATAGCAGGAAAGTAGCAGCGTAGGCTGTCTGTATACCCATTATAGCGTGCTTTGTGAATTTTCAATCATAATTGCCTCCTTCTCCTTGTCATACCTAAAACTATGAAAAGAAACTGCCTTTACTTGATGAAGGTTCACTTTTACTTTTTTTCTGTTGGACTGTATGAAGGCGTCTTTAGCGCTGTAGCTTAATGATGTATGGTGTGATCTGCAGATTCAGAGCAATGCCTTCACCGTGCTGTTTGATGAGCGCTTCTCCGTCCCGCTGGATGTGCCATCTTTGGATGAGAACAGTCTGCGTTTCTCTGCGTTTGGGGTGGACTCGGATGAAAGGAACATCAGCGCAGGAGTGGCTGAACTTAAACTGTCTGATCTGGACCTGTCCATCCGGCCCTTCAACGCCTGGCTCTACCTGCAGGACATCAACAAGGTGCTTCTTCTGGTGGACACTTTGTTTGGCTTATAATCTACTTACTTGTGTTTAGGCTGAAGATTCTCCACAAGCTTGTTCTATAATGGCTTTTGATGCTTTGCATGTTTGATTATGTGTGTTATTGTAAAGAGGTTTTATTCAAAGTGATTTTGGAGCATTTCTATTGGTCTTTCACAAACTTTCAAACTTTGACAGGATATAAAGGCCAGCTGCTGTGTTAAAATGGTATAGAAAAACATTGTGACATTTATGATTGCAGCTGTATTTGGAAGATATTATCTGATCGTATCTGATTTGGAAGAAACTAATTTTTACATTTGAGTTTTGAGGCCTAAAATGAATTCTATTTACAGGAATTGCCATATAGGACCTATGAAGGGGTATGAAAAAAGAAGTTGTGGTCTCTCATACTGTTACAAAGCTTTTACACACAAGCTATTTTACCAATACATAATGTTGGACATGTCGTTTCTGCTTAAAGTAATTGTTGACAAAAAAAACAACATATCCAGTTTTCCAATCAACCTAGATATAGGAGAGATTAAATTTTATTTCTTTAGTTTAGAACAGGAGTCTGGTGCTGCTAACAAACACTACAGCTCAATAGTCACCCAAATAGCCCGACCCATATCTGTAACAATACATTCCTAGACATCCTCTCAATCCACTCAAACTGCCTCTGGGTCTTTCATTTGGTTTGTTGATGTGCTTTAGAGAGCAGCATGACTGTGATCTATAAAAATGAACAAAATTGAATTACTATAGGCAGACATTTGAGAAAACACCAAGTCTTGTATTCACAAAGCAGCACTGATCTTGGATCAGATTCCAATCATTGTCACAAATATTGATTTCTTATCAGGTTAAGAGACGTTTTGGTGACATAACCCTGAAACAATTTGGGTGTCTATTGAGTTATGGTATTAATTAGCGATGCCAGCCTTGCCGCTCCAGTTCTAAACTAAAAAGCAGAAGCCAGCTGAATACATCTTGGGTCAGAGGACAGTTGAATTTGTTGCTGAGCCATTAGGAAACTGATTGTTAACAGTGTAACAGGAGCTCCACAGGGGTGTTTTTGTGGGGTGTTATGTTTGTTGTGACTAGGCTGTCCTGTTTGTACAGGCTGTGGATGCTGTGGGGGAGGTTCTCCTCTCTTTGAGCTACCTGCCCACTGCAGAGCGCCTCACTGTGGTTGTGGCTAAAGCGAAGAATCTGGTCTGGACTAACGGCAAAACCACTGCAGGTCAGACCAGCCACACAAAGCTTCCTCTGTTTTGTAGTTTACTCTGGAGAGAGCTGTCACTCTCCTCACCAGCCCCCACCCAAACCCCGCCTTCCTGCCCTGCTTCTGCTGTCTAACACGCACTGTGTTTTTGAACAGATCCATTTGTGAAGGTTTATCTTCTCCAAGATGGCAGGAAGATCAGTAAGAAGAAAACCTCCATAAAGAGAGATGACACTAACCCTATCTTCAACGAGGCTATGATTTTCTCCGTGCCTGCCATTGTGCTACAGGTAATACATTTGTACGGGTAAAAAAACACAATTTTAACATTTATAATCAATTATGTGTCCAAATACAGTGAATATGAAGCCATAAGTACTTTGCATTGGTGTCTTGAAATAGCTGTGAGCGGCAGTAAGAGGCAGCGGGAGTTCTGATTGATTGGTGCAGTTAATAGCTTTATCCCAGCTGAGTGCAGTGGCAGTTCTGGAGTCCCTGTACAGTTACCTCTGCCTTGATACACTTGACCTTAAGTTGCACCACCTCCAAACACAGTCTCCTTTGTCAAGTGCAATGTGTGTTAAATGTTAAACCTTGTACTCCATATCTAGTTTTAATATCACATCTAGCCTTGATAATATTTTGATGAGAGCATCATCATTGAGGATTTCTTGATAAGGAGCTCAATTCAGCCTGAGATTCTTGTATCATAACACCCTTCGAGGGAATCTGTAGCTGTAGTCAGCAGTGCTCTTCAATGCACAGACCATGGGGTGCATAAGTCTCATCTTGAAAAGCTGGCGTCAGCACAGTTTTGTACTCATACACACCCACTAAACCTGGTGGTCAACAGTTGGGTTTGGTAAGTTTGAGGAGGGCTGGACACTGACTCTCCAGGACCTGAGTTGTGCATCCCTAGTGTAAATGGACAATGTTCAGACACTGGATGCATTTAATACCAGGTGTAAAGACCAGGGCCTATTACATTTCACCTTTATTACAATTATAAAGTTTACCCTCTAATTGGCTGCATTATGGGTAACATTTACTTCATCTGTTTGTTTACAGTACTATTTAACCACTTAACCCGTATAGCTTTTTAATCACTTATCTTTTAGAGACATTCTAGCCAAAAGAAAAATGTAATTGGCTGTAAACATGTGTACTCGCATTCTACAGTTTTGTAGGTGTCTGCCAAGTTATAAAACCCAAAGTACACACCAGAATCAGAAACTCTCTCACAGAACCACTTTTCTCAGCTGCCTGTAACACCTCACTGTAATTCCAGCCCTTTACTCTGGTGACATCATCTCATAACACAGTCCTTATTGACCGCCTTCCAACAAGCTTGGCACACAAAACACACAGAGCTAAAATGTACTACTCTGAAACATCCTGCTGTACTCTTGCTTGCAGAGGTGGTTCAGGTCTAACTTGGGTGGAACTAATTCTGTCTGACCTGCAGGTTCAGACTCTGGCTTAAAGACTAGGAATTCACTCTTGTGATGATTTAGCTTGAACGTGGGAGGAACTTTTAAAAGTCTTCTAAAAGAGCCTTGGGGTGGACACTCAATGGCAGGTTATTTCATTTTCTTTTTTTCCACTGGGTGTCTATCTGGCTAAGAAAAAGGCAGCTAACATTACTGCTAGGAAGGTGAATACATCATCTGTATTTATTAGCATCTGCATTTATTTATTAATGTCTCCACATTACTGGCTGTTCTAGTCTGGATTTCTTTATTACGGTGGAAAGAAATATAAAATGATGGACTCTACTAAACCTGTGAGGCTAAGGGATACAGTTCTGCACTACACAGTATTATGGCAATGGTATTAATCGCTAGTTTTAAGCAGAAGTGCTCCTTCAAGACGTATTATTCATGAATTATTCAGTAACCATAAAGGTAGTGCATGTGTTATTAAGTTATGAGAGTGAAGAATTGAAGTATGGGCCTACATACAGACTCTTAGTGTTTAAAGAAACAGGTCACCAGAAAAATGTCAGTTTTCCTTCTAGTTTTAGTTGATCAGCCAAGATATATTTGTTGCCCTTATTTTGCTTATTGTAGTGCTACAGGGCTATAGTCAATAGTCACCTAAACCTTCTTTTAGCTTGCTCAAACTATATCTATTTCTTTTCAACTATATAGATTATATCTATTCAAACTTGTCAGTGCGGTTTAGTAGCAGTTATCTTTTAGAAATGTTTTTGCATAAAAGACTTGAGAGACTATTGACTTCTTATATTTGTTAGCAACAAAACTAAAGAAGGGGACACTGAAGTGGAAAACTGTGTTGAAGTAATTTTTACCAAACCATTTCTTTAAGTTAAAGATTATATTAACCATTTTCCAGGATGTAAATATCTTGCAATAGTTTGATGGGATGTTTCTTGCGATCTCTTTCTAAAATTAGAAGGTAACCAGTCTAGATTCCTAGCTGTGTGGTGTTGGATAATTTACCACAACATAACTAGTTTAAACTTATTATTGTAACCAGTTAAAAAATATATGAAAACATCCATTCATAATTTCTGTAATGCAATCTACCCCAAAACTAAAAAGGGAAGACCACACATTGAGTAAAAGTAAAATATAATACTTTTTAGAATTACAAAATACACATAAAAGGAAATATAATTTAAGAACGGATAAAAATAATGGATAGACTGTCTACATATGCTGAACTGCTGATTCGTCGTTACAAATCCAAACTACTATAATGCAGACTTAAATGAGCTCAGAGGCTAAACTAACCACAGTGTCAGTGCTGAGATTCAGTCAACAAAGATAGTATCCCTTGTAGTGATGTCAGCAAGAGTTGCTCTCAGTACCTGACTGGTCACCTTTCATCCAGTAATATATAGATGGCAAGTTTGTATGTCACAGCGTCTCTCTCAAGGAAAAAGTCCCAAGACCGACACAAACATTATTTCTAGGTTGTAGAAACACATTCTTTGGCAGAAATATTATGTGTTCCAAATTTGATGGCAGGAGATACTATACATGCCTTCACTGTGCATATGTCTGTCTGCATGTTGGACGTCCCGCTTGAAGAGTGTCTGTGCTGTGTGTTCTCTCTACCATTTCCTATGTGTGTTATGTGTGCAGGACCTGTCTCTGAGAGTGACGGTGGCTGAGAACACCGACGATGGGCGTGGCGAGAACGTGGGTCATGTGATCATTGGGCCAGAGGCTAGCGGCATGGGCATCACCCACTGGAACCAGATGCTGGCGACGCTGCGGAAACCTGTCTCCATGTGGCACCCGCTCCGGAGGATCTAACCTGACCTCCGCCCATGTCCGCCTGCATGGTGCCTACTGTCTCAGTGACCCAACCTGAAAGACTTATAAGAGGTCAAGAGAGCGTCTTTTTTCAGGAATAATCATTGTCTTTTTAAAGCAGTGGTACAGTCAGAGCCACAGAGTGGATTTGTTCTTGTAAGAGGAAGACTCTGCTTGTCTCTGCTTTAAATCCCAGGTCCTTTTATCCAGGTTAAAACAGTCTTCATTTGTAGCAGTCATAACAGGGTGGCTGATCTGAATTAGAAGGCTGGAAAGAGCCAGTCAACACTGCATTGTAGTCATTTGTTCAATTGTGCAGTTGTGTTACGAGTGTCAGTAGCCACTTTCTATTCAAGTGAAGGTTATTATTATGATTATTATTATTATTCAGCGTTTTGTTTTTATACTCAGTAAATAGCAATAGATCAGTGTGTGTGATGGACAGACCTTTCTCTGTCACTCCATAAGAATGCAGACGTTCAACAGTGTGAACAACACTATTGCTAAAGTTCAGTTACATCTGCTTCTATATCTTCTTTCTGCAACAGAGTACTAAAGTGGAGAGACAGGAGTTATTGGTGCTCTGTAGTGTTACAGTGAAACGTTCTGCATTGTAATATAGTGAATGTTTTATTTTTCACTCCGTACATGCTGCACATGCACCTTGTGTTTGCCTGCATTTAAACTTTTGAGGTGTTAGAATTGTGTTATTGCGGTTAACGTACATTCATCCGACAAGTCTGTTCAGTTTACACATGCCTTTTCAGTTTTGTTTGCATTCCACCTACCGAGAGGTGGAACAGAAGTCCGACCGTTCGCGACTACAGTGAGTAGTTTGGCAATAAATTTTCCGTCAGTCAGTAGAAAGTCAGTTAACACATTTACATTCTGTCAGAAGACGCAGCTTATTTACATGCAAGCAAGTCACAGTTGGGGTTTTTCTAAGAACATGTACGATTCAAAACATTCAATTAACCAGATATGTGTTTTCTTACTGTAGCCTCCTCAACTAGCCTGTATGAAGTGCAGAGGTCTGTTTCATGACTAACTACATTTGACACTCAGCTTCATCCTGTGCCAAATCCACCACTACAGAAGCAATATTTTCATTTTGGCTTGAGTCTACATTTAATCAGTTAATGTTTGTGATCTTTGATGAAGTTAAAATGTAAAAAAGAAAAAAAAAACATTTTACAGTGCATGAAAGTGTTATGGATATGGCATTCTGATGTTCAAATATAAAACTCTTTAAATAAGTAAATGCCTCGGATGGTTATTTTTTTGTGCTTTCAGAATAGCAAGGTAACCAAAATGAGTCATGGAATGTGCTTTGGGATGTTTGAGGTAATTATAAGTTGCTGAGCAATAAGTCGCAGCAATACAGTATGTGTTGAAGCTACGGCTGAATAATAGACTTAATGTCTTAACTTTCAAACACATTCATGGCTCTGTTAATAAATCCGGTTTTTTTTTTGTATCTTGATTGCTTCACTGAAATGCAGGCTTTATTGTGGACCCTGATGGACCATAACCTGTCATAGCTATGGTCCGTCAGGGAAAGCTGCCTAGGTTTCTTTTATTAGATGACATGGGTTTACTTCTTTAGTGTTAGATATTACATTTTGCACACATAGACTACATGTTGCAATGTATCATTTCATGTCCTGCACTAGATATCTAATAATGATAATGTTAGAATAAAGAAAATAGGGTGTTAATAGGAAGTTTTTACTTCTACACTTTTGGGAAGACTTTACACATCTATATGGTAGAACACTGTTGTGAGGATTTGCTTGCAAGAGCATTGAGGGAGGACAATAGGAGTCGGGGGGATGCTTAGTCCCTCCTCCTCCCTCTTCATTTCCTACTAGTCTAGAAGAGATGTTGAGAGTTCTACCATCAAACCTTATCCCTTTCCTCATCAAGAGTGTCACCAGCAGTGGAAAACAATGCCACTCTAAACTCTTGTTTTTCGTCTATTCACTTCTTTTGTTTGTGCCCCAAGAGCTTCATTCACTGTTGTGTTTACTCTTCCTTTCATTGGCCGCGCATCCCTAATGATTTACCGCGGAGCAGGACCTTTAATATGATAGACAAGAGATGGCAAAGTGCATTCAGAGCAATGCTACTTCTTTATCCCCTCATGTTGGGCCGATGACTGGATGCTGCAGTAACTCTCCTCCTGAAGGTATTACGAGACAGACTTGGCCGGTAAAAGCCAGTCAGCATGCTACCTTTGACATACTATCAAAAGAGTTAAAACAGTTTCTTTAGTTATTTCTGTAATATTTTAAACTAAATCTTACATATTGCTTCCTGAATGAGGTTAGACACTAAGTTCTGGGCATGGAGACTGCGTATGGGCAATCAGCGCTCCTCAAAGGATCTGAAGAAGAGACTAAAAACTAGGGTACTTAGACACTTGTGAACATGTAGTGCAGGTAATGGTGGTAATCTAACAGGCAGGTTACATTAACCTTACAGAGTCCGTGACACGCCATTCTCCTGCGACAAAGCGAAAGTAGGCCAGTGAGTCCGTCGACCAATCGGAAAGCGGGAAGAGGGGCAGGGGGCGGGGCCTGCTGAAGTTCAGCAACAAAAGCGCCACCAGCGCGTCTCGCATAGACCACCAGAGCTCCACTAACCTGAGACCACTTAACCGAACAGAAGGATGGCGGACAACAGGGAGAAAGCTACGGACCAGATGAAAGCGTGGAAAGAGAGCAGGGGAGCGCAGGTTTGCATGTGCATTTGTTGCTGTGCTGCACGGTTGCTTTCCTGACCACTTAGCTCGTTAGCTACCGCGCTAGCTGCGCAGTGACTGGCTAACTGAGGCAAAGGTCGAGCAGAGAGACAGACAGACAGACAGACAAGTTCTGGCTTTAACACCCAGTTAGTGCAAAAGTTGTATAGCTTTTCTTTAAATTGCTCACGTTTTGCTCATAATAAGAGCGAGTCGATTCGCGTATGTTTAGCTTAACTCCAGTCCGAAGCAGTCAAGTTCGGTTGTGCTGGGAGTTACCGTACAACTCAGGCTCCCGTCAGTTTGCTGGACAGGCTCGGCTGTGTGCTCCCTCAGTCCACGTCTTTGTGCAGGTACTGAGCAGACTCTGTCGCAAGATCTGCATTATAAAACAGCTAGCTAGCAGCTAAACTGTTAAAAGTGATTATACGAATCGCCTGTAAGTGTGGCGTGTCTAGCTGATATGCCAACCCCTGCATAGATTATTTGGGGAGACTGTATCTTTAAGAGAGCCAGGCTGCTTCCAGGGTGTAACGGTTGTGAAACCTAACCTTGAGCTACACCCCGGATTATAGCAGCACATATGAAAGTACAGTTCCTGGGTTTATGTACAGGCTATAGGTTACAGGAGAGTACTGTTTTGGGGGGCGGCCTTTGTTCTCAGCAGCCAAACACTTCAGTCCAACTTGGCACATGAGATCCTTCCCCTTAAACTCGCCTGTTTGTTTCCGCGAAGCTGATTGGTCCGAACTGCCCCACAGCAGCGCTGTTCACCTACAGAGCGAAGTGCTGGGCCTGCGGTTGATATTTAACAGGACCCCTGAATGCCCTGCTTATGTAATCACTGGTAATCGAGGACGATCAGAGAATAAGGGGGCAGAGGCTTATTATTGGAGCCAAACAGTGCTTAGTTACTTTGTTTTTTATAGAAGATGTACTGTGAAATAGTATTCTTTCACTATTGATTGGCATGCAGGGTCTGCCCAAAAGCATCCTGGCGAGCATCACACTAAACACACTCTCTACCAGTTAACATGATCTTCCCTTTGGGAGAAAGTGCACAGAATGTTAATTTTAAGTTTCACACTGGTGACCCCTTATTCTCATGCTTAAGTTTGTTAAACTACAGTGCACCTAAAACAGCCATATGAATGAATTCATGTTTTCAGTAAAAACAAAAAATATATAAATAAATAAAATAATTAATTAAAGAAAGCAAGAATAATGTTAGAACCTAAAAGTGTTGAGTCTGCTCTTTAATAAATGTAAAATTTCAGAACCTCAGTGTGATGCCTGACTCCTGGCTGTTTTTTTTTTCTTGTCTCAGCGACCAGATGTTCTGACCACAGGGGCAGGTGTCCCCATAGGTGATAAGCTGAATCTTCAGACTGTAGGGCCACGGGGGCCTCTGCTGGTGCAGGATGTTGTCTTCACAGACGAGATGGCACACTTTGACCGGGAGCGCATTCCTGAGAGGGTTGTGCATGCCAAAGGAGCAGGTCAGACATGATGCGCACACACACACACACACACACACACACACACACACACACACACACATTTATGTACTCACAAACTTAAGCTGATTAACCGGTCTATGTTGGCTGCACTTCGGAATTGCAAGATTAAGAGTTCTTGATCACTTTGGAAATAAAAATACAATATAAAATAACTGAACAATTAAATAATTATTGATCTTTTAAATATATGGCCCTCATGTCGCAGATGCTTGGTACGCCCTCAGGGCCTTTTAGGCAGTCTTGTGCTGAAGGTTAGGGATCCAGTCTTGTTTGTCTTGGTTCGATCCCCTAAATCAACAGGATATGACTGAAGTGCCCTAGAGCAAGGCACCTAACCCCCAACTGCACCCCAGGCCCTGTTTATAGGGCTGTCCACCGCTCTGGGGGCGTAAAGATAATAATTTTAAAAATGCTATTACGTTTGAGTTGGAACCAAAAGGGTTACATTTTTTAAAATCCCACTGAAAAATTATCACATTAGTTTTAACTCTGTTGTATGTACGTAGATGCAGCCAAGCAAGCTCTTCCATTGGTTAGGCCTTCACAAGCTGAACAGAAGGATTACCTACCATCACTGATTAGACAGTGACATTGAGATCAGTCGATCAGTCTAGGCCTTTTAGAAGTTGCTGTTGGTGAAAGAGTGGTGGTCTAACCACAGTTTCAGTCAGTTGTTAGAAGTGGACAGTAATAACTGCTTCTCCATGCTTTGGGTCTACATTGATAAAGTGCAAAACTGCTGCATACAAATAAACAAACTGCATTAATCTTATATGTATTTACAGAAAACATGAAATGTCTTTCAGAAGCTTTAAATGTCAGTGTTTTAATTTAGAAAGGCCAAAGAATATTTATACATATTGCTGTTGGCTTACATGCAGCTGGAACCCTGTAGGATTGGCATTGTGTTTGTGTTTCCTCATTTTTGGCCTGTGTTTAGATATTTATAGGTTAAACTTAAGATCATGGTCCAATAGATACAGTTCGCCATTGCTGTGCACAGTCCTTTTAGCTCGTCTTACTGGTTGCAGCAGTGCAGAACTGAGATGGAACTGTGGATGATTGCTCCTCTCCTTCCTTCACAGGTGCATTCGGCTACTTTGAGGTGACCCATGACATCAGGCGCTACTGCAAGGCCAAGGTGTTTGAACACGTTGGCAAGACGACCCCCATTGCTGTGCGATTCTCTACTGTGGGTAAGACACGCTGACATGCTATAAAACACTGATTACAAGACTGGGACTCAACAAGTGAGGTGGAATCTCTATTGCATAACTTGTTTGCTAGGTAGCGCTCAGTGCCTGGCTGCCTGCTCTGCAGGAGTTTGGACTCTGTATGTATCGACTGTTCTTTGGCAGAAAGCAGAGTATGCCAACTAATGCTGGCGTAACAGATGCCTTGACAGTTGCCCCACTGAAATGAAGCCAAACAGACTTTGTGTAAGAGCTTGTGGGTGCATGTGTTGTGCACTTCAATGCACGAAGAGAGCCGGTTTTAGTACAGCAGCAGAGATTCAGATCTTCTGCTTGGCACCTGATCTTCTGCCACACCTTCGTATGTTTCTAACCTATGGGCTGCAGTATTTTGTGAGCCTGTATGTGTGTTGGTCATTTTGTTTTTAGGGTTTTATTGACAAACCAGAGAAAAGCACAGCTAACCTACAACAACTGAGGCCACAAAATAATCCTGAATCTGTGAAGGGACTCTTTGCAAAAGCTTAAAGGGTTTTTTTCTATATTGAGGTTAAGGAGAAGGTTAGATTTAGAGAAATGCATATAGATACTTGCAGTGCAATATTATGTATATGCAAACGTTTTAGGACCTTAATTTATAATATTAGCAATAAAATAATATTCAACATGAATACAGATTTCTAGTTTTATTACACTAGTTTACTGAGTTCACTGAATGCTGGTGTATCTGCTTAACCATTTCCTATTATCGGCACACGGTAGCTGAATGTCAGTTGTAGTCTTTGTTGTATATCAGAGTTTTCTAAACAGTTTATCACATTGTCACGTGTGCTGGCAGATTTGAATAGCTGTATGTAAAGTTAAGGCCAGAGCCAAGTTTTATTCTTCAAACTAGCCCAACTACATTTTTGAAAACAGGAAACACTCAAAGCACAGCATGACATTTTTAGAGAGAGAGAGAGAGAGAGAGAGAGAGAGAGAGAGAGAGAGAGAGAGAGAGAGAGAGAGAGAGAGAGAGAGAGAGAGAGAGAGAGAGAGAGAGAGAGAGAGAGAGAGAGAGAGAGAGAGAGAGAGAGAGAGGGAGAGAGAGAGAGAGAGAGAGAGAGTTACAAACACAGTACCAAGAAAAAACAATAAGGTATATAAAAGTTAAATAGTGTCCAGGAGTGCAGATGTACAGGATGTCTAGCATAGTGTCTATGAGTGCTGACATAAGATGTCCAGTAAAGTGTCAATAGTGTCCGGGAGTGCAGATGTACAGTAATGTGATTACAGTACAAATAAAAATAAACTGTAATTTGAACATAAGGGACTTGTTCCTCATCTGTCCTCCTTCCTCTTCCGACTCCACTGAGAACATACGGCCTCAACATACGTCACACTGCAGAACACAACCTGCCTCAGTGAACCTGTACATTGGTGTGTGTTTGTTTGTTTGTAGCTGGTGAATCTGGCTCAGCTGATACGGTCCGGGATCCTCGAGGATTTGCAGTGAAGTTCTACACTGATGATGGAAACTGGGACCTGACTGGCAACAACACGCCCATCTTCTTCATCAGAGATGCTCTGCTGGTGAGAGATTACAGTCTACAGGTTTACGGTTTGCTGATAATGTTTTGTGATGTGTTTAGTGACCAGCTTTCTTATGGCCTGCAGTCTGGATTCTGAGTGTATGTGTGTGTCTGCAGTTCCCGTCCTTTATCCACTCTCAGAAGCGGAATCCTCAGACTCACCTGAAGGATGCTGACATGGTGTGGGACTTCTGGAGCCTGCGCCCAGAATCTCTGCATCAGGTGTGGTATTTCCTCTAGAAGAGCGTCGTGGGTTAAGTTTGTTTAACAAAAAAGGCATACCCAGTTGGTTTAACCATTTTTATTTTTTGTAAGAATAAAGCTTTTGTACGTGTGGTTTTTGTATAGAAATGTATGTGGTCGTAAGTAAGTTTCTGGATGGATTTATTAAGATATAGGTTCATTTAAAGTTACAGTTTAAAATAATCATTATGTACAATCATAGTATAATAAGTCAGACTTGCAGATTTCTTTTTAAATACATTTTTAGTATATACAAATTGAAGTCTGAAGGCTGCTGTTTATAAAAGTCATTGTATAGTGGAGTGACCAAAGTCTTAATAGGATTATTGGCCACATGACTCTCCAATGACTTATTTAGATGGGTGAAATACTGAAATGAGTTTCAAGTGAAGACGAGGTAAACCTTCAACCTCTTCAAGCGCTCTTCATTAACCTGTGCTAATTTTCTTTTTTCTTTTTTTGCTCTTTCCACAGGTGTCTTTCCTTTTTAGTGACCGTGGACTTCCTGATGGATATCGCCATATGAATGGATACGGATCCCACACCTTCAAACTAATAAACTCTGAGGGCAACCCTGTCTACTGCAAGTTCCACTACAAGGTGTGTGCATGCTTGTGTTTCAGAAGAGAGTCTGTATATATTTGTATTTCTGTGTTTGTATGCATGTATGAATCTATTTTCTTCTCCTTCCTCTGTCAGACTGATCAGGGCATCAAGAACCTGAGTGTGGAGGAGGCAGACCATTTAGCCTCCACTGACCCTGACTATGCCATCCGCGACCTGTACAACTCCATCGCCAACGGCAACTTCCCCTCCTGGACCTTCTTCATCCAGGTCATGACTTTCGAGGAGGCGGAAAAGTATCCATGGAATCCTTTTGATCTGACCAAGGTTCATAAACTTCTTAGTCACTTTAAGAACGCTGACATAAAAGGGCTCATATTCTAACATTAATCTTACTTTCTTTCATTAATTATTTTATTTATTTGTTTGTTTCTACTGAAAACATGAATTCATTCATATGGCTGTTTAAAGTATTTGCAAATCTTTATCATTTGAAGGCATTCTCAGTGCTCCTAGTGTGGCTGGACATTGTTTAGTGTATTATATGATGTAATAGTTGGATTATTGATTAATCAGGGATGGTTGTTTTCTGTCTTGTATCCCAGGTGTGGTCTCATAAGGACTTCCCTCTGATCCCGGTGGGTCGTTTAGTGTTGAACAGAAACCCTGTGAACTACTTTGCTGAGGTGGAGCAACTAGCTTTCGATCCCAGCAACATGCCACCAGGAATCGAGCCCAGCCCTGACAAAATGCTGCAGGTAGACACCTGTGCTCCCGTCCCCTCTGGGATATAAGTGTGTTATTGTCTGGTTTCTATCAGTAGGCATGGTCTTCCAGTGCAAATTGAATTCTGTGGTACCTTTGATCTGCTTTTATCAACACTTTGACTATTTTTCAGCTTATAATATATGGTTTTTGAGTTTGTGGCGTCTTTATAACACTGCAGTAATCAGAATTGAAATTAAGTTATTTGTGTTTCGCGTTGGCAGGAATACAAAAACAACATATTAAACGTCAGGGGCTAATACTTACAGTTGATTGGTGCAATCACACATAGTTGTTTACTAAAGATGCTTTGTGGCGGGTCACAAAATAACATTCTTAATTTATTTATTTATTTTTTTTTAAATTAAGTACAACCCTTAAAAGGGTGCAGTTGCTCCTTAAGACCTAAAGATGGCGCCACAAAGCCAGTAAATTGTAGTGGTTGTGATTTGCGTGTTGAAAACTACAGATCTATCATGTTTAATTATTTATAGGTTTTATTGCCTTCATTATTGTTGATTTGTGTTTATTTATAGGATTTAGCCATACAGTTCATGGACTGTTGCTAATTTGTCAATGAGCCAGAACACTGAATATAAAAAACGGGCTAAAAATGTGACTAAAAAAGCGGACACTGTGTTTGTAATTTAGTTAAATTGAGTACAGGGTTATGCCGGCCATCTGTCTGCCTCTTTGTAACAAGATCTTTCAGTGGACAGTGTGTTATAAACAGTCACACGTGGTCAGGTAAACACCTGTGAAAAAGAGCACTACTACATTACTCTGGTTGCTGACTGACCTAAATGGCCATTTCTGGGACCAAAGTGAGCTTGTAGATCCCCACAATAAAAAAAACAGTATTTTCTCAGTTGCTTTCTTGTTTATTTAAGCACCATTGTGGGTAAAAAAAAGCTGGGCTTGTGAACACGCCCAGTTTCAAACCTCTATGAGCAGCTACAGTGCTCCGTCTTTGTGTCCCTTGTTTAAAAACATCCATACATTCTTGATTCATTTAGGAATCACAACTGCAGCCTTTTCTTCTCCTTTTCATCAGAAGGTCAGCAGTAGCATATTAATTGAATATACACACACACACACATCAAAACGAACACCAGAGTGCAATAGACACATGATAGGCCTGAAGTAATCAGTTAATGGGCGCACAGGTACAGGTATCAATAAAATATTGATATTGAAAGTGTATCCAGAAACACTTTAAATATTTTTGATGACCCTTGAACTTCTCGTTGTTCCTTGTTAAATGACTTTTTTTATCTCTGTACTAAGAGAGCATATACAGAGATGATCTGTGTACTGTATGTGGGAGTGTTTACAGTGCCTGGTATGTAATGTGTTGTGTTCTGTTCTGAACAGGGTCGTCTCTTCTCGTACCCCGACACCCATCGCCATCGGCTCGGAGCAAACTACCTCCAGCTGCCTGTTAACTGCCCCTTCCGTACCCGTGTGGCCAACTACCAGAGGGACGGGCCCATGTGCATGTCTGACAACCAGGGTGAGAGAACACTGTCCTTATCAATTAGACAGAGAATGATCCAGCCCCCAAATAATACCTGCTCTGTGGGGGTCCTGACCAAAGTAGATAAAGACACTTCGTAGAACTGGGAGGTGGTTTTAGTAAATTGGCTGGTCTCTGTCTATATAAAAATGGGACCGCTAGGTGGTCTCAGTCTCCATCTCATCTTTTGAACGATATCATTGTGCTGTCCATGTGTACGTGTCTTCTTGCAGTAGGTTTAAGTAGTTCGATGGGAAGCAAACAGCTGCCTACTCTGTGCGTCATGACTAAGAGTATTATTTATAAGTTTGTTGTGATCAGTAAATGACATCTTACAAGTTATTCAAGTTTTCTTTGAAGCTTTTTAGTAGCAATTAAGTAAACGCAGTTTGTTTCCTTCAGGTTTGTTATTATATAAGCTACCCTGTGTGGTTGTGTATTTAGGTCATCACTCATACTTTCCTATCATAGGAGGTTCTTGGGCATGTTGAGTGCTGAAATCCACCAGACTTTTATTTTTTTAAGATTACAGGAAAGTAAAAAGAACAGATGAACTAAAGAAGAGTGGTAAAAAAATAAGTAAGAGTGGAGAAAAATATCAATAGGAGCTTAAAAAAAAATTAATGTATGTAACAAAAGTAAATAGTTGTTTGTTTGGTTTTTTTCCCCCCTTTGGTTTGTGCACAGGGGGAGCACCCAACTACTACCCCAACAGCTTCAGTGCTCCAGACTGTCAGCCTCACTGTAAGGAGTCTAAGTTTAGTGTGTCTCCTGATGTTGGGCGCTACAACAGCGCAGATGAAGACAACGTGACCCAGGTAGGGGTGCGGAGAGCAGTTTGCTGGCTCTGTGTATGCGGGTGATGGATGTTGCTCTCTGACTTCTTCTGGGCTCTTGCAGGTGCGCACCTTCTTCACTGAGGTCCTGAACGAGGTGGAGCGTGAGCGCCTGTGCAAGAACATGGCTGGGCATCTGAAAGGAGCGCAGCTGTTCATTCAGAAGCGCATGGTAATGACTTCTCACTGCACTACTTTACGATTGTTCAGGATTGATCTGGATTGTTCTTAATTGTTCTTAATCTCTCTCTCTCTCTCTCTCTCTCTCTCTCTCTCTCTCTGCAGGTTCAGTGTCTGATGGCAGTGCACAAGGATTATGGCTCACGTGTTCAGGCACTGCTTGACAAGTACAACGCAGAGGACAAAAAGGTACACCTATTTTTTTTTTTGTGTGTGTGTGTTCGGGGGGGGGGTTAACAGCGCTCATATTAAGGTCACACCCACCCACTGGCCATGTACCTAACTGGCCATTCTATCAGCTCCACATGTCATGTAGGAGCACTTTGTACTTCTGCTCCTAAAAACTCCTGCAGCACTGCTGTGTCTGCTCATACCAGCAAAGCACACACTAGCACACCACCACCACACCAGTGTCACTGCAGAGCTGAGGACGACCCACCACACAAATTATACCTGCTCTGTGTTGGTCCTATAGGGGCCCAGTCATTAAAGAACAGGGTGAAGGTGGGAAAAACATACTATGCAAAGAATTAGATGTGCTGCTATATGGAAAGTGCAGGTGAAAAAATAAACATAGAGTGTAGCTAATGAAGTGGCTGGTGGATACACACTGCCCGTTTGTGTTTGCAGTGCTCAGATTACATGTTAATTTATGAACATCTGATAATGCATCCTCTATAGAGAACAAACTTTCTTTCCTTCAGCAAATTTGATTTATTTGCTGGGTTTTACCTAATGGGGGGAGTGACACAATTTTTAATGTGCATGGGCCACCTTTTTATTATTAAATTATTCTATTTATTTATTTATTTATTTATTTATTTATTTATTTATTTATTTATTATGTTCAGAAGTATGTTCTCTGTATTTTCATTTTTTTTTAAACACATTTTTTTTCTTGCCCAAACCTTTCATGTATGAATAAGTTTAAAATGGTTTACACTAAGAATAATATTTGCTTAATATGTGCCCCTTTTTTTTTTTTTTTTCCAGAACTCTGTGCACGTGTATACCCGGGGAGGAGCGTCTGCCATTGCTGCTTCCTCCAAGATGTAATCACTGTGTTTAGTACTGCTGCTTGCACAACTGACTACTTACTCACATACATGCTTACAAACAAACACAGTAAGAGAACTCAACCTTTCTGTTCTTACACACCTCCGTGTAGGAGCACTGATCGAAGATCAACTCGTCCACATCCATATTATCATTTCATTAAAGATATTAATTCTCGGTCTGATCTTAAGTTAGTGAGATCTCTAATTTACTGCTTCAGATATTTGGGTTAATAAGCTATCTGTGAAGTGCTTACTTTGCTTTGGTTGTTTAGTACACCATTCTCAGCTCTCAGAATAGCTGATTACTAGATAATGTGAGAATTGTGCTAGAAATTCAGGTAAGCAAGTCCAGTACACGGCAGCTTAGTCTTGAGAATATTACCTGACTTTGAAGCCTCAGTAACAGCATTTATAAACACATTCTTATGTAGCTGCTCTTTCACTACAGACCTGTGAACATAATCACACCCTAAAGTGCTACTCCAGTGGAGAAACTCAGATTTCACAAAAGTGCTGATGCAGTGAAGATGAAACCCGCACAATGCTGATGACATAAAATGATCTGTAACTCAGAAGTCTGAGGTCTTCACAACTTTTGTAGAACTGGGTCATACTGGTAGAGCTGAACTGTGGTTTGTCTTCATTATTCTGTCTGTCATCTCATTACAGCCTTATCTGCTGTCGCTGTTTGATGAAATACTCAATAATACTTTAATGAACGCTAGATGAGTAAGTGTCATCTAATAATAGTTTGGTATTTTAGGCATCTTGGCATTAACTAGACATTCCCTGATTGGACTTTTAATAATGTAACCGTGAATAGGGCACCCCAGTGATCCTGTTAAAAGTCTGAATTAATTCTGAGCTTTGATATGTAGATAAAGCAATAATGCTTCATATCATTAGCTGTGTGCAAAGTTTGAAAAAAGACAGTAGCATGAGAGCCACAATATAATTGTGCCTTACTGTCAAGTATCTTGGAGTCGTTCTGTGCCCAAGACTAAAATAAAGCTCTTGACAAGCGCCTTGCAGAGGAACAATGAATTGAAGGGTTTGTATTTTGCTGAGCTCATGAATCATTTCAGCCGTCCATGCAAAAGGTTATGGAGTTGTTAAGCATTACCTTGTTGATTTCAGTATCCTGTCTTTTCCTCCTTGCCTGAAGAGTCAAAGCAAAGTTTTTATCCTAACGATGTGAACTCTGTTCTGTAACCAAATGTAATAAATCATAATGATTTGCTATGCGTGCTTGTGTTGGAGAGTTTATTTAAAATCAGCACCTGAAATCGTACACCAAAGAATTACATGTATTATTTATCTTTTTATGTTTAAAAAAAAAAAGACTAGAGTAGATCCGTTTCCAGACCTTTAGGAAGAACCTTTTGCGATGTCCGAGCACTGTTCCAGTACAGGCTGGCCAGTTGCTGATGTCCCAACATCCTCTTAAATGGAGAACTTCACAGCGCATCGTCCTGTTAACTCTCTTTGTGTGGCACATAAAGTTATCACATCTAAAAATAACACTGCTATTCTATCTGTCCTTATGCTCCTTAGTCTTATTCACATCTGTGCTAAACGTTTGTCTAAATGCAGTGGTAAAACAAGCAGTTTCTTTTTCTAATCTGATATGAATGCAGATAGCTTCTGTATCGTAGTACCCTCCACAATTGCTGGCCCCCCAGTGAAGATAAGTTAAAAAGCATATAAGAGATTAATGGTTTTGATTAATGGTTAATCTCACACTGAAAAAATTAGGAGCCCAGCCGTTAATAAAAAAATTATTTTTTTTTTTCTGAGATATTTGCAGAAACAATTTAAACTAATATCTCGCCTTGTATTTATAAATATAAAATAAATGCATTTATAACAAATATAACTGATTATCAGATTGATTTATCAATCTTTATTGCTCAGGCTTTAGTAGACACTAGGATTAATAACCGATCATGTTGATTTACTCAGCATTATTTTAAAGTGCTAATTAAGTAAACTGGGTGTGTAAAAATTAAATTAAACATTAAATAGTTACACACTTACATTCTGTAAACTTATGGCAACCTGCTTACTTTTTTTCAGCTAAAATTCCAAATTGGTATTCACAGTGTTGATAAAGTCACAACCAGAGCCTGAAGTTTATGGGATATTGTGTTGCCCTGTAGACCTCCAACAGTGTTCATTAAACCCTATTATCATCAAGAAGGAATGCTTGTTTTAGTGTGATGTTTTTAACATTAAGATTACTTTTTCTTGTTTCTTGTAAGAAATACGTGTTTTACTGAAAGAATATTCAGCTTTTAACACACATCTGTTTAATTCAAATTATTGATACTCTTCTCCAGGGCAACGCCACACATGCTGGACACCATATGAGCCAAGCAATAGTATAGTAGTTATAGTACGCTCAAGTTAAAGTATAATTATTATGTAATAATTATATTATTACAAAGTATTATTATGGCTTGTCTCTTTGGGTTTGCTCTACTTACTAATATAGTACACCTGAATTTCAACCAGGCGTTACAAATAGCTTGCTTGGGAGCTATTTGTAATGGGTAAATATAACTTGATCATTTTAGTACAAATACCATTAGTTTTCCAACCTCAGTAGAAAAGAAATGTTCTGCCTGACAAATCAGAGGTTGGTAAACTGAACTTTGCATATCATGAATAGAGTGTAAACAGCTTTGCAAACCACTATATTGATTAAGCCTAACTAGAAATAACTGGTTGAGTTCATTTAGATTTCTCAAGTAAGTCTGAACATGCCAAACGTGCTGTATGCAGTATCTTTGGAAGGTCTGCAATGAGACGATTGTATGAACTTATGAAGCACTTGGTATTTGCCCAACCTGACTTGGATGTGATAACAATGTTACAAAAGAAGTCTAAACTTATAATGATAGAAGTTTTTGTATCCAAAGTTTACATGGTGAGTGTCTCTTTTTAAGGTGGCAACTTCCCCAAACGCTGCTATTTCTATATTTTCTAAATATAATTGTAAGTCACATACTCTGTCATGTGTTATGTTATTAAATTCATCTGATTTCTGCATTATGACTCACTAAATATGATATGGTCTTTATGCACAATCCAGGCTATCTTATACATATATATGTACACCTTCACCCCCAAAAGGTGTGGGTGGGGGACCGCCAAACAACGAAACAACATACAGGAAATACGAACAAGTGTTTGGTGATGTTCTGCAGAAGACCACATAATGTGTGGTTAGAATGTACTTCTGAGAACATCCTTGCTCTCTTTGACAGCCAAAGAAACTTGGGCTTACCAGCATTTCAGAGGTGTGGAGGTGCCACACATTGTTATTTATGTTGCTTTATGGATCTTTTCAAGAATACACAATTACCTAGTGAAAAGTAATATAGGGTATAGAAATGGATGTTGTATCAGTCTCTCATTGTTTTTTGTTTTATGAGCTCTACAAAAAATTATAAAGCAGAAAGATGTGACCAATCACGAAGCTAAAACTTTGTTCCCTTTAATATGCGCACACTAAAATACCATTACAACATTTGGAGGTTTGGTGGCTGTCACCTCCAGAAGTTCTCTGATGACTCAGCGATCATCGGCCTCATAACTAATGAGGAGGACGGCGAGTACAGAGAACTGATTCAGGGCTTTGTGGTCTGGTGTCTGCAGAACCACCTCCAGATAAATGCTGGGAAGACCAAAGAATTGGTGGTGGATTTCCGCAGGTTCATGCATGCATCCCCCTGCATCAGTGAACATCCAAGGTATGAACATCCAGAGAGTGGACTCTTATAAGTACATGGGTGTTCACCTAAACAACAAGCTGGACTGGTCAGTTTACACCACTGCACTTTGCAGAAAAAGCCAGAGCCTACTCTACCTACTGAGAAGACTGAGGTCATTTAGAGTCCAGGAAAAACTCCTGAGGACCTTCATTGACACAGTGGTAGCATCTTGACGGCAGACAAGAAAAGACTAGGCAAACTCATTAAGAGGGCCAGCTCTGTCCTGGGAAGCCCACTAGAACCAGTGCAGGTGGTAGGAGACAGTAGGATGTTAGCCAAGCTGGCATCCATGCTGGAGAATGAGTGATATCACAGGTCCTTCCTTTGTTAGACTCTATAACCAGCACTGCTCCCAGCGGACCACACATACACAGCGGACTACATACAAACACACTTAAACGTTACACACTTACAGAATATAGTGTAACATAATGTGCAATTTTTTTCCTTTACTGCTGTGCAATTAAAAAGCAACCTGCAATTATTTGTAAATACAATCCTAAGTGTTCTTGACTTTATATTATTTATATTGCATATACTGTACTGTTTATTTATCTATTTTGTTTGTACTGAGTGCCTTGCTATCCCTTTGCTGCTGTAACTGTGGGACTAATAAAGTATTATCTTTTGTTACCAGCGGTTTAGAAATGATTGGCTGTGTGTTGAGTTATTTGGAGGGCACAGCAAATTTACACTGTTATGCAAACTGTATACTGACTTCTTTACATTGTACCAAAGTGTCATATCTTCAGTGTTCTCCCATGAAAAGTATTTACAACGTGAGGGATGTACTCACTTTTGTGAGATACTGTAATTAAGATTATCATGCATACACTATGACATATCTCTCTGTGGCAAACCTGTATCTGAGGGACCATCCATATATGATAACACACCAGTAGCCATCTTGCCAATAGAAAAGGAATTGGTAAGTTTGATCCATGGCTATTCCAGGAGTCAAAAAAACATAACTGACCTTTCTTTCTGGCTTTGTAGAGTGACTATCTCTCTGTCTCTGTGTTAGTCATTCCATGCATCTTTTTGCTGACATCTGAGAATTGCCATTTAGCATTCTCTTCCAAGTGTGTTGAGTTGTCCAGTGATGATGGGTGCCAGTTTCATGTGACTTCAAGGAAACACAGAAAAATGTCAAGGAACAGAAGTGAAGTGAAACAGTGGAGGTCAATGCAGGTTCTGTGAGAACGAAAAACACTCACATAGACCTGCGGGTATGTAGTTCAGAAGGCAAAGCAATATGCCTGTATTATAGCAAAGGACCAGCAGGGACATATTAGGGGTTGCGCACGGTTCTATTGTTATACTGTGCAGTGCTGTTTGCACAAAACTGATATGCATAGAGGAAAACCTTATCTATGATCTCATCACAGAAGTCAAAGTCTGACATACATCTCAATAAGCTAGAAACGTTTAGGAAACATACTGTGAACTGATGAAGTAACAATGGAATTATTGCACCACAATGTATAAAAAAGCTAATTAAGGAAAAACAGCCAGAGATGGGTTTGCTAAGTTACAGCAATATGATCATGAAAAAGGTCAACCATGCAGTTACCATGTGCATTAAAGGGTTAAGGGAGGACATAACAACAATAACAGAGAACACAACAACATTAAGTGAGAACACAATTGCATATATAAAGAACATAATAACACTAAGGGAGAACACAACAGCATATACAGAGAACAACAACATTAGCAGGGAACAAAATAGCACATAGTGAACATGACAACATTAACAGAGAACATAATAGCATATATAGAGGGTCGTATGTTTGGTCTGTGTTTTCATGTAGATGCTGCGGTATATTGGTTGCCAGGTTAGCAAATGTATTGGTTTCCTGTTTTTTTACAGAGGAAGGTTTTGTTCCAATGCTTGTGACTATAATACATTTTCAGGACATTTTCAAGGACATTAAAATGTTTCCTTTTTTCTTTAGAGGACTAATTTTAATGCCTTGCCCTTTTAAAGTACTATATATGCCTTAACACAGCTGTGTCGTGTTCAAATGTGCTGTTTCAACATCTGCTTCACATACAACAATTGAATATAAAACCATTTTCCGTTATTTTTATATAGAAAATATGGTCTGATGTTTCATACAAATACAACCTAATTAAAAAACCTTTGCTTAGCTTTCCCTTAAAATGATGTTGGTGAAAAGTGAGGAAAGACTGAAAGCAGCTAAGTTCTCTTCTTATTCAGTACTAATAATCTGTTAGCTCTCTGCTAAGTCAATCAGCCTGCCCTAATAAGAGTCAAGTACAGTCAAATATTAAGACTCAGATTTGCAATACTGGATAAAAGGTGTTACACTGTCATGGAGGACGAGATGGGCAGATGTATCTGCAAGGGAGATGCTTAAAGTGACTAATGTGACCTGAGAATGTGATGCCACCATATGAGCTACAATGAACAGAGGAAATACATTTCTTAAAGTAATTATTGCGAGAATATGCCTGATGGGCAGATGAAAACTGAACATATGCTTTGATTAGGGTTTAAAAGATGCCACGGGTCAGAAAATCAAAAACTTATTTGCAGGAAAAAATGCTGTTTTTCCAGTTTGGACCAGAACCTCCAGAACCATGTATTCAGTACATGATAGTACCATGACTAATTTAGTCATTTCAATATTAAACAGTTACAAATAGTTTCCAGGCAAACAACCAGAACCAATAGCTTCAGTTGTCCCTCTGTTTAATAAATGCTGTAGCATCATCTGGGTTGTCAAATGAATGTCTTTTCCTGTCGAAGACAGTTACTAGCATCTGCACTGAATAAAACATACTGAACTTTACTCTAGTAATGTTTTGCAACAGCTGCTTTAAGACTCATTTATACTCCTCTACATGCGGGAATGTCTGTGTACGTTTACAGCAGTATAACCGTCTCTGCCCACATACTTCGGTGCGTCAGCTTCGTTAACATAGTTGCTGAGCAACACTTTCAGTAGAGGGCAGTACGGAGTAAATCAAACATGGCGTCGGTGGAGGAGCTCGTAGTTCTGTATTTACTTCAAAAACGAAGAAAAACAACTGTTTGTCTCTGCGCCACAGTGAAGATACATCGTGGTTAAAATTTATAACCAACTTGCACAACCTTTCTTTAACAAGTTCCGCCGTTTCTTCTTCATCGTGTTTGTATGGAAGTTGTCGCCTCTTGCACTGTCCCCACGGTCTGCAGCGGTACTGCTCCGCCCCGTCCGTCTCCGTAAGCTTTCCGTACAAATTACACTAGAAATATACGCAGAGTACGGACAGAAAGCTCCATGCGTATCCGTGTCCGTATTGAGCGTTGAGTATAAATGAGCCTTTACTCCTGCAAACGTGGTGAAATCGGGTAATATGGAAAACTCCCTTGCTCCACCTGCTGTAGAATGTGTTCTCTTACCTGATAATAGTGGAGACTAACCACAGTGGTACAAGAGAGTTCACCATCTTTGGGTTCAGCTTCCAAAGACATATCAAGGGGCGTTAATCTACATAAGGAGCTCTCTGAGCAGCTCACCGATAAAATCAATGGGTTGACTTCTAGGCCAGCAGTATGTTGTTCATCCACAATCTGGATTCCAAGTTTTCACCTTGACCTTGCAAGCTCCACACTGTTTCTATCACCTTATTAACTTTGGCCATCAGTGCCAATAGCCCCCATAATTTGGAACCTTTTACAATATTATACACCATAGAGAGTATTTGCCGATGCACTGTTGATGAAATGATGAGCTCATACAGGAGAAGGCCTTTCTTGGTCTATCTTTTTATACCCAAGCATGATTACTGGAAATCATGTTTACTGTCACATCACAAATCACAAGTGAATAAAAATCTCACACAAGGAATATCACACAAAATAAACACAAAACAAGGATTACACAAAATATATACTTATTAATATACATTTTCACGCTCAACTACAACAATTACAACAGCAAAAACAAAGTTATAGCAACAGGACAAAGCAACAGGAACTCTCTAAAACCATGCCCTCTGAAAGGAAATCAGCCCCCACATTTGGACTAAGACTGTGATTCTTTGATTCTTTCAACATCACATGCCAAGAAACATTCTGCATGTGTTACTACAGCATTGCTGCATAATCCGATGCCAAAGTGTCTTTAAAAAGGTTAGACAACATATATGTTTGCTCAGCTGTAGACTAAAGAATTCTGTTTTCAAAAGTGGATTAATTATTATCTTTAGTCTCCATTTGATTATTAAGAGTCGTTTAAAAGGAAAGGTGATGCATCATAGTGGTAAACACATTTCTGTTCTTACCTTTTTGCAATAAAATTGTATAAAAAGTTTTAAAAAGTACTAGAAGAAAGTAAAGCCACATCAATATCACACGACCAGTTTCCTGAAAGCAGTGTGGGTAAACTGCTCGTGAGTGGTGATTTGTCATAAGCTGTACTTCTGTACACAGACAGTCATATCCAGCAGCACAGGACTGATACTGCTACGGAGATGCAGAGACCCCCAGAGAATTACCCACTGCAAGGTGGCAGAGGCCCAGTAGATGGAAATGTGGTGATTTCCATAGTTGAGCATCCTAAAGATTACATAGTGTGGTCCATGGCCACTCTCACATTCGGAAACCCGTTTTGCCTCGGACTGCTGGCCTATTACTTCTCGGTAAAGGTGAGTACAACCCAGAGTCATAGTTATTCTCAGAATGAACAATCAACATGTCGTAATTATGCAAATGAACAGCTGATTATTTTTTTTTCACTGTTCAGTAGATTATGAAGTGTTATTTTTCTTAATTGTTTCTATCTTTCTTTTTACTGCAAATCATTAATTATATAAAAGTATATTTTACCAAATTATCTTTTAAAACGAAATATTCTTAAATAAAAATATTGCTATTAAAACAATATTCTAGCTGGAACAGGTTTGTAATGGGTCATTGGTTTACTTTTCGTTCAGGTTTTTCTCTTTTAATTTACGTTGGGTGGTTATTAATCAATAGTCAAGGTAAGGGAAGAAGAAAGAGTTGATGAGATATAATATAATATGAAACTATGGATACATACATCTGTGACAAACACACAGTAAGGGTGACGTCCCACATTTTTATTACATATTTACAAATATTTTTAGCTTGTATTTTAAACTGGATGCATAATATAATATTTTAATACTATGATGTATCAGGATTACTATTACCAATATAAATGATTATGATAATTATATGCAAGTTCTGTTATTGTTATTATTATTATTATTACAATTATTATTAGTAGTAGTAGCAGTAGTTGTGTTGGTGGTGGTAGTGATGATACATATCTGGGTTCTTACAAGCCTACAGGCAAAGCACATATAAAGAAGCTCTTTTTGAGTAACAGCTGGACCTGTTAGACATTCGATTAGGAGCAAGTTTAGGTGGCACTCCAGTGAAGAAGGAGTTTAGAGAGAGAGACAAAACAAAGTCTATGACATGCGACCTGAATGTTTTTAAGAATGTTTTTTCAGCTCACTTGTGTGAAGCTCATAACATGCAGTCAACAACAGCTAGAACACATTGTTTGTGTATTAGATCACTTCTGAGACACATAACTCTTGACTGTTACAACATCGGTTCATCGGTTTTGCTTTCCAATAAATGTATCAGTGATCAGTTTTTTTCTCTGGTTCATGTTCCTTTCTGAAGTATGTAAACTCATATTTGTTCTTAATATTTACAGTTTCTTGAAGCTTTAATTTAAAATATTATTTCCTGATCTGTTCCTTGTTGCTAGTAAAGTTTTATTAGTAAATATTAGTTATTATAGTTAACCATACACTTCTTATGACTTCTAACGCACACAGTTACTAGGTTACAAGAGAGGTCCTGCTTATTTGGTAAAGTGTTAGAGAGATGATGAAGTCTTTCCTCCCCAACCAGAGGCAGTTCAAATTGAATTTGTAGTGAGAAGTCAGTCTATTTCTTAACGAAGGTGAAGTTTGCTTCATCAGGTTCTTTTTCTATTTTCCGGTTCCTCTTTAAATGGTGCCACTGGTACATTCTAGTTCCTGTAACTGCTGCACCATTTAAGGGGGAACGGAAAATTTGAGGAAAAATCAATTTTAGCCTCACATATGCTGTTCAGCTCAAATTATTTGTTAGCTGATACCACACTTGATAAAAGCATTAAATCTCTTAAAAAGGATGTTGGTAAAATTACACTGCAGCCCTTTCAACATGAAGCCTCCATCTGCTCACCACAACCACATTTACCCACATAACATATCTAGCTAAGACGAAAACAAGCTGTACTGAGCTGTACAAGGGCAAGAAACCAAAACCTAATCATCAAACCCAAAAACATACTGCTATAGCAACCATGGAAAATGTTTAGTTTGTGTCATACCTTTATTGTACATTACACAGTTATTACACATTACACATTTATAACTGTAATGTCAGGGACAAAACAAATTCTTTTAAATATTATATAAAGGTCCCTAAACTTCTTCACGCCACAAGCCACAATTGTTTTACCCTAAGAGACAAACTAAATGACTTTTTACAGAATTAATTATTTTAAACTAAAAAAGGCGTGTTCGAACAGCAAGATATACATATAAATACAAAAACCTATTTGTGCTGTGTTTAGTAACTGCCATTCTTCAACAATTGATTAAGCAATAAAGCTATTTACAAAGCTAAAATAAGACAACTAGAGCAAATCAAAAAAAGAATTCCTAAAGACTCACTGACTGGAAAAAGCAAGTTCCTTAATTTCATCTTGCAAGATGGGGAATGCCTTTCAGAGCATACACTCAGAGAATGGTCACATTTAATACCTTTTCTAGTGGGTTATTTGCCTAGCCCCTCCTTTTTCTACCTGCTCAGTATACAAAGAGTCTCAGATTTCTTCTTTATTAAACATGATTGTTGCATCCCATTATTTAATTTAAACAGAAAACTCTTTCTCTCTAAGCTGCTGCTGAGTTTGTATATTATGTCTGTCTGATTTCTCCTCCCGAGTTTACCCAGGACAAGACCGCAGCCTGGAACACAGACTTTATTATAAATTAAATATCAAACTCTCCATAAAATGAGGGCCCCAAGTCTGCTATCACCATGTGGAGATGCTCATGAAAAGGCTAGTGTTTCTTTCTCAGGCCATGCTAAATTCTGCCTGGTGCATTCTCAGGCTTTCTGTTTAATACACATTGAACTGTGCATAACTATTCCTAAATTTTTAGTTACACCACTATGTATATTTATATCTAAAATTGGGTTTTTGTTAATCCAAAGGTTCCATCTTAACTCTCATAAATTAATATATTTCACTAATATTTGGTTGGACACAGTGCGTCTTATTTAAATGTGTTCTGATTTGTGTTAGTTAGCACATCTGTAGAATCTCAGTAAGTATTTTACTTATATATTTATTTAAGCAGGGCTGAGATCTGCAGTGATTTTCTAAAGATACCTGAATCAGTCATGCACCCTCGATTCCACATCACCAGTGATTATTTGTTGTGTTTTAATTCAATTTTAATTTTTAAGTTAGAAGTCATCTTAAAGTTAAAATCACTGATTTGTGTTCATGGGGAGCTGCACATTGATTTCTGTACTGATTCACTGCACATATACACCGATCAGCCATTACATTAAATCCTTGTATGTACACACATTGTCCATTTTACCAGCACAGTAGTTCTACAGTTACAGAATGTAGTCCATCTGTTTCTCTGCATATTTAGCCCCTCTTTTATCGCATTCTTCAATGATCAGGACCCCCACAGAGTCTATATTATAATATTTTATTAGGGTGATGGATCATTCTCAGAATCGCAGTGACACTGGTGTGGTACTGGTGTGGAGTTTTGGAGTGTCCACTCAGTGTCTACTCTACTAGACACGGCTACCTATATATATATATATATATACCTTTCTCTATAAACCATTTGTGTGTGTGTTTCAGTCCAGAGATCGGAAGATGTTGGGAGATCTGGAGGGCGCAAGATCATACGGATCTACAGCTCGCTGCATCAACGGATGGGCCCTGGCTCTTATTATTATCTCCATACTAATCGTTATCATCTGCGTGGCTGTAATTGTGTCAACGATCCCAAGTCACCTCCCAAGATCTTATTCCCCCAAATATCCATATGGATATTAAATCAGTCCCACAAAATGATGTTTTCTCTCTCTTGACTCTGCTAAGCAAATTGATCAGCATGAAAAGCTTTTCATATTAACCTGATCACCATTTCACTCTAACCAGATGCTTTGCCTTGTAAGGAATTTGAACACAGAGTGAAACCTCGCTTTGTATGAAAATTCAGTAAATAAAGAGCTTTTAAACATGAAACATTGATCTGTGTTCAGTCTGTTTTCATTAATGCGGGTCAAAAACTACACAAATAACATGTTATTAAAAGTCTTCGGAGCACTTTTTATATTGAACAAAGTTCTCACTTTCTCACAGCAATAAAATATATGATGAGCAGAAAAGGTTCAGTCTCATTGGCTGCCCCGGAGAATAAACTGGAGAATAAATGAATTATGTGAACCACCTGTTACAGAAAAGTAGCTAACATTTAACATTTCTGTAAGGGATCAACATTCAACCAATGAGGGCTAGGAGGCATATCCAAGTACAGTGTAACTAATTTATTTAGATTTTCTTATAAGCCAAACAAAGTTATGACGCAAGATGATGCCAGCAAGCCTCTGAGATACCCAGCACCCAGAACAACATGTATGTGCGTGATCTCTTGAGATTTAATTTACAAACACGATGCCCTTACATTTTCCTTCAGAATTTGCTGGTATAATTTAGAGTTTATTATTTATGTTAATCAAAGATGGCTTGCTGTTCTGGCCCAGATGCAGCAAAACAGGCCCAAACCATAAAACTGCCACCACCATGTTGGGATAGGATGAGGATCTTATACTGGAATGCAGTGTTTTCCTTTCTCCAAACATAACTTGGTTGACCACTCCTGGAGAGGGTAACGGTGATCTTGATACTCCTCCATTGGGACTGACTGTGAATTGGTGGACTCTCTAGAAATGGTTCTTTTCAGAATGATTTAATCACTCCTTTTTAGAAATCTCTGATAGACTATGATACACATGTACTGGGAAGATCTGACTTTGATAGATCTTGTTTTTTAAAACAACTTTCACCTTTAAGTTAACTGCTAATCCTAGATGTTCACATATTTTACCCTCACACATATGTGAAATACTGGGTTGTTTATGAGAACTTTTAGGACTTGTGTAAAAATGTGATTAGGGTTTAGGTCGTATTTGTGCAGAAATATGGTAACATTTGAAGGCTTCACACTTTTAAACATCAATACAACATTGTAGCTCCATTTAGCACCACACTTTGCACTGTTTGCTCTACAAACTAATAAAGAAAGAATCAACATACAATTTTTCCTTTTTTTTCTGCTGGGAGCCAATATTAGTAATGCCGAATAAGGTCATAGTATTGTCCTACAGAAGGCCTAAGCATGCATACAATACCAAACTGATTACTAATTATTATTACTACTTTCTAAGAATATATAGTGACAGATAATCTGACTATCTACTGGATGTTAATATAGTTCCAAAATAAAATGTGAAAATAGTGTAAATAGTACAGTTTGTCCATGAGGGGGCAGTGTCTACTCATATTCCTTAATCATACCTTCATTTATCATTTGTTTATTTTGCTTGTTTGTTTGTCATGATGTTAGTAAGAGTTAAATGGCAAGTAAATGGGAGTCTAAGGAATATGTATAGACAGTTAGTTAAAATTGGGGTTTCCAAAACTTCACTATAGCGAGGAAATAGGGCCGTTTGTCCATAAGGGGGCAGTGTCTACTCATATTCAGACACAGTCAATATCTAGTCAGGGACTGACTTAGAAGAGAAAGGCAATACTTTGATTTCAGTGGTGCTGTTATGAATATTTACAGTTTTGTCTACACTCTGCTGTAAACAGTAGGTTAAATGATCTGATAAACTTGTTGAGCTAAATTAAGACCAGCTTGTAGCTGTATAAAGGTTTTATTTAAAGATTAGGGGTGAGGTTGAAATGCTACACATACATTTCTCTGATTAATAAATTTAGGGTTCAAAGAGAATTCGTTTAGTGTGCCGGGACCCTTTGGAGGTTCTCTGTGTTATCCACTATCCACCACACATAATAACAGACTCTCTTTCTCTCTCTCTCTCTCTCTCTCTCTCTCTCTCTCTCTCGCTCTCTCTCTCTCTCTCCACCCCTGCATGCTGTGGATATAAGCTGGAATCAGGGTTTCCGGGGCTGCAGTGAAAATCAGTGTGCTCAGTCCTCTCAGGTCAGCAGCAGGATGGACAACGCCACATACAGCTACTCGTCTGACTGCACTCCTCTCACGAGCTGCAAGTCTGCTCGCAAGCCAGCCGGCTCCACAGTGGTGAACATGGGTGCAGCAGGGAAAAAGCCCCCCAGCGACTACCTGGTCTGGTCCCTCTGCAACACCCTGTATGTCAACTTCTGCTGCCTGGGCTTCATGGCCCTCATCTACTCCATCAAGGTGAGAAACAATAGCAAGTTCATCTCTCTCTCTCTCTCTCTTTCTCCTCCTCTCTCTTTCTCTGGTTCTCCCTCACTCCCCTTTCTCTGTAGTAATCTAATTAACTGTGAAGAAGTGCATGCGGATCAATTCTCTCTCTCTCTCTCTCTCTCTCTCTCTCTCTCTCTCTCTCGCTCTCTCTCATAACTACCAAATTGACATATAATTACACATAATTTATATTAATTATATCAATTCATATTAATTACTGGATAATTATTTTTGATATTAATAACTGAATCATACGGTTGCTGTTAACAGCTGTTCCTTTGAAAGGAACAAGATTTAGAACAAGAAGTGAAATCATATGAGGGTACCTGCTGTCTGCCTAGGTCTGCTGGTAGCTGAAAGCAGAAACATACCCTGTCAGCGTCCAGCAAACAGACCTGGTAATCTAGTGATGCTGCTTTTAGGTCTGGTTTAAAAACACATCTAATCAGAAAGTGATTTAACATATATACACAGCAAGTGATCTACAGTCTTTACTTGATTTAACATGGATACTATATATTACATCAACACAACATTTATTTTTTATCAGGAATTGTGTTGATGTATTCTGTTTTATTTATGTGAATATAATACACTCAACAGAATACAGTACATATAGTACATTCAGTACATTGTTTTTAAAGCTGAAGATAAAAATGAAGAATGATAAAGAAAAAATAAAAAGAACATTAGAGAAAGAAATGCTAGAACATGAACGAGAAAGAAAAGCAAAGAATTGAGAAAGAGAGAGAGAAGAGAGAGAAAGGGAGAGAGAAAAAAATAAATGCTGAGAGACAGGGAGGAAGAAAGATAGAGAAAGGTATAGCCAAAGACTTTAAAAACAAAATTACTAAAGAGCAAAATGCTTAGAAAGAGAGAGAGAGAGGGAGAGAGAGAGAGAAAGCAGTAGCAGCGCTGTTGAAATTAGAGAGGCTCAGGTTTATAAATGGAGTGCTGTAATTAGTAGGTATCTAATGGTACAGCCAGTCCTCAGGATTACAGGCAGCACTGCAGACACTGCACTCTCTCTTTCTCTCTTTCTGTACATCTATGTCTCTCTCTCTCTCTCTCAAACGTACTCATACATTTATGTCTTGATTACACAGCAAAAAAATTACATAACCCACTTCTACGCAGCAGCAACCCACCCAGACACTTACCCACTGTGACTGGAAGGACAAACAATCCCCTACAAAATCTCTATTTAGCTAAAGGGCGAACCAGACGTCTGTGTATGTGATGAGCTGTGACTTTCTCAGACCGTATCATGCCTCTGAGTGCGTTTGTGTACGTGCATGTGCGGTTTCTCTGTCCAGGCACGAGACCAGAAGACGCTGGGAGACCTGCGTGCTGCTCAGGAGTGCTCAGACAAAGCCAAGTGGTACAACATCCTGGCCTCAGGCTGGAACCTGCTGGTGCCTCTGCTGTTCCTGGGTCTGCTGGTGCTGCTGATCGTGCACCTGGGAAGCTCCCAGGGAGCTTTTGACTTCTTCGGAGAGGACGGCTTCCAGAACTTCATGAAGCTGTTCGGCAGGTAGACTGACAGACAGACAGACAGACAGACAGACAGCAAAGGAATCAAACAAGAAGAACAACAAACAACCAGCCATGGACTCATCACCCTCTGTGCCTCGCAAAACTCTCTACTTTTTGTTTCAATATTATTATCAACGTCTTATTGTATTGTTATATTTTTTTTCTATGTTCAGAGTCTTGTATGCCAAATGAGAACTTAAAGACCTAAAGATATTTTTTCCTATCCCTCTTTATTTGAAGTAAATGTGACTTTTTATTGGAATAAAATATTTAACTTCATGAATAACTTTGCTCTCACATCGCTGTGTTGGGGATTTGCGGAAAGCATTACAAACTCTTGAGACCTGCTTTAATAGTGATTAGAGTGACTGGTCATGGGAAATGACCAATCTTTTATTAGTCTTTCAAAAATCCTTGTTTTAATTCTAAAAGTAAGTAACCCGACTGCCTTGAATTTTTGGGTTTCTTTAAGTTAACAACACAATAATCTGTGGTTTTCATGTTATTATAAAAATAACCACCAGGTTATGTAGTTTCTGAGTTGAAATATCTGTTGGCAGTTGCCGTTTACACTGTGCCAAAATTTTATGAAATAATAACAACGGTCCAAAACCACATGGAAGAAAGCCTTGTTACAGTAACTGCCATCAAACGTTAGGAAAGTTTTTTTCATGCTACTGTGAAGTGAAGTTTCTGGAGGCACAGGTTTTTGTTGTAACAGAAACAAGATGTACATATATGTATGTACACTACAATGATGGCATTTATCGAGATCTTCAGAGCAGAGCAGTGGCCTGAATGACTTTCGGTAGCTCCAAACTTTTAATCATACCATTCAATAAGCAGGGAGCAGATCTGACCACTTGCCAACTATACCACTGCTCTCCACCTGTAATATCTCACAGGGGCGAGCGGTCAGAGTGGGTTGATTTTTCTCTTTATACTAAAAAGCCATGAGGATCAAGTAGGGTCATATTTGCTGAATCTCTTGTCTGAGATGAACATGGCGCTGTGGTCTCTGCTCTGTAATAGTGTGCTGTATATGTGCTGTGGGCTGCCCTGCCCTGTTGGATTCCACTGCTGACCACTCCTGGTCCTGCTGGTATTTATATGATCTAAATAACAGACCTGCCTGCCAGTGCTCCAATTCTGCTCTATTTCTGCCAGTTAAAGAGTGGAGACAGATGTGGGCTGGCTCAATTAAAGAGCAGCAACACAACACACACACACACACGCTCTCTCTCTCTCTCTCTTTCTCTCTCTCTCTCTCTCTCTCTCTCTTTCTCTCTATAACACACACACACATGCATGAACACTTCAATTAAAGACCAAATGTGTTCACACAGAATACATTACAACATGTCTGTGATCACACACACAGACCTTAATCTCTGACTGGTATCACACAAACAGAAGCCGCTTACCCCAACAGACACACACCTGCCTCAGACAAGCAGCTAGAATTTAGAATTTAAAGAGGAACTGCACCAGTTCTTCCAAATTCCTTCATAACTCTGTCCATGGTCTCCATGGTGGTGATAGGAAACGGACGTCTGAAGAGTTTAACGCCCCTAATAGGTTCCCTCACGGAAAGGTCTTACATGAAATGGTTAAGTTGTGTTCAGATGTATTACTATTTTTTAGCGTTTAAAAACTCTTTGACACCTGCTTCCCATCAACACTGCTGTAAAGGAATCTGAGCAGTTTAATTTCTCTACAGTGCCACATTTTACATCACACCACTCTCAATGGCTTTACTGGCATCTCAGTTACTGAACTATGCTTTAAGTAATAATGATAGAAATTCGCTTTAATGACAAGCTTATACGCCATACAACTCAATGATTAGTGCAGTTTACTAAACAACAGAGTATAAAGAAAAATGCTTTTATATTCTTATTAACAAACAGAAAACTAAAGCAGATTCTGTGCGTCAGGTTTTTCAGAGTAAGTGCATTCTTTATTTACGTTGTTGTATTATATTAATACATGTTGTATTGTATTATATTAGATACTAAATTCTAAGGCCTAGCTTTAGTAAATCTGCTGTCCTAGTTTAACAGCACTTGTAGGTCTTGTCCTAAAACATACTTTCCCCACAGGTCAAAAGATCAAAGGTAGTAGAGACCCATTTCAAATATTAGTGAAAAGCTAACAAAACAGACTTCCACGCTGTAGGACCTGCATGACCCCTCCGTTCCTGAACATGCTATTGGCCCTGAGGACCTGACGCCGCTTTTTTATAAGCACCTCAATGCTCCCAATACAGGCCTGATAATACAGAGCGGGACTTTCCATCCGAACTAAGTCAGCAGCGACAAACCAGCTGAGTCTGACCGGACCCTAACGAAGATCTCCTTGTTAGCAGATCCTATCAACCAGATCCACCGACCATCTCCCAACGGCCAGGGCCCTCTGCCACAATGAGTATGAGCAGGTACACTTTGGTTGTCGCTGTAGGTTTCCAGACGTACACTATTGTTCCTTATTTAGACAGTAACATCTTTCTGTGAAGGCCTGTCTTCCTAAGAAATAAATCATGCTCTATGAAGGGCAACTTTTAAATAGTTACTGTTTAAAACATCTATTTAATTAGGCTACCTAACTATTGTGAAAACTGCCACATTATTTAAAACAAAAATAATTTCATCATGAGTTTAAAATGAACAAGAAGAATTCTCTGAAGAATACTACAGACAATATGATCACTAGCCACAATCGGGTAGAGTAGTAGAGCAGTAAGTACAGTAGTGATGCAAATGTTCAGGTACTTGGGGACATTATATATAAAAAGCGATTAAAGTGATTATTTGTCCAGCATAGCACTTTTTTTTAATATTTATTAAATATTAGTTCATTAAGTAGTATTTTACACATGTTAGTGTGTTTATTTAACTCTTTCCAAACTTTTCCTTGTGGTGATCCAGTATTATTTGCAGTTGTAATATCTATCTAATACCTTCAAACCAGTGCACATGACATTACCTACTTCTTTCAGAATAAGATATTTTTGCTACATTGTATTGCATTTCTGCTTATTTACGTATGTTTTAAGGATAAATGAGGTTTTTACTGGTTAAAATGTACTTATTGCTAAAATATGGCGTTTTAAACAATGAGGCGTTTGCACAGTAGTTTAACTCTCCACGTAACAACTTCAGTAGAAGCACAATAAAAGCTTCGGAGTCTTCATCGTTTGTCTAAGATCATCACAGGATCTGAAGTTTGTGAGACCGTATTCTTTTGTTTTTGTACTTTTTATAGTTTCTACAACAAAATGCTGTCCTCTGGCCTCTATAATTAAACATAGAATCAACTAGCAATGCTGTTAGTAACGTAAGGTGATTGACTAAAATGTAATTAAGTATAAAAGTTGTTTTTTTTACTCAATAATACTTGAGTGTAAGTAAAATGTTCATGATTTCAGAATAAATTCATTAAAATTGTACTACATGTATTTCAGTAAACATTCACTGTCCACCTCTGTAAACAACCACAATGAACGTCCACAGTTGAAGAAGAATTAACAGTTAGGTAGACTCATATAAAGACTTACAGGTTCATATGGCATTATACGGGCCTTATTTAAGGGGCAGGTCACACATTACGCAAAATGTAGGTTGTGTTCACGTTTATACTGTTGAAGAGTTGGATGACTTAACGTTCCAGGCCAAGACAAACACTGAAGCTGTCTTGACTCCACAAGAATCACCCATTTAGAAACTGAAAACTGTTTTTCGTACGGTGTTTTAGGTCATTTTAACTGGTTTTATAGTTGGGGATGGGTAGGTATTCTGTGTGACCGCGCTGGTGGTGTTTTAGGGCACTTGGGTGGATCACACACTCCATGTTCATGCTCACAAGCTCAAATTAGCAGCTGCAGCAGATGTCTATATAGAGCGGATTTCTGTGTTCTTGGAGTTTAAGGTATAATCTTCTCCACTGGGAGATTTTACCGGTAATGATAAATGGTGCAGTTCTTCAGATGGAGCTTTCTGGGTGTTTTTCAGATCCCACCCAGTTCCTATAATAGCTGGTAATAGAACGGTCGCACTAAAAATCACATTTTGGACCACAGCAAATAATGTGCAGATAATAAGAATTTTCTTTATGAGCAACTAAACACTAAACACTTAATCTTACCATAAGATTCTGATGTTCGGAAAAGGTGGTTTGTAATGATGTTATGCTGCCAGTAACAACATGTGCAATATACACTGCTGTGCTAAAAGACACTTAAGCTTATTGTTTAAACCCTTTATCTCAGGGATTAGTGTATTTTCACCAGTAAGAACACCAGATATGATTAGAACAGATGTAAATAAGCAGAAATACAATACAAAGTATCATCTATATCTTATTTAAAGAAGTAGATCATATCTTGTGTGCCAGCTTAAAGAAAGAAGTTTAGTTCCAGATTTCTCCTGGACCCTCCAGACACTGTATGAATATATTAAATTCCTTCACCAGCAATCCTGATTTAGCTTAATAAAGTAGTGAGCAGTCAAAGCAGGGATTAGATGATAACTGCAGATAATACTGGATTATTTCCACAAGGAGAAGCTTGGAAAGGATTTAATAAACACATTGACATATGTGAAAACACAATTTTCTCAGTAAAACACATATATAAAAAGAAAGTGTTTTCCTGAGAAAATAAAAGCTTCCTGTTTGGAAAAATAGCTTTTTCAATATAATAATAACCCCAAATGCCTAAAACCTTTGCACAGTACAACAATGACATAAAAAAGAATACATGGAAAACTCTTAGAATAAAGAGGTGTCAGGTTGTGTTTTCTGTCATTTTTTTCTTACCATGCATCCACACTGGACTCAAAGCCGACCAACCAGGCTGCTACGAAACACAGTGAACTATGGGATTGCTTGTCCTGTTGTCCAAAAAACAAAAGTGCCACAAAAAAACATGTTTAAAGAGAGCTCTAAAGGTCTAAAAGAAATCTGACAGGTGTGTTATATTGTGAAGACTCTGTGGCAGTGTAAGGTTATTACAGCATCATGCAGAGGTTTGAAACTAAAAGGGTTCTCACATATCTCATTTACAAACATACTTCTCTAAAAACAAGTCGAAGGTTCAGGTGTTTATTGAGAACTGCACGCTGGCAGTGGGTACCAAAGCCATGCGCACAGCCTGGCAGAGGTGCTGGTGGAGGGAGATATGTGGGGTCCTTATAGCCACAGACTCAACCGCCTGGGTGTGTATACCAAACTCTGCACATTAAAGTAAAATGTCTATAACTAAAGTTCTAGCGTGAAGATGCAGCTGTTTAAGTACTTATTTACTGTTACTTATTTTTAGTATGTATTATATAGAGTGTCAGGAACTTATTTGTGTTTTGAGTTCACTCTAATAAATGTCGGGCAGTGAGATTGCGAGGTTGCTTCTTTTGGTCACAATATATTTGACGGCATGATAAACGTCACAGTGCTGTTGTCACCGCGTCTCGTGCCAGAGACGTTCTAGCTCAGTTTGTGCAATATATACAAGATTGATCTGTTCTGTCTGTCCTCCGCTTCCATCCACAACAATCAGAAGTTAACTGTGTTTGTTGTAATGACAGTCTAATGAATTTATACTTGTGCTTCTCTCTTTCTGCATCTGAAGCAAAAAGTAATCTGTTTAAAGAACTGAATGTGCCCTTAACCTCAGGCACTCTGTTGTGAGCTATCCGTACCTACAGCCCCTCTTTGTGTGTCAAAGGTTAAAGTGACACAGTTGTTGTTTATTGTACTACACAAAGACACACACACAGACACAGACACACAAACAAACAATAAAAAGAGAACAAGCACAAACAGTGAAAGAACACTGAGTGAAAGATATAGACAGATTTATATAGATAGATCTATAAAAATCTAAATCTATCTGCATTAAGTCTGTGTGTGTTACCTGTGCAGGTGTCTGCTGGTGAAGTCGGAGGTTCAGGCGTTTATTGAGAACTGCATGCTGGCAGTGGGCACCAAAGCCAGTCATGCGCACAGCCTGGCAGAGGTGCTGGTGGAGGGGGATATGCGGGGTCATTACAGCCACGGACTCAACCGCCTGGGTGTGTATACCAAACTCTGCACATTGAAGTAAAACGTCTATAACTAAAGTTCTAGTGTGAAGACGGCTGATGTAGCTGTTCAATACTTACTGTAACTTATTTTTTAGCATGTATTACACAGAAACTATATAAGCAACTAACAACTCAACAGAGTTCGAGTTTCATAGAGAATAGTGCAATGATTAAGGCAATGCTAGTAATATAAATATAATATGGATGGAATATAAACCTCCATAGGGTTTGGAGTTTAGGTGTTAGACTACTGAAACTTTTTGTTTCAGTGCAAATTTAAAAAAGCAAACCTCAGACACTGAAGATTTGTGTAAGGGGATTCATGTTAATCACTGTGCTGTGCATGACTGTTAGACTTTAGACTATAAATATAATTTTTTTTATGATAACACTGATTTTTGGATGTGTGTTAGCATGAAGCTAACAGCAATTCTGCTACTATGCATGCCTTTTACATCACACAGTGACTGATAAGAACAGACGCTGGGATGTAAATAAACTTGTAATTGCCTGTTACTGTGATGTTCTGTTTCTATTGTCTTCTAAATATATTGAACATGCTGCCCCTGCATGTGTGTAGATTTGTATGTAAAGGAGACTCGTGCAGGGATCTGTGCACGGGAGGGAGAGCCACTGCTGGAGAAGGAGTCATTAGCCACAGCCCTGGTGGACGGAAGGAACCTCCTGGGTCCAGTGGTGGGAAATTACTGCATGAATTTAGCTCTAAAGAAAGCGCGAGAAACTGGCATCGGCTGGGTGGTGGCTCACGGCAAGTCAAACACAGCTTCATGTTTCCACTGCTTTTATTTAAAACCCAGACTTCAGTTCCTCACAGCACTGCTAACATATACAGTACAGGAGTAAAAGTTTTACAGTTAATTACTGAATACCAGGCCTGCAGTTTAAGGACAGTGCTAATAGTGATCACATGGGTTTGGTATTTAGATGATACAGATTTTCATGTTTCAGTGTTTTTTTGTTTCGTTCAGGCTCCAATCACTACGGCATTGCTGCTTATTACTCCATGCAAGCACTGAAAGAGAACATGATCGTGAGTAGCACAGTCACTGTCTGTCAGTGCATAGTCTGGAAACATGAAAGACACAGAGAGAGAGAGAGAGAGAGAGAGAGAGAGAGAGAGAGAGAGAGAAAGACACATTGAGTTAAAAAGAGTGATAGTGAGACACAAAGAGAAATAAAGAGAGGGAGAGAAATAGAGAGAAAGAGATAGAGAGAAAGAAGGTGACAGCGAATGAGAGAGAGCAAGAAAGAGAAAGAAAGGCAAACAAAAAAGGAGTAACAGAGAGAGAGACAGAGAGAGAGAGAAGAGAGAGAGAAAGAGAGAGAGACACATTGAGTTAAAAATAGTGATAGTGAGACACAGAAAGAAAAATATAGACAGAGACAGAGATAGAAGAAGAGAAATAGATAGAAAGAGACAGAGAGAAAGAAGGTGACAGCAAATGAGTATGAGCGAGAAAGAGAAAGAAAGACAGACAGAAAAGGAGAGTAACAGAGAGACAGACAGACAGAGAGAGAGAGAGAGAAAAGAAGAGCGACAGAGAGAGAGATAGAAAGGAGAGACAGAGAGAAAGGGAGAGCGACAGAGAGAGAGAGAGAGAAACATGGAGAAAAGAAGAGAGAGAGGGAATAAAGCGACAGAGAGAAAAGGAGAGAGAGAATTTAGTCTATATGTGTAAAAATGGCTAATAGTCTGTTCTGTGTTTGTAGGGAATGTCTTACACTAACACGTCTCCTCTAGTGGTTCCAACACGAGCGAAAGAGGTGAGTCTTCATTAAACCTGTATAATCTTTCACTACCCAACAGAGAGAAATCTACATCCCCCAAATTACAAACAATACATACCATCAAAGGTTAAATGTGTTTGTCTGTAAGGTTCACTATATTCTCTTTATCAGAGTTTGCATGTATCTTTTCATAACATTTCTTTTAATTAAAAAAAACATAACAGTCTGATTGTAACTGCAGTAGATCTGTTTTAAAGATTTCTTTGCCATTACTCTGACTCTGTGACTGATTGTTCATCCTCTGCTTAGTGCACTGTGGGGACAAACCCTATTAGTGTAGCAGCTCCTGCTAAAAACGGAGATAGCTTTGTTTTGGACATGGCAACATCTGCCGTCGCCCTTGGGAAGGTATGAACACACACACACACACACACACACACATACATGCACATACGCATTCGTCTTGCTATATTTGTGAGGATATCCAGAAGTTGCTATTGACTGTTGTATTACTGTTGCTAAATGATAGCACATCTACACATAAACCTTACCCTAACCTCAATATCCCAAAGGGAATTTTGGAATTTGTGGTGAAAACAAAAACGTCCTTACTAGAGCAAAAATGTCATATGTCATAAACATGAGTCCTCACAGATATAGCAAGACAAGAACACACACCTACAAACACACACACACACACACACACACACACACACACACACACACATACCAACGCATCAGACCTCCAGCTGCTGATAAAGAGTGCATTCACATTACAAATATTTTTTTCACAAACAGTCACTTCTTCATATGAGCTTCTAGATCAGACAGGATTTATATTTACACTAAACGCCAGATATTGTGAACCACTGGAGCAGAATGATTGAAACAGAAATGGATAAAAGAATGATATATACAGTATAGATACATTCTCTACATCTCTCAGTGTCTCTGTCTGTTCACTGATCCTGTTTTGCAGGTAGAGCTTCACGAGCGTAATGGCATCTCCATCCCAGAGGGTTGGGGGTGTGACGCAGATGGCCATTTCAGTACTGACCCAAAGGCTGTGCTGTGCGGAGGAGGTCTGGTGCCTTTGGGGAGCAGCGAGACCACAGGTCTGTTTCTGTCTGTCTCTTATACTTCCTACTCTGTGAGGTTGCAGGAACCCCAATTAGACCCCACAGCGTCCTACAGCCGCCTAATAGCTGCTCATGATTCCTGTAATTACAGCTGCTATCAACTCAGCCTTTAGACACGTGCTGTAAGGAGTCATGATTGGTGCAGTTGGAACTGGTGAAAAGACCTTGTTAGACTGGGGTGTGACAGCGCTATCTAAATCGGCAGTGGAGTTTGGGTGGGCGATTCTGTTAATATTGTTACTCACAAAACCTTCTACATTTCTCAAGCAATGCTGGCTAAACAGGGGCAAAAGTTGTCGTAGATTCAGTGTCATCTTAGATATCTTTATTTAGAACAGATTTTTGAATGGTCATTATTCATCCTGGATGTTATATTATATTATATTATATTATATTATATTATATTATATTATATTATATTATATTATATAAATACCATGCATCTAATATGCCTCAACTGTGGGTCGTGATAAAGGTTTTGTATATTTTGTTACTTTTCATATATACATAATTTTTCTTTGCTCTAACATAAACTGAAAACAAAGAAAAAAATTGCCCTCTTCTGTAGTTACTTCTTTGTTCAGTTTTTTGTTTTAAAACATAGAAAATATTTTATCTGAAGAAATAATTTATTCATATGCTTTAATTTATTTCAATCTTCAAATGCATACAAAAGAAGTGATAAACTTATATAGATACATCTGTTTAATGAAAATGTTGTTGATCTGCCATATCATTGAAAGGACCAATAGGAATGCTGCAAAATCACTTGGAAAAAAATCTGGTTACATTGACTTGCATTGAGAAGTTTTTGGCCTCAACTGTAAAGTTACCATTTTGGAGATAAACACACACACACACACACACACACACACACACACACACGTTTATATTATATTTATATTACATTTATAGTATATATATATATATATATATATATATATATATATATATATAATATATATATATATATATCTATATATTGTGTATTTGGTAACATTTGACCTAAACATTGCCATATAACACTGACATAACCATGTCATAAACATGCCATATCCTGTTCAGTGATATAACAGTGTCATAACAGTCCTTGAAGTGTGATGTCATTACAGCTGATTAAAATACACTTAACAAAATGGTACATGCCAGTAAACATTAAGGCATCTGTCACAGTTACCAGGAACTGTTATATTACTGAATATAATTTGCCATGACGGCATGGATCAGTGGAATCATAGAGCACATATGCTATAGAGCACATGGACACAAGTGTGGGTGACCCATTCCTGCGGTTCCTTAATACAGACAACAGTGAAGTTAATTTAATAATATAAAATATTTCCACAATGTCCCTCATCATGCAAGGCATTTAAACTGTTATTATTTTAAAAACGTGTATCACAAAAACTGCCACCCAGTTACGAGAGTGAGGAATTAAAGCTTGGATCCACATACATGCCTTTACAGTTTGGTGGTTAAAACATTTCAACTAAAATAATACTTTAAATACATGTGGCTGTAACAGAGCAGACCCTCTAATGTGAATGTGTTTTGTTGAATATCATTATATCAGATCCTGCTGTGCACATACTGTCAGTCATTGTCGTCTGTATTCTATCAGGTGGTTATAAGGGCTACGGTCTGAGCCTGATGGTGGAGGTGTTCTGTGGGATGCTCTCTGGCTCCAAATACAGCAAAAACATTCGCACCTGGAGAACAACTGACCGGAGAGCTGACCTGGTATCTCACTCAAATGCTCACAAACACATTCACTATCAATAAATATAGAACCTCAAGATGGTCACTTATGACACACTTATCTGGTAGCTACGAATAGGTTTCTGGATGACACGTTCTTCCACATGTGCTTGTGTAAATTGTGCGAGGGCTGCCTGCCCTCTAGTGGTTGGCAAGCATCCTGAAACCCATGAAGTGTTCTCTCTCTACTCCAGGGCCAGTGCTTTGTGGCAATAAACCCAGAGAACTTTGCTCCTGGATTCAATGACAGAATGGCAGATCTGCTGTCCATGCACAGAAACCTGGAACCAGTGAGTATCTCTCTAACATGCAGCACACACATCACTGATTTCATCACGTCTTATTAGTCCTACAGCAAACACGGGACATACATATACCTTTCATCTGTTTAGTTTTCAGGCAAACTTCTACCAACTCAGTCATTTTTTTAGAAGATGTTTATGGGGAGATGAATCATTTGGTAAATCTATATAATGAAGAACAAAGTCAAAAAGAAAACATGAAAAATAAGAGTTTCCAAAAAGGAGAGTTCATAAAATTATTAAAACATTTGCTCCTAAAATTATTGCAAGGACTGGTAGACCACCCAAACTGTAACCTTCCGAGAGGAATCAAAATCAAGCTCCAGTTGCTTCAGATCTGAAAACATCCACAGCTGCTTCTGCCCATTCTTCTACTGTGAGAGGACGACAGCAGACTGAAGTCTGAAGGGATGTGTAACTGTCTGTCAGTGATTCCCCACATGGCCACCTGAGGGCCTCCTCTCCTTGGGCTGCCTCACCTCTGACCTCACCACCTGCGTCTCATTATTTCTATATCAGCCTCACCCTATAAACCAAACTACCACAGTGCTTCAGTGTGAGGTATTGCCATAGCACTGTGATTGCGTACTGAGTGTTTAGTTATTTTTAGTTATTTTGTTAGTTTTTTGGATTTTTGATTATTATTTTAGTTATTTTGTTCGTTTTTTGGATTTTTGATTATTTTTGGGATCTTTGCTTTGGATCTGTTGCCCCTTTATGTGTGGTTTTCAGATGTTGTGCCCAAGTGCCAGTCTTTTTCAAATCAGATTGCCCTGTTTTAATAAGCCTGCACATAGAACGATGAAATAGATAAAAACTTGCAAATCAAACAAAGAAGCTGCCGATGTCCTCAAACCAGATTCCAGACCTCAGCATCACTGAATTATGTGGACCATGAGAAACAGAAAATGCAGCCAGCTTCTGCGATGTGTTCAATATACCATCAAATTTCTTTAAAGAACTAAAAGCAAGTCTCCTGAGAGGAATGGATCAACACATACAATGCTGAAATATTTAATACTACATTTAGTTGTTGATGAGTTTGAGTAATTATATGTTAAATACATGTTTCTACTTTGTACTGATGCTGAAAGCTGATTTTCTTTTTGCTCTTAAAATGAAACAGATGAAAGGTGGTCTCTGACTTTTGTCCGGTTCTGTTTACTTTTTCTGTGTTTTATTTATTATGTGTGTGTCTGGCTGTACTGCTGTAGGCAGAGTCTGAAATGCCTGTATTGGCTCCTGGAGACCCTGAAAGGAAACACATCCAGACGTGCAGAGAACTGGGGGGCATTCCATACCACCTGAAAGTGGTCAACCACATGGTACACACACGCATATGCATACACAAGGGAGAACTTGGCATATACCTAGTACAAACACAGTATGTAGGGTTTAAGTCACACTAGTTAAAGTTCACACATTTAGGGAAAGAGACCCAATAAAGCCCACCTGCTCATTTATTTTAACATTGATTTTGACCTTAACACATTTTACAAATCACCCCTAATCTGTTTAATAATATTTATTATTGGTAGCCAAACCTAATAACCTCTGATGAGAATAATACAAATAAAATATTATATATACTGTGTGCACTGTGAGCATAAATTTATATATTATGTGTTGTTTGGTATTTAAAAACATTACTTTGTATTTTAAAAGACTGTAAGAGTGTGGAGTGCGACGCAGTCAGAATGAAGGCTATAAAGATAAGAATACAGTAGATCAAACATGGGTTAAAATAGCTGGTGATCACAGTAAATCAGGACATTTTGGAAGATACTTCTGGCACTAGAAATATTTAATGTGCTATTTATTTTTGTTCTCTACAACATTAGTTGTGTATAGGCCTAAAAAAGAACAGAGGCGCCAAAAACCCTTTCAGCACAAACGCTTAAAACAGAATGATTATTTAAGTGGTTGTGTCAACAACACAAAAACATTTTTAATCTATTTATACTATATTTATGGTTATACAAAATGTAAATAAATATAATAAATGACTCAGATTTCCTATGCACCACTGTTAATAATGTGGTTGGTAGAGTGTAGTGGGCGACGCTTCAGCCTGTCATGCCACTCTCAACAATACCTTCGCCTGTCTTTGCAAAATGATCCAGTTGTATATCACTCTGCATGGAAGCATCTGCCAATTGCTGAAAATGTACATGTTATAAATCCTCTAACTTAACGATCTGTCTTATTTACATTATAGAGATAGGCAGAGAAATGATCATGGTGTGTTTTAGTCGACCTGTTTTTACTCAAAAAGGCAAATTTACATAAAGGTTTATTAAATTTACATAACATTTACAAAAAAAAGGTTTATTAAATATTTAACAGTCTGGTTTTATTGTAATGATTCCTTAAATAGTGCATAAATGTCCAGGTCTGAAGATGAACCACATGAATGACTGAGATTTTAGTCAATCAGTTGTTATATTTTGTTGCATAATTGCCTAATTTAAACACAGCAGCTGTTCTTTATATCATGTGATCATTTCCTGATGACGGGACCAACAGATATACTCCTAAATTGCTTGGAATAAAACCTCTTTACATTTACAACTCAAAAGGTTTTTGGACAGTGACTATATGTACTATTGACATGGACTTATTTGTGACTCGTATCAGTTTAAATCTTCGTGTATCTTATAAGTATAACTGTGGAATTTTCATCTTTAAGTGAAATAAACTAAAACATGCAGATGTGGCATGATTTTGATGGGATTCATTGGGTTACTTCTGCTATAGTTCTACATAAAACATTACAAATGAGTCTTTGAGAACTATGCATTATGTTTAATGTTTATAGCCATAGTTTCTAGAATATTTAACTACTTTATGCAGTTCTCTTGCTTATCCAGGCCACAGTTGTGTACTGCAGACTATAGAAATAAAAACGTACAGCACTGTGGAGAATATTGACATGTAAAGTTTTTTTATATGTGTGTTTGTTAGCTTAAACATTTCCACAGCAGTATTTACAGTCACCGTCCTAATGCTAAATTGAATCAGTTGTGCTGCGGATGGAATTGAACAAATCGATTTAAGGCATTTGTAATGTCACACCAATAGGTGGCGCCAAATACCACAAATAAAAACCAGCTGAAGTAGTAACCAAGACAGTAAGCAAACCTGAGTCCTCCTTAACAAAATATCAACTGTATTTTAAAAATAGGACGTTCTTGTTACATTTTTTCTTGTGTTAATGTTTATTGAAATGATTTCTAATGTTTTATGTTATCAAGCCAGAGGTTTTTAAAACCTGTTTTTGTTACCTGACTTTTACACAGTATGGTATACTCTGTCTAAGCTTTCTCTGTACATCTTCTCTTTCTTCTCTTTGATACCAGAATGAGCTTGCCAGCACATTAGGAGTGAGCCCCCTGCTGCCCACTCACAGACTCCTTGAGTAAAACTGTGGCCTGTCTGCTATAAACCACCTTCACCGAGTACAGCTCTGTATAGCTCTACTGATGAAACAGCAGTTATTAAATGAACTGCTCAGTGCTGAGGCCCGCAGCTCCTCCCCCAAACCCTCCACCTGCAGACTGCATATATGACTTATCCTCCAAACAGATGAAGGATATGACACTCACATAAGCTTCCAGAGGACTGAACAGATTTTGCTTAAAGGGAAAATCCACCAGATTTCTAATCGCCTCCATAAGTGAATTGTTAAGATGTAAACTGATTCATGTAAAATGATTCAAAGTGGTTTGTTTTGAAACGCTCCATTCTGAAGACACTTCCAAATCAGAATTGCTTGCGGTGGTGGTGACAGGAACCAGATGTCTAAATATTTTAATGCCTCTAAAAGTTCCCTCACCGAAACCTATTGCATGAAATAGTAATGAATACGCTGACTGATGTGGCATTGATAGTTTTGAGAACTTTTGGGCTACAGTGTATTTTTTTAAATCCACTTGTGCGGCAAAGAAGTGTCCAATGAAATCTATGTTTAACACTTCACACCTGTTCTTAACATTACTAATGAAAAAAGAAAAATTTAACTAAGTGTAGGTTCACTGCTGGTTTTGGGATAACTCATTCGTCCTGTAGACATCACAACCCCTGCATCCCATCACCACCACTGTAGAGAATTCTGAGTCTGTAAAATTCCCTACAGTCAACTATTTCACAACAAACCTCACTGAATGATTTGTTTACCGCTTAAGCATTGAATTGTGTGCCTACAAAGTCTACACATATCATTGTGCTCAAAATAGTTAATCTGCTCAAACTACCTGTAAGTTCCCAATAAAATCCACTAAAGAGACTTAATTAATTAAGATTAATACTGTATCACTAGTAAATAAAGCATTACACATTGCTGTTCCAATTTATAGATGCATTTATTATTTGCTTCCAACAGGTGGCGCCAAATTCAAGACTAACGCATTAGCTCCTTACTCTGCCTTCCCCAGGCCTCAGATACAGAGAGGATCTTTTGTTCACTCACAATAACAATGTGTTCCTCTTCACTTAGCACACTGTATAAACTCGGTATTAACATAAATACGGTTGGTTACGTTGTAACCCGGGGGGAAATGAGAATGTATGCCGGTAATGAGGTTTTGGTTGGATATGCTATTAGTCATGTTCTCAAATATTCACAGCATTAAAATCAACAAATGTTTTTTTTCACAGCTGTATTATTATTTTTTGTTTTTGCTCAGTGTCTAGCACATATCAGTTAAAAGATGCCATTGGTGTCATGTGCATAAAATATATTTCAGTTTTGTTGCTCTGTATGGGATCTGCCTTCTACCCAGTGAGCACTGGGATAGGCTCCAGCACTCCCTCAAGACCCAGGAGGACAAGTGGTGTAGATCATGAATGAATTAACAGATGTTCTGTATGGAGTCCTTCTTACCACAAATTACCAGAAATTAATATATTGAGACCACAAGTTAAGTATTGGTCAATTGGCCTCAATATATTCACTTGCGGCTAACCACTGCAGGCGGGTGAATCTGACTTTAGTGAGTGCATTGACAAGGAATGCTAAGAGAAAAGCTAACTATCTGCTGTCACCATATCTTTATCAGTATACTGATTTTGCATTTGGGACCTAAACATTGAGTCAGACTGTCTTTTTGTGCTTCTGTGTAAAATATTAATATGTACAGGCATATGGTCTGCCGGATAAATACTGGTATGTCGGATTGTTGCAGGTTTTACGTGGTGACTCGCAGTGGCGTCCACACACCATATTTTAGTTTGTTGTTTCTACAAGTTCAGTAATACTAATTCTTTCAGTTCTGACAAATTAATAATACATATAACTGATTTACCTCATGACCTTGATTAGTAGTCAGTATATTAATGTGTGGTGTAAGTATATTATTTTGTGGCTTCATTCAAAATGACCACTTTGTCTCCTAAGAGTCTCCGTAGTTGTAATATTTCCTCTTCTACTTTGTGGTCAAAATCAAAGTGCCATATTTCACTAATCATAATTATTTTGGTAAATAGATTTTTACAAACTAATCAGCTTAAACAACATATAATTGTATTCAAAGCAACACAAGCTGAGCAAATCCCTATAAATGCACAACTTAATTTTTTTTATGTATTTTATGTATTGCTGGGAATTTCTTTTACTTTTTAAATTCATTCTTTAATGTTCCAAGTGTTCATTAAAAGATCTTAAATCATTTTTTTAATTATTATTTATTTACTTCATGAAAAAAATAGTTTAAGATAGTTTATGTGAATATGTTCCTGACTGCAAATCTCAATAGTATCAAATTCCTTAGTATATACATAAGGGTTTTTTTCATTTATTTATTTTTAAATATTTTGTTTTGTTCTGTGTTAGAAAGGTAGTGATACAGTTAGAAAGGTAGTGATTACTTTTAACAAAGTAAGCTAAATAAAACTGAAATCAGGATTTGTGATGATCAGAAACAAGTTAATTAAGTAATTCATGGAAGCTTGAATGATGAAATCTTGCCTCTATTTACCAGACTTTTCAGTGAATGCTATAATTGGATGTTCTGTCTGTTTCAATTGGCCCCATGTATGTGGTTAATTGTAACATCTACATTCCTGGCATTTTCGGCTGCTTTGTTCATGAACAGTAGAGGGTGGCTGCACACGTTGAGTATAAAGAGATGAGTATAAATATATATTAGACTCTCAAAGTGGAAAATACTACTCAGCAACTGCTGGGTTGTGCTCTGCTCTCCCTCACTATTTCTCTCCCACTGCTTGTAATTTCTGTGTGCATATGGATGTGTGGGCATGCTTGGTGGACATGCATCACTTCAGATCCAAAGAACAGATGGCCTGAAGGTTCAGCAGCAGTTCCGGCCTGTTCCAGTTGTCACACAGGATAGCCAGAGGCACATATCAGAAAATCAATCTTATTGAGCTGCAGAGAGAAGTGGAGAAAGTGTGGAACGGGGAGTGAGAAGAGGGAGAGCCGAAAGCCGTGTTCCTGCAGGCTGAGCACAGGCCTGCGAGAATACGAAAGGTGTGGCTTTAAACACGCGTTGAGCTTCAGGGCCTCCCAGAGAGGAGCTCATCACACCCCACCATCACCTCACACCAGCCCATTACATCCAGTTACACCTCACATCACTGCCCATCACACATTACAGCAGCTCACACTTCAGAGAGGACACCAGTAGCACATCCTCACAGCCCCACATTAGCACACATCCCAGACACATTAGCTAGCAATTTAGACCTAGGATCTGGGGCTCCTCCCCGACCACGCCCACACAGGAAACAGTACCAACCACGGTCTAACAGACAGAGGCTCTCCCTACACACACATTAGCCTTTAGCTTTAGCATCATCATCTGCCAGCTAGGCTGAGAGACGGAGATAATGTCAGACCTTGTCTGCTAACAGTATATCCTCTGTTTGTGCGTGTGTTAGAGAGTGTGTGTGTGTGGTCTACTGGGTGACACACAGGATGCAGAGAGATTGTGAGAGTGGCAGAGCTGTGAGTTTAAGCACTAGTCAAGCTCTAGCACCCCCCAGGTGATAAGTTCATCACATAGCATCACTTCACACCAGTAGTCGCACACTACTGTATCTCACGCCTTACAGCAGAGGCCAGGGCACATCTCCACACTGCCATTTGATACTAATTTACAAGAAACAAATTTGCCACCCATCTAACGACCCCTCACCTACATAGGAATCAAACATCTATATCACACGAAGGCATGAAGAGTGGATCCAAAAGTCTGAGAACACACTGAACACGTGGATTCTGTTCAGTTAAACATTGACATAAACATCAAAAGTTCATGTTTTGCAAACTTTTAAACAATATTCATATTCATGGTTGTGCACTATGTTAAGGGCTTCTTACAAAAAGTTCCATCGCTTCAATCAAATCATGTCTTCAGTCGACTCTGAAGTGGATTTGATCTACTGATCAGAGGCTTTTGCACAAACTTGTACAAACATGCACGCTGTCATTAAAGCCAAAAACGAGATACCAGATACTCTACTCTTCACGCAGCTTGTTATGCTGATAGTATAATTTGAAGAGTTTGGAACCAAAAGGCATACATTTAGGTTTTTTTTGCTATGACGTACAGTGGTGTGCCAAGGGTTTAGGCATTTGGGGACCTATATATTTAAAAAGCAATTTTTCCAGATAGGAAGCTTTTATTTGTTCAGCAAAACACTTTTTCTAAAAAACATTCTGAAAAGTTCTTTTTAAAACATTCTAAAAATATTAATACAGTAAGTAGTGATTTTACATGTAATTTTATGTGTCATTACGTTTATTTAACCATTTTAAGCCTTTTCTTGTGAAAACCCAGTGTTATTTACAGTTGTCATCTAATACATCTGCTTTGGCTGCTCAGTACTTCATTAAGATAAATCAAGATTGCTGCTGAAGGAATTCAATAAATTCCTACAATGTCTGAAGCGTCCAGACTAGAACTAAACTAAACTTTGTTTTTCACTGACTTACAAGATATTATCTACGTCTTTTATAACAAGATATTCCTTCTTTTGTATTGTATTTATGTTTATTTACATCTGTTCTAATGATGTCTAATGTTCTTACTGGTAGAAATACACTTACTGATAAAAGGTTTTAAACAATGAGACTTTTGCACAGTAGTTTATGTTGTTGGGTATTAATTATGATTAATATCAACTTTATGAAAGAAATAATGATCCAGAATCATTTCAGAAAATCTCCCATGTAGTTTAAGAGTTTTGTATGCTGCTATTTTTCCCTTTTTTGTGTTTCCAAATGACACGCTTAACTGTAACTTGCATTTGATTGCATTATTTTTAGAGTATTTCTGTTGGTCCACATGTCTTAAATGTTCACACAATGTAAAAAGCAGCAGAGAATAAAATAGTATATAAATAACAGAGTTTTTCAATATGACAGTGACAGTATGTGACATTCAATATTCAAATGATTACTTGGTGTAACTTTACATGAAGACAATTATAAAACTATCTGTTATGAGAACTCATTAACAAACAGCAAAAGTAGGCTAGTCAGACTCACTGACAGTAAAACAGATTCAGGGAGGTGACCTGATTCTAACACACCTGTGTTTAATATTCAGAGTCTCCTCTGTGTTTTATGAGCTGATGCAGGTGTGCCTGCAGTGGAATGAGAAACAAAACTTTACTTCTGCTGTAACTCCAGAAGGGAGGATTGCTACCCACAGCAGTAGAAGAATGCAGTATGAGGGAGTTTTTATTGGAACACAGGGCAACTGGGAATAAATAATGAAGCACGCTTTTGGATTCCTGTTTGTGGAAAATAGGTAACTTGATTCAAAAATAGACTAGAGTGGGTGTCAGCAACCAATCAGTTCAGAAGCGATTTCTATATCTTTTATATGAGTCCGTCTACAGTCTCTTCTGCCTAGATCTGGTGAAGGTCTATTGTGTTGAGCTATATTTTAAGAATCACATTTGATTACATGTTTCTTTTTATCTTTTCTCAGCCAATAATAAACTCTCAAAATCTCTCTGTACAATCATTTTCTCTCGAAGTAATACATGAGATTATGGGTAATGGTATAGGTTATAGGACGTTTGATAGTAGCTAGCACATGAGCACATGATCTCTGATTGCTATATTACTCAGCACTCTGACTCCTACACAGGTGTGGTTAACCAGATCACGCTCTTCAAGCTCACAGTTGTTCGTCATTAGGAAAATTAAGTGGAGATTAAGAAGATTAATGGTCTCTCATATGGTCTGCAGTGCCTGAACCACAGCGCCACAATGTGTCTACAGATCTGTGACCCAAAGTAGAAAGTAAGCTAATCATGCTAAAAGCAAGCATGAACACTTCAGCTGAATAAAGATAGATCTGCTAAATACCACTTACATATGTATAGAAAATAATCAGGTTAAAACTACTGGAGTACTGAGGTTCCTGTAAAGATGCTGTGGAACTCCTTAATGTTATTTTGTCTCTTATTTTGTCTGAAAATAAAAAAGTGGACATTTGAGTGAGTGGAGTACTCAACAGCAAAGCAGTCTAGGAGCAAAAGCAACAGAACAGAATGAAACTGAACACATGACTGGTAAGTAAATGTGAATGAGATAAAAGTAGATTACATTTTATATTAATGACAGGAATTAGAAGTATGGTCATTTCCAAACATTCAGAAAAGCACACATCTGTTTAATTCAAACTTTCCAATACAGGTTTTGTTGTCGTGGTGATAGGAACCATAAGTTGTGATGTCTATAACCATTCATGTCATCTGAGTTTTTGAGCGGTAAATCTGAAAAAAAAAAAAAGTTTTCTTTGGAGAATAATATGCAATAAAACACCCTGAATGTACTCCTGTGATATAAATGTATTTTAAAAGTATGTTATGAAATCTCAGAAATTCTCTTTAAGCTCACAAAACAGATTAAAATGTAACTTATGTCCTGTGGGACATGACCAGCCATAAGAGGAGTAGAGGGGGAGACAGGCAGGGGAGGTGTGTGTGTATTGGGTAGAGGAGGTGGAATGGTCCCCTGCTGAGGAGACTTTTAATGAAGGAAAGCCATTCCATTGTTCCAACACAGACAGATATTACTCTAGATCTGCGTGTGTGTGTTTGTGTGTGTGTGTGTGTGTGTGTGTGTGTGTGTGTGTGTGAGAGAGAGAGAGAGAGAGAGACACCTTTGTGGAATCTGGTATTTAGTAGGTCTTAGATTGATAATAGCTTTAGATCATTGTCTTCACGGGAGCTTACATTTTCACACACGTCTGTGTACTGATAAACTGCTGCATTGTTGTTTTGGTTCTACTTTACTGATCATTACTTTAAATACGACTTCAGTGAAAATTATATAGTTACTTCATGTTTATTATAAATGCCCAGATCTTTTTGAATAGAAATGAAAATATTTTAGGACATTTAATACATTACCAAATCTGCCAAAAGGACATCACAATCAAATTTACTAAATTACACAATTTACTTAGCCAGATTACAAAGTGACCAAAGGACACTTACTAAATTTATAAATATATCACAATTAAAAAATACCAGATTGAGATATACAAATTACCAGATTGCTTTTTTTAAACGAGATTTGACAAGTTATGACATTTTTTCAAAAAGAAACCTTCCAGATTATAAAATTGACCAAAACAGATTTACTACATTTCCAAAGAGACTTACCAAATTACAAAATTTCCAAATTGAGACTTACTACATTACCAAATTTACCAAAAAAAAAAATCAAAGAATGGCCTGACTGACCTAGATGAGGCCTATTTTGAGTTTGACGCTGTTCATTAAACACAAGCAAAAACTGCATGTTTATTTTGTCCATTTCTAACACACAACACTGCGGGGTGAACCCTCTCCATTAGCGCACCCCCCCCCTTCCCCCCCCACACTTAAAGTGGTTATGTCAGTTACTCAGAGACACCAACACCAGGTATTAAACTATTCCTAACCTAACCTAAAAAGTAGTTTTAATGAACATTATTTTAATTAAAGTCCTCAATAAGTACAGTTAGTTGAGCAAAATTAATAGAATTGCTTTTTACAACATGAAAGTGGTTACGCCAGTGTCTCTGAGTAAAGAGACGTAACCTAACAACATAGGTAATTTGACAGTGACAATAAGAGATTCAGTAGTCTGATGATTCGTTTCCATGCCGATTTGGATTTAGTTATTCATTTAAAAAAGGCACCATGTATTCCCCAGAAATTCAACTGTCAATAAAATACTTTTTGTATTAAGCACTTTACAAACCATATAACCACTTTTCAAACTGCAGAAAGATGTTTGATCCCAGCTTTAATTCTGAAAGTTGGATTACACAAAATTAAGTCCTCTCTTAAGCCCTCAAAGAAACATTTATTTAAAATGTGTAAAAGAAAATAAACAGATAAAGTTGCCTGCAAGCACCTACATTTATGCCAGATTTAACTCAGTCCCCACAGTTCACCCATAATACTTTAGATTTTAATTCTGCCGCCAATGTATTTTAAGTTTTTACTATAGTTGGTAAACTGCTGTGTAGATTTATTCTTTAACATCACAGCACACTTTCTCCACAAACCAATTTCTTTTCTTTAACACTGATCATAGCCTCTGCATCTTCTCTCACCTTAGTGAAAGCTCTCACTCAAACAACACATTAATATTAATGACTTAACAAGCTCTTCTTTTTAGCAGCCCATAATGTGCTCAGTGAAATAATAAGAAACACCTTGAGGAAACACAGTGAGAGAGTGGATGTGAATGTATGAGTGTGAAAGAGAAAGAGAGAGAGAGAGAGAGAGAGAGAGAGAGAGAGAGAGAGAGAGAGAGAGAGAGAGAGAGATAAAGAAAGAGAGAGTGTGAGAGAGAGAGAGAGAGAGAGAGAGAGAATATTTGCCATACAGGATATGTGTGATGTGGACAGGTGGTCACTTTTTAAAGCTGTCAGCTGTTTCCTCTGCTCATGGTTGTTTATCTGTTTGCACAGAGGTAACAGTTACTCTGATGGACAAGTCCGTCTGAGCACTAAACAACTCCCCAAACACTAATTAGCTGGTCTCAGTCCCCAACACCCTGTATGTACATTGTGATCGATCATTTAGAGCACCTATGAGAGTTCTCTCTTTATAAGGGCAGGGTGTTGGGTGATAATAAGGGACTGTGCTTTTTGTATTTCTATATTTCAGTGATCAACACTGGTTACAGCAGCCTGTAGTGATTATTGCCATGTTTTAATAGTTAATAGTCTGTAACTTTGATGCCTTTTTGTTTATAAACTTGATGCCTTCAATCAACAAAGCAAAATGTATATTATATAATTATAAATGTGTATAATATCCACTGTTTCACATAGGGGCATGCAAATTGTTGTAAATATGTAATGCACAGCTATTACTGCACTTACTACATGATATACATGTGTAAATGCAGAGCTATTAATGTGCACAATGTTATACAATGTTATACATGTGTCACTTTTGTCTTAATGCAAAGCCTTAATGTGCATGTTATACTATTATATATTCATCAGAGTTATAGATGTGCATGTTATACTATTATATATTCATAAATACAGAGCTATAGATGTACATGTTATACTATTATAAATGTGTAAATACAGAGCTATAAATTTGCATGTTATACTATTATATATTCATAAATACAGAGCTATAGATGTGCATGTTATACTATTATAAATGTGTAAATACAGAGCTATAGATGTGCATGTTATACTATTATATATTCATAAATAAAGAGCTATAGATGTGCATGTTATACTATTATATATTCATAAATACAGAGCTATAGATGTGCATGTTATACTATTATATATTCATAAATACAGAGCTATAGATGTGCATGTTATACTGTTATACATACATAAATACAGAGCTATAGATGTGCATGTTATACTATTATTTATTCATAAATACAGAGCTATAGATGTGCATGTTATACTATTATATATTCATAAATACAGAGCTATAGATGTGCATGTTATACTATTATATATTCATAAATACAGAGCTATAGATGTACATGCTATACTATTATAAATGTGTAAATACAGAGCTATAAATATGCATGTTATACTGTTATACATGTGAAGATATGGAGCTATAAATGTAGACATTGTTATAAATGTGTTAATGCAGAGCTATAAACGTACTCACTGTTATAAATGTGTTAATGCAGAGCTATAAACGTACTCACTGTTATAAATGTGTTAATGCCGGGCTATAAACGTACTCACTGTTATAAATATGTTAATGCAGAGCTATAAACGTACTCACTGTTATAAATGTGTTAATGCAGAGCTATAAATGTACTCACTGTTATAAATGTGTTAATGCAGAGCTATAAACGTACTCACTGTTATAAATATGTTAATGCAGAGCTATAAACGTACTCACTGTTATAAATGTGTTAATGCAGAGCTATAAACGTACTCACTGTTATAAATGTGTTAATGCAGAGCTATAAATGTACTCACTGTTATAAATGTGTTAATGCAGAGCTATAAATGTACTCACTGTTATAAATGTGTTAATGCAGAGCTATAAATGTACTCACTGTTATAAATATGTTAATGCAGAGCTATAAACGTACTCACTGTTATAAATGTGTTAATGCAGAGCTATAAATGTACTCACTGTTATAAATGTGTTAATGCAGAGCTATAAATGTACTCACTGTTATAAATATGTTAATGCAGAGCTATAAACGTACTCACTGTTATAAATGTGTTAATGCAGAGCTATAAACGTACTCACTGTTATAAATGTGTTAATGCCGGGCTATAAATGTACTCACTGTTATAAATATGTTAATGCAGAGCTATAAACGTACTCACTGTTATAAATGTGTTAATGCAGAGCTATAAACGTACTCACTGTTATAAATGTGTTAATGCCGGGCTATAAACGTACTCACTGTTATAAATGTGTTAATGCAGAGCTATAAACGTACTCACTGTTATAAATGTGTTAATGCAGAGCTATAAACGTACTCACTGTTATAAATGTGTTAATGCAGAGCTATAAACGTACTCACTGTTATAAATGTGTTAATGCAGAGCTATAAACGTACTCACTGTTATAAATGTGTTAATGCAGAGCTATAAACGTACTCACTGTTATAAATGTGTTAATGCAGGGCCATAAACGTACTCACTGTTATAAATGAATGAATGCAAACTGTTATAAATGTGTAAAGCTCAGCTATAAATATGCACAGAGCTAATACATAGCTATAACCTACACATGGTTATCAATGTGTTAATGCATACTGGTGTATTTGTGTTAATGCACAGCTGGGAATATGCATATTAGTGTAACTGCTAATACACAAAAAATGTGATGCATGATGAACAATTATAAAGGTGTGCATTTTGGTTGTAGGCCAATGAAATTCTTAGAAAGCCAGTAAACCAATAATGGCCCATGCTTTGACAAAGTACTAATATTTTTTTCTGGGTCTGTAGGCTTTTTATGCTTAATGCATTGCTTATATAAAATATGTTTTCTAATTGATTCTGTAATTTCATCTATATATATGTGACACATATTCATAGATTTATCCTTGTTTTTCCCAGAGTATCTCCCATTTTGGTAGTAACAAAGAAAAACTGACAGCTGTACTTTTTCTCTTATAAAGCGAAATCAAAATAGAAACTGAAATTAAATTAAATTAATCAAGATGGATGCATCAGTGTGTCAGCTGGTACCCAGGCCAGTACCCTCCTTTGCTGACCCCTCCCCCATCCTTCCTGCTTGCTTTGGTTGGCCAGCTGGTGCTCATGGCGACGCGGCTGTGAGGTGGCTGAGAAAGTTTATGAAAACCCTGACGCAGGAAGCCCCTACATCTGCCGCAAGAATGCCCCCCTCACACACGCACACACACACACACACACCCCTCTGTCAGCTGAGAGATCAGAGGGACAGCTGGCTCTGCTTCTCCAGAACATTGACGTCACCCCACAGGCCCCCTCTGAACCCCAGACCCCCACCAACACACATATACACATATTCCTTCAGATTTATGATTGTGCACTGACCAAACATTTTTCACATTTTTTTTACTGAATCTAAATAAAAACTATTGTGTGTGTTTGTGTGGTCTTTCTCCATCTGCACAGTCATTACATGTGATCAGCGAGGTCAGTGTATCATTTTATTAAGTGCCATTAGTCCATCTGTCACGTCAGAGAGGTCAGAGGTCACCTGTCTATTTGTGTCTCTTATTGATTTAGCACTGAAGCATTAAATTCTTTATTGTTAACAAAACTTAATTAACAGTTTGTCATTATGTCTGGGTTGGATTAAATTTGCTCAAGTGATTAATGCGGAGAGAGTCATATGGAAAAATGAAGTCAGCAGCTGCTAGCTGAGTGTGATACCAGTTAGTCTGTGCACTCCAACTTATGGAGTAACTGATGATCATCCATATGACACTAAACACTAAACACAGGGTTACAGTCTTTGTTCTTTTAATCAGAATATATATATATATATGTATCCCCTTGTGGTTGAATATATATATATATATATATATATATATATATATATATATATATATTATATATATATATTCAACCACAAGGGGATACATTCTTTACCCACTCCTTTTTCACATGTTCCCTCTCAGCCTGATGTACATTCACATTCACATGATACAAACTCCGCTGCCCTGCTCTGACTCAGAAAGGACATGTAGCTACCAAGACGTTCTTACTGGGAAGCTGCTAGTGTTCTTAGAACAACACAGTGACCTGTCCAGTTTCCCAGAGACCTTAGTGTCACTGAATGTGTCTGGGATTAGTTGAATTGTGAGAAGCTTAAATTAGAGTGAACCTCTAAGACTCTGAAGTGCCTGTAGATTCATTAAAAAAAATAAAAGCAAGTATCCTGAAAAGAATGGAAGCTGCAATACAAGCAAAGGGTGGAAACACAAAATACAGTATAAAAAACTTTGATGTTATATTTAGTGCAGAAGGCGGCTGCGTAATTGTCTTTTAAATATACACTATATGGGCAATAATATGTGGGCACTCCTCCTAATTATAGAGATCATTTATTTCAGCCACACCCAATGATAACAGGTGTCTAAAATCAAGCACAAAACATTCAATCTCTCTAGACCAACAATGGCAACTCTCACAGGACGGCGATGTCATAAGCAACATCAAAGGCCGTCAAACATAAAATAATAAATATTGGGAATGCTAAATACTAGAGCTGTACTTTTTTCTCAGGGAGGATAGTCGTGCTCAGTTCGAGTGAGGGCTCCAGTGTGACTGCATCCCTTGCAGCTCTGTAATCCAGCTCTGAACTGCTCTGCATTTTTGGGGACAAAGTAAATCCATAATGAGACTGTATTTCTGACGTGTCCACCAATCAGGACCTTGTTAGATTTGTAGAGAAAAGAAGGCCACCTTCCTGGGTCAAATAATAGTAAAACAATGTCTTAAGTCGTCTACTACTGTACTACACAGTTCTCAAGAGCAGTAGGTGAGAATGGCTAGTAGGTCGAAATATGTGTAAAATATGTGACCTCCTGAAATGAGAGAAATTTTGAAGTTTGTGATTCAACTGAAGCTGCGGCGGCATTTGAAGCTGAGAAAGAACAACGGGTCCAATCTAGTATGTACTGTGTAAATAGGTAATTTCAGAGGCAGCGTAAGTCTCTGGAACACAGTGCTGACTTTTATTTCTTCTGACTTTTAGAAAAAAATAGTCAATATAAAATACATTTCTCTCAAATGGCCAAGGCCCAATGACAGATGAATATTCTATGACCTTATAATAAACCAGGTTGGAAGCAATGTTGTTCATGCAGGCAATGAATAATAAGACCCAGGAATTAATAAGACTGGGAATTGAAGGAGAAAAAAGAAATCTGTGGCTCTCTCGCATAAGACAGAAATAAAAAAATACAACACAGTAAACACGTCTCTAAAACAAACAGGGCATGACATATGTCAGTCACATGATGTGTGTGTGAGTGCATGAATGCCACTGTTCATTTTTCTCACTGCCTGAGAGAAACTGTATCTGAGCAGGCCCATCCTCTACTTCCTGACGTCGAATCAGACTATACCAGTGGTATTCTCTCAGGCTTCTCTAAATACAGGGTGTATGTGCTGCCTACGTCTAAGGTACTATTTAAATAAATAGGCTGTAAACTTACAGAGAGTGCGGTAGGGGGTGAGTTACGCTGCCAATTTTTCACCAATGCGGTGGCTGCTGTGCACCAACGCAGGAGTCAGCAATTATAGAGTTTTTATTAGCCTGTGCAGTCTGGGACTGTGCTCTAATATTTATATCTCAGCCTGAGTAGTTATTCAAGCACTCTTGGATGGGATGCTTTAAAACACTTGTACATAATGGCTAAATCCTTGTGTGAGCTAGAGGGATTTACAGTTCCCCCCAGCGACATAGTACCAGTGTCAGTACCTGACTTTTACTAATTCTCTTGTGGCTTACAGTAATGTTCCAATAAAGGTTTTTCAGAAGAGTGGATGCCGGTACTGCAGGAAAGACAAATTCCATTTGAATACCTTTGATTCAATGTATCTCTGCTGTGTGGTGCCAGCATCATTACACTTATATTACAGCCCAGTTAGTGATCTGGAGTTTCCTGGTTATGCCTTTATGATCATCTCTCCATCCTCATACTGCTGAGTCATACCGCTTGGTTGCTTTGTGCATCTGTACGTGCTTGAAAATGGGTGGAAATAACTCCATCAAAACTCTGAGTCACCTGGAAAGTCTGGGTTGTTTCAACAGCTAGACAGCAACCAAACACGTACATACACCATCACACCCATAAACATATACTCTGTCTGACCAGGCTACTCTAGACATCACAGTGCTCGCCTCATGATATTCTTTGTGGCGGTAAGCCGGCTGGAATTAACAGAGAAGACTTTAAAGTTATTTACAGCAAAGGTCCAAGCCACTTTAATGTAACAGCTCCATATCAATAAGCAAATGTCTGTTTGTTAAAGGATGTTTGAAAATGAAAGAAAAAATCAAGAAAGCGTTCAGAATTCCTCACAGTTGAGACCACTATATACACCAACTCACATCCCACTGATCGTTCCATGACAGTCACAGCAAAGCAACAAAGGAAACCAAACACATGCTGTCTTTGGTGGGTCTACTGCTTTGTCTGGACCAGCCAATGAATCAGCCTATTCATGCCTTCAAAATGCATTATTTGTATTTGAAAGTACATGACTTTAGTCTCAAATTCATTTTATCTGGCCTGTATCTCAAGCAGTGATGGCTGGTCATAAAATTGAACACAATATAACAGCACCTCTGAGAGCCCCTCCTACCCACAGCAATAAATCAATAAAAGGAGAAGCCTAGCTAACTAGAGGTTGCACTTTAGGGGTTGTGCAGCCTAGTTGACTAATCGACTTGTTAACTTCACTGCTTGGTAATGACACTTTCAGCTTAACATTAACTAGTAGTTGATCATGTGATTATGACACTAACAATGAGGACACTTCAGAGAATACAGCAGGTTCGGGAGTCCATATGCCTGGTTTCATAAAGGCTAGTAATGTGAACCAGGGCTCATTGTCATACTCACCAGTGAGTTTGGCTTCATTCTTACATTTCTTGGCTGATCCACAGTGCTTCAAAGATCACATATTGAACATCATTATGTCCAGTTTCCTGAAGATTCTAATATAAAGTCATGTTTCACTGGAGAGCCAGCATGATGCAGTATAATCCTGTAAAGTTTGTAGTTGAAGGACTTTAAATTTTTGGACTCCTCTGACTCTCCTGGGATGCCTTCAGCAAGGCCGCCTATGGTGCGCCTAAGTAGGATATAAATTAAAAAGATTCCAAAATCTGTACCTCTGGTTCACTGAAGGCTAGCATATGCAATCCAGGGCTTGTTGGAAAGGGCACATCATGCTTTACTGACCTGTGGAGTTAGGCTTCGTCATGGATTTTTAATGTCAGATTTTTTATTTTTGTTTATTGTTGCAAATCATTCCCTTCTTCTGTGGTTTTATTATGACATCATGAGCAATTAGTCAAGGTGAACACTACTAACATAGCATAACATAACTGTCAACTTAAAAAAATCTTACGTTGTGCAACCACTACTGGATTTAATGTTAAATGTGGACTATTTACTAATGTTATGAGCTAAGAAAACAATTACACTGTATTTCACTGCAGCATGGTGTGCTTTATCCACTATAACATAAGCAGAACATGACAAGATATGAGTTTAAATCATTACATTAAACAGGAGTACCAGTGTTAGCATGGCATTCATTCTGCATCATGCATTATTACAGTAGTATAAATTGGATAAATATAGTCTTTGTATGAAGCAAATTAAAATACTCAAAAGTTCATTGTATTTGACTCTTAGTGTGCGCAAAAGTTTATTACATTGGCTTTGTGCTTGTCTCAGCCACTCAAACAGAGCATACCCACCTCAACCAGTACTGAGAGATGACTGTAAAAAGACAGGGCTGCAAATTATAGGCTTAAAAACATCAGCCCATGATGATGACTTTAGGAGGCTTTTCACTCCAGTAATATGTCATAACAAACCAGCACAGTCTAAACATTAATCAGTCCCATATTAGCCAGTTTATGTTGTCCTTGCAAGCTTTTGTTGGCACTGTTCTTGTTGGTTTCACAGGAGTACAAAATAGTCAGCGTCTAGTCATTTGTTAACAGCAATTAAAACCATATGAATACCAGCACAGCCACGTAAAGTGGTAACCACATCACCGCAGTGATAGACAATGGCCCTTACACTGGGTACATACCATCAACCACAATAGTAGTTACTGTTTTGCATCTTGCTAATAGAAGCTTATATGAAATCAGTTAATTAATATTCTGAAAAATCAGGATGTAAAATCTTATAGTCTTGCTCCTGACACATTTTAAATTCAGGAATTTCGACAAGAACTGACTTGCGCTCTACAGTTTCTTATTAGGCTTAATGGAACATTGCCAGCATAATACAAACCTTCAGCCTTGCACTAGTGTCTGTGAAGGCCACATTTGTGTGCAGAGCATGGATAGGTCAGTTCCCGGCTGGTAACCCTTGAGAACAGTTGACCAACAGCACCTGTCTTAACCTCTTGGGGATCATTGAGAGGCTGTGAGCAGATTCCAGCACACCTCAGACTGCCCCCCGTGTCTTTTCCCAGCTGCTGTTTGCCTTGCTTTCACTCACGTTTAGAGCTGTTCTCGAGTGTGAGTGAGTAAGTGAAATGTGTGTGGTCTACAACATACACTGAGAAAGAAATAAGTTTTGCACTCATCCTGCTGCATGGGTCTGCTATTGTCTTATATACATAATTTCTGACCTCAACAATAATCAATAAAGAATTGTTGTTTTTATAAGCAAACACAAATGAAATAAAAAACCCTACTTGTAAGGGTAGTTATGGGGGTCACAAAAGTTTTTAATGAGTCCATATCCTTTTTTCCTCAAGTCTATATATTTGTGTGGTTTAGTGCACCAAAATCATAGCAATACGTCTGTGCATCTATTTATATATCAAAAAAGGGTTTTGTTACAGTACCTGACTGAACTTCTTGTACCTCAATTAGATTATAGTTGGGGTTAAAACACCCTGTATAACTTTACGGAGCTAAACTGCTGTAGGCTGAAGGGCTAGATATATGAGATTGGTTTTTGTGACGTCACAAAGAAATTAACTCAAATGGCTTTCACAGCTTAATTTTCTTGTATGGAACATATGGGCAGTAAATAGTTTAAATGCTTTGAAACCTCATCAGTGTTTGCATATCGCAAAAATAGGTAGGAGAATTCAATTTTCTATGATATTAGCCAATGTATAAACGCAGTTGTAGTACAACAGAGAGTGCGAGTGAATTACAGTCTCAGACAGCACCATCAGGCAGAAAAATATATATCAGGCATTAACAAGGGAGCTGATTCCACTGTAGGTAAGGTAGTAAATCACTGTATGTATAGTGACGTAGAACAACATTTGTGAAATTACAGTAAATTACAAATAAATAAATAAACTACAACATTATCTGTACTTTTATTTATTATTATTATTTCATAATAATAATAAATAAAAGTACCCCATCCACCCCACCACCCTACCGGTAAATGAAGAAAAGGAACGGAGAACGAGGCCAGGAACTAGCAAGAGTGCAGCCAATAAGCTTATTTTTTTTAAAGCTGGGTTAGTGACACACATTCTTATTTTCTTCATCACAGCTGAAGCTTAAAAACCCTAACACATCTTACACATGATGCAACATAGAGACTGCTGATGTATGTTACACTTTCCATAAACAGTGGCTCCTTAACTTCAGTACCTGCCTAAATCTAACTGTCTTGTAGCGGGATTGGTAACCTCTACCTTAAAATCTGGGATATTTTTCTCTTCTGAAAAGCTAAATTAACATCTTTTAGACATAAGGATAGAACTGTCAGACATTTTAATATAGAATATAATATGAATGAACTTTAGAAATCCTAAATTCTTAGAGTAAAATAAAAGAAATGCAGTGAGAAAGCTCTGACCTTTTCAGTGCTTCAAAGTATTAATACGCATATAAGTAACTGGTAACACTTTACAGGAACCTCATGTGCATAAAGCATTTGTGGCATATTCACAAACAGCACAACACTCCATCATAATTGGAGAGACTATAAATCTTGTCTATTAACTTAAAGCGGTATATATGTGTTGCACCAGCTATTCTATGCTGTGTAATGGGACTGTTGAATAGGATAGTGGAACAGAGTTGTGCCTACCGTCAGGTTGAAGTATGTGGCTGTTGATGGCCTGCCTGCTATCCTGTCCATCCAGATAGCGCTGAGTGGTGGGTCTTCCGTGGTGATGTGGTCAATGTTTCCTGTGACTCCTTTGCCAAAATGTCACTGTGTTTTCCCCCGTTATGAATGATACGAGAGAATTTTGTGGTTGCTTAAGCAACTCACATTCTTACATATTAGTTATGAATTTTTTATTACTAGAAATTGAATTGAATTGAACACATTGAATGTGTTTTGATATCTCGTGAGCAGGCCTACCACGAGCTTGTGTATATTTAAATGAACACACCATGAAGTATATACTCATCACTGTGTATGTTTTCAATTCATCACATTATATGTCTATTACCCGTTAATGAACAAATTCAATGAGCATTTAATAAAAAGAATTATTTAATTGTAAGGCAATTACGGTTCGCTTTGTTAATATGCTGCACAATGCTTGTGAAGTATTAGAAAATAATTAATAATTATCATATAGTTACGTTTTTTTTTTATTTACCAAACGGATGGCAGCAGAGCAATGTTCTTCGGTGGGCCTAGAATTCCAAGCTGCGCCTCTGGCTATTGCAGATGCACTGCATTTCGACTTGAGCCAAACCACACGCATGAAATATCATTATTTTTCTATTTAGCGCTGCCAGGTCCTCATGGTATTACACAGGTAAAGGCGGGCGGGAGAATGTTCCTTTCTCTTTTGTTCACACAACCCGAATAGAAGGCAAATGGCATCAGTTTCATCATCCCATTGTGATGATGTCATGGACAGGTGTAAGTGACACTGTTTTGCTGGCCTGGTTTCCTCCTGTCGGCTTTGTCTGCAGCGAACAGGAAACGCGGGGACAACAGAGCTCCCCACGGACTGGAGCATGCCTTCTTTACCCGCTTTATTGCAGACCCGTGGTGACACACAGTGCGAAAGCCTCGCTCTGTGTGGCTGTGGTCAAGGCTTTGTGTGGCAGGGCTAGAGGGGAGACGGGCCTGAGTCCCCACTGCTCTCATCTTACAGATGTCTTTGGAAATCTGCATCATGTGACCCTGCTGAAGGTAGAGGTGCAGCACACTGAGGGTGGGAAGAAAGAGGAGGATGGGGGAAAAAACAAAGATCTTTAGAGGCAGTCAGTCCTACACTCTTACAAAAATAAAGGCATCTAATTGGTTCTTGGCTTACAGTTCTAGGAAAGACCTTTCACTGGTTTTCAACCCTTACGGGCTTACAGTTCTAGGAAAGACCTTTCACTGGTTTTCAACCCTTACGTTATGTGGTGGCTCTTTAAACTTCAGGAAGGTTCTTCGCACTCATGCATACACGAAAATGTGTTATCAAAAACATCTACTGAAAGGTTCCTTAGGGAAACCAGAGTGGTTCTTCTGTGGCACGTCTCCAAAAAGACCTCTTTAGTGTAAAATAAGATCTTGTTGTCTGTTCAGCAGTGAGAGGGAAGTGTACGTGTTTAGCAGAAAAACCAAACCCCAGCTTCATTAACATGTGCATAATAGTTAGGAACATGTCTGAGGAAGTTAGAGCAGGAAACAGGCCCAAACCCCTATCTGAATTTCATTTACATTACATTAATTGTATTTGAGATCAGCAGAGCTAGAGGCTTAAATGGGAACATGATGAAGGCTGTTTAGTTAAAAAGTAAAACATCAAGTTAAACAGGATGAATTGTGCTGAATTGCTCTTTGGCTTAAAAAAGGTTCCATAAAGGTTTATTTGGGCAAGCAGAACAACTTGTTTCAATGAGAGATCTATGAATGTGATGAACCTGATACATAGTATGTGGTAAAATACCCCACCATGTACTGTACTGTAGTCACATGTCCAATTAGGTAGTTATGTCTTCCTCAAATCATTGCAGAAAATCTCTGATACACTGCTATTAGACCAGAATAGTACATCATCCGAGTCTGTCTGCATACTGCTGCCAACTCCTGGGCAGAGTCTGTACACGAGCAGCATGTAGTAGGCCAAGAGGTCAAATTCTCAATTAGCAAATACTCTTTGGGCCAGACACCTGCTTACCTATATAGCCAAACTTTAAACTGTAAACAAGCGAAGAGTATGGCGGACACCAGGGAAGGCCTAGGTTAGATTATGTTTCTTACTCTAGTCTAAATCAGATTTTTTTTTTGTGTATCTAGATGTGTTTAGAGGTGGTTTAAAATGCAATTCCAATGGGATTTTTACAGATGTGTCTAAGTCTGGACGCTCTGGCGACTCAGACAGATTACAAAGTGTCTTTTGCATCACTTGCAATGCAACAAACAATGATGATGTGAAATGTTGGAGGTGGGATTTGCTACATAATTACTGATGGCTTCGCCATAACCAGAGCAACAAAAATACAAACAGTCAACTCAAAAGATCTGATCTGAGAAAACAACCCAGGCTGCCTGCAGTCTGAACACAGACTATGTTACTCTTAACACACACCACTCTGCTCTTTTCTATAGTAGACAGTGCTGGAACATCCCCTATATGTGTTTATAGGATATTTGGAACAGAGCCAGAGTCTTAAGTCTGCTTAGCTCGTTCTTATACAGTGTGTTCAGCTTTTTAAACTTGCATTTGGCCGTTAATAATCAGATTCACATTAACATGCAGGGTTATTATAACTGCTGTCCAAATCATTAATGTAGTGAGCTTTAAATATGTAGATTGGTTATTACTTTATTGGTACTTTATGAGAGTGTTCTTTTGAACATGTTCATGCTGTAAACTGCAGATTAGGACTTGTGTGGAGAGATTTTATTAGTAATCTATGCAGCAATGTATAGCAACTCTGTCTCAGATTCAATAAACTGCGAGGCTGTCCGCTCAAATAATTTATAATCATTTTTTTCCTGCTTGAACTTGCTTGTGGAGCACAGGCTGGTTAAGACCGGATGAGCTTTCTATACAACAAGCGGTATAGATGAAATACTGCTGTGCTCTACCTTTTGGTTCAGAATGCCATGAAGAAGTCCTATACAAAGCACCAACTTCTTATGATGAGGTCATAGGGATCAAGTGGCATGAGATTAGATAACATCATCTCATCTGAAACATAGAGAGCATGCTGCTCATTGTAGAGGCATCTTTTTCAAACAACATGTGAAATGGAGCTTTCATACATAGCATGCTTACGGACCATGCAGTACCCAGTATACATTCCAGCCCTCGTTTCACAGGTTCCGGATGTATCCAAGACTCTGAATGAAAGAAAAGCTGGCCCAAAGGGGTGAAAAATAATACATATATTGTCGCTGTCTAAAGAAAAACACGTAGCTCCATTTTTTCTGATTTTAAGTTGTGTATATGATTTGAACCAGCTGCCCATTACATCGTGTAAATGTAATTATGATTGGACCAATAGAAATGCTTCAAACTTAAAATAAAACCCTTATACTTTAACCCAAGTTACATTAAAGGTAAACAACATTATTGCCTTTTTCTGTAAGGCTGCTATCCAGGAGCTCCATATTTTACTTTGAACAGTGATGATAGGTATGATGGTAAACCTCATTTAAAACACTGGACCTGTTATTGTGGCATTCTATTTAGTAAACTGTATAAACTGAGCATAAATTTGGACATTAAAGCCTAAAAACTTTCATTACGTATTTCAAAACTCAAATGTCAAGCACACATTCACTGTAGATCACCTGAAGACAAAGCTATGACAAATCCCTGATTAGTTAGAAACAATGACTATGGATAAATATTGGTACACATTTATATTAGACAATATAACTAGGGTTCTGGGGAAAGTCAGGGACAGTAACAAACCAGTTTACGTATTACACCTGTGTGATAATGGAATTAGATTGCTGTGACTATGAATAAATTAAGTTGTGCATTCTCTTTATATACCAGGTGTGAGTATCTTTCGGGTCACTTTAGAGCACCTTCATGGGAAATAACTGCAGGAGACATCATTCATACTTTATATTACAAAATTTATTTGCAAAACTTAACAGTGACAAAATGGCTCAGAAGCATGATGGGCCCCGTTTTCAGGATGAATGCTACATTGAAAAGCTATGCTACAATTCTGATTGCAAACACAAGGACAAAAATTAAAACAAGACATCTACAGTGGAACATAAATAAATTAAGTTAAACGTTCTTTACAATATATTTTGTATATTTACAAAAACAACAAAACAGTTGGCCCAAAGACCCTTTACCTTTTTTTTTTTTTTTTTTTTTTTTAAAGCTTTACTCGCACCAACTCCCAGGTGCCACTGAAATAAACTTTTTTTCTAGCAGTTTTACCTTCAGATCTTGTGAGTTAGGTTCTTATTTGGGTCTGTTGTCCCTCTCTGCACATATGCAATTGTTAACTAAAGACAAGACCCCCTACAAGGACTCGGTCAACCGGTTTTTAAGAAATTTGCGGTTGATTATTAAAAGTGAAATTAATCTGAGGCGGGAACTACAAACAAAAAGGTCATGCATGAACAGCAGGACACGTTTCTGGTAACATTTCTTCAAGAAACACTCTCTGATGCTCTTTGACAGTAGGAACGATTAGATAACATGAAGTTACGTGCAAGAAAAAAAAACAACGATTTCACATTTGAACGCTCGGGCTCAATGCAGGAAGCTTCAAATACACTCCCAGTATGAAGGACATCAAATAAAAGACACGTGGGTGGAGTGATTGTGCAGCCCTACAACGTGGAGCCGTTAATGAGCGTAAACCTGAAGAAAGACGTGGCTGAAGTCAGCTTCTTATTCTAATTCGTCAGTTCCACCTTAAACGGTGCCTGAGGCGCCTGTGTGGAACTGCTGCGCCATTTAAGGTGGGACGGGGGAACTCGAATAAGTAGCTAACTTCAGAAAGCACGCAGCTGGGCTTCTCCAGCAAACTGATGCGGTAACCCTCTACAACGAACCGACCTACAGGTGTAGTTTTGAGGGGTTAATCACACAGACCAGCGATTTTACTGTCTGAAAACCGTACACGATCCACATTTTTGCTACATTTCGTCGCAGGTCCTCACATAGGGAGCGACTAGACTGCACCAGTCCTGAGAAGCTGACTTGTATTTGGCTTGTCACGCGAAGCTCCTTCCTTCACTCGGCGTCCTCTGGATTGTTCAGCCATGGACGGCAGAGAAAATCCTCCTTTTTACTCCTCGAACAGCAGCGGCAGCGCTAAGACCTGGAAAACAAAACGAAAGCGGGTCCCCCGGTCAGTACAGTACACAGTCTCTGGTCAGAGCTTTTACCACTGCTAACTGCTCGGAGCGTGATCTGTTTGAGCGACCGCTGGATTAAAGCTGAGAAATCACTACCCTCCCTCCGCCACCGTCACCATTCCTGCGGAGTTTCCCGCCACTGTGACGCGCGCGCTCCCCTCCCCCCAATGAGCTCCCACCACACCTAGCTGGTCGCCATGGCGCCGCGAGCGAGTCACTCGGCTCAGATAAACAACGCTCCAGCTTCAATACACGCCAACGAGGAAAAACAACACAGTATGCCCGAAAATACAGACAGAAAACACTTCAGTTCCACGCATTTCTCTCTATTTACCTTCATCTGAGTCGCTTTCGTGGCGTTTGCTCCTCGGCGGTCGAGGGGAAAGACTGTTTCACACCGACGCTGTTCCTTCGTTTCACATAAAAGTCTGCGAAAAGAAATTAAGAATTAGTCTTTTAGCTACTTTAAAGCTGCAGTAACACCTGAATCATGTTATTTATCGACTCATTCTTCGGTCCTACCTGTAATGCGAGTCGTGGTCAGCGGTGAGGGTCTTTTTCTCCGGACGTTCCTGCAGGTCAGTTTTCCGGAGGAGCCGCTGCTGCTGCTGTCTGAACTCCTCTCCTGGGTTTTACTGTCTGGAAGAACAGCGCACTGCTCCTTCACACTGTCACTCGTAGCGGAGTTCTCCTCTAACTCAGGCAGCAGTGCGGGCGTGTTGCTCGATCTCTGTGTCTTCTTCTTCCCCGCTCGCACGCACTCTTGGTAGAAGGCTGGCGACGCTTCTCCAGGCGTTTCCTCCCACTCGTACTCTCCGAGTAGCGGCACTCCGGCGCCGAAGTTAAAGTTCCACCTGCTTTGGTCCCGCTCGGCGATCTCACGGAGCTTCGACTTCATCTCGCGGTTCAGCTCTTCGTGGTCTACTGGTCCGAAAAGGCTTCGGCAGACCCTGGCGCGCGGTGGCGTGTCCCTGTGGATCAGGGGGAAGGTCCGTGAGGAGGCCAGTGTCCCCAAAACATTACTACTGCTGCTGTTGGAAAACTGAAGCGTGGACATCGCGGCGTGAAAATTGGCAAAATCGCGTCCGAAAGCTGATATACGAGCCCCAGAGGGACGAGAAACGTGCTCACGATCTAGAAGCGAAACGCAGCCCCCCACCACGCGCACTACAGCTACTCGTTACTGTGTAACACTGAAGGATTGTGATTTAAAGTCCCCTCGGCTCTGCAGGTACGCATAGCCCCTTCAGGGACCCTCCCTTTCGGGCAGCGGACCGCCCCCGCGCCAGTCTCATTGGTCTACAGCTTCTTTGGGATGGCGCCAAGGAGCGAGAGGCTCGTGATTTGTGTTTTAGGTGGCGGGGGGTTTGGAGGGCCGTTTGAAGCTGCTGAATTGTTGAGCAGCGTCTTTTTTTGCAAGCGACTACATTTTCTCTTAGCCCATCCCCCTCACCCTCAGGCACAGTTTACAACCGGCTGGCCACAACAGCGCAATCGATAGTGTTCAGCAAGACTCAGTGACGCTTTAAATCAAAGCTCGTTCAACTTCTCCGCGCGAAACCGGAGAGGGGCGTCCTGTAGGCTCAACAGACGACCCATACTACCCAACTCTCCACTTAACCAGTTTGTAGTGGGTCTCTTTTCAGTGTTATAGGCCTAATGGATGTATTTTAAGTTTAAAAATATGCGTTCACTGGTGTGAGGGCCTGGTTTCTCCTCTGATTCTCATTCTGCTGAAAAGATCATTAGCACTTAAGAGGATCAAAACCTGATCTTTTTGCTTTCTGATGCAAAGTAATTGAATATTTATATGTGGAGACCACTAGATCCCATTAGGAAAGCATGTATCAAATGTATCTGTTATCAGTTTCAGGACACCTGAAAAACCATTAGACCTCCTAACATTGTTATACCCACCATCAGGAAAACACAGAATACTGACTTCTGGACACAATCCCGTTGAAGGAACCTCTGTGTTGGTATAGCCTATGATATGATAGCACATGTCCCAAATTTGTCACAGTGAGCCAAAAGAAAAACACACCTCTGGGGACTTCAATGTTGAGGCGCATGTGCTACAACAGCTCCTTTGTGGGTGGGTTTGATGCACCGTGTCCTGGCCCACTGGTGTCTGGAGAACAGCCTTAACCAGGTCGCCCTCTGCAGGCAGTTCTGGCAAATTTCAGAGGCAAACAGGTTATTTCTTGATGTATCGTTAAGACTGTTTAAACCCATTGTCTAATTTGCTATGTTTATTCCTTAATTCATAAAATTCACATTTAACATGCTAAACTACTGAAAAATAAAAAGGGAAGAGCCAGAGTTAGACTGCAGAAAGGTAACAATTGTGTAAAAGGTATAGCCTAATAAGGGGTAACGCTACAGCGATTTCCACTACAGAATTGTATTTGGTTTTAATGCTGTGTTGGCCTAAGACGTGAAAATCACTGTCATTCTCTACTGGTTCAGCTTTTCCCATACATCCAGAGATTTCATTGACGGATTCTCTAAATCTTCTAATGATATTATTTACCGTAGATGATGAAGTCTCCAAGTTCTTTGTCATTTTACGTTGACAAACGTTGTTCTTGAATTGATGCACTATTTGCCTGCACAGTCATTCACAGAGAGCAGTGAACATATCCCCATCTTTACTTCTGAAAGACTCCGCGTGCCTGGTCTGGAGAGCTCTTTTTAAATGCAATGTCACTGACAGGTTGCCAACTAGATATAAGATGTTCAAATAGATAATTTTTTGTTTATATGGCATCATACTTAATTTATAAATATATTTTTAAAAGCTTATATTTCAGCATTCGATGGGTTGTCCCTGTACCATTTTTAATTAAATATGAGGCTGTAATGATTTGCATATAAATCCATTCTGTTTGGAATAAGAGTTGTATTGTGGCCTCGGTATATTAACAATCATCATATCACCTCAGCGCTCTGCAGAATACAGCCTTTTGTCTGTTAATGCCCATTTACTGTGATGATTTATTGTAGAGTTATAACCCCAACTAAGCCAGTGTTGAGTAAGATGGGCTGCAGGGGGGAGCGAGGGAAATCTAGCTTTGATCTAGTTTTCCTGCAAAACACGCGGGACACCTTCCAGTCGGTGTAGCCGAGATAGCTTAGACTCAGAAAGTAAGTGCGTTCAAAGCCTGCGAGGACACTTGCACAGTTAGCTACAATCGAAGTCTCTTGTGCGCATGCGTGCAATGCATAGCCTACGTAAAAACGACAAATTAGGAGACGTTTTTTTTGTAAAATAAATTAATGAACTGGGCTAAAATAAGCCAAAAGCTTGACTCATCATTCATTGCTATTCATTGCTCTCATCACTGACCTCGCGTTTAAACCTGGCATGAACTACCCCATGCTGCAGCGAGGTGAGAGCTCAGGTCAGTGAAGCTGCTAACAGCAGGATATTTCTGAACAGGCATCTCAACACAAGCCTTAACAAAGTGAAAGACCTTTTACAACCAGAGCCAGTTGCTAACAGCAAACACAGCGTGTGAATTGCAGCCAAAACGCACTTTTAAAATAAAAGTGTTCTCAAACTGTTTCTGCTTTTCTGTGGTTAATTTTTTGGGTGGTTCCTACACCACTGGTCAGTGCGGGGGGTCGCGTAGCACAGGCTCTGTACAGGCCCCTAAATTTCCTCCATACTAATGATTGTATTAGTCACATAGAATTACTGTTCCTGCAGGATGAACGTCTCTCAGTATAAAACACAGAGCTTTCATACTCTTTACTACATTTAATTTTATGGATACTGAAGTGTCAAGCTTGTATAGTAGCTGTTTTAATAAAGTGTAAAACCGGGTTGGGGTTAGTGATTTCCTAACAGTAGTGGTGATGGAAACCAGGGCCCACTAACAAACATGGGCATTTTATTTACTATTAAAACCACCAGTTAACATAGAGTTTTATATGGAATGATGATGACAATAAAATAGTGGAAGTTAGGTTATGTTCAGACTGACAGTCTGAATACCATATGTCATGTCCAGATCGTATCAAACTGATTTTTTATTGTCTGGACAGCAAAACAACACATGAAGTCAAATTTTAAGATGTAGTTTGAAATGTGATCCCAGTCTTATTTCTTTCAGATGCTTAAATCAGGTCAAGTCAAGAGTGATGGATGTGCTGGATTTGCTATGTAGATACTGACACATTTGTATTTACCCCAGCAACCCATTCAGATAGGTTGCTGATGACTGAACACACAATATCCTGTCTGGTCCCTTGCAAATATCAGTGCAGACAGTCATCTCAAAAGTTCTGATTTAAGAAACAAATCTGATTTGCCTGCAGTCTGAACACAGAGAACACAACAGATCAGAGCAAGAAAAGATGAAAATGCAATTTTTAGGGAAAAAAAAATATGCTGCACAAATCACAAGTATAATCTTTCTATATCTATTTAAGATTCATGATTCTAGAGGCTTACAGAACATGTAATAAAACAAAACATACACTAAATACAAAACAGGAGACACGTCAGTACTGATAATATGTAGAGTTGTGTAGAGATGTAACATACTATGACATATTAGCATATAGCCTAGAATGTATGACCATAGTAGTCAACCAGATTCACAGCAACAGAATACAGTATTTGGTTGATACAGTATTCTAGAAGAGGATATTGTTCAGGATATGTCAGAGTTGCAGAGAATGAGATGGTGTCATTTGTATATGTGTGTATGGGTGACTGTTAGTTCAGACTGTGGGAGTTGAGGAATCTGATGGCTTGTGGAAAGAAACTGTTGCACAGTCTGGCTGTAAGAGCCCAAATGCTTGAAGACAGACACCAATTATCCTCCTGAAATTCCAGCAATATAAGTAAATAGATAAGGCTGCCAGAGATGAAGATCCAGACGCTCTTCCCATCCTTGCCCTCGACAATAATATGGATATCATATGGATTTAAATAGAAGATTTAAAATATTGATGCTTGGACACTCAAAACGTACTTCTAAAAAGCAAACGTTTCATTTTTGTGTTCTCGACCAAAGCCTGTTGCGTGCAATTGTAAAGCGTCAGACAGCCACCAGATGGCAGTACAGTGCTGGAGCCGAGTTTACAGGGCTTCTGTGCTACTCAGATATGAGTGCTTCTACTCAGACAAATGAAGTCCAGCAGCATATCAGTGCAGTTAAACAGCAGTCAAAGGTTTCACATGACCTTGGCTGTCTGCACTGTCTGGCGTCCTTTAAAAGCATTGTATCATCATCATCATCATCATCTACAGTCTAAAATTCACAGATAAGAGATTTTGTGGTTATTTATACACGTGATGAGCTATGTTTGCATATAGGCAGCTACCTTACTGAGATGATTCAGATTGTTGAAGAATGTCTTGATGGCATATGTAAGTGCACCTGTGCCCTTGAAATTACGTGGAAATATGACTGAGGCAGGCACAAAGCACACACTTTGCCCTCATACATATAGGCTAACATGGGCATTCTCCAGGCAGTGAAACAGGTACATTCAGTTCTTTCTACCGCAGGCAGTCTTTTATGTTTTAATTCCTACATTTTAGGTCAATTATTAATTTACAATGAATGCTTTAGTTCTGTTTATCTGTGACCTATGTGAGTTTTAACAGCAGAAACATTTTAAATAATTAAGTTGGCAACTGAGTTTTGTCAGATAATTTTTTATAGAAAACGGTTAATGTTAAAGATTTCATTAATAAAGCTTTATTACATTATTAAGCTTTATATAACTTTCATATTTATTTAAATTTTAAACATGTTACTCCTATACACAACTCGACAATGATGTGAATGTAGCATTACTCCACAGATTTCAGAGCACCTCTGAGGAAAAACTGTGAAAATCTCATAATCTGGACAGGATTACAAGGGTTTGTCCTAAAACCCAGGCACAGAGATCACAAATGAAACTCAGTAGCAGAGGAAGACAGAGTGTGTGGTTTAATAAGATTAGTAGAAGTGCTTGTTGTATAATTCTCAAACAAGTGATAAACTCCCAGATGACAGCTGTTCCCCAGCACTAGTTGAAGTGTGTTCTGTGAACAGATGATACAGAAGTTGGACTACTAAACATACAGAGTATTATTGTTAAGGAAAACAAATACTGCACTGCATAGCTGTAAGGCATTGTGCAGGTGTTGAGCTGGTCTGGTTAAGTCCTCATTTATCAGCATCCAAAAAAAAAATCCAAATAAACAAAACAGCATGTGCTGGTTTTGCCAATAAGCTGCTGTTTCTTCTTGCAGGGTTTATTTAATATGACTTTAACAAAGCTCACATTCTATTTTACTTACTTACCCAGGTCTTAAGTACCATATACAAAATCATTTTATCCTGTAATATCCTGTAAAGATTAAAAAACATGTAAACCCTTCAAAAATGAAATTTGACATGTAAAAAATACAAGCACTATTCTAATCTCTTCAGTACTTGAATTCCAAGATGTGAAAATGTTGTTTGTGCATAAATGTAGCAGTTACCACTTATTACAATTTAATTCGCATTACTAAAATAATATCCTCTCACTCAGCGAACAAGAGAAAAATAATTTAAAAAATGCTAGTGCAGTACTAAACTTGTGTTTTATATTTAACATTCAGCAAAGCTTGAATTAAAAGTAGCATGATAAAACAAATTTGAAAACCGTGGGCGTGGCTAGTGAGCAGCTTGATTGACAGCTCTCTCTCCAACGCCACTGGCACAGAACTAGCATCACTATCCAGTTTGTATGTGAAGGTTACTGGGCAAAAAAGTCGCAGACAAATTCATACATGAATGAAGAACAGTAAGAGAGGGTGTTGGAGAATAGATGAATGAATATGCGACCCAAATGTACAGACTGGAGGCCCAGCTTGTTAGCTTTTGGTTATGCCGGGTTAGTTTTATCTCACTATACGGTTGTGTGGGCGGGACAAGAGACATCAGCCTTCTGATTGGTTAGGAAAGAACGCGTTACCCAAGATTAGGACCGCCCAGTTTACATGAAGGAGAGAAATATGGGGACACATATTAGTCATTTAGACTTAGATTCATTAGACTTTGGGAAAGTATTCAAAATGTGCAGTTTGTATATGTTTATTGTATATGTTTATTATAGAGAAACAAAAAAAGTCTTCGATTTGGGTTCCCTGTGATTTACAGTGAATTATTGAAGGTCATGTGTTCTTACTAGTGAGCGCTTGATATGCTAAACTATAACCCCTACTGTTCTGCTTCGGCATACGTGTCAAAATGATTTCATGGAGAATCTGTGTTTCTACGTGAACCCGCGTGTTGGACACTGTCAACCTGCGTTATTGTAGCGCGCGCTGCTCCGCTTCAACTCTCATTGCTTCTTCGCATAAGGGAAGTGACGTTAAACCGCGCGACCTCCGTGTGTTATGTGCGTTTCCCCTAGAAATCAAAGCCACGCGTGTTAGCGCGCGGAGTGAGTGAGAGTGTGTGTACAGGGGGAAGACCTGCTGTATATCCCACCTTCATCTGTACAGCATTAGTGAGTCCTGCAGCACGGTGTCTGAGAGAGAGAGAGAGAGAGAGAGCGCGACAGACAGAGAGAGAGAGAGAGAGAGAGAGAGAGAGAGAGAGAGAGAGAGAGAGAGAGAGAGAAAGAAAGAAAGAAAGAGAGAGAGAGAGAGGCGGTGGGTGTGAGAGGAGCAGGTTTGTGTAGTTGTGTTGTGTTTGGTTCTCTAAGCAACAGTGAATTCGGAATAAATGCGGGTCGTTTAGCTCCAGATATGTTCAGTGTTCTCGGGTGAGAGGTTAACACCAAACTCCAGCTCCAGCTCAGGGTCACATTGATAACCGCCGTGCCGAGCAGCTCTGTAATGTTAACGTTACTTTCCACTAACTTGCCTGTTACGAGCGTGTTGTGGTGTCCGTTAAGTAAATGTCTGTATCACCTCTCCGTTTGAAACAGCGAGTTGTCGGTGTATTGCTGTGTGTATGTGAGCGTTTGAGCTTCAACGACATCATTTTGGCTCCTCCTGTCAGTCAGTCAGCCTGGCTGCTAAATCGGTAGCGCGTCTATCAGGCTGAGCTGAGATTGATCGCTAGCTGGGCTGTCGCGGTTGTGGAGGGTGAGACGGTTAAATCTGAGGACGGTGATATTCCGGGTTGAGCTGAGAGAGTCCGCAGCAGCAGTATCAGCTCCATGGCCAAAGCGGAGTCGAAGCGGAGCGGCACAGCGCTGCTGGTGGCCGGCAAATCCTGCGCAGACGAGCAAGTGAACGGCGCGGCCGAGCTGCCTGTGCCCGGCGGGAGGGCGGCCAAAGCCGTGAGCACACGAGAGGCCACGAGCCGCCGGAGCACCGAGAGCGAAGTGTACGACGACGGCACCAACACGTTCTTCTGGTGAGTTACCCCCTGTAGAAGGGCTCTGCTACACGAGACGTTAGCGCGGGAACAAAGTATAAGTGGTAGTGGAGTTAATCTGAGGCGAGGAGAGATAAAGTATTACTTTAGGGGGCTCCCTGCCAGGTGTGGGACCCCACACTATTTTAACTAGACTAACACTGCCTGATCCAGCTTGGTTGATTAGTCGATGAAGTGTGCTAGATGAGGGAAAGCACAAAAATGTAAATAGCATGGGGGCCCCCCAGGACCCCCCCAAATTTGTTCCAGACATGTATGAAATAAGTGATACCTACATGATAACCAAATATTTTAATAAAGCTCCACATTGTCCCTGTGCCCATTGGTGCTGGGAGGAAAGTTTGAAGTTACTGCTCTAATCCAGTTACAGTATTCAGCCAGGCTGAGTTTACAGAGTGCAGGTCAGCAGCACTTTTCCTCTGTGACTATTTGCAGCAATCTTATTGAGAAACTGCATGTCTGGTGGTTTATGCAATATTGATAGCATGTAGCTCTGAATGAGCTAAGTACTAGTTTGCATGTAAATGCAGGTACTTATTGACCTTACACTGAGCAAAATGTCCTGGAATGAATTTCCTGTTACAGTCCTGTGATGGGAGGCTAATGTAAGGTAGATGGGAGGCAGTAAGCCGGTGGAGTATCCAAGGTCCGCCTCTGGGAGCATTAGAGCGTTCCGGCTTTGCTTTAGCTTTCCTGCTATCCTGTCTCCTCAGCAGAAAGAGCAAGCTCAGATCCATTAAAGACTTTAAGCTGGACAGATGTAGCATAGAGAGGTGGGGGGCAGGGATTGAGACAAGTGCAATCATGCACATACTGTAAACTGTCGCAATCTTATAGCCTGTTAATTATGTTTTAAGGCCGTATGCTGTCCAAATGAAAAAATAACTTCGAAATGTTGAAGAGACATAACTGTCTTATGACTGCACCAGTATGTTTGTGAAACATGCCTGTTTGGTGAGTTGCCTCGGTCTTGATAGATGTGTGAAACCAGCAAGTCTTGCACTGTCTGGGAGTGAATCAGTGCTTCTGAGGGCCCTCACCAGCTTAACAGGTTGTGAGGAAAAACAGCTTGGTCTGGTGCCACTAACAGGGCAGGCAAGTAGAACACCTGTGCTATATGTTGAGAGAGCATGAGTACATGAGGTTTACAGCCCTCCTCTCTGTGTACTGTACTGCACTGTGCATTCCAATAACACAATTTCTGCAAATCCCAACAAAGTCAACAACCTGTCTCTCCCCTTCTCTCTGCAGGAGAGCCCATACACTGACTGTTTTGTTCATACTGACATGTGCGTTGGTTTACGTGACCCTGCTAGAAGAGACTCCTCAAGACACAGCCTACAACACTAAGAGGTTTGTATGTTTTGCCAGAACACAGTTTACAGCATTAAACAGAGAGAGAGAGTGTGTGTGTGTGTGTGTGTGTGTTTGTGTTTGTGTAAACACTAACCCTGTTGAAGGGCATATTTGTGTAAACACAAACTCGTCATGATGTCATTGTGACCCTGACCTGGAGCACATGGTTGCAACTGCCAGATTATACTAAAAGCTCTTCCCTGAACGTAAGATAGCGGAATACAGCACGAGACCTCTGCACGTTATTACCTTCCACGTTGTTAGCTGAATGGTGCCCTTAACTGTAGGTGGAGCTACAAGTGGAGTAGCCAGAAATAGGCTGAGCGTGTGGGACTGGGCGGGGTTGGGTGTTCTCATCAGAAAGTGACTACCGCTTAACAGGATTATCTGTGGTCAGCGTCTGCTATAGATTACAGAGTCCAGAAGAATGTGCTATCAAATCAGCCTCATTTGCTAGCATATGTAGTTGTGGAAGTAGGCCTGTACGAGTCCTGATATTTTAACTGATGTGTAATTGCTATCTGAAACTAGACACTTTGTCTTTATTTTGTTGTGTGTTACTAAGGTTAGTTTTCTTGTTAATATTGAAGTACAGGCCTGAAGTGCCCAAACTGACCTGTCAGTAGGGTTGATTATAAGTTAAGCATATTGTGTATCGTCAGTATATTAAAAACACTTCCTGATTGTATGTGTGATTACAAAGAGAGTTTTGATAGTATTTATTAAATGCTCTGTGTATCATGGAGTAGTGACATTACCTTTAAGCCATATTGCCCAACTTTGCCCAACTATTGCCCAACTAGCCATCAAGCGTTCTACCTCATACCCATTAGCTCCTGACTGACGACTGGCACAATCTAAACTCACTGCTGCCCTCTAAAGTTAGAACTTCTGCCTTTAAGTTGTTTCTGTAAATGTTTTTTTTGCTGTCTTTTAATCACACATACTTATTGCAACCCAGTAGATGAAACTGCCCCAAAGTCTTATTCCTGTTTGATAGCTTGTTAAAACTAAATGAATGTAATATGTAAAAATAGTGGCAGCCCTTATAAATTATATTGTAAGACTGTTTAATCATAGCAGGGAGTTATTCTATTGGTTGAGTCATTGAATGATGTAATCAGAATGTATATTATTCACGGCATGCAGTCTTGACCTCAAAATAATGTACGTGTGTGGAGGACTGATGGCAAGTATTGAGAGCAAACACAATTCTTATTGTGTGCTCTGGATCAGGCTTTCTCAACCACAGGTTGGTGGACCAAAAGTAGGGCGCAAAGCGTCCTCTGGTGGTCCTTGGGCTTATACTGAAGGGGATTGCCCATGAATGCAGTTTCACTGTATACCCCTCAAGCCACACGTACACACATGCTACATACATTCTGTTCTAATCAGCTTGAATTAGTGTATCACATTGTAATGATGCAGATATCACTCTGTTCGTCTGTGTGAATGTGTGCATGTGTTTCAGGGGGATTGTGGCGAGTATTCTGGTGTTTCTGTGTTTTGGAGTTACACAAGCCAAAGATGGACCTTTCTCACGACCGCATCCAGGTGAGAGCAGTACAAGATACATGAGACCACTTTTGTCAGGTTGCTGTTGTGGAGCTTTACATTTCGTGCTAGTTGCAGTTTCAGTTGTGAGCGTAACTGTGCTGAGACAGTCTGGAGCTTTCAGCGTAACCTTAACAGGCACTGAAATCACTATGACCCAGCACACGCAGATATACTTGCCTGTAGACTATCGGTCTAAAAATACTGCTGTTTCACCCAAATTAATGTGAGAAGGTGGTTAACTACAGCAACTGGGCCATTTGCACACGTTTCCTTGTTGAGAGGGAGAGAATCTCTGAAGAGCGAGAGGAGGAGGCAGGGGTTGAGAATGAAATGGCAGGAAGGCAGCCACACTGAGACATTGCTAAAATTCCTCACATTGTCATAGAGGTTTGTCATCGTTTCTCAGTACATACCACATACAATAGAGCTTCAGTAACTCCACTAACCCCCTTATTATTTAATGTGATGTTCACACTGTTGAAGGTTGCGTCTTGCACAAAAGATACTTAACTCACTAGGGTCGTACCCTTGTGGATGTCTTTAGTGTGTCATTTTAGTTAGGGAACATATTTGGTTTCTCACAAATTTTACCACACATCTCACATAACCCTGCACTCAACCTTTTTTCCTGACAGTGTGGACATGGAGGATTATTTCAGGCACAGTTTCTTTTTTCTAAAGTTTCTTCTCAGATAGCCACTGAGCTGGAGGTTACTGCAAGACAAGATTTGGCTTATGTTAAATTCTTTTTTTTCTTTGCCATGTTCGGTGCCTTAAGGTTTAGTATTCTTTCATAGACAGCGCCCAGTGATGAGCACCGGCTCAAATCAAACACACACATTTTATCTACCTATCAAACTGTACATTATGTCACAGAACCAGTGAGCATCGTTTCGAAACAGACTCACGCGGCCTGTTGGACGAGTCTGTCGCCACGCTACGTGTTCTCTAACCTATATGTTAAGTATATGTCATTTGAAACTCTTGAGCGACTGTTTACTCCAGAGTGATGCATCTGTTTTCTGATCAGCCCCTTTGTTTTTACTGGCCTAACGAGGGGTGGGGGATGCTGCTTGAAGTACCTGTTCCCAGTACTAAAGAGACCCAGCACGGCCCATGGGCTTCACCAAGATGTGGTTTTTCCTGCCAGGGAGCTTCTGAGAGATGGAGGGGGGTGCAAAGCCCGGCGGTGGCAAGGCGGGGTGGGTGAAGAGTGGAACCGTGGGCCCCTGAGGCCAAAATAAGGGCTTCTTTTATTTGAGCTGAAAAGAGTAACGTAGCAACAAAGCAGCCCGTGAGGAAAAGGAGGAAGATATTCAGCCTTAGAGGACAGGCTATTGGAAGAGTATGGCATAGAACAAAACATCCATAGCATAATCTCGGTAGGCAGTGTACTTTTGGGAATTTGCTGTTTCAAGTGCCTGAATCTTTAGTGGCACTAGGGGTTCATTAGCCTGTAAGTGTGATGCAGGGTTCTGAAAATGTTTCTGCGTTTTTATATGCCCCCCCCTCAAAGTATCATGAATATGGTCCAGTTTGTGTGTTTGAGTTTGTATGAATGTCCTAGGATGTGTGAGAGCTATGGTGCACGTGTGAGTAGGAATGTTTACAGGTTGATAATTTGTGCCTTCTTTCAATATTACAGCATATTGGCGCTTCTGGCTCTGTGTCAGTGTGGTCTATGAGCTCTTTCTCATCTTCATCCTTTTCCAGGTAGACATTTAAAGACACCTGTATGCACATAAACAACATTCTAATCATATGTAATGTCTAAAACCATTAAATAAAATGGTCCTTAAAATAGGGTTTCTTTCACATTTTTATGTAAAGTCATAATATGAATGCAAAAGATATTTTTTGTACATTAAACTCATTTAAAATAGTCACCAGTTAAAAATGTCCAGCTGACACTGGTATTATGTTCAGAAACTAACCACTGATTAAGGGCTAGAGGATGACAGTACCCAGAAAAAAAAAAACAAGATGCAGACATTGGTGGAAGTGCAGGCAACTGACCTCTTATGTGTTCTCAGCTCGAATCATATAATCCATATTTGATTTTCAGCCAGTTACTTTGAGTCTGTTTCATAGACAGGAATTAAGCTGCAAATTTTGAGAATTGAGAGTCTTTATCCCGAATGCTGTGTAGTACTTGGTTTAATTCTTGTCTGGGATATTGATCTTGAATGAAATTTGCCAAATGCATGCTATTTTTCATTTGTGAATTGCTTTACAGTGAGAATGTTATTTACTTTGTTTGTTATACATTGCAAGACATATTGCAATCACTAAATATAGCAACACAGCTGCAGGCATTGTATTCTTGCCATAAATTTATTCTTTATTACATAAGCTTATGATATGTGCTTATGATATGTGCTTGTTATAATGCATTTGTTCCATAATGTGTTGCAGACTGTGCAGGATGGGCGGTTATTTATGAAGTACATTGACCCAAAACTGGGTGTTCCTCTGCCGGAGAGAGACTATGGAGGAAACTGTCTCATCTATGATCCCGGAAACACTACTGACCCCTTCCACAACATCTGGGTATAAATCATCTTTACACACACACACACACACACACACACACACACACACACACACACACACAAATATGTACACAAGTGGTCCCATGTGCAAAGTTGTTGTTGTTTTGTTGCAGGACAAGATGGATGGCTTTGTTCCTGCTCATTTTCTTGGCTGGTACATTAAGGTTAGTGAGTTTCTCTTGACTTGTGTGTTGAATATTTAAAGCCTTGTTTTTATAAAGGTAATTGAGCTCGAGAGAAGGTCGGTTGGTATAAAATAAGTATAAAGTCTGTATGAATAAATCTATAGAAACACAGAACTAGGCAAACTTGTTTTTGCTGGACTACCATCAACTGCATGGCATGGCAAATAGTCACACATTTTTAAGTACTACAATTACTACTACTACTACTAATAATAATAACAATAATAATACTGCTAATAATAATGGTAATCATAACTGAGAATAAATTAATATCACAAATGTCACAAGAATAAATTAATTTACATATAACCACCTACTCAGCCTGCTGCAGCAAATTAAAGGGGTTTTTTTATATAAAAGACAGCTTATCTTCAGTCTTAAAGTTTAAAATACCATAAATTTCTCTCTTTCTCTCTCTTTTTCTCTTTTTCAGACACTTATGATCAGAGACTGGTGGATGTGTATGATCATTAGTGTAATGTTTGAATTTTTGGAGTACAGTCTGGAGCACCAGCTTCCAAACTTCTCAGAGTGCTGGTGGGACCATGTGAGTCTTTTGTCTCTCTTCTTACTCATGCACTCACTACATCTGTGTCCTGGAGGCACAGTGTTCTGTACATTTTTATTGTTTTTACGGCTTTCAACACACATGATCCAGCTAATCAGCTCATCAATCGTTTACTGAGTTGAAGTCGGTGTGTTAAAGCAGGGAAAGCACTATGTGCTATAAAAATACAAGATGTCTTGCATGTCCTCTTGAGCCTGTACTGCTCTAGATCCCTACTCTCTCTCTCTCTCTCTCTCTTTCTCAGTGGATTATGGATGTGCTGGTGTGTAATGGTTTGGGCATATACTGTGGCATGAAGACCCTTGGCTGGCTTTCTATGAAGCCGTACCAGTGGCAGGGCCTGTGGAACATTCCTACATACAAGTAAACACTAAAGCTTTATTATTGACTTCTCTATTCATTTTGTGCTGGACGATGTAGGGGTGTTACAACTGATAAACTTTGAAATTGGATTCAACATATATTTTTACAGGAAAAATAAGGGGCCTAATAGAGATGTCCCTTGAAGCTAATATGACCACCAGGGTGGTAAGACTATAATAGTACAGAACTGCCTGGTGGTCTTTAGGGAGAACATGCAGTGTCTAGCCTTTTTTTTACAGGAGGTAGTTAATCAGTGTTTTTGTTTGCCATTGTTTGCACAACATGAGCTGATCCCCTTTATTTGTTGTGTGGTTGTGATGAATGCCAAAAGGTAAGCCAGGATCTGCACAAAACAAATTAAGCTCTTCTGCCCCTAAACTTTTAGCATATATATATATATATATATATATATATATATATATATATATAATTACACACACACACACACACACACACACATGATCCTTATACATATGTGTGTCTGTGTGTATGTAGCACATATGTGTTCCGTTGAACCAAAAAGTTAAGAGAAATGTCGGTTTCTATAGAGTTTGACCTTGTGCTTCATCTTTTGTCTGTTGAAGCCCATTAAGCAAGTTTTTCAAAATCCAATATTTGTACAACAGCAACTGGGAATTATGAGGGACTTTTGCTAGACTCTATGCAAGTTTCAGCAGCAGACAGCAGTGTAACTGACATACAGGCTGTATGGATGTAGCAGATGTTATTACAAGAAAGATTAAATGCTGGTAACTTTTGCATTTTGTCAAGTTGAAATCAGTTACACAAAGCTGTGGATATGATGCATATTAAATACATGTTAATGATACAACAGTGTGAGAACTGGGGCAGATACCTATACCCAGTATCCAATATGGATTTATCTGCTGATGCCAATAGAGATGCCAATACATAAACTTGGAAAATTGAAACTACAACAGAAATTGGAACTACATCTACCTATATTAGCATTACATAGAAATATAACGTTGTTTTCTATTAGGTTACAAATGCAGTTAAATAATTTTCAAACAGACATTTTAGAACAGTAGCCCAGTGTCACCTATAGTATGGCCTCACATATTGGCATGTAATATGTCAAATATTGACATTTGTCTGAATTTTCTGACTATACCTGTGTCATATATCTGAATAATTGAAATATCTTCACATGTAAGAGTGGCACCTGATTGTGTGTGGCTGTGTTTGTCAGGGGCAAGATAAAGCGTATAGCATTCCAGTTCACGCCGTACAGCTGGGTAAAATTTGAGTGGCGACCAGCATCTAACCTTCGTCGGTGGCTGGCAGTGCTGGGGATAATTTTTATGGTGAGTGTGTGTCTACAGAGGATGTGGTTTGTCATAACCTAGTGGTGGCGTTCTTCCATAATAAGCACATCGCCTATGTTTTAGATAAAACTGCTTTACTGTATCAAGGTCATGACTATAATCTCGTTTCGTTTTTAATTTTTTTCCCACTTTCATATCAGTTACTTTCACAACGCTGTGCTTGTGCTTTCCAAACAGGTTCTTAGATGTAGGCTAAAGAAAGGTAGTGTTTTAATGAGAATGTACAACATTGGTCTAAAGGAAAAAGTGGTAGAACAGTATAATATTTCAAGTAGGGCTGAAGTATAATAGTGAAATAATGTAATGCTTAAATGAAAGTGACTGAAATCAGGAACCGTTAATCATGCTTGTTCAAAAAGTCTATGTTGGTGATTGTCTGTCTAAATTTTCTGCATGCCAGACATCATTAGAACATCTTGAGTCTGCAGTTTATATTGGTCTGTAAATACCTACTGTACCCACTTCTAGCACCTCACACTTATTTCTGGTTTAAGCCACACCCACTTTCAGTTTGTAATTACAAACAAAGGTGTCAAAAAACTGGTTGAATTGGTATCAATGTTTTGCTACAAAAAAAATTGAGCAGTTCCCAGGCCTAGTCTCCCGTATATAGAACAGTAATAATGTTGTATCATTAGATGATATACAATATGACGATATTTGAACTTGTTTATATTTAAAATGTTATTTGTCGTTTTAGTTCCTGCTGGCCGAGTTGAACACGTTCTATCTGAAGTTTGTGTTATGGATGCCTCCAGAACATTACCTGGTGCTGCTGCGACTGGTCTTCTTCGTCAACGTGGGTGGAGTGGCCATGAGGGAAATCTACGACTTCATGGATGATCCGTCAGTCTCATGCCTTAGATATACATATTATTTTCTTTTGTCTCCCTGTAGTAAACTGGTTTTCATGCTTTCTACAACAGGTGTGAGCACATTTAGTCACTTTTCTGCTCATACCTACTAAACATGGTAAACATTGGTTTGGTTGAATCAGGCGTGTTAGAGCAGACAAATAATGAAACTGTCCTGGACTGCAGGCCTCCAGAAGTGAAGCTCTGTCCTCTGTCCTGACAGTTTCATTTCACCTTATTGTTTAGATGCTGTACAAAAGGATGTCATGTCTGCAGTAATAATATGTCCACTTGTAGTCATGAGATAAACTACATGAATCCGTTGCCCTTTTGGTCTGATGCTATATTTGTACTCATGCTTTAGGAAGTTCCATAAGAAGTTGGGTCAGCAAGCTTGGCTGGTGGCAGCCATCACAGTGACAGAGTTCCTTATTGTGGTGAAGTACGACCCCAACACCATTATGCTCCCAATCCCCTTTTTCATCACCCAGTGCTGGATCCTAGGCATCCTCCTCATCTTCACCTGGACACTGTGGCGCTTCTTCATCCGGTGAGTGAAGGTAGAAGTCAAGCACGAAGATAAAAGAGGGATGATGTAACACTCTGACCTTCTCCTTTGATGTTCTGTTAAAACGCACATGGCCAGAGAAGCACAGCAGCACACAGAGGCTGCATACACCTTACATCAACATGAGTTTCGGTGAATGTGGATCAGTTAAGCCAAATTTAGACTTGGTCACAAACTGACTTTGACCACATCAAACACAGTGTAATGCATTTTCTATATCAGTGGGTGGAGATGTGCTGGTTTGTGAGTAATTGCTGCTGCGTGACAAAGCCTTCTCCACAGACTTGATATTTGATATCTGATATTTGACAGTGTGTAATACACCGGTAAAAACAGGTGAGAAACCAGTAGATTTACAGTAGGTTACTAGAGACGAAACAAAAAGCACACGTATGTTGATGTGCTTTGGGGAGTAGTTTAGTAAAACCCAGTTACACTGGCAATGCATTTTGGAATTAATTGTAAAAATTGTGAATGGTATCTAGCCAAAGTGTATTAAGTAGACATGCACATATATAGGAATTATAGGCCAGTTTCAATATCCAGTGTTATCATGTGTATATTTGCTGAATATTTATAAAATGTAGAAATTCTAATTAATTACTTCTTGATTGGCACTACAGATAAATAATATTTATGTATAGATGGTGACAAATGAATTACAAAAAAACACATTTGTATTACTAAAAAAACTATCAAATTTAAAGTATTAATATTTTTCCAGTTTAGATTTTGAATTTATTGTATTTCTTTATGAATTATATTAATTTCTGTTTAATTTTTGAATTGATTTGTTTTGAGCAAATATCTGCCGATACTGAAATGGTTGAAAAATCATTGTGCATCCCTAAATATCCAGAAACACGCTAGATGCGAAATGCAAGGTGTAAACAAGCAAACATACATACATGCACATCACAATTGTTGAAACAAAGCCTTGCATCTCCAAAATAATAACTTTTGGCTGTTTTTCATGTTTAGCATAAAAATGTATCTGTTGTCGTTCACGTTATTTGTAAATTCCATGATGAATGAACTAAAAGAAACAGCCCAAAATAACTAAAACTAAATAAAAAACTAAAAAATCTAGTTCCATTGACCTACATTAAAAATAAAGAGTGGGTTTCTTTTCCCCTTCTCCTGTAAAGTTATCATTTTGGATATACTCAGTTTTGCTCTGACCTTGTATTTCCAAATATATACATACCTGCTCGGGTCACTCTTTATTTGCCTTATGTTTGTATGGAGTTGATGAAATGGGTCTTTTCCAGTGTTGCGCTTGTTTGTGTGTGTGTTTTGATTTTCTTTGGGGTCTTTTCGTGTACTGTGCTGCTCTTGTGTGCACTGCAGTGTGTGTGCTGAGCTGATAGTGTCTCTCTCTCCCCTTGTGTGTGTCAGCGGTAATGTCCATGTGCAGTGAGAGAGAGGTAGGTGTGGAATGAGAGCTGATTGCTGTGCTGATATCACCTTCATCTGTCATTCTCACAGGGCTGCTTTTCCTTGTGCATGTCTTCCCTTCTCCTGTCTTTACACTCTTCACTTCTTTTTTTATTTTAAAATGTTTCTCCTCTCCTCCCTCCCTCCCTCCCTCTCTTATGTATTTTCCTTGGTGGAATAGCACTTGTTGTGCACTTGAAAATCAGTATCCACTCCCTCTACCTATGAGTCAGGCTGTTGCCTCTTGTGGCAAGTTTTGACAGCCAGTCAGATTAAAGCCCCACCCAGCCTGCACTACATGGCACAACCCCATTTATCCCCCCCCACCCCATGGCCACGGCTTTGTTACCATGACGATGAGGCCTTGGACAGAAATGGCTACATGGCTGGAGGATTGTGTTGGCCCTTATACAGTACTGTACAAAGTCAGAGATCAACCCGTTTGTGTTCAACTTTCATACAAAACAGCCATTAATTACAAGTTATCCATTTGTCTGTGTTTAGGAAAAGCAGTACACGCTTTTAAGTACAATATAGAATATGTGCGTATTTGGTCTGTTTAACTTTTCCAACCTTTAAAAACAGGTAGTTGCTACAAAAAAGATGTTCCTAAAGAAGTCATTAACAGAAGCATTTTCATAAACATCTATCCAGACATACCCTAGTTGTCCTGCAAAGCCACCTAAATAGTGGAAGTAGAGTTCTGTGGAGGTTAAATATCAGATAATCCACTTACATAAACAAGGGCAAATTGAAAAAATAGAAGTTTAGTTTAAAATATGATATTAAAAATCATAAAGAAATGGAACTCCTATTAACCATGCAAGACCTGTAAGATCACAACACTCAGATAAACAGTACACAGACCACCCCAGAGTCCAAACCTCGACATCGCTGAGTGTGTTTGAGGATTATTTATATTGTGAGAAACAAAAAAAGGATGTTTGGTAAAATATCTCAGTAGATTTCTTTGGAAAACTGAATCTCCCAAAAAACAAAAAAAAAAAGTTGTGAAGTGAGGGCGCTGAAATACTGAAAAATATATAGTCGCTGTCAAATGAACAACATGTATCTCCATTTTTGTCAATTTGAGTTTTCTACCTCATTTGAACACGCCAATGGTCATTCACATTGGGTGAAAATTTTATGATGAATGGACCAATAAAAGTGCTCCAAATTAGCTTGGAAATAAATTTGGTTCCATTGACTTCCTTTGAAAGTAAAGTATGTTTTTGGTCTCTCCTGTAAAGATGCAATTTCGGAGATGCTTGTTTTTCAGTGACGATAAGTTTAGCAACTGAGACAGTGAAGTTCAGTATGTTTTCTGTTTTTTCCAGGCATTAAAAAAGAATAACTTGTACTTGGTGGATTTTTGTTTGTTTGGTTTTTTTTACAACTTAAAATACATGAAGAGGTGGTCTCTGCTCAATACTGTACGTGTGCCTATATACACGAGTAACAGCATCTCCTGTGTTTACAGTGACATCACACTCCGTTACAAAGAGACACGAAGGCGTAAACAGGAGAACTCGGCGGAGCGGGAGAGGCCACCTGGCAACAGCAACAACAACCCTGCAACAACCTCTGGCCGCAGTAAACTGAACGGCAACACGGACACTGTACGGCACCGAAAGTCTTGAGGAAAGGGGTGGTGTAACACACACACTCCGAGCACTAGCAGATCCCCCACCCTCCCACTATGTGTGGGTGTTGTGTGTGTGTGTGTGTGTGTGTGTGTGTGTGTGTATTTGCACATGTGTGTGTATGTATGTCAGCCTGTCTTTCCTTGAACCATTCCGATGCCGTTAAACACACACAGACCGGTGGTGATGGGTGCCAAACATTTATTCTACCTGACAGGGAGACTTCTTGCGTTATGTATTAGGAGAACTGTGCTTGATCTTATTGTTACTTTAGTCATTTTTGCATGTATATTGGTTAAAGCTGTCAAATGCTGTAAGCTGCCACTGCACATACACAGCATGACAGACTACGCTGAGTAGGTGAAAGGTGTATGTGAGGAAAAAGAGAGGGGGGGGGGAGCGGAGGGAGAAGGAGGCGTGTGCATTTGATTGACACGCTGTTCCTTGGGTTGCCTTATAGTCTGTTCTGACCAGACTATTCACACATGCTAGTAAATGTGACTCCAGTTTCAGGGCCATGGGAAGTTTTGAGGTTTTCTTTTCTTTCTTTTTCTTTTTTTATTCCTATTGTTCTTTTTGCTGCTATGCAATAAGACACTAGAATTAGTGGGATTTAACTCTACACATGTTGTAGGTCATTAGGCTTTAACTCTAAAGGTCTCTGTGCTGGAGTACTGCTGTTACACAGACTAACATGCTGGAACACCCACAAGAATATTAATTATATTTGTGTTGAACAGGGAAGAATGTTCTCTCAGGAGAGAAGTCACTCTTTTGTTGTTGCTTAGGATAGTGTATGTTTTAGCAGCGTAGCTTTTATTTAATTTTTTCTTTCTTCTGCGATTTTAATCGAAACAACTGACAAGACTGTAGACACACTGGCTACACTCAGCTAATATGAATCCTCATCCATACACATGCATTTGTACAGTGCTGTGCAGAAGCTTAATTTGAGAAGCTATATTTAAAAAGCTATTTAACTGGGCAGAGAACATTTATTCATGTAGAAAACACTGATAGGATAAATGCAATATTAATACAATATGTATTGATTTTATGTGCGTCAGCGTTTGCCAAATCTCTTGGCAACCCGGAATTGTCTGCAATTTTTATTATTATTATTACTTGCCGTGCTGGCGATGGAATTAAACAAATCCATGACTAGTTCTTAAGATGCAGTTGTGTACAAATTTTGGGCGCCCGTGGTCAACTGACATGTTTTGTTGAAATCCCACTTCAGTTGCTCATCCTCTTTAGAGAACAGACTTCTGCACATTCTGGTACACGTTTACTGTTTAAATGTTCAATATAAGATATTGGAACAAACATGAAACATAATGTGGCGAATACTACTAAGGATGATGTATGTATGTGCAAATATTTAAATTTGTTTTCTCAGAGAAAATGTGGTTTAAAAAAAAAAAGAAAAAACATGTGAACCATGGGTTTTCAAACTTTTGCATAAGGCTTGTAAACAATATTTTTTTTTACTGCTTTAATGTTTGTAATTGTTGTAGTGTCATATCGTATTTTACAGTTTAAAACTAACATAGTGCCCAGACAGATGTTGATAAACCGTATTGGTTAGGTGCCTTTTTGCACAGTACTATACACACATGCAAATAGACTTAGTGAAGAGTACATTCACTCTGAGCTCACAGGCTAGATGGTTACCCTGGTTGGACCAAAGTTGAGCGGTCTGAGTGTTAAGTACCCTCGATTTTAGTGTGTAAGAGAATATTCTGTGCACGTCACCTGGTCTAGCTAAATTACACAACTGCACAGTGCCGTGCAAAATCAGCGGACCAAAATGTTCAGGATGGTGCTAGTTGTTGTGTTATATTTAAAAAAAAAACAAACAAAAAAAGGAAGGAATCTGTCCAGTGATGCCAGAACCAATCAGATATATTCCAGTGCGATACGGCTTTCTCCCAGTTTGAATGGTGAAAGATTTGGAAGACTTTGTGGGCCAATGACAGGGTAAGCAGGGTTCTACCTGCTCTGGAAAAAGAAACGTTTTCATCTTAAACGTGGTGATTTGGAATCAGGCTGTACGTGTCTTGTAGGGGGGAGAGAGTTAAACAATTTTGAGAAGCTTGTATGATTTTTACCCCCTCTAGTCTGCTGTACCAGAGTGCATTCGTGCTTGTGCTCATGTGTATTTTAAACATTAGGAGAAATGTACAGAACTGCCTCATGTGATGTAGAACACGCTGATGCCATTATAATCTTACTGTGAATGTAAACTGATAAACTAGATGTTTGCAGGACAGAGCAGGTGGAGCTCTCAATGCAAAGTTTTATGACATGTACTGAATTTATGTATTACGTTAATGTATTTTTTTTTCTTGATGTAAGTGGCAAAAAAAATTACATTCTTATCCGACTCCTTGTTCAGTATTATTTTTCTTCATTTTACACATTATTCTCTGACGTTTTTGGTTTACTGGCCTGACAAGTTCTGTAACTGTCCAAAAATTGTGTATGTGTGAGGTGTCTGTTGTCAGGCAGTGAGGAGGAGATTACTGAAAGGTTACCAACAACTGGAGTTCATGCCATGTTACTTTGTGCTACAGGCTGATGCATCTCTGAGGTCCCCCTGCCCTCCGAGCACTACCCCTGTGCCTTTAAGCAAGGTACTTTGCCCTACAGTGCCCCAGGGCTTCACCTCATTCCTCTATGACCGATCAGACACACGTCTAAGGTGTGCTAGTAGAGGACAAAACCATCCTCCTCTAGTCTAGGTGTGGCATGTAAATAAGAATATGTTCAAATTTCTTTGATTGGACTGAGGGAGTTGGCGAACTGACCTGTTTAGCCGGTTTGTTATGTTTCAGAAGTTTAGAGTCTCTTTTACTCTAGATGCCATGAGCCTGCCCCCACTCTAACATGGTTATATTGCATGATAAAGATATCAATATGAACGAAAAGAAATTATGTGTGTGTTTGGGACGTGGGTAAAGAACTCTTCAAATAATTTCTATTGGGTTAAGTGAGAAAATCTCACAGTGGTCTAAAGCCTAGAAGAGAAGGTGGATGATATGAGTAATGTTTTATAAAAACAAATAAAATGAAATAAAACATGGGTTTGTCTTGTGAATTCTTTTGTAATTGACTTTTAGGTAAATGCGGCTGAATAAATATTTGTATGGCAAATGATTTTACAGTGTACAAGTCAGCTCAAGTCACATAAAACCTCTAAACTACCTTGTTTACATCAACATCACCTGAATATAAACAAATTTTGGCAATGTGATGGATTTTTTTTAACTAGTAGTAATGCTACTGCGAAACCACAAGAAGGGAAATAACAATAAAAACGTCTGTTATCGAGAAAAGTAATACTCTAGTGGTTAGAGATTAAAACTACATTACCCAGCGTAGTCCGGAAGCAGCTGACATTTTAATCTGGCTCGGTGGCAAATGCTTCCCTACTCCCTATAAAGTGCACTACGCAGGCAATGAATGCATCTCTATTCAAATAGTACACTAGAAATCCCGTATCGAGTGTTTTGGGAGTGAACCTAGTCTTCCAGTCAGACCTATGTGTGCTGCGAGGTCCAGTGACTGGGGACGCGTATCTCGTCCACCTGGCTATGACGTTCAGAGGACAGTTCAGCTGGACTGTTGTGGTGCTCACTTGTCAGCACAAAGACAGCGTCTATGCTTTCCAGAGAGGTAGGGATCAGAGAGCAAATCCTAAAGCCAAGCGATTAAGTTGCTGTTCCGCACGAAGCGGTGGTTAGCTTCATAACTTCGTTTACTTTCTGTTCCACCTTAAAAGATGCAGCAGTTACGTTCTGGCTTCTGAGTCAGTTTAAGGGGAGTCCGGTCACTTCCTGTGTCTTCCGTACACAAAACACCGTAATGCGCCCGCGAGCGATTCCTTAACTATAAGAATAGCAGTGAATGGAGCTAAACGGCTAAAATAAAAAAGTTAAGATAGTTCGTATCCACTTGTCCTGGACATTACTTTAATTCTGAAAAGTATTTCACGAAAAAGCTTAGAAACATGACCGGTATACTTCCTTATTTTCTACAACAAACGAGATTTGGGCAATAGAGTGCTAGCCTTACTGCTACTGGGTGCTGATTGGTTGGCATTATTGCTACTGACTGCTGATTGGTTGGCATTACTGCTACTGAGTGTTGATTGTTTAGTATTACTGCTACTGAGTGCTGATTGGTTGGCGTTGTTGCTATTGTACAGCTCATTGGCTAAGTGGTTTGTGCTCAGTGACGTCATACACGTAAACAAGGCACCTATCCTATAACTGGAATTTAAGAGCGGTGATAAAATGTTTTGTATTGTTTATTTTTTGATCAGGACATTAATTTATTCTTCCATATAAAACATTTAAGCATTTACAAACTATGATTTTGCTCAAATGCTCCATGTTAACCCATTAGCCATAGCTAGCTAGCTGTGTTCAGCAGCCCTTGTCTGATCAACAAGCCTGACAACAGAAACATGAAGATTTGGCTTTTTTATAAAAAGCATTTTTAAGAAGCATCATGTAAAAACCAAAGTCTATTACTTTGTATCTTCACTCATTTTCAGAGAGGGTTTTATTTGAGCGGTGGTCCATTCTCAGCACTGCAATGCTGACAGTGCCACCTGTGTAGTACCAGCTCTGTGGTGGTCCTGTGGCATCCTGACCATTGAAGAACAGTGTGAAAAACAAGTTTTGCAGAGAAACAGATGAATTGCAGTCTACAACTACACTTCAAACTAGGGGTGGGCGATATGGCCCTACAATTATATCACGGTATTTCATGGTATTTTTGCGATAACGATACTCTTGGTGATATGACAAACCTTTTTTTTTTTTTTTTCAAGAATACACTACTGCAACAAAATGAAAATTAAATTTTATTATTGCATACAATATGATATGGCACACCCCTAACAGATATTAAAAAATACAAGAATTTTCATCAGATTGTAACAGAAGTCAATGATCCAGAATGATACTAAATAATGCACTCCAGATATCTCTATATATCCAGGACTGAAGTAAAGTGATTGATACTGGACAGATAAAATCTGTCTCTGGTAGATATATAATAGGAAATGAGAAAAGTGTGATTTTCTTTAGCTAAAAACAGTAAAAAAAAGTAGTACCCTGGTGTGATAATTAGGGATGGGTGATATGGTGCAATATTACAGGGTATAATATCGTTCACTATATTTAAAAATGTTGGCAATATTATTGTGTACGATATGATATAGGACACCCCTCTACAAACTACAAAGTGTTTCTATACGGTAATTGGAGCTGATGAAACTGACGTATTGTATACATGAGTGTTTCTAATAAAGTGCTCAGTAAATGTGTTGAGCTTTCTAGGAAGACCAGGAGTTCTGTCTTGTATATGTTTGTGTCATTCAGATGTATGTCATTTTACAGGGTATCTTTGACATCACAACCCTTTTTCAGGTTATTACCTGGACTGGACTGGAGTCATTCCATCAACATTTCATGACCGTAGGAGAGTAAGAGATGTTTAGAAGATTTTAGACTAAGTCTCTTATAATGCTTCTATATCAGACCAAGTAAAGGAGAATTTCTCCCATTTAAAAAAATCAATGCATAATTCAATTCTATCAGTTTGAAAGATAGGACATCCAAATTGGTTTGATGTGAAATGCTCAGTTCTATAGAAACAAACAGAATTGTTAACACTGGCAGTAATAAGGACCAAGCCTCCAAAGTGTTCACTAGAAAAGGTTAGGAATACATCCAACCTGATCCTTATGATAGTTTTAAACTAAGGATTTGGAAAGGTTCACTACTGTGCAAAAGACTTTGGCACCTAAGCTTATTGCTTAAAACTGTTTATCTTAAGTTAGTGTGCTGGACGCCCCAGACATTGTATGAATTGATTAAATGTATTAAATTAGTTAAATAAAGTACTGAGTAGTCAACGCAGGTATTAGATGTCCCCAATTCCCCCTAAAACCTTTCTATCAGTACTGTACATGAAGGGAGTTGTGAGGCAATGTAGTGCTACTATTGGTGCTACTATTGTTAAGAAATCTGAGTTGCCAAGTTTCTCTTTGACGTCCCCACTTCACATCAAAACACTGAATGACCTAGACTGAATTATGCAGCAATGTTAAAACAGGTGGAATTCCCCTTTAAGCTATACTGTATGCCGCTTGTGAACTGCAACTTTCCCAGCTTCTCTTTATTAAAAGTGTGAATTAAATCGTGCTATGTTTATACAGTATCTTTACCAGTTATAGGCTACAGACTGCAGTTGAGGCTACACAGAGAGTGAACCTTTAGCTTGTTCCATTCTAAGCTTCTGGATCTAGTACAAGGCACCATAGCTTTGCTAGTAACTGATACCACCCTGGGGCTTGCAGGCAGGTCCCTCAAACTTCTGCTGCAGCAGTCCCGATGGGACTTTGTAGTTTGCTGGTTCCAGCTGTTATTAAGTTGCCATGCTGTTAGGCTTCCTATACTAATTATAAGCACTGCTGCACGTTCCAGAATTGGAGATACGGCAGCAGCGCGGGGTTTTGCCTTCCGGAGCGCTGCTGCTTACCGTGTCCGACCCACAGGAGCGTCTTGGAAGTGGAGGAGCCACGCTTAATGCACTGCTGGTGGCTGCGGAGCACCTCAGCGCAAGAGCAGGATATACAGTGAGTTACTGTGAACCATGACCTCAGCTTTTACTCTAACATTACCAAAAAATTCAAATCATTAACGACTTGTTAAAGGTGGCAAATCATGTAGTTTAATCAGTGAAATTTAAAAACTGCTGATCTACTCTCTCTGGTGTGCTTCAGTAATGAATGCAGTGAATAAAACCTTTTAACTTGTTAGTGTTTGTATGTTTGGACTCTTCTTTTGTAGGTGGTGACTGCAGACGTTCTGGACGATGCACATATTCTCATTCTGCACACGGTGAGATGAGGAAATTTGTTGCTAATTCAATTTTGCTAAGGAATCAGGTCAAAGGTTAGACTTTCTCTGCTCCCAAGTAGATTTATGGGGACAAAGTCCTCATGCTGGCACTCTGTCTTCACACTTGTATGTTGGTATAGCTTGTAGGCCTGGGCGATATTGATAATTTATTATCGGGATATTCCCTTATTAAATACATCCATCCGTTATCTTCTGCTTTATCGGGGTCACGGGCTCGAGCCAATCCCAGCGTCATAGGGCAAAGGTGTGGTACACCATGGACAGGTCACCAGTCCATCGCATGGCCAACACACACTCACACTTAGAGTGAGCGATCAACCTAACACGCATGTGTTGTGGGAGGAAACCAGAGTACCCGGAGAAACCCACTCAAGCACGGGGAGAACATGCACACTCCACACAGAACAGCCCGGACCGGGAATCAAACCCAGATCGTCTTGCAGTGAGGCGACAGTGCTAACCACTACACCACTTATTAAATAATTGGGATAATTGGTGATTTTGCCCCTCCCCTTTTGGGGGGGGGTATTTGGTTACTTAATATAAACTTAACTTAAGTATGAATTTTACTTGTCCAGTGTTGCTCCTTTATATTTATTCTTCTGTTTTTCCATTTAATTGATTTTGATTTACTCAAAAAACACATTAAATAACACTAAATGATGTTTAACACGATAAGGAGACAAAGCAGACAGAATAAATGTTTAAACAAAGAGGACAGCTGGAGGATCCAGCTGTAGCTATCTGTAGCTCCAGATTCCCAGATATCAAATCTCCACTCTCACCAGATTTGCAGTCATGTTGACCGAGCGGACCGAGCATAAGTCCACCTTCAATAAGCTCACAGTTTGACTCACGATTGTCTCACGATTGTCACGATACACCTTGCATTTAGTCAGAATGGAGCGTGTGTTGTGATATTATGCAGTGTATAGGAGTAGTTCAGCAATATCTTTAATAAAAAGATATGAATAAATGAGGCCCAGGATCCTCACTGCCACCTTTCTCATGTTGTATGTGTGTACGGCAGGGCAGGGATTTCCCCTGGGATGGCTGCAGTAGGGCATTCTGCTGGATGCCTTTTAGGGCAGCTGAGCAGACTGTTGAAGGACCAGTTTGCTGTTTAGATATGCTACTGGATTGCCTTTCAGCCAAGGTCAGAATATTATATTCTATATATATACACAATGTATTTCACTCACTGGAGAATATGGCTCATCCTGCATGTTGCTGGTGTGTTGCAGGTTTGTGCTGGCTCTCCGCCAGGTGTGTGGGTGTGTAGTACTGATATGATCCTGAGTCTGCCCACCGCTCAGAGTGAGGTTACACACAGTGTAATGTCTCAGCACACTCTTGTACAAACACCTGTGTGTGCTTGCATGTTTGAATGTTAAATGTCTCTGCAGAAATATCGTGGGAAGGCTTCTCTGGAGTGCGGGTCGTGTCCTTGCCTGGTGATACGTCTTTTGCTGCTAACCATGGCGTCTACCTCACCGATGCAGCGGTGTGTATTGGGCAATGTAGTACTTACTGAAAGTCAAACTTTCTTTAGGCAAGAAGCTGCCATGGCTGAGAGGCTAAACTCAGCACTAGAAGGTGGTAATGTTGAGTTCTGTGTTGACAGGGAGGAGTGCGTGATATCATTTATCGTGGTTCTGAGGAGAGGATCCGCTCGGCTGTACTGCCTGATGGGAAAGTGCCTCTGGTATCACTTTTGCACTTATTTAAGAAACCTTCAATAAAACATCTAACATGTAAAATAATCTTTTCTGGTTAGCAAACTGTCAAATGTATGATTTCTGGTACTCTTATTATTTAGGGTTGGCCTAAATATCATGTTACTAACTTCAGACATTCTTTCTGACTCCAGACCGCATGTTGCTGTGGTTGAAGCTGCTACTGTAGCCCTCTTTTACACATTTAGCTTTTATAAGTCATGTAAATAATATATATGTTGCAGATTAGAATTTTTTTTTTTTTTTTTTTTTTTTTTTACAGTTTTGGTTCAGTTTATTTTATCAAGTGATCTTATTTGGCTAGGGCAACGCGTAGGCCAACGTGTACATTCTCATAGCTGAGTTACTGAGAGTGGAGCGCAGGATAGAGAAACTTTTGGAGCTACATACTCATCTGAATGCGAACAGGGCTTCCCGAGAGGCCTCGGCAGGAGCGGTCTGTCCCCCTGAACTGGGGTGTGTTGGACGCAATAAAACTGTGATCACTTACACCACAGGATGATGCTCTCTGTCCACAGCCTGAAGGGTCGCTGACTAGCATGAGCTTCACTGCATACTGTATACCTCTGCCTGTGAGCAGCCGTCATAGCCGGCGTGCCGCTTTTGTTCCTCTTCATTTACTGCAGGAATTCACCACCAAAAACATGTTTGAGGCTTCCTGGCTTTAAAGCAACCTTCAACTATAGGTACTTAAATAGGCATCATTCTGCTTGTCGTGCCTTGCTGGTATCTAATCGTAGATTTTCACTGAGCATTACTGCTTAACATAATTTAAAGTGCGCCATGATGACACATAACATGGATGCCCACCATGATGTAAGGATGTGTTCAACTGAAACAGCTATAACTGATTCATTTTTTTTTAACTTGTACTGTATATTAAATAATAGCTGTTCTTTTTTTTAAAGGTCTTTGATAAAAAGTAGGTGCTGTAGTGTAGACTTGGAAAAATAAAGAAAAATTCCTTTTGAATATTGAATAGAGAATCATACACATAAACATAAGGAACAAATATAATATTATTGTGAAGTTATTTGGGCTTAACTCTCTGTTTATGCTTTATACCTAATGGTCTTTATGTGTATCAGTATGTTTATGCTGCGTTGCAGGTGTCTGGTCCTGTGTTTTTCTCCAGATCTGTATCTGAGAGATTGTTACAGACTCACGTTACTCCGCCACTGGATGGCTGCACATACCTGGGGATGGACTCAGGTGCTCCACCTCTACAGGTACACATACTCGAATAGGCACACAAATCTCTCCCTCAAAAATGTCTTTCTCTTCTCATGTATCTGTTGGCTTTCCTCTCTGCAGATCTCTCTCTTTTTGGATGTTCTGATGTGCCTCTGTTCAGAAATGACTGAAACGGAGTTTGTGAATGGAGAGAGAACAGGCTGCAGCTCGCCTCTGGGTCCACAAGGGGCAGCAGTGAAGAGTGCTCGCGCTGTGCTGTGGAAAACTTTGAGAGGAGTTCCTCTTTCTCAGGGTGCTTTAGTCACACTTGTTCTTTTCTCACTTTTGTAGTGTTTTCTGTCTGAGCTCATGTGTTTATTTGCACTGTGGTACGTGTGGATGTCGTTGCAGTGTACATTCCAGACGGACGCTATGACTACCTGACACCGTCGGGGAGAGAACATGTCGTACGTCTAACAGAGGCAGGGACAGAGAAACAGATCCTCTCCCACATACAGGTGATGCACAGTCAGGGTAAAACTGAATGTCCACTCTATCACTCTCTATATCAGTTAAAGCTGAACCATTGTTCTGTATGTCAGTAAGTTCAATAAACTATTGTGCATAATTCATGTTCAGTTGATCTCTGTCTTTGTCTCGCTCTCTGCAGGAGATGCAGTGTGTTAGTGAGGGCAGTAGGGTGATCAACACTGTGCTGGAGGGCAGCGTGCATGTTGCATCAGGGGCAGTAGTGCAACACTGCCACTTACAGGTCAGTGTGTCTGTAGCTCAGCTGGTAGAGTACAACGCTTACCACTTACAATGCTGGGTTGGGGTTCTCAGGGTACATAAAATACCTTCTCTGAATTTTATTATGACTCACTTGGGCCTTGTATGATTCACCGAGTCACACAGACCCTTAAACATCTTATCAAGTCAAAGTAGATTTTAAATATTTAAGGTCGTAAAATCTCTGACCTTTCTATTAGAAGTCTATAAGAAATACTTGGGAACAGTTTACTTGCAGAGTTTTGAAAGGTGGCACTACTAGTGCATTGTACGTGCCAAAATATTATGATGCTTATTGTGCATCATAAAAAATGTCATAAAAATTGTGCTATGGCAGTTTTGCCATAGCAACCACCTCTAATGCAGTTGCCCTGTGATCACAGTCACAGCACTGAAGGAGATGACCATTGCTGGCTTGAGCACTGCAGATAAAGCTAAACACTCTGAAAACACTCTGAGTGAGCAGTTAGTAAAGCTAGAAAGGGAAATAAGATGTATTAGTGTGGTTAGTCACACCTTTAAGTTTGTATTATTTGTGTTTGTATCAGTCTTAAAAAGTATTGAATGTTATTTTAAAAACTTGGCAACCCTTTGCAACCCTTTGCAACACCCCATGGCATCCAACCACTCTCTCCAAGATTTGGGACAGTCCGAATCTGCAAACACACACACCTAGCCTGAGTTCCCCTGCGACAAAATTGCTTGCGCAGGTTGTGCAGGTGCAGTGAAATCAGACCAAGTACATAAGTACAGAAGTAGCTCTGTACATAAACAAGTAGAAACCTGGCTGCTTTTGTTGAAATGGTTCCAAGAGGCCAACATTTTTACTATTAATCTTTAATGTCCTAACTGTTTGAAAGTACCTGCTCTAACAAAAAGAAAGCAGTCTCTATTTCTCCTTTCTATGACCATTACAATGGTTTGAGAGTAGTTCATGACCCATTCGCTGGTGATTTAACTGTGTGATTTATTTTCTAGGGTCCAATTCAGGTACAGCCTGGGTGCCTTCTGTCAGGCCTGGATTTGAAATCATCAGCTTGTGTACAGCGCATGCCTCTGATCAGTGACATCATACTGCAGGGGCACAGGGTGCAGCTGGGGGAACTGAAGTTAACAGTGTTCACAGTGTTTGGTGCTTATGACAGTTTAGAGGTATGTGGTGTTGTAGTGTTAACCGTATCTGTGAATGTTGGTGTGGCTCTGAGATGTTTCAGACATACCACACTTAAACCGCACTGTGTGAAGTCTCCTTTGTTACTTGTTGACACCAGTGAACGTCTACTTTGATGGATTTTAATTGTGCTACTGGTTCTTCAGCAAAATATTAGCAGCATGCAGCAGAGCTAACATTCAAACCTCTAAAAGCTCAGGTTTTAAGAATCCTTTTGAATACGCTATGGACTTTGAAGGACTTGAGGGTGAACTACAAAGAGTGATGTTCTAATATTGTGTCCCCTGCAGGCTCACACTGATGATACTGCTGGTTCATTTCTTAACCAAACATGGAGTCAGTTCTATAGTCGTACTGGAATAAAGTAAGAGACCCCAAATAATCCATAGATTCAGAGAGATTCATAGACTATCAGAGAATAATGAGAATAAACATGGCTTATGACTCGTGTACCGTGTGTAACAGGCCTGAGGAGCTGTGGGCAGCAGATAGCGGACCGCGTCGCAGTCTGCTGGATGCCCGCTTGTTTCCAGTGTTCATGCCGAAGGGAGGGCCGGTGGGGCTGGAGGGAGTGAGCTTTCTTCTGGGTGGATCTGGGAGTGCAGAGAGCTGGAGAGCAGCCTGGAGACTCTCCCTCAGAGAGGTTCTGTCTCTTACTGACCAGCAGGCAGAGCTGCACTGGAGAGAGGGGCTGTTCTTCAGTGCAGGGCGGAGGAGAGCAGAGGACACTCTGAAAGGCCACACTGACCACAACCTGCTGCCTTCCATCAGAGCAGCTGTGTTGGGTGGCCAGCAGGGGGAGCTGCTGCAAACATTGGATTCCGGTAAGCATTGGTAATTGACACTTGCCATGTCCCTCTAAAGCAGTATTCACATTATTGCGGTCTTTACCCATTTACTTTTATTGGAGCTGCTTTTATTTTACATTTACTTTTATTGGAGCTGCACTTCGTTCGGCTGTGGCTAAGGTTCCAAAAAAGTTTTTTTTTAATTTGAAACACATTAAACGTTGAGCCAGTGATGGCAGGTGTTTTTCGGTGATTGGAGTGTTTGAGTTCCTCTGATGGGTAGTTTTGTTGCTTTAAGCTCTGGAATAGTTGCTGCTGTAAAATTGCTGCTGTAATATATATATATATATATATAATATATATATATATATATATATTATATATATTAATATTATACTCACTGCTCTGCACTAAATCCATTTAAACAGAACAATTCAAGGTGTTATTGTAATGAATGAGTTCTAGAAGTACGGACAGTTGGTTCCAATTCACCAACTGTTTATAGGAGATTCATTAAGATTCCGACATTCACCAGCGTTTCTTATTTGGGATTCAATCTTAGGTAAGAACAGAGTCTCTGCACACTCACGAGCGTAATGATGTGAACAGTTTTGTGGTGACATCATCCCCCCCCAAACACACACACACACAGTATGATTTTTCTCTCTCTGTCTGTTTTTCTGTTGGTCTGTCTGTCACCTGATCTGTCTTGCGTTAGTGGCGTCGGGCAGCAGTAGTGACTTGGGCATAGCTGCGCGCAGTCTTGCGTGTATCGCTGATGTACTCGGCTGTCTGGCAGGGGAAGGCCGAGGGGGTCTGAGGAGTGGGCCTGCTGCCAACCCCTCTTGGGCCACTGCCTTTAACCTGCTAGAGCAGGGCAAACTGGTGGCCGGTGTCCAGGAACTGGCCAAGCAGAGAGTCCTGTGGCTTAACAGGTGAGAGTCCAGAGGGTGGAGAATCTGAGCAGTGATTGGCAGGTGTGATTATGTGACTGGTTTCTGCTATCGCCCCCTCTAGGCCAGATCTGCTAGTCCGAGCTGCCAGACACTATGAAGGCGCGGGGCAGATACTTCTGAGGAAGGCGGTGATGTCTGCACATGAGTTTATGATTATTGGTCAGAGTGAGATGCCACCTATGGGAGAGTGGCAGGTGGTGGAGTGTCCAGCCAGACTCGACCTCTCTGGTTAGTTGCTAAGTCTCAAACAAACAAACAGTCACCACACTGGTAACTAAATTTAAAACTATGTGTTCCTCTCTGTTCGTTTGTGAGGGTTTGTAGTTTTTAATTTCTCCACGTTCTGAAATGATCTACTATAGTTCCTCAAGTGTGAAGCAGAGGTTGCTCCAAATAGCCTTCAGTTTAAGGCTTCAGTTTAATTTATATCTATCTGCTCCTCGTGTTTTCTGTTGACCTCTTCATCGCTGAAGTGAAACACCCCTAACCTGTATTTCTCACCCTGCAGGTGGCTGGAGTGATACCCCTCCCATTGCGTTCGAGCATGGAGGTGTGGTGGTGAATGTGGCAGTCAGGGTGGATGGAAAACGGCCAATAGGAGCCAGAGTCCGCCGCATTCCAAAACCTCATTTGGTGCTGGTGAGCACTAGCGGGCCCCCAGACTGCAGTGTAACGACAGAAACAGTGTGTGAGGTGCTCGACGATCTGGAGGACTACTGCCAGCCACACGCTCCTGGTCAGGACTTATGTTTGTCATGAAGCTTACCTCCCCGAACCTCTATAACTAGCAGCACTGCAGACACCAAAACATTTGTAATAGTTATCAGTTTCAGTGTCCAGTGAACAACATATGCCAGGTTTAGGTCACACTTTATTTTGATAATACTATAAATTATTTACATGTGTTAATATTTGTGAAACAAATGGCAAAACTCAAAGTTAATCCTAAACAACTTTAGGATTAGAGTTAGTATTAGCACACGGTTTAGGGTTAGATTTAGGTTTTGAGTTTGGATTTCTGTCCTTGGTGTTTGTGGTTTGTGGAAAACACGTACGAGAGGCTTTATTGTTTAAATTTTATTGTGATTCAAGTTTTAAAATGTCCTATCTTAAGCCACTGCATTTGTGTTTTAGTTTTATTTAATAATTAGGTTTTAATGTTGAAAGTACATTTGAGCAGGATTTTGGATCGATTACTGTAAAACAATATTATAGTAAATTTTGAATGTAAGTTTTGAAAATGATAATGAGTCATGAGTGATAATGATTTTTGTAATTCTATTTTTTTTTTACAGGAATTTGGCTATTGAATGTTGAGTATTTGTGTGTTTGTCTGTGTGTGTTGCAGGTGCTCTGTTAAAGGCAGTGTGTGTGTGCAGTGACGTGGTGTGTGTTTCTTCTCCTCTCTCTCTGGAGCAGCAGTTGCTGCAGCGCTGGGGAGGAGGACTGGAGGTGTACAGCTGGTCTCTGCTGCCTCATGGCTCCGGTCTGGGTGGGTCCACACTGTGTGTTTTGTGTGTTAGGATACCTGAATGAAACCTGAGTATAATGAAAAGGACAGAATATTAAAATATTAAAATGTTTTGCTATTGCTTTTGGATTATGTTACTATTATTTGCACCTTTTGAATCTGTAACTTAAATGTTCTTGTGTGTGTGTGTGTGTTTGTTTGTGTGTGTGTTTGTGTGTGTGTGTGTTTGTCGGATTGTGTGACAGGTACAAGCAGTATCCTGGCGGGTGCTATCCTGGCGGGTGTGTATAAATGCACTGGGCGGAGCTATGACACCAGTTCTCTCATCCATGCTGTGCTGTATCTGGAGCAGATCCTCACTACAGGTGAGAGGGACAGTAAAAAACAAGGCCTGTCATATTTTAAACATTATTTTCTTTTTATTGTGAATATATTGTATAAACCCTTGTTGACTAGTCCCTTTCTCGTATGCTACTGAGTGGACAGGGTGTGAGCAGTTGCACCGGATCTCATAGTTCTGGGGGCTGAAGGGACCACTAAAATTGTACTCTTCACAAGTTACACTGCAACCTGAAACATGATGTATTTGTTGTCAATTACGGCAAAATCGTAAAAGAGTAAAATGAAGTAATTCAAATATAAATGGAAATATGTGTGTTACACAGCAAGGATTCTCAGGAATCTGTGCAACCTTATTTAACCTGTGACATGGCAGACAGCTCAATGTGCACTATAACTACTGCAGTCCAAATGGGTAGTATATTATTAGCACTGAGGTAAATGTTAAATGCTAATGAGTGGAGTGTATGCTTTGACTTCATCGGCTAGTTTAAGACTCTGGAGAGTAAAAAAGAACATTGCATTGTCATTTTCTTATTAATTAAAACAAATCAACACAATGTAATTGATCTACTTGGTGTTTTATTGTGTTAACCACTTGTTGCTAGTAAGCACATCTTAAATATTGGCATGTATTGGTCACAATATGCTAAGTGATCTATGTCTATATGTTCTCCTTCAGTACATATTAATAATAATATATTTTGATATGATGATCACTGCATGAATAACTGGCGTTTGAGTACATAACAAAGAACATAAACTTCCTGAAGTGTAGTTTTTAGTACTTTGTTGATGCAGGAGATGTCAGTAAGTAATGTACTTTTCCTCTGAACTAATCCCAAGTCAGCATTTGAACATTGTGTATTCAGGCCTCAACACTGTACTGCTATGCTGATGTGCTTTAGGTGGTGGGTGGCAGGACCAGGTGGGGGGACTGGTAGGAGGGCTGAAGATCGCGAGGTCACATGCTACTCTGCCACTCAGAGTGGATGTGGAGCAGCTCTCTCTTTCCAAAGACTTCCTCTCTGCACTGCAACAGCGCCTCCTGCTGATTTATACTGGAAAGACTCGTCTGGCCCGCAACCTGTTACAGGTCCGAATGATCATGTTTGTTTGTTGTTCTTTCACTGACCCTCTCCTGTGTGTGTGCGTCCTTGTAGGAGCATGCACTCCATCACAGTCCATGACTGTATTGCTATAACAAAGTGTCCGCATGTTTTTAGGATGTGGTGCGGAATTGGTATAGTCGCCTACCCTCAATCGTGCAGAACGCAGAGCAGCTGGTGAGCAATGCTGAGGATTGTGCACGTGCTTGCACTGAGGGTGAGACTGGACACACAAAGCACACACATGGGTCAGCCGTCGAGTATATTTTGCAAGGAAATGAAAGTAAAAAAAAACAAACAAAAAAAAAAACATGCATTTTTTTACTAAATTAACCAAACCTGGAACAAAACACAAAAAGACAGTTGTATCCGTCTTTAAATATATAGTCTATAACATGATTTAGTTTATTTTTTAATACATTTTCAAAGACAACATAGTTTACCAATACACTGCTATTAAATTTCACCACTCAGTGTAGCCTCTCCAAGCCGATCTCTACTGCATGCTGTTTCCATTATATAAAGTAGGCTGGCCTATGATAGGATGCCTGACTCTATCATGATTCTATTTATGATGCCTAATAATAGATGAGTACAACTACAGAGGAGTCTGAGAATGATAGAGATAGAAAAAATTGGTTCATCATATATATATATATATATATATATATATATATATATATATATATATATATATATAAAAATCTTGGTGCATTATATCAAGTAAGTTGTAAATCATGTCATGTTTCAGTAAATGCTGTAGTGAAGGACCTCATTAAGATTCTGAATCAGATTTTTTAGTTTTGTTCCATGATTGCTTGTCTTTGTGGCGACACGGTGGTGTGGTGGTTAGTATAATTGTCTCACAGCAAGACGATCCGGGTCGTTCTTCGTAGAGTTTGCATGTTCACTCGTGCTTAAGTGGGTTTCCTCCCACAGTCCAAACACATGCATGTTAGGTTGATCAGTCACTCTAAATTACCTGTAGGTGTGAGTGTGTGCACAAGTGTGTGATTGTTTGCCTGCCTTTGTTAATGCCTGTACATTGAGATGTGCTGTGGAGGTTAATAGAATCTAAGGCCTGACTGGAACTATCTTACACCCACTCACTTTTTTCAGGCTCTCTTTCTGGACTGGGGGCCTGCATGGATCGCTACTGGCAGCAGAAGAAGGTGATGGCACCTGGCTGTGAACCAGCTGCAGTGAGAACCATGATGAATGCTCTTCAGCCTCTTACCTTAGGGCAGAGTCTAGCCGGGGCCGGAGGTGGAGGCTTCCTCTTCATACTCACACGCGACGCACACCAGGAGGAGAACGTGCAACAGATCCTCAACAGCACGCAGGTTAGAGAACGAGAGACGTGCCTGTGAAATTCTGCACCTTTATAAATCTGGAGTTGATGATAAATAATAGGGATTTAAGGGGTTAATGTTATTAGTCTTCTAATACAGTAACAGAGCATTTGTGCTTTTAGTTTGATTGGTTTTGTTTTTTACAGGGTCTTGGAGATTTCACCGTGCACTCAGTGGAGCTGGACATGGAAGGAATTGCAGTCCTGCAGAAAAGTTCAGAACATGCTCAGTGAACCACACACACTCACAGCTTCGAGCATCCGGTGCCAAGAATAAAGAAGTGAAGGGCGATGGATGGATGAGACCTTTATTAAGATACATAAAAAATGAAGAATAATAGAAATGAAAAATCACAGATCATATGTAAATGGTTTTGTTATTTTGTTTTATGTATATTCTACTATCAGTATGGACTCATTTACAGTATACATGCTGATCACAGAGAGTTGTTTGTTTAAAAAATATCAAATTTTATATGTATCATTTTACAGAATATGATTAATAATGCTGGTTCTGTTTTCCTGCTTTAACACATTCATTTTAACTCAGCGAGGGCTTCTTAATTAGCTGAGTAATTGGATCATGTACACCAAATATACAGCCAGGCAGTGCTGTTCCAGGACTATGATTAAGAACCGCTGCGAAATTTTAATTTGCTTTCTGAATGTATTTCAACATCAACGTTAAATAATCTAATTATTTCATATCCATTTTACAATGTTGTTGCCTTATTAGAGTAAAAAAATAAAATACTGTAATAAACATCAAAGTATTCCTTTGCATATAAATTAGTTTTTTATACTGGACCACAGTCTGGCTCACTCCACACCACTTTATGTATGTGTCTCTGACTGTCGCCCATGTGAACTAACGGTCCAGTCTCACACATTGGTCAGCAAAATAAGCTCTGTTGTATTCACTAAGAGTGGCTGCACACTATTCTGTTAAAACCCACTGTAGCATATGCTAAAGGTAATCAGCCTGCAAGCAGGACAGCACCTTGGCAACTGAGAATTAGCCAGACTGTAGCCCAGCATGAAAACAGGTAAGCCTCAATGTTTGCATCAGGCCAAGAAAGTCTCAAGACACGCATTTGTGGTGAGGGCAGCACACACTTAGCTGGCAGAACAGCGTGTGCAGGTGTTCTGAACGCCTCCCAGCAGGCAAGCAGTGACCCTTTAGCACCCAGCAATGCAAACAGCACCAGTTAGATGAAACTGCAGTCTAAACACAGGTGTCAACACTGGGATAGTTATGGACATGAAACTGGAAACTAGAGCCGAGAGGAATGGCAATATTAACAATAAACATGATCAGACAAATTGAATTTTGAAATTAGTTCAGCCTATTTTACAATGTACTTCGTTTATAGAACATGCTGTAAACACTAAATTTAATTTTATTATTATAGGCTTTTTCATACAAGTTTCAAAAAGACAATAACTTCAGCTGTTTCAACTGCTGTGTATGTGTATTTTGTGATAAAGCCTTACTTTCGCTACATATATATGATGATTATTCTGTAGAATGTATGCAGTATTTTTAATATCTACACTTTTTACCTATTCTTTTCACCTCAGTCAGCACTGTAATGACATTTATATAATTGTTTTATATAAATCAACAGCACACATTACATTAATTAGTTACATTAGTTTACATTAATTCACTTTAAAAACAGCAATTTTACTAAACCTTCATATGAAGATGGCCAAGCCATTTCTTTTTTAAACTCTTTATTTGAAGTCCAGTTTTACAGTTGGTTACATTCTCATTGTAGGGAAGAGATGACTGGGTCTTTGTTTTCTATTCCACATGCCAGCTAGTTGTGCATACTGATGTTTGACAATGTACTGAAGCACCTCGTTTTCTCCTAGTCTAAGCATTCTCCTCCATGTGATAGGGATGTTCAGCAGTTGGCAGTGGCGGTCCAAAAAAATGGCATTTCGATTTTAGTCCTCTGAGATTTGTGGTGCTGTCAAACAGTGGGGACTCATATGCTATACCATGAACTAACTATGAATTCAACTAGAGAAGGAGTAGATTATTCTCCAGCAATCAGGTCTATTTTCCAGCCACAGTAGACAGTTGGTCTCGGATGCGACCCAGGCCATCCAACATAGTGTCCAGAGTTTCTTTGCTCAGCTCCACAGTGACTGAAGAGTCACAAGCACTGCCGCTCACCCGGGGGGAGTCTTGAATCTGGAAGATTTCCACAAATCCATACACAACAGAACATATAACACTGTCACTGTCTAAATAGCCCACTATATGACATAAAGCTAATGTGCAATGTGCTAGTGTGGATACATTTCATTGGATTATCCATCATACCTTCATGTGCAAAATACAGGTAGGCACAGCCATGCGGCTCACTGAATCTGAGGCTGTCTTCATGTCCACCCGCCACTCCATATCTACAAGCTGTGGTAAAGAGACTGCAGCATGTGCACACAGAGGAGTTGGTATGGCATTATGGTGTAATAATAGGATACAATAAAACAGTCAAGGTTTCTAATAAGGTTAATAGCACTGCTTTGTTTGCACTTACTCTGATTGGCCAAAGATTCATTTCTCCATGTTGTGCTAAAGAAATAAAACATTCATACATTACAACATCCACACAACACACACACAATTACACGAATAACAAACAAAACTATGCGTTTAATCTACCTTTGTTCCAGTAGAATCTTAGTGAGCAGGTTTTTGAGGTTTGGGTGGAATGTATCAGGGAAAATGGACAGGATTTGCTCCGGTGCTGCTAAATTGTGGTACACAACATGATGCGAGAGCATATGAAATGCTGCCAGCAACTAAAAAAAGAAAGAATTCATTTAAATGTCAGTGATGCTGACAAATTATATTATAAAGTCTGTTATAAACCAACTAATGCAAATTAAACTCCATGAGATGACCTGCATCGCCTCGCTACTGGACACAGAGAGGGTCCGAGCAGTGTTGTCTATCAGAGCTCGAGACTCGTGTGCCTTGGGTGGGAAACTGTCCGTACATAGTTGTCGCACTACGTCTTTGGAAGGAGCCTATAACAAAACATTAAGACTTTGTGTTACTTAGACCAGTGTATACAGATTCCATGGCATGAAAAAGAGTTTTTTTACAGAATTATTACCCCCGCCCCCCACAAAGGGGTTTATTTATCATACTGGGCTATATACCACATTAATGTAACAGGGTGTAGCTTTAATCCCAGCTTTAGTGTTTTCATAATAGTACTTTCTAATTACACAGGCTGCATTCGGTCTTCTAAAAACAAAATGTCTAGATTTAAAGACTATGTGCATGCAGGATGAACTGTAACGATATCTGGACGTCATGCTTATTGTTATAACCTAATAACAAAACTTGCATATATTAAGTGTGTCAGACATCCGTTTATACTACACAACACATCTGGTGTAAATAGGGACACAGTGAAATACGAGTTGTGTTTTACGTCGGTTAAACAGGCAGCTAGCCTATAAAACCCACTAAGGCATCTGACTGATATTGAATATATTTTTCAAAACAACAAACAACGCAAAATATCTTAAATTCTACCTTTAACAGGAGCTGTAGAGAGCTGAAGTGTTCCTCTGTGAGAGAAACCATCTTGAACTGCCCGCTGTCACATGATCTCCAAGGCTAGAGCAGGGTGCGCTGATCCTCATATCATTGTCGAGGCTGTGTTCACCGTGAATATGATATGTAGATCGCAGATTAGACAACGACCGTACACAGTAGTACATCTACATCTACCGAGAAGCGCAGCGGACGGGGTAAAAGTTTTGCGCACGATTACTTTAATTCGTGACCACGATATCGTAATTCGTTCACCTATTACCCAAAACTTTCTTAAACGTTGTAAAAAAGGTATTGATTTTTAGGCTCTACAAGATTATCACAGCATCGCTACTAAATAACATTGTTTTATCCTATTTTACTACCTGATGGCAACTTAACCTAATTCCATGAGGCTATAATGAAACGTATAAAGGATTCTAGGATGTTGTAAAAAGTACTGACAATGTTACCACTAGGTTATCACAACGTTGTCAAATAACGTCTGAGTAATTCGGAGGAATTACGTTTTAACGTTGTGGGCGCTAAAACAGTATGTTGTCACGACGTGTTTAATTAACGTAAACATAGTTTCCATAACCCTTTGTTATTTATTCAATTAGTTCCCATTCTTCTTTCAAAAAGCAGTTTATTTCTGAAAAATACGATCATGTAAAATATGCACCTTGTTCCTGAGATTTTAGTCTGTTATGTAGGGCAGTGTTATAGTATGCTAGCAAACATAGTTATGTTGTGACAACTTCTTGTTTTAGTGTCCACAACGTTAAAATCCAATTCCTCAGAAAGTTGTGACGTTATGGCAACGTTGTCAGTACATCCTCTGACCAAAATCCTCCATACGTTTATTTTATCTGTAGGAAACTACATTGAATTTTGAGTCAACGGTTAGAAATAATATCATAAACCAATGTTATTTAGTAGTTACGTTGTGACAGCCTTGTTCAGACAACGTAAAACACCACCTAACCCTACCCTTACAGTGTGTCGAGGTTGTGTGTTTGCTGAGCCGGGGGCCTGAACTGAAAGTTATACGGGTGTGAGGGGGCGGAGCCTGTTAGAATTAATTAACTTTCTAAGGTTCATTAAACAATACTGTTAGAAACGGACAGACATGAGCGCGGTCATGTTTTCAGTTTGAGCAGTTTTATAAGAATGTCCTGATCCTCTATCACGCTGTGTGTAGTGTCGCGGGAGCAGCAGTAGGTGGCGGAGCTGAGCTGTAGGGTTTCGCGAGTGGCGAAGAAGACGCGGGGCTTTGAGGCGGAGCTCGTGCGCGCTGCTCCTTCCTTTTCCACAGTGGCGATCGGAGAGACACCATGAAGGCGTCTGGCACAGTACGTAAAAATCACTTTTACACGCACAGTTTTGACCGTAGACACTTGTCTCTGTGTTATATGGTTCCGTAAAACACTGAACCATTGGCGGAGAGTGGCTTTTACCGCTCGTGTTCGGAGTAAAGTGTTAAATTTGATCGGTTTTAATGGGACCGCTGTGGATGCAACATGGCGCCCGTCAGTGCGTGTTAAAACCATGCGGCCCGGTCGCTTTGTTTGGCGAGGCCGGTGTATAAATACGTTTAATCGTCAGAAAAGTGATAATATCCCAGCCTGTAGAGGTTTTTACTGTTTTAAAATCCGGTAGGGCACGTAGTGTCCTGCAGCGTTCTTACGAAGTTGGCGTGTTAGCAGTAGCGCTGATTTAAGCTAACCAGTTAGCAGCCTCACAACATGAGGAGCTGTGGGGTAGTTACATATTTTGCTTGATTGTTGGATCTGCACACAAACCCAAAGGTCATTATCTCAATGTATAATGTTCTTGCTATGTGTGCGTAAAGGAAAGTCAAAGTACCTTGTCGCCTTTCATAAGCTTTTATGTGCTAATGGAAGTGAATTCAGGGTTCAACACAGCATACTCGTGCACACTTCAGTTTTTTTCCGGCAAAATCATACATCACGAACGTCAACAGTCAAAATGATTCATTTTAAATAAATTACAATTGAAGGCAATTAATCTGTGACATGATACGGAGCTTCAGTATGGGCTAGTATGTGTCAGGATGTGAAGTCCTGCAACAGGGTGAAAGTTGTGCTCAGTTAAACGCTGCAAGTCATCATTGTTGAGCTAAACGGTTTCATTAGAATCAAACTACTAACCCTATAAATCATGAAAACGGAGAGCTGTCCTAGTTCTGTACTGTTATGTCTGAATTCCTGGAAGTACTGAAGTTCTGCAGACCTTCAATTAGCTTAGTTGTTTTTGCTTAAACAGGCAAGACTTATGAAAAGATTATGCTCATCTCTGCTTTTAATGTTATTCTTGGTAACATTTGTAAATTTTAAATTTTTATCACCCTTCTGTATTTTTGTGTTTTTCTGCTATTAGCTTAGGGAGTACAAGGTTGTTGGGCGTTTGTTGCCCTCTGCCAAGAACCCAGCTCCTCCTCTGTATCGCATGAGGATCTTCGCCCCAAACCATGTGGTGGCCAAGTCTCGCTTCTGGTACTTCGTCTCTCAGTTGAGGAAGATGAAGAAGGCTTCTGGAGAGACTGTGTACTGTGGCCTGGTAAGAGTTTTTTTTTGTTTTGTTTTTTGGTATGAGAGTAAAATTGTAGTGGTGATGTCCAAACAGTACTAAGGGCCACATTATTGAAGCGCTTTACTATGCCTGTCATTAATCGCTTGATGTCATGTTTTCATCACGTGTGTAAGCTGAGGTAGAATTCTTTGAGTGAAGATGTGTTTAGTGAACTCTTAGGGGAGCTGAGATGTTGGGCTTTCTTCAGTAATATGTCTCAGAGCATGATGTGTTAATTGTTATGCTATGGCAGAGTCATGAATTTAACTTGTATCTATCTACTTGAATCTATCTTGTAGTAGGTCAACAGTAGTACAGCTGCCACCTTCTAATGAGAATGGGTTTAGAAACTGCTTCTTGCAGGCAGTGGCTATTTTTGGTTGTTTCTGGGGTTTTGGGTAAAACCAAAATGCACAGGTTGACAAATCTGCTTTACCTTCTTTAATCCCCAGGTTCATGAGAAGTCTCCCCTGAAGGTCAAGAACTTTGGCATCTGGCTGCGCTATGACTCCCGCAGTGGCACCCACAACATGTACCGCGAGTACAGAGACCTGACCACTTCTGGAGCAGTCACCCAGTGCTGTGAGTACTAGCACAGATGCCACTGGTCCACAGTACCACTGTGGAATCCCACAAATGGCTTTGGTAGATGTCCTAAGATTCTAGCACAACAGTGAGCTGAAACAGTATTTTGCACACAAACCCAAAGGTCATTATCTCAATGTATAATGTTCTTGCTATGTGTGCGCAAAGGAAAGTCAAAGTACCTTGTCGCCTTTCATAAGCTTTTATGTGCCAATGGAAGTGAATTCAAGGTTCAACACTGCATACTCGTGCACACTTCAGTTATTTTTCCAGCAGAATCATACATCACAAACATCAAGTCAAAATTATTAATTTTACATAAATAGCCTTTGAAGGCAATTAATCTGTTCATTTAAACTCCCAGGTAGCAGTATTATCTGATCTATGAACTTTTTCCCCCTTTTCTCTTGTCAATTGTATTCAGACCGGGACATGGGAGCTCGTCATCGTGCACGTGCTCATGCAATTCAGATCATGAAGGTGCAGGTGATCCCAGCCAACAAGTGTCGTAGACCTGCCATCAAGCAGTTCCATGTAAGTTTATTTGGTCTGTTTTCTGCTTTAAAGAATCTGCAGGTGTAGCGAGTAAGTAAAATAAAGTTAGCGCTTATATAAACCAGGCTTTAAAATTAAGTCTTGCTGTCATGTTTAACATGACTATATTAAAACTGTATGTTTTAACTGGAGATAATAGCAGGTCTCTCACTGGACTGGTCCTGTGGCCAGTTCTGGTTCAAAGCCTGCAAGAGTAAAAGGCCAGATTCCTCTTCCAGATCAAGTGAACAGTCTTCAGATCTGGCGGCTTTGAAAACTGGCATCATTCTGTAACCTGGATTAGTAGCTTTTAAGTGAGCGTGGTCTTTTATTAACATGGCTTTTGTCTCTGTTCAATAGGACTCAAAGATCAAGTTCCCCCTGCCCCACAGGGTTCTGCGCCAGCAGCACAAGCCCCGCTTCACCACCAGGAGACCAAACACATTCTTCTAAATTGTTTGTTTATGCTGTTCAGTTTGCTGGGAAATAAAAAAATCACAAAGTTTTGTCTGCCTTTTTTAATTGTCCAACTAATACTTGGTTCAGGCATGTGCCATTAGAAATATCTTTTTAAAATAGTAATGTTTTCAGATTTATCAGTTGTGACAAGTAATTATCTGAAGTTTATTAGAAGTATTTTGTTTTCAAAACGGTTTCTAGGAATCCTAGTGTTTTAGCCCCCGCAATGCAAATGTTACCAGACCTGTAAACAATTCCTTATTTCTAAGACTTAAATAAATGTAACATCTCGGTTCCTGTGAGTTTAAAGGTTATGAGCTAATATGACCAACATATTCAGATAGATTAGCAGTTGTAAATAGTGGTGTTCTGGTGGTTTTGGGGGATTTTCTTTGTTTTTGTTTTTTTACACGATAGGAGCTTGTTTTGATATACATTATATTTAAGATATAATTAAGTGGTAATGTATGAAGTGTCGTGTGTGTGAGTTAAAACATTAACTTGATGCATCCTTTATTTTTAGCATGTTAAATGAGCTAGTGCTACAGGGCTGTAAAGGTAATAAATAATTGTAGGTAACAATAGCCTTTAAAACATTATGAATAATGTGCATTGTCAGAGATATTCTGATTGATTTTCTGACTCCACCAGCCTCAGTAATTTAAAAGGGTCTTTGGTGATCATATGCTGATGTTAGTGTTCAGCTACACTGTACAAATGAGAAAAGCCTAGAGTCTTACTATTTTAGTCTACAACTGTGTCTGCAACAAAAAGTAGCAAACTAGTGCAATACTGAAGAATAATGTATAATCTATAAAAGCATCAGAAAATGTATGTATGGAGGTTAGTGCAGTGAATGAGTTGAACACAAAAAAACATCTTTTAGTTCAGGGTTCAATAATTTCTGCCCTTAATTCATTAATAGCTTTAGATGTTGGTCCTACTGCACATCTGCACTTTATACAGTTCTGTGTTTGATATAAAATGATCCTGTTTGTAGAGAATATTTTAATTATGTATGTAGAGGGTAATTCATGACAGCCTCTACACTTTTTTTCTGCCTTAATACAGTAGCACCACTAGATGGCAGTGTTTGACTAATAACTAATAGGTTACAGCCTAGAGGGGATGTTAGATTTCCACACATTGGCTAATGTTATAATAGAACTTCAGAAAAGCTCATTTAAAAATACCTACTATTCTGTAAAACAGAGTCAGTCCAATAGGCCCTGTGAGCATCTCAGTTTCAGAAACCTATAACCTCAGAAGAGCCACAGAGCATATTTCTCTTATTCTGTCTGCTGGTGTGCTATGGGAACAAAATCCACTGCACACACCCTACAAACTGTATGCAGGCAAAATTCATTCTATTGACTTTATTAATATCACTGATACAAATAACCACGTACATATTTAGAAAAGCAAAAAACAGACACTGCACACTACGTTTGACACCAGATAATTAAAATTGTATGCTCGTACATACAGAACTGTGAATGATTTTAGACCCATCTGGTTTTAGTCTGGCACAGTCACCATAAAAAATACTTTCTCAGTTTATTGCTCAGCAGACATCACATGAACTATAGGAGTTATTTACAATAGGAAGGAACTGTAATTCTATTGGTTACTTTTATTAGAGGGGTTGAAAGTGTTAATTTTTATTGAAGCTGAATGAAATTGATTCATTTTATGACAGTGTTCAGTAAAATGTTTAAACTTTGCCTTATGAAGGCTTTCATTAAAACAATGTGGCTGTACACTGTAAGATTACGCAAGCCTGAATTTCTAAAGAGTTGGGACATTATGTAAAATGCTATTTGTAAATTCGGTTCAACATGTATCAACTTCAAACAGAAAAAAAAACCAAAAATTAAAAAAACAAGATAACAGTGATATAACATCACCCCAAATGTGATGCCTGAAACAGAAATGTTATATCAACTATTCTTTCAACAAGATTCAGTGAATGTCTGGGGACTGCAGACACCAGTTGATCCAGTTTTGGAAGCAGATATTTTGGTTCTTCTGCCATTACACAGCTCTTCAGCTGCACCAGCTTATAGGGCCCTGATCTCATTTCACATTTCATAATACATAACATTGTTTTCAATAGGAGGCAGACTGTCTAGCACCTGCCCTCTGATTACATAGCTACATGTAGAATGTGCCTTGCTGTTGTCACGTTGAAATAAACATGGACCTCACGGGAAAAGACGATGTCTGTAGGGCTGGGGGTCTTGCTCTGAACTGTTGATTGAACTCACAGGCCACTTTATATGGTACATCCTCCTAGTATCTTCACACATTGTCTATTTTATCAGCTCCACTTACCACATACTTTTACTTTGTTAGACCATCTTCATCCTGTTCTTCAGTGGTCAGGACACCAACAGGACCACCACAGAGCAGGTATAATATCAGTGGATCATTCTCAGCACTGTGGTAACACTGACATGGTGGTGGTCCAGCAGCCCTGCTGGAGTTTTTAAACACTGTGTCCAATCAATCACTGTCCACTCTATTAGACATGCCTACCTTGCTGGTCCAGTTTATAGATGTCAGACATAGTAGCTCATCTGCTGCTGCACACTTTGTGTTGTTCATCCTTTAGTCCTTCATCAGTGGTCACAGTGATGCTGCCCACAAGACACTGTCGGCTGTACAGTTTGGTTGGTGGACTATTCTCAGTCCATCAGTGCAGCTGTGTCTGATCTACTCCTACTAGCACAACACATACTAACACACCAACACTACTTCAGTGTTATTACAGTGCTGAGAATGAGCCACCCATATTATACCTGCTCTGCTGTGGTGCTGCAGGGGTCCTGACCATTGAAGAACAATTGAAAAACATGTTGCTATTGTGAATCGATCCATTGCAGATGCACTCTAGCCCAGATAAGTCCAAGGTTCTGGATATGCATATGTTGCACATAGTACAGTCGTAATGTTTTGGTATACAATTAAGCGTATGTGGATGCGACAAACAAAGTTAATCAAGGTAAAACCCAAGATGATGTCCATCACAGAAACATGTTATGCACAGACATTTAACCTGATTCCCTGAATCTCTCCATGATGGTTTACCTAGGTTAAAAACCTAAACCTTGCTATTACTTAGTGGATAAGTCATTGACAAGGACAGCAACAGCTGAGCTCTGAAGATAGCACAGCTGAGAAACACTAGAATGTCCTGTGTTTTCTGGAATTTTCTAATTTGATGCATTTCTTGGGAGGTAAAACCTTCAGCCCCTAAAATAGCAGTTTAGCCCCAAAATAAATGTATGCCATTTTTATTTTGGCTCAAATGTAGTCAATAAACATAGACACCCGTCATGTTTTGGCTGAATGACTAGAGTTGAGAGAAACTGTGTCAATCTGATTTTTGGCCAAACCATCACTTTAAACCTTTTGGCCTCAAAGACTCAGTAATAGTGTCTCCTTGAACAGAGGTAGTGCTGAAGGCTCCTAGTTAGTAGCTGGAACAACATTAATTAGAAGAGCCAACAACTTGCTAAGTCTGTTTAAGTAAGTACGTCAGGCGGGTCCCCAGCAGTGCTGCAGGTTGAAGGTTTGGTTTGTAATTGGTGGGGAATATGAGCTCCCTCTGACCACTGTCTGGTCAGGGTGGGTGGCACGTTTTTTTGTGGGCAGTAGTGGGGTGCAGTGTGTGTGAGAAATCCCTGTGGGCACCATGCTTTCCAGGAACCTTCGCAGAGCATGGGGCACTAGCCCGAGCCCCAAAGCCACAGAATCCACAGCACATAAAGGCTCTTAGTTCAGACAGCTGGCTGGCAGCTACAGCAGAGCATCATGGCTGTTTGATTTGGTGTGTGTGCGTGTTTGGGGTGTGCTGGTTGGGGCAATGAGCAGGTAATCAAGTCATACACACTTGGGATGCTCTAAATTGCAGGGACTGTAGCAGAAAGAAAGCAGGAAAACAGCTGCATGGGCAGTGGGCATCAGATAGGCATGCTATATGATATATTGATGTTAAACTTAAATAGACTTTAGATTGTATTATTGTTATTATTTCTTAATTGAGTTATTTTTTGAAGATAGATTCCATTTATCTTGGACACACTTCTAAATGTTGTACCACAGTTATATAATTAAAGTGAATTTCCAACTATTTTAAAAAAGAAATTAAAACATTTAAAAGTGGAGACATTGACAAAATCACTGAAGGTGTTTAATGTAGAACAACCAAATTAACAGCCATTTTATTTGATTTACTATGAAAAATGACCAACTTACATATATAATACATATTATATATGGTTATGTAATATATTAAGTATTATATACATATATATGCATTTTTTACTGTTTGGCCAAACAAACATCTCAGCAGATTTAACGGACATACACGAATAAATGATTTCTAAAGGTAAACACCCTTGTCTACCTACAAACACAAATAAGAGTATTTCTGGTTCTGATCGAATATCTCTGCTATTTTAATCATCTAAAAGTATAAGAACATGTAAAAAGAGGTGTTTCCTGGTGAGTATAGGCCACAGAGGACCTAGGAGTGTAAACGGTTTTTCTTGTGTAATAGATTATCATGAGGATAATTTATAATTTAGATTCTGTCATTGAAATGCACTAAAATTTGGGGGACAAGCTCCCTAAGCTGGTCATCTGCTTTGACAAGAGTATTATTACCTGTATACTGTACATGTACAAGATCCACAAGCCAAATGTATCTCAAAGATCAGAGCAGAGGAGATGTAATTATCATAGTGACATGTCACCATGATATTCTATAATATGATATACTAAAGTGATCTTGCTCAGATGTCTGTAGAAGATTCAGAAAGACTCCAAGGTACTGGCTCTTTATTCATACAGCTGACTTTGAGAAACACGTTCCAGACAGCATGTTCAGAGTATCTGAAAGGGTTCCTATATATAAAAAATGACTTTATTTTGACACAAAAATGTCCGTCTTGGTCAGCGGAAAGCGCCCAGGCCAAAAGCAAACGGAACTATCAGCAGCATGGCAGCGCCAAGCGTCTTTCCCACACACTACCTGAGCGAGATCCTGCTTAGCCAGCAGCTTTCGGCCCACGGCAGCCAATTTGATTGATTGGATTTTAAGTTGCCGAGTTTTCAGGAGTGCGTCTCGCAGAGTAAAAAAAAAGCACAGAGCTTAGTCTTAGGACTCTAACTGTGGTATTTGTTTAACACGCCGTCCAAGCAAACACTTTGCCTAACTTCGCTGTTTTTAGGCCTTTTACTTAAAAACCTCCCATGAATCACTGCACCAGAGCCAATATCTCACACCAATCCAAGACCAGAGAGAGAAAATCAACATGGGAAAGAAAAGGCTGCTATGTAAGTACTAGAGGGACCTTAAAATAACCAATCGCCTCGCAGATTTTTTAAGGTAGTCTGTTGCTTGTTTAACTTAAGTTGTTCCATTGTATTAGCCTAATCCATCATGAAATGTGTTCATACAGTATAATTCCACAAATTTGAAACCTGGCAACTAAAAGAGTTTTCAAAAAATAAAACTACAGCAACTTCACTAATAGCAATACAACTTCTGATACAATGCTGTTCTTATGGCCTTTTGCAGCTGATCAGTGGTTTTAACAGAGATGGAGCCAGACATCTATGTCATTATACTTCAATCAAACACCAATCATTTTATTTTATATACTAAGGGTCATAGACTGCTACATATACTAACATAGACTGCTTTGCTATTGCTCACACAAACACCCAAATTCTTTAAACCTAAAATAAAATGCTATAGCTCAAATGGGTGGTGTGAATGACAGCAAGCTAGTCTGGGTAATGAACCAATAGAACAGAATGAAAGTAAACTTATAAAAGTAATTAAGAATTAGAAATAAATTAATAAAGAATATTCTTCAGTATCAACATGTTAATTAAAAATGCATAACATGATATATGGTCACCCTATCTTCAGTTTATTAACAACACTGAAGGATTGCAGATATGTCTACTTTGAGTTTCTTTTGCTGACTTGTTATGTAGACTTATTTATTATAATTTCTAATACTATTATTATTTTTTTTTATTTATTCATTTATTTTTAATATCCGTTTTATTTTATGGTATATTTTATTTTTATTTTTGAGCTTGTAAGTTTTGATGCTGTATGCTGTAAGTTTTTGAAAAATGTAATAAAAAAAAAAAAAATATATATATATATATAAAAAAACATCGTACACGTATCTAACATCTAACGAGTTTCAACGCACTTCCGACTATCACATACAGTATTACATACATTACTATAAACCATCTACCACTATTTCTGAACATCGGCGTAATAGTTTTGGAAAGAGGTGCCTACTGGGGTCTATGCTAGCACAGTATAAGCCCAGCTTAAAGGAGAGCTCCACAGACTTTTCTATTAAAATGTATACAAAGTCATTCAGAGTGGTTTGATATGAAATGCTGTGTTTGAGAGAAACTTACTGAATCACAATTGTTCACAGCGGTGGTGATAGGAAACAGATATCTGAAGAATTTCATGCTTCCCTCACAGCTCCCTGAGAGAAGGTTACTGCATAAAATTGTTTTGAATACACTGTCTGTCGCCTGAGCCATTGTTTCACAATAGTCTTGGAATCAAGTTTGTACTCTTTAGAACTGTTTATGGAAGAATTTTAGATGTAGGGTGTTGTGAGGCAAAATAGTACCCAAATATATGCTTTCAGATTTACCACTACTTTATCATCACCGCCATTATATCTATAAGCCGAAGAAGAAACATGTAGGTTCACTGATGGATAGTAAAAAAAAAGGGTTTTGTCAATGTCATAAGTCCTGGTTCCAAACAGCACCACTATAAAGACATTCAAGTAGGTAAGCTTCTCTACAATGCTCCATTTCACATCAAACCACTATGAATGACTTTATTTACGGATCAACAATTAAATTATGCAGATATGTAAAAAAATAGGGTGCAGTTCCCTTTAACAAAAGCTGGTGTGGGCAGCCCTATTGTTTTAGCATAGCCGATTAACATTAGTTAGGTTTCAAAAGCCCACTAAAATCAATGTGTATGGAGGGACTGAAACAGTAGTGAACTTGTCAGATGGGTTATACTACATGGAAAAGAAAAAGAAAAAATCCCAATATCTTGTCAGTATTTAGTTTCTCCTAGATAATATTAAGATCATATGGTTGAGAAAGAAAACTTTGTTCAAGATCTCTACTCCTGTTTAGATATTTCTCCTGAGAAAAAGACCACGGTAACATCAGGGATGAGTTTTAATACAGATATCAATAAAGTCACATCTGGTGCTTATACCAGTCAAGATGCTGGCACTTATCTTTATCTTTAAAAAAACTGTAATCTCTACTTTATGTCTTCTATCTTTTATACAACTGACAATATTATAACTTTTGACAGTGGCAGCGCATAGGTGGCAGTGTTATGGTTTGGGGAATGTTTTCGTGGCATTCTCTGGACCCACTCATCCACACAGATAGCACTCTAAACCGGTTTGGGTATAAATCCTTTATTGCAGATCTTGTACACCCACACATACTGATTGTCTTTCCTGGGGTGGATGGAATCTTCCAGCAATACAATGCTATATCTCACATGGCTAGAAACACTGGTTGGAAGAGCTGACCAAGACTTCCAAGTACTACACTGGCCCCTAATTCCCCAGAATCAAACCCAATTTAGCATCTGTGGGACCACCTGGATTGTTATATTCGATCTATGGGCCCTCCCTCACAGACCCTCTAGCAGCTGTGGGATGCACTGCAGTCAGCAAGGCTCCAGATTAGATACCTGTAAAAATCTACCAGGACTTTATCAAGTCACTCTCAGCTCGTCTAGCTGCTGTGCGTGCAGCACACGGTGGGTACTCTGGATATTCCACATTGAATATATATCCTTTTTATTTTTATCTTCCAGAAATATATAAGTCCCCTGAGCTACCAAAGAGCATCATTTGAGCACTGTTATGAAGTACTTAACATGAGTTTAGCACTGTGATGCTCAGTGAATCTGGAGGAACTGTAGGATATGAGAACACTAGAACACTGAGAAAAATACACTGAGAACACATTCCTATTTATAGCATGAGGCCTATGATGTCCCATTCCTTTCTCTCCTTCATTAGCACTCTTTCTCCAGTCTAACTCGGGGTCAGAACACTGTAACACTGGCGTCCAGGTTCAGCATGAACACAGGCACTTGGGCGCCAACAGTATGTGATAATGGGCAAGTATTTTACCATAGCCACATTTATTACCAATGCTCATGTGTCCTTAAAATGTCTCATTTTGTTCCAGTGTTGGAGAGTGCATAAAAGGGACTCTCTGCGAGTTTCTGGCCAAAGGCGCCCCCCTCCTTACACTCTCAAATAAAGCAGCCATTATCAGGAGCCTAGCTCTCGGCCTACTGGGTGGTGAGGGAGCTGAATACAGTAGTTTCTGTATGTTCATTGAGTTCAAATTGACCCTTTTTTCCTCCAAAGATCCAGCAGTCTTTCCACAAATGGATTTTTGATCCATTAAGAAAAAAAAGAGGAGAGAAAGGAGGCCCTGCCTTTCAGGTTGACAGCAGGGGAATTCTGGGATGTGTTGCCAAGGGCGACCACAGGATGAACAGAGGGAAAGTCAGCCTCTCCGGATCCTCGCGCCAAAGCGCAGCTAAAATATATCTGCCTCCTGATTTCCACAGACAAGCGGGAGGGAAAGAAAGCGCAACAGAGCACACTGTAGCTTATTTTAATGTTCTACATGTCGAAAGTGCACTGCAAGCTCTTTCAGAGCGTTTTCTGCTAGCGCACATCTCCGGACTATCAGCAAAAGCTGTGAAACCAGAGGTGTCACATAACACAAATGTGCTAGCTGAGCTTTAAATATTTTGCTATTCATGGTTTTGAATCACTGAACATTTTTGCGCTCATTTCTAAACCGTATGTCACCTCATAGCCTGAGACAATTAAAATATATATTCTCATTTTTCTACATGCTCGCTATTAACTAGGAAAAAAACAAAGAAATTGATTAATTGCTTAAACTTTCGTTTCCCTTAAAAGCAGGTGAGACAGAAAAGCAGACCCGCTGAAGTACAGATGTATGGAGTGATGAAAATCCCCTTTGTACGACTTAAAAAAAGACTAGCTGTGTTTTTTTTTTCATTTTCCAAAGTGTAGGAGCATGAGTGCTTTCTTACTGAGCCGTGTATACACAATTACACAATCTGTATACAAAATACAATGCAAACGGATAACCAGCCAGATGTGGACATAATCTTATCTCACATCTTAAAACCAACTGTTTTTGTTGGTTTCTGTTCTACTTCAAACAGATCTTCACTCAGCCTACAGTGTTGCTGCAGTAGTTTCTAAAGCGGGACCACACTTCAATCTTCATGTGATTTCTGAAAGACTACAGATCACATTCACTCATACATGCTGATTCTCTTCCCTGGGGCGGATGGGATCCTCCAAGACAAGGCCACACGTCACATGGCTATGTCGGTTGGAAGAGCTGACCAAGACTTCCAAGTACTTCCAATTGAGCATCTGTGGGACCACCTGGATCGTCATGTTCGCTCTATGGATCCTCCAGCAGCCGTGGGATGCACTGCTGTCAGCGTGGTTCCAGGTACCTGTGACAAACTACCAGGACCTTATTGAGGATGGAGGACATGACAAATAACATATTAAAGTCTGCGCTGGAGTACGGCTCTAATAATTTATGTATTTATTTATTTTGCTAACAATTTATAAATTTACATTTTCATGTATATTTGTGGGCAAAGGGAGAAATTATTACACTTACTCAGTTTTGTTGGTTCAGCTACTGAGTCTGTTTGCTGTCGCTCATATGTCTGATTTTATACCTTGAGAATTTTATTTTAGAGGAATAAAAATATATTTACATGTATTTTTACATGTACATTTACCTGTACATGTAAATGTATGTGAAAACACATTAATACAATTATAAAGTAACACGTATCGCCACACCAGTCACTGTAAAGATATGTCTGATTCTATCAGCAGTACACCTGATTTAATTTAATGTAGGATTAAACAGGTGTTAATCAGGTCTCACTGTGCTGTATTACTGTTTACTTATATTTATTGTATATACTGTTCAGATAAATGGCGTCAGGTATAATTTCTTGAAGTTGAAAGGCCGTCATAACCTACTTAAAAGGTCTACACCAACAAAGCAAAATACATTTCAATACAGCATGCGGCACTGTAGAGCTGAACTCCAGAGCCTGCAGAATATGATGCAAGCAGTTCCTGCATTTGCGATTAAAGTAAGTGCTGTATTGTGTTACTGGGGCCGGTGATTCTATCCAAGTGGATGTCTATCCAGGTGCTCTGGCAACTTTAAGAAGAGACACAGACACAGCGCAGGTCAGCAGCACAGGAATGCACTGGACGCTGAGCATCAGTATAAATGCTGACCACCCACATACACAAGGACATGCATATACACTGTAGTGAAAGTGCTGTATCTGTAAACTTAACCTCAAACTGCATTCATGTTTTGTTTTTCAAGCAAAAGCTCCATTTCAGTGAAACAACAACAACAAAAAAAACATTTTTCCTCATGAGGACCACCTACACACCATAGTTTGGTTTTCCCAACTGTGTGCCGAAAATCTGGACATCCACTGCAGAAATGATGAAGTGAATTGCTAATAGAGAATGGAGGCTGTAGTCAAGACAGCCAGAGCCAAGTCAGAGTCGAGACAGAGAGTGAGGCCGGGGCTTTGAGAATGAGTCAAAAAACAAACTTTTAGCTGTCAAGTTTGAGTCAACCCTGAGACAAACCCTTAGACCAAACTTATTAATTGTTCTGGCAAAATGCTATGTAATTATTTATATTTTCAGTGTAAACAAAAAACAAAATGGAAAAGAAATACCATGCTGCATACATACATACGTGCTTCACCTGCACAGGAACTGAAAACAAATAACTATCGCTCTCTGCTATCTGCTTAAGAGTCTTTTCAACTGGAGCTTTGAAACCCAACGGCTTACATCATCACTTGGAGACTAAGCATAGTGGACATATATCTGTATATGTCGGAGTGAGCCAGAACTCCTCAACTTTCCTCACTTCATTCTAACAGCCAGCACTCAGGAGTCAAGTCAGGTGAGTCCAAGAAAAACTACATCTGATTAGTTAAATGCACAGAAGCTTTTGTGATCGTCTGTGTTTGTGTGGGTTGCGAGTTTCTGATTTTGTGTATATTCGATAATAATTCAGTAACCTCAGACAAAGACACTGCACTCAGCTGGTACAGTCAGCTCATCCAGGGACCTAGACAAGGCTGAGTCCTAACAAGGTTGAGACCAAGATGAAACAGAGACCACTAGTTTTTGGTTTATTAAGACCAGACACAAGTACTGCAACACTAAGTTTCTTCAGGGTGTCAGCGACTGACCAACCTCATGTAGTCTGATAAGAAGAGATAGCCAAATTCTATACATTACAGCTGCATGCAAACATTTGGACACCCATTGGTCAAATTGCATGTACATTTATATTCAAAGATAAAGGGGCAGTTATTTCAATCCAGTTCATCTTGCAGGTTTTAAATGAAATAGATTAAAGCCATTTTTGTCCTTTGGGCATTACATATAAGCAGATATTGAAGTCAGTCTAACAGCAATAGCTTATTTAGAGTCCAAGGTAAACTAATTGAGGGAATCTTTCTCATGACATTAGAAAGTAAGGTTCTTCAGGGTTCCTTCCTTCCTCTCTCGCTCTCTCTCTCTCTCTCTCTCTCTCTCTCTCTCTCTCTCTCTCCTGCTCCACGGTGGAGGTGCTTGGACTCAGAGGGGTCGGTGGCCATAATGTGGTGGTTATGAGTTAATCACAGTGGCATGGGCGGCTAGCCGGAAAACCAGGATGTTGGCTTAAAGATCTTAAAATCTTGGCTTGAAAAATCTACCCACACCTCAGCGCAGGCCGTTAATCCTATCAGCATGCGTGAAAGTGTGTGTTTGCCTAGGGAATTGGGGCAAATTATTCAATTTGTCCGTTTTGAGAATGATGTTTGGATAGCTAATTTGTGGAGGACATTTCCTGTGGAGAAGAGAGAGAGAGAGACGTTACCTCGTTTTGAATCCTAATTTGAGGAGCAGAAACAGGCAAAGCAAAAATAAACGAGATAATCAGGGGAAAAGTTCTCCCAAATGGAATCCACAGTCGCCTCTTAAGTTGTATAAATGAAGCCTGGTTAAATCATACAGAAAACACCATGTGTGAAGCGGTGTGTGTGTTTAAAGCTTTGCACCCTGTTAAACTCACATCTCCCTGAACAGCAGTTTATACATTACCCGAGCTGATATTAATGAGGACTAAGAGAGAGGTGGTGGAACCCATTCACATTTACACTCATAACACCGCACTTCCACTGGAAATAGCGCGGTCTCTCTTCCTGAGTTACGGCCTAATTAACTCTGTACTCATCTAATAACTCTCCTACTATAATAGCAGGTGGACCTGCTGTGTAGCAGGAAAACACCAAGCATGCAGAGTGAAAAGGAACATTTCACAGTCTAATTGTGTGTTTAAGGTTTATAAAGTGGGAAAAAAAATATATTTGAAAACAGTGAGCTTAAAAAAATAAAAACAAATATATTTTATTAAGAAATGATAATAAAATTGGTAGAAAAAATTCAGAAGTGCTATATTTAAAAAATATATAGTGCTAAAATATACAGTTTACATTTGCCTAAATATAAAAAAAACGTGTTGAAAAACGAATCTTTAATTCAAAAATGGAGTATGTGTACATATTTACATTATTACATATAATAATTAGCATACATGGTAAACGTCACAAAACATTTTATTAGGAGTCTGAACAAAAACTGTTTACACTGGATTAGTAAAGTCGAACCGGGCAATGTGTGATTTCATTTAAAACTCTAGCCCCGACTAGAGAAAGAGAGAGTGAGACAGAGAGAGAGAGAGAGAGAGTAGTATGGTTGATGGCTGTCACTCTGGTTTTACCCACAGTGCTGTGGTTTGTGGGGAAGTTGTGGGTCACTGTTCAGGCTCCTTGGAGGCCTATCAGTGACAGCTGCATGAGTTGGGCTCTTGACCTTTGGTTCCTGGGGGCTGTGGGCTTCCCATTACATCCTGGAGCAAGCCCCTGCTTAATTCTCTCTCTCTCTTTTCTCCCTCTCTCCCTATCTCTCTCTCTCATATACACTATATGGCCAAACGCCAGTATATGGCTATAACAGCGTCCACTCTTCTGGGAAGCTTTCCACTAAATTTTGGAGTGTGTCTGCATTTATGCACATTCAGTCCAAGGAGCATTTGCGAGGTCAGGCACTGATCAATCAAAGTTCCAATTCATCCCAAAGGTGTTCAGTGTGGTTGAAGCCAGGGCTCTGTGGAGGCCACTAGACCTCCCCCACATAAAAACTGTCAAAACATGTCTTTATGGACCGCACAGTCATGCTGGAACAGGAAAGGGCCTTCATCAAACTGTTGGAAGCATGTAATTGTCTAATATGTCTTTGTATTTTGTAGCAGTTTGTAACATTACCCTTCACCGGAACCGAGGGGCCGAGCCCCTTTACTGCTGGCACTATGCTTCCCGATGGGTAGCGTTCTCCTGACAGCTACCAAACCATGATAAATCCAACAGACTGTAAGATAGTATATAACCCTTTTCCACTGCTACTGAGTCTACTAGCTATTTAGGCCCGCTTGGCATTGCGCATAGCAATCTTAGATTGGTGTTCAGCTGCTTGACCATAAAATACTTTGTTACCTGACTTATGTAACAATTTTGGTAATTTATACTTTACTGGAGTAATTATTTTTTTAGATTACTTTGTACTTCTACTCCTTATATTTTCATACCATTATCAGTACTTTCTACTCCTTACATTTTAAACATAGTCTCATTACTCCTCTTTCATTTACAGCTTGTTTTCATTCATGTAAATTTACATTCCAGTAAAGATTATTGATAACATGTTTGAAGTTTGACTTTTTGCACCATTACAATACTTATAGACAGCTAGTCATCACAGCTTCTGCTCCATGTTAATGCTTAGTAGAACACTTATATGGTTCTTTAATATATTTACATTGTACTAAAATACATTAATTTTCAATGAGCGTATATGATGAAACAGAAAGCCTAGCACATCCCAATCAACATTGACATTTTAATATAACATTATAGTCAATTTTTTTCTGTGGTGTTACCTAAGCATTTGTTCTTAATGGCATTTTTCCCTCTTACATTACTTTTACTTTTATACTTTAAGTAGTTTTGAAAGCAGTACTTTTACACTTTTACAGAAGCATTTTTAAACGCTAGTATCTATACTTCTACCTGAGTAATGAATGTGAGTCCTTTAGATACCTTTGCAATTCACAAAGTTAACTAAACTGTGGAATCCTAATACAGTGCTGCCTTTGAAGTCACGGAGCTATGTACGTCGGCCTGGCAAAAATGCATCAGTAAAAAACAGTTTAATAATAACAATTCTCGACAAATACTGCAAGGGTTTGATGTATTTCATCCTCACGTGAATATCATCAAAATATTTAGGGAAATTGTTCAGTGAGTGTCACTTTTGCAAGTCCATCATGCACATACACTGCTAATTTAAGGAGACAGACTGCACTCTTTAGTCTGTGAGTTAGTTTCACAAGATCTGCATGTAACAGCAGCATGCAACTACCTATTATTAGCAGTATAAGCAGCAATTTGTACTGTTTGAAAGATTCATCCATCAAACTCGTTTCCTAAGCATCTGGAAAAGCAGTTTTCAAAGTAAGTGAAGAAGTGCCTGAGATCTGAAGTTAGAGGCTAATTTTGGTCACATTAACCTTCTAAAGTTGTGCAGTTTCTGCTTTTCCACTGTTTTCTATGAAGATCCAAAATCGCCTAACCATTACATTCTACAAGCACTACAGGATGTAGACTGCAGTTTAAGGTCAGTGCAGATGATATGTTATGTTTAAGAGCATTTTGAAAGCATTTAATGAACTTTTCTTCAGATCCACTTTTCCTGTTCTGGCAAACCCCCACCAACCAAACGCAGGATTGTGGGAATGGTGGGCATGTAACGCTCATCAATGAGTTTATTACTTTATACATGAGATTATATGTGTATTTTATTTTCATAGTTATTATCATTTGTTTTCTTAGCCTACCTGCAGCAGCGCTATGTTTTTGTTGCCATTTTGAGATTTAGTGTAGGTGGGGCGACCTGTCTGGTCTCGGCAATGCAGAGGCCATTTCAGCACAAGAGCATCCAAGTCTGATTTCCGAGCTATTTTTCTTCTTATAAGGCTTACGTGTAGCAATAGGTATAGAATAATAACATCCAAGCGAGGTGTAATGCACGGATATGAAAAGTGGTAACAGAATGTAACTGAGCCCGCATAAAAAAGAGTCCATCGAATTTACGAGTGAAACAAATGTGGTTGTTTTTCTACTTCCATTTCTTTCAGTCAGGAAGCCATCGAGCCAAAGCCTGACGGAGGTCTCGGTCCAACGGCATGCTGGGACTTTTCAGCGCAACCTGAGAGGGTGACAAGGCAACCGCATGCTGGAGAACCACCGGGACTGTCATCGAAGGGAACTCGGCGTTTGACTAACTGCTTCCCTCCTTTCCAGGGCTAAGCCCCTCTAAGGCCCGCGAGCAGCAGTGGAAATGCCCCCGGCTGAATGGGGGCCTCTGTTCCTCAGGCCCTACCCACCTCCATCTCCAGCAGCTACCACCCACAGAGCACAACACGTCACCCGGCCCTGTAGCACGTTTCTCAGCCTCGCTCAGCTCTCTCCCTCCACCACTGCGCCTCATGGCTGCCCTTCTGGGAATTTTTCACCTACGTTTTAAATCACAAAGTGAAAGCTCCTGCTGGAGGACGCTCGAGTTCGAGAGCAGAGCGTGTAGATCATGCAGGTTATAATCTGATAGCTGCACGCAGGAGAGAGCAGAGAGGCTGTTTCACACAGATCTGACTCCATCAACATCCAAGCTGCTGTTAGAGTTACTACAGAGTCTGATCTACAGGTTCTGGATCAATTCTTAAAAATACAACTTAGCTAGTTTATTTTTTATTTGAGCAGACAGAGCGTGTCATTGCTTGCCATTGTTGCGTTTATTCTTCCTTTAATTGACTATCTGTCCTTAAATGTTCTAACCAGGAGCACAGTTTCAACATTACTGGCACATGGTTAGAATAAGCTGCACACAGTGCTACTTCTCCATCCTCTCATGTTGAACTGTAGAACTCGATGCTACAGTGACACACTATCAACTCTTGTGATACAAAATCAAAACCTTTTAAGAAACATAGGGCTGAATAGTGGGGCCATGAAAACATAGAGTTGTTCTATAGAAATTATAGTAAACAAATGAAGAACCCTGAGAAGTTTGGGCATAGAAGCGGCATTGCTATTTGCTTTTTGATGAAGTACAAGTGGAGAGTGGAGAACTTAGGGTCACCACAGTTTGGTAATTAACTTATAAGCTGGGACCTGCATGAGCAGGTAAACTGTGCAATTCCACACTCCTGCTTTAATCCTGCACCCCAAATATAGCCAATCATTCAGGTCATGTTTGGTGTTTTGAGCTATGTTTGCTACTTTAGTCATTACACACTTGTTGCGCTGTTATATAGCATGGAAACAATTCAGGTTTCCATATAGCCGCTACTAATGTTTTTAGATTTGCATAACCGTTTAGTCAGGTTTAATGCAAAAAGTACATTACATGGACAAAAGTACTGGGACACCGGCGCATTACACCTACAGGAGCTTTTATGACAACCTATTCCAAATCTATAGGCATTAATAAAGAGTTAGTCCCCCCGTAGTAGTTTTACTAGCTTCCACTTTTCTGTGAAGCTTTCTACAAGATTTTGGAGCATGACTGTAGGACTTTTTGCCAATTCATACAGGAGAGCATTTGTGAGGTCAAATACTGATGTTGGACAAGGGCACCTAGCTCACAATGTCACAAGGTGTTTGATGCGGTTGAGTTCAGGACTCTGAGGGCCAGTCAAGTTCTTTCATACCAAATTCCCCCATCCAGCCTTTTTAGACCTTGCTTTGCGCATTGGTACACAGTCATGCTGGAACAGAAAGTCTTCCCCAAACTGTTCCCACAAAGTTTAAAGTATATAATTGTCCAAAAGGTCTTGGTCTGCTGAAGCATTAAGATTTTCCTTAACTGGAACCCTAACCCTAACCCTAACCCCTGAAAAACATCCCCATAACATCATTCCTCCTCCACCAAACTCTACAGTCAGGCAGGTTTCTTGGCATTCACTAAACCCAGATTTGTTTATTAGGTTGCTTATAAAAAGTGATTTGTTGTTCCACAGAACACGTTTCCACTGCTCCAGAGTCAGAAGCTTTACGTAGCTCCATCTGATACTTAGTATTGTGCTTGGTGACGTAAGGCTTTCAGATTAAGTAGCTTTGGTGAAACTTCCAATTTCAATAGTACCACTCACAGTTAATTGTGATTAAGAGGTGTTTTACCTCTGGCTATATATTTCATATTACACAGTGCTAGAAACCAACTAAAACATATAAAACATATTTTAAACACATATGTACCCCCTAAGGGGAAAGGAAGTGTTTACATAGTGCTAATAACTCATATGTTTCCATTAGTTGTTAGCTACATTAGTCTCATAGCTGCAGAGCAAGATGACTGACTACATTTCAGGTATCATAAACATCCAATCTTAGAGAAGTGTGTCAGATGAGTAATATAGAGAAGGTGAATGATCCAGGCCCCACAGGACGAATTCCTCTTTCATTATAACTAGAACCCAGAAGGCCATCTTCAGCATGAGCTGTAAAGCTTTAAAGCATGAGTGGATGAACTCAGACTGTGCAGCCTTTGTGTTTCCATTTAATGAATCACTTCTTTTCAGAAATCCGAGATTTTGCCTTACAGAGTATGAGACTTCACAAGGAAGGCATTAAGCATGTCTGAATGTGCTCACATGTGTCATGTGTACCCCTTCTCCAGGCTGCGGTATACAATCTCCAGGTGAGACATAAGAGTCGACGTTTATATACAACATAAAGTCAAACAGAACTATATATAACATAACAAAATCAAACAGATCTATATATAACATAATGAAGTCAAACAGAACCATATACAATACAATAAAGTCAAACAGAACCATATACAATACAATGAAGTCGAACAAAAGCATATATAACATAATGAAGTCAAACAGAACTATATATAACATAATGAAGTCGAACAGAACCATATACAATACAATAAAGTCAAACAGAACCATATACAATACAATGAAGTCGAACAAAAGCATATATAACATAATGAAGTCGAACAAAAGCATATATAACATAATGAAGTCAAACAGAAGCACATACAATACAATGAAGTCGAACAAAATCATATATAACATAATGAAGTCAAACAGAAGCACATACAATACAATGAAGTCGAACAAAATCATATATAACATAATGAAGTCAAACAGAAGCACATACAATACAATGAAGTCGAACAAAATCATATATAACATAATGAAGTCTAACAGAACCACATACAATACAATGAAGTCAAACAGCACATATACAATACAATGAAGTCGAACAAAAGCATATATAACATAATGAAGTCAAACAGAACTACATACAATACAATGAAGTCAAACAGAACCATATATAACATAATGAAGTCAAACAGAACCACATACAATACAATGAAGTCAAACAGAACCATATATAACATAATGAAGTCAAACAGAACCATATATAACATAATGTCATACAGACATTATATAAAATATGTCGAACAGAATATAACATATTACGTTTACTGCATCCTAGCAGTCCTGAATAAGAGCAGTTGGTTTCAGTCTAAGGTCTGACTGATATAGACATTCCATGATCATGTAGTGGTTCACTTTTCTTCACATATGCTCCTCTTCTCTTCCGACACTTGTCTACTGCCCTTCTGTCCAAAATTTAAGTGCACCAGAGGATCTCTAAATCTGTGCTTATAGATAGATTACTGCCCTCTAGGGGCCACACATCGGAGCTACAAGCGCATATTTGAGAATGTGCTGCAGGGGTGTTCAATTTTATCTGTAAAACGCTGCAGAAAATCAGGTCAACTTAAAAATTCAAAGGCAACGTATGTCATATGTATGATCTTGTCAGAAGCCATTATGACCTCCAGCAGTCTGGACACTTTAGAATGACGGCATGGTTTTAAATCATCACATCATATACAGTTTAGTTTTGTGTCTTTTAAAATAACAGTTATTTAGTTGGTGGGAATATATTACATAAATATGAGAGAATTCATCTTTTCTAAAACAAAACATTACTTGTGCTTACATGTAGCACGAGTGGGTTTAAATGCTTTAAGGGGCCAATTTAAACCCAGTCTAAACTTGAAACTTTTTTTTATGAATTTATATTTTTACTTATTGTCCAAATAAACCATATACAATTGGCTTGCTTATATGAAACTGTGTTATAACTCAGAAGTTCACATAGGAAATGTGTTTATTTTGATTAAGGTGGGTTTAGTGGGGGCTTCACCTTCATTCACAGTATAAGGTCCTATGACTGTTTATAGGATTTTTAATAAATGATGGTTACATTTGAGTACACATATAAAACATCCTGAAATGGTCTTCCTAGAAAGCCTTAGCATTCCAGAAAGGCTTCATCATGTTATTTCAGTCACAGAGTAAATGCGCAGTGATTCTCTGTGTCCCAGTTTCCTGTTTATGTTTCCCTGACAGAAAGATGAACTTTGACATTCTGCAACTCTGTGGAGCTTGACCCAAACAATCAACACCCAGTATTTACACTTCCTCCCGGCCAACTTCCTGTAACTATGTGTGTGTATGTGTAATGAAACTGTACATGTCATTGAGATGTTGCTGGGCTGTGTCTGCATAAGCTGCCTGTTATCAAAACATTTGGTGGGGTTAATTAGCGCTAAAAGAACCCTCCACTGTAAAAACATCAGACTTTTTGCCTGTTCAGTCTTCTGTTTCTATCTCTCTCCATTAAATAGCTTGTTTACTAACAATTTGCAGCTACTGTTTTCAGATTTTTGTATGTGAATATTAATGTTACCTGCCCACCGAAATTTAGAACTGTTTAAATTAACTACTTTTTTTTACTCTGAACATTTTCCTGGAAACACAAATAATCAACTACATCATTTCAAAGCTTCACATACATAATTCTTATAATGCTTCTAACAAACCAAACAACCACACAAATGTGATTTAACCAGAGTGGGATCTGCTTCTGTCAGCTAAGCCCTTTCATTCCAAATAACCATGATTTATTAGAAGTTCCTCAAATCAGATTAGCTCTCCTCAATTCCACCACAAATTTATACCATATACCAACATTCAGGCGGAACTCCAGATATTCTTGCAAAGGATTTTTCAGAACTGGTCCATGTGATAACATTAACCTCATAGCAATGTTTTCAAAAACAAATATTGTGCAACTTTTTAGTCATTTATTTTGTTCATCTTTGGCTGCTTGATTTCTCCAGTGTATCAGTCGTAGCCAGTTCCCATTGTTGAATGTTCTCAATTCATTTGATTCACTGTCTAATGCATTACTTATATTAGTTAAGGACAGGAGAACCCTCACTACTTCTCCGTTATTACTCAACTTCAACAGAATTGCTACTTTTTAAACTCGTTTTTCATCTTTAATGCTTTTTTGTCCCACTTTGTTTGGAAAAAAAAGGTTTACTACGGTGTACAATATTTACGAATTTGGCCAGATCTGCACACTTCTCCATATCATTAATGTGAATCAACATATTCCATAAATCTCGGTCAACCTGTTGCTGACAATTCTGACAGAACACCGGTGCCTAATAAACAGTGAAATGAACTCCAAGTTTGGCTACTTCCTGAACAACTTCAACAGGTTGAAAATATATGTAGTCAAATTACAGAGTCAACATTTATGCTGCTTTACTGCCCCACTTAGACATTTCTTCTGGCTCCAAAATACAAGACTGAAACAAGACTTCTTCTGTCACTCTCTAAATGATTCCCAGGGACGTGAATCAGTCGGAGCTCAGGTTGAGCAGTACAATGCCATACAGGGACTATAAGCAAGTAGATCAGGGGAATGTCAATGAGGTTCTGTAAGTAAGTAGAGCAGTAAAACATTTATAGTATCTCACAAAAGTGAGTACACCCCTCACATTTATTCAAAGATTTCATTATATCTTTTCATGGGACACTTTGATACAATGTAAAGTAGTATAACAGTTGCTCTGACCTCAAAAAACAACAAACAAGCATTAATGTCTAAACCACTGGCAACAAAAGTGAGTACGCCTATGAAAATTATGCCCAATTAGCCATTTTTCCTCCCTGGTGTCATGTAACTTGTTAGTGTTACTAGGTCTTAGGTGTAAAGGACCAGCAGGTGTGTTAAATTTGGTGTTATCACTCTCACACTTTTTCAAACTGGTCACTGGAAGTTCATCATGGCAAAGAACTCTCTGAGGATCTGAAAAAAAGAATTGTTGCTCTACATAAAGATGACCTAGGCTATAAGAAGATTGTCAACACCCTGAGACTGAGCTGCAGCACGGCGGTCAAGGCCATACCACAGAACAGGTTCCACTCAGAACAGGCCCGCCATGGTCCACCAAAGAAGTCGAGTGCATGTGCTTAGCGTCATATTCAGAGGTTGGCTTTTGAAAATAGATGTATGAGTGCTGCCAGCATTGCTGCAGAGGTTAAAGGGGTAGGGGGCCAGCCTGTCAGTGCTCAGACCATACGCCGCACACTGTATCAAAGTTGTCCCAGAAGGAAGCCTCTTCTGATGCACAAGAAAGCCCACAAACAATTTGCTGAAGACAAGCAGACTAAGCACATTACTGGAAACAAGCCCTGTGGCCTGATGAGACCAAGATAAACTTATTTGGTTCAGATGATGTCAGGCGTGTGTGGCGGCAACCAGGTGAGAAGTACAAAGACAAGTGTGTCTTGCCTACAGTTAAGCATGAGTGCTGCTGGCTGTGGAGTTACAGTTCATTGAGAAAAACATGAATGTCCTTATGAAGGAGTGGAAGAGGTTTCCAGTGGTGAATTCCATGCCCAAGAGAGTTAAGACAGTGATGGAAAATAATGGTAGCCACACAAAATATTGACATTTTCACTTGTACTCACTTGGGGAGTACCCAATTTTGTTGTCAGAAGTTTAGACATTAATGGCTGTCTGTTGAGTTATTTAGAGGGAACAGCAACTTCACACTGTACACTGATTACATTGTATTAAAGTGTTATATCTTCACTGTTGGCCCCTGGAAAATATCTACAAAACTGTGAGTGATGTACTCAATTTTCAGAGCTACTGTATAAGCAGTGGAGGTGAGAAGAGCAGCACAATGCCATACAGGTAGTGTAGATGGGTGATGCAGGCAGTGTAGCCTAGTAGGTCAATAAAATATGGATACTATATAGGCTCTGCTGTTCAGACTAGAATAATGCAATATGAGCAGTGCCATTGAGTACCTCAGTAAAATGCTATGCATGTGCGTGTGAGAGGTGCACGAGAATTCCATAAACCCAGTAGAGCAGTAAACTACTATTCAAGCAGTGTAGCTGAGTAGAGCAGTTAAATGCTAGACAGTACAAGAGTGTTGAGCAGTAAATTACTATAGGCTCTGTAGTTAAATAGAGCAGTAAAGATGTATGTAGTCGGTGAAGGTTGAGTTTAGTGGTAAAATGCCACTGCATGTGGACAGAATCAAAAGCCATCATCTTCCTTGCTGTCCACACCACCGACAACCTCACCTGGACCCTCAACACCACTTTCCAGGCCAAGAAAACTTAGCAGTTAAAGACAGCTGAGAAGACCATCACAGGTCTTTAACCATTTCCTAGAACAAGTGCCGCATCTGCAAGCCCCGCAGTATTGTGGATGACCCCTCCCACCCCAAACATGGACTCTTCAACCTTCTGCCATCTGGAACAATTCCAGAGTATTCATTCCACCACCAACAGACTCCACAACATCATCTTCCCTGAGGACCAAGACTAATCTAGATCCTTCCCAACATCCACTGTAAGGATCTAGTATTGTATTGTATTGTATTGTCTAGCATTTTATTGTATACTGTGCACACATTTAAATCCCTTGTATTGTTTTGTGTTGAACCATGGGGCCTGAAGTTTTATTGAGGAAAGACAATAAGGACCTCCTGACTTGACAAAGTAAACATGCTGTAGTTTCTACTAAAAGTAGCTGTGTAGTCAGGTTCTTCCTTTCTCTGTAAGTCTAGTGTGGTCTTGGCTCTGCAAGAGCGAGAGCAGGTGGGATTGGTATCTCTGTGACAGGATGCAGGTGCTGTAACTTTTCTAAGGCGCTGTTCACACTCGTTATTAACATCCATCTGATCAGATCCTACATGCAGGGCAGGTAGCAGCTCACTCCTGACATTTATATCTGGAATGTGTCTCCAGTGACTGAATTTCAGGATTGAAGGAAAGGTATCACCACCATGTACTCTGTCAGTCTCTAGCTGCATTTGCTGTCAAAAATATAAACAAGCGGTGGAGGAGGCAGATTGATTAAGGTCGTCCTTTACCACTGTCTGAGCACTTCAGTGTTAACACTGTACATGTTATGTGGTGACCCAGCAAGATTTTTTTTTTAAAAAAGGTTTTGAGTATTTTATTACATTATTAGAATGTTTTAGTAAAATTAAAGTTCCCAAGTGGAAACATTCTCTGCTAGCTGGGCATATGCATTCCTGACCACCACTGAAAGACTGGCTCACAATATGCCTCCAAGACGCCCTGTACCCTGTTCACCTCTGCATTTAGCTCTGTCCACTTACGATCGGATCACCCAGGATGTGTGTTAGTGTGAACATGGTCTAATAAAAATCGCTCTGCATTTAGTCATTTATTTAAGATGCTGTTGAAGGGTTTCAAAATAGATGACTGACCTTCCTAGTCTCCACTGAAACTAAGCTGAATTGTGCATAGCTCTTATGCAATCTTAAGACCAATTTTAAGATAATAAAGGTAAAAGGGAAGAAAACAGAACTTGCTGAAGGCTTTTAAAGTTTAATCAGATGGTGTTTTGCAGCAGGGAGTGGAAGACGAACAGCGTGTGTATTGAGCCGACATGGAAATGCCATTGCCACGTCACTGCATGTACGTCAAGGATGAGCAACACACTCCCATTGCACGCTGTAGGACACAGTCATGCTGCGCCTGTGGGTGTGGCAGCGTAGGGCAACTCCTGGAACTGCCAAACTCATTCCTGGAACTGCTAATGTGCATCATTTATTTATTAACCTACTGTCAGTCACTTTGTCAAGATGGTGTATACAGTCTGAGTGGGGCTTTAAATAAGATAATTAATGCCAGGCAGACCACTCATTAATGTCACAGGAGAATCATTGCTTTAGATGTGTTTACCTCATTGATTAGAACACTTCTACACAAAATGAAAGCCTGCTTGTGATTGGTGTATTTCGAAATGTACACTGTTTATTCCAGATTTACACTGTTCAGTCTAAACTAATCTTTGATGACTAAAATGGTTAACAGGAAGTCCCTGGGCCTGCTCAGAGACGATGTACCCAATAAGCTACATAAGCAGATGCTTAGGGCCCCGTGGCTGCCAGGGAGCCCACTAATGACTTTTGAGTTACTATTAGTTTTATGTTGTTTAAGATGCTCGAGTGAGAGGGGAAAAAGCTACAGGTTAATCACATCTCAAAAAAGAATGTATGCATATGGAGCTGAATAGCAGACAAAAAAAAGAAGTTTAAAGTTAAAGATTTTTTTTTTGTTTTGTTAACATTATGGTGTTTGTTTTGGCTGGACAGTAAGTAACGTAGTGGATCTGGGGTCTGTCTAACAAACAGTTTCAATAACGATGGAAAAGAGATCATATTATCTAAATAAGTAAAAAGTATCTGTCAGACCAAGCTAGCTGAAAATTAAACTGTTATTTATTACAACCCGGACGAGCAATTAGCAATGATCATTAGCAATACACAATTTGCTAGTTATAAATTTACCATTGTTATTAGCTAGCCTGTAGTTTTACAGTACATCAGATAGCAATATGGGGAGCCCCCAAAAATCTTGTTTTTCTAAAACTTGTTTCAGACCTTTTAACTTACATTTGATCTATTTTACTCCTACTAAGAAGACTGACTTAGAGCTGCCACTGTTCTCCATTCCTAACAACTGAAATACACGGGTCAGGCTACCACCCACAGACAGTATCTAAAACCCACTGAAGGCATAGATGCGGATTTCCCACCTATTTTGAAATTAAAATGACTGACACTTTTTATTGGTGTTAGTGGTGAATCGCATATTTGGCATCAAGTCCTAACCAATGGGAGAGCTAACTTGGCTGTATCTACCTAGATAGCACAGAAAACATGCTGATTGGTTCAATTTTTGTTTTTAAACAAATTCAGCAATGAAATGAAAGTACTTGCATAATACATGCAAAGTTTAAAAACAATATTACAAATATTATAATTAATTTAAAAACTAAAATAATATTTTTTTTATATCACAAACATCATTCAGCCTTTTTTCTGAAGGCCTAGAATGGGCCCAGGTGTCCCCACTGTGTCCATCTCATTCATCCATGAATTCATCTGGCTGAGATCATCCCATAAAAATGTTTGCTTCAAGATGTGTGACCAATGCTGTGGCCATTAATCAAAGATCAGAGGCTAGAAAAAGGGTGCTGGCCATCTTTACAGCAGCACCACCCCTCCCCCACCCCCAGCAGCATCAAGGAAATATATACGCAAAGATAAGACACATATGATAGCAGCACAAAGCCCAAAGCCATTCTAAGACACAACAATGATTGTGAGGAGGATGGGGTAGGGTGGGGCGGGTGCAGTTACTCAACACGTCGGGTCTGTGTGTGTGTGTGTGCTGGCGGACATACGTGTTAGGAATCACTTGCTATATGACATCATTGGCACTTTGACAAATTATATTTTTCACTCATATGTCACTTCTAATTAACTGGGCAGAAATTCAGGGAATTAAATCATTTCTATAATCTATTCAAGGATAGGAAACGTATTTACCTCTAACGCAAAAGAAATAAACTCATTTTTTTAAAAAGGGCAAGTAAAAATATAATGCCCTGCTGTTCTGGTGATCTAATAGTTATGTGACGAACAACTTTCTCATAGAAAAACTTATTCAGTCCAAAAGTGTCTCATTGTATTTGTTACCTGTCAAACAAGCTAATCGTGAGGTAATTTGTCAAAAACATGGTTTTATTATGCAACAGCTTTTTCAAGACAGAGTAAAAAAAATAAATAAATAAAAAACTTTCCCTGAAAAGTATGCTGTCCACACCGCGACTCAGAACTTCAACGGTGAATGCGCATGCATTTCATATGGAAACTCTTATACTCGTCGCATGCATAACTATTTGAGTGCTGTTATGGAAAAGTAATTGACGTAATTACCGAGGGAGTGATGCATGTCCCAGGGTCAGAGGCTTTCACTTTTGAAACTCCAGTGGAAACACCTCTCAACACAATTCACCTGCTATATTAGCTGGTAAAGAATTGAAACACAACACATCTACGAGATATACAGAGCTGAGCAGGTAGAAAAGCTTTTGCAGTTACTAAACTTCAGCACACGAGAACTCTGATCATGAGAAAAGTAAAGAGGCAGTTACAGTGTGGAATTTCATGGTCATAGTACATCTACGGTACAAGCTGTGAAAAATAAAATTTAATGCAAGTACAAGTGAAAATGCACATTCTCCATCCTTCCTTGGAGCATATTTAGCGCTATTATGAATCTTTTCCCTAGGTTTAGCCAGCAGTCACACTGCGGGTGATATCTTTGGGCTTACTTAAGCATTGGTGTCATTCCTGGCTGTCGGAGGGCAATGTCTCCTCAAACACTTACAGTTTGCAAATACGTATCCTGGCGGAGGCGTTTTAGCCTCAATTTCCCACACAAACAGCGGCCACTCAAATTGATTGCTTTCCTCTGGAGTTCCTGGACCGTTTCGAGCCCTTCCTCTATCGGACGTGTCGGTTAAGCCCTCATGCACTGACCTCTGACCAGTAATGAGCTAAAACTATAGTCTTCTGCTAAAAACAAAACTCTCCGAAGCCCATCAGATGCAGATTGAGTAGGTGTGTGTGCCCCTCACGGGAACAGACAAGAAGGTCTAGAGGGGCAAAGTAGGCCTAATGTGTTTTTCAGCTGTGCTGAGTGGTAAACAGCAGACTCTAACCCTCAACCTGTTTCCAGTGCTGCTGGGAGAAAGCAGTCCAAGCATTTAAGTAATTAACACCCCTCAGAGGTTCAACACATAAAATAGTCCTCATTTCTAAATCTCAGTAGTCTAGATGGGTAGTGCTACTTTCAAATCAAATTGAATGTGGCATAGATGTCATCATCATAATCTTCTTCTTTTTTATATACTGCCATTCATGAAGAAATCACTATTCCAAAATGAAGAATCAATGATTTTCATAACATTTATCACTGCTGTTGTGCAAACACCTAGCATCTTAACTTTACTCAACTCAGTTAGAGAAAGAAAGCTTTTGCCTTTCCTGTAAAATTATATTGGAGATAAAAAGATTTTTTGTTTCTATTACTGTGTCCAAAACTGAAGGGGGTGTCCTGATGCCTCACAGGTTGGAAAACAGTTTTCTGCTGTTTTTTTTTCAACCACAACCAACACAATAATTAATAGGAAGCTGTAATAAAAAGACACAAATTCAGATTTGCCTAGAACAATGAATAAGGCTGCAGATGCCTTAAGCAAGCTTTATGATATTGAGAATTTTAATTTTATAATGATTATTTCAATTGGTAATTGTAGTTATTGTAGCAAATAATATATTTTCTATATAGTTGACAACAACATTTAATTAGTTCTTGTTGAAGACATCCTTTAAGCTATAGTTTACAAGCTATTACAAGCTAAGTTACAGTTACAAGCCCGGTTGTCACTGTATATAAATTCCATCAATTGCTAACACTGTATGTACTGTATATTGTATACTGAACAGTACTGTATGCTCATTCATCATGTTAGAAATAATGCCAACTAAGACTAAACTATGCTGGTGGTCGCGGCACTCAATGGCTATACAAAATCCTCAGGGATCATTCACAGCAGGCTTATGTGGAGGCCTGATATATGATTTTACCTGCTGAGCTACACAACTGAAGCCCACAGCGTATGAACTCTCCATAACCTGCAAGAGAGGGCTCTAGTGGGCTCCAGCCTCAGTGGGGGGTTAATGCTGGACAGTGGCTACAGCCCTCCAAGAGCAGGCCTGCAGTACTCCCGGGATCATCTTCCCTGTTAGAGGAAGCAGGAGCGGCGAGGATCGACGGACAGCTTCGGGGAGAACGGCGCTGTAACAGTAAACTCAGCCGAGCTGCTGGCTGCCGCCTCCAAAGAAAATACTTTGCCTCATGGCAAAATCAGAACCACATGCGGGTAAAAAACAGGGAAACTGCAATAATGGAGAGGCTCTGTTTCCTCTCTGGTGATTGGCTATGGCCTCTGGGAACCGACACTGCAAGGAGGCCGGGATGGTCAAGGTTTAGGTGGAGAGGTGTGGAGTGAATGAGTCAGTTATAGTCCGAAGAGGACTTCTGGTCCGAGCTTTTTCCAGCTTGTAGGATTCTGAAGGGTTTCGCTGGGTGTTGAAGAGCCGTCCTTTCATTAATAGACTATTGGCAAGTCATGTAATCGCTCAGAGAAAAACTGATAAAGCGGTGTTTTCATCATTCAACCCATAAACACTAAAGCTAGCTCGTAACAATTTAAAGTTGACCATAAATTGAAATAGTCCTTATATATCTTGTAGTTCATGTCCTTGCTCACATTAAGCACAATGTTGTATCACTCAAAAGACCTAATTTCTTAGTCATGTTTGATCACAGTGCAGTGATTTCTGGCAGAAAATGCTTTTCTGATGTTTGGTTAGGTCATTGTGACCCATCGTCAGGGAAAAATTATAACAGGCATTAATAACTTATACCCGCCCCTTCACTAACCTGACCAATCCTCAGTGAGAACACCCTTCATCAGCTCTGCTCACATGTATGTCTGGAGATGACCACCTTTCTTCTCTCCACCTTAGTGTCTGTCTTTGGGTGCTTGGAGCGATTGTAAAAGAATCACTGTACTAATGTTAACATGAGTGCAACAGTTCAGAGAGCTTACAGTATTGCAGGGGCTGAGAGGGGGGCAATTGATTAAGCAACATGCTTTGACACATAAAAACATATGCAGTCCATCTCTCGCTTAAATGCTAGGTAATTACACTAATACAGGATTTAACCTGACTTGTTTTCAAAGCCTTCTTGTCTTGTTTTTGCCATAAAAGTGTAAGAAACCTGAGAGCAATGCAGATATTAACAGGCGACCCTGCTAACTGGCACATCTACGCCTTTAAGAGCAAAAAAAACCCCAACATGCATATTAAAATCAATCTTTTAACAAATAATGAATTTTAATTTTAATGAGTATTGAGTAATAAGGAATATTTTAGTACTTTATCTTTTTTTCCAAACTACTTAATCTTTTTTTCCAAACTAATAGCTATTTAGCTATTTCCTGCTTTGGAATCTGCTTACCATCTGAAACTCTTTCTTTACTAAATTTCTGCTTTTCACCATCCAATCAAATACTGAAATGTCAAATCATATCCTGTCCCCAATAAACGAGTAGCCTTTTCCCAGAGACCCGCCCCTGTTTCACTTTACCATGTCACAGTAAAGAAAAAATGTGTTCTGATTTTTATTCATGTTGACTTTTACACAGTGTCAGTTGGTAAACCTTAAAGAAACTGAACATCACTCTTTCTTGGTTTGAAGTGTTTTAGCTGTGTTAACTGTCTAAATCACTAACAAAATGCAAATCAAAATAAAAAGTGAATCAAAACACTGATAATGTACCACACAATCACACCATACAATCAACTGACTGATTTCATTTTCATATTTTCACATAATAGACATGATAATAACAAATGGTCTCTTAAAATAAAGCTGATAATTTGCAAACTAAACTAATGTTAAAATGTTTTGCCAGCCTGCTAAACTACAATCTATGTAGCTAACTAGCAGAATAACTAAACATGTTTTATGTGGCTTAGATTTTTTTCAATTGCTTCATGCTGTATGGAAACTTCTGGAAAAGGTTACTTAAGTAAAAAGCAGAAGTCTCTTTTTAATTTTTAACTTTATTTAGAACACAACTAGAGTACAATTTGTAAGTATACAGTAAAAACACTGTAAGTTATTTTAGCTGTTACTCTTATTTATTAGGTTATATTATTATATCAGTTTGATGAACAATATCTAGTAAGATGACCAGGGTGACTGCAAACATAAAAAACAAAGTAAAAAAAAACTTTCCAGTTTATTAAAAATTGCTATTAACCCTTTCTAATGCACAACATGGGTCACACTTGACCTGTATTCATTTACTATGTTATTTTATGTATAGCTGAGTATCTCTTTGATATATCTTTTGAAATAAATTTATTTCATTATTTAATGTTTTGAGCATTCTCTTAAATCAGTATTTAATTCTTATTTAATGAACAGCATCTTTGATCCGGGGGACAGACCCCCAGTCACAGCCCGTAAACAGAGATACGGAAATAAGTCTGTATTGTCAGTGTAAGGCTATTGCACAAGGTTTCAATGTCAACTGAGCATAGTTTATTTTGTAGAACCCAATACACACCATTAATTACAAATATCCAGTTTCAAATTGAAAATAATAAACATAATTCAGAAGTGTAGTAAATTAGTAGCTGAACTTATTAATGCAATGTTTTTGTAGCGTCGGAGCAACAAACCCCTTCTGAAGCTACTGATGATCCCGAGGAGTCCATAACTACTGAACGGACAGACTAACAGAGTGATTTAAACTCTGTATAATAACTAAGATGGTTATTTGTAATGTAAGATATAACATAGAGAATAGACGTGATATACGTTAAACTGTGTTAATGTTAATGTACACAGAGAATGAAAGTTAAGAAACCAGTGCACTGCTTTTGATGCTGAAGCTGCTAAACGTGCCTGTAGTGAAGCTACTTAAGAGTTTAATGTAAATCTTTATAAATTGCATTTTCTTTCTCTCTCTTTCTTTAGACCATGTCATAAGGGGCATTTAAGGAAACCCTCTAAATGTATGAAAACCCAAACTCTGGGGGCTCCCTGATAATAAACATATTTGGACAAACACAAATTCAGGAAAAAGGTCATTGTTTTACTGCTGGCCTTGGTAGTCTTACTGGAGCTGCGGCGCTGGTCTGCCTCAGGGTGGCACTGTACAAAATTTGTTTACCCAGTTGGTCCTTCCTAGCCTCGCAACTTTTAGTTGAAAAACTTTACAATATGCTACAGCGAACAAATTTCCCAAAAGAGTAGAAAGATTGAATTGTTGTCCATTTCTCCACCTGAAGACAGAGGAGGAGATGTGTAAGATTTCAGCCTATGTGAGGAATGAGATAGCATCAAACTGGAAAGGAGCAAAAGAAGAAGTGTTAAACCAAATATCTTGTTGATATTGAAGCTGGCACCTGCATTGTTATGGCATGTGAGTTAGCATCAAGCCAAGGCTGGAGTAGACAGCCAAAATGGGACCCCCCTGAATAGTTTGTATTTTACACACTGGTTGTTATACATTCCTGCAGAGAGTACTAGAATAAAAAGTAGGTCATTGTACATGCAGTGAAAGTTGAAGTTTCTCCACTGTCCAGATGGACTAAGTAAAGGTATTTGTATAGAAAATTGTAGATCATTAGATCTTAAATAATAAATTAAGTAATAAATAATTAGTAGGATATAAGCTAACTGTCAGATAAGGATCTAAGAAGCATTTACAGTGGCTTATCCAAAATGTCGCTATACTTCTAGACTTCTAGACCCATAAAACTGCCTTTATCTCTGCTTTAGGTCTGAGAGGATGAGTAGTTGCAAGAAGATGTTAGTGAGAAAGGTGCAATAGATCATAACAAGGAGAAAATGTGCAAATCAAAGAAAGACACTACTGGTACAGATATCATTGGGAATCTAATGGTCTTACAAAGGGAAACATAATAAACACTTAAAACATGATGGTATGTTTAGTTGCTGATGCTTCTGTGTGATTTTCTGTAGACTATATGAATAAACTTAATATCCTGTACTTTATGGATGTTTTGACTCAATATTAAACACATGAATTGTGACTTTTCTCTGAATTTTGCACCATCTAAGGATCCAGACTTTAATCAGGCTTCATTTCATAGGCTGTGTTTAGACTGCAAACTGGGCCCATTATAATATGGCATTATAAGCAGTGGCAGGACGAGGGCCAAAACATTTTCCCCGCTGGATTGTGGATTTCTTTGCGTGAATCCTCCCAAATTTAGTTAAAACATGTTCAACTTCAGTGCACAAGCTCAGTTCATTATATGCCACTTTTCATGTGATAACCAATCAAAAAACAGGTCATGTGAAACTGAAGCAGAGAGTGAATGCTGAGTTGAACAGCAGGATAAAACACTCTTTAGGATGAGTAATGCTGTACAGCCCTGTATTTACTACAAAATCTTGAGAAGGAGACAATGACTACTCCTCACTTTGTAGTCTGGTGAGTAGTTCATATGTAGAAATGCACTGTGTCTCTTTGCTGCATGTGGTGTTCTAATGCTATGTTCTAATGCTGCTAATACGTGTGATGACTAAGAGGAATTAAACCCAGTGGACGTGTGGTAAGTGCTAGCGTGTCCATTTAGTGTGATGTTTGAAGCGGTGATGAGTCGTCTGCCCATAAGACCACCATAAAGATCTACTCCGCTCCCTTCCCACTTGTCACAGGTGGATTCCTTGTGGTTTCCAACTCCAATGTCGGAACTAGACACCTTACACGCTATATTAATAATAGTCTGTAAATCATTCTGAGTAGTCACCGGACAATAAACCTTAAGACTAATAACTCAATAATTAGCCCAGACTTAAGGGGCTACGCATTGTTTGTCTGAGCAATGAGAGCTCAAAGTCTTATTCACTGCAGCATGGGATCATGGCTGGATTACTGACCAGGCCAATGGGGCCAGAGCCCAGGGGCCCTTGAGGTCAGGGGGCCCTGGCCCAAAACATCTTGCGATGCCTATCAACATTCATGATACAATATATTTTTATATCCGAGGGCCTTCCGTTTTAAGGGCCCTCTGACTTTTAGGGACTTTGTCCACAGGGCCTTATGGGGGCCCTAGTCATGCTAAGCTATGTTTTTGGGGCTCCTAGCCATGTGTTTGGAGGCCCTAGCCATGCTTTTGTGCCCCTTATGAAAAAGGACGAGGCATTGTGGCACTGCTCTGACTTCGACTTCTGGCTATAAGGGGTCCTAGAAAAGAGGGGGGCATAGTTTTATAGGGCCCTGGTTATGAGAGCCCCTACCAGGGGGCCCTAGAGGGCCCTTGATCACGAGGGGCGCGGCTTGGAGGAGGAGGGGGGGTATCCCAGGGCAACTCTTTGCCCAGGGGCCCAGACTATCTTTAATCCGTCCTTGCATGGGATGTGTGCAAATACCAGCCAGTCAAAAAGCAGTGTAGCTACCTCGCTTTAAGGAGCCACCACTAGAGACGCGTTCAGCCATGAGAGATTCAATTCTGTCGGCCCTGCCTTTGAAGAGCACATAAAACACCAGCATCTACAGCGAGCACAGCAGTGGGTGCAGTGCAGACCCTAAGCCTGAATGGCCACAGTCAGTGCACAACTTGTGAATGAGCTCATAGCCAACTAAACATAGCTTAGTCTTGATTAATGAGCTCTAAATGGATATTTCCCCTGTGAAAACACTTGGCAGGTGACTGAGTGATGAGCTATTGCAGGCTGGTGGCAGTGGTGACGGTAGAGGGCATAAGGTCAAAGTCTGGCTAAGATGAGAGGGTGGTGTGTGCGCGCATGTGTGAGAGGGGTGTTGGGGTGGGGGGTCCCCATTCCGGCCGGCCATCCTTGCATTGTATGAGTCACATGCGCACAAGACCTGTGTGAACGCTGAAGCACCATTAAGAAAAATAACCTGAGACTCCATATGCCCAGCAGCAGACCAACATCTGCAGTTACAGAGAGAGGGAGAGAGAGAGAGAGAGAGAGAGAGAGGGAGAGAGAAAACAATCTGTCCATCCTCTCTTACACCCTGCTGCTCCACAGCTGGGAAGAGGAATGTGTGATAGGAAAAAGCAGCACTCCTTTCTTATAAACACGCATTTGAATGGGCAAAGGAACAAATAACACAACCGCACATGCTAATCCACTCTGACATGCGGAGGAGCCGGGAAGTCACAGTGGGTGTAAAATAGAAAGTCCACCGCTCCAAGCTGCAAAGTCCCACAGGCCCTGTAACACATAATTCAAAAAAATTGTTTGGTTAAAAAGTAAATGTGTACTATTTTCCAGTTACAACAGATACAGTCGAACAGCCAACATGTTATGTGTTACTGGAGCTATGAGACTAATGGTGCTGGTAAACACTAGTAATCATCACAATACATCCCCATAACTTCTCTTAACCCACATACAAGTCTTCATTAAGGTTGTCCAGATGTGTCACTAAGATTTAGAACACATACTTTAGCTGTAAAATAATAAAACCTCACACTGTAGCTGAACATTCAGAGCAAACACTTTAGACTACAAGAGTTCTCAAATTCTGACTTATGCATGTCCGTCACGCAGGTATATGGACACCACACATTAAATACACAATTTCTGTTGTTTATTTTTATAAATAAGTGTGAACTTTCACTTTCTGAACTGCACATATGTGTCTCTGAATAAAAAACACAGCTCCAAACCTGGACACTTAAAAAACAAGTATTCTTTTATTCTCTGCTATGTACTAAAAAACATGTGTGAATTAAATTATATTTTACTGGGAAACAGTGGGATATATTGGAGTGGGTTTTATATTTCAGTGGGTATATTTGAGAGTTTTTATTAAACAAATTTCTTAATACCAACATACAAAGGAAGTATTTACTGCACGTTTCTGAACTCTTGGAACCTAAACTTCTGTTTGAGTTGCTCTTTGAATACAAAGTAATTTTTTCAATATTTTTTGTTATTATAATAAATGCAGAGGTTTTTAACACAACATTACTAGATCTAAAGTGAACAAAAGGTTGAAAGAATTAAGGTCACTGAAGAAAAAGGTGGGAACATATTTCATGTTACATAGACTAATATGTAACACTAATTACATCTATTATATACATTTATATACCAGCTGAAATACATAATACGTAGTAGACAGAAATAATGTCTCTGGTTCACTGAAACAGAAAATGTTCTGTTTGTGTTTGGGTCTGTTATCCTGATGATAATATGTTCATTTTACTACATTTTATTAGCCTAACTCCAATGTCCTGTATACTGTATATACTGGATAATCAGATGAAATCACTAAATACAATAATAAATCATCATTTACTGTTACTCATAAATACATATTAGATTCTACTTTCTTAAAATTTTTGTATGTAGAAATAAATAGGTACTATTTCCTTTTTTACCCTTTATAAGGGGGGCCGGACCTTCTAGAAGGACGTACATAAAAGCACCTTTCTGCTACAGGATACAGGATCATTCAGAAACAGTGTTTAATTTGGTTTCTGTATCGCCAGCTCTCATTTTTTTTGTTTATAACAAGATGAAAAGGGACAACATTTTATTGAATGATCATGGTGACCATTCTGTAATATTAGGAGAGTATGTATGTGTATCATCCACTGAATCACTGCTTTAAAAGGATCAGCATTAGCCCACATCTTGACTAATTGACTACATGTGAGTAAGTGGAAAATTGTAAAATGTGTTAACAGCGACTAAAGGGTACATCTTAAATCTGAAGAGCACTTAGCCAACGAGTCCGTGCATTAGAGCAGTGTGTGTGTGTGTGAGAGAGAGTGAGGAACTTCAGTGTTGTGATCTTCAAAGGAAGGCTGGTGTTGAGTGGTCTGGCCAGATGAGCCAAAGGTAAATAATCAGATCTGATTCCTAAGATAAAGAGAGAAGGGGAGGCACAGAGAGAAAGAGAGAGAGAGAGAGAGAGAGAGAGAGAGAGAGAGAGAGGAGAAGAGAAGAGACGGGCAGACAGAAGGTTTATGGACCGTGCTTGATGCTTCACCAGACCAAACTATTCACTAAAAAAAAACCTGGATAGATGGCAGGAATGCTCTGCAGATGGAACTCAGACTCTGCTGCTCAAACCAGCAGACCAGACAAAAGAGAGGATCAACCTGCCAGGCACGAAGATCCCAGTTAGCTGTGTAAGGAAGTCAAAACTTTGCAAACGTGTCTGGGCATATTTAATGACCAAAGGGCTTGAGGTGTAAGGCAGTGGTTCCTATATATATATTTTGTAGTCAACTTCATGCCCAAATAAGGAACTCTGATTCTGAGCTGGTTTCCTTTATAAGGAAAATCAATGTTGTTTTCAGAAATCACCACTAATGCATTCTGTGGTAAACATAAACGTTTTAAAGCTGATCTGTTTCGACCTAACAACATTTCTCTCTCAAATATTACAGGATCTTTTGAATTACAAGGTTGTTAAGGATTTGAAACAAACATATTGCTACGCGCAAGATGACTTAAATTGACACCATGATACGGGTGAACACATCAAAAGACCCACATAAAACAGCAAACTTTGGCAAGTGACTTTACAGTAGTAGTCTACAGTTTAAGAAGCTGGTGAAGTTGAAGTGTTGAAACAGTGTTGAAGTTTAATAGAAGCCTCTACTTCATGACATATCAATTATAATTTTACAGCAGTGTTAGATTGCTTGTTGTTGTGGCAGTAGTTGTATTTTGACAATTTAATGACACTAATCTAGTGGATCCAGTAACAGCCATGAGAAACTGTGCAAAGAATAAAATGTATTAAATTGAATTTAGAACTATTTGTCACTTGTGTTTGCGCACAGCAGAACACACTAGTGAACACACACACTAGAAGTAGGTGTAGTGGGCAGCCCTATCCACAGCGCCCGGGGAGCAGTAGGTGCCTTGCGCAAGGGCACTTCCGTCATGTCCCTCCACAAGACTTGATCCCTAACCTTCAGCCCACGACAGCTCCTATTATATTATATAAAACATGTAATTGTTTTTATGGGCAAAAGAAAATAAATACATTTTAGTCCCATGACTACAAAATGAAGCACAATGTCACTAGGTATGGCTGCAGAATCTGCTCAGAAATTACTGATTCAATTATATTTTTATCAAAATTAGCCAATAATCCATTAATACCATAAATAGGAAGAAATCAACTAAATGGAAGTTGAGCCCAGAAGTAGTTTGTCTGAAATAGTTTTGCCCAGTACATTTTCCTAATATCATATTAAAACATTAGCAATATGGGCTCATAAAAGCAGTATGTTCAGTGGTCATGTATAACATTTAAAAAATTAAATAGATGAATCAATTAATGATAAAAAACATATGCCCACCAGATGAAGGCTAAAAATATGTCTGCGGACCACTGCTGTCAGAGCTTGGTTCTGTATTTAGATATAAGAGCACACACACATGCCGTGATGGGTAAAACAGCTCCTGCACCGGCTGCTTCCTCTCTGTCCGCCAGTGCAGATGAGAGAGGGAGAGAAGCGGCACATCGTCAGACGGCAGAATGCTGGGAAATCTCAAAGCACACGTACTTATCGACTGCAGCGACAGGCCAGTGTCTCCTGACTCTTTTTATCTACACGGCAGTCGAGTTAATGTGCAGCATGTGTGTCTGAACACGGGGCTCCTCACTGTCTGAGCAGCAGCTCATATAGTGGCTTGTGAAAGTATTCAAGTGATCAACATTTTCTGAATAACACATTATACTTGCGTATATTTTTCCAAGCAGTGGTTCATTGTTAAAGCCAATATGGACATCACAGCCAAAAATATGTAGACACTTCTCCTAATTATTAAGAGTTTCAGCCACATGCCATATACATGCCATCTCCATAGACAAACTTCAGCAGAACGGATCACACCGAAGAGCTCAGTGACTTTTAACATGGCTTTGTCAATGACAATTGTAAGCCGGGCTTTCTTGTCCAACATTAGCATTGGACCTCACAAACTGAAGGTGAACACATACTGCTTGCCATATAGTGTTAGTCTGCAGGTATTTAAAAACAAACCACAAGATGTGCTCAGTGATATGCTACTTGCATTACACATTAATATTCAGTACAGTCATCCTTTGGTGTAATAACAGCTAAGTATGTTTCTCATCAGTATTGACTGTCTATGTCTGTGTCTGTGTGTTTATCAGGAATATTACATTTTATCACTATCCAAAGGAAAACATAGCTTTTCAGTTTTGTTTAGAACACGACAATTGTGTGTGAACTTTTTGATGGCTGGACCAACAGAAATTCTCCAAAATCACTTGGAATGAAACCTTTTTACATTACCTTACATTGAACAGTGAGAGTGTTTTTGCTCTCTTATGTAAAGTTACTATTTTTTCTTTGCACAGTGACGATATATAAAGTTTACGACCTTTATTAAACAATGATGCTGTCATCATGTGAGCAATAATATCACTAATTAGCGAGTCATTGCAATATCTGATAACAGGATTTATCAGCTCTTATTAATCAGAGATGTGCACCATTGAACCATTAGAGCAGAAGTTTCCAAAACCTCTTCCAGTCTCAGTTCCCTTCCTTGGCAAAGCAATAAATAAAAAGTCATTGCCAACATATTACAGAGTATTACAAAACATAATAAAACACATATAAACAGAGAGCAAAGAGTTATTGCTCTCTCTTTTCCATTTAGAGCAGAGTCATAAATTTCTATTCATAAGATGCAGCTGAGGCTAAGAACGGAGGCGGACAGAGCAGGACGTGCTTGCAGATCTCTCCAGATCTAAAATCCAAAAATGGATTTTCCTCATCGTCTGTGTGCATGTGTGTATGTGCACAATCTGGGGTATCAATTTGTCTCATGTGGTCAAGCAGAGTCTTATTAGTCTTCACAATAAATCAATAGAAGTGATAGAAGTTGTATTTGCAGTACAGTGTCATATGTTACGGTGATGCATTTACAGTACATCTGCTTTTCAAAGTCTATTATTTCAGGTTTGTTGGTTTGGCCATCTAAATATAGATCTACATAAAAAAGCAATGGGTAGGATAACGCAACCGGTACATACCACCAGAAAGTTATGGTGTCCACCGCCATTGTGAAAAAATGCTTCTCTATGTTACACCATCATCCCTTGAGGCACATAGTGGATGGGACAGGACAACAATGTGATCAAACTTTAGCTTAGGAGCTCAGATATGCTGTTCAGACATGTCTCCTGGACAAAAGATCTCCAGAATCTTATGTGTCTTTCCCTCCATCTGAGGAGCAGCTCACACGGTAAACTTGATCGTCAACATTTTCTAAACCAACAATACCTTAGTGCTGGCCTAGAAGAAGATGCCGAATACATAGCGTGTATGAGTAAATACAAAATCTCCATAGACAAGCACTGCCAGTAAAACAGGTCGTACTAAAGAGTTCACTGACTTTAAATGGGGCGTCACTGACTTTCATATGATGCCACCTTTTCTGCCCAGACTAATCGTAAGTGCTGTTATTGTGAAATGGAAGTGTCTAGGAACAACAACAGCTCAGCCGTGAAGTAGTAGACCACACAGTCTCACAGAGCGGGGCCACCAAGTGCAGAAGCACATAGGAATCCTATTCTCTGTTGCATCACTCCATACAAAGCTGGTACAAATTCTGGGGGTGGAGTACAAATTCTGGGCATGTGAATCTCCCACACCAGACTTACTGTATTGTCATTGCAAGCTAAATCAGAGACTATCTGCAAAAGTGAGCTGTGTCAACAAGCATCTGTTGCTAAAAAAATCTGGTTCCAATAACTTACATTCAAACTAAAGAACGTATTTGGCCTCTCATGTAAAGTTGGATTAATTAGAGATATTTGTCTTCTTCATTGGACAGTGGCAATATAAAAAATAGGTATAGATATTATGATAATGTGCTTTATATAGGAAATCTGCTACTTTTACTTGATGCTAGACTAAAGCCTCTCCAGGGTGAGCTCCCCAAAATACTCGAGATCAAATCAAAATGCACCTGTGTTAATATTAGCTTCAGTAGAGATCTTAATGAAGTTACACATTTTTCTCAGATCTGCTAAGATAATGACTCTTATTTTTTTTTTCCAACTAAAAGTACTGAGCGCCAGTAATCTCTGGCTTTCAAGTGTGCGTGATGGCCCTGATCTCGGTCAGCGTTTATGAAGAAATATGACTTGGAAAATTAAGAAGTGGATTTCTGCATCCAGAGTAATCACAATAAATACAGTTATTATAACCTGTATCCTAGTCTTCAGTCTAAGATTTGGTTTATTTACACAATGCCAAGCATGTATGATCACAATCAAATGAAAAACGGAAGCGCCTGTTTTTGACAAGGCATGAAGAACCACTACACGTAATTACATGAATACATATACTACAAAGTAATCAGCAAGTGTGAGGTTTTTCTATTTGTTTCAGTGTCAAGAAGTGCCAAAAGTGCACAGCAGGGTTTGGGTTTAAGTTAAGGTAAGGGTTTAGATTGGGGCCAGGATGAGGATAAGGTTTTGAGTTGAGGTTAAGATTAAAGTCAGGGTTAGGTGTTGGGTTGATCTGAAAGTATGGCTAGCATTAGGTTTTGGTTTGAGGTTAGGGTCAGGATTAGGGTGGGTTTAGAGTAAGGCTGGGTAAGATGCTATTCTTAAGTAAGTGATGCCTCAGCAGTACATCAAGATACTTACCTTAATGTATGCAGATGCTTCACTACTACTTCTTTGCTTTGCTACTCCATTGATGTTGTGTTATTGATACTCTATTAAGAGTTTATTCAAGATTCAAGAGTTTTATTGTCATATGCACAGCAGAAACAGACAATTACACTGTACAGTGAAATTCTTACTTTGCTGTTTCTCCATTCACCAAAAAATATACTAAATATATAAACTATAATAATATATTGTGAGTTGAAGTAAATAAAAATAAAAGTTACATGTGCTTTTATGTGCAAGTATAGAGAGCAGCAGCCATAAAGTGCAAGTTGCAAGTAAGAAATGTAAACAATAGTGTTTTTGTGCAGGTAGCGAATGTAACCAGTATTCTGACAGCAGCAGTACAGTGAGTGGAAGGTGCAGTTAAAAACCAGTTCAGATAGGATCTTATTAATCATCTACAAAGAACCACTCAAAATAAAGTTTTACCCAAATTATAATCAAATACTATGTTTTGTACTTACAGTCAGTTGAGCAAATTACTTGGTAATCACACTGACTTATCAGTCCACACAGGCTTAAGCAGGCTTAAACTTCAGTGCTTGTACAGATGCCATTCAAGAGGTCCTCTTTAGAATTTGTCTAATAGGCATAGTTCCTAAAAGACGGTGGTGTTTCTGATATTTCTGTATTCAACCCCTACAAACATAAATGTGTTATTGAATTTCTGCTTGTTTCAATAAACAAGTGTGAATGAATTCATATCAAACTACACTATCATATTGTTAGGCACTAATGAGAACGGAGTTGATGTAAGCTCGTCTTTTCTATTCCAGTGCTGGAAAACAACTTTTACAGCATTTCCCCCGCTCTGACACACCTCATCCACCCAATCAACTCATTAACCTCTCTGAGTGGAAGTGTCTCCTTTAGTTCAGGGAAATCACTAGAATGTGCAGTAGCACCTCAGGAGCAGCATGGAAGTGTTAAGGTCAGTGATGGTGCTGTACGTTGACGTTAGAGTGCTGACTATTAATGAAACTCAAGCCTCTGTCTTTTTAGTGCTGGAGGAGAGGGAAGTGGGCCGATATTACAGCTCCCCAGATGAGCGCAGCTTTTTCCTGTCTCTGTCCCTCTCTTTCTCTCTCTTTCTCTCTCTCTTTCTCTCTCTCTTTCTCTCTCTCTTTCTCTCGCCCTCTTTCCCTCGTAATGAGTTTTCCAGCGCAGTCCTACTTAAGGCCCACTTTGATGTTGCTCATTTACGCGTGTCACAGCCGAGCCACACACTCTCCCTCCGCTCTCCTTCAGGAGAAACAGCTCCCAGGAAACACACTCTTTATAACTTTTATCAGCTCACAGTCACTTTCCCCTACTGTGCTTCTTCCGATAGCCTGAAAACACATAATCATGTGTTAAGACGAGTGCTGATCCTGTTGCAGCGTTCCAGATTCCTTGCAGATTTCTGTTATGGTCTAAGGGTAAATTTGCACATTAACCCTTACTTGCCTAACATGCTGTTGTGGAGAGGCAGAGACTTTGGCAATTTCCTTTGAAATTTTTATTTTTTTATTAAAAAAAGAATACCGATGATTAAAGGTAGTGAAACGTCTATTAGTGCAAAGTATATAAAGACTTTTGAGCAAAGTTTTGTTGATTTTATAAAGGAAAGTAAGTTGTATACATTGTATAGAGAAGACACACTTAAATATGGCATCTTCCTGCAAATGTAGTGCACTTTTTCTATTTATTTGCATTTGCTTTTCAATATACATATATTTGGCACCACAGCTACTCATGGCCAAGAGCTAGGAGATCACAGTGAGCAGTGGTTTATTCAACTGAACCATACTAAGCAGGTTAGCCTCAGTGAACTGATCATCTAGTCATGCAAACTTTGCAATGCAACAATGTTTGTATGATGTACATAACTTTTGTGTGTAAATAATTTATGTGACTATAAGCATGTTGTAGAACTGTGTGGTAGTTCTACAGTCTTTAAAGTGCTGGCAGAAGAAGAAAGTAATATATGTACGAAAGTTGCATCAGTAGCTCCATATAAGAGAGTAGCTTGTAACCCTAAGCCCAGTAAATAAAATGTTATGGTTTTGACATTTTAAACACTTCAAAGTACCTTTCTGCTATGACTTTTATAAACTGCTTCTGCCATTAAAGAGGGAAATACATCAGATTGCATTCTTCTGCAGTGAAGTTCTCCTGCTGATGTCAACACTGTTGGTCCCTCACCCCTCTGAGCGCTCATCTAACTCACTTCACTTGAGCTAATAAAGTAATGCAACAGCCCTTAAAATGGCGTCGGAGAGTCTCTGCAATAAGTTGGGTCTGTTTTTAGGAGCCTAACCATGTGATTGAACCAAGATGGTACATTAGAAGTGTCAACGTCACATTGATTTTGCTTGTTTGTGGTCCTGTGACACGACTGGAAGTAGCCCATAATAAGATTGTATATAAAACACTAGTTCTTTATTAACCCCTACACATTCTGACTGCTCATTAGGAGCACCGGGAGATTCTTCAGCTGGCCGTTCATTTTTTTACCTTGGGATGTTTATTAATTTTTAATAATTATCTATACTGGAATGTTTATTAATTATTATTAATTATTTGCACTGGGATCTTTATTATCCATCCATTTCGCTTAATCCCGCTACTCTGTGTCACAAAGGGAGCTGGAGCCAATCCCAGCGTCATTGGGCGAAGGTGGGGTACACCATGGACAGTTTGCCAGTCCACCACATGGCCAACATTCACTCACACCTACGGGCAGTTTAGAGTGACCAATCAACCTAACATGCATGTGTTTGGACTGTGGGAGAAAACCGGAGCACCCGGAGTGTACAGGGAGAACATGCAAACTCCACACTGAACGGCCCGGACCGGGAATCCAACTCGGATCATCTTCCTGTGAGGCAACAGAGCTAACCACTACACCACCGTGCTGCCGTGGGATGTTTATTAATTGTTTATAATTATTTGCACTGGGATGTTTATTAATTATTGATAATTATTTGCACTGGGATGTTTATTAATTATTCATAATTATTTGCACTGGGATGTTTATTAATTGTTTATAATTATTTGCACTGGGATATTTATTAATTGTTTATAATTATTTGCACTGGGATGTTTATTAATTGTTTATAATTATTTGCACTGGGATGTTCATTAATTATTGATAATTATTTGCAGTGGGATGTTCATTAATTATTGATAATTATTTGCACTGGGATGTTTATTAATTGTTTATAATTATTTGCACTGGGATGTTCATTAATTATTGATAATTATTTGCAGTGGGATGTTCATTAATTATTGATAATTATTTGCACTGGGATGTTCATTCATGGATGGTACTGCAGTTAGGTAATTAGATTAGTATCACATGATTTCTTATTGTTATTCATACTGTACTGTGCAAATGCTTCACATATCTGAGAGATGCTACGTAAAGCTCTTTATCTGGCCATGTTCTAATAATTTAATTTAATATTTGTACAAAGTATCCAGTAATTAATTTTGCACTGGCACACATAAGCTCCTAGTTTCTCTATGGCAACGGAAAAACACTAACAGCACGTATGAAATACATGCAGTTCATAATAATCTTAACATCAAGTCATATAATCAGACCACAATTACTTATAAAATCACAGTAACTCTAAAAAATAAGAAAAAAAAAACCGGAAAAATATGTAAAAAAACAAAAAATACTTTGTTTGTAACCTCACTTATATAACAGGATCATTTGTACAACTGTATGCTGATTATGCAATGCGCAATACTTAACCAGTAACATCCTGTTATGTGTGACAGTTGCAAATGCTTGCCAGTGTTCAATTAATTCAATTACACATTAAGAAGCATTACAGGGATACAACTGCATAAGTAACCCGTCCATGTCTGTAGCATCAAGAGAAATATATATATTTTCTGCAGAATTAGCGTGTCCTTAAGAGGACAGTTTAGACTAAGCTTTACCATGCACTAGAATGTGGCCTAATACAGAGAGCACAGGAGACACCACACACCGTGAAATTATTTGAGGAAGTCTCACTGTTTCCCTACTTCTTCCTAACTTTGTTAGTCTATTTGTTGTAAAATTATGGGTAAGTGAAAATAAAGAGGACAAGAGACAAGGACCTTCTTTGTGATGGACTGGGAACGCAGCCTCCACTAAGCTTTTACATTGTAGCCACATTTAATAGACTGTCAACATGCCAAATCAGTAAATCAAGTCCAGACGAGAGATCAGGTCATGATTAGCTGTGTGAACCATGTTTTGTTTGCTTGAATAAATTCCCACTTCAGTCAAAAAACTATTTAAACCAAAGCACAGTGAAAGAAATTCACATTTCTAGACCAAAATAATATCATAAAGAAGATTCTTTACACTTTTTCTAAACAAGTATAACAAATCACCATTTCTCAACACATTCCTACATCACATCAGCAGACACTAGTTGATTGTTCTTGTTTTGGCGTCAGAACAGTTTCAGCTGAAAAATGGGGTCATGACATCATCAATATACTGAAGAAACATGACCAGTGTTTGCTGTTCATGTGTAAGCTAATATCTTGTACTCACTTTAACAGAAGATGAACAAGTTGTTCATAAAATACAATAGATGAAAAAAATACAAGATGAACAAGTTGTTTAATCCTTGGCTGGATCTCCAGGTTATGGGAATTGCCATATTGTCAAACATAAAAATGGGCATTTTTATGCATAATTGTCCATTTTTTGTAAGAAAATAGATTCATTCATCATTTCTCTATTTTTATAAATAAATATGTACTACCACGGAACATTACTGCATTCTGGAAACCTTTAATATGGGAGAGGCTAAATCCCAAATGGGGGGATTAGCAGGGCATAATTCAACGCACTTTGCTAGTAGTTGTTAAAAAAACCCAGTAGGGTTTCCAGTGATGCTGCTTGTAGAACAGATTATTTTGGTGATAAAACCAAAAATGTGCTGATTTTCCATCTTGTGTGCAAATTTAATACATGTCCATTTATTTCTTTAAATCAGTGAATCACGCCAATGGAACAACATTAGGTGAATGGAGCACTGCTACCTTTCCAGGCCAAATTAAATTCTATATTACGTCTTTAGCGTGCAACGTCCCTGAGATATTTTATTCTTTTCTGCACAACATTCTTTGATGTTGCATATGACATTTTTAACCTAAGAGTGTTAAGGCCGACCTATTTGGATTTGGTCCAGCCTGAAAGAAAACATACTTGCAGTATTTGCTTCAGAAAGTCTATTAGAGATTACCCAATAACTCTTAGTGATAGTAATTGGTGGTATAATCTTCCTGTACTTTGTAGCTACATTAGCCTCGTAGCTCCAGTGCAAAACCAAACAAGCAAACTTCAGCTGATAATGCCAAAAAATTGTAAATTAAATTTTTCACTGAATCATTGCTTGAAATCGAGTTCCCATTGGGTTCCATGACGTCCTTATGGCAGGCATAGCTGAGCGTGGCACACTGCTGCACTGTTTGCAGTGGCGAGGGCTCCAGTAGACGGACTGTCAGGTTGAAATCTTCACCATCTCATTTCCGTTAATGCCCAAGCCAAGTGCAGTTTAAACCATTTGTGCCGGTGCAGACAGACGCTGAGTAGCACGGAGTGCTGCCGGCTGGCAGGACCCTTCACCACGGCCTTACAAATACACAGAATCATGGGACTCTGGGCAACAGTGAATAATACCTGCCCTTAAGCCACCAGTTGGTGCTGAAAGCCTCCCAGTGTTGCTGCGTTGTGCCTGCTGGCCTATACCATGTCATGTTCAGCCAGCAGTCTTTTGCCTCAATCTGTAAACAAACGATCAGCATTACATTCGAGGTGTCAATCACTTACCGAAAGACCTCATGCACACGTTTCCCACAGGCTGAGAAAAAGCTGAAAATGGGCTTTCAGATAAGCTCTATTTGACTAACCGCACTGCTCTGTAACAAGCTCAGACTGTCCATAACGCCTAATGTGAAACATACTACACCATAACAGACGACTGTGCAGCTTTTTTTTTCTTTTTTTCTCAGCTGAATTATTCTGGAGTGGTTTGGAGAACTAATGGCTCCTAGAGCTGGGTGACTGCAGGGTTGTAGTTGTGTGATTGCTGTGACTCTGAGCAGGCATTAGAGCTGAAGTGGCAGCTCTTAGAGCACACTGACTGGCGGCTTTGTTCGAGCACACCGTCTCATGCACGTTTGATTGTTCCTGTCTGCGTCATTTTAAAACTCAATTACACATGCGTTCCTTCGCCGCTTAATGAAAATGGACATTTTCTGTTTTTAATGGAGGAGTTCAAACTCCGGTCTCGCTGCACAGTTGCGTACCTCTCTGTTCTACCTACAATGAATGCTTGCTATTTGCGCCAGTGACAGATGAGAACACCTCATACATTAACATCGGCATCAGCAATCCAGACTGCTTTAATCAACAAAAGCGTGGACACTGTATCAAAAGGGACAAAAACATAAAATGTAAGCGACATGATGAGCTTTCAAGTGATGACTCATAATGAGTTGGTGTCTGGTGTGGCCAGTTCAGATGCTTATGCTGATGAAAAGTAGCACTCGAAAAGGTCAGTCATTGCATGTTTATTAATTAATCACTGAAAAGGAAGGTGTCAGCCTAACCGTGTTTGACAGGAACACTTCCCCTCTGCAGGTAGTGTGCAGCATGCTGTATCAGGGTGTCTACTTTTATGTCTCCGACCAAACTGGAGACCAACTCCAATAGAAGATGTCTTGCTCTCAGTAAGTAAACTCCGCTTATGAATGCACTTCTTCACCGTTACCCCTGTTTTCAACTTAACTCAGAAGGCTATTCATACACATTTACTCACAAAGATACCTTAGCTACATTTGTTCATTTCCATACATCAAATAACTGTTGAATAATTCAACAATTAAATAAAACATTGCAATTATAAATGAAAGCAGTGACCACAACTTGAGACAGAGATGCGCCATGATCTTTTAGTGTGGTGATATTAGCATCAGTAATCATAATGTTAATGATCAGTTACTCGTGCATGATGCAGTTAATCTTATTGTATGACTGTCCTTCACTGTCCTTCTATCTTGAACAAAAACTTTGAATATGACTATGACCGGCACAAAGCAAGCACAGGAGTACAGTACAGAAATAATCTTCTTTGTTGACTTATGTGGGCATATCAGTGTTTCATCAGCAGCAAAACGTTCTGCTTATTTATATGTAATACGAGCAAAACAATGGAAATTTGAGTTTACAATCCTTTACCTGAGAAAGTAAGTTTACTTCTCTCTTCAGTAGCAGGTATTGCCACTACAAACAGAAACAACTTGTAGCCATTTCCTATAACCTACTTGCAGATCCGGTGATAATTTGTTGGGGTTCTTAGAGATTTTCTTTAGCATCTTCCCAAACTCGTAGGCAAACAGAACCGCCTCTATAAAGGTCTCAGAGTGGTCTTATGATCCATGCATGATGATACCACAAAGTCCAATAACGAATCGTAAATCAAACCAGCTCTCTGTCAGGTTTAGACAAGACAAGTTCCTTTAAGATATTTTCTAATGGTGTTCTAATCATTAGCACCTGATTGGACTTCTTTGAAGAAGTGACATAGGTACAGTGGGTGTACTTTTTGTATTTTACATTCAATCAATCCGATCAATCAGTTAATCAACATTTATTTATATAGCACTTCTTACAACCAGTGTTGTCTCGAAGCAGCTTGACAGAAAAGCAGTTTATGAAAAAGAGGAAACAAAGAAAAGGATGGTAAGAAAAGAGTCCCTGCATAGTGAGAAAGGGTATCAAGCTCCAAGCCCCACTAAAGCAAGTCGACGACAAGGAAAAACTCCATTGGGATAAAAAGTAAGTAACCTGAAAGGGATCCAGGCTAGAGGGGGGAACCCTTCCACCTCTGGTCGACCCCGGATAGAGAGAGAGAGCAACAAACAAAATTTAGCATTTATTATTAACATTCTATCACATGATCTATCACATTCATCATTTGTTTAAATAAAGACTATATATATACAATACTGTCTTATGTGCCTAAGCTCATTGTTTAAAACCTTTTGTCTTAGTAAAAAGTATAATAACAACACCATATATGATTAGAATAGATGTAAATAAGCATAAATACAATACAAAGTAGCAAAATGTCTCATTTTGAAAGAAGTAGGTAATATCTTGATAGTCAGTTTAAAGAACAGAACATTGTTGCAGACTTCTCCTGGACGCTCCAGACATAGCATGAATTTACTGAATTCTTTCACTAGCAATCTTGATTTAGCTTAATGTACTGTGTATACCAGACATGGGACCAAGTCACTAAGTTGCAAGTATCAAGTAAGTCTCAAGTCTTGATAATCAAGTCCCGAGTCAGATCCCAAGTCATTACAATCAAATCCTGAGTCAAGTCCTAAGTCTTAAACTTCAAGATTAGTCAAGTCACCAGATGTAACGTCATTTCAGTATTTAACACCGTTGATGCAGTTGATTAGTAGTATCAATATAACATTAACAATTTTAAAGTTTGTATTATAATAAAAATAACTTGCATATGAAACTAGATCATTTCAAGCAGTTCTAATTACTAATCACCTCATTACCAGTCCATTACCGAGTTAAAATAGGTGTTGAAGCTAAAATGTGAGGCAGTGGGCCTCGAAGGCCAAGGCTGAGAAACACGGCACTATATGGAAGTATTAGTACACATTACACCTACAGGAATTTTAATGACGTCACATTCTAAACCCATAAGCATTAATATCTGGACCAGGTCTTTCAGTTCTAACAGCATGTGTGAACTCTTCACAGTTAATTTTGACAGCAAATTTTGACTTAGTTTAGTCGTAGTCTTTTGACTAGAACATTATTTAGTTTTAATCATAATTTAGTCATCTGAATTGTTTTTAGTTTTAGTCGACTCATTGTCATAAGAATATAGCCGACTAAATCTAAAGTCGATTCAGTCGACTAAAATGCTTTTTTTTCTGTTCCTTTGAATTATTTAAGTCAGTATATATACTTACACGAAATTAAACATTTATTAACCAGTTATTGAATATTATTCCTGTTTGAAAGACCAGTACACACACATTTAACATCCAACATCTGAGGTCTTCCATAACTGCAAAGTGAATACGTGAATAATATTTATCTCTTATTTTTTTTATAATTTTGACTAGTGCTGTCAATCTATAAAAATATTGCACTGTTTTTACATAATGCTGCCCTGCTGTAGAGTTATATCTGAGCCTCACCCCAAGCATTTCAATGCATGTTATGTCCTGACATGATATGCAAATGACAAATAAACTTGAAACTTGTGCAATTCAAATAAATTTTAACATAACAGTAAATCAATTAATGAAAAACTGCCACATCTCCAGATCACAGAGTTTACTAGAGACACACACTGCACATTACGTACACTAATTATTGTAAATAAAACTAGCTAATCTGTTTTGTGCACTTTCTAGTGTGTACGGAGAGATTTGGGACATGATAAAAAAACGCAGATGGTTGGAGTTCGCTAGCTAGTCTCCCGACTCTGGCTCTGCACATATAGCGTTTTACCTGCTTCCCACATACCTGATCAACTAATCTGATCATTAACACCACCTTACTGAGTTAATACAGCGTTTACAGCAGGACACGCTCTAAACTGTACAGGACAGTGTGCTTTCAGGACTAGGATTAAGAAAGGCTAAGCTAGCATTAGTAGTGGTAAAGCTAGCTAACACCACTGGAGGGCTGATGTCCAGCGCGGTGGTGATTTTCTCTAAACACAAACTCTAAACTCTCTTTCTCTCTGCTGATACTGTCTAGATAACTTAGTTCCATCAAGAGTAACGACAGGTCACAGGCTCGTATGGTCTTCCTGGGTTTAGACCAAATTTGTGCAAGTGTGCATTTGATTGGATGGCTACCCGGCTTGTCCCGCCTCTCCATATGCGCTAAAGTAGTTATGATTGGCTGTTTCCTAACTAAATCAGTTCTGACTGGATGTTGTCCCTGCCAAACATTTCGTCTCGTTTTTATTTGTTGACTAAAGTGACAAAGTTTTTATTCAGTTATCGTCTCGTTTTGTCCGGAAAATAAGGTTTGTTGATGAAAACTATGACAAAAATAGTTCAGCAACGAAATTAACACTGGTGGCGAGTCTTTTCACGTCTTAAAACTCAAGTCCGATTCCAAGTCCAAGTCAGTAAAGGTAAAGTCTAAGTCAAGTCACAAGTCATTAGTTTAGTGACTCGAGTGACACATCTGGTGTATATAGAGTACATATATAGTACTCTAACCATACAACCTGGCTTCAGTCAAAGTATGTGCTTATGTTGTGGGTAAATGAAAGACAAGGCCTTTTCTGTCACACCTTCCATATAGTTTGTTGGCATAGGCGAAGCATCTAACCATGGTTAGGAGATAGAATGCTACCATATTCTGCAAACCTCTCCCAGGCAGGTTTGCTGCTACTCTGGTTGTTTAAACTACTCTAAAACTGAGTATGGGCATTCTATGAACAGTTAAAGTTCAGTTTCATGGGGTTTATACTCCAGTGAAACCAGACTTCCCCAAAAACGTGAAACATGAATGGTAACATGCTTTAGTTTCAGTTTATTCATAGTAGGGGTGTGAATAATCACTTATTATCATTTTCTTGATTAAATGTGCTTAGTTAGATTTGTCTCCTAAATTCAGCTGTTTAATAACAGGCCATTGTGTGGCTGTTTATATCCGCCATACCTCACCCAAAGCTGCAAATAATTATAAAGCTGATACAAATGACTCAAATATGAAACTAAAATTAATGTGTGCAACAGACAATTTTAAGTAACAATACTGAAGAAAATAAAACTACTGAAACACGACAGACCAAAAGTCATGAAAGTCAATGAGATAAAACTGCTCAATTGTTCAGGGCACTGCTCTCTATTTAAAACACTAAATGTGATGCCCAACCATTCTTAAGTAATGTGTTTAGAACAAGCTGTTCCAAATATAATTTGAGCCAAGATGCAGATCATGCGCATGTCTTCAGTTATATATTCATGCTCCTCCGATTAGCAGTCAAGTGATCTTTTTTCTACTCTATTGAACTCTGCTCATTCTCTGTTATACAATTAATTATGCAACACAGAGGGCAAGATGTTTTAGACACCATCACTTTGTTAAGAATAATTGTTTAAATAGTATTAATTCCCGTGAAGAGCTTGTCATTTTCAGAGAACGGTCTGTTAAGGACTTGCTGCCTCCAGTGTGAGAGCATGGCCAGATGAAAGCCACTAAAGACAGGAGCAGTCAGCGTTTCAGAGTGTGGGGAGTTCCTCAACAGAGATGGTTATCGCGGGTTCTGATCAAACATGCCTCAGATCCCTAAGACTTCTTGGGCCCCATTCTAAGAATGTTTGTTTGCAAGATCCTTGTGGAACTCCTAGCACCTGTAACTGCTCAGCCGGTTCCTTTCTGGAGCTCAGATCTGTGGGGGAGTAAGCCTGTGTGCTGATTCAGACAATCACTGGAGTGAAGTCAATAGTTTCATAACACAGCAAGTCTGAAGTTGGTTCTTCAGCAGATTGGGAGTGAACTATATCCCACTCTACAACGAATATCTGTTTAGCAGGGAGTACTTAACTCAACCAAGAATCAAGAGTCTTGCAAATAGAGCAGTGCTACAAGCTGTTGGATGTCATGGCTGTGCTTTAGTAGAATGCATATCAAAATGTTATGGGCCTCTTAAAATTGTTCTCAACCTGTGAGGTCAAAATTTTAGGGGCTCACAGAAGAGTAGTCAGAAAATATTTTTTTTCTTTTAAAGCCTCACACCAACGATATCAATACAGTCTAAAACTGCATAAGAGCAGGTGCCTACATGCTGAGTTATGTAGAGTACAGAAAAGGAGTCATGAACCCCAATGTACATCTTTTTTAGTGTTGGTCATGACTTAAAACGGGTGCAAGCCACTGGTCACAGCGATGTTCCTATGATGTTTGAAGCGGAACTGAAAATGATCCCATACTGTGCTTGCTTAAGAGGGTGAAGAACTTCAAAGCACTAACTGAGCTGATTGTTGTTTGGGTCAGTGTACCTTTACAACTGCTGTGCTACCACATTTTTATAGCTTAGAGGCTGCTCTACACTTTGAACCCTGGCTAGGTTCGTGTATCGTCCTCCTTCAGTTCGTGTATACATTTAAAATGGTTTTAAGAGGTTTCGCTGGAAAGAACAGGGTTATTTGATGTATACATTGATAAGTGTCCATCTGAACTCTTAATACTTAGCATCATAAATAGCCTTTTACAAGAGCTACAAGCGCACTGGTAACAGACACCAGCCACACAAAGTCTAAACTCAATATAAATGAGGAAAAAAACACTTCTACAACAGTTCCAATTTTCAACTAGAGTAGATTACAAGTAGATTAGCACTAAGCTTACGCTGTTCACATTTCAGACTGAACACAGTAGATAGAACATTCCATATGTTTTCCTTGTGGCCTTAACATTATTGTATTATTTAATGAATGTAGAAGTTTTACAGTCCCTGTAAGACACTCAGTAAACACCTTTTACAGCTAAAAACAGCTTGATACTTTACCAATGATCAGTTATCAATGGTATTTATAGTCAGTAATGTTTTTGTTCACAAATTTGGTCCCACGTATTGAAAAAAATCTTACCCTGATTGGTTGATTCCTCTGTCAGTTCTTGATTATGTTGAACATTTATCAACTGTTAGGACTACAGTTCATTATCTCTCTAAACACGGCAGGAAAATATCATATATATATATTGAATCATTTTGTTTCTTATTACACATACATATTTATTACAATGACAGATATTTTTTTATTTAGTTCTAAGAAATTATTAGGCTTTCTCTGCAGATCTAAACAGCCCTGGGCATATTTAACTAAATATATGTTGCTGTGTTTAATTTAACTAAAATTACATTCAAATTATTTCTGAAATATGTACTGGCTGAATTGTGTTGCAGTCTATCAAAATGGAAGCTGCTTGTGTCTTATTATGATCAGTTCTGATTAAATACATACTTGATGTGGGCCATTTCCGTTTTAATCTTCAAAAAGCCTCTTAATACTGTCCGTGCAAATAATGAGCAACTGCAGCAAAGTATTGGCCTTTTCAAGTCCTGTGTTATAATAGGAACGGACAGTCTGCACAGGAAATTTAGCTTTGGCATTTAGTCTTTGATCATCTACGTTAATGACACCGATAGCAGACAGTGATTCCACCCGGCAGGCTTCATCCCCTAAACCCCATGTGGGAACAGTCTCTGAACTTCATTAGCACAGATCTTACACAACTCTCAGCATGTATTAGACCACCCCGAACTCTATCTGACAGTTCTAAGACGGATGTCTTGACCGTTCGAATAACGATAAGAAGCTAGCTGTCCGCCTTCTTCAGCTACCCACTTGACCTGCCAAATATCACATGCAAATGAGACTTGGGTTCATTCCTGTCGTGGTCCAAATGCTGAATTCTGACCTACTGGTGACTGAAGAAAGCCATTTTATTCACTAAGCCAAGAGGTATGGATGGAGGTGCTTGGCTCTGAAATCACCCAAAAAACCCTCATTCATTTTCCTTAGACATTCTGTGATTTGAGAAAACAATTTCACATCCTTGGTTAACCACCATAAGCATATGGCACATGTATAATTTACTTAAGAGGAAACATGGCTTCCATCTGCAACATGGATTTAAATGGAGGGCTGTCCCGCTGTGCGAGGCATGTGAATTAGCTCACTCTTTAGTGGCGGAGCAGTGAGTGGAACAGTCAATGCATGCCTTCCAGTGTGGGTAACTGTGTAATGACATTCATGAAGGCTTGTTTTCTTACTACAGCACACTTCCTAATCTTATAACATGTGATAAGCGGTCAGAAGGGCTAGACTACACAACATAAGACTAGACATTAAAATAAATCAGGTCTGATCCAGTTTAATGTTTCCCTATAACAGAGCTGTCCAAAGCATGTTCAAGAGATAAAACAGCATGGTCGGCACTACTGGCTTTGTATGAATGGACTCAGAAAATCACTCTTTTCCTGAGAAATCCCTGGAAAAATCATTGGATTTCACAGAAATACCGTGAGATGCACTCAAGGCAGCCAGTACAGTGGGGGTTCTCTCTTCACAGCATTCAAGGAAAACTTGCGTCAGGTCTTTACTGTTGCACACTTTCATTTTCATTGTCATTTCACAGTTAGCCGTCCATCATTTTGACTTCTAAGGGCATTAAAAAAGACCCTTCATTCCCTTTTCTGTGTTTGAGAATCTTTACAAGAATCGCAAATGCGACTCTTCATCCAAAGCCTTCTCAGAAAGTGGAAACAGAACTTGGGGGATAGAACATCCACAAGCTGCTGGCACGCTGGGACTATTGTCCCTGGATCCATATCAAACCGGCTGTTTGCAAGGTCCAAACAACCTCCAGCAACCTCTTCTTTTACTAGGATGATAAATCTTAAACACTCTATCCAAAATACAGACCATGTTGGACATATCAGTTTTAAAAGACTGGCAGCGGCAGTGCTTAGTGGGGGTTTTCTCCAACAGGAGTTCAATAGTCTTCTTACTCATTGACACTGGGCTGCAGCTTCAGGGCATGCGGCTCTCATAAGAGGATTCGGTTTTAAAGAACTGTATGCACCTTGTACATGGACCAGAAAAGTATAAACTTTACATGGGAAAGCCCTCACAAGAGGAGCAGGTTCTTGGACTAAAAGAAGTTTCCTAATTCACCTTAGAGCTAGCTGTGCACCTGTGCACTACCGATACACTAATTTTTAAAAAGGGAGACTAATAGAGAAGCAGAGACAGGACTATTGTTTTATCTCGAGTGCCAGACTTGTAAGCTGTGAGGAGCCCAACCACCAAATAGCCTGCTGTTAATATCTATCTCAACTGTTTTCCACTCCATTTGAAAAGCTGATGACTCGATTCATCTGTCTGAGTAGGGAACATCTCCACACAGCACTACAGCTTGAGGTTTCCACATTTTTACCAGCAGCAGTTACGAAGAACTCTCAGTAGATTAGTTATTCCAGTCCATTACAGTGTAAAACACACTTTCTGTACCTGACATTAAATTTAAGTTTATGTATGACCTTGGGACGGCCAGTCAAGTCTGTATAATTCCAAGCTTTCTGAACTAAATATTAGTCTAGGTTACATTACTGTGACGGATTCACTGTCCTGCCCCCTGACTTTCCAGTACTGCCCCCTCAACCCCCACCTTGTAACCATGTTCACCTGTGGCCCTCTTGTTAATCTTTGTTTCCAGATGTTTCTACTCTCTCTCTGTTTAGACCCCTTCAGTTAATTTATTCCTTGTTTAGTCTTTAATGTTGAAGGTCAGTATAGTGTTGTGTCCAGGCTGTTTCTAGATAAAGGCAGTAAAAGCAGTCACTTAGGCTCTCCAAGTCCAAAAGGGGCCCTCAGCTTTTTTTTGCTGGTCATGATTTTGGCTTAAAATGTCCTATAAAGACATCTTTGATCATTTTACTTCCAGATAATGGTATTATTACCTCTCAGTGTTTACTGTAAATTATACAATTGGTAAACAGAACATTGTTGTTTTACCATCATATATTAGAGGAACCTTCTGTTTACATTGCTAAATACATATTATTTACACTGCTATCTCATGTTAAAACACAATTTATCTCACATGTCCAGCCAGTTTGGACCAGAAGGCAACTAAAAATGACTGAGATGCTTGTGAGATACGACCAATCCTTCTTTCTACAGTGACTGTACTGAAGGTGCTCAGACAGGAGAGGGTGTAAAAAAAACAGAAGAAGGGGCATGGGTGAAAACCCAGTTAAGAAAATAAAAACTAGAAAAGTCAATACTTTATTTTTGTAATTGAATCATTATAGGCAACAATTTCTCGGAGACTAAAATGTGGTTAAGAAGGCCGTGCCTCGCAGGATGTAGGATAAGGATGTAGTCGCTTCCATGCATTCCCTCACAATCCAAACACACTTCTCACACTACAGAAGAAGTTGCACACTCCTCTAAAAAGACTTAAACACTCAGAGAATGTTCTACCTGGAAACAATTTCGCAAAGCACTCATAACCAATTAAACCAGTAATTCCTTCTAACTGCTGGTCATATGATAACCAGTCATTTCACCGCTGTTACTTTGCTGTGAGCCTCGGCGTGAGTCTATGTGTTTTCCATCAATGATATCATTGTTCTCCAAGGTGGGCTCTTTGATATTTCAGTTTCTAATGTTTTTATATTCAAGAAAAATTATACAGGATGAAAAGTAAGACAATATCTCTTAAACAAATCTCATTAAGCACAACTGAGACATTGAAAACCTAACTTCAAACATTTAGCTGTGACATACAGCATCAACTGATGACTGTAATATTTAAAACACATCAGCTGATCGAATTCATTTGTTCTGTTAATCGCAGCTTTAGCACCCCACATATTTCCATAGTATTCCATTCACCACTGCTTTTTACTTAGTATGTCCTGCAAAAGAGTACAAACGTTAAAAATCCCAGAGTTAATACATCCTAAAGTCCAACTTACAGTCCAGGTGACAAGTCTCACATGACGATATACAAGAGACAAAATTTGTGGCAGCTAGGGAATCACAGACAGTGTCATGTGCATCAAAATATGTAAAGGGCGCAGATGTTGTTTTTAGGAACACCGCAAATCTGGCAACCCCGAACAGAACAGAGAATCTGTGAAACACACGTGTACGGAAAACAGGCAGGTTTTCCGGTTGCTGTAGCTACACTGTAGCTTAAAATATGTTATTCTTAAACAATACCTAATAATTGGACCAGCCAGCTGGTTCTGGCTATTTAAAGAACCTGGGAACCTAAATCTGTGTTTTTTTTCTAATTAGGTTAATATTGCTCTTACAGGTAAACACTAAAGTTGTACAAAACCTATAATGTTCCAGTGAACAATAAATGACAGACATATTTTACTACATTTCTCTCTTCTCCATGTAAACTGGGAGGTCCTAATTTTCCAAAAGCATTCTCTTTACCAATTACAAGACTGACATCTCTTGACTCACTCAAACACAACTGAGTCAGAGAATTTAATTATCCATAAACTAACATTGTTTGCTTGTCTGTTCCTTTATTCACATATTGCTTTGTCCATCTGCACTACTGTTTATCCATGACTTCTGTTGTCCAGCTACCGTCACATAAAAGCTGGATAGTGATTTTAGTTTTTAGAATTAGATTAATGCAAACACCACAGAACCCTTAAACCCAGACCACATCTTCATTAATAGTAATGTATTCTACATTTCCTGTGGATGTGGTTCTGGAGACGCCTATTCTAGTTAAATCTGTACCTCACGTTGATGTACAACAACAGACAAACAGAGCAAGTAAGTTAAGACACATGGCTGAGGTATAGCAGGAGTTACCTGAGAGATATAAAATTGGAGAGAGAAAGCGAGAGAGTGAGGCATAAATTCTAAAATTTAACTCCACAGTTGTTACATTTATAGTAGTAACACTGACATGAGTGAAGAGCAGCTTGCTTAATCTACAGTGCTCTATGCTTCATCCCACACATGGTTTATCTGCACATACCTTGGCAGTGTGCCCAGGTACACAGACACCTGCCAGTGTATATTCTGACCACTGTAAAAGTTTTTTTGTATTAATCTGTTCGGAAAAAAAACGTGTATACTTTAGATTCGACTGCTACACAGACACAGCTCAGGTTGAAGGAGGGGGAGGGAGATAGAGAGAACGAAGAAGAGTGAGAGAGTGTGATAATAAAGAAGATAAATGAGTGGGAGAGTGAGCAGTAACAGCAAATATTGTATTTGCATAATGTTAGTTAGCTAGCTACTTTACATCAGTAGCAAAATTGTCCTGATTTCTGGTTCAGAATGAAGGCCTAGCTGCAGTTACTCTACTGATTCAACTAATATTCATTTAACAGATGAGTGTTGAGAAATATTTTAACCAAGAACTCATATGAATGGCATGAGGCAGTCAGAAAAAGGCTAAATCCTAGAAAAGTGGATTCTGGTCATTTCAGCGTTCAGCAGACGTTATTTGAGCCTGTGTCTTTGTTTTGGACATGTGTTTAACTCCTTTTAACACCCGATTGTGGTTTCTTCTGTCAGTCCTCAAACACTTCAGTTCACTGATATTCTCCCGCCAGAGCATATTTAAGCTTCTGCAGGCTGTAGTGCAACCTACCGGAGCAAAAGTTCTCAGAAACCCTTGTGGCTTTACATTCATTCATTCATTTATTTATTCATTCATACATTCAAGTTTACTTGTATAGCGCTTTTTACAACGATGTTGTCACAAAGCAGCTAAAAACAGACAATGACAACATATGTATCCCCCTGTGAGCAAAACTTCCTCAGGCTGGAGAAAGAAACCTTGGGAGAAACCAAGACTCATAAGGGGGAGACCCATCCTCCTCTGGTCAAACAGTATTTAGTGTTTAATAAGCTAAATACCAAAGAAAAGCTAAGAGAACATCTTTTTGAGTTCTGGATGGCAGAGCTTTAGAAACTGCACTGGTAGAGGCAGACTGGGACTGTCTTTATGTTAAAGTGGGAGTGAACTGAAATAGTCCCCTCCTATCTCAGTGCTGGTACATCTGAATGGCACAGTGACACTTTAAAAGTACCATCACATGTGAAAACAGTGTGTGCTGACATCACCTCTGCTTTCCACCTCAGCACAAAAGTATATTTCTAACCTGTGAAAGCAATGTATGGATGTTTGAGACAGATCAGTGTAGAACCATATGAACAAAAAAAGTTAGTAAACAGTCCTGTGAGTTTTAGGACATCATATGTGTGATTCAACCAGAGATGTAAATGTGAGGAAAACTCTTGGCTCTCAGAACTAATAAAGTCTCTAAATACCTAAAGGTGCTGACGAGCAGTTAGTTTGAATGACTGAAAATCTGACTTAGCAAAATATAATTAGATGACTCCTGTGCAACCGTATGATGTTTAAACAGTTAACTCAATATTTAGAATTCCCACTAAGTCACACAATGTGACTCTGTATCTGAGGTAGTTGATATGCTGTAATGGGCTTTTAGGGAGTGGCCCTTTAAACGGACACTCAACCTAAGTCACACCCAGACCCTCTGCCTACGTGCTGTCCTGCTGTTGAGGAAACGAAAACACAAACACTCTTAGATAGTGTTGGACCGTTTGGCACCAGCGCTGTACTCACCTCCGACCTCCGGCACCTTATTATAGATGCAGCTCATGTATATGTCAAGGCAAAATTCTTGTTTTACACTGTTTATTTACAAAATCTTGACTGCAGTATTATTGCACTCTATTTCCTAGTTCAGGCCATTTAGGGTAACATTTTATTGTTTCACTGTTAAGCTCCTCCATTAGTTAGTCAATAATCATTTCACTTTAAATTCCTAATAGTTTGAAAATGCCAGATGTCCTTCATGATGTGTTAAAAATGTGTAATGAATGGGCCAATAGAAATGGCCCAGAATAAACTGTTTATAGATGCCACACAGTCAATCTAATGTTAAGGATATTTTATTCTACTCCTGTAGCCGTTACTATATAGATTTATGATTTTTGCTTTTGATTTTGCTGACATTTTTCCTCTTTAGCTAAAATTCAGTCTCCATGTTTTGGTGTAACATGATTTGAAAATGACAGCTGTCTTTTACATTTTATGAACATTTCTGTCACACTGACAAATAAAAAAGTCAGACGAGGAGACGTGAACGCAAGCTTTAACCAAAAAGGACTTTAATAAAACAAAAGAAACAAGGGAACAAAACAGAAAGCACATAAACACAAATAGAAACACAAACAAGGAGGTAAACAAACAGACTAAAACCAAAAGTAAACAGGCTGGAACATGGAGGCACAAAATCACAGAAATAACAGAAAACAAACACAGGGCAAGAAACAAACACAGGCAATATATACACACAGGTTAACAAGAGGGAACACCTGATAACACTGGGAGGAGACGCAGACTAGGAACAGGTGGGGGGTGGAGACACAGATCACAGACACTTAGCATAACCACATGCAAATGGGTGGAAACGAGGGAAACGTAAACATAAGGACAAAGACAGACAGAACAGAGCAGGAAAACAGAGCAGGATGTGACAATTTCCTGACAAACAGACCAACAGAAATGGTCCAAAATGACTTGGAATGAAATCTCATTCCATTACCACACATTACAGAACGCCCCTGAAACATTAAAAATATTTATTTTCATTTATTTCAACATCAGTACTTCAGAGAGAGGTGTGTTTACAACAGCAACTGTATGTTCGACTGTGAATATCACACAAAGTCTTGTTAGAGAATGAAGTATTATAGAATTGTGGTATAGAAGTAACGCTGCCTCCTGGAGTTTTTTTCTGAGGAACAGAATCACAGGCCATAAAGCACGTAACACTGTGTGCCCATCTTTGTATTTGCTGTTATTCAGTGCTGCACTGGAAATGTGTGGGCTACCTTACCAGCAGGCCAACGGCAATGACATCACCCGGCAGAAAAACACGGCTCATGAGACTACACGCTCCACCCAGGACCCCAGCTCACGCTCTTAATTTACTTCAGTTCCTCCTCTCCCGTCTAACCCTAGATCATAAGAAAAAACTCCTCTCAAAGTATGCATTCATGTCAAACTACCCTCCAGTGCATTACCTCCTTTTTCCAAATACTTTCTCTCTTACTGTGCTGAGAATATACATCACGCTTTCAGAACTTTTACTTTTGTATTTTTTTGGTGTTTTTTTTGCTTTGTTTTGTTTAAGATTTTCAACAAAGTGTACAAGAAGTGTACGTGAACAGATCAGACTATCCAAAGTAAAAGCACACTGTATGCTCTTATGCCTCATTATGAAGCATTCATGCTCAATCACACTTCAATCAGTGAGTCACTGCAGTTCATAATCACAGTAGTTTACAAAAGTAAATTCAAAAGTAAAGGTAAAGTAATTACAGTAGTTAGGTTTAGGGTTAGCTCTAGCCTTTTGGGGGCTCTAAGCCCTCATCTTGCTAGCTCATGCACTTTAAAATGAGCTGCTAAACTAATGCCACAAGCTGTCTAAATCACATATATTTATAAAGCTTAATTTGCGTATTGCTGATGACTGGATGTTTGTTTAGGCTCTATTATGTAACACCTTAAATTACAGATACCTTTATAGGGATTTTAATGTTTTTCTATTTCACTTTTTGGGTGTTCGTCCTTTTTCAAATCATGGTTAACCAGTTGCTTTTTGTGACGAATGGGGCTGTACTGTCTCTGAATGGATGGATTACAAAAAGATCTTGGTTCCTCTAAACAATCTGCCTTACAGCCTGTTCTGTCTACTATGTAAGGTTAAGTAGACTAGCTCCACTGTTTGACTGGTTGATAACATAGGTTGCAGGAATTATAGGTAAAAAGTATAAACCCATTACCCAACAGCAGAAAGGAAGATGCTCCTGTTCAACAGAAAACACTTTCAATTTCACTTAATCATTTCAATGTCACCACAGAGTTGGAAATTATTCATGAGGATGTGGGCAGGTGGAAATATAATTAATTGACCTTCAAAAACACAAACCACTCATTCCTCATGCAAACAGACTGCAATAATTTCTGGGTAATTTCTAAACCACTGTTAAGCACATCGAACATCAATAAAACATACATATGATGACATTTAAAATAGAACTAAATGCTTTGCACGCACCATGAGAAGGCTTTGGGGTGAACTGTCCTGAGGTAACAGTACTGGCTCAAATTCAGTTTAAGCACATGTGAGCTCCTCCTTCCAGGATGATAAGTAGGCTTGGTATAAGAAGAGCTGCTCTATTTTAATAGTGCTCAGTCATAAAAAATCAACCCCAAATTATATCTTATCTGAGTTATTATAAGATGAGAGATTTCTATTTAAATAAGCTTTCAGTGCCTGCAGGTCTGTGGAGCCTGGAGAAGTGTTGTTATGACAGTGGGCATTGAAACAAACAGCTGAACCTAATTCCCACACATAAAGAACCAGAGATGTTGGCCAGAGTATCTCACATACACACAATGCGGTAATGGCAGCACCTCTCTTACTGAGTTTGCAAGTAATAGTTCTTTGCCTGCTTCTCCTGCGTCTGTAGAACCTCTTGCATTCTACAGTGCCTCAAACTGACTCCATAACATGCTAGCCTTGTCAGCTAGTTAATATGGCAACTGTGGCAGCAAACTATATTTAGACTTGGGCTTCTTTCATTAGCTTCACAAAGCTGGGACACACTCTTGATAACGAGAGCAGTCCTTTAATGTACTGATGCGGGCCAATCTGCCCTTGCATCAAAAAGTTACGAGTCACAGGCACAGCTGGGAACAATATCTAAACTCATATACTGCTCACTGTCTATTGTCCTCTCTCCTCAGTATCATTCACTCTCCTTCTTTGAGGATCCAGGCTACTGACTGGTTGTCAAAGAAGCTTTTTAATGGCTATGTGTCATATTTTCCTCTCTCACTCAAGCATCTTAGGCAATGCAACAGAACAGTAATGACCCAGATGTTGTTAAGGGGCTCCCTGTCGGAGCTGCCGCAGGGCTGTAAAGATGGACTCATAAACTAGACACTCACAAAACTAATAGGTGAACTATTTTAGTAGGAGTGCGTTAGTCTGTACAGTGACAAGGCTAAACGACGAGTGAACATAACCGGAGATGGAGAAATAAAGTCCGAACAAGGACAACAAGCAATAGTTAAAACCTGAGTAGCAAACCAAGCAGCAACCATAACAAAAGGAAATAAACCAAGAAACAAAACCAGAAATAAGCAAAGATACATACACAGAAGAACAAATAGAGAAGAAGAGATGACACTCAGTACACAACAAGAAGGTTGACAATACTTCACAAAACACAGAGACAAACAAATTGGTATATATACAGAAAGATTATAATTCAGAAGATGAGGGAACAGGAAGGTGGTAAGTGATTGAGTGAAGCCAGGCATGTGATGCTGGTGTCAAGAGGAGGTGCATTATGGGAATCGTAGTTCAAGGCTGAGACGGAGGCAGAAAGAGAACCTGGAAGCGAGACAGGGGTCTTAAGCAGCTGCTTAAATCACTTATTAGGAAAAGTGGAATCTGTCTAGCTACATTGGCTTCATAGTACATACACTTTAAGCATGCCTCAACCTCTATATACCAGTGCTAGCAAGATCTCTCCTACCTCAGCTGTGGCCTTCACATTGAGACATATGTGTCCTAATGTTTGAAGACCATTTCTACTGAATGAATTCTGCTATTTTAAGCTGCATCAATTGCTGGTGCAAGTATTCAATTGCACACGCAGAGCTTATATAACCTGCAGAGAAAAGCACTGTCGGTTGAATGGGAGGCTCTGGAGCAGCATATGATTAAGTGAGAAAAGGGGTCCAATTGGAAATGGAACAGTGGTCTCTGTCGTTCTTCCCCCTGCACATATTAAACAAAATTTTGCAAACTATTACTGTCACTCTGATTTACTGTGACTTTTTTATTTGATATTATAGCAAAAAGCTTGGTGTAAATTCCTCCCTTTCTCTGTTCCAGCCTGCTGACTCAGAGGAACGGGTCAAAAAGCCAAATTTGTTCCCAGCAGGAAAATATGCAGACCTACACAAATTATTCTTTAAGTATTCAATTAAGATGAAGAAGGGGGTGGGTATATTTGGATATTATTATAAGATACACACACTTAGTGAGCTGCACGGGGGGGCTTTTGCATTCCCAGGCTTTGACTCAACTTTGAGGAGAAACACATGCACACCTGCATTCTCATCATGGGCTTAAGAATTCATTAGCTGACTCAGATCTCCCACCAACTACATCAAAATAAACCGATGGAAGTCCGAAACACACAAAAATATCACACATATGACATGAGCATGCCTTCATATTCTAGAGGGACCAAAGACACAGAAAGTGAATGTGGAGCACCAGATCATAAAGATCAGTCATCACCACTTTCTTGTGCTCAGACTTCTGCAGAACAACAAACAGCAATGGCCCCGTGATGTGAATAAACCATCAGCACTGACCTACAATTACACAGCCACACACGCACAGTGTCAAAGGCGACAAGTCGTAGTTTGACTTCTTTCAGCATTACACTACACCCTTCCTACTGGATAGACCACACAGGCAGAGTGTTGTTTAAGTGTCAGGGGAAGAATGTTAGCTGCCTTTCATCTCCTGATGGAAAAGTGTGGTGTGGGGGGAAAAAGGGGGACTGGGGTGGAGACTCCCAGGGGATGCGCTGTTATCTGGAAGACAGGCACAAGCTTGTTCCAATTGGGAATGAGGATGAAGGATGAATGGAAAGCAGGCATCACTGAGATCCATACAGTCAATGTGAGGAGAAGACCGGAGAGAAGAATGTCTGGATAAAAGAAATAATTACATGCCACTACAACCCAGCATTAAAACACCTTCTCAACCCACACCAACCTCCACCATCATTACCATTCAAACACTTAATGAGAAGAATAGTAAAACTAATTACTATTTTTACCTTACTTAGACCTACCTGCCATCTATACTATCCTCAAGTTAAGCTCCCCTTTAAAAAAAAGGAACACTGCCATAGAAGAACCACTTTTTGGGCAATTTTGGGCATGAAGAACCATTTACAGACTTAGAGGTTCTATGCCATTGGATACCATTATTTACCATTGTTTATGCGTGGATTCTCTATTTTATTTATCTACATCGTCATACCTGCATATTCCTTATTTATAAGAGCGCACTTAAATAAAATAATACATAAGAGCAGCCTATGAAAAACAACTTGAACAGTTCTTAAATATTCTTATTTACTTAAATACTGAGAGACACCTACAAAATGACACCCCTGTCCTTTTCTATTTAGACCAAATGCTGGATGAAAGGCCAGGTGCAAAACAATCCAGGTCCTGGAAAAGGGAAGTAGAAGCTTAATGTGAGTGGATAAAAAATGTGAGTAACAAATAAAATACCAATATACAGCCTCAAATCAGAAAAGGTTGGGTCATTATAGAAAAAACAAACAAACAAAAAACAGCATTTCATACATTTACTTTTACTTGCAGACAGGATGGACCCAAGATAATTTATGTTGTTTTTTCTTTTGTTAATCTACATTCATTCCTGTTACAGGCCCACAACACATTCAAAAAAATGCTGGGACAGGAAAGCATTTAGAAGTGTGTCAGGTGTTATGTTGATCTATTCTTTCTGCAAACACATCTTAAGGTGTGCAGAGGTACAGGGTTGTCGTGTTCACATTTTTCATCACACATATAGGAAACAGGTGGGACTGGGAATGCAGACTGTCCAGTCCAGTACCTGTACCATTTTCTTCCGCGGCAGTACCTTTGTAATGTGCGCAGCATGTGATTGTGCATTGTGTGTTTGAAAAATGCAGGACGTGCTTGGAAAAGAGTCTCCTTACAGGCAGTATATGTAGTTATAAGATCTCAATATACTTCTCTGCATTAAGGCTTACACAGAAGTGTAAATAACCTTTGCCAAGGTCACTGACACCCTGACCCCTACACAGACACTGGCTTTTGAACTTCCTGAAAAAGATCTGGAATACTGATTCTAACTAATCTAACTTATCTAACCACAGTACACGTTTCCACTGCGTGATGGTCCATCCCAGATGTGTCTGAGCGCAGGGAAGTCAATGCCGCTTCTGGACATGATTAACATACGACTTTTGTTTTGCACAGTAAAGTTTCATTTGTTAATGTAACTCTGTGTTGTAGTACAAAAGTTTGCCAAAGTAATCTCTTGCCCATGTGGTTATATCAGCTACTGTTAAATGATGGTTCTTGATGCATTGCCATCTGAGAGATCAAAGATCGCAGGTGTTCAGCTTAGGCTCATGCTCTTTAAGCACTGAAATCCCTTCCGATCCTTCCTTGAATCAGTTAATGATATTATGCGCTACAGAGGGAGAAACATGCAACTTCATTTCAGTCTTTTTATGAAGAACGTTGTTTTAAACATTTCATTTATACACATATTTGGTGACAAACTGGAGGTCATCTGCCCATCTTTGCTCCTCAAAGACTCTAGTGGATACAGCTTAGGACCAAATCAAGATTACAGTCACCTGTTGACATTACCTATCTGAAAACACATCATAGTTTTAGCCCAGAATTACCTCAGAGTTATTTTTGAGTCAATTTGAGTCAATGTGAATGTGCAAGTCTGGAATGCAGGAATGGAAATATATTAAACAATAAAACGAAGTTAAACATGAACAAAACAAGAATCTTGGGTTCATATGGTCTGCAATGAAATAAACTTCCCAACATTTTCTGATGTACGCAGGTAATATAAAAGGTACTACCACTGGAGAGCGCACAAGAAAATATAAATTTATCAAGAAGGTCACTGAGTACATTTAACTGAGCAAATGTTCCTTTGCACAACTGTACATTCTGTGTATTACAGTCTACACACAAATACTTATTAAATTAAAAATATACAAATACAAATGTGGCAACCCTGATGAGACCTACTGAGACCCACCCAAGGGTTGACCCTAGGTTTGAAAAATAGTCTGCTAAACAGAAACACTTGCTAAAGGGATGATACAATATGTGCTTGAACCTCTGTGATGAGTAGACCTGTTCTGAGGCTGGTGAAACTTTAGCGCTAGATATTATTGCACATCATTCAGCAGGCCTGTGTGGCCCCACTGAGGCCCTTCTGAGGCAGAGCTCATCTTTAAGACATATGTGACCCTGTGTTGGCAGCGCTCTCACATGCAGGAAGCTGCAAGCTCATGTATATGGAAAAGAACATTCTTTGGAGAGTCCAGACATTAACTAATGGACTTCACTGCTGGGTATGTCATCTTAACTCACTTTCATTTTTCGAGCCATTGCCAGTCCATTCTGAGTAAAATCTCCCTCCACTGTTTTCTGTGTGGGGATCTCAAAGCCGCTCGTCGTTGAAGCGGGAGTTTAGAGCAATCAGAGAAGGTTTTGTGTAACAATTTTTTTTGTTCACCGCTGTGTGAGCTTCACTTGAAAATGTAGTAAATCTGTGGTTGCCATAACATAGCAAATTAAGTCAAAACATGTGTTAGCTTCCAGCAGTACACTAGGGTAGTAATCCTCTGCTAGTCCAGGTCATTGACACCAATACCTCCCAAAACACAGGATGAAAAGAGCGGGATAAAGAAGAAAGTCGCTGTGATACGTTTTTCCCATGTGCTTAAAGGTCCTTAACACAAGATGTAGCCAGAAAACATTGGCAAGGCTCTGTTTTTTTCTTGCTTGGGTGCTTTATTGCATTAGAGCAAAAAAAGAAAAGAGAAAAGAAAAGACCATTTGAAGTGGATACTGTGCTTAAAACGACTGGGTGTACAAAATAAAGTGAAACTGTATACTGTCATTTAAAATGAGGGGATGGAGGAAGTAGGGCGAAACTCGGCCAGCTGCAGAATGTGTGGAGAGGCTTTTATGTCGGGGAAATAATGCTCACCGCTGCATTTACATCACCCTCCATCTCACCGCTTGTTTGTCTTGCTGTGGCACTAATCCTGTCCCTTTTTTCATCTCTAATCCTTACAACAACATGGCCTTCGCAAACTAATAAAATGTAAGGGTTCGATTTCCTCCAGCTATGCCAAAGACCACAGGCTCACCTTGAGAGTGCAGGGGTGAAGTGGGAGAGCAGGGCAAGCGCAATAAGGGGAAAGCGCTGTTTACGTTCAGGGCGTTCCCCTTTATTGATCTTATACATCGCCCAGGTTTCAGCACAGCCAAGCAGGGTGGGGAACCATAACAGATAAGCAGCGTAGGGCGAGTAGCATAACACGGATCATATCAAAGGGTCTGATTTCCTCCCGTCCATGGCCCGAGGTGGACTGAGGAAGGCTGCGCCAGGCGCTGGGATTGAAGGGACTCAGGAAAGCGCTGGGAAACAAGCTCCCTGGAGCATTTCGGTTCAAGCGTCCACACGAACCAGATGCCATCTTCCAGGAGGGCACTGTTTGGATTATTTCTTTTTTTTTTGTGAGAATTCCCTGCTCAGGCCAGGAGGACCTGATTGAGGGCTGGGTCACATCATTACCTCACCGAAGATTCTGGCCGGCGAAGCTGGAGATGGATTTGCTGATAAGTGGTGTTTCAGCCCAAAGAGCTGAGAATGTGGTTTGAGTTAAAGCAAGACAAAAAGAGTCTGTCTGCAGCTGCACTACACATATATGTAGTTGAAAATATAATTTAGAGGATATAACTTCTGACAGTTCAAGAAATGATGCTGAATGTGCCCCTGGCTGGGAAAGGATACAAAGGGTGTTGGTGAGGTTAATGCTGGGTTTTCTTACTGTCAGAACGTGAGGCTGCTTCACAGTCCTTAGACTTCACACAGTGAAACTAGGTTAAGAACACAAAAATAAGCAGGCCATCATTAAGTTAAAGGCCAATTTTATGTTAAATCAAGCTGTTTGTTGTGTTATGAAGTACTCCTGTTTATTTACTTATTGTATATGTTTATCAGATTTCTCTCTCTACAATACCAGGCATGTCCATGCTAATGTCATAAGACCACTGGGACTTCATGTGATGCTCAATCAGTCCTAAATTCAAACCACTCCTACAACCGTCATCAGTATTTATCCAGCATACAATGCATAGCAGAAAGTGTTTTATCCTCTCAGACACTTTCATACCTTAACTTTTAGCTCATCCTCAGTCATTTCTGTCATTTCAGGCAATCCATTGTCTCCACCTTTGTGATGACTTGAAGAGCAACACCACAAATATAAAGCTGCAATAAGATTTTTGCGCTTCTACCAATAACTATTGGTTTCCTTCTGCATTTGCCAAAAGAAACCCAAAAGAATTAGTTGAAACAAAACCAAAAACAAAACCACTTCAAACTGCCTGCCCCCAAAAAACCACCCCATGCAGTTTTATAGTTCCTCACATCTTGTCTTATACAAGGAACATCATAGGCCGTCTTTAAAGTGGAAAATCTCAGTATACAGACAGCTGCTGCGCTGCAATAAGAAACGAGCCAACATGTTTACAAAAGATGTAGCTGGAGTGTCCCTTTAATTAGACTCCCCTGATAAGCTGCAGCATTTCAGTGTGTGAGATTTCCCTTTTTCATAGCATAGCACAAAACATCTGCAGGCTGGAAAACGTGTGCATGCTCAGTATTGATCAATGAGTGAACAGGTATTAGTACATAGTGTATGTAATCGTAATGATTTAAGTACTTCCGGGTCACAGCTCGGCAGAATCCAGCATTCTGGCACGTTAAGTAAATCTGATTGAACTCGTCATGTAATCTGCAAAGCTTTAAGAAGCAGAATTATAAGGAAAAACATGAATTGCTGCAGAGCTATGACCCCCAAGAAACCTAGTTTGACAAACCAGACAAGTTAACAGTAAAGACAGAGCTGTCACAAAAAAGTCTCCTGCTTTAGTGGTCAAGAAACATGTTCTGAACATGGTCAAGGATCAATCAAAGCAATCAGAGAAGCTTCCCTTGTAATGTTTGTACTGATGATAAACAGCATACATCGAATCAACAAGACCTGTGTTAGATTTCAGCCCTGCTAGGCAGCAGAACTGCAGAGTTTAACATGTTACCTGATTTTAAACAAAAACACATTAGTTACTTAGCAAGGCCTTGGGGAGTTAAATTCAGAGTGTCCATGAATTCAACATACAAATCTTGTCGTACTCCTAATATCCAGCTTCAGTCTAAGGGGAATGTTTCATCACTTCTCACTGAAGTCTTTTTTGCTGCTAGGTTTAGACGGAAACAAACAGAATGTCCGCCAGTGTGTTCTCGGAGTGGTGTACTTCTAGGCTTTGTTACTGAACTCGGACAGTACTCAGGACTCAAGCCTGCCACATGTCTTCCACTAAAAGTCTGCAGACCAAGGCAGCACCTCAGCACTGGCCATAAACAGCTTGAGGTGCGCTCCATTAACAGACCAACGCGTGGGCAGACATATGGGCTTCCCCCCAGGCCAGAGGCCTGTGTCATGTGGAGCCAGGCCATTTACAACGTGCATCAAAGTACCTCACCGGTGCCATACTGACAGAGAAGGTGAGAACTGCACGGCTGTCCCACCGCAGGTATTTGCAGTGAGTCTGTTTACATGTCTGAAAATAGTCAAAAAGTCTGAGTGCCAATCATCAGATGTGCCAAAGACATGAGGAAGAAAACAGAATTCTGAGTGGAAACACGTTTATCAGCCTGTAATAAACAGTGTAGAAAATAATCCAAACACCAGAGCAAATCCCAAGGACTCTGCAGTGGACCGGCTAGGCACCATCCACCAAAAGTCTGGGTGCAACACCAGGTGTCCTCTTCATCCTTTAGCCTGTGGCTTGTTAACATCTGCAGAGGAAAGAGAAACAGGTCACGGGTGGACATGCCAAAGGATCTCTTTCTCCGTTTTCTTTTTTTCCATGTGATTTTTTCCTCTCACCACTCCTTCAGGCATGGCGCGCTTCTTTCTGCCCAACTGTTTATTTGCTAAAAGACATACCAGGAAGTGAAATTCCAAACAATGGGCAAGACATGTAAACCCAAAGCAACTTCTCTGTTACTTTGTCTGGTGGAGTTGGCCAGTACCTGCTCGGGGACAGGCAACAAGGGGAAAAATCCCACATGAAAAGAAGCATGAAAAACCTCACACACTGAGACTGCAGGCAGAATACAGCCGCCCGTACGCCACATGCAGCTATTTAGAGGAACACACACGAAGACAACAAGAAAGCCTATGCTGTGAGCCAATGGACAGATTAGATTTAATGTCGCTTCACAATTTACAGAGTGTAAAGAGTGAGTTCAATTCCTAAGCACAAAGCACCCCATCAGTGGCAAAGCTTGTAGCAGTGCACACATGATAATAGCACTGGGGTCAGATACTTTCATGTCTCATACTCAACCTATTATTATTATTTTTATACTATATGTCTACTAAGATCTGCATGTATAGATATCCATCTGTGCTCAAGTATTCAGATGTCTCTTCAGCCCCTTTCCAATGCTCTTTCTTATTATTAATCCATTAATATTAGTCCTTAATCCAATCAATGTATTTTATTATTATTTTTCTTAGTTAAATATGTATTAACAGTCTGTGTGCTTGTCTGGTCAGTTTAATATGTTAACATGTCATACATGTTTGCTCTTACCAAGACAAATTCTTGGTAAGTGTAACAAAATTCCATTGGTCAATATGTAACCATATATTTTTGGTCTAACAGGACTAGATATGTTTAACAAAATTATGAATAATACAGTAAATGATTAATACATAAAAACATAAAATCAAAAATATACCAAAAAGACACACTAATGTTGATATTAAATGGTCATTCACAGCATACATTTCATCACTTCAGAGCAATAAAAACAACGTATGTGACATTTTCCTCATCATACCATATGGAGTAGTTAACAAAAACCTGTTGGTGGCTATAATAAGTTACAACACTGCTTAAAAGACCACCCTTTACTCAACTCCCAGTTACTATGTTCAAGTATTATTTTAATGTCGGTGTCAAAATAACAGAAAACACAGTAGCAGATTATTACACAGAAGCTTCAACAATTACTTATAACATTGTTCAGAGTTTAGTGTGTCCATCTCTATTCCAGCTTTTTGAAGAAATCTGCCGGGATATTGAGTCACGCCAATAGCAAGTAAACAAACTAATTACATCTTTATTATTTTGTCTATCTATTAAAGGTAATTTTGTTTTTGGGGGTGGGTGGGTTTTTTTTTTTTGTTTGTTTCAGTTTTTATTTTCACATGGGGTCCTGGTAACACCATATTTAGAAACATTTTTAAAAATGCAGTTAAAATAATAACAATAAGGAGAAGAAAAAGAAGAACAACAACAATGACAATGACAACACATTGAGCAATGAAAAGGAGAATTAATGGTTAATCCTGAGGTATAGAGGTGAAAGAGAGGCTGTGTCAGATCACAAAACTGTGTGTCTGTGTGTGTGAGAGAGAGAGCTGCGTCAGTGGTGATGAAAGCAGCAGACATCACTGGCAATGACGCACATACGATGCAAGGCACAATACGCAATGTCAAAACCGTTTTGCAATAGCCATGTTTAACAGAAGGACACGTCGAACACATACATCAGCAGCAGTTTATGAAGCTGGCCAGAAAACACACATTCAGAGAACACAGGAGCTCAAAAGGGTAATAATCATGAGGGCGAGCACAGATTCCAGACTGCATGCCAAAGCCTCTGGTCTACACAGTGAATTATGATCTACCAATGGACTCTAAAGTACAGTCATGCGTACAAAAGTCGGTAGCATTTGTGATGTGGTTTATGACTTTTCTTACATTAAGCATCAATGCCATATTCAAGTGAGAGAAAAACGGAGCCAACAAAATCATTTTTTGGGCCGTCATCATCTGCTTTTCATTTGCCTTCTATATAACCAGTGCAAACTTCAGTCAGCGTCGGTGACTGGAGTCAGCGCTGTTTGACCCTCCAGAGCAGCTTACATAACATGCGCGTTGGAAAAAGAGCGTTTGGGTGTTGAAAGAGGACAGGGCAATAAAGTCAAAGCTGTTCAGCAACTAGAGTGAGAACGGCCTTCTGATCTGAGGTAGAGAAAAATGGCTCCTGAATATCAGCCGTGCAGGCCGAGAGCTGTTCTCTTTGAACAACTCAAGATGTTCTGACGAGCTCCAGCACCGATTAGGCCCACTTCACTGAAAATGCAACCTTGTGCCAAAACAGCTTGTATACTGCAGAGTCGCTGACCACAGTGTGAAGAAGCCAAATAAATCAGTTGTCCTGCAGTAATCAAATTTTCCCAAATCAGGAAGCCTCATGGGATAAACAGACGCCTCATGAACAAACAACATCATGAACTGTGTAAACCATTTCTCTCCTTATTAAAAAGCTTTGACAAAGTATCAGGGTATGCTACAGGGCTCTAGCACCAGTGCAAAAGCTATTCTGCCTGAGCCAAAAGGAGCTACATCCTAGAAAATCTACTGGAGTACAACCTATATGAAATACTATGTTAGTAACTTTTAAAATATATGCATTAAATTGTTTATAGTTGCTGTTTACGTGGTAGAGTTTCAACCTGCTGCTCATGGGATTCTTGTGTAGGACATTGTACACTCTGCATTTCAGATCTGGTGGAACTGAATAAGAAACACAGTTATTTAACCTCTGTGTCTGGAATGTTAGGTACAATTCTATGTAATCATCTGGCCTTTTTTCGTCTGACAAATTAAATGCAAGTTTATGTAAATGTGTCTTCATATTTCAGGAAACTTTCAATTGCAGAGGTTTTAGCACTTTTACAATACACACGCAGCTATTAATATGTTATCACATAAATATTTTTACCCGGGAGAGGGACTGGTGTATTACCACTCTAATGAACTGTAGCACATTTTAGACACAGGAAGAATTGTGTTTAAAACACTGTGGTGCACCATAAAATGTTCAAGGACAGGTGGTGAAGTAAAAATAGATTAGCTTGTTTAAATATTTTCATCCAGAATGTTCTCAAACAAAAGAACGGCCGCCTAATAATACATTTACACCAGGATAATATCTGCAGTTCCTTATTTTTACTTACCTGGACTGGTAATTAATTACCCTTTACCATAATTTATAGTATGAGTAAGAAATATTATTAATAAACAAATTTCTATTTAAAACAATGTGCAATATATTATAGTTAAATTAATGATTACACTTGATTTGGTACTGACTACATTGGTGGTATGATTAGGCACAGAGGAGCTACCCAGGTTTTTCACTGGTCCAACCAAAATGACTGCTCAAATGTGCTTTCAATATCAGAATCATGACCAATCAATCCAATTCCAATCATTATCATGACCTTGCTAAATATGACATATTTAAAATTTATGTTTTGAGATTACACATTCGCTGCAACATGATATAAACCCTCCTCTGGGCATAGCACAGCAGAAGGATGAATCTTGTTGCAAACTTAAAAAGTAAAAGCCAAACCAAACTTAGTTTTACTGAAGAACCTGATTTTAACAAGCAGCTCAGCTAATTGGCTAATTATTCAGAGCTGGTCTGGAACATTCAGAGCAAAACTGGAACATAAAACTTTGAATCAGAATCAGAATCTCTTTATATGTGACATGTAACATAAACATTAGATTTATCAAAGATAAATGTTCTTATATAAATTTAACCTTTAACTCAAGTGAATAAAAAATAATCCCTAAGAAATCATTATTTTCATAAAATCACCTGTTCCACAATTATTGGCACCCCTAACAATTCCTAAAAAATAATGTAATTTAAGCATTTCTGTCATTTCTACTGTAGTTTATAAAGTTGACCAGAGCATTTAGGAACCTTTAATTAGTAATTAATTACAGATAATGGCTACAGGAAAATAGCCACTCGCCTACACCTGCCCACATCTACAGTCAGAGGACTCATGAAGAACTTTAAAACAACTGGAACAGCGGCAAAACAAACCTAGACGAGGACGCAAGTTTATCTTGCCACCACACAGAGTGTTACGAAGTGGTACTGGGACTTCAACTGGGACTGTGTACTTTGCTCAGATGAGACTAAGATAGAGCTTTTTGGCAACAAACATTCTAAGTGGGTCTGGCGTAACACAAAAGATGAGTTTGCGGGAAAGCACCTTATGCCCACTGTGAAGTATGGGGGAGGATCAGTGATGCTGTGGGCTGGTTTCTCCACCAAAGGCCCCGGGAACCTTGTTAGGGTGCATGGTATCATGAACTCTTTGAAATACCAGGACATTTTAATCGAAATCCGGTGGACTCTGCCCGTAAGCTGAAGATGTGTGGTCACTGGGTCTTTTAGCAAAATAATGACCCTAAACATGTGGCCAAATCTACACAAAAATGGTTCACTAGACATAAAATCAAGCTCCTCCCATAGACATCTCAGTCCCCAGACCTCAACCCAACTGAAAACCTGTGGGGTGAGCTGAAGAGGAGAGCGCATAGTAGAGGACCCAGGACTCTGGATCATTTATAGAGATAGTGGAAAAAGGAATGGTCGAAGATCCCTCTCTCTGTATTCTCCCATCTTGTGAAATGGTATAGGAGAAGATTAGGTGCTGTCTTGTTGGCAAAAGGGGGTTGTACAAAGTATTAACATCAGGGGCGCCAGTAATTGTGGCGCAGATGATTTCATGTAAAAGATTTATGTCTTAACATGGGTGTTTTTTCTCATTGAATGAATGCACTTGAATTAAAGCTTGGATTAAATTAAAGATTGCATTGTTGTCCTAAATTCATTAGAAGCCTAATAACACATCTTAATGAGGGGTGCCAATAATTGTAGTGGGTGCTGTACATATGCTGGCCTTATACTATAAAAAATATTATTATCAGAATATTACAGAATAATATGAACAGTCATAAATATTTGTATAGCTAATGCTCAAATAGTTTGTTACAATTGAGCTGCTGTAAAACAGTGAGATGCAGTTCAAGTTTAAAGTCTGAGATGTCCGCTGTGTTTAAAGAATGTTTACATCTCTGTGGAAAAAAATGTTAGCCTGTTTTGATGGTCCTAAGTCTTATACCAGAGCAAAGTTGCTGGAAGAGGTGTAAAGAGGATGAGATGTCCTGATTAAGCTCTGGAGTTTGGATTATTTTTGTGAGGTGGAGGAACCAATTTAGATAGTAGTATTCATGTAGTTACTTCTTAATCTTAACAGATCGCTAAAGTTAGCACAAGTAAGGTAGCAATAAAGTAAGGACACTAAGCTTATAACTTGTACCTTCATCTGTTTCAACAGATTCACTAGAAAGCATGTTTATGCACACACTAGACATGCACGTGTAGTTTTTGAAAGTTTTTGAGAATTTTCCATATGTGGAGTAATTGAATTGTCTTGTGTATACACAAAAATATGTACCACAATTTACCATAACTTTCCTGTTCTGTTGAACACTTACCAATTAGTTCATGCCAGAATATTCTCTGGTTTTTTTTTTTTGTTTTTTTTTTTAGGTCAGTCTGTTTGGTGGCTCATCTGGCCAGACTGTGTTTAAATGGCATATCTCACATAGTTTCCCGGACACTGGGTACTGGGGGGCTTTCCTGAATCCTCGCTGCGTTTAGAGTGCTCTTCACAGCTCATTAACCTCCTCAAACAATCCTCAGTGTTCCAGGACACACACATGGATCCATACAAACCCAGGCTATTTTTAAACACTGGTTCCTTCACTGGGGAGGTCAGTTAGCCCCTTTTACCCCCATCTCACCCAGGTGTGTTCCGCCAAATATCTTCAGTTGATAACTTTAACAGACTAGCCTTTGAGATCCTGTTTTCTATTTAAAGTAAAGCCCCTCCCGGAAACATAGGCGCAGTGCTCCCCTCACTCATTTGTTTGGTCATAACCTCCCAGGAGGCCAAATACATGAGCCTGAATTCTCAGAGGTTTAGAACTCTAACCCTAACCTGGCCTCTTAATTGGATGGAAAGTATCTTGTAAAGAACTGGAACATTCACAGCCTTAAAGCTTGTCTCTCTTGAACGTGCAAGTTGGCAGTGTGAAACTGGTTTTTATGCAGTGTCCTGGGTTTTCTTTTAAAAAATTGGACCCCTTTAACAGCCGCTCTAAATCAAACGAACCATTTTCCTTGCTGTAGGCACCATAGACCTTATGAAAAACTCATTAGAGGCAGCAAAGCAGAGGTTTGCAACATGGCTTCTTTCGGCATAGTAAAAAGATGACGTGACAGGTTTAAAACTGAACATTTTATTATGCTTTTCAAGCATATTTATATAATCCCATATTAATTACATAGTCGATTCAGTTTGTATTGACAGGCTCGATTATGCTTTTCTGTTTCAGTGTCAATGATAAAACATGCCAAGAAAGAAAGATACATTTTATCTTTATGATAAAACAAGAAAAAAATTAAATGCCAGATTTTCTGTTTGTTTCAATGAGTTATGAGTGAGAAATAAGTCAGTCTGAATTTCACCATGCTTTTGAAATCCCACCAGTTCTTAATTCTATAGATTAAGACCGACATAATACACGCTGAGTCATGTATGAAGAGAAGCCTTGGTCAGTAAGCCAGCAGAGAAAGATAACAAGGGAGATATTGAGGACAGCATTTTCCATCTAATAGATCTGCACTCAGTAATCTCCTCTGCCTGTCCGTCCACACCACTCTTTCAACAAGGATCACATATTACCCCTTGTAATCAAAAGAACCTCCATTCGCTTTGTACAACATAAACATGTGGTCACTTCAGACGGCTGCAGGACTGTGACGTTGGATGAGATAGGGGCCAATTAACAGCCATCTGCAGAGCAGAGTGTTGATCTCTGCTGAAACAATCAACATGTGGCAAGGCTGCGGTCCCCGTCCTCTCACTCTGGCATATGTAACAGAATAGTACTCCAAGAGAGAACTCCTGGAACAAAAACAATGGCCGGCGAAAAACCATTTGGCCCCTGAACTAGCCACTTATTTCCTCTTCCTGCAATTACAGTATTTCTATTAGCATTCCTGCTGATTTATTTTCTTAATTCAAGGGCTGTGGTATATTATAAAGGTGAGATACAGTTGCATGAGGGACTTGAGCGATGGTGTGTGAGCAAGAGTGCGGTTTGGTGGGCCCGGGAGAGATGCACCGGGTTCGGCTAAAATAGGCGCTACTGTTCAGGTTTCTGCGGCTCCCTATAGCGTCCCTCCTGAAAAAGCACCCTTAACGAACATGCTCCTCTCTTACAACGGCCCTAAAATTAATCAATGCCTTTGATGTGATGTATGTGCATGAAACTGTACCTGGTGAAGGGTCTACAGTACATGAAGGCGATGGCTGAGATCAGAATGGGAAGCTATGTAAGCTGAAGAAAAAGGTGATTAAGATTGAATGGATGGGGAATTTGGCCTCAGCAGGGAAGAAACAGTACATGTGGAGTTATGCTGTGTGGCTCTCTGAAATAGAAACAGAACCTGCTCCCTTACAGCCAGAGGTTCAGTTGGGCCAGAATTGTCTGGAACCTTGTTTTGGCCCCCTCTAGGTGACCTGGAAGGGAAAAAATAGTCTACCATCTGTCTGGTCCAGAATTATTTACCAGATTACGAGTAAGACATCTAGTTTGGCTTGTGTGTGGTGAAGGTAAGGTGACCTATGGCTTAGTAATCAGCTACCTAATGGCTGATTTGTGTAGCTTAGCTACAGGAATTTTTGCCTTCAGTATTTTGGCCCTACATACACAGTCGAGCTAATATCCAGAGTAACCACCGTATGCAGCCTTGACAGCTGGGAGTGACTCAATAAGGTAGGTTGTCACAGGTTGTCACAGGTATCTGAAGCCATGCTGACTGCAGTGCATCCCACAACAACTGCTAGAGAGTCTATAGAGCGAATGATCAAGGTGATCTCACAGATGCTCAGTTGTTTTTAAATTCTGGGGGATTAGGGGTCCATTGTAGCACTCAGAAGTCTTGGTCATGCTCCTGCAACCAATGCTGGATATGCTGGATAAGACAATCAGCATGTGTGGTTGTATTTGATCTGCAAGAATGGATTCATACCCATAACCAGTTGAAAGTGCCTTTCACATGGATTAGTGGGTCCAGAGAATGCCACAAAAACATTTCCCAGACCTTATCCCTGCCATCTACCCGCTGCTGCCATCAAAAACATAATGTAACTGTATACATGCCTTTCTTTAACGTTTCTATTTATTACAGTCATTGTTTAAAATGTCTGCCAATTTTTTTATTTATTTGTTTTGTAAACTAATACAGGTTTTTATTATTTAATAAATCAATAATCTAAAATCGTCAGAAATCTGTGTGTATATGAATTTGTCCTTAATGTCTGCATTCAATAATTCATTTATTAACTCATTAATGGTGAAATCAAATTTCAGAGACTTTTGAGTAACGCAAGTTGTAATTTCCTGTTAAGTATCTGAAGCACCTGGTCATTTAAACAGTAATGCATCTGTTTGTTACAAGGAGGTTTGTGTGCATTGCTCTGTTACAGGAAAAATAGATCACATTACTGTATTATTTTGTGCCCCAAGCACCCGGCACAGCTGCCAACAGGGCAGAAACGTGTAAAATAACATAGAATGAGTGCAAAAGAGCAAATGTTCTGTAAGGATGAACCTGCTGAGCTGCTCCTGGACTAAAACAGCCCAGGGTACTATTTCTGTGAGGTGGGAGGATGTCTTGCTGTATTATCCAGAGGAATGGCTATGGTGAACTGCCAGAAGAAAGGAGCACTGTCTTTGTCAAAGGAGATAGAGAAAAGTGTGAAATCTCTTTGATTTACTTTCTGAAATAAATGCTTTGCAGTCTTGGGTGGATGTCAGGATCCATTATGTCATAGACTTATAGCTCATCTGTACTTAGAGTTCTTTGTCTGCCTTTAGAGTCCACTATTTAGAATAAGTCTGTGAAAATGTGTACATTTATTTTAGTTAGTATTTTGTTTACTGTTGTTTATATTATCAGTCAGTGAATAAGCGATTACCTGGTCCTGTACTTCCATAAGCATTTCTGTTGATTTATCATCCTGCAGGCGTCGTGGTATGCCTCTGCATTTTTAAGTTGCCTTTCTGCAACTGTACTTACATTTCAGCACGGATTTCAAATTTCACATCATTGATTTCATCTCATACAGAAGGTGCCTTAGTGACATGCCGTATTTCAATGCTTATTGCACAGCAAGGTTTTAATAAGGGCTCAACATTTATTCCCCTTGAGAACAAAACCATTAAGAAGGCGTCACAAGATTGCTTGTTATTGTCAGCTTTCACTGTTTTATAGAGTAGAGAAAAGCCGAGGACTGAACCACACACCAAGATTGTCCTTGGCCCTGACTGAATGTGCCTGCTTTGTAAGACTGGTATAAATAATTCATGCAACTATGGTGTGTGATCAAAATCCTTTCAGTGCCAATTGCTGAGTCATCACTCACTCAGTGAGTGTGAGGGTGAGTGGTTCTGGGTACGAGACCTCCCTGAGTGGCAGACACAGACGCAGCGTGTGTTCCTGATCTCTCAGCTGACTGCCTCAGCAGTTCTCTTCAAGTGGAGTGATCTGTTTTTCCTGATGAATAATGCGGCCTGCGTTCCTTCTTTCAGAAAGCATGTAAACACTGATGAACTGATGCTTCCACTTATTAGCTTTTAACACAATTATTGCGACCTTTGACATGAATGCAGACTAACAAACACATGCACACCCACGCAGCCACACACTAACAGGCTTTAATTGGGTTAGCACTTTTGGCAAACTTAACCACATGAAGCATTAGAACAGATCTGTATTTAGCAACGGATTAATGACTTTACAGGAAACATGTTATATGACTCCAATGAACTATGACACTATGAAACTCCCTAAAACAGGCGTGCACAATCAGGGGCTGAGGTGGTCCAAAGGGCATTTTGTGGGGGCGCAATTGTTTGAGTAATATGACTATAGCATTGTACACAGCATTCCCATAATGTTATATTGTGTATGTAGATCAGATTTTATTTCTAAAATTATATTGTGTTCAAGTGAATGTGTTTTGTTGCCAGAGCCAAGGACAGACATAATCTTAATACATGTCCCCAGTAAATAATTTAAATGACAACTATTTATTTGTCAAATCAAAGATGGCTCCTCTCAAGATTTGAAAATGCTGTCTGAAAAAGTGGGCATGCTCGTGCTTAATCTGGAGGGGGTCTCTGAAAAGGGACCTGTTGAATACAGTGGGTGCTGTGGTGTCAAAGTGATAGTGGTGGTAAAGGAAAGCACATGCTGTAATAAACCTTAGACCAATAAACCAATATGGAATGAAAGCTAACATTACATCATTTTTTGAAGCCAGTTAAAATGATTTTATATATATATATATATATATATATGACACAAATGGGAAATTACAAACATGATAGCTAGCACATCTTGTTTACTACAGCTAATATATATATCTAAAACAATGGAAACAATGGTATTTTTCGCATGTCAGTCCATTTGATTTGTGCTGTTAAATTGTGCCGTTGTTGGTCACGTTTAGCAACTGAAACCTGAGAGATGCTATGACAAGCCCTCTTGATATTACCGTGCGACTCGAGTGAAACGCTAGCTAATGGTGCTGCCTACAAATTTACACCACGCACATCCGAAAATGGCTGCTCAAAGAAAATAGACCGGACAGCAACACACAGCTGGAAGCAACCTCAAATCCCTTTTCTCCCGTTTCTCTGAGTAAGCCCCAGTCAACTGATGTTGACATAGACCAGCAAACAGAGCCGGCGCCAACCCCAAGCAGCAGCAAGAGCTCAGCTGAAATTTCCTCTACTGTGCCTGAGGACCTTGGCGACGATGAGCCATTCCAGGTTTGCCTTAAACGGTTTCCCAAACAACGGTTCAAAAACGACTGTTATCAGACATTTAGGGCCCGTTGGTACAAAGGCACAGAAAACGTCTTGGGCATTTATAAGAGGCAGATGCAGTGTTGTGATTTCTGCGTAGGAAATTGAGAGGGAAAGATATAGTTTTATCAAAACATTACTAAGGGTTTTGTAGGCACTCTCATTGCAAGGAGCATCAAATGTGTGGCTATTTGGAAGAAACAACAAGTTGACTTCAGGTATCATCAATTACAGACATTATTAAATTCCTTGCCTCTAGTGAACTGCTGACTTGATAGCTAAAGAGAGTGGGACAGTGGACTTGTTCTTTCTCTGTTTGAAAACACTGAGATTTTGAAGTCTTGAGTACAATCCCAACAATTTTTCCTCTACATGTCTCTCGCATGGCATTTATTTAACCAATATTATTGATGAACCAATCACTAAAGGGGTTAATATTATGTCTGGGTGAGAAGGGGTCATGCAGAAACTTCCACAAGATAAAATGAACAGAGAGGTTTCCTTTATTCATTGCATGAATTGCTTGATCCTCATTTACCTCTGGTTGTTGTGTACGCCAAGGCCACAGTATTTCAGAGAAAAACCAATTTGATTACTGGATCAAAGGTGGGCTAGCCACATGGACAGTGTGTCTGCGATACTACAATCATTTGACACACTTACTGAGCAGAACTAGTGCTGACATGAAAATCCAATCAAATCAAACAATCAAAGCTACTGGAATAGAGTTGCAAAATTAAAATTTAATGCCAATGTAATTCACAAAGTCTCAGGCCACTCAGTCTTTCCAAGTTTATGATCTGATGCAGAATTTGAAAAACTGTGGGCCAACCGTGGAAGCGCAGACACGCAGCAGTACACGGTCGAGGGGACGCTTGTTCAGCATAAAGGTTACTGTAAGCAAACATGTCAAATGGCTGTTCTTCAGCACTAAATTCTCTGTTCTTGGAGAAATGGCTGCACGTCACAGTCAACTCATGGATGGCTTGCACTTTGGACACAGGCAGTCCACACTTCTTGGATGGTGGAAGAGGCAAAGCCATACACGACCCTATTGAACACATTGGGTGGGGGCTCAGTTTGCTAGTGCTCACCAGTTTCCATAACCTCAGGACCTAGTGTGAAAAACTAACCCTAGTTAGTGAGTGTTTCACTTTTATTTCACACATGTACTGACATTCTACGACAGTGTGCAAGAACTTGTTCTCTATGCTGAAGAATGTATTCGCAGGTGCAGCAGGATACACAAACGCAAAGTCTAGCTGATTGAGTTGAACTTCAAAAGAGATTTATTTAGGAATTTTCACACAAGATGTAAAAAACAACCACTGAAAAGGTTCAGCTCAACAAAAGAAAAGACTTGATAATCTAAATTTAGTTGCTTTGTGGTTGGTTTTTCTTGATATGGCTAGTTTGGTGGGCTCATAGTGTTGCTGTATTGTGGTGAAGGTATTTTTGATTTTATTTTCTAGTCTATTGTGTGATGTTTCCTTTAAAATCGCTCCACTGGTTTGTGAGGTGTGTGCATATTACAGTTGTTAGTTTAGCTTTGATCTGTTTGATAACATTAAAACAAGCTATACTGCATTTTAGTAGCGTCTAATCAGATCAGTGCCAGGACTGCCAGGAGGTAAACGCTCCTTAGTGGAGAGAAGGGCACTAAGTGGAATGCTGAAATCTGGGAAAATGTAGTAGCCTATACTATTGCCTACACTATATTTTCCATTATTTCTGTGACTGCAGATTGTGGCTGTTGAGTGAATTGTTAAACAGTGTCCATCCCCACCAGAGCTGGCCATCTCAGCCCCCTGGCTCCCCCAAAAACCACAAGGCCAAACACACTTAGCTCCAGGCTGTGCCACAAAAGTCTGCTGTTCGCCTCTCCTCTGAGCGGCACGCACCCGACATGTTTAGAAAACAGCAGTCACGTCCAAAACACACAGCCGGCCCCACCGCCGAAATAAATCTCAATTTCCTTCAGCCTTTCTCTTCATTTGGAAGTTATGTAATGAATTAGCAATTAGGTCACCTGCCTAACACTGTCCACCCACTGCCTTGCGTACAAGCCCGTTTATGCTCTAATCTCAGCGAACAGTGATTTACGCACTGAAGGCGGGGTAACGTGTCCTGTGTTAGCACTGCATGTCCCCCTCACTGCTCGGGTTGTCACGGCCGCATCAGATTTAATGGAGCTGTCAGGAGAGGCTAAGGTGTGTTGCCAGTTACTTTCCAAATAATTACCCTCTCCAACAGAGGGCTGATTGTGCATGGCCATGTGGTTCAAACTTCTGAACGCACAGGAATGAGCAGAGCGCGGGCTCTAGCAGACATGCACAGCACTTTTGGCTGGTAGGTAGGTGTGCGGGGGGGTGGGGCGGGTGTCATGACAGTAGATGGACGTGTGGCTGTTACGAGAAATATGGCAACAGGAAGTTTGTTTCACCACATACATCACTGACTTTTAGTGATCAGTGTCACCAGTACTGTGCTCTGCATTCTGTAGCTGGGCCTCGTTAAAGCAATGTTTTGTAGAAGATGTAAATCATTTTCCTCTTTGATGATATGCTTTGCCACTGTTGTGCCTAGACAGGCAAAAAAATTGAGTGTACAAAACTTTTATGCACCTTTATGTAGTCAATCAACTAAGGCATTGCAGCCAGTGTTTAATGGTTAGGTTTTTACTGAACCAATAATGCTACTGTAGGTAATAAGGAAAGAAAGTTTATAGTTACTATCAACGTAATCAATAAAATACAAGGTGTATGCCTAAATCATCACATTCTTCCAGTAAATGAAACATGTATCCTATACTGGTAAAACCTGTATAACCTTAAATCTTAAGCTTAAATGAACCGTATTAGGTGTAACTACAGCAGTACTATTGTACAGGTTTGTGTTTGATTTATTGGTTTAAAGACTGCGGTAAGTTCTTTTTGATGATGCATTTTAAAGGTGGAAATAAAACAAAAACAAACTACAAGATCCTTGGGGTGTACACCATATCTGTATTTATTGATTTCTTTATTTCTGCTGGGGGGATTCCTTATGATAATGTATTACGAATGCATGCTAGATATTATAGTGAGAGGACACTTATGGACCATGATGGACTGTGAATTATATCATATCAGTAAGACTAAGGCATATGAAGTGGTTTTCCATATTGTGACAAACAGAATGCTATCAGTGTTAAGCCAGAATGATGCCTTTATTTCCTTCCTTTATTTATTAGATAATCTTTATATAAATGAAAGTCATATAGAAACCATATAAACAAGTCTATTTGAGATGACTATTTGGGATAAGTGTGTGATACTTCAGGTATACACTTTACAAGATCCATTACTTGTTAGCTATATTAACCTGTAGCTTGCATGCTAGACTGAAGAAGCAAACTTTAAATGCAAAACATGTCCTTGTTGATTAACTACAATAGAAAATGAGAGAGAAACTAATTTCTAGAAGACTAGAGGACCCCAACTAGACACTAGTCACTAGAATGTTTGTGGAACACACACGCTCCCCATGCCAGGCTGCCAGCGGGAGCTCTTCACACACACAGGTCGCAGTAACCCTGCCCTAACCCTTACACACTTGGCTGCCCATGGGCTTGAGTCTTATTGAGATTGCTTCACAGGCTGTGAATGTGTGCGGTGCAGGGCAGACATAAACCCCAACACCTCACTCAGGATATGCATCACTGGCGGGTTTCCATGGGAAACAGTCAGAAGGGACTAGGCCACTCAGTGCTGGATCCCACAGTAGACAGACTATAACTTTCCTTTGTTCCCATGGCGAGTTCTGTCAGTCTGATTCATCTCTTTGTATAAGCCGGATTCCTCTGCATCTGTAAATGACACTGACTAACAGTAACGTCATCCTAAAAATAGCCATCAGAACACAAAAATAGATTTCATTTGGTTCTTGATCATTTTGTTGGATAATTTTAATGCTATCTGTTAAGAACAACATACAATAAACCCCTATTTTATACCAGACAGCTTTTTCTCACTATATTCATTCATCTACTTACTGATTGTTTCAGTTGTTCTAACAGAGAGAGAACTTCCTCCCAAGTTATTATTATTGCTGTAGGCACATGTCTGTCATTGTAATTTTCTTCATGACATCATTACTACAAGGGAAAAAGGGTTGTGGTCTCTTTATCCAGGTTGACCTTGCATACTAACCTACATGCACACAGACCAACATGCATGAGGGTGTTCCTGGGAATGAACCTGTTCCACCACCTGTGTGCTTGTACATATGTGTTAGTTCATGTTTAGAAGTGTGAGAGGCCATGTATGACTAGCCTGCATTTTGTTATACACCCTTGGCTTCCACCTCCGGACAGCATTCACAGCTTTTTTCCACTTGCTTACTCATGTTTCATGTAATGAGACTCCATTTTCCACAACTCAGACCCCCAAATATGTGTCAAAACCAAACACTCTTTTCAAAACCTTGTCACATCCTCTCCAATGGCTATTTTTACCTAATTATTTGTGCAGTAATACATTGGGCAGGCTCCCCCATCAGCGGTAAAAGCAACTCAAATCCTGGAATAACCCTAAAATCTGTTGATCTCATTATTTGTAGGTAGATGTACAAAATAAGTGCTGCTTCATAAGGATTTCAATAGGAACCATTTGTAAACAATTGCATCAGGATGAGTCTAACACAATGATTTTTTTATGGAATTTTATTAACCCCCCATAAAACCAAACCATCACCTGAATTCAACAGCAGTGAAGAAGTCTTTATAATGGCACAAGGCAGAGAAGCAGATTTGTGATTCAGCAAAGATTCACAGTGGCAGGACTGTAACAGGGTATGCATTGGCATAGGAACCTGGGAGATGGGGGGCGTGTCCCACTCAATATCAGAAACAGGTAGATTTGTCTCACCCAAAAATTAAACCACAGAAAAAGTGGAAACATATAAGAACACTTTTATTTTAAAAGCTCGTTTTGGCTGCCTTCGCAATTTACATGCTGTGTTTGCTGTTAGCACCTTGCTCTGGTTGTTAGGTGGTCTTTCACTTTGTTAAGGTTTGTGTTGAGATGCCTGTTCAGAAATATCCTGCAGTCAGCAGCTTCACTGACCCAAGTTCTCACCTCGCTGGAGCGTCGGGTAGTTCATGTCAGCTTTAAACGCGAGGTCAGTGATGAGAGAAATGAATAACAATGATGACCATATATACTGCAATATAATGTTTTTGCATAATGTGTTGTTATGGTAACAGACTAGGAAGGTTTGGATTAGCTAACTTTATATTAACTTTTGTCAGAAAGCACTCTAAAACGTAAAGTTACATTACTCTCTGTGCTTTCAGTAGTGCAGTATATAATGTTCCAGAGTGTGCTGTTTGGGACACAGCCTTACTGTCTAACATTAATGTTAGTCTTGTCCAGCCAGGAAACATCAACATACATTTCTTTGTCATTTCATTTCAGTATTATGCCACAAAAGAAGTTAATATATATTTTTGGTTATTTATGCATGAAATCCAGACATTGCATGCATAATGTGGAGTATAATGTACAGATAATGTACAGATAATGTTACATTTTGTTTATTTATTTGTAATTAACTGTAATTCCACAAATGTTGTTCTACATCACTATGCATACAGTGATTTACTACCTTACTTATAGTGGAATCAGCTTATATGTAATATTTTAGGGGATAGGGTGGTCTTTGATTCATATTAGCAATATTGTTCAACCTGCTCCTACACCCTTGCAGGTATGGATGTAGTGGTAAAAAAAACTTTTGGGCATGTCTAATTGCATATCCTCTAATAGGATTTTGTAGAAATTACAACTATTTTCATATACAGAGCCTTATTTTTAGGAGCTCAAAAGTAATTGGACAATTGGCTGCTTAACTGTTTTATGGCCAGATGTGTGTCATTCCTTCATTATTCCTTCATTCCTCTAACCAGTAAGCCAATGAAAGGTTTAGGTTGGTTTTACGTGTAGCATTAGCAACAGCATCAGGCTGAAAAATCTAAACTAACAGAGAAATAGCAAAAACATTAAGTGTAGCCAAATCAACTATTTGGTATTTTCTTTAAAAGAAAGAATGCACCAGTGAGCTGAGAAACACTAAGTAGATGACAGAAGACCACAGAGAACAACTGTGGTGGATGACAGTAGAATTCTTTACTGGGTCACAATTGTTGGCTGGGTCAAGAAAACCCTCCAGGAGGTATGAATATCTGTGTCAACAGGCAGTCAACAACCAGGAGAAGTCTTTAGAGTAATTACAGAGGGTTAACCACATGATGTAAACCACTGGGAAGCCTAAAACAAAGAAAGACTAGATTAGAGTTGGAGATGAGTATGGAGAAGGGCAACAAACCAAAGCATGGAATCTTATGTGGCAAACATGGTGGAGGTAGTGCACCCTTACTGGTGACATGATGGCTTGATGAATTCAGCCATTATATGGGGCTATTCTGTCTGTGAGATCAACCCAAACCCAATAAAACTCACTGAATGGAGCTTCACAGATGAGATGGACAATGACCCAAAGACTACTGTAAAAGAAGCCCTTACATTTATGCCATTTGATTTACCACCAAATCACACCCTACAAAGAGTAGGTGACAGGATATTATATTGTCGGGCCTGGACAGAGCTGGGACTATCTGGGGATACTATCTGTTGTATCGGGAAAAAAATTCTGCTCTTTTAAGTTCAAATGCATTCTGTTGGATTCTGTTGTTCTAGAAATCTTCATAAAAGAAAATTGTCATGCTAGCAAAGTAAAGGCAGCTAGCTATCATTTTGCTAAAGCTAATATAAAGGGTCGTGAGCTAAATGCGCCAGCTAGCTAGTAATGTAGTGTCGCTTTTCAGCCCAGACTAATGTTAAATTTGATATTTAGGATTGTTTACATAATTAGTGTTGGATCAACAGGAATCCATTCCCCAGGTCCACTCAAAATCAAAGGCTCAATGCCCCAAACACAGTAAATATAGGTTGTTGTGGCAGTTAGTTTAATTTTTCTATGTGTGATTTCTTTGCTTAGGAGTTTCATGTGACGAGTGTGTCTAAGGTAATCGGCTCTTAGTTCTTAGTTTTTGTACAATATGAATGCCTTAAAATAAAACAAGTTTATTTCTGTGAGCTGTCTGAGACCACTAAGAGCTGATTAGTCTGTGCGCAACCCACCATGTTCATGATGCAACATGAACTCTTTGGAGCACGTGATGATGAGTTCGAGTTTTCAGAATGGCCTCTATTGTTAATTACTGTTGATGAATGGTAGTAAAGTAGTCTCAAACAATTCTACCAGGTCTTTTTCTTTTTGCATGAGTTTGATAAGCAACATATTTTTAATAAACAGAGCAATAGAGTTAACTGTATTAGACTATAGACTATATTACTAGACCAATTCATTATATTGCATTGTAATTACATTACTTTACTTTAATATAGAAATATTTTGGATTAGGCTACAGTTAATTTTTTTGACAGGCAATCGGGGATTTGTAACAGAATAATTTTTTTAAGTACCCTTTCCAGCCCTGGGTGTAAATAACTAATCTATGATCAAAGAGTTGTTACTGCAGATTGTCTCCATGTTCTGCTGTTTGGGTTTATATGTGCAAGTTGAGCGTAAAGGAGTAACAGCATTTTTATTTGGTTAAAAACAGTGGGGGATGCTTAGAGTCAGCTTTGCTTATTTGTGTATCAGATGTTCATGTCTGTGTGCAGGCAATTGGAAAAACTGCCAATGATGAGTTGAATGGTGCGGTATGCAGCCCACCCACACGGACAGGAAGTGCAATCCCACTCATCATTCTGTATTGATTTACAGTAAGTAATAAAAAGTCTTTATGAGTCAGGGGTTGTGCAAATGTCAAATTTAGCATGATCCCAATAATTTGAACAAATCTAGAAATGAACTAAGTTTGAAATGCTGACGGGAGCGAGCTCTGAATGCTTATAGATCATGTGACAGTTGCCCAAGAGTGACTGACAAAAAAAAAAAAAAAGACTCTGGCAGCAGTAGCACCTCTGCAAATTGAGTCAGACCTCCCTTTAGGGATCAGGCTACTTCAGAGGCCTTGTAAGAGAGCAACACTCCTGTGGCTCAGTGTTGTTGTATGACACTATATAGAGACCTTTTCAAGGCTCAGGAAACGCCGGTTAATAAAATATAAGTGCATGTGTTCAGAGGTAGCTGTGAGTATGGCAGTAATGCAGGTAAGTGTATGTGTGTAGGCTGAGCTGAGCTGAGAGAGTAAGAGTGAAACTGCTGGCAGCTCAGAGCAGTTCCATCGTCTGCCCACAGTGTGCCAGGCTCCAGCCAAGCCTCTGGCCCACAGGGGCCGTCCTCTCATGCCCTGTCACAGCCAGACGGACAGCATGTCCAGACTCCGGGCCGCCTATGTTTATGTAGCTACGGCACTGACTTAGAGAGAGAAAAAAACCCACTCTGACCCAGAATAATCAGTACATGAATATTTGTGCAAATTTAAGCAACCTAAGCTCCCAGAATAGCTACGTACTGCTTAAATCCAATGATAGACGTCAGACACTGGTCTGATAAATCTAAACACAAGCTCACAGTGCTGTTGTTTCATGCCTGTCTGTTTTTGTAACTGTCTTTAAAGGGAATAACACCAATTAAAATCTCTGCACAGTTCAAAGAGAAAACAGATTGATGTCCTCACAGCAGCAATAGCAGGAAACAGAGGCTGTGATGTTTAGACATGTCGTCATTTTACTTACTGTCCATAATGAAGAATGCATCTACATATCATTTGTGTATGTAATGTTGATTACAATTCCACTTAATAAATATTTTATTAGGGTAAAAGCCAAGGTATGTGTCACAAACATAACATATAAATGCTTAAAGGAGAAATGTGTATTATGATGCAACCTGTCAAATTTATACTGCAAACAACAGGGGTCCGCATATCACCATCACACCAAGTTGTTGTAACCCCTACTATAAGAAACACACAGTCCCTCCTGCTCAATGTTAACAGCTGTTAATAGCTGTTTACTTGTCAGTCTAGAAGAAACAATGTTCAGCATCCAACTTTATCCCTGTATTCACCGATGTTAACTGTTGTTTTGCTGCTATTACTTCTATTATTTTTAACACAAAAGATTATTATCATTATAACAGTCACTTGCACTCCTCCTTTCATTATCTACCTGGCTTTAAATTATCTACCTGGCTGCAGGACCTTTAACAAAAATAGACATAAGATTACTATTGGAGCAGTGCTACTTCTTCATCTTCTCATGTTGGACTGATTACAAGCGACAGCAACACACTATCACCTCTTGATATACAAAGTGGCCAGAACTGGCTGGTTAGCATTGCCACTCTCAGTAGATATGATAGCATGATACATAGTGTGAAACTGGTTATTCAAATTATCTTAATAACTTTATGTTACATAATGCTCCTTTAATGTATGGTATTTACTTGTTAGATAATTCACACACATACCCACATAAACATTAGGACCACTCACAGATTATGTAAAAAAACATGGTTAATAACAATTTATCTCATAACAATTGCGCATAGTTCATTAGATGGTAAAAATAGTGCTACATAATGTATCGTTCCAGCACTTTATCGCAATGTGCACATGCACAACAGACTCATCACAAGACATGCAATGTTAAATAAGACAAATTAAATCAAATGCGTCATGCTACAACTTTTTGCTGCTTGATAGAAAAGAAAAACTCACACAGGTCTCATTTTCCATGACTAATCTACAAGAGAAATCTGTTATTGAAGCCTGATATATTTTCCAATGTTGTGCAGCCCTAGTATGTAAGCAGTCGGTTCTTGAAATCAGAGCAGCTCTTAAACTAAAAGGCTTATGGAGTGCACCCAGTCAGCAGTATGAGTACCTACCTACCAGCAGTCCTGCTAATTAATGACAGTGTTAGGTGGCCAAGACTCATCCATATGCAACAACAACAACAAAGGCTATCCTGTCCAAACTGACAGAAGGGCTACTTAGGCATAAAGTCACAAAAGGTTTAAATTATGGTTGCAGGATGAGTATATTACAGCAGTCAGTGTGTGAAAGGAGGGACTATGCTGCCTATGCTTATTGTTAATGATTGTAACAATGTATAGTGCGTAAAGTGTGTTGTGTAGTGAAGATATAAGATATAATGATAAGATAATAATATTAACAGTAAAATATAAGAAATTCCATCTTTCTGAACCGACACTTATGTAGTGCTGGTCACTGGTGGTGCTTGAGGCACAGATTGAAAGGCCAGCACTTTCCAGTGGACAGTTAGGCGACAAGAGTGTTACTTCAGAGGACAGTCTGTTTAGCTTGTATCTTTACTCTGTGGTTATACAATGAAGAAAGATGAAAGCCAGATTCCTCTACTGAGCATCCTTTGTGGGGATGCTCTACTGGGAGAGTGGAAATGTTGAACTTTGCACCAAAACTAATTTCTCAGGCTTGTTTATTTTGTAATGCTGATGACGAGCTTTATCCCACTTGAAGATGTTCCGAAGCTTATTAATTAAAGGGGAGGGATATTGGGACTTTCAGCAGAAAACATGAAAGTGCAACATCAGTATGTTAGGTGATTCAGTTCTTCCCATGCTTGCTCTCTTTACTACTTGCAATATGACCCACCAGGATGGTTATGAGTGGCTGTAGGAGATGTACAGAGTACTGAAGAGTACATCATTTTTCACATAGAAGAGACAAGAGGAGCCAGAAGAACTGAGTGCTGTTAGACGGCCTCTTAAAACAGAAGTGCAATTCTGTAAAAGCTTTTTTGTTTTGAGACTATGCTGTTGAAGCTAATAATACACATACTCTGCGTGCGTATGTTTACTCCAGCGTCATTAACCTATTGGTCAGTGCACCCTCACTGTTTAGATCTGTGTACACACACTTGATCACAGCACTTGACACAACAAAACAACTTGGTCAATCTCAGACTTTTGCAAAGACGTTTTAAGAGGAACTACGATAAATAAATATCTCTTAGCGACTCACATTTAATGCTGGCAGTTCACTGCTGATTCACTTTTAATATAAAGAACAAACATGTACAGTAATTCCTCAGGAGATATTTTAAGTTAAAGTGTTTGTGTTGATATCTGGAAGCAATACAAAGCAAGTGCAGTTGCAAGTATTGTCCATGAGAGGGCAGTGTGCTGGGTGGCAGCCATTACACTGGCCCTTTGCTGTCCTTACATAATTCTCTGGAAAGTTTTGTGCAGTCAAGGTGCGGAAAAATTAATTAAAACCCTTCGCCTGCACTATTTTAAGACACGCTCAATCAAAAGCAAGGAATTCAACCTTGCAGATACTAACATTTGGCTTCTCTGGGGAACAGGTATGCGTTGGCTTTTGGCAGCAGCGAATGAGCGAGTGAATAAAGCAAACTGGCTTTACTTTAGGTCACCATCTAAGAATGGAAAATGGGACAGTTGGGAGATGTTTGGACAGTTAGTTGGAGATCTGTGAGACAGCTCTGTCCTGGAAAAACAAATCTCAAATAATGCCTTCAGAGTGCCAAGACAAAAACCCATAACAAATGTCACAACAATACATAATCATGCTGCAGCTGCTCCAGCCTGTCTCAAAAACAACATCACTGAAAATCCTATTCTTTTATATGCTGTATCATAAACATATCATCACTGTCATATAAAAACTTTTTTTTCCTGGGGGTTAAATATTATAATTTTGTTTTTACGCAATTTAAAAATGCCCACCATGCTTCACTTTTTACTGCGTGGACCCTTCTTTATTTCTTGATGAACGCACCAATAGAAATGGTCCAAAACTTACTAGGAATAAAATTACACTGAGGTTATATCCTTCTTTTATAAAACAGTTTTACACACAGTTTTGGATGTTTAGCATATGGATGTAAAGCGTACTGTTATCTCAAGAGAACAAAGCTGCGTCCTACTGCTCTCGCTTTCAGAGAGAGAAAGAGTTGGTCTAGAATGTGAGTAGTCCTGGGCTTGTACTGCTGTAATATGTTCCACATTGCCAGACTGAGCCCAGCAGGCCATGAGGTGTGTGTGTGTGTGTATGTGTGTGTGTAAATATGTGTGTTAGCGTATGTGCTGTGGGGGGTGAAAAACTCTACAAACAGTACATCCATCCAGCCGCTCCATCTCAGTACTGGGCCCATGCTAAGCAGTTTGGGAGACCCCTTCTTGAGGGGTAAGAAGAAAAAAAAATATTGGCAGACTCCTGTGGGCTCTGGACCCTTACCACCCCTTCCCCAACCATCACTCAGAACGTAAGAGCGCAGATATAAAAGGTGTTGAGCTCTCTGGGGTGTTTGTTTAATAGAGAAGGCGGGGAAGAAAGTATTTTAAGGCTTTAGGTTTTAAGTAAGTACTTGTTTCGTTTCTGGTGTGTGGTAAATCCTTGGGTCATAAATTTTTTGGCCTGCAGCAACTGGGCCTGAATAAAGATGGATATGAATATTTTGGGGCTGATATGAAAACTGTAAGGGTCTAACAATTCTGAGGACTGATACTGACTGGCATCATTTTATATCTATCTTTTAGATTTTCATTGTATACTCCAAAATCTTTAGTTTAAAAAATTCTCTATTTCACTTGTATTTTATTGTATTCGCTGAGCTTCACACATAATGTAAGGATTTGTTGGCCAAAACAGTCTTAATTCATTTGACATTAATACTTTTCAATCTTTTTGTATCCCAGGCCATTTTAGTACATTAGTATAGTATGTTATATACATTTATACATTTCAAAAGCCATAATCCAAAAAAACGCAGAAGCTAAAACACTTCTCAGAACTTTAGTGTGAATGGTTAGAACTAAACTGCTGTAGGCTGAACAGGATGATGTATATAACTGTGTTTTAACATGACCCCACACAATTTGATACAAGCAGTTTTTTTGCAGCTAGGTCCCCATAAATGGACTGTATAAATTTGAACACTTTAATTCTGTGGGGGCTACCATAGACCACACTGCCTTTCAGGAGCTTATGTAAAGAAAGCCTTATCAACAAGTCAAAGGGAGGTGTGTTTATTGCTGTTCGTGTTGTTATTCTGTTTGTTTGAGATGGGATTATGTTTTTTGTGTTGGGGTACAGGCATTGTCTGAGTGATTTGGGAGGTTGTAAGGGTGTTTTAAGGCTTTTGGCTAACCTCCTGGCTACATTCAGGCATGTGGATGGGCTATATTTGCTTTACATTCAATAAAGAGCAACTTTCAAGCAGGAATTATAGCTTGTTCTGTATCTTCTCCACCACAACGTCTTACTGGTGTCAAGAAGTGGGACCTTGCCGCTGAAACAGCACAGCTTGAGGGGAAGATCAATAAACTCTGTGATGGACAGCAGGGAATAAGGCCATTTGGCAAAAGAGAAGTGATGAGAGTATGAGAGTGTGTTGCGGCGGCCAGAGGTGGACAGAACGGCAAACAAGCTGGCGAAAGTGAAACTGATGAAAAGAAAAGTAGCAGTGCGTCCCTGGCCAGTGACAATCAGCTGTCATGGTACACCCTGGGAGGGGACGACCCTGGGACATGTATTTGGTACAGCTGCAGACATTCTTCCAGCTTTGTGGCTTGATGGAGGCAGACATCACGATCCAGCCGTGTTTGGCCCTGTAGGGAAAAGCTGTCTGAATGCTCATAGACTTGCAAGCGGAGCAGCACGGCTGCCTCAAGGCACCGACCACAGTGTGAAAGAGACACTGAGCAATGGTTGCGACATAGATAGTGTGCTGGTGGTGCAGCTGCCAGTGATGTGAGCTGCTGGGAAACGAGAATGGGCAGCTCCGTAATAGAACTCTGAGCGTTGTCGCCACTGCTAGAGACCTGCTGCTTTGAACAGATGTCATCAATAACGACAAATGGCTCACCGTGCTCAATAACAAGGGCTTGACAATTTCTCTGTGATAGATATGCCGGAGGAGATGAACATGCAGTGCTAGAGCCTTTGGCCGGAACTTGGGGTGCGCTGTCAGGTTGAGGGAGCCATAGATTTTTGTGGGTAAAGCGTCAGGCACTCGAGGAGCTAAACATGCAGCACTAAAGTATTTGGTCAGGTCCCCAAGAGTCATAGCACAGAGGGCAGAGGCTGGGAGCACAGGGTAGAAGCTGTGTGTGAGTTATGGCAGCAGAGTGGGTCAGACTTAACTGCAGGGCAGCTGTGGGAGCTTTAATACCAATTATGGTGACATCTTCACAGCTACTGAAGAAGAATGCAAAGTATTAACAACAACAATGCTGCTCCAATTCGACTCAGCTCAACGGCTCCCATTAATTAAGAAGAGAAGTCAGTGCAGCAAACAGCAGGAATGAGCACTGCAGCCAAGGCCATCACTCCACCAGACTGAGGAGTTCTGTTATGCCTGGGTTGAAGGTGCTTCAGACAGACCTTACCCTACAATGGAAAGATGTAACACTGCAGGGACTACCAAGAAGCCATGAGTGGGATGGGACAGCCCCCGGTTTTGTGTTGTTGTACTGTGTCTATTATGTCTCATGCCATAAATTATATTTTAAAATGCTTTGTAAAATTCATTTGTTTTGTTATAAAGAACTTTAAATATGAATTTTATGCTGATAAGATCTTCAGTTATCAACTGTTAATTCTCATATCGTAAGTATCTGGAATATACATTCAGAGTGCAGAAGAATTTTTTTAGATAAACTTTATTTGTTTTTGCTTTTGTAGCAATGATCTTGTTAATATGTTTTTGTGTTTATGACCAATAAACACAGGGCAAGTTCAGCTGGAAGTCTTTTCATTAGAAAATGGATGAAAACATGTTACAACATTTAATTCAGATGTTATTCTGTTTACCTTATTCTCTAACATTGTTGTCCCAAGGGAATGAAGTGAGTCATTAGCTTGAGAATTCACAGCAAACAGGTACTTCACTGGAGATTTATTTTATTTCTTATTTACAAGTTCTACATAGTACACCTAGGACTGTAACGTTATGTTTTTACCGACATGTTTATCTGCACATGATTAATATGAGCTTCTGCTTTTACTGCTTGTTTTTGTAAAAGGCACTACAATCTGATGCAGGAAAAATGACTGACATGCATTCAGACAGGATTAAATCACTGAGAAACCCTAGTATACATGATGACATTAACCCACCTCCTCGTATAAAAAAACAAACCCTGCCCAAGTAGAGCTTTAGAAGATTAGATAGAAGGTCATTTTAAACCTGTTGTCGCCCCTAAACCAAATCTTTAGACCACTACAGGACCTGGCAACATATTAGTCTGTGTTAATTGTTTGGATCAGACTTTTCATTTGAAGGAATATCTTATTTTTGCACACTCACATATTGGTTCTCATGAGCCATGCTCTCTCGCGCTCACTCTAGTACAGTCAAGATATACGTCAAAGCCTAGCTAATGTTCTTGTTAACTGTTCACCATGACCTTGCAAAAGTATTTTAAACTGTGATTGCAGGGACTGCTACGTCCGCTATTTAGCAATACAGCGACCATGGATGCGGCTGCTATGTAGCAGTGCACACGGGTTTGGTAGCGCAGCCAACTCAAGATTTTGGGTCTTTACTCGGGCTCTCAAGCTGTGCAGAGAAATCTCAAGCCAAGCAGTCATGTTATGTTCTTTCTGCCTAATGATATACACTTGATATTATAGCACATTAAGAGGAGCTAGCTGTATCACCCGCAGCGCCACCTTTTTATGGCAGGAGAATGCAGGAGTGTTCTCATTCTCTTTTGCTCCAAGATCATCCCTATACCACTATACACCCCATTATTACATCACTATAATACTTACTAATCTGTAATAGCTGAGAAAAATACAAGGAAACATTTCAGTACAATTTAGAAGAACACAATCACAGTAAAGGCTGCTATTGGAAAACCTCACATGACTAATGACCTTGAGCTGTGTTTCAAATTAGTTTTAATCAGTGTGACAAATGGTTGGGGTTGGGCCTCAATTTCATGGCCATGCAGACGCCAACTTATGATAGTTTATGGTTTGATTTTGTTAAACGGAAAAAAATGACACTATAAAATCATGTATTCAAAACAAGGTCTGCAGCTTCTTTGCTTTCCTTTCTTTTGCACAGCTGACATATAAAAGCAATACAATGCTCATACTTTATTTATGACACACTGTCACTAATTGCAATATAGTTCATATACTATGTAGCACTGTTGCTTCATTATTTAACTACGTTCCAGAAATCTCAGAAAAGTGAAGTCGAACTCTCAGGTGTTACGTTTACATAGTCTGGCTGTTTTTGTAGGTAGAATGAGAACACAGGCAGTCCTCCGTCATTCTACGCTCTCTCTGCAGTTTGCCTGTCATGTATGAGCTAAAGCAGACTTAATGTATGCTCATGACTTCACACTTCTGGCTCTGTGCTGTTGTATTATGTGTTGTCTCTCTGTTCGCTCTCCCCGCCCCCCTGTGAACCAAGCTCTAGATAAATTACTTTTACTCCCAGCATCGTCTCTGATCAGTGTGCTGGCGTCTAATTGGCTCCAAGGCCGCCCCCCCCCCCCCCCCCGGGATGACTGGCTGCCCCTGACTTAGGATCAGTTGTCTTGGCATAGCAGCATAATGGATGCAGACCACACAGGGCTTTAGCTCTTACAGTGCAAGTCGCAGCAATTTCCTCTCGTAAATATTTTGTGCTGTTTGAGTCTGCCAAGCTGTCAATGTGTGTGTGTGTGTGTGTGTGTGAGCGGGCTGTGTGTTCATGAGCGCAAGGGTGCAGTGTGTGTGTGTGTGTGTCTGCGTGAGCCCACTCTGACACTGCACACAGCAGAGCCTAAGGGTGTGCTTTAATTAAAATGATGTGAGTAAGATGCTGCCTTTCATGTGGTACATACCTAATTCCAGGATGTCTTGGTATTCATTCCCAGGTCTGTATAAATCATGTACACGAGGGGTCTTGTTTGTGTTTATGGGAATCATTTCCTGCTGTAATTGGGGAATTTGATACCCTCGGTTTGCACATATATGATTCCTTGAGCCAATATACAAATTACAATATTGTATTACAAGTCTATAGTCACACTGTAATTATATCCAAAAGAAGCTAGGTTTGTTTCAAGTCGAGCTAGAATGCTAACAGCACCAGGGAGATATTTCCCAGGGGCCCATTATATTCAGGTGAGTTACACATGCAAACATCTCTCACCAAAGCTTCTGTAAACTCCAGGGAGGAAAGCTCTTGCGGTTCAGTTTTACAGGCCTCAAGGTTTCTTGAATTTTTACACCGTTACCTCATGATAACCATGATGTGGTTCAGGTCATAACCAAAAATAAAATGTAATTTATTTATACAGCAAGGAAAGTGAGCGAGTGCCAATGACATCAACTTCTCTTTGTTATGGAAAGAACGTAATTATTATTAATACTTTATTAAGTTAGCTAGGGCTAGGTCATTAAAGAGTAACTACACTGACTTTTCAAAATCTTTCAATAGTCAAATCAAATAACAAACATTTTTCCAAAGTTTGCCATTCTAGAGAAACTAGAGTCATAATTGTTTACAGAGGTGTGATATGAACCAGTGTAATGCCTACAGAAAGTCACCATCGTCAGATCATAATGGTCAAGAATGTCCACTGTCCAGTGTTTTAAGATAAGCCTTTAGGCTTATCCAGTCATGGTGAGAATGTAAGATGACAAGCCAAATTATTACTTAAAGAGAACTTATTTCGCAAAAATACTAATATTTCTCAACATTAGTCAAAACCAGCGGTTCACATTACTACTGTAACAAAATCCTAGTAGGTAGATTACATGTCTCTACAAAAAAACATTTTACATTCATCCATCCATCATCTGCCACTTAATCCTGCTAGTCGGGGTCAGGAGCCAATCCCAGCGTCATCGAGGTGAGGGCAGGGTACGCCATGGACAGGTTGTCAGTCTATCGCATGGCCAACACTCACCCACACACAATTTTAGAGTGACCAATCGAGCATGTGTTTGGACTGTGAGAGGAAACCAGAGTACCCGGAGGAAACCCACTCAAGCACGGAGAGAACATGCAAACTCCACACAGAACGGCCTGGACCAGGAATCGAACCCAGATCATCTTGCTGTGAGGTAACAGTGCTAACCACGCCTTACTATTAATGTTAGTTACATGAGTATCCACTTGATATCTGCTATACACTACTAATAATGTTATTAAAGTGATTTATTAAATCACATATTGACCTATTTTGCTGGTACAATGTTCTACAAGGATTAAACACTCAATTATTGATATTTTCTATTCACAGCTGATAATTCATACTTCTCACAAAGCCAAAACATGCTTTTATAGAAATATTTTGTGCTTTTTACTTTACATACATGCCTTTCCTTTGCCAGCTGAATGTTTTGCTAAGACATAGTGTTTAATGTATGTCTTCAATGTAATGATAATGAATAAAGTAAAGAATACTTTTAGGAAATTTGCACAAAATATACAGCTTTATTGGTACATGCTGTTAAAAGATTGTGCCAGCAGTATGTTACTAACACAAAAACCAAACTACATAAATCAGATTGCCAATATTTGATATCACAAACATATCCAAGTCCGATTTCTGTCAGAAAATAAAATTTAGAACTATTTGCACCTTGTGCACAAAGCGGAATTTGCCCTTCCTATTTACCCCATCTCTGCAATGAAACACCCACATATATACACCCTAGTGAGCACATATACTAGGGTACAGTTGGGGGTTAAGTGTTTTGATCAAGGGCACTTCAGTCATCTCCTTTCAGTTCATGGGACCGAGCCACCGACTTTCTGGTCACGAGTCTGGTTCCCTAACATCCAGCCCAAGTCTGCAAGCAAGCCTGCTGCAAATGTTGTCCAAAAACATTTCCAATTCCATTACTCTACAGGAGAAAGGTAATAATGGGTGAAATGCCATGCATATTGAGCAGCACCAATTATCTGTGTGTTACTTATGAACTACACTGCAACACTCCTTCATAACCCTATGTCTCCAAATAAAATCATGGCGAAGAAAGAAAAGCAGGGCGCCAAATGTTTTTGAAAAGGAGCGGCGATATATCAAAGTGCCGTGCCATCGGAGTGGCCAGAATATTCCCCGCTGGAGCTGCAGGAGAGAAAAAAACAGCTTGATTAATGAACAGGAGGGAAGCACGGATAGCCTATTATAACCATCTCTGCAGGAGGGAGGCACGGATAGCCCATTACAGCCACCTCTGCTCGATCACTCTTCACCTCTTTTAAAGAAGCTTCTCGGAAATGCAAAGCACTGGAAAAGGACCCTCTCACGCACTAAAATAATGCCCACCTTCGCTGTCCTGAAGCCACAGGATCTTAAAAAGAGATCTGTCCCATATTTACCCTGGACCGCTCAGCAGAGAGAGCTCAACTAGCCCTCGACCATCCTACGCAGTCACGCTCCCTACTCGCTCCAGCAAATCCGCGGCTCTGCTTCCGATTGGCATAAAGAAACATTCATAGTTCGGCTTAATGTGGAACAAACGGGCGAACCAATTAGGTCTTTCCTTGATGATAATCAGTCTCTCGTGTACATGCAATGGTTTGTGACCTGAGCAGCTGCCTAGTCTCACTTACCTTGGTTACTGTTTCCAGGCAAGACAAACAATACCTGCAAACTGCAAATATCCCAGGGGGCTCCTCGCTTTAATGTTTGTTTTGACATCTCAACATTTACTAAAGGTTCTTGAAGTTAATTGTAAAACCGTAGGAATTCTATTATTGGCTCCATTAACTTCATGGCTGAAAGCACAGCTGGGCTTACAGGCTTTTCTAATGGAGTGATCTCCATTCTGGCCCACTTTAGATACATGTCACATGTTTCATCATTTTAAACTGGATTTGCTCATTAATTTTTCTAAAACCATTTCTGGTTTTGTCTGGCTTTCATTAAAAAGTTTAGCAAACGATGCATCTCAGTCTAAGTCAGTTAATGTCAGCGAATTAATTTTGCAATGAATCAATTTGTATGAAATACTGTATTTCTTCCCCTGCGGTTTATTTTTTAAGGCACTTTGTAAAAAGTGAGAGATGTGAATTTAATACAAAACCATTTAATGTATTTCTCTTTTTTAAGAAATATCTTCCACTAACAAGCAAACCTTCTACATCTCAATGTTCTCCTCAACAGCGCAGCTACAGGCACAGATACTAAACAGGACATTCAGGGCCTGCCCAGGATTGAATACATTTATAACAATCTGGTTTTCTCTGAAGGAGCAACAACACATTAACATAAATATAGACATATTTTTAAAGTTGAAATTTGGATTCGAACACAAAATTACAGCTAACCACTTTGGCATAACTTTGCAGTTTCGAATTCCTCCGACGCTCTCTGGCAGGGTCTTTGTTCGGAATCCAGCAAGAGCACTGAGTATCTGTCACCCACTGTAAATTATGAATTATGGAGAGTGAGAGGGAGAGGACTGGGACTGGCCACAGGTTCTACACCGCAGACCAAAATGACAGAGGTCATAACATGCCTCCATGTCAGGAAATAAGACTTATGGCTTGGCCTGCCAGGATTACTTTATAAACACTGCATGCGGGGGAATCACTCCGGGTTACGCTCCTCGTAAAATCGGGAGTATATTTGGAAAGGTCTAGTTTGCGCGCTGCTCTTTTAGAACGCATCTCCTCTGAATAGAAACAGAACCGGGGAATGGTGACGAGAGAATTGGCTTGACAGCGCCAACCTTTAGCACTGACGTATGTCTCTGGGCTGGTCCGGCAGGCGTAGTGGTGGATGACAGGCTGGAAGTTAAAGGCTATCTGTCCCCTTAGCCAGTGACAGAGGACCACCACTGGCCACCACACCCACTGGCCCTGTGACGAGGATCATGACTCAGTTACGTCTGGTCGTCACGCGCTCTGAAATAACAGAACACCTCCTCAAATAACATCTCAAAACTCAAAACTGACCATAAGACTACTAAAGACAGACAGTGAACTTTGATGACGTCAGGTGCTATTATAGGATTAACGTCACGTTTGATCTCCAGATCATCAAAAATCCATCCTTAAACTTTTCTATTTGTTTCTCAGCGACAGAAATACGTCAGCATGTGGTGGTGTGCGTTTACACGAATCCCCTGGATGAGTGCTAGGGGTGTATTCATCAAGTGATGACACCTGACCTATGCGTCAGGTAACCTGTGTCCTCTTCACACAATCCTCCTCAGAGTCTGTGAAAACACATCTGGGGGAGTGCGTGTGGTTTCATACATTTTCAGAACAGATATGTTTTTTCTTGCAGGAAGGAAAATAGGAACAACCTACAAAACCAACAATGAACGCAGCTGTTTAGAAAAACAACATATTTACGTTTTGTTTCTTTTAAATTGAACACAGTTTGGACAGAGAAGTCTAAACCCACACTCAAGTAAAAGTATGGATACTTGGGTAAAATGAATGTAAAACGAAGTAGCTTCCCAAAAATATCTAAAAAAGTACAAATGTATTATGTCAAAAAATACTTAAGTACTTAGTAACTTATAGTATATGAACTGAAGTTCTTTTAGTTTCAAGTTTCAAGTTTATTTGTCATTTGCACATCATGTCAGGACATAACATGCATTGAAATGCTTGGGGTGAGGCTCAGATATACTACAGCAGAGCAGCATTATAAATGTAAAACAGTGCAAACATACAATAAATAGACAATATTAAAGTAAAAATAAGCTAAAAAATATACATATAGTTATAACTGAAATATATAAAGGACTATACAAAACATACACAATATATATACATAAGATATACAGGGAGACATCTGTGAAAAATGCTGCATAGGCAGGTTCTAAGAAGATATATCTATTTAAAGTGACTTAGTGATATTGTCCATAGCAGCGATATCAGAATAAATAATATAAAGTGTAACAGTGTAGCAGTGGTCGAGTGAACGTAGTGGGGTCTTTCATAAATGGCAAATAAAATGATCAATCACAAAGCAGTACAGATGCTTTAACCAACAAAACAGAATGAAATGAAACATGAAAAGGAATTAATAACCAAGTAACTGAATAACTGAAACTGAATACAAGCAGATTCCTTTACTTATTAATATACTATGGAAGTCTAGAAATAAAAGTATTATGATTTAAAAATACAGGAATGTTACTCAGTATAATACTCAGTGTAGTTCATTAGTGACACACAGGTAATTGGTGCCACTACACATGCATGGCATTTCACCCATTATTACCTTTCTCCTGTAGAGTAATGGAATTGGAAATGTTTTTGGACTCATAGCTGTACAACATTTGCAGCAGGCTTGCTTGCAGACATGGGTTGGATGTTAGGGAACCAGACTTGGGACCAGAAAGTCGGTGGCTCGATCCCATGAACTGAAAGGAGACGACTGAAGTGCCCTTAAGCAAAACACTTAACCCCCAACTGTAGTATATGTGCTCAATAGGTTGTGTACATGTGGGTGTTTCACTGCAGAGATGTTTGTTATTATATAAGTAGTTACATATATTGTACTATGCAAAATAAATTAGACTTAAAACTGTATTTATCTTGTCAGTAAGCATTCATTGGCTCAGACTTTTTTTTACAATAAATAATGTAAGCAAGCAGTATGTAGTGGTTCTTTTTCAATGTGATCCTTTAATTATTTTTAAATCTCTCTTCATGGCAGCCCAGTATTATATACTTTTTGTAAATTTACACTTACAGTATAATTCTTAATCACGTTAAATCAAATTTTTGCTACTAATGGAACTTAATTCCATATCATGGCTGGAGGAGTTTTTTTATTTGCATTTATTGCAGTAATGTATGAAATGAATTTACCAGCAAAAACAAAAAGCTGACAGATCAAACCCTTTTTTTTCAAAGCAGCAGTTGCTCTTTACATTGTATGAACATTTTATGATGAATAAACCAAAGTCAGTCCAAAACAACTAGAAATATTTCCCCCCTTATTCTAAAAAGTTACTTTCTGAAGATATAAGGTTTTGGTCAGACAGCACCTACATAAAATAAATGGAACATATATATGACCCCACATCTGAACACGTGTGTATGTGTGAGTATGCGTGTGTTAGGCTGTTCTGGCCGGTACCCGTCGTATCAGCTTTCTGCAGATTCTCCACAAACTTGCCCTCCTTTGCCATTAGCCAAAACCACTGCACAGTTTGGCACTGTTTTTGTCTGCCTGCCTTGACGATTACCTTAATCCGAAAGTTAGGCACTTGCTCATTTGTTCAGTGCATGTGTGTGTTGAGGGTCTTGAGAAACACACCCAACCCCCCTAACGCCCCCAACCCCTTCCCCCATAGGGGGCATCTGGCGCCACTCAGGACTTTTTGGTTGGCACTCACCAGCGACTGGCAATTATGCTGCCATGTGTTGAAAAGTAAAACAAACAGGAATAATTGGCAAGTTGAGCCACTGGCAAAACAGAGAGACAGAGAAAGACAGACCTAAAGAAAGTGAGAGAGAGAGAGAGAGAGAGAGAGAGAAAGAGAGAGAGAGAGAGAGAGAGAGAGAGAGAGAGAGAGAGAGAGAGAGAGATGCAAGTCTCCAGTAATAGAGGTGTGGCTGTTAGCAGCACTTTGCTGCTTCTGTTCTATGCCATTCCACAGTTTCATGAACAAGCACAGCACAAGCCCAACTGCATGTTTACTGTGAGATACCATAATACAGCAGCAGCTCCAAGCATGTTATAGCACGTTATTTTCTAAAGTTAGAAACACATCAGAACACTAGGCTTATCAGATCTGTTTCAGAACAGGCAGTACACTAATCATGAAACCCATTTTGAGAAGAGACTGTATTAATAATTGTTATTACAGAAGGCACCATAATTCAGGAGTCTGTCTAGGTATGGACAGTACAATGCTTTAGAAGGCTTTCACTGATTGTCCTTGGCTGATGCTGATTGTGATCTATGGCACAATGAAACTTGAGTTGTGTATCACTTTGAGATGATGTGAACTAAATGCGTTTAATAAACCAAATAGGTTTTAGTGTTAGGATAGTGTTAGTTATGAAGAAAAAATTATGCCTACTGCATTACATTATTCACATCAGTGTTTTGTTTGCCAAGCTTATTGTTTACATCAACAGTATTTTTTGATGACGTGACAAAAGAGTGATAAGAAGAAGACGTCACGAGTATGATTAATTATGTAATAATATCAATCATATGTGTTGCTATGTATCTTTTAACATATGTTTTGGGGCAATAGAGATTTTGAGTAAAAGATTGAAGTGCACTAAGTCGGTGTGTATTGGAACAGCGCCCCCACAAAGTGGTAGGCAAAGAGTAGCACAGTTGGTAATTCAGTGCCTGTGCACTATGTGGGACGGTATTGAGTACTTCACTGTACATGTTAGAACATGAATATATTCAAGGTTTGAAGGTTTTGCTTGTTTGGTCATTTGTTCTGCTAGCTTCTGACTCCATGTACTTGGTTGGATGGTGTCATATTTAGTTAGTATCTGGTTAGTTTGTTAACATCTTAACATTAGAGAGACATTTCAACAGTGGAGTGATAGTGTTCAATTATCCACTATCATTTTCCAGACTTGCTCCAGACTTTAAAAAAACCCACTTTTTTATGTGTGAATGATAGTTTAGAATTTTAACTCATCTGTGGGTCTTTCTAGTCTGGCTCAGTCTATGGTTGTGTTTATCAAACACCTACTATTACAACATTATAATACTGACAACTTAAACTAAATAAAAACTAACTTACTGCACTAAATTAGGACTAAAATAAATTGAAAGCTAAATAAAATAAAAACTAATAAAAATTATATATATATATATATATATATATATATGTATATATATATATATATATATATATATATATATATATATATATATATATATATATATATATATATATATAAAATAACCCTTTTTAGCACACACAGTGGAATGTGGCCCTCAAGTTTTGCATTGTTAATCAGTTCTCAGTAATTCTTATGAAAGCCTAACCTGTCACAGTTGTGAGAAAAGTGTTGCCCACCTGGTTAAATTACAAGTTTTAGTTTTTTGCAGATTTTATACTTTGTTTTTATACCAATAAAAGTATCAAATATGTATCAAGAATTGTGTTCTCTATACATCAACAAAAATGTAATTACAAAATATTATTTGGCCAGAAATTGCGAAACGTTCATGTCCAACTGTGACGTGAGTAAAGCCCTATCATTAGTTGTAGTCAGTAGTCAGTGTAGTAGTATAGTTTAAGGATCTTAACACATCCACCACATTCAGCCTCACTCTTCTCTTAATTTTCATCACTGAGTGGCTTGTTTCATAGAAAAAAACAGTGGATTTAATGATGCAATAACTAAACGCCTGACATTTCAGCTCATAATCTGTTTCTTGTTAACTCTCAACACAGAGAGTTCCTACATGTACTAATAATTTGATTTGAATTTCAGTGCTTTACCACACTAGGATAGAATGTGTCAGAAATGAGCAGAATATGAGTCGCAAAGCTGCATGTGTGTGTTGGAGGGATTATAGGCATTTTTGAGCGGTCAGAGAGAAGCATTCATATTTCTGTTGTATCATCATGAATAAATCACTTAACCACTACAGAGAATATAGTAGAGGGAGGGTTTGTGAACTGACATCCTTATTTTATATTCTCTCTTTTAGAACTACAATAAGTACTCCGATGGATACAACAATAGCAGAGTAAGAGGACGGGAAAACATACGGGACAAAATGCATTCACCAAGGCATTTACTTTCAGGGTCCTCTAACCAATAAATAACTTTTTTTACTTCAAATGAATTCTGTCCATGCCATTAACTGCCAGTCTCTCCTTCTTCTTCTTTTCTTTTTTTATATACTTAAAATTTGCCAACAATAACAATTTGACAATAATTGAACCTCTAAACACTCGGGAAAGACTGCCTCAGCTCCTAGGCTCGACCCTGGGGACTATTCCGCACCAATGCTATGGGTTAGCCACTAGACTAAATATTCAGAGGGCTTCTAATTCTATAAGGTAATGATGACCAGTAGGCTTAAGAGGTGTGTTTGCAGGTGAATATGAGTCCTGCAGTTCTGTCCTGGGTTTTAAAGAATGTACGGATGCCATGTTCTGGTTCTTTGGAAGATCTGGAGTTGAATCTTACAGAGGCTGTTCCTGGCTGAGATACACATGTGGTAAACAGTCAGGGGTTTCCACTTGTAGTGAGTCATTTTCTTAGAGGACAACAACTGGTCTACATGTCTTCTCAAAACCACATTATCTTGAGGTTGGACTGTATAGGAGATGGGACTAGTATGTACAACTGCTGTAGCAGGGACCCATTTTGCACCCTTGTAGTAGCTCTGCACTAAAACCCTCCCCCCCTTACTGAAGCTGCTGCGCTAGTCTTTACCCCGTCTCTCTACTAGAGCTCAACTTGTTTGGCTTCGGGTGTCAGAGTAGGTCCAACCTAGTGCAAAGTTTTAATGGTTCATCTGGAAAGAAAGGGTGTAGAGGTGCTGATTGTGGCATATTTTTCTGTTTCTGACAAGTTGGGCAAGCCTTGGCCTTCTTCTCGATCTATTCCTGACCACCAGAAGTAGCTATAAACAACATCCTTATTTTCATTACTCTACAGGGTGCTAAGTGTAGTAATACTAACACAAAGGAATCTTAAGGGTAGAGGAATTATTCTCATTATCTCGATAACCCCACAGCAAGCAACCAGACTGAACTGTTCATTCCTTCTCACAAAGTAAGCCTTAAGACTGTCATCTCTCGTCTTCTTCCACAAGAGACAATGTCAGTCAACTCAGAGTAAGATCTTGTGAACTTCTTCACTGCACTGATGTTACTGGGGCATTCAGCACTTATGTGAAGTAGAAGATTTCAGCCTAGTGGTGTTCCATGGGCTTGATGAGGCCACCAGTAAAGACCTTTTGCATTCCAGTGGTGTTCAGATATTCTAAATTTGATGTTGTACAGATAAGCCGATATCAGTAAGGCCCACGTGGCTGGCTGCAAGTGATGAAATACTGGCCTGGCTACCAAAGACAGCTGATGTTCTGTTTGTGTGAATTTGTTGTCAAAACCTGCTCAGTCTGTGCATAATTGCTTTCAGCTTTGACCAAGCTTCGGGATGTAAACATCTTTCTTCGCCTGATGGCAGGATACTACAGTGCCCACCCCATACAGTGATGCATTGCATGCCAACTGTAGTGGCAGAGTGGGGTCCAAATGTACATCTTTAAAAGCCTCCTCACATGGTCTTGTGAATGTGAATTTTCATTGACTCAACTGGGAACCTCTGTGTTAGGCAGGGTTTCCAATGTACAATTTTACAACTAGTGCCTTGCCCTTCAGTTGCAAGCGTCTCAAGTTATATGAAGCAGCCAATAAAACCATGGATAATGCATCATGTGATCACAATGAAGAAAAATCCTTTAAACCAATCACTTTATAAGATCAATAGACAAGATAAAAGATGTGTTATTGGGTGGCTGGAAAAGGAGAATCCCACTTTTAACTTTTTTATTTTGTCCACGACAACAGATGTTTCTGTAAACAGCCACCTAACAGTTAAGACATTTTAACCCACTGCTTTTGCCAGCTGTCCTGCTGTATAAAACTAGGTTTACTTTGTCCTCTCCTGAATCTCGGCAATTCTGATTAATTTCAATTATTACAAATGGGGAGACTAAGATGCGCTCCTCAATGAATTAATTGAAAGGCTATAAATGTATTGCCCACCTTAAGGATATGTGAAATGATAAAATCTGTTGAATACATACTCCACACAAACTCTTCTCCTCCTTTACTACTTCCCACATTTACTTACCAGTGTGAAGAATTGTTGTGAGTTCAGCATCAAACATTCATTTATTTACTCGCCAAAGTGCACATCCAGCCAGTGTTAACTCTTGCTTTTCTGTCTTTTTGTTTTCAAACATGTTTTTTTTGCTGAGAGCAGGCATACTTCTTTATATACTCATATAGGGGCTGAAGGTAATCTCTATCACTGCCAGGTACAATGGTATTATAAGACAGGAGAGGCTGGGCCTAGCTTGTTAGCATGCCTACTTCTGTAGATGTTCCTGCAACATGTTTCATAGAGATCTTAATATTAACTATGTTGTAGAAAAAATATACAAAGATAATAAAATGCTGTAATTGCACGTAAATTAGGATATATACAACTTAGAAAAACGCAACAAGCTGAATAAAGGTCCACTGTCTATGACCAATAATGTAAGCCATTAAGAAAGAGTAAAAGAAATTGTTAATTAATTAATTAGACTGTGATAATATAATAATGGATTCGTCATTCGTCATGCTGGATATGCTAACATTAATAACTGCCACAACTACCACATGTCCTGCAGTCGTAGCTTGGACTTCATTCCTTGTATGGCTTTAAATAATTAAGGCATACCAGGCCATCATATTAACATGTAGAGCACCTGCTCCACAGCTGAGAACAGGCCAGCTTTTAATAACTCCCCAGCTCCAATCTTTCAGCAGCAAGTACATGACAAGAGGAATTATTTACTTTTAATGGCATTATTGCCTTTAAATGAAGTCTGATCTCAGTCTGTTCTCAGTAATAATTTTCAGAAGTATGTGCATGTGTATAGGCGTGTGCGCACACAAGAGCATCTGTGCATATGAGATCTATGGTCTGGAAATCCTCAATGAGGTTTTCCTGTTACAACAAGCCAATAGAAGGTGAACTGCAACATACAATCAACTGCGAGCCAGCAGAAAATATCCAGAGCAGCAACATGAGCAAGCAACATGAAAAAAAAGAAACTTTAACAGCTACTATTCCTGTCATTCAGCCAACTCAGCAAGTACTAAGTGAAAAATAAGACCATATAGACTCTTCCCTACTAAAACTGGAAAATGTCACAAAGACCATAACCCTTGGCTCAGGCTGATGATAGCATAAATCGAACAATTTATGATCTAATAAAGTGGAGCTCCAAAGCAGGCTTTGGCCTGCTCTCTTGCAGCAGGCCAGGCCTTTACTGGAAGGCCATCATTTAATTGCGATAGATTACAAATTGGAGCCAGTCTGGAATCTGAGTTTGGAAGCCTCCATGCACTCCAGACACTGCAGGAAAAGACAATGGCCATAAAAGTGTGTTTCCCCGACCCAGATGAATGAGATACGCTGACAGAGTTCTACAGTGCAGAGAACAAAAATAGCAGCAGTGGCTGTTTCTAATGATCGATTTAGATTATTCCGGCAGCTCCACAAAGATCCTTCACAGAAGGAAAACACCAAAACTCAGCACTGAGATTTACCTCTTGAACACTGTGGCTCTGCTATTACCCCTAAAATATGCTCTTTTCAGACTGAGAGCTTAGCGATGTATTTTTAACAACATGCACACACATGGGATTGTTTTTGTATGTCAAAAGATCATACATACTGTATATTCCATATATATATATATATATATATATATATATATATATATATATATATATATATATATATATATAGAATATCGCTGTTTGGTACAGCGATATTCTAATACCTGGTTTAGCTTCATTAGTGCTTCATTAAGTTCAATCTAGAACGCTGGCCTTTGCTCATGGACACTTGGGGGGCATACAGAGCAGCCACACGTGAAGCCTGAAGCAAGCATCGAACTTGTACAAATAAGTTTTAGTGCTAGATAATGGTGTACAAATGATGCTCACTACCATGTATGGGAGGGGTGTGGAAGAAGTGACCAGCCTGCTTCCTGAACGTCTTAGCTTGCCCTGGCAACAGTTCTCCACTGCTGCTGTGTTTAATAAAAGAGCACTCAATTAAACTACTATGCCAAAGCCACACTGACATCAGGAGTGGGATAGTACCCCACAATTCAGTTCTGTTTTATTTATTTATTTTATTTATTATTACTATTATGATTATTATTATTTTTTTATTTTGCTTTTATAATTCATTTAGTCAAACAAAGTTAGTACATCCTCTACAGAGAACACGTATAGTGCACAACTACTGTTTATTTGCTTTAAATACTGAATGTTAGAGTCAACATGCAAAAATTATGGAACCGTCTTATATTTTATGATTGTAGTTTACATTTTACATACATACAAGTTATATTTCACTATTTTCATTTACATCTTTCCCAAGGCTTGTTTTAAGGCATTGTGGCTGCTGCCATATTGTTGTGGACTCCACAGTGTCAATGCCATTCTGTGTTTGTCTCAGATCCTCCTCAAATGCAAATTCCAGCCTTGGAATTCTCCAAGATCTGACACTGCTGTTCATTCAACTCACTTCTACTACTCACTGTAAGTCAGCTTTTTCTTTGGATAATCTGCAGCACCCCTCCACCTAGTACGGCAGGAGTTTTCAGGACAGCGTTCTCTCTCCGGGACCTGCTGGATCCAGTTTTTAGCCTCTTCTCGTCACCTGCTAGCCTCACTTCGGTCTGCTTCTTTTAAGAACACCCGGTCTTTTCGACTTGGGGTACTGCCCAACTCATTTACAGTTTTCTGTGGAGGCTTCAATAACCCCACACATACCCATTTTAAGCCCAACATGGCACTTGCAAGGTCTATTTGGCATTCGATATTTCTCAGAAAGTTGAGGCCCAGAATGCACGTCTTGAAATTCCACTATCCCGACCAAATGGTGTGTATTCTTGCTCCCGACAGTCAGGGTCAGCCATCCTCTTCCCTTCATTAGTACTAACTCACCAGTCACGGTACACAGGTGAACTGAAGTGTCTTCCAGCTCAGCCCCCCTGTAACCACTTCAGAAGAAGCCACTGTACCGGGTGACCCAGTGTCCACGTGTGTGGGCTTGTATGTCTACTGAGGACAGGGCTCTGATGAACTGGTCACAGGCAGAATGTGAGCATAAGCCCCTCAGGTTAAAGGCTTAATATTGTTAGCTAAAGCCCTCAATGACTCCCCTGACTGCTGTTACACATTACGGATGGCTGGAGCTTGGGCTGGTAACACTGTCCAAAACACAGTTAAATACAACATTGGCTGTAGGGCTTTCTGTTCACCACATAAACGATTTGTCAATCATTTCAAATTGTACATGAAAAGATCTCAATCTGCTATATTATTTAGGATATAGTTTGTTTATGGCTAAGGATAGACCACATGGCTGCATTCAGGTACTACACGGCACAGTTGAAGGCCTAAAACAGTGCAGCCTGGTGGCTAGTCTCAGAACGCTAACAATTTGTTCTAGTCTTAGCTGCAGCCTTGCTTTACCATAGACAGAAGATTTTTCTGTAAACTTGGTATTTTGCAGGTTTTTCTTTGAACAGTGATAATATGATTATTTATATGCATGAATAATATGTAAAAGCATTGGTCTTAATGGTTTTCCCCGTCCATTATATTAAAAAATAAAACCGGCCATTTCTGTAATTCTTCCTTTAATGTTTCAAAACACTTTTGTCCCAACGTTGTCTTATGGTTTAGGTATACCACATAGGCATAAAAAATATAAAAACAAACTCAGTATGCAGTCATAATGGCATGAAATATTATGATACATATATAAAACTGTGTGCAATTTAAACTAATGCATGAACGTGTTTACTTTAAACTTGAGGCGACTGTGGAATTACTCATCAAAGGAGTGGCAGATTGGGTAACTATATCATTCCAATAAGTTTTAACCTCAACACTTTTAGTGCAGTAAGGGTTTGGACAGAAAACGCACCAATCACTGGCTAAAAGATCTTCTCTGCCATGTGTTTACAATACAGAGTGTGAGGTGAGGGAGGAAAAACCCAGTCTGAGCAGTGGCAGCGTGCACATCTGGAATTCCCCGTCACACACTCCCTCACTAAAGTCCAGCTACGCAGTCTCTTAACACAGTTTACGTATCAACACAGCCAAGATATGAACAACATTAGCTTGCGTCAACTTACGTTAACCTATACATTAGTAGATGCAAACGTTATGACAAACACTTCACAGTGAAACTGACTTAAGGTTTATATTCAGAGAAGCTGAATTTGAATAGAATGTCATATTTGTGTTTGACCTCAACATTCGCTTGGCTCCGCTCTGCAGTTCAGATTTAGTACATGGACTGAGCTAAGCAAAGTTCAAGCCATCTACTGGAACTATAACTGGGTGGTTCCTGCTGTTGTCATTGACATAAGATGCAAAACGGCAAAGCTTCATTGACATTACCTCAACTGGACGTAGCTTAAACGTAAATACAGTTTTATACGTATAAGCTGCACACACACACGTTTGTTTTAGTGAACTGTGGGGGCATTATGTAGATTTCCATTCATTTTGTAAAGACTTACCCAAACCTAAACTTTAACTTTGACCTAACCTAATCCTAACTTCAACCTTACCCTGACCTTAGAATTGAATGACTGACATCATGGGGATCAGCTTGTGGTTCCCACAAAGGTGAAAGATTCCCACAGTGTGAGTACATCACGAGGTGTGTATATATGACCTGGTCCCCACAATGTGGCATAAAACTAATACACAGACACACACACACGTACACACACACATACTATACATTAAGACAGACACACATGGATTGGAGCATATGTTTTTCTGAGGAAAAAATGTTTAAGACACCATTCACCACTGTGCCACAAGGGTAGTGCAGTCCAATCACATTATTTCTTTTTTTTGGCACATGCAAAAGCCCTGCCAATTTTGTTGGACCAAATTACTTTGCAAAAACTTTTTCACTGTTCCACCCAAAAAAAGCAGCTTTCTGCATCTGGCAAAAATCTAATTATGGAGGTCACGATTAATGTAGCCTACATGAAAATATACGACCAGGTCTTTATTCTCACAAATCACCCAAAAAGCTTTCTGTCTCAAAGGGACATGTGGAAATTAAGGTGGAATTAAAAAAATAACCATTACAACCCCCTTGTTTGGACGACACTGAGACGTCTTGGCTTGCTTATCAGCACAATATGTCACTAGTAATTCTCTGCAAGCAAAAATGAGTCACTACCCTTTTAATATGAATTAAACAGCGACTGAAAGAACTGTTTTTTAGCCGCTATTTGGAACAGACAGGATAGGAAATAACTCAGCAGATAAGATAGGCTGCCTTTATTGTGTTCCATTCTGTACTAAACAGTGCAAGCACTTTATACTATTGCTGTGAAAACCTAATCAAATATTTGTTGTAGTTGTTTCGCACGTTGAGAGCTTTTATTTATGAGGACAACAGCAGGAAATCCAGTACACTCCTTTTGTTCAGGAATCAGGCTATGCCAAGTCAAGGCTTGTTCATCCAACTCAAGGTTTGTTTCTACAGCAGGATTGAACAATGCAACGTCTGTATCCTATTAATTAGCCAAATCAAGATTAGAACTAGAGGACTAAGATTATTGCTTCACTGGGATTCAATGATATGCTCACGGCATATCATGTAGAGAGCTTTTTTGTCAAATTTGTAACGAAACCTCTTTTATTTGTGCTTTCAGTTACTCTTAACGTCATGAAAACATTTAATAAGAAATAGATTGACCAACATGGTTCAAAACTATTATATCTAAACATGAAATCTGGTATAAATAAAATGTATTATGTTACCATTTCTGTGTTGATAGCAATAGGGTGTATGCATTGAGGCTTCCAGACGGTACACAATGGTAACTAAAACAATAAAACCAAAAAAATAAAAACTACGGGCACTAAACGCCAGCAGTCAACGACTGAAGGGAAGTGACTGAGACTTCCCATTGGCACACTGTAAACCTGAATGATGCTGGACATCCTCACAAGCACCTGGGATTGAACTTGCCTTGGAAGAGCATGTAAGAGAAAGGATCTACTCAGGAATAACCCCCAAACGGCAGACTTGTTATTTAGTTATTAATCTAAAGACGTGTTTTTCAGAAACGCCTATAAATCATCTGCTAACAACTACGGTAACTTATAAGAGTGCGGCATTGAAGTGTGGGCCCACATACAGGCGCTCACAGTTTACAGGCTTAATTAACCAGACGATTAAACAGACCCATAAGGGAAATCCCCAATTTCTGTGTCTCAGAAGTACGTTTGGGTGAGGACGCAATAAAAACCAGGTGCATGAGTGTCCCATCCAAACCAGTGGCCAGTGTCGTGCGACACCACGCCACACCAGACCACACCAGACCAGACAGAACTGTGAACAAACAACCTTCATCTCCACAGCCCCGTTATGAGAGGATTGTGAGACATGTGTGAATGAAAAGGCTCTTGCGGCCGAGAGCCCTTTTTCTGGGTGTTTTCAGGCTGCCTCAGAAAGGCCGGCGTGTCTGAGAGGCTGGCAGGCCCGTTTGTTTGCAGTATCCGTGGGAGTTGAATCTGTCCCGCTGCCAGCGCACGGTAATCTGTCAAACTGATTCAGCTCGGGTTTATGCTTTAACGGATGCCTACTTTTTGCCACCACGGAGGGGGGCTATGTCCAGTTCCAAATTTAGTATGAATGTGTTATTTATTCCCATTTTCCCCCCTTTTTTCGAGTCAGCGGGTGTGGATATTTTTCTTTTCTCCGTGAGGCATCTTCTTTTGCAAGGTTTGAGAAACTTAAGCCACCACCAAACGCCTACCACAGAGCCTGCTGAGGGCCAAGGGCAGAAGAGAACTTGGCTGCTCGGGGCTCGCAGCACATGGATTTGCACTCATAGCGATGAATAAATCTAGAGCGAGGCTTCCGCGTGAATTTAGAGGGTATCAATAGTGCACACCACACAGTCTTCTCTTGTCACTTCCAGTTATCCATCTATGCACGCATAGTTTGAAGTGAGGAGGCTCGGAGATATATCTATTCCACGCTTAGCCAGCTCGACTGTATTAACAGCCCCCCTTTCTGTAAAGACGCTCACTGCTGCTGTTTTCTTTCCTTAATGCTAAGAGTTTTATAACCCTGCATAAAGTGCTTAAACCAAGTACATAGTAACTCACTAGAAACATCATCCTCAGAAATCACAGCCAGACAAAAATAACAATAACATGTGATATGAACACAGTAATAGCAAACCAGGTGAACATGGGTGTGATGAAATCGTCTTCTGGACTACTGATTCAGAGGAGCAGATATTGAGGCGGAAGGGAAACATCTGTCGGGCTTCCACGTACCGGAAGACATGTAGAACTGTAATGTAACCTGATATAATTGCAGGGAGTCTGATCTTCGCTGTTTGTTGAGGCCCTAATAGCCTCTCAGTTATCAAATCACCTTCACACACTTTCCACTCATGCTGGCAGACCACCCTGCAGAGAACTGAGCTTTTACACAGCTCCTCTGAAGCAGTGGCTCCTCTTTATAGGGAGTCATTAACAACCTCTGCTTCCCTACCTGCTGCTTCAGAGGAAGTAACGGACAGAGACAACAGCGAAATGACAAAGTGGAGCATGTAATACAGGTGTTTCCAAAAACGCCTACGGTTGAATACACTCGTGAAATCCTGAAGGACAGGAAGCATTGGAAGTGCAGCAAAAAAACAGAAGGTGCTAGTGATAGGGACTGGCAATGACTAATAAAACTGTAAAAAATATCAAATAAAAAAGAGTAGTTCCTAAACAGTGTTACAATTTAGCCAGCAATTACCCTCAATTAACCTTCTTCAATATACACTACCGCTCAAAAGTTTGGGATCACAGTGAAATGTTCTTGTTTGTAATGGATTATCTTCCTTCCTCAACACAACAATGGACTGACGGGTCTCTAAAGAAAGTTTCTTTCTGAACATTTTGAGTCTGTCAGCAAGCCATCAACTGATACTAAACTAACCTAGAATGTTGTTTTCCCTTTTATGTTCACTTATTAGTAGAATGTTTTTCAGCTGTGCATCACAATTGAGCAAGAGTGTCCTAACAACCAATTAGCCCAATAACATCCTTAACTTGGATTGGTGGCCGTACCAGGAGATTCAGACAGAGGACTGAGAATTGCTGATAACAGGACTATATGCAAAATAAGCCTTTATACAAAGACTTTAATAGACTTTAATACAAACATTTTTATTCTTTAAAAATCATCTGATACATTTACATTAATTGTGAAATGGACAATATTGTTTTTGAATTGCAAAAAAATTGCATGAAAAGTGCATGAGCAGTAGTGTAAGTCAGAAAATAAATTTAAATTAAAGGACTTTGTAATTCCAGTTGCCCCTTGTATTGCATTAACATTGCATGAGAAATCCTAAAAAGGCAAATCCTTCATTTTTTTTTATGCTACATTTAATTTTTTTCTCTTAAAATGATTATTTGAGAGCTGGCAGGTACCATGTGTTAGTATAATTGTTGGCAATATGGCACCATGTGTTAGTATAATTGTTATAAATATAAGCTCGTTCCAGCTTGTCCTCAGTGATTTCTCAGTGTGTATTTGTGACAAGTGTCATTAAGTTCATGAGGCATCAGAACAAACCGATTATTCAGCAGCCCCATTTCCTGTAACTGCGTCCCACGGGGTGAGGTGATGTTGCCCGTGTCGTCCAGCATGGACCAAGTAGCCTCAACAAATGAATCCAGTAAAGCCCCATTTGAACGGAAAGCAGGCACACACCAGGAACTACAGAGAGGAATGTCTCGAAATTTGGAGGGTGCAGTGTAGTTTGGAGTCCTTCCAGCTATTCATTGATTGCTCTTTGAAAACAATGAACTCACATTCTCTGGCTCAGGGGAGACAATGAGACGTGGAAAACTGGAAGAGACAGCAGAGGCCAGCGCTGAGCGTGCAGAGGTGACATTCAGGGAAGAATTAGTGGACATCTCCTAATTGCACATTCCATGACTTCATCTTCAGGGTAACCTATCAGGTTGCCTAATTTCTCTTAACTTTTCTTTCCCTCTCACGTTTCGCCGTTATACAGTTCAGTTCTCTTTTCTGGCACCACAGTGTCTTGGAATAGATGCACTTCCTCTGATGACTTGATGAGAGGAGTAGTGGTCTTTGAAAATATAGAGATGCCCAAGATAAAAGTAAGAAAGGTAAAACAAATCTCAGAGAGGACAGAGCGTGCATCAAAAGGAGTGACTGCAGCGGACCCATCTTCTTGTTTGGACGAAGTGAAATGAGGTCATGCGAAACTGAAAAATCCCCTTCCTCATACCTTGATCGCACTGCAGGAGGAGGAGGAGTACCGGTCTCTGTCTGTTTATAGACAGTGAGACACCGTACTGACAGACAAGATGGTACGCGATAAAGTCTGCCGGCAACTCCCTGATGGAAAATAGAAAATGTTGCAATATGTTGTTGGTTTACTTTCCTTCTCTTATTAGCTCGCTGGTCCAACCCAAAACAATTTGTACGGCATAATAGGAGCGGGCGTGTCAAAGTTTCCATTTTTATGAGACTGGAGTCATTGGCCTGCATTGTTGTGTCTATTTTGTGAAGCTTAATACATCTGTGAAAATATGCTAGGCCGGCCAATGGCACTTTAAAATGTTTTTTTTTTCTAATATATTAAAAGCATATTGAACAAATTCAACACGTCTTTTTTTTTCAATGACAGTTCAACTCAGTCTACAGTCATGCAGTACACACGGGAGCTGCTGGATGGCATTATCTAAAACAGGGGTAGTACATTAGTGTTCAGTAGGAGATCCTCAGGCCAAGGTCTGGATCGTCATCATTTCTAACTTGTGTTATGATTAAGTGGTTTATCCTGTAAAGTAGTCTAGTATCAGCATCTTATACCATCAGCTACTGAAAGACCAACACATCACACATACTATTCAGTATATTTACTGTTTATATGCTGAACTGAATGTTTTTTTTATCACTTTAAGTAAAAACAAGGGCTATGAAGTGTTTATTTATGATAAAAAAGGAAAATAATATGTTTAGTTTTGTTAACTGAGTTTCACATCTTAACAGTTTATCTCCCTCCCTTATTCCTCCACACTTTCTCTTGTTCAGTGAGAGAAGTGAGCTCTTGGTTGTCCAGCCAGGACTTTAAACCTGGGCTGAAATTGTGTTAGGACTATTCTCACACACATATGAGATATCCGAGATATCCGGGTTGATCTGTGTGGAGTCTGCATCTGTCTCGGTGCATTCCTGGTTAAATAGGTGTTCTCCGCCATCAACTTTTCTTTTTTTAGAGGTTGCCGTCTCACTCGCTTTATTCTCCGACTGCTGCTTTTCGCCTGTGTGCGCTCCAGAATCTGGCCAGTTCTGATTGGCTGAGGAGCGCATTTGGTGATTTTACTAAGCACATGATTGGTCTGTGTACCACAAAGCACGTATACCGTAAAGACAAGAAAAGCTCCGCTGCTTAAAATAAACACAGTCAATGTGTTTCCTTCTCTGAAATCCTTCTCAATAAATGTATTAGTTTGGGTTCACATTGCACAACGTCTGGGTCCGAACCCGGAGCACGGTTCTCCTATTAGTGACCTCTGACCCTTTTCTCTACAACAGTTTAAATTGATCTACAGCCATAGACCGAGAAGTTGCTGAAGTTCTTTGTGGATGAAAATTATGCTTCCTTATATAGACAGTGACTCTGCAATGATCTTTTTTTAGAGCCTATTAAGGAATGTGAATCCTCTAGCTCTACCTAGCTGGATAATTCAGACATCCACAAATCTAGTTGATGCAGAATTACCCTATTGGTGCAGCTGTTAAATGATAAACTGGGATTCAAATGCTCCAATACTCAAAAGCTTTTGACTCAAGTGTACAGCACAGTCTAAAAAATACTGTGAATGTAAAATTGTTTTTTTTTTTTAGGCATATATTTTGAATTTACCAGTTGCCGCAAAGAGCCCCGCAGACTGCTGGAAAAACATCAAACTAGAAATCTGAGCGTGAGGATCAGAGAAAGAAAGAGAGAGAGGCTTCCAGTGAAGAACGTCATGTCGTGGGCGAGGCCACACCCTTCCACATGGGACGGTTGCATCAAAGCAAGCTGACCCACATGTGTGGGCGGACAGAGTGTGACATATCCACACTCCACATCCATCCCACAATCTGGCCTGATCTGCAGCACAAAGCCTCAGTGGCCACAAACACAACAACACTTTCCATATTTAACACGGGCTCTCATTCCTTATGCACTGATGCACTGAGGACCAGAAACAACTCATAGAAAAGCGAGCATATTTTTAGTCCACTTAACTTCTTATGTACCAAACATAGCACTGCCGGCAGCTCTCTTTGAGCGGTGGTTCACGTCAGCGGCAACAACAAAACATTTCGCATCATAGTAGTAAACACAGGAAAAAGACATTAGTCTCCTGCTGGTAAAAGCATTCAGGGGCCCCCACACAGGAACTGGATTAGAAGAGAGAGGCTTTTATTTTTGCTTTAAATCCTGTCATATTCCTTTCATTTCATCTTCCATTAAACTTTAATCAGCCACTGGATTTGCTGCTGTCTGTGTTCCAAAGGCTACAAGTCTGATTGACTCTGAAGTAAGCACAGGTATAAGTAACCATTGTAAAATTAGGCTCTAAGTTACTATATAATAACAATAACTACAGTCTGTAGGAAATTCCGCCTTCAGTTAATAATGTGCAAATTCCATCTGGGGTCAGGACGTCACAAGACAATTTAAAATCAGCTGTTACACCTCTCTTCACACCAGTAACCGGTTTTGCTTGTCCATGTAGGAAATAATTTACTTGTTTTGCAAATGTGTAGGTTTTATGACCATGGTCCACAAACCACTCAATCAAGGTGTTTTTAATTAAAATGTAATAAAATTCTCTTTATATTTCAGTGACTCTCAATAAAACAAATAAAATCATCAAACAGGATAAATCATATTATTTTGTGTTAATTACAATGAATCACGTATGTTGTTTGCCTAAACTCTGCTCTAAAAGAGGATCTATTTAAAGCAGTACTTTGTTGTTCAGAAACACTGTCACTCATGAGTCTGGGCATAAAAATCATATGAATGGAGGATGAACATGAAAATAATCTGAAGCTAGCCTGTCTAAGGCTAACAAAGTACACTTTACATTGGGTAGATTTTACATTGGGTAACATAAACTAGCTAGCTGTGTTGATGTTTGCATGTGTCACTTCATATATGACAACAATTTACAACCAAGTGACGGGGTTGACTTTGCTTGGCTATTGAATTTCAGGGTAATTAGCTTCAGCTAACCTGTGCTGCCAAAAAAATCTTTTATTTGTTCATTCTCTTGACCCTGTATTTCCATTGTTTTCACTGAGCAGCTAAATTGTATTTAATAAATATAAACTAAATTAGAATTTGATTCCTGCAACACAATAAAAGTTGGGGCCGAGGCATATTTACCACTCTGCTACATCAAATTTCCTTTTAAGTACAGTTACTAACTGTTGCAGGTTTGTTCAGGTTTGTTCAGGTATTTCTTGCCTATTCTTACATGATATAAGCCGCTCAACAGTTTGTAGTCGTCATCTAATTCTCCTCTTGCAGAAATAACCATGTACTTACAGCATGGAGTTCAGTAACGAATAGTAGTTTCAGTCTACTGTCAACTTTAGTTTGTAATTTTGTAATTAATGTACAACATTTGGGAGTTTGACATTGGATGCCGTGTTCCTATAGCAGATTAGCTTAACGCTTTTAAACCAGAGGTAAATTAAGTTGGGTTAAACAGGATTACATTTTACAGTGTGAGAGTGGGGATGAACACAAACAGTCCTCATGGTGGCGACTGTGAGAGAGATCTGCTCGTAGCTGACTGTAGCTTGGAAATTTCCAAGATTCGTTTTTTTTTCAGTGGGGACTTTGCATGGCAATTCCAATCATCTTTTAGGCACTGACTAAGATAAATCCTGCTGTATGGTCCTCTTCAGAACCTCCAGAGAGCAGAGATGCATTACTTTCAAATTCAACAGAGGGCCCATTTCAGAAATATCTGGTATATATGGAAATTAAGCAGTGTGCCATCTCCTACATCAGCCAGGAAAAGCTGGAGAATACCCTGAGTCAATCCATCAGCTTCTAAAAAGCCCTGACAGTGGACATTAGAGTAGTAATGATCTCAGTTCACAGTCACTGAGCTTTCCGAGTATACCCGACAGCTAGCATATGCCAATTTTCTTCGCACACTGTCATTCCTCCTCAAATAAAAAAGCACTGACATTTGCAATCAGATTTCTCAGTATCCCAAGCTGAAACTGGGTTATGGAGCAGTGGCGTCTCCATAGTCCATGTGCTCTGAGCCAGGCCTGGCTTTCTAGAGAAAGTAAACTTTTGATTTTGAGAAAAATGTCCCTGCTTGGAGCGTAGAAGCATGGAAACAAGTCAGTACAGTCAAGTCCACCACATGAAGATCCATGAAAAACAGATGGTGGTCCAGCTAGAGCTGACTCATCCTCCTTTCAACACAACACAGGGCACATAAGTTCTAGAAGAAGGCATTCCACATATCCATAAGATGCCGGTCCATATTCAGTGTCAGTTGGGTCTTGCCCTTCTTCATGCATTGGGGAAAAGAGGCAAGGTTTTGAGGCTTGAAAATAGTGTTGATAGAAGTCAAAACTATGTTTTCCTCCACTGAAGCTCTTTCATGAGAACGTTGATATTTGCAGCTTTACCTTCCTTACCTTCTTTTTTTTTAGCATCACGTCCCAAATTCTGATGTCTCCTTTTGTCTAATTACAGCAGAAAGACACTTAACTAAAGTGGATATGTTGGTGGGTTTTAAGACAAAGGATTTTTAAAGGAAATCACGCTGATCTGAAAATCTCTGTGCGCTCAATCCTCCATTTACGTTGAGCACAGAAATTGCTCCAAATATACCAGTCACACTTAGACAAAAAATGTGTGTGAGACAAAGAGATAGAGAGAGAGAAAAAAAGAGAGAAAAAAAGAGATTGGCTTTGATCGGTTTGCCAATTTTACTCTTGTCCTTGACAGCGGCAAGTCAGGAGAGTTCCAACAGTTCTAGCTTTGATCTTCTTTTGTAAGACCCATTCTTTTCTTTACTAGTTCAGACATTTTCCAGGTTTCTCTCTTCCTGCTATTTTGCTCTTTCCTGTAACACCATGTTGTGTGTTTGGACATGTAATGAGCACAAAGCATTTCATAAATGGCAGATTTTACGATAATGCCCTGTAATAAAGCTATGTGTCATCTCTTCAATGTATCCTTTCCACACATATCTGAGATTTGGTGACCACTTATGACCACTTATGTAAATGAACGCTTGATAGAGGACGAGAGCTTATGGGGTTTGGGGTGTATTTCAGGCTCCAGTGTGATATAAAATAGCTAAGCCCCTGTTACTGTAGACGTCACTGCCCTGATCAAACACGCTTAAGGGTGGCAGTGCTCTATAAAGCTGGCTCCAGAAAGGCCTCACTCCTTTATTTGCTGTCCCAATTTGTTTTGGGGCTGCTCTGCCATGTCTTCTGGTTGGCCTCAGCAGGGCTGTTAACACACAGCACATTTTACACGCTGTCATTAAAAGCCGCACTCTTTAAAAGCCCTGCTTATTTTTAGCATGTCTCTGTTCTGAAGAAAAAAAAGGGGGGAGAAAGTGGCTTTTGAACGCAGACTGGAGCGAGTGCCTTCGCCATAAGCCGCTCCCCAAACCCTCCACAGCGTCACGCCAGCTCAAACAGCGACTGTAAAAGTTCAGACTTTCAATCACGAAGGCTCAGACACCCTAGTAGGAAGGAGACCCATTTGCAGTCTGTAGCACTAATTTGGTAAAGTCCCTGTCTCTGACATCCCATCCCTCCCACCCGCAGCCTTATGTAAGCCAGACAAAGAAACTAGGAGCAATGCAGAAAATTCTGAAGCAGTGCCAAGTTTAACTGGTCTGGTCCTCCAGGGGTCAAACTTATAACCTCATGAATGCAAACCCTCTAACCACTGCGCCCACAGCACCAACCCTAATACGCCCTCAATAAACCTCCACAGGCAATTTATTGTCAGCTTTAGGACAATCCAGATTTCTGAGCTAGGCCACACCAACATCAATCAAATGGCAAGACAACTTAAAATTTTTTAAAATCTCTAACTATACAAACATCATTCTAACACTTACACTGCTGTAATAACATGAGAATGACTCTAACTTCTTTTTCTATTAACTCTTTCTGTGTTTATTTTTCTTATCTTCTTTCTCGCAAAGGCAATGAACTGTATTTTCTTGCTTACCATTTATCACACATTATTAATATGCTCCGTTAGTATTAACTTTTAAAATGGTTCAAGACATCAGAAGTGAAAATCAACTAATACAAGTAAAACTAAATTGTAATAAATGTAGAAAAGAAAATTCTTTAAAACATCTCTGCTTTGTTTTTTCAAACAAGTCTTTTTTTTGCCATCTCATCCGAGTTTTGACATCCAAATTATGAACACAAAAACAAGACAAAAAATACTGCTGTCCATAAATCACCTAAAAGAAATCAGAGATATTGTACAACGCAGACAAAAGCCTCAGGTCCTGAGAATTTAGTTAGAATATACAGTGAATTCTGGTTACTGCTGCCAGTAAGCTAAAACTAGGTCATTGTTAAACCTCCCAACAGGATAATGATCTAAAGTATTCATCCAGATACACACAAAAATGGCAAGTTTCGCAATGCCCGGATCCCATTGTTTGAAAACGTGTGGTGGGAGCTGAAAAAGTGAGTTCACGGACGAGGACTAAGAACTCTGAGGGATCAGGAGATATCCTAGAAAAAGGCATAGTTCTAGCTTTCTCACATGTAATAGCACAGTATAGGAGAAGGTTACGTAGAAGTGCTCTTATCTTGGCATAAAATATTTTATGTAAATGTTACTTTCTCTGTATAGTACGCAATTATAATTTTCCCTCATAGTATTGACTCCTCTGTCTTATTATTAACTACAGCATTTAACAACCTCCTACAGCATTTGCCAGAAAAACAAAAATATCTAGTGGCCAATCATTCAAAAAAGCTATTCCCCAAATGCCCTTACTGGTTCTCTACATCTGCAACTGAAACACGTTTATGACATCTAGAGTACCGAGCTGAATATATGACATGGGGAATTTTCTTTTTAAACTATGACCACAACATACAAAATGTGGCAATTGTTTGCACATTGTAATAATGGACCAAATCTCATGACCTTGGAAGAATAGCTTTTTAAGATATGACCCTCGCATAACATACCATAAAACCTAGAGACCACAATTTTTGGAAAGGCCGACCATGACATAATAATTTGTGGTCACAGGAAACTACACATGTTTCAAAATATTTTCTAACCGCTGAATGCTATGCTTCTACATAACTTGCCCACAAGTTAAAGTTCTAGAAGTGCTATGGTCTGGACAACAGACCCGATTTGTGTACAGTACCACAAATCATCATCTTATTTATCATTATGTTGAAAGTGGTTTTCTTAGAGCCACCAAACAGTTTTGGTGAACTGTGAGTGAGAAAACGAAATGCAGGGCTTACTATGTATACCATGAAGTACCTACTGGTTTAATGATAATGAATTTGCCATACATATTTTTGTTTGCCAGTTTCAACACGTTTAGTGAATCTGAACTCATTTAAATGCAACTGCCTCACTTTTTGACCATGTGTTGCAAAAAGGATATTTTCTCTATTCAAGAGGTGTTGCCCTCTGTTCCCTTCCTATCCCAGAGCTATACTCAGTAATACTCATATTTAGTAATACATGGGAATACATTCCATGTAAATCCCAGACATAAATTAATCAATTTACACAAATGTGGAACTTTCATGTGAAAGCCAATAAGCACTGTCCCATGGCAACATTATTGTGGTTAGGGGGAAAGGGGGAACATTTTAAATCAACTGTATAAAAACCTTAATTAACATCCAGGGGCAATCAGTGAGAAATACCAGCTGTGCGTTCTTAGACTCTATGTAGAACCAGTTTAGTCCCTTCGATGCTCCATGCCAAATACTTATGGAAGGAAATGTAAAAAAAACTAAAGCACAACAAAGGGAGTAATTCGCAATAAAATTAGCAGCTGGGAAATAGTCAGCCTATCCCAGCAACACACATTACCACATATATCATCAGCATCCTACAAGTAACTGCATTTCCCGACTAGTAAGTGTATTTTGTATAAATACTAGGCAGAGGGTATTAAACAACAGATTTTGTAGGTCATATACAGTTTAACATTTTTGCTCGCTTTATCATATCGCCTACTTAACCTGGTTAGTTATTAAGCCTTTCAACTGCGTTAAAAACATTTAACAGTTACCAGTGGCTGATACTCTTTTGTCAATTCTGTCTCCATCATTAGGACTAAGTAAAAAACCCTGCTGTGTTTTTCTGCTTTTAATCGCTGCATTTGTCTTCCTAAGCTAACTAGACCGAAATGCAGACTTGATTCACATGACTTGGACTTCAGTCATGAATTCGATGACAAAATCAAAAAGACTTGCAACCGAACTTTGGCTTAAACAACGGTGACGCAGACTTTGACTTGGACTTGGGCCTTATGACTCAAAAAGAGTCAAAATGGAAGAAACATGGAGAGGCGTCTGGCTGCAGATGGGACTTTCTACAGTCGGTTACTTTTTTCATGTAAATGGATTCATTTCCAGGCACGAGGATGGCAGAACAGCATTGAAAGTATATTTGATGTAGACTCCCAACAGCAGTTTCACATAGTATGAGAGATAATGTGGTTATGTTTTGCTTACTTTATTTCGGAGGACAAGTAATATGAATGTGAGAACTGATGTTTGCCTTCTCAAGTGGAAGCAAACGTAATTTAAATCTATAAGTCATTTTCAGCCCTCCAATTTTACTGGAGTAATCACCTGAATAACTCACCACTTTCACAAAAAAGCTCTTTTTATCTGTACGATATGAACATGTGCTATGAAACAAAGGCAAAATTCACTATCATTCTGCTTGCTTTTCCATAGCTTTCTATTAATTGTCATCTAAATTTATTTAAAACTAGCAGTTGTTTATAGTGTAGTGTTCACCGCTATTAGGGAAGACACAGCTTTGGGCAAAAGTTATGCTGCTTTATTTTACAGCTGTTGCTGACAACATATATGCTTCAGCCTATCCCAGCAAGCAGACCCTCTGTACAATGAGAGTCCTGAGCAGAATAACCCAGTGAAAACACTGCAGAACATATAACCTAATATTGTTATGTATAGGACTTCTTGAACATGCTACAATATTTTATCTTTAATTTCTTGTATATGTGCCACAGTCACTTTATATTTTATTCTTCTATTGTATTATAAGATCCTATATATGTGTACATATTACAAATTTCTTTTATGTTGTAAATTATTATTAGAGTGTTTATTCTTCTACATAACCGGCTGCTACTGTAAAAACTGCAATTTTCCCCTGGGATCAATAAAGTATTTCTGATTCTGATTCTGATAATCAGTTAGTCGTTATTGTGCAAATGTATATATTTTTTCATGATAAGTAAAGGTGATATGGATGAAAACAATAACTTTGACACTAATTAAATTTATATCATATACTACTAACATGCTGTTATTAAATAGGCTATATTATAGTTATACAATTGTTGATGTTCAGTACTGAAATGATATTACATTTGCTGAAGAATACATACTGACTTGAGACCCACACTGACTTAAATCAAGACTTAACTGTTAAGACTTCAGACATATTTGTTACTTGTAACAGTGACTTGTTCCCTGATAACAAGCAACTATCGCTGCTGTTAGTAATTCAGATCCAGTGCAGACCATATGAATAATTTTCTGTAAAAGAAATACAATATAGTGTAAAAGGAATGTGTTTGTTCCATCTGCAACAAACACAATGTAAAAAATATAACAAAATAAATTCTATCTTATTATTTTATAAAGGTCGATAAAATGTTTCGGCAGCTGGAGGATGAATTTCTGTTTGACGTGGCGGGTCGTTAATGGCAAGAAGTAGGTATAGGAACAGTTTGCGTTCCACTACTCATGTAAGGGTTAAGGTGATGGTGGGAGAGGCTGAATCTCTGTGCCGTTGTGGATAACACAGAGGAAGAGGGGGCAAAGAAAGCAACGGAGCCCATGTATGCCTGGCACAGGTCTGGGCCTTTCCCTCCTCGGGGCTCGGAGAGGAAAGGATTATAAGATTATTACTTGCAGGATGCAGTAAATTATACCACTTGGAGAGAAAAGGGCAGAATATGTCTGGCTGCTGAGAGGGGGACTACACGGTCATTTTCTATGAAAGGGTTCAGGAAGCATGATGTGTTTACGCTTTGGTTGGGGCAGGTGAAGAAGCAGCCTGGCCTGGCCGGAGGGAAGAAGTGAGGTCTTTTAGCGCGTGTGCTATTTGAATTAGCCTAATACTGCACCTGGCTGAGGATCTAAAGGTCTGCAATGGCTCCTTCTCTCCTCATCTCGCTGAAGCTTTGTGTCTGTGTGAAAGAAGACAGCTGTCTTTCAACTCTTCCTCTCCAAGACGTTTCGGCCCTTTCACTCTCTGCAAGACATTTTAAAACAATTTACAACCACAGTGAGTCACAACAAGGAAGCTTGTAGCTGCAGTAGAGGGATCCATTTCACCGCACAGGAGGATGGTATTGTCATTAAAAATTGTCAATGGTTTTGCTGCGGCTTACATTTAAAACCCGAATAATCACTAAGATGACCTGCTATGTGCCGACCAATACATAGTGAAAATCGCGACGGTTTAAGTCGATTCATTAAGTCAGACAAACATCTTTCAAAGCCATTTGAGTAGCATCGCATTTTCCACACTGCCTCCTTAAACTGCTACGGCTACGGTCCAACAAGCTACTGTACCTCATCCAATAGTTTGATAGATATACCATAATCCCTGTAAATTGATATGAAATGGAAAGTGCATAGAATTTTAGACCTCAAATGAAATCAGGAAATTTCCTTCCCATTACAATAAATATGCAGCCGACTCACGGGAGAGAATTTACAGTAGGAAACATCAGGAAAAGTAATACCTGGTTGTTGAACAGATTTAAAGCTCAAGTCCTAAATATCACTACTGCAATTTACTAAGTGAGATGGACAGTGTCACTGAACTCTATCAATTTTCCGGATCCTACTTAGCCTTGTTAAGCTGCATAGACTGGGCAGTTACAAGTAGTTGTCCAATCAAGCTGAATATGTAATAAGCAAAGGACACACATAAGGCCTATACACAGGGGTCTTCCTAGTATTTGCCACTAAGCACCAAAGTAAAAAGGAATAATATAGGAATAAGCACTGCTCTGAGAGTGTAGACATAATTGTTTAAATGTTATGGCTGCTCTGTGTATCATCAGACACTTGTCTCACACTGTGTTGTTAAGTAATGTCTATATTCTTGCTTATGTAGTTTCAGACAGTGTATGATAGCTCATTATCTACAAACAAATGCACATGAACTAGACAAAACAGTAAAAGCAGCCACTTTCATTCATTCTGATGGTTAAATGTTACTCTGAGTCAGAAACCAGCAGTTTTCAATAGCTTATAGCTGAACATTAGCTTTCATGACTTTGCAGCTCCAGTGCAAAACTAAAGAAGCAATGTTCAGACACTAAAATATCTTAGTTGGTCAATAGCATTTAGGATGAACAGGCAAACTCTGTAATTTGGATATACTCTGTAATAAAAGGTGCTTGTGACATCTCACATTTAGCTCACATTCTAGAAAATCCTGAGATAATATTGTTAACTATTAGTTTGGAGTACAGATTCGACAGGTTACATCAAATTGCTCACTGCATTTGATCTGACTGAGACTAACTGTCTCTGACTGAGAGGTGCAATCAGACTTACCTGAAGTGGCCCAGCGATGTGTGGTTTAGACCCGGATGCAGACAAAACCACTGCTTTCTCTCTGACTACATACAAGCACATCAAAGAAAACACTGCTTTGGCTAATATGGCACACTGGAACAAGATGCATAGTTTAATACATAATTAGTCAGCAGAACCAGAAAAGCCTGAGGAAATGCCTCAGTGACTGCACTTATACACACAGAATGAAGGATTGTATACATATAAAGAAAGATAGAGATAGATACAAAGAGAGAGAGAGAGAGAGAGAGAAAGGGGGATGGAAATATGCTAGTATTCAGCCTGCATTGTCAGCTGGATTTATCGTACAGGCTTTAGTGCTGTGATTCACCAGACAGAAATGTGCCATTTCAACAGCCACGCACATACACCTTTTCATATTAGTCTACTGTTAAAGACATTGGGCCATATACTACGCCTCAAGACCTTTTAAATGTTTTGTATGAAAGAAGGCCAGAGACCCACGCCATCACATGTTTCCAATTCAAGTACACTTAAGGAAATATGGCAAAACCAGACCTGTCCTGCTAAACTTATGCTTTGCTAGAGCTTGATCTTCTGTCCCTTTAAGTACAGGGCTATAAACTCTATCAGTTGTCAGTAAAATGTAACAGCTTGAAGTGTGCGAGTGTCTGATTGATAGCTTCCTACAAGTCGCTGAAGACATTTAGCACGTTCAGTCCGACACAAATAAAATCAACAGCTGTTAAAAAGATAAAACTGAAGAGCTGAGAAGTAAACCCAGGATGATTGCTATGTACTACACCTAAACACAGCAACAGTTTGAAACTTGTAAAATTACAAAAATGATTGATGACAGTAATAAAAAAATGCCAAACATGCTTGGACTTTCTCAAAGAACGTTGGTAATGGGGCGGGGTGGTCAGGGGGCGAGGTCACAAAGGTGCTGTTCTCCTTCATCCACTTGTGGTGACACACACCTTCCATTACCTTCTCGGCAGCTGGCAGATTCACCAATACAGGAGGAAATGAGACTAATTATTTCCTGAGTGGAAGCAAAACTTCTCCTGTGAGTTCGGAAATGCTGTTCCATGACTGCACGGCCACATACCTCAATACAGCTAAGTCTACTAATTCTTACAACAACTAACATGAAGCAGTTTATTATGGGACATGTTATTAAAAGCATACTGGCTGAGCCACAGAATTGGTTACTTTGTAACTGCGCATATGGCTTGTAAAATCCTAAGACATGCTTGTTAGTCACACTAAGGTTTATTTTTCCAAAACTTAAAATTCTGTCTCCAGGGTGGAGTGTAACTGAGTACTCCACTACTCTGCTTATGTACAAAGTATACCCACCTTTTTAACTTTTTCAACCTTCACTCCACTGCAACAAAAAGATGATTCCACTACATGTGTAAGATCTGGTTAATTTGGTTTCCATAAACTAAATATTTAAATGTTTAAACATTAATATAAAATATATATAGTTAATGTTAGCTATACGCCTGCTAACGATACAGCCTGTTAACGTTAGCGCTAACATTAGCAGGCTAATATTCACTGATTTTTTTGCTTCCTGGCTGGCCATTAATCTCAGATCATTTCCAGTGCATCTGTTTTCTTTCAGAAACGGAATAAACATGAACTATACTTTGCTTACATTGCCTAAATAGATATCTGACTGTGTGGAGGTGAACATAACTCATAGTAGAGGACTGCAACAGAACTCATGTTACAAAATGTACACCAGCTAGGTCACCCAAATTTTCCATAAATTTATGGAAATTATAAAGAGCAGATTTAAGTTCATATCAACTTACTCAATTTTAAGCAAAGCACGACTGTCCAAATATTAACAATTTAATTATTCAAAGTTAGGAATCAATGATTACTATACATTTCACAATACATTTAAATAAAAATCTACATATTTCTATGCCAATAACACCCCCAACAAGCTGTTTTTCAGAAACAACAAGATCTCAGCACGTATGATATCTTCTTCAGGCCTGTTAGAAAAGCGTCTCATGAAACTGTTGGTGAGAGTGCTAAAATTATATCAAACTGCACTCGTAATCATTCCATAACTGTTGTCCTCCCAGTTATTTACTAATACTATCATTATCAAAATAAGTAAAACATAGAATTATTAAAAGCTACAAAGACCAGACAATATTAAGACATCATGGATCTGTCTACAATGAGGAATAGAGCTTTACATAAAAATGACACAGAAAGATGTAAACATTGAGAATTAAGTTTTAATAAACATAACACCCTGAATGCATCATATTTAAAAAGTGGTGCTCAAATCAAGGCAGGAAAGTTGAAAAATAACAACTGTACAATAACAACGGAATAATAAATAAAAACAGAAGAACTACAGCATTTAATAACTCAAAGTCTTATTTAAGGACAGGTCACAAATCACATAAGAAACCAACATGAAGTGTCTTATTAAGGTGTGGGTGTTAAAGTATGGCTGTATGCCAGGGACTCTGAAAGTCTCTGTAAATGTATAATGTATAATTCTTCCAAGGATATTTCTTCAGTTGCTGATGCTATAATGGTGGGGAGAGTGCTGTCTAACACAATGGTACACAATCTCCTACAAATTTTAATTTGGGTTGACATCTGGTGACCGGGAAGGGCCATAGCCTATGCCTGTACAATGCCCCCCACAGTATTATAGAGCCACCCTGTGGCATTTAGGCCAGTACTGTTCTATTGGTGTACACTACACAGGCACTTAACCATTGTGAAGAATAAGGTGAACTCATCTGACCATATAATTTTTCTTCAAATCTATGTAGACCCTATGTATTGCCACTGGTTTTTAAACATTTGAGTTCTCAAATGTGAACAAATACTTGTAATGAGGTGTTTATGCACTGCAGCTCTGCTATAATATCCTTATATTTAGTTTTGCACAGACTGTTTTTGGAGACAGTCTTATCACATCCTGCAATGACATTCTCAGCTATTTTATTTCCATACGTTTTGCACTAATGCACAACTCCCTGGCACTTAGTGCAAACCTTCAATCACAATTTCCAATCAGATTTACGTTGACTGTAAACCTGCTGCTAAGAAAAAGTACATTCAGATATCTAACCATGAACTGTATTTGGAAGGGAGTAATGTGGAAGCAATGTGTTTTAATGTGTAATTTTGAGTAATATGAAAATTTACTGCAAGGAACATGAATTCTGTATTTTGTGTGCAATGTGCTGGAATATTTCTTGGGGGATGAATATTGTGGTATGACTTTTTTAATTTCAAAAGTGATTTTGACTACCTCTCCTATTGCCAGTACCACCTACTAGCTAGCTCTCTCCCTATTATTAGATGCTTCCAAGCTAGGAGGGTGAAGGCAAGCACATGCTCACTCCAAGTAATGTAAAACCAGTCACTGCATCTTTTCAAACTGCTGCTAAAGCAACATCACTGGACAAGCTCAACACGCTTGGAGGGAACAGACGACTCCTTAGAGCCATGAGAGCCCGGCCACTGCATGTTTCCAAACTGCTGCTAAGGCATGGTCACTGGGCAGCTCAATGAGCTTGGAGGAGAACACTAACTGCCAATCCTTTTACATCAGCTAACAGACACCCACATTGTCTAGCATCATGCTGAGTGACGGGGGGAGAAGGAGGGTCATCCTACACAAACAGAGAGAGCAAAGCTTATTATGCTCTCTAAAACTCCTGGCCACGGATAGAAGTCCCACCTATTTAATCAGTCTGTCAGCAACTACAGTGGAAGGAAATGCTCTGTGTAAAATTTTGGGTCCACACTCCTGTTCCTGACTAGCAGTGAAAGCTCATGTCACTGACAGCATGATGAATGGCAAAATCATGGCCCAATCACTGCACAATTGCACTGAATCATATCAGTTTCTAAATTAATCCAGTACATGTTGAGAATGTAATTACTGACACTGGAACTCAAATTGTTATCTTTAAACACATTACACGTCAAGCCTGTGAAGCGAACTGCAGTGGTAGTCATATTGGATAGTAGACGGTGGTGGTCGGTGCAGATTCTTAATTTTCAGGTCTGTCTTTTAGGCTGAAACACTCTACACATGCTGCACACAGAACTAATCAGACAGATTTACTGATTAAGTTTCTATGCACAACTTATTAGTAAACTAATAGCTTCATAGCCTCGAAGCCAATTATGAACCTAAAACTTTAGTTGAAAAGTGGAAAATCGCTTGAGTGTAAAAAAAAGTGTAATTCCTTTAAGCACCTAACATATGGAAGAGTGTCCATGTAATTAAATGAATTGAGCACTCTGAGGTTGAAGTGAACTTTTGACTTAGAGTGAGAGTTTTTCTGCAATGATGCCAGTAATAGCCATAGAAGGCCATTTAGTTTTCTACTTGGATGACAATGCAAACCCACGCAAGAACAACATTCACTGGGTCAGGTAGCCGAGATCACAGCACTAGGAAAATAGCCGTCTCCATGTAACAGATTCTTGGACTTCTTAAGGGCTGGTGGGAATACTGAGGCGACCTCCACTGAAGAGTGGAGACGTGGAAACGCCAGGCTTGCATGTATGGATCACAGCACAAATGTTCAGAAAACATAACCTGTGGCTCAGGGAACTTGACCAGGATCCTCTCACTACGGGCCAGAAAAAATCACTAACATGCCTCATGGCTGAAGATAGCTTTTTAATCCTCCTGTTTTCCAAGAACCTAGGCCTGAATGATTTGAGGAAAATATCTAATTGCAGCATTGTGGCTAAAATTAAAATTGCATTTATTTTTTGTGAATAACTGTTTTTTTGGCCCAGAAAACCAGCATATCCACTTTTCCTGGCTTTGGTCGAGCACTGAACGTAGTGTACCAGACAAGAAGCTGTGGTTGTGTTGTTGTGTAAGCGTCCTGTGGGTGTTTAGTTGCTTCTGACTGGTCTCATCTGGATTCAGTTCACAAGGTACTTGTTATTAGGTAAAACTTGTAGGTTAGAATAAAAAAAATGCAGCTTTTGTAACTTGAAATTTTTATATTACAATTTCTATTCAAACCTCACTCTCTGGAGGTGTTTGTGGGATTTGGCACTGCATAAAAGAGTATCAGGCATCAAGATCATTTTCCTTGACCAAAAAAGTTTTTGGTTCCAGTCCAGAAATATGTAGGCTCTTAAAATGTTTGAAAGGTTTGAAATCAGTAGAAAATGCTTGTTCTTGTCCTCTTTACTTGAGACCTGAGCACAGCAATAAGTGATTAATTCAATGCAATGAATTTAATTTTTGCATTATTTATTTTAGCACACTGAAGGAACAAGAATCAATTTAGGTGCAAATGACTTAATACTAAAAGAGCATGATTCAGTTGTTACTTAAAACAAGTAGGCTCATGTTGAAACAGGTGGGCCTAAACTTATATTTAATGAAAACTAGATATTTCAGTGTACATCTTAAACTGAATTCTGACTGCAAGTGAAATGTCTGACAAGCATTTATTGACAAATAAAACAAAAAAAAACAGACTGTGATAGAAAGGCTGAGAAAGATGCATTAGACCTTCATAACCAAAAAGGTTATAAATCAGAGAGAAAAATATTTAGGAAAAACAGATCTAGGAGTATCCCAGCATCTCACTTTCTTTATTAACCTTGGAAGTTGCAGTTACTGCTGTCATAGACAAAAGTAAGGTGTATTTTTTATTATAAAAAAAAAGTTGATAAAAAGCTGGGACCTTTTTGTAAAATGCATTAAGAAATAGAATCTGTGATTTACTCAACAAAAAAAACTGGAACAGAGGCGTGTTTTCCATCTTTCCTTTTTTTAGATTTTATCATCGTTTGAAAATGAAGGTACTAAAAGAAGGTACTAACTGTTGCTGTTTTTAGCTGCTCAATGCTCTCAAATTCAAAATTTGTTTATATCTACAAAATGCAATGGAGTGGATCAGAAAAACCTTTAACAGTATTTCTTAATACTTTTGTAGAGTTAATTATGTAAGTATTGAATGTAACAGTTTAGAACAACAGTAGTACTAAATCTAGACCTTAAAGCTTAAATTACCCAGTCGGTCATGTGTTTGTTATTACAGAGTGTAAAAACTCTGTGGCAGATTGGTTAAGCATGCTACACTACACCAATAACAATACTCTTAATGCCTCATTCACTTACTGCTATAATAAAATTAAATGTAGGAGAAATATGTAATTGCGTACAACATGCAGAAGAACAATTTGCAACTCTGGTAGTGCACTGGACATTTACAGGTAGATAAATCCCATTAAAAATGTATGAACATCATCAAACGATCGGCTTAAGATGTAAGACTGCTTTTAAACAGTAAGCTGCTTTAGATAAGAGCATGTACTGCATAACGTAAATGGTCATATGATGTAAGACATCTCCATTACTATTCTCAGTATTTCAATTTGACATATAAGAGCATTGTATGAGCACCTTGGTAAGAATGATGATTCATATTTTCCAGGGTGGCTAATGTACCAATCCGCCATTCCTTTGCAGACTTTGCATAGTGGGTGGGAGCCGCACACCCCTCATCAGCAACAGAGCCACTCTCACCGAGGGCATTTTAATATTGAGTGTGTTTTGAACAGTGTTTAAGAGTGCTGTCTACGTTTCCAGCTACTCTCTCCCCGCACAGCAGTCAAGATTTCGCCACCAGACAGCCGTCTGCCATGGGTTTTTCACAGCGGCAGCCGCCTCACACATCTCTCTGCCCCCCTTTTTTTACAGTGTGGTTGAGTAATTGAAACCGCTCCTCAGGAACTAGACTGGGCTTAATAGGGGAAAGCTGTACAGTAGCATCTACTGTACATTTACTGCTGGTCTTTACCTCTACTGCCGTGGCAACCTGCCATCGGCCTTTTGGACTTCTGCGGGTCAGCCGCAAGATCTTATGTCAATGGCCTGAAGATAAAGTGTCAGTTCGATGGCTTGGACAGAGTCACTCCATACGCAGTGGAGCTGATGATGGTGCTTCTAGAAGGCAGTTTAGCACAGCTAACTGGTTCCTTCTGCTGCCTATTATCTTTAAAATAGACTCCACTGAGTGTGTTTCACAAGGTGTAGACAGAAGAGTATTTATGGGGCAAGCCACATATATATATGACCACAAATTCAGCCACTTTTATAATCATATGTATTGCCCAGTCTCTCTAAGTACTTTCATACTGTCGTCCAAAGGTACAGCAGGCTGGTTTTCAGCATGAGAAGTAGGGATATGAAATGTGTCCGTCCACTGTGCATTGATCTGATGGTGGAGATCCAATTTGGGACTAATTTGGGTCTTAACACATTATTCTCAGAGGAAGGGTACATATTGGTACATTTTCATAACCTAATGTTTAAAACTGTTATATAAAGTAAATGAGTAACCAGTTACTGCTTAGTCCTTTTTTCTTTTATTTAATTATGAAACTTTCTTATAACTCTTCCATAACTGATGTAACAAACCAAAGAGAAAGACTAGATTAAAATTATTAAATTAAGCCATAAATTGACTGGATTACTGTTTTTCATGGTATTAGTTTAACTATAAATGACCTGGGAAGGAGAAATTAGTTATTTAGGGATCACGCTTTGTGAACAAAACAAAAGAGCAGGAACGTAAATAAGAAAGATTTACTGCTAGTTTACCAGTGAATAAAGTCAAGTGATACTTATAGAGATTTAAAAAATTCAGTCAGATGAGATATTGGCACTAACAGAATGGCTCTTAATCAATCACTGCAAGGTCAGAACTAACTGCGGAGCTATGTTTAATAAAGTATGTGCATATGTACTTGTCCAAAATAAAACTTTCAAAAGAAAAAAACAATAAATTTAAATCACCCAGTTTACTTTAGGCACTGGTCTGTTCATTGTCAGAGCGGTGTGTGGCACAGCTGAGAAGGCTTTTACTGTCTGTATTATAATTACAACATCATATCAAAATAATTTAATGAAATTAACCTCAAATGTGTAAATTTGAGAGTCTCTTTTTGTAAGCAAATCAATTTACATTCCTACAATAACAAAAGTTCAGATTTATATTGTTGCTGTCCAAAGAAAAACTAGCATCTTCAAAATGGCAACTTTACAGAGGGGGACAAAAAACTTTCAATGTAAGTCAATAAAACTCCCAAGTTATTTTGGAGCATTTTCATTGGTCCATTCATCATATCATTTTCACACAATGTGAATATAAATGTAAAAAAAAACATTTCTTTGGACATTGACAAATTGTTCCATCAACACCATTACCTTCCTTATACTTACTAGTTGTTGGAATAACTGTGTTCGTAAAAATAGATTTTATGTTTGTGCAACAGCTCTTGTTCATGTGAATCTCAGACAGCGCTGTGTCGGGCATGGATAGGTGAGTGTGAGGGTGGTTGAGTGTGATGAGTTGTAGTGTACATTACAGCCTCTAGTGCTCGCTCTCCTTCTGTACAACAGCTCTAAAAACACGTCCCACACATCACTCATCTGCCTTTAGCAGTGAACTGAAAATCACATGGCTGTGGAGGATCACTGCACTGCAGCCACTTCTGTTTACATTTCTCTCTCTCTCTCTCTCTCGCTCTCTCTGTGTGGGCAAATGAGCAAGACCCCCAGGTGTAAGGAGGAAAGCAGGCAGGCCAGTGCATTCAGGGCTCATCCACATTGAAAGGTGCCCATTTAAAATAGCTAAGGGGGTAAATAAATAGAGTCGGAGTTAAACTGAAATTGGTCAGGCTACAGGACACACATGTGAATCTGGCATGTCTGTAGCTCTCTGATGCCAGAGGGGAACATTACAGAAGACCATGTTTTGACTGTGAGTCTAAATTCTGCTACACCGCTTGGATGAGCCATGGAGATAGACAAGTTGAGGGATTATTTTTTTAAGAGTAAAAATAGAATTACAGGTTCGGTTTCCGTAGCTCTTTCGGGGGGGGGTCTACAGAAAGGACAAAAAAAAAAGTCTGTATATCTACTTTGTGGTTAGAGAGGACATACGTGCCATTCGGTGATTACACTCTGTGACCGGGTAGATTCAGCTCAATCCTGACTTTACGTCATCTAAACAGTGACAGACATACACACGTACACAGACAGACAGTCATCTTCTGACTAACACAGCACACCCAATGCGAACATTCCTAGGAGGTTACCACACTGAGAGACTGACAAGAGCTGTAAACGGTCTAACAGCTTGTTCAAAGCAAGACACCTGTGTATAAACACCTGTACAGAGCAATCACATCAAAGCCGACTGGACGGGAATTTCATTCAGAACATAAGAGCTGCTTTGAATCTGTGGTAGGGTGGCTTTAAGTTTGAATCGGACTACTTTCCAGTATAACTGCAATCATCACTGCAAGTCCACGACTGCAAAGCTACAAGGAAAGGTTTATTTATTACTCCAAACTGCAGTGGAGTCAAGGCACAAGAAGTTAAGGTATCTTCAAAACATCGAAAGAGCCATTTAGACATGTCAAAAAGAACATTCAAGAACGTTACAAGTCTCATTGCTCAGTTCTAATCTTTAACTTAAATCTGATCTTTTAAACTTTTTTACACATCTGTGTAGGTGAGCAACTCATAGCTGCTATTAATTATTAACCCATGAATTCTGATCTGACAGTTCTCACTGAGGTCACAGAATTGGGATATGTATCCAATCTGATGGCGGAGATCAATTTTGAGACATTAGAACTTACTATTATAATAATAATGCAATAATGTGAAGATACTACAACAAGGATCTTAATTAGTTATTCTCAGAGGAACATTGGTACATTTTAATAACCTAATGTTTTAAAAGAGTAATAAAAGGAAAACAGTGACCAGTGACCGCTTGGGCCCTTTTTGTGTATCTTTTTTTTAGATTTTGAGATAACTCATGGCACAAACCATAGAGAAAGACTAGATGTTTTATATTTTGTTAAAGTTGCAAACAAAAATACAGGTTCAGTTAATTCATTAAATTAAATTGACTGGATTTCAGTTTTTCATGGTATTAGTTTAACTTTAAACGATGTGGGAACGAGAAATGAATCATTCAGTGATCACACTTTGTAAAAAGGCAAAAGAGCAGGAAACCTAAGACTGCTAGGTTACCAGTAAAAAAAAGCCTAAAATTCAGTAAGGTGAGATATCAGCACTCAAAGAATGCCTCTTAGTCAATCACTGCAAGGTCAGAACTAACTGAGGAGCAATGTTTAATAAAGTATGTGCATATCTACTTGTCCAAAATGAGACTTTCAAAAGGAAAAAAATCCATATAGAAGGCTTGCTTACAGTATTACTGTCATATAAAATTTTTATGAAATCAATCTCTAGCACCACAAATGAAAATGACTCAGATCTGATTTAAAATGACTGGATTTGAGTGTCCAAATCAGATTTGTAACAAATGAAGAAAAATTATATTTATTCACTTTAGCCATGTCAACGCAGTCATAACTCCAGAGTGATGCAACCAACTAAAGGCTCTTTTATGCTCAACATTAAATATGAATACAGACGAAGAGCCTCTGTCCAGTCTCTGCATTTATATCATCCGTATTTGAACACATTCTCTGAAAGCTTATGGATACAGACAATAAGGAGCAGCACCACTGGAAATTGTGGGGGGTCGTGTAGACAATAGTTCAAGTAAGACACATGAGTTTTTCTCATTGGTAATATAAGTAAAAAGATAAAATCCACAACAATGCCTCTCTTGCTCTTTTGTGGTAGGTACATTATTATGACTTCCCGAGCTGTCGTCATGTTTGTTGTAGTCAGGACTGCCTGGCCTGCCCTCTAGTGAATGTCTTACTTAACATTCATGCCAACATAAAGGATGCATTGAGGTATGTGGGCAATGACATTGTTTGAAACAGACGTATTCACACATACAGGTAGTATATATGTGCCTTATGATTACAAGCATGTGTCTTGGTGTCAGCTGATGTAACAGAATTGGCAGTTCTCCTCCAGGTGTGTCAACGTTGCATTAGTGGCAGGTATGATGGTCCAATTCTTGGTGGAAAAATGTAATTACCCTTACCCTCGTAGCTTGGTAGCATCGTGTGGCAGAGCAGATCCATCTAGAGGGAGGAATTGGGCATAACTCATTTTCTGTATAACCCCTCTACCACCCAAAGCAAAAAATAAATAAATAAAAAAAGACGGTAGACACTGGATTTACATCTTCAGGTGTGTAAATGTGGATCTCCTAAATTATTCTGAAAAGTCTTCATATGGATATGCCATATTCTTTAATAACAACTGTAAGGCAAAGAGTGAGGACAAATAAATGTGAAAAAAACCCTAAAAAGCAATAATGTGCCTGCTAATTAGCATAGAGATTGAGAAAGAGAAAAAAAATCTATATTTCAGGCCAAAGAAAACCTGCAAAGGTTGGGGCAATTATTTCACAAATGAATAAGCGCAGTGTAGGTATGGCAGGGAGTTCAAACATTAGCCTTCTGGAGTCATTGAGAGGGGTGGCCAGCCGCCTTGGCATGGAGCTGAATGACGTGACATGTCAAATAAATGTCTACACAGAACTTCGTCCACCTTACAAAAATGTACTTTTCAATTAAATATGCCTCTCTCTCTCCCTCTCTCTCTCTTTCGCTAAGGAAAGCTCAGTGCTGTACTTCGTCTTGTGCTTTTTGGCCATTAGAAGTGTAAAAGTGTCACACGCTGTAAGTGTGTGGGCCCTTACGAGGGAAGTTAGGGAGCCAGAGAGCAATGAAATCATTCTGCTGGGGGATGGGGTGGGGGGTGAGGGGGCACTGGCTGCAAACAAATAAGAACAGAAAGATCAGCACCAGTGGGATCCATAAGGAGCTTATAGGAACAACAAGTTTCTCCACAGGAACACAGCATTAAACCACTCACAGTAGAGCTGGAACTACGACCCAGAAACTGAAATCGACTTCATGATGTCACATGAATCAGTCCTCTCCGATATACTTATTAAAGTGTGCTGAGCTTTATACAGTCCAACCTGGGCGTCCATGTCCGGCTCACTGAGGCTTTAGGCTTCTAAATCTCATTTATAGTCATTTGTGTCAACACCGCTTTTCGAGAAGTCACTTAAAGACTGTAGATTAGTCATCAGCGTGTGTAAGTTATGCACGGGGGAAAATGTCGCTGGCAGTTGTGGTTCAAATCTCTGGCAGCACTCGTCTGGTTGCCTCCCTTCATCAGGGTTCACAGCAACACACCCAGGCTGCTCGCTACGACACCCAGAAAAGCCACATCTACACGCCCGCCAGTCAGCTTTACCAGCCCCAAACTTCAAACTGCTATAATCTCGCTGCTAAAGTACACACAGTTAGGAACTGGTGTCTTAGGGCTTGTGGCTGAAGCGTCTGAAGTGTGTGACAGGAAAAAGCACACCCGGTCAGTTAAGTCCTCCTTATTGTTAGATGGACCCATACGCCACAGTGAGATTGCCACAGTACTCCAGTCACTGTGGTAGCGTCTGTGTGGCCAGTGGAAAGTTTGGTTAACCAGGGGTGGTGTCGGATGATGTTTACATCCCCCCACAAGTCCATAGAGGGGCAGAGGCTGAGCAGCCGTGGGCGAATTAATGGCTTTCTTTGTATTTGTTAATGTACCTTGTTATGTATACTTACTGGACATGTAAATACAGTTTCTTATACAGCGGTGGACTTTTTGTGGCTGATTGGAAAGTAAAGGAATTATTTGTGGAATTAGACAGGTTATACTTTAACAGTTAAGATAAAAGACATATGGATGTTACAGTTTTTTTAGTCGTATAGTCTATAGTTAGCATTATCAGTATGTATCTCAAGTGTATTATTATATTTTTTCATAAAAAATGTAATAATAACTATATTCCTCAAATTTAACATTGGATTTGTTGTATTTGAAATATTTTAAATTAAACACAGAGTTAAAATGATTTGCACATCATTGAACAATGCATATACTCCAAATTGCACATAAAACACATATCATAACAGTCACACGCTGTGATGAAAAAGGCTTTTCATACAAAAATCCCTTAACATGTGATACACTGTAATGCATCCATTTAAAAAGGAAATAGCCTGTTGTGGATTCTAATTTATATATATATTTTAAAAATGAGGTTCACGCATTTCATAAATGTATTTTATCTCTCTCTCTCACTCTCTTTATATTGTTTGCATTCAAAGGAAACAAATATCTGCGATAGCTATAGGCCTTTTGAGTATTACAATATATTGCCTCTGTTGTTTCTGCAGCCCAAATACTGGCCTCTAAAAACCTAAAACCCAGACTGTGCGATCAGCCAGCCACAGTGAAGGCCAACTGCCTCATTCATGAGCAATTAAAAATCACTTTACTAGTCAGTGAGCTGCAGTCTCACCACAGCCTCCACAGAACTACAGTCAAAATAAATGTTACAGTCAGGACTTACACTGCAAACTCCTCTAAAAGCCCGTTTTTAATGGATTAAGAAAATGGCTCCTGAGAGATATAGTCTAGACTGTTAAGCTCTCATATTGCCCTCTATCTTAAAATCTCATCTGTCCTAAACCTCACAGAGATCATTAGCAGACAGGGAGATTCTCTTATCACTTTGGATAATGATCACATGTGCATAGGGTAAAATATTTAAATGATTCAAATATGTCACTTGCTTATATAGATTGCATGTAAATGAAATATACCACATCACACAATTCTTGCTAACTTCATATTTACCAACACATCTGAATAATCTAAACTCTCTGTGGTAATATTTTTAATATATATATATTTATGGCAGTTGTCTACTATACATGGTTGAGGGACAGTCCTTTAGAATGACAAACCAAGCAAGGAAGAAGCTATAGACACTCTAAAAGATTTAAAAGACCCACATTGAGAAAAAATGGAATGCAGAACATTACAGCCTATACAGCCCATATAGTATAAAACAGTATAAAATACCCTTTTTTAAATGTACTGCCTTTGTAATGTGTAATATCATTTAGATATATCAACTTAACAGCATATATCACTTACCCCAGATGCATGTGGTCCTCTTACATTCAAGACAGAGCATCAATAGTCATTTAAACTGAAATTGGAACTATGTGATCATCAATGCCCTGCTTTATAGTACAAACCGGATTCCAAAAAAGTTGGGACACTAAACAAATTGTGAATAAAAACTGAATGCAAAGATGTGGAGAGAATGTATCATTTTAAGAGAAAAATATGTTGTTTCAAAATTTCATAGCGTCAACAAATCCCAAAAAAGTTGGGACAAGTAGCAATAAGTGGCTGGAAAAAGGAAAATGAGCATATAACAAACAGCTGGACGACCAGTTAACACAAATTAGGTCAATTGACAACATGATTGGGTATAAAAAGAGCTTCTCAGAGTGTCAGTGTTTCTCTGGTAAGAGGATCACCAATTCCACCATTGTTGCGCAGAAAGATACCAGAATGGTGGTACCCAGCGTAAAACAGCAAAGACTTTTAAGTTATCATCATCAACCGTGCATAACATCATCAAAAGATTCAGAGAATCTGGAACAACCGCTGTGTGTAAGAGTCAAGGCCGTAAAACTCTACTGGATGCTCGTGATCTCCGGGCCCTTAAACGTCACTGCACCTCAAACAGGAATACCACTGTCAAGGAAATAACAGAATGGGCTCAGGAATACTTCCAGAAAGCATTGTCAGTGAACACTATCCACCGTGCCATCTGCTGTTGCCAGCTGAAACTCTACAGTGCAAAGAGGAAGCCATTTCAAGGCAAGCTCCACAAGCTCAGACGTTTGCACTGGACAAGGGGTCTTTTAAAATGGAGTGTGGCAAAATGGAAGTCTGTTCTGTGGTCAGATGAATCACAAGTTCTTTATGGAACACTGGGACGCCAGGTCATCCGGACCAGAGAGGACAAGGATAACCCAAGTTGTTATCAACGCTCCGTTCAGAAGCCTGCATCACTGATGGTATGGGGTTGCATGAGTGCTTGTGGCATGGGCAGCTTGCATGTCTGGAAAGGCACCATTAATGCAGAGAACTATGTTCAGGTTCTAGATATGCTCCCATCTAGGCGTCATCTCTTTCAGAGAAGACCCTGCATTCTTCAACAAGATAACACCAGACCACATTCTGCAGCAATCACATCATAGCTACGTAGGAGAAGGATCCGGGTACTGAAATGACCAGCCTGCAGTCCAGATCTTTCACCTTTAGAGAACATTTGGCGCATCATAAAGAAGAAGTTGCGACAAAGAAGGCCCAAAACGATTGAACAGTTAGAGGCCTGTATTAGACATGAATGCGAGAGCATTCCTATTTCTAAACTTGAGAAACTGGTCTCCTCTGTCCCCAGACGTCTGTTGAGTGTTATAAGAAGAAGGGGGGATGCCACACAGCGGTAAAAAATGGCCTTGTCCCAACTTTTTTGGGATTTGTTGACGCCATGAAATTTTGAAACAACATATTTTTCTCTTAAAATGATACATTCTCTCAGTTTAAACTTTTGATCTGTGATTTGTGTTCTATTCTGAATAAAATATTAGATGTTGGCACCTCCACATCATTGATCATAAGGCGGTCTCAGTCCGGATCAAACTGAACCACAGTCCGGTTCATGTGCAGTGTGTGAACACTTTCTTCTTTCTGGTTTGAAGGAGTGGAGACAAAATATTACACTGCTTTTTGTCTAATAAAGAAGTCAAGTTGAAAAACACATAAAAATGCAAAAGCTTATAGCTTATTTTAGGTAGAGCGAGAGCAAGAGAGAGTGAGAGAGAGGGATATGATATGACTGGGCAAGAGAACAAAGCATTACAAAGCAGTACACAAAGCTAATGCAGTGTAAAAAATTGCTTCTTGATACGCACACACGAAAAACGAAATGTATCTTGTAAGTGCTTTAGGTTTGCCCGCCGACTGCATAGGCAGCCTTGTGCTACACTGGTGTGTGAAAAAAACTGTGAGCGACATCAGACGCCCGACCCTTTACAAACAAATTAATGTCAAATAAAGTTAGACGCAGCACAGGTGATGATGAAAACTAATACTAAACTATCTTGAAAAACAACAAAGTGAAATAAAATTTTGGGATCTACTTTGTATACACAGTAAACAGAACTAAGAATCTACATGTAGTCCTGTATATTACCACTGATTACCTAATGACACTGACTTTGGGAAATTAATCACTAATTAGTGACAGTGTTGTTCATTCATAGTACCATTACAAAGCTGAAATTCACATTATTCATGTTTTCTGTTGCACATTAAATGGTGCAGAGGTTTTATCCTGCTGTATTTTGAGGTGTAATGAAAAAATTAGCCGGCAATTAAGAATCATCGTTATCATTTTTCACCAGAAGATTACAAGGAAGATGGCAAAGTGGGCATTCTGAAATCTGCAGCTGTGCAAAGTTTCTGTTTCTGCTTTCTGTTTTTTGACAACACCGAAACTATTGACTATAGAAACAAATAAACAAATTTTTCTTATTGACTTTTTCAGTGCTGGTTTGTTCAAGCGCTGACATCAACAGTTCCAACTCTTCACAGTGGATCTTGGTTGGCATCACCTGGTAGCTCCACAACTCAATACTTGTAGGTTAGTACGCAGAGCCACAGAAATGTCCAACAAGTCACCAGTGGTCCCTAAACCAAACTGGTGCATCTTCATGCGTGTGCTGAAGTTCGAACATATGTGTCTGAACATGTAAACCAAAAATTGTAATCAGACATTGTTTTGATCTTCTAAGTACAAAATCTTAGCTTTTCAGTCAAGTTGCCCCATGTTCTGTGTGTACAGAGCTCTGCATTGGTCGTGATGCATGCAATGATACCATATCGTGTTGAGGTGAAAGTGGCTGATTACAATGGCTGTATCACAATTCATTTGTGCAGAGCTCTTTGTTTTTATAGGCTAAAGTAAGTCGAACCTGGGTTGTAGACCATACTGATGTAGCTAAGTTAAACAAATGAAGATCTGGATGCGTTTTGAGCGGCTGAGAAACGTTTCTGGACATAAATGTATGCAGATGTTTGGTGATTTGTAGCCATGTTTGCCCAGCATCTCCTGCTTTAAAATAGAGAAGCAGATGTCAGATATCAAACATGTCTTGGCTGCTTCACTGCTTCCTAAACTCATTAAGAGGGCCAGCTCTATCCTGGGAAGCCCACTAGACCCGGTGCAGGTGGTAGGAGACAGGAGGATGTTAGCCAAGCTGGCATCCATGCTGGAGAATGACTCCTACCCCATGCTCTGGCAACACTGGACTGCTCCTTCAGCGACAGGCTGCTTCACCCCAAGTGTGTAAAGGAGAGGTATCGCAGGTCCTTCCTTCCTGCTGCTGTTAGACTCTATAACCAGCACTGCTCCCAGCGGACCACACATACACAGCGGACTACATACACACACACTTAAACGCTACACACTTACAGAAAATATATTTTTTTCAGTGTAACTTTTGACTTTTTATTATTTATATTGTATATACTGTACTGTTTATTTATCCATTGTTTGTACTGAGTGCCTTGCTATCCCTTTGCTGTGGGACTTCCCCACTGTGGGACTAATAAAGCATTATCTTATCCTATCTTATGGTAAGAGATCAACTACTTTAATTAGACTTTTTAGCAAACTATTCCATTAACAGGTGCATTCCAATTTTTATGGGTGATTACAAACAGTAGAGAGTAAAACGGGAACTGGAGGGAACTTAAATCTGCACAGAGAGTAGTCAACACAAACTGTATCACTTTTCAGGAGGCTGCGGAAAGATGTGTGAAGATGTGTGTTTGGTTATGGGTTGCAGGACGTTCTGGATGAAGGTATTTATTGCAGTCTTTTAACTGACATCTTGTGCTCAAGTGTGTAGGCAGTACAGCAGTACTACTTCGGGACCCTGTGGAATGGAATGCTTCCAACACACCAGATTAAACTAATCAGCTTATTAACAAGACCTTCCTGAATTGAAGTGGGTGTGTTTTTGCAGGAACAGGCAAAAACGATTAGGGCAGAGGGTCCTCCAGGACCAGGGTTGGGAACCACTGTTCTATGGGATAAAGAGAGGTTGGAAAATGGTCATGTAAAAGAAGATCATGAGTGTTATTAATACAGAAACCCAGAGAAAAGTCATGAGTGGACCTTAGGGTGGGAAAAAATAAACAAAACCCGAAATGTAGGATATGGGACCTTTAAATAATGCTCTTCCGTTCTTATTCCTTTCCACACAATTTGATAATGACAGCTGCCATTGTGTGAACAGGTCAAGGCTTGGGGCCATAGAAAATGTTGTTTTAGGAATGTTTTTCGAGCTTATATGTCTATCTTGCTGCGTGTGCTATGACATCATCTCTGACCTTTACGCCAGCCTCAATCAAGTTCAATCTGTAACACCTACAAGCATGTCCGTATGCATATTAATACCGGTGCTCTGTCACACGAAGACGGGCATACCTCTATTAGTGTTCTTATACATACCTGTATGAAATATCATAACACAGCTCAGAAGAGAAAACGTCTGCAGTATTCTAGAGTAGTGGAATGTGACCATCTTAGGCACAACCTCCTCCAAGCACACAGCATGCAACTCTTTACTTTGGCCAGTGAAGATATGGGGCAGTCACACATACACACAGGTTTATGCAGGTAGGGCCAGAGTTCTGTTTAAGTCAGTCTAAGCAGAGCGCTTCCTGTTTAAAGGTAAGGGTCACTGAAGCGGGTAGCTCAGGCTCTGGGGAATCAGCAGCTGCAACATGCACATGCACTAACACCTACTGAGACCCTCTCAGTGCTGCTGTCAGCTCAAAACCATCCCCCAACTTCATAATTTCACGTGATTGCATGATCAGTCAGAGCACTCAGCTGATCCATTCAGCGCCTCAACAGAGCATGGAATAAATCAGTGTGCAGTACTCAAAATGAGCTCACTTTTGACTCTACTACAATATATAAGATATACAAGTGAGTTTATTTGGTGCTTATTTTGGAAAGTGTATGTCTTACAATCAGAAAACCAAAATCAGAAAAAGTGGGGCACAGTTAATTTGGTTCTCATTTCATTGCAGACAGTATAAACACACAATATTTTATGTTTTGTCTAGTCAAGTTCATTTTCTTTGTTAATAAACATCTGTTCCTGTATTTTAGGCCTGCAAGACATTACAAAACTTGAGACAGGGCAATTTAGGGCTAGTTAGAAGATTAAAAAAAATAAAGAAAGATGTGATGTCAGACAGTTGAGTTACAATTTTGCAAATGCCACCTAAAACTTTATACAGACGCTTAATATCAAGCGTGTGCAGAACCATCGTTGACTTATCTGGGTTTGGAGGCATCTAAGATGGACCAACACACAGTGGAAATGTGTACTGTGGTGAGACGAAGCAGTATTCCAGATCTGTTATTGGAAGAAATGGACATTGTATGCTCTGGACCAAAAGACATAAAGGACCATGCCGACTGTTAGCAGCACCAAGTCCAAGTCAGTGTCAGAGCCCTTAGCAAAGTTAATGTACACTTGTAATGTACACTGTGATGCAGCATTAATGTAGAAAAGTACATTAAGATCTTATAGCAACTTGTACCTTCAATGCGTCCTTTTTTGGGATGTCCTGCATTTTTCTACAAGACTAAAATCACATGCTGCACACATTCCAAAAAAGGAGGTACGGTACTGACCTGGCCAGCCGGCACTCCTGACCTGTCCTCGGTAGAGAACATGTGAAGACTGCATACTGTTGCACACCTTAAGACATGTTTGCCGGAGGAATGGGATAAAATAACTTTTGAAACACCTTCTTTTTATCCCTGGTGCGTAAAATGTCTTTTAAGTGTTGTGAGAAGAAATGGTAACATTTCAAAGTAGTACATACTTTACTGTCCCAACCTTTTTTAGAACGAATTGCAGGCCTTAAACACAAGACTGGATGTAGATTAATCAGACAAAACATGAAATACCTTTGTACAGTCTGTACATTTACAGTCCAAGTAAATGTGAGAAATGCTGGATTTTCCTTTACATTTTCCATACAGTCTCAAGTTTTTTTCTGATTTGGGGTTGTATTTTGACAACAAGATGAACATATTTGTACAATATATTTTAAAATCTTCTACATGGACAATTACTTGTATGTTCTAGGAATTGGCCAGGTATGGGGTACAAACTCTAAAGTATTATTTTGGGTAAGATGATGGTGAGTTCCAGGACAGTGTAAATAAATTACTCTGAAATGTTATAGCAATGAAACAGGTAAACAAAATTTATGTATAAATAACCTATTTTAGCATACTGTCAATGTTATGCTTAATGTTTACCAATCAGCATTCAGTATTTCTTGGAGAACTGAGGACGCCAATTTTTTTACTTATAAAAGTGGAAATTTTCCCCCTTCTTGTTTGATGAAACACTTCCGAGTCATATTTCATTGTATATATCATAATGTGGTACACAGTTTCAATAAGAGACAGACAGGCCACTCTAGCACCTGCACTATCTGACTATGAAGCCTCACTATTGTAATATGTGGTAATGTGTCTTGCTGAAACAAGCACTAAAAAAAAGATGCATGCATATGTCTCTTCACAATATCATGGCTATAGATGGTGAAATCCCTAAATTAAAGTGGCAACTGAGCCTTTTTGTGAATACATATTGAATACCCAGTCGCGATGGCGTTACCTGTCGCCTATTCACTTGTTTAACTGTGGAAAGTTCCAAAACAGGTGTTTTTGCTCATTCCATAGACCTCCCAGCCTTACACTGTCTGCACTTGTCTCAACTTTTTGGAATGTGTAGCAAACTTGGAAATAGTGTATATTTACAAAAATCAATTAAGTTCATGAGGGAAAACTAACTTACTGACATGTTTGACAATCGCTCATGTTTGACAAGATCCACAAGGGGAAGCTACCGGCACTACAAACTTTAGGAAAAAACAATCTTGTGTTAGCTGAAGTGTCTGTGGTGCAACACGCTGGTGAGCATTAACAGCATTTTGTCTCAACTTTTTGGAAATGGGTTCACACAAAATACACAGACATTTTCAGAAATCTCACGTTTATAAAGGGAAATTGTGAAATTCTAGGTAAATAGTAAGGATCCAGTAAAACTAAAAAAAATCATCCCTTTTTAAATCTCCTGTTTAAATGTGAAACATTACACAGAAACATAAGTATGTTGTACCATCTTATTACTTCAAATTACTATCCAAATAGGATATATTGTACTATGTTCTTTTTCTGCTTAATGACTAGAACCTGTTATTTATTTAAAATAAATAAATAACAAAATAAATAGAGTTTGATTATCTTGGTACCTACCTCTTTTTTCAAAGTTCTTTAGAACTTGAACCCAGTTGATACCTAGAATGCGTTTGGTATTTCAGGGTAATTTATTTGAGCTGTCTGGAATCTCAGCATCCTGTCACCCAAAATAAATAATAACCTTACCTAGTAATCTGTAAATCAAGAAATAAGCCGTACAGCTATTTATGTTGTTTTGTGTGCTAACACAAATTCTGTCTATCAACAGATGGCCTATCATCTTTAACTGCTTGTCATAAGGTGGGTCTATTTCCAGTGTGAAGCATTGTGTCGTAATGGAATTCTGCTATACGACACTGCACTACATGGTCAGTAGGTGAATCACAAGAGCTGCAAGCAAGCTCTAATTCAACTGCTCTGGCTCATGTAAGATCATTTTTAGCACTGCAGCAACACTAACATGGCTGTGTGTTGGTGTGTGTTGTGTGGATCAGTACCAGCACAATATGCAGTAATAAACACCACCACCCTGTTTGTGTGACTGCAGAGCTAAGAATCATCTACCACCCAAATAATACCTGCTCTGTGGGGGTCCTGACCATTGCAAAACAGAGTAAAAGGGGCTAACGATATAAGCATAGAAACAGATGGACTACTGTAAGTCAGAACTACAAAGTGCACCTGTATGCTAAGAGTGTGAAACGTGGCACAAACGGTGTTTGAAATGCTTTCGTCTGAACACCACCTTAGGCTAGGGTTTTCAATACTTGAGTTCTAGCCCGATTTAGACCCCAGTGGGCCCTTGCAACAGATTTTCACAGATTTTCACAATCCGAAGCTAATTTCCTGCATGGGAGCTTGATCAGAAGCTACTGACAGTGCTGGTAACCTCGGTAGTGTGAAAAGAGAAATTAGTCAGTCTTGCTCTGATATTTTAAAACACGTTTGAAAATTACAACTCATATGTTCACAAAACGCGTACAGCCTGAACAGTGCTGCTGAACAGTGGAGCCTGGAGGCAGAGGAGCTGTGTGTGAAATACAGGACAATGTTTGTTTGAATACATGAAGTGAAAGTAAACTGACCACCAGGTAAGAGATGCACAAAACTCCTTTGTCCATGTCCAGTGTACATGCATATACCCAGGACCATCACAAATACTCATCATAAAACTACTGAGATCACAGAACCTGTTTAGGATATACGCTGTAGAACTTGCATTACAGTGAGCATAGCAGGTTTAGCTTCATTAAAAAAATGAGATATGAGACTTTACTTGGACTTCTAGTATCGACTGTCTTGACTGTGAAAGGCATGTGTGTCAGCATGTTTGTGTGACTGTGAGTGAGTGTGTGAATATCCACAGGTCTTATGATGTCAGAGCAGGTGCGGTGTGAACAAGGTCACTAAAGCTGTGAGGCTTTTTGCTTAAAAAAAAAAAAAAAAAGAGAGAGAAAGAAAGACCAAAAAGTGTAGCATGAGAAAAACAGAGAGACAAAACGAAACGAGGGAGACACATACGGAGAAAATGAGAGTGTGAGAATAGGATAGGCAGGAAGAGTGGGAAAAAGAAAGGGAGAGGCACTGAAAGAGAGAAGGAGAAGAGAGGAAAGAGAGACATAGAGAGAAGGACAGCGAGGAAGAATGAGAAAATGACTGAGAGAAAGAGAAGGAGAATGAGGAAAGAGGGAGAGACACACTGAGTCAGAGAGAGTGAGAACGGCAGAGAAAAAAAAAGAGAGAGAGCCCACAGAGGCCCTTTCAGTCGTGTAGGGCATCTCTGTCTGATTCAGTTACGAGTAAACAGCTCAGCTGTAATTGCTGGTCTACCACTTAGACCTCACACATATAAACACACACACACACACACACACACAGGCTCACACACAGGCACAAACACACACAAACATCTACATAAGCAAACACGCAGGTGCACAAGCATGGTGCACTATGGTCCACTACTCAAAAGCACACACAGAATAACAGCGGGCAGGTCGGCCTGTGGGCTGCGAACGAGCCGTGATTAAGCTGTCAGTACTGATGAGTGTGTGAGTCAGAGAGAGACTGAGAGCTCCTTGAGCGAGCTGCACTAAACAGACATACAGGCTAACACACACCTGACTGTGACACACTGACTCTTGCTAATATCTCACCTACACACACACACACACACACACAGGTCAGGACCTTACAGCAACATGTTTAGGCACATCTCTAACAAACAACCAATTACACATCCAACTGCTACTTCACCCCACTGTATTTTCTTTATTTCAAGGGACAGATCTGCTGCATCACGTGCTGCATGTTGGCCTGCAGAGCAGTAAATCTACAGATTCAGCAGATTTACACTTTATAGCAATTTCCCATTCAGGTAAAGTCAAACTTAACTTATCACGAAAAGCAAGCATTACTTTCTCTGAAAAAAGCAGAGATAAGAAACAGTTGTTTCTCTTCTTTGGGTCTATGACATAACAATAAAAATACTCTGTTTGATACTTTACTGACAGTGGGCGGGAAGATGTTTGAACATGGTTTACAGGGTTCGAAGCAAAGAGAACATTTCCAGTCATATGGAGCTCATTGATTTGATCCTAGTGACACAGAGCACGCTACTTTCTAACATGCATGGACAAGCAATGTCTCATTGTAAGAGCTACAAACAGTTACCAGTGTATCAGCTAGCAGTTTCAGTAGTAACATGGATGTCCTGGTATGCTTATTTTACTAAAAATGAAACAGAATTAAGGAATAGGGTCACTCAAAGCAACTGGATTTTACTCTGAAATACGAGTCAGATAAAAGCCTGAAGTGTCATCAGCTCCGACTTCGAACATTTAGTTTGGTAGTGAACCTATAAGGTAGGTGGAAATCATAAAGTGGTCAGAGAGTGGAAATACAAGGCAAGTGCTTGTAATAAAGAGGACAGTGGCTATGTTTACACGCAGCCCGATAATCCGTTAATAATCCGACTTCGGAATAGAATACGTCCATGTATACACCTTAATCCGAATAGACTAGTCCGATTGAGGCCATTCCGATTACAATTTCTATCCGATTAAACGAGGTGGGTAATCCCGTAAATAATTTGTTTAATAGATAAATAATAGTCGTGTAAACGGCTGTATCCGATTACATTCCCAATCGGAAAGTTTAAGTACGCTCTGCACATGTGTAGTTGCGTCATGGAGGAAGTTTCCACATGGCGGGAGGTAGAGACCGGTCTTCAGAAGAGACAAAGTTAATGCTATAAACCGTAAAAGATTTAAAAATAGTTAGCAGGATGGATTGCCGTAAAGCTCGCAATAACAAGCTGTTCAGACGAGTATATCAGAAAATAAACAAGGGTGGATTTACACGAACTATAGAGCAAATTAAAAACAGATAGAAATTTCTCAGATCGGTGTATTACAAAGCTAAAAAGCAGAAGGGTCAAAGCGGCTCCGATCCACTGTCCCCTTTTATAAAAATATGGATGAATTGGACTCCTTGCTAACACGGATGAAAACGGTGTTACAGGACGTGACGTCTTACTCTCGCCCCTTCATTAGTAAGTACATGTGAAGTATGTTTTCCTGGACCTGCCATAATTTTAAAGCAGTTAAAAACACGAGTGCGCTAACTGAAACCTCAGGTAACATACTTCTGCTGGTCTCACTCTGACTGAACTCGCTCCATGCTCGTGGTCATGGTAACATTTACACCAAGTTGTACTCTAAGCATGCGCGTAATTTTGGTTCTGATTACTTGTAGTATGTATGTAAACAGAGATTTTCATCAGATTTTTGAGTAGAGTGAACATATAAACACCTTCGTTTTAATCTAGAATTAGAATGAATTCAATCGAATTGGAGAAAATCTCTGCATGTAAACGTAGCCAGTGATTGTAGTACTTCCAACTGGATTGCAGCACTACTGACCAACAGCCCTAAAACCCACTAAACAGACAACAGGACTACTGACCACGAAAAACTGGACTCAAAAATATTGAAGCCTACATTGAGGCTTTAGACTAAAGAGCCCATCTTACCCCAAAACAGCAGATCCAGGTCCCAATACTGCTTTTGCAATACAGTTTTCTGACAGGAAGTTGCCATTCTAAGCGTTTCTTTTCTTTGTGCATGCTCAGCTTCTCCTCCACTGGGCAATTTAGCACCAGTACAAGTACAGAGAAACTTCAACCCAGAGCAAAAGCATCGAACATGTGAATACAATCTTTTAAATCCAATGTTCAATCAAAGGTAATAACGTGGTTTTCACTAGCATTCGCCTTTTTCCAGTTCAGGGTTAAAGCCTGGCGGTCTGGTTGTACAAGGGATAAAGTTCTCCGGCTGCTCTTCACAGGCTGATGCAGCAGAGGAACTCTCCCAGGCTCAACCTGCTGCTCCCTCGGAGAAGAGAGGGAGAGGAAATAGGCTAACTGTATCCAATCAAACACTCTGGCCAATCCAATTATGTAGTTATAGAGGCAGCTCGAGTGCAGCCGCGCGGCCCTGGTCTGCATCGGACAAAATAAACCAGCACCTGTGCTGCGGTCTGAATGTACGCATGGGGAGGCCAGCTTGTGAACGCTATAGAACCTGAGCAGGCGAATGAACGCTCCATCAATAAACAGCATGAGCCTCTAACGTCATCCAGAGGCCACGCGAAAGATTTAAATCAGGGTCACTGACACCGGAGCCACCGACTACATGCACGGATATCTGCATTAGTGGTTCAACAATAACGGAATGACTGCCTTCATTTTTGTATGTCTGTCAATCACAATTGATTATAGCAGTATTATGTAGTTTTATGTAGTAGTTTCTCAGAATCCATGGCCATCACCAGTGACAACAGTGCTATAATAAAAACAAAAATATGAGAAAGGCATATCGTGTGGTGTCAATTAATTTCATAACAGTAAAAAAAAATCATTAATAATATCGAGAATAATGTATAAGTTCTGTGTGGTGTCTGTCTGTGTGTGGATCATGTTAACAATGTCAATGTGAGGCAACCAGCCATGGCCTCTGATCCCACCACCCACCTTTCATTTGATTTGATTTGCTCAGAGCTTCAGGGGAAAGTCAGAGCTAGAGAGGTCAATAAAAGAAACAGGACAGCTGCCAAGGGTTCGTTGAGGCCATGCATATCTGGTTTGAAAACATCTAGAGATTAATGTAGGTGTGAGTTCAGGGCTCCTGGGGCTTCCAGCAGCAGCGGAAGACCTTGGATGAAAGATTGAATTGCTGTTAGCAGAGATTTTCTAAATATCACAAATTAAGTTCACTTGAGAAAGCAGGCCGCCTGTAAAAACAGCCAGGCCGCTGCCAATTTTGTCAGCCTGTCTCAGCAAAATGCAGGGAAAGATGAAAATGTTGCAAGCAGGGCCTTCAGGTAATTTGAAAGCGGTCCGTAGTCTGTTTACAGCGAGCGCGTCAGCTCTGCGTCAGCATCTAGCTTTGATAAAAATGTCTCTGATCTGATCAGCTCCAAAAATAAACTACTCAACGGAATCAGAAATGGAACTGGGTTTATGAGACTCCTCAAGGCATCTGAAGTAACAGGACGTTTTCACCTGTAATGGCTTGCCCTTAGGATATAAGGGTTGCGACTCAGCTATGCCATGTTGTGTCGGTGGCCCAAGGAGGTATAGAGGAATGGAGTGGAAGAGAAGGGGAGGGACTCCTGTAATGACCCCTTGATGAAATCCCTGGCAGCGTGGTTTGGGTAAACAGTTGTGTCTGGAGCGTGTGAGGCACAGCTTACACTGCTTGCGCTCATTTAGCTAATTGCAGCAGCACCACTTTTGCCAACGGGGCAAACAGAGCTTGCCTGTGCTGGGCTGTTGGATAGGGTTGGGCTACGTACACACACATATGCTCATAGATATTTGCTATGCCATTGAAGAGAAGAACGAATGCAAAGTTTCTAACAAAAGCCTTCTACATACGTTTACATACATACATTAATAAACCTTTCTAACCTTAACATAGTATATGTTTTACATGCATTTGTTCGAGAACTAAGTATGAAAATCCAGGGTGTCACATGAGCCCCCGTTACACCCCTTTGTGATTGTGACTGCGGGAACATTTGACCATATAAATTTTTTAGTGTGAACGCTGAAGTGCCTTGATGCTCCCGACAGCATCAAAGGACCACCTTAATCAGCTGCCTAACCAAAGATGAAAGTAGCCACATAGTTTATTATCCGTCTTTCATTTGTTTACACACTGTGTTAGCAATATGTTAGCAATCTGTATAAAAACTGGCCGAACAGACTGCATGTACGTGAACAAAGAATTGCACGTCTAACAACAAATGCAACAAATGTGTGCCACCCCTTTCCTACAGTTACAAAATCTGATACTATGGGCACTGGAGACCCAGTCGAGACACATGAATGCCAGGTGTAAAATCTAGACGTGTGGACTTGAGTTACATGACTTGGACTCGAGTCACTAAACTGATGACTTGTGACTTGACAACATCACTAAAGACTTGCGACCTGACTTACACTTTACTGACTTGGACTTGGAATCGGACTTGAGCTTTAAGACTTGAAAAGACTCGCCCCCTATTTTAACACAATAAATAAGGAAAACTGAATCACATAACTGGATCATTTTGTATTAAATGGTGCTGTAACTGCACCGCTCAGTTTATCCAAAACCTAGCCACAAGTGAAGTTCTGCAGTCAATCACGGGAAGCTTTGGGGGGCGCCAGTGTTGAATTTGTGAGGAGACGAGCCAAATTTCAGCCAAAGAAGCAAAGATACTGCAAAAACTGGAATCAATTTCCAACTTTTTTCATAATACTGTGGGTGGTTGGGGGAACCTTAAAGTAAATCTGACAACTCAGACAGCATGTCAGGTTTTTATTATAGCACTGGACCTCAGTGACGTGTTCAATTAGGTGTAGATGAAACAAACACATCATGATGATCTGAATGTAGGGTTGTGCGATATTGACAAAAAATGATATTTTCTCTCATTTTGTCGACGATAACAAAATAAAATTTTCTTTAAAAACCTTTTTGTAAAAGTCTGATATTTTACTAGCTTGCACCTCTTAAAGGAAATTAATATCCATCCATTATCTTCTGCTTTTTCCCAGGGTCACGGGTGGGCTGGATCCCAGCATCATCGGGCAAAGGCACCTTTTTAGTGAATGACTGGCTGAAGTTAGCTGAGTGAGAGTTTTGCTGGTTTAGGATTGTATTGGACAGCGGGCTCCCAAAGCTCTACTCCTTATACTCTGTGCGGTGGTCTGTTTGAAGATGATGGAACAGGGGTGCGTTTCCCGATAACGATTGATCTTAGTGATTTACGAATAACTTTAAGAACGAGGTAACTTTAAGAACCCTAATTTTGCGAGTGTTTCAAGTAGCTCTTTGTTGACTCCGCCCCGCACATCAGCGCTGAATAGGCTCTGCCAGTCAAAACTAAACCACCAATTTATATAGGTTTCCTCATCATTATGCCACAAAAGTATTAGTATGTAATTAATTACATTAAATAAGAACAACTAAGGATTTACATTACTTTTATGTAAAAAATAAATACAAATATTTCAATTCAATTGTTGTCTATAGCATGCAGAGCCCATAAATAGGCACACAATTAACCTTTCATATGCCAGTCAGGAAGCATGGCAAACGCATGCAAACTGAACTTTTCCCAGGATGAACTAAAAGCCAAATTCTCAAAGAAATAGAACAAAAACAAAACATACTATTTTCCAAAGCTCAGGGAAGTTCTACAAATAAAGAGAAGAAGCAGAAATGGGAGGAGCCAGAAGTGCGTGTAGCGTTCATCACATAAGCACCTTTGTAGTTGCCAGGCACAGAACAATGTGTTATAAAAGGATTAGCAGCCTCTTTCGTTTTTCAGACAGAATTCCACGTGAACTTCACGTTAAGAAGAACTTACCAACTTACGAGTGGGTCAGACTACTCTTACATTTACGAACGAGTTTATGTACTACGTTAGTTATAAAGGCTGTCTGGAAACGTTCGTAGTTTTAAGAATGTTCTTAAGCATGAAGTACTTAACGTTAAGAACGTTTTGGGAAACGTGTGCCTTAAATGACGGATCTTAAACGACTGCTTTCTTACAAAGTCTGCAAACTGCTGGCTTCTGAGCAACAGCAGTCTTTTCAGATCCAAACAGCTCGACGTGAGTGAAGATGATCCTCGTCCAGGAGTTAAATCGAAGGTGGTAGACTGCGAGGCTGGCGGTGTCTGAGTTTCTTCCCCTGGTGCAGTGTGTTCACTCATTTTCAGCTTTAGGTGTGTTGTTTAGGCAGCTATGCTAGCTTTAGCCTATGCTAGCACACAGTATGACCACTCTTAGTGTGCACTCGCAGCAGCCTGTACTAAAGCATGTGGAGTCGAGGCGTTCTGATTGTTGTTTTTTTCCGGTCAGTAGTGTACTCGATAAAGTCAGCTCACACATCAGTAACATGGCAATTCAGATATTATCATAGACGATATATATATATCTCACACCCTGACCTGAATAAAAGAGTTAATGCCATGAAATACGAAACCAAACGTTCAATAAGATTAAAATTACAATGCCCTTTTCTGAAACTAAATATTCTTTTTTTGTATAACATAAGAAGTACAAAATACTGGATTTACTATAATCCCAATACAGAGTATTACACAACTTTAAATCATGAAATTTTGGGACAGAATATATTTAGCTATGTTATGTTAAGCTATGTTTCCCTAACAGGTGTGTGAGGTGTAGATGTATACTAGTAGTAGTAGTAGTAGTAGTAGTAGGTAAAGTCAAACTCAATAATAAAAGGTGTTAGCTGAGCTACAGCTGGAGGGAAATAAATCATCAACCGATCAGCATGGACGATTTTCAATCAAAAACCTGGAAGTAAGGCCGTAACTTCTCATATCCAGGTCAGACCAGTCCATAAATGGTCGAATGGCAGGAGATCAGTTGGGCTATCTCTCAGAAAGTGTGAAGTGTTGAAATTTGGGAGAGAGCGGGGTTTGGGTTGCTGTTTTTAGATAAGCAATTTCAACTTTAGACAGAGTGGCTACACAGCACATTACTCTGTCAGTGCAGGAATGTCAGTGCAGTGAAAACAGCAAATCTTGCACACACTGTTGTTAGCACTCAATTGAAGCTCACTTCCAAGTCGAGGGGTAACCTTGAGCTTCTTCCAAAACTCTGGAAAGCATTAACGGGTTGGATAGGATCAAGGTGGCTATAATTGAACATGACATTTTACTAAGTGGTTAGTTAACACAAAATACCTGATTTCACCCCCTACCCTGGTGAAGAAATACCTTTGAATCCTGTGATGATTTTAAAGATAGGTATCCATGTCAATTTTGCACTCAATCAAGAACATTTTTGCGCTGTACTCTGTCAAGTATGTTTTATGTTTTATTAAGCCTGTTTGTGAACTTGTGAGCTATTTACTGTAATACTGAGCATTAAACTGTATAGAATAATGCAGGGTCTGGGAGGACTGTGACGTAGTGAGCCTTCCTTTTTTGGATTGATAAGCTCCAAGTTTTTTGCTTCTGCTCTCATCTAGAACAACTTTTGATTTTGACATGCAAAATCAAAGACAGGATCAAATGCAGATATGTCTAGACTCTGCTTTCCCTTTAAACTTGGTCGTCAGACAACAGCATCACTCCTTTGGGAAGCCATTATTGAGGCTATTCGTGACTCTGAATGAGTTACAAGAGTCAGTGGTGGTAACTGGAGATGGTGGTCATGGATCAACACACTTTAATGTGTTCCATAAAAAGCAGTGTGTGTGAGAAAGTCAAAGGAGAAACTCTAATGTTTCTTTGTAACATGAAAACCCACAAAGAAGAACTAACAAATTCTTTAATTATGTATGTAATTTGTATCCCTTTGTATGGCCAGTCGTTTTGTCAATTCTTGACATTCTCTATGCTGAGACCACCTGTAGGAACTACAGTAAATCATCTATAGCAATACTATGCTGAGATGACACTTGTCTAGTCTTGAAATTGCAGATATTGCAGCATTATTTACAGCACTGTCACTGGCTAGTACTTAGCACACACTTTTGCTTTCTGAACATTTACCATATTTTCTAATTGATTGTTAGTTTAAATGTTATATGTTAAATGTTAGCATTTCTATAAGAAATGTACTGCTGTCTTTATTTGTGATGTGTATTCCAGTATAAGAATATATATATATATATATATATATATATATATATATATATATATATATATATATATATATATATATATATATATATATATATATTTGGCTTAATCAATATCATAGATAATGGAAATACACCAATTTGCATTATGTGCCTCGGTAGTGGGTAAGATGTAAGACTGGACTGCATCCAGTCAAAGCAGAGACTCTGTAAGCTCTGCAAACTGGAAATAGCTTATCGCAGCATCCTGGAGCATTTTGTCTGGATGACAGCAAGAAAGCAATGCAAGGCCATCACACTGCAGATGTGTAGTGTCATGCTATAGAATGCTGGCACTCAAGTTCATTTTTATATTCTACTCATATAAATGTAAAACAATTTATGTGTGTCTCCCTTTGAAGAGCTGAGAAATCGAACAGTGCTCAGAGTCATGGGGTGTCAGCACTGATATGCGTACCTCCATGAAAAACAATGGTTTAGAATTTTTGGATGTTCTTCAAAGCAACATATAATTTCCAAAACACAGCAAATCAAACAAGAAGGTCCTGGTCTCCAAAGATCAGTCCTCAACATCACTGACTGTGTTTGGGATTATTTAGATCATAGGTCACTAATAGGCGGACCGCAGTCTGGGTCCGAACCCAGATGTTGTTAAATGCGGACCCAAACTAATAATCTATTGAGAACGATTTAATGTTGACAGTGTTTATGTTGACAGCAGTGGAGTTTTTCTAGTCTTTACGGTATACGGGCTTTGCGGGACAGTAAACTCACAGACCAATCACGTGAGTTGTAAGATTACCAAAGGTGCTCCTCAGCCAATCAGATTTGTGCATATTCGGGAGTGCAGTACACACACAGACGAGGTACGAAACGAGAAGCAGCAGTCAGAGAACAAAGCAAGTCAGACAATTAAGCGAGTCAGAGAAAGGCTACTTCAGACGGCCTGCTCTAAAAAGTTTTATTTACTTTCTCTATAAATAAACACTTTAAGATGCACTTTTTTTTTCAAAAGCATTCAGTTTTTTCATGTAACCCTTGTTTTTACTTGAAATGAGGAAAAAACATTTATTTGAATTTTTATAAATTTATTCAGTTCAGCATTTAAACAGTAAACATAGTTGGAAAATACTGGACGGTATGGGTGATGTGTTTGTCTTTCAGTTGTTGATGAGTCATTTTGGGCCATTTAATTCATCCTGGAATGTTTACACACACATTTTATGTAAATAGCAAATTCAAGTAGTATTAAAAAGTTCTGAGGTTTTGACAACCTCATCTTACAGAGGTATTCATGTGACTTTATACCTACTTTTGAAACAGCACATGTTTCCAGTGCATTGATTAGTGCTAGTGTAACATTAGACGCTGTTGTACTGAATGTGGAACTAATCCCATGGACTTGCTGGGTTATTCCCCTGCATAAAGTATAAAACCTTCTCCTAATATAGTGGAAAACTGTTTTTAGAATTAAGATATTTGTTTATCTTTGAGACAAATCATCACATTAAAAACCAAAGTGGCTAGGGAGAGGTCCAGTGGTCTGACACTTTAATGTTAAAGAATAAAATAACAGTGAGGCTTAATTGCACTTATTCTGTTTTATTGCACGGGGTGTTTTTTGGTCAGAGCTAGATGCTGCAGTAGCTGAAACGGAGGCGGGAGATAATGAGTACAACTCCACAAAGATTGGTTGACATTGAGAAAAAATGACTGCAATTAGGTTAATTAAGCTGTGCGGAGCAACAAGGTTTTAGCAGAGAGTAGTTTGATTTCCTCTATTAAAGACAGCAGAGGAAACCCTTTATTGCACTGAACTCTCCCCGCGACTACTACTGGCGTCAAAGCAGCAGCCTTTCTGTCTGTATTTTAAACAAGTTGATTAAGATGAAGGAACTACTGCGCCCAAAGAAAAATGAGTTACCCAAAGAACATGTTTTGAACACTGGAAAAACTCAGGCCATATGAATCTTTTGGAACTTACTACAGAACTTTAAAAGATTGACTATCTGTACTGTTTTATACCTAGAGACAGAAAGAGAAAGAAAGAAATGAACTAAGAAAATGAAATGAAAGCAAAAGAAAAGAGATAAATGCTTGTACAAAAGATCTTGACCAGAATGCATTACAACCACGTTGATAAGCTGTATCGGCCGCCGTAATCCTGTTGGCACTGTGCATAATTTTTTTCCAGGATTTATTTTTTTAAACATTCTATGTAACAATGCGCAAAACTCTGCCTCGTCAATAGCGATTCCGACACCAGGATGAGTAACCTATTTAGAATTTAGCAGTTGTTCGTGTAAATAAGTGCCTTTACAGTTTCATTTCAACAGTTAAAATACATTTCATAGTTTTGACAGACTGCCCATTTAAAACAAGCAGAACAGCTGAGAAACTGAGCTACAGCATCTTTGCTAACCACATTGTGCTCTATAACTAAAGCAGGCTATGATGTACACAGTAGGTCAATCCAGTCTTTCTACAGCATCTTTACAAAAACAATGAAAAAATCAATATATTATTGTTTTTACCTCGTAATGCTGTTCTTCATTTTCTCCTCTGTGGTGCTAGCCACCGTGTCTCCACTAATATTGGGGAAATGCCTGTGATTTAATGTTTGTACACTATCGCTCAAAAGTTTAGGATCACTTAAGAATTTCATTTCATGTAATTTTCATGCAATTCATGCAATTTTCATGCAATTCGCAAACAATATTGTCCATTTCACAATTAATGTAAGTGTATCAGATGATTTTTAAAGAATGACAATTTTTGTATTAAAGTCTATTTTTGTATAGAGGCTTATTTTACATATAGTCCAATTACCAGCAATTCTCAGTCCTCTGTCTAAATCTCCTGGTACAGCCGCCAATCCAAGGATGTTACTGGGCTAATTGTTTGTTAGGATACTCTTGCTCAATTGTGATGCACAGCTGAAAAACATTCTACTAATAAGTGAACATAAAAGGGAAAACAACATTCTAGGTTAGTTTAGTATCTGAAGCATCAGCAGTTGATGGCTTGCTGACAGACTCAAAATGGAGAGAAAGAAACAACTTTCTTTAGAGACCCGTCAGTCCATTGTTGTGTTAAGGAAGGAAGGCTACTCCATTGAAAATAAGATAATAATAATAATAATAAAGAATAATTTTACTGTGATTCCAAACTTTTTGAGTGGTAGTGTATTTTTAAAACCAGTCTGGCAGAATGGTTAAACTGACCAGCAACCTTGTGCCCAACTGACATGGTTCAGCAACACTTCGCTGTGTGAACAGTGATGGCATACACTAGGCTTACATCACATATGAGGTATCAGCTGATACATAAGTACTGGTGTACTGGTATTGGTGTATGGTATCAACCAATCCCAGTGTAAGTTTCAATGCATCCCTAATTTGTACCATTAAAATGAATAGCAACAACAAGCATTTATTCGACGGTTCAACTGCTTTTTATCCAGCGTACAGCATATGCATGACAAAATAATTTCACCCAAAGCAGCAAGTATTCTCATACTCCACCACTCGCTTCTGATCAGATTACTGGTTTAGCTAGCACATTTCTAAAAACAGAGAGTAAAAAAAGCTAATTGTTCAGGGTTAATGAGAAACTCGTATTAGACCAGATTTTTTGTTTCCTAGCTATATACTTGTAAAACTGAGACAAAACTGTATTTGATACAAATAAATTGTATATGGTTAACACCTATGACACTGCCACTTACTGGTTATGTTAGCCAGAAGGTAGAGCTCAACAGCACTAATAAACTAAGAAGAATAGGTGGGGCATTTCTGCTATAGCACCACTAGACAGCAGCCACATGGAAATTAACACCTCAGGCAATATGGCTTCAGTGTCACGATCTGTTTTTGGGTGGAGTGATGCAACTGTCTATTTCTTACATTACATTATTAGCGTCTCTCTGTTCTGAGTCCAAGCCTTGTCCCCCACTGCCCTATACAGCTGCCGGGTGAAAAAGAAAAGCTTTGGTTGTAAACAACCTCATCTCTGGGTACCAACACACAAAACATGGTGGGAAGCCAGTCTGTGATAGCTTGCTGGGAGGGGGTGTGTGTTTGTGAAGGACAGGCGTATCCATGGAAAACATGCTCATGCTGATACTTCGTAACGTTCTTCTTCTAAGCTTTGTGGAGACTCTCTCTCACTCTCTCAGAACATCAATTGAAGCCAGCTGCATCAGCGTCTGCTGTCTTGTGGGGGTCTCCCGATGAGACTAGCTCAGAGAGACCATCTTACTAAGTACAAGTGTGTTCACAGGGAGAGGTCAGCAATGTTTCAGGATTTCATTTGGATTTGGCTAATAAGAATATATTTAAATCATTCAGTCCATCACGGCTTAGATTTACATCACATGGACTCAAAGACTACCATAGTTTTCCACATTCCCATTCTCTCTCACAGTAATCCAAAATATAATCTAATCAGAGCCAAATATATGAGAAAGGGAAAGTGTGCTGTTCCATGTTATTTATTAGGTTTGAAAAAAAACACCAATTTAATCTTGGAGAGTGAATTCTTTTTCTACTCCAAAGTGGTTTCATTCAATGCTGCCACTAATTAGATTGTCAGTGGAATTACCACAGTTACAACTGTTCATGAGGTGACATTTACATTTTTTAATGTCTTTTCGTGATTTAATGACATTAATATAAGTAATCTAAGGTGCGTATGCTCAGTTCAAAACACTGGCTTTATAAGTGAAACAGCTTCAGGTCTTTTAAAAAAACTTTTAAAAAGTATGTAGTGTTTACCGAATTCTCAGTATTCTTCAGTTCTCGTTGAACTAAAAGTTTATTGGCAGATTTTGTATTTTGTAACTTACAGGTGTTTCTCTATCAACAACCAATCATTATAGATAACATTACAGACAAACATTTGGACTATAAACACCCACTGGCCACTTTAGTAGGAACACCTCCTCCTATCTACACTAACTGTTTATTTTATCAGCTTTACTGACCACATAGGAGCATTTTGAAGTTCTACAATCACAGACTGAAGTTCATCTGTTCCTATATATACTTTGTTATCCCCTTTTACCCTGTTCTTAAGTGGCCAGGACCCCCACAGGACCACCACAGAGCAGGTATTATTTGGGTGGTGGATCATTCTCAGCAATGCAGTGACACTGATGTGCTTGTGGTGTGTTAGTGTGTGTTGTGCTGCTGTGATTGGTCAGACAAAACAGTGCTGCTGGGGTTAAAAGTACCACAATGTGACTACTGGACTAAGAATCGTCCACCAAACAAAACTATGCAGCCTGTGTCCTGTGGGCAGTGACCTGTGATCAATGATGAAGCTTCACAGTGAAAACTCAATATTGGACCTAATGGTTTTATTGTTGTCACCTTCGGCTACTTTAATCTTATAGCACTGCTGAGGGACGAGGAGGAGCTAATGTCACTGTTATGAGTCAGATATGATTTTTTCCTTCTTTGGTCTAATAACAAGTGAAAACCACCAGTTTAAGGCTCCCACCACAGACACCAAACCTACACATGGGCTGGAGAACGAAAGTACCCACTGCTGCTAATAATAGACTTTCTCTCTCACACACACAAAAACACACACAGTGGCCAAGAGCTATGTTTCCTCTACAACCCTGCACTAGTCTATTGTCACTGTTTTGTACAATTTATTGTCTTGCCCAACCTGTACTGTCCTGGAGGAACAATAGATCATTCCTAATGGAAGACTCACCTTGCAGGGTTGAAATGGAATTACATTGAAGATAGCTGTGACCTAGGAGAGTAAATATATTCTATTGTATTTATTATATTATAAATATTACCAATTAAACCACTATTAAGTCCCTAAATTAGTGTTTAATACACAATGCTCTCACATATTTTATTTTGGGTCTTGATAGGGTAAGAGATGAACGTGCACTAATCTAGGGACTAATATAACGATGACGTGATAGATGATCACAAAAAGCATACAAAGTGTGAGAATCAATGAGAGATGATTTTACTCCACTCACCTCCCACCGTCCTGACAGAGCCACTGCCCAGCTCCATTCCGCATGCATGCCCATGACATCAGCACAGCCTCAAAAACACCATGAGTGCTAACCATTTTAGCCACACGCGGAATCCCGCCCTCATCAAGTGGTGCGTCGCCCCCGCAGAGTTTACAACGGGGCAAAAATAAGGAGCAGACTGTGAGTTATGCCCTGTGTGTGTTGGCAAAGAGGAGACCATTTGTGGTGATGGCTGAGGTTTGGGGCGATCGAGAACTGGAGAGTTAGAGAGGGAGGGAGAGAGAGAGCAAGCAAACTGTGGTTGGGGCAGCAGACTGTTGACCCCAGCCCGTCTTCAGACTCGCTAATTTACAGCAGCATCCACAGAGAACAAACAGGCCCCAAAGTGTCACATCCCTCCAGCCACTGGTCTCTCGAGCAACACCTTATGCCATTGCAGCATATGCTAGCTCTGGCTATATGCAAGAGATGGGACACTGTATAAAACATCAATTAATGTACATAAAGCACAATGCAATTATTTGCACATCCCACAGACCCAGATTTTATCCACAATAGAACACAGATCACATATCAGATGTGAGATATTTTACCATTTCATGAAAATTATTAACTCACTTCGAACTTGAAGTGGCAGGTGGGTGTTTGCTTCATAGGTTTTTTAATTGAGGAACAATGGCATAAAAATGTTCCCCAAAGACTTTGGATATCCTACCATCTACAGTAAATAATATCATCGAACGATTCAGAGAATCCACAAATGCAAGTTATCAGCTGTATCTTGCAAACAAGAAGCCATATAACAACACAATCCAGAAACACCGTCGCCTTCTCTGGGCCTAAGCTCATTTAAAATAAGGCAAAATATAAAACTGTTCTTGGGTCAGATTAACCAATATTAGAACTCTTTTTGGATGCCGTGTTATGCGGACTAAAGAGGAGAGGGACCATTCAGCTTATCATCGCACATTTTAAAAGCCTGCATCTCTGATGGTATGCATTAATGCATATTGCATGAGCAGCTTACACATCTGGGAAGACACTATCAATGCTGAACAGTATATAAAGGTTTTAGAACAACATATGCTTCTATCCAGACAGTGACTCTTTCAGGAAGACCTTATATATTTCAGCAAGACAGTGTTAAACCACATACTGCATCTAGCACAACAGCATGGCTTTACAGAAGAGTGCAGGTGCTGAACTGGCCTGCCTGCAGTCCAGAACTTTCATACTTGGTGCATCATGAAACAAAAAATCCGGCAAAAAAAGCCCAGTTGGGACAATAGTCCCAACTAAATGAGAAATGTTAAAATGTCTCACTTTCAACATTTGATATGCGTTTTAGTTTCTACTGTGAATAAAATATGTTTCTTTTTATATATTAAGTTAAAAACTTTTGCCGGGTAGAAGTGTAAAACATTTAGCAACAGATATCTGGCAGAAAACAAATTTCAAATAGTAAATTCACATCCATTTTTTGCTTACCATGTGTTTTTACAGTGTGTACAGTGTGTCTCTAGTAAGGCTCCCGTGCCTGTCTATGTCTTCAGGGCTGTCTTCTTCTCACCCTCCTGAGGCTGTGGAATGCATGATATGGGGCCTGTGCAGTAAATAAGTCTTGGAGATGAGCGTTAACGGCTCGTCAGCTGGCTTCAGAATTTCATCTGTCACTGTGATGAATTGGGGGCAACATTTTCGTTGCCTCTGACAGCTTTCTGCCTCAGCATGCTTTCAAATACTCCTGACAACTGGGATCAATTTTCATTTACTGGTCTCCACATGCAAGGCAGTCAGATGACACCCAAAACTGATGTTCTCTTTCAGCTTAATCCTGTTTGGTAGCTTACCAGTAGAAACAGGGGGTTAAATCGGGCCAAAATGCATCAGAGAGGAATTCTATTACCTTTGCTTATGTAAGCTTTTAAAACTGCTGTACCAGAACCCCTGTCCAGCTTCACTTCCCACCTGCCCCTTCTCTTTTTATTGCTATCCCGTGAGCATTTGTTTATTTTTTTACAAACCGGATTCCAAAAAAGTTGGGACACTAAACAAATTGTGAATAAAAACTGAATTCAATGATGTGGAGGTGCCAACATCTAATATTTTATTTAGAATAGAACACAAATCACAGATCAGAAGTTTAAACTGAGAGAATGTATCATTTTAAGAGAAAAATATGCTGTTTCAAAATTTCATGGCGTCAACAAATCCCAAAAAAGTTGGGACAAGGCCATTTTTACCACTGTGTGGCATCCCCCCTTCTTCTTACAACACTCAACAGACGTCTGGGGACAGAGGAGACCAGTTTCTCAGTTTCTTAGAAATAGGAATGCTCTCCCATTCATGTCTAATACAGGCCTCTAACTGTTCAATCGTTTTGGGCCTTCTTTGTCGCACCTTCCTCTTTATAATGCGCCAAATGTTCTCTAAAGGTGAAAGATCTGGACTGCAGGCTGGTCATTTCAGTACCCGGATCCTTCTCCTACGTAGCTATGATGTGATTGCTGCAGAATGTGGTCTGGTGTTATCTTGTTAAAGAATGCAGGGTCTTCTCTGAAAGAGATGACGTCTAGATGGAAGCATATCTAGAACCTGAACATAGTTCTCTGCATTAATGGTGCCTTTCCAGACATGCAAGCTGCCCATGCCACAAGCACTCATGCAACCCCATGCCATCAGTGATGCAGGCTTCTGAACGGAGCGTTGATAACAACTTGGGTTATCCTTGTCCTCTCTGGTCCGGATGACCTGGCGTCCCAGTGTTCCATAAAGAACTTGTGATTCATCTGACCACAGAACAGACTTCCATTTTGCCACACTCCATTTTAAAAGACCCCTTGTCCAGTGCAAACGTCTGAGCTTGTGGAGCTTGCCTCGAAATGCTTCCTCTTTGCACTGTAGAGTTTCAGCTGGCAACGGCGGATGGCACGGTGGATAGTGTTCACTGACAATGCTTTCTGGAAGTATTCCTGAGCCCATTCTGTTATTTCCTTGACAGTGGTATTCCTGTTTGAGGTGCAGTGACATTTAAGGGCCCGGAGATCACGAGCATCCAGTAGAGTTTTACGGCCTTGACTCTTACGCACAGCGATTGTTCCAGATTCTCTGAATCTTTTGATGATGTTATGCACGGTTGATGATGATAAGTCTTTGCTATTTTACGCTGGGTAACACCATTCTGGTATCTTTCTGCGCAACAATGGTGGAATTGGTGATCCTCTTACCAGAGAGACACTGACACTCTGAGAAGCTCTTTTTATACCCAATTATGTTGTTCATTGACCTAATTTGTGTTAATTGGTCTTCCAGCTGTTCGTTATATGCTCAATTTCCGTTTTCCAGCCACTTATTTCTACTTGTCCCAACTTTTTTGGGATTTGTTGACGCCATGAAATTTTGATCAACATATTTTTCTCTTAAAATGATACATTCTCTCAGTTTAAACTTCTGATCTGTGATTTGTGTTCTATTCTAAATAAAATATTAGATGTTGGCACCTCCACATCATTGCATTCAGTTTTTATTCACAATTTGTTTAGTGTCCCAACTTTTTTGGAATCCGGTTTGTATATGATTTTGTGAAGTGGCATGATTCCTGTTGTTCTGCCAGATCTCACAATCATGCAGGTACTTCAGTACATCCTGCTGTTTATTGATGTAACTTGCAGTGTAAAGTGTTTTTATGTGCTGCACTACATAAACCTTTAGTTGTAGCTAAAGTAGCTAAACCAAAAAACACAGTGGGGAAAAAACGACTACATATTCAGCACATATTCAGCACAGAAGCTTCAATATCATTCTGTTAGCAGTGATGAAGCCTGAAGTAATTGTAAATATGTGGCAATATCTTACTCAATTCTACTCCACACATCTCATCTCACTCACAGAAGGAATATTAAAGGATAGAAGTGAGTGGATAGTACAGCAACATTTATTTGATTCTGATGAAAAGTTAATGGAATCTGTTATGAAGAAATTATCATCATTTGTGAATGACGGCGCCTTGACTGTTGGACAGTTGTTGAGGTGGACTCAGCAGTCGAGGCTACAGAGACTGTCTGGATGGATAGATAAGTGTGTGTGCATGTGTTTCTGCAGTTCCTGCTCAGACTGGGGAGGACAGAGCAGTGGAGCCGTACTGGTGATTCATCTGTAACTGAGCTCCTCTCTGGGGCCCCAGTCAGCTCCTGCAGCCCAGATGTGATAAAGACAAGCTATTGTCGGAGAAAGACTCGCTGCGTTTGTAAAGAGACAGAATGTTCGGAAAGACAGACGGACAGACTTACAGACGTGTCAGAGTCAGGTGAGGGAAGCAGAATACATAATACATGTGTGCTTGCCCATGTCCATTACAACCCAAAATTAACTGACCATCAGCACCACTAAACCACTAAACGCCAATAATTTGGTCCACACTGGAATCCCTCTCTCATAACGACATTGCTAACATATAAGTACAGACTACTTACTGAGTAATTCTACTAAACATATGTGCTGATTAAATGTTACATTAAAGTTTTTTTATTAATAAGTAATGTTCCAAATATTCCAGTGGTGTGCTGTTGTGTACTCTGATCCTTACATAATATGTGAGACACCATCAACCATCAGTTCAGTTCCATGTTAAAGTAGTAAAGTCTGACTCTACTGTACTTGTGTGAATGTAAATATGTGGCATAATTGAATTTACTTCTTTGTTGAGAACAACACACCGAATATTAATTAATGGTGCTGTTCTCTCTGATGAATAAAAAAAATCAATATAAAATAAATATACTTTGGTGATTGTCACTATACCTTGGCCAACTATCAGAGTAAAAGCTATGTGTGGGAGATGCACAGCATCTCTAGATACCTATCATTACCTATCGTGGGCTTTCACAGATCAAACAAACTGTACACAGAACCAGCAAAGGGATTATTTTGCATGAGGTAATAGTGGGGCAAGTGTATGTCACTATGCTAGGGCATGCTTTCTGGCTTTGGACAGCTCGCTCCTGCTCTCTAATTCACCTTCACTATCTGCACTGAGACGGCCTTAATAACTAACAATCTACCTTTAACGTTAGCAAACAACACAATAAGGGACTTACATAAGAAGCATGTGTACAAATCAAAGACTGTAAGTATAGGATGGCATGTGAGACTAAATTTAAACATATCTGCAGTCAGTTTCAGAAGTTGGTAGTTAAAATAGGGTGTGTGAATCATCTTACTATGACCCTTTTACTCCAGCAGTATAAAGGGTTATAATTCTATTTCAGCACGCTTGACATTTACAGTAGAGTTGGTACGAGACAGCCAGAGCAGCCAGAGCTGCTGGGCCACGGTAAAAGTAGTGTGTGCGTCAGTGAGGGGGCACGCTGCCTTACTGTGGAAATACAGACCAGCAAAAGACACAGTGAAATGTTCGGAGCTGTGAAACATCAACCACAGCGCACACACACACACAGATAGCGGCTGGTCTGGGCTCTGCGTTTGTGGTGTTCTCTTGGCCTCGTGGAGAGTTTACTCTGTCATTATGGTATTATCCAATACAGCCTGTCTGGCCCTGAGGGATTCCCCTCTACACACCATCGAGAAACTCATCAGACGAGCCCCGACTACCCGCTCTCTCTCACACACACTGACGAAAAACGTCTGAGCGTCTTCACTTAGACACACGCTCCTGTCCGCACCCTCACCACTGTCTGTACGCCCCCATCTATACCCTTCTCCACGTAAACATCAGCATCAGCAGTCCACGTCATCCTGAGACACAGCTATCAGTCTGGATGACTGTTGTGTTGCATAGCAACATGATGTCAATATCACCAACTGATCCCTCACAGCATTGAAAGGATGTTGACTGTAAACATACCTTTATACAAAAGGGCCACAGACAAGTCATTACACTAATTGTTCAAATTGTTAAACAACAGCTTTGTCCTGGAGGGGCCGAACATTACATATTTATGCATTTACTAATGTGCACCTTATCCACAAATAAAAACATGCAATGCCTCTGATAGACGTATCTATTTGTAATACTTTTAGAAAACGTATTAGATAACAGTAGTAATACCAACTGTGGTATTAATCATAATAGAGCTGTACCTGATTCTGAATACTGTCAACTGAATCAAATTCGGCTGTCCAATATATAAGATTTGTTCTTTTTTAAAATCTTTTTTCACATTATCTAGCAATCAGAAAATCGACGGTGTGAGTTTCAGGGCTGATGTAGAGCATCAGCAGTCACAGAAACATACTTTTAAGGATGTAGCTGCCAACTGAATTAGCTTTTTAATTTCAACTTTAAACATTAAACAAGATGTGGAAATAAATAAACAAATGAAATACATTCATGGCCTTTTCTTTAACAGGATGAGCCTATTTCCTTATTTCTTTATTTTATTGAAAATAAAAAAATCATTTCTTCAGTTAGATTTAGAGTCAGCAAGATTTTAGATTAAAATAAAACTGAATATAACTGAATATTGTCTACTTTAGAACAATAACTTTTTGTTGTCATCATGTCATCTTCACAATGCAGTATTCTGTTCTGTCGTTATAACACACATTGACACAAACAAAAAAAAAAGAACTTCTCAGTAACTGGACTTGAAGAATCTCAGGATTGACGGGTCTCTGACTGATGGTTCAACTCATCGACTTTCAGGTCCAAAATCATATTTAGCACTGACATTTGTTGCATGTGTTACACTACATGAATTCTACCCCAATTTTAACCCCAATTCTAAATCTGACGCTGTACTTGTTGGCTCTAGTCTGCAGATTTTGGGAGACACTGGTATGTTAACGGTATAAACTCGTGATCACGTTTCAGACCTGACAAGAGAATATCAAATATGCTTGACTTTTTTTTAACTGACTCAGCATAATCTTGTAGTGTATATTGCTCAGTAACTCGGTCTGAATGGACTGCTTCAACCGCCAATGAAAACTGAGCATGCAAAGTTTTTTTATGAACTTAGTTTAAGGCATCAGCACCATCAAGTGCATGTCCATCCTCTAAAACCTACGACACTAATCACATTCTTACATCTATGACCCTCAAATTAAACACGTTTACAGACTGTTTGATTACTCTTTCAGCCCAAACACCTTATTGATGCAAGTGGTAAGAAGAGAATGAGCGGACTTGTTCAAGCTGATAGGAAGGCTACAGCAACTCCTCTTTGCAAATGTTTTAATGAGAAAGGCCTAATGCGTCAAACCTTGCTGTAAAGAACAAACAATGAGAGTTTATAGTCTCACTGAAACTAATCAGTTCAAGCTGGTAGTGCTGTATTGCTGCTGAACATAAGCATCTGTGCATAAACAGTGGCTGAAATCTAAAGGGCTACCTACGGCAAGATAATGCACAGTGTCACAAAGAACAAGTCGTATCAAATTGATTCCATGAGCATGACAATGAGCCATGTGCATTTAAATGGCCTCCCAAGTCACCAGATCTGAACTCAATAGTACACCCTCGGGATGTGTTAGAACCAGGGCTGGACTGGGACAAAAAATCAGCCCTGGCAATTTTGTCTTAGACCAGCCTGTCATAATTAGCGGAGCACAGCTGACCAGTAATTTATGTATGTGTTCCGTGAAGGAATGTATTTTACTATTATCATATAAAACTTATCAAATAATAACAGCATAATTTTAAAAAACTATTAGAAATTTACAGTGAATTATTACTTTAGAAGTCTATCAAATAACCATTGTGGAAAGCAAATCAGTAAATTTACACATACAGTAGTTCCAGCTCTTCTGTCTATTTTCTAAATTTTCCTGATATCACAGCTCAGTTCTAATTCCTCAGGTTAAAAGGTGCTCCCTCCTTTAAAAAACTAAAACATGCATTTAGATCAGGCTAAAAACAGACAGGGCTGCTTTGTGAACTCATGCAACACATCAGCATTTGACACTGTCTTACTGTGTACATACCTTTTACTAATAATACTTTTATACACTTACTTTAGTAAAACTTAAATTACAAAGCTTTTACTTCATTTTATGAGCCTAAAGACTGTTGGCCCACCGGGCAAATGCCCGGTATGCCAGATTACCAGTCCCGCCCTGGGTAGAACTGAAGATTTGCAGCATTAGTGTACAACTCACAAATCTGCAGCAATTACAGAATGCTATTATGTCAAAGAGGGCTAGAATCTCTAAGGTATGTTTCCAGCACTTTGTTGAATTGAGAGCAGAGGTGGACGGGGCCTATTTTTAATCTGTGATTTGGCATTTACAGTTTTAATTTAAACTGTCATTTGGGTATAGCGGTAAGCTAATCTTAAAAGACATCTAAAAGATAAATAGTATAGATATAATTACAGTACCTTCTTTAAACATAAACAGGATTCCTCTGTAAATGAGTGACTCACAACGTGACATCATTTTGTTTCAACAAACCATGACTGCACACTTCTCTGTAACACATTTAACCGCAGATATTGATTTTTCTGTCACGTCAGTTTTAATGTCTCTCAAAGCAACGTTACGTCCAACGTTTAAAGTGGTATTTGTTTAAATGCTAGAGAAAGTAAAGACACAGTTGTGATGTTACTTAATAGAATCCCTTCCATGTTTTACTGGGATGCACAAAACCGGGTCTGAAGACCCAAACGCCAGCCTCCCTTTGCAGTGTTTACAGTGACTTTACGGCGTAAGGTGCTGTTTTTCTTGCTCTGGTTTACAGTAGTTTCCATGCGTGGAGGTGTCCGGGGAGATTAAGCTCCGCGCAGCATTCTGTAATTCCAACCCCTTTTATTCCACTCTTCAGGGGACGGCCAAGCAGGAGCTGGGCCACGAAGGAAGGCGCCAGGCAGAGATGGAGTTTTCCAGTCAAAATTGGGACTTAAGAGGCCACTAAGGAAGCTGTCCCATTGCACAGCTCTGAGAGAGAATAAGGAGAGAGTGGCAGAGCACGCAGTAGTGTGCAGTGGATGGGCCAAACGTTGCCAGTCCTGACAGAAAACCCTTCTTATAACGCTTGTCTTGAGTACAGAGTGGAAAACACAACAGGAGAGTCCAAGAGGATAGGCAGCAGATTGGTCAGTTCATTAAACAATGCACTTTTTGTTGTTTTGTTTGGAAAACAGCACGTAAACTAGCTGCCATTGTGGTTCGTCATCTTGGAGAATGTTTAGTTAAGCATTAATTTGTAACTATTGGATAGCTATGCCAATAAACCAGACACAGAGAGAGAGAGAGAGAGAGAGAAAGAGAGAGGCTAGTGAAATTTATAATTCTACACTGTTGGAGCTGTATGCTTGGCCCAACATCAAAAGCCCCTCTTGGGCTCATATTCCACACTTGAATTCTTGCCACACAAAGCACATCAGACACATCACACTACTATTAATAGCAGGGGTGAACACCACAAATTAATTACAGATTCTTTGCCTTCAATCTCTATCAGTGCATGTTTATGTGTGTGAGGGTGGCAATGTGTCTTTCTCCACATTTCAGTAATTTTTTCAAGCTAAGCAAAATCTAGAGCCAGAATCTGGCAATAAGCAATGTTTTTGTACAACTGAAACTCAAGAGTGCACTAAATATGGAGAGGAATGTTCATACCATGACTGAATTTACAAACTCTTCACGAAGTGCTATGAGACTTGACAGAGAGGATCAACTGTGAGTTTCTCCTAAACCCCCCGGACTCAGGAGGGATATAGGACGCTGGCAATCAGCTGTAAACCGTGAACATTAGAAAAAACAACACCATTTATTCAAATTAGCATGTGGGATTGCCGCCCCAGTTCCATCCATAAAATGTCAGAGAGAAGCAGGCGAAACGTCTGGCAAAATACAACAACCTACAATTATTAGAGCCCCGACAGCTCGCTGTCATTAAAGACTGTTTATTTAAACCCCAATCAGGAATCACAGCTATTGGCGTGCAGATTTTAGGACCGCAGTAAGAGAGGCTGAATAATGCCAATGCCCCAATAAAAAGCAGTGTTCACCATACTCTCTGTCTGTTCTTGACCATGGCTTGGCAGCGCCTAAAAACAGCTAACACCCAGAACAATGTGGGTTCATAACATGTAACACCCTATAAACCCATATCAAGTATATATCCACAAAGAGTTAGTCTGGCTTGTGCCAGTTAGCTAACTAGTTAGTTCAACCAAACGTCTTTTTTTCTTCATTCATTTAATAATATGTTTAACTCACCTTATCAACTGCAGCCATTCCCTAAACCTGGACGTGTTGACAAGCTGATTGGAACTGAAAGAATTTAGACCCATATTAACCCACAGTGGTACCAGAATCAGTAAGGAAGCGATTGTGAAAAAAAAGGTTTGTAACTGTCATTTGCGTGTGTTTGGGCCTGGAAATGGTCATTTACATCAGCATTACCCAACGAATAGTTATCAGCTTCACAAAGCAACTCATCTTTCATTCACATGCCATGTCCACTGAGCTCAGTTCTTCATATAATACAGACAACCATCGTTTTAGATACCATTAAAGCAAAGGAGCATAACCCTGCGCTGTAGTCTCCGTAACATCTCTGTATTTCCCTCTTTCAATTACATGACAGAAAAAATGTAGAGTTATCAAGTCAACTTTCTATTACTGGCCTTTATTATTGATAGTGTTGATAAACTGTTTGTTGCATCTATGGCTGTGACGATAACCACATTACTGTGATCATGTGATGTCTACCCATGAGGGTTGAGCTCAACTACTGACATTACCACATGTATGTATTTATTTATTTATTTATTTGCTGGTAAAAGTTGATTCAACATGATTAATCATGCTTGGCACCAGTTTACTAGCAGTGCTCTGAAAAATACTAGGCTGTAATGTTAGCTGAGATCTGTTTATCTAAAAGCCTGACTGCCTTTTTCTGTGTACATTTTAAGGAACGTCCTCTGGGGCTTTGTGTAATCTCAAAGTGGCTTCAATTTTTAAAAAGTAGTGACAAAATGCTGAGTGAACAGTGCAGCGGTATATTATTGCTTCAGACTTGACAAAGAAAAAGTGTTTAAAGTGTTCTTGTTATACTGATTAGTATGACTGAAAGCCATACCGTCCCCCAAGAGCTGCACCAACATTCAGTGTCTTTAGCTTGTTACATTAAACAAAGTCATCATTGTGAGACTGCAGGCCCTGTGCTGGTTTTATGTGAAGGGAAAGTAAAGACAGAAAAGGTGTAATCTGTAGCACCCATATGCTTGTGTTACACATGTGCACACAAAGAGGAATCTTATTATGGAGTCGGAATGCAACAACACCAGCGTACCTATCTACATTAAAAACAATGGTTTGGAATGTTTGAACGTTGCTGGACCGGAGAGCATACAGCATACATACACACAGTAAGTAGTGTGAGGGTTTTGATTGGAGATTTGATTGATAAGAATTCATATCGCCACAGCCCTGATTACAACATAAAATATGTGTAGGCTGAACTAAATAAACATATTTTACAGCATGTATTACATTACAAGAATGAATTAAATAGACAAGGAATAAAAGTATAAAAAATATATGGTACTATAAACTTACTAAAACAAACACTGACTGATTTTGGATCAAATGCATTGGCTTTATTTTGGGAATCTGACACTAGGCCTAATTGTAAATGTCTACTGATGCTAGATAATTTATTAGTATTTTATAGTAATCTATCATGCAAACATTCTACAAGTTGTTCTTGGTAAGGTTTTCTTGTTGTGGTTTAGCAGCTGACCGTTATTTTTGCAAAGAACAAAGTATATCTCAACATTACATACATGAACTGTATGACACAGGGAGGAAATCTGTTCAGTTACAACTCGCAGACAATCTAAGACCAAGCAATGAACTATCTATAAATATCTCTGAAATATGTGAGAAGGAATGTCCCACTCAGCACATACATATGACAATGACGAAATTATTTTCGAAATGAACTAGAGGTAGAACTAAACAAATAATGTGTTAAAGCATTCTGCATGGTGCCACACCTCTGCTCAACCAACCAGTAATACATTCAAAATGCATTTACTGTAACATGGCTGTTTTTCCCCCGACTGCACTGTAATTTGTGTTTCACAAGGATTTACACACATACAAAGCGACAACTTCCTCTTTGAAGTGGGCCTGAAATAATCAGGAGCATCTCGGTTTAATTCAATTAGCACAAACCGGCATTAATTCCGGGCTTAAGACTCCTTAAAAGGGCCTTATTGTATATTCGCTTAAATACGTTCCATATCTGTCTAGTTCGGCTCGCGGTCTCCACAACAAACTACGCTCACATGTGGGAGCATTTTTACAGTACAATTCTGCTCTTATGATTCCTTAATAAAGGCAGGGCTCTTTAAATAAAGACCAGATTGCATTTTCACTCAGGCATTTACACAGCTTTGATGAGTAAAACCAAATCTAGCTAACGAGCTTCTCTGGCGTTTTCATGTCTCTCCGTGCATTATCTTGTCGACATGTCCGCTTGGATCTGACCGCTCTTTACCTCAGGTCCTTTCCTGTGTTTACTCTGTTGCTTTGAGTTGAGATGGAGTCAGACATGCAGCGGATATTTCATTAAAGTCTGCAGCATGAAAACGATTCCTGGCCACTAATCTGTAACAAATCTTTGGTTCTGGGCGGTAAAAACATTGACATAACCAATAACACGAAGATATCCTCACATAACATCGGGCATCAGAAGAAAAACTCATATTCATGAAATAGGAAGGAAAGAACACTCTTCATTTTAATGCATGTTCATTCACAATTTGTTTTTACAACGGTTATATTTACATGTCTTTTACAGAGATGGAGTCAGACATGCAGCAGATATACATAGTATTGGTCTATTTGCCATGATATGGAAGCAGTCCTTAGTTCTTAGCTCTTTCCTGCAGCCTTAGAAACTCTTGTGTTCAGTTTTTAAGAGTTATTTAAGCTGTTCATGCTCATGTTTACTTTGTTTCTGGCACTTTGTCTCTGTCTAGACATTTTGTGATCTGCGATTGAGTTAATCACGATATCCATGGTATGACTAAATCCATATCATGAGAGAAAGTCAGACTACTGCAAAGAAAAAAGAAAAACAAATGCTATATAATAAGACCCTAAACAATATGATACAGTGCAGTGACTTAAACCATTAGCTTCAGCATTTGTGAAGAAGTAGATTTCGAATGGAACCCAGGGGACATCTCATAGGTATATTTTCTGGTTTCTTTAAAAATCTGGGCCGATAAATGTTTATATTGTTGTTGTAGTTTCTCTTCCTGTCATACTCATAGATTGGCAGAGGGAGTAGACCCACCCAGTGCCTCGGCTCTCTCTGAACAAGGGAACCTCAGTAAGACTGAGTTGAACATTAATCTGGAGAAAAGGAAGCTGGAACGACACTCAGGCTCTGGCCAGCCCCAGAGAAACACATCCAATCGGCCCACACCAGGTGGTCTTAGCGACCCCACCCTGCCATTACAGACGTTTAAGCACACACACATCCACACATTCCCTTCCCCTGCAGACGTAGTCAACTCCCTCCCACATGCTCTGCCATTACATACGCATCACACCATGACCACTACAACGGCTGCGTTTGGGTTTTTTCCTGGTGCCATTGTTTCTAACATAAAAAAGACATTGTCCCAATCCAAATGGTGAAAACATCCAGGAGTGGCTGATAAGCAGATCATTCACTTAATCTTTACTGTCATTCATTCTGTCTCTAAATGTGATTATGTAATCCTATAAGCACTAGTAAGGTCTTCTTTGCTTTAGCTCAAAATATTCAGAGACCTGTTTCCACAGTATCCCCCACCAACATGTTGTGACTGACAGCAGTTAAGTAACCCATACTACACAAAGGCTAAAATAAAAGGAGATAATCCCAAAGAAAACTTGGGATTGGGTGCCCATACAGTACCGGTCAACTGAAAAACTTGCTCACATACTTTCCCTGGAAGTGTGAGATTAATAGAAACGAGTGCTGAGTGTCCAGCATTTCAGTTCAACAGCGGAGAAGGGGAACATGTGAGGCCAGGCACTGGACTGACCTCATGCCATCCATCTTCTTTTTTTCAACCCTTCAAAGAAAAGCAACAGGTTTGAGGTAGGACGACTGGTATGAGTAAAAAAATACCTGCACACTAGAGAAACCACAGCCATTTACCTCCAAGCAGGAAAAAAGGGCTCAGGAATTCAAATGACCTCCAGGTCAAAAACAAAAATGCAAAGAGAAGAATATACAGAAGAGTATATATATATATACACACATACACATTCTGCCAAGTCTACGTGCAGCTGCCAAGCTGCCAGGTGAATTTATTTCAAGTAAGATGGCAGCATCATGATGAAGGGAAGTGTGTCTGGGGGAAAAGGAGGGGTGTCAGGAAGTGAAGAAAGTCATCAAAGCTTAACATCAAAGCAGGAAGTTTAAGAGATGGGCAGCACAGACATGGAGGCTGATGGGATAGCGGAGGCGAAGGGTTGGCACTGCAAGAGGACCACACAGCAGTGAGCAGCATGCTTCAGCAGCTCTGAGCTCACACCAGGGTAGACGCTGGCTCAGGGGCACCAGAGACAAACCTGAGCAATCTCCAAGTTCAACCGATCTTTCTCAAATCCATGTCAGCTGCCTCAGTGCAGAAGAACACACTTTCATTATTTTCAGTGATAATTTGAAACATTGCTTAGGAGCCTATTCAGAGTAAAATACACAGTTCAAAACAGTTAGGGGTTCACTTAATCATCAAAGCATAGTGTCAGGTCAATTAAACTTTAGGGATATCAATCTGTCCAGTTGCAATTGTAAAACAATTTCACCTGCTTTGGGGCACTCAAAAAATGAAAGTGACAACAGGTGGTGGTGGGGCTGGTCGGTATATAGACTTTTTATGAATCAATATATTTTAGAAGACATATAGGGTGAGACAATATCATTTTTATAATTAATGTCTGATATGGCGTTAAAATACATTACCCAACCCATAAAGCCATGTCAGTTCATTTTTCCTTTCTTATATTTTTTGTATACCCTGTTAGTCAAGCTGTTCCTACTATAAGCAGCTCTCCAGCTCTGTCTTATCATTACATTTACATTTATCCCAATTAGCAGACAGTCTTATCCAGAGAATAAAATATAGGGCCACATGCAGAATAAGTGCAATACCTAAGAATACCTAGCCAGCGTTCATAACTAGAAGATAAAAGAGTTAGGAGATGACAAGAGACTGGACTAGCATCTGGGTGGCTTCCTATGAGGGAAAAGGTTAAATCCGTAAGATATTGTAGAGGAGATATCTGCATGACCAATTCAAGTTTGCAATATGGGCTGAGAACGATAACTGGTCATTCAGAATCACACCAAGCCTTCTTGCATCTTCAATCAAAAAATTCTCAAACGAGATGGCAAGATCACGGCAAGTTCCAGGAATGAACAGCTGCTCAGTCTTGCTAAGCTTGAGCTTCAGGTGATGGGCTGTCATTCATGAAGAAGTGTCAATTAGACATACTGAGATGCGACTGCAAAAAAAGAGGATCAAATAGTGGGAAGCAAAGCATTGGCTGAGTGTTATCAGAATAGCTGGGTAGGAGAAGCCATGTAAGGTAATTACATCACCAAGAGAACGGCTGTAGAGTGAAGAGAGAAGAGGACCCAGCACTGAGCCTTGAGGGACACCAGTGAAGAGCCTGCATGTACAGATATGGATCTGAGGTTAGCAAGGACAGATTGAAGGATCTAGTGTCACTGTGTCAAACGCTGTAGACAGGTCAAGAAGGACCAGAACTGATGTTGCTGTCTGGAGCCTCTCAGTCACTGCTATGAGGGCTGTTTACTCACCACCAACGCTGTAATATTTCATCTTTCAATTTTAATTAACATTAACATACAGGTGTAATAAGCAGAGGTGGCGACGTTGTGCCTTTTTCATGTAAAGAAAGGTGCAATGGTCTACCACACCTCTAAAACTCTCTCTGAAGCAACAATGTAACAAGAAGGCAGTGAGAAACAGTTTCAAATAAAAAACTGCTTGTCCCCACCTCAATAAGACTTTGAGAAACTGTAAATGGTGTAGAAAAGGCAGCTAGTATTATTACTTTCATCAATGCTATGCTATAACACCATTTGCAAAAAACCTATCCAGGTTTAACAGGTAGTCTAGCTCCTTCAGGATGGCACATCCACGTGTGCCATTGCAAGAAGGGTTGCTGTGTCTCCTAGCACAGGCTGTTATTATCAGGGGCTATTACACAAGGAGAGCTGGATAGAGCCGTAGATGAATGTCAACCCAACAGCAGGTCCAGTATCTTCACCTTTGGTAGAACAGGAGGGGCACTGCTAGAGCCCTACAAAATGACCTCCAGTGGGCTACTGGTGTGCATGTTTCTGAAACAAACTGTCATAAACAAACTACATGAGGGTGGCATGAGGGCCCAACATCCAGCCCCATGCAGCTCAACTGGCATTTGCCAGAAAACAGTAGTATTGGCAGGTCCACCACTGGCACCCCGTTGTCTTCGAAGGTGAAGGCAAGTTCACTCTAAGCACATGTAAAAGACGTGAAAGAATCTGGATCATCCAGATTGACCAGTTTGCCGGGTTGGTCAATGAAGGTCTTGGCAGACATATCCTTGGAGGGTCACACAAACCTCCACATGATAGCCAAGGGTACCCTGACTACTGTTGAGTACCAGGATGAAATTCTCAGAGACCTTACGCTGGTGCAGTGGGCCTGGGTTCCTCCTGGTGAAGGACAGTGCCCGGCCTGAACGTGTAGGCAGTTCTTGGGTGATGAAGACATTAATGTCACTGACTGGCCCTCATGTTCCCCAAACCTGAATCCATCTGAGAACCTCTCAAATGTTATGTATCAGTGTCATTGCCAATTAAAGCCATAGATAGTCCAGGAGCTCACTGATTGGTCAGAGGAGTTATTTTTAAGCTTCTACAATACCAGTAATGAAAAAGGCCTATATCACAATGACAATGAACAAACAATATTGTAAAGCCTTATTCCACAGGCCAGTGGCCAGGGCCTTATTTCTCAAATGTTCTGTAAAGTTAACACCTTACAAATAGGGCTACACTGAATAATAGTGGACACAGTATATAAGGTGATACTTAGCTAACTCACAAACATCTATTTTATACAGCTGTTTTATGGCACCCAAAATAGCACCTCAACAGTGAGAGGTTTCATAGTTGTCTCCTGTCATTTCAGCAAAGCTTCATCTTCACAGTAGCTAATCGGCAAACTGCCTATTAAAATCACCTTGTTTCAGCTGACTTCTGAATAAACCACAAATAATCACTGTTCATGTCAGAACAAACCAACAGTTTTTCACATATGATAGCCTGACCGCCTACTGACCCGCAGGGCTATGACAGCCAGTCTGGTATTTTTAGCCTTCAGTGTTTCAGCGGCTCCCAAGTGACCAAACAATGCCTTTTCTGAGCAACACGCAAAAGAGGGACAGTAAGGTCATAGCGGAAGGCTCCGGAAATGTACAGCAGTGGGAGAACCGTGGTGCAAGTGAGCAAAAGCTCCGAGCTGTGCGTAAAGCCCAAACCACTAGCAGCATCCGCAGCTAAACATAGAGCAGCCCCAGCCCAGAGCTTGGAACTGGAGCAACATGCTTTTGCTGTGGACTTGAGTTAGTGTCAGCTGACCACTGCTGTGGCACTGGAGCACGGGCTCCCTCTCACTGCAGGTCGCCCTGAAGAAAAAAAAGCAGGAATCTCTCTTCATTAGCTCATCTTTTAACCTTACAATCTTTTCAATTTGATAAACTATTCAAATGCAATTATTATTAAGAATTATAATTAAGATAAACTACTCTTCAACCAATAAATGTAGTTCATTTAGCCTATGTGTATTTGTGTATAATATGATTAGCAATTAGTTAATTTGGATTCAGTCAAAAACATAACATAACACCTACATAACACACTATATAGGAAGCAGGGAGTCGCTTTAGAATGATCTTTAACCTTTCATACTGCAGTTTTACAATGAATCATATAGTTAGTACCTTAAAGTGATGGATGGGATGTTTAGCTAGCTGATGGGCCTTGTCCTATGTAAGAACATAATTTGTCAGCCAGTAAGTTACACTCAGTCAATGCAACTGGTATCCCATTCACACAGCATTACAGTGAAAGATTATCCAACCACAAGGATTTGTAGTAACTTTCACTGTAATACACAATTTACCTGTTGTGAGGCGGTGGTAGGTGTGCATACATCAAGAATTTTATGACTTTCAATGGCAAATCAATAAATCAGATATTAGGACAGTAATGTATCATGTATCTGCATTAATCACTACGGATGTAATAGCAATAACAGGGTTAACTGTTTTTAGCTGCTTTTTATTTTAGTACATATTAACTACATATTTTGTAGCTCGCTAAAAAGCATGGTATGTCATTATAAAGTAAGGAACTGATCCAACAACAATTTCTTAGACTTTCAGGGTTTAATTAGCACCATGGCTGCACGCTGTTTCTTCTCTCAGAGAGACAAAACAAAAAGAGCCGGACGCCACTGTCTCCCCACGCTGTTTTATTTTTCTCATGTTTGGTTTTTAAATGATAATATTAATGTGCCCCAGACACAGTTTATGTAGCATTTAAGCCTCTGTAATAACAGTCATTTGTCGTGTGGAATATCAGGTCTAGGCTGTTGGGGGGGCTGCTCATACTAGAGCACCCCAGTGATGTGGTGGGGCAGCCTTCTGGGAAAAGTGTGTGTGGTGTGAAACGCATAAAAACATACCAATGTGATTTTCTGCTTAAAGACGGGAAAAGACACACACAACAGGTTCTTTTGGAACGGCATTAGACGTAACCCACAATGTAAGTGTGCATTTGTGCCTGCGGGTATGTGTGCGTGTGTGTGTGTGTGTGTAAAGGAGGGGGAGTGTGTGAGTAAGTGCATCCTCTAATTGCATATGCAGCATGTTTTGTATTACTGTGAGGCAGTGATGATGACTTTCTAGTGATGTCAGCAGTGGGGCTTAACCTCGTGTATATATATTTTGAAAATTCAACTTGCTGTACAAGTAGGAGCAGAAGTTCCCAGCTAATCCAGACAGACTTCAAGCTAGTTTACAGCTACTGCGATATCTTCCCAGGCTCTGAGTGAACCAAGCTGTCACTTCTGAGAGACTACTTGGTGACCAGGAGAATACTACAGAGTGATATTTTACTGAAAAGCTCAGAATTTCTCCTGGTGGATTGATAAAATCTTTTGGAAGCAAGCAGCCGCTCATCGCTACAAGAGTGAGTATAAATGGATATTACTATCTTACTATTAGAAAGTTTATTAAACGTAACATTCAAGTTTCTTTTTTTCACTGAAGCATGTGATGTGATGGATATTTCCTTTTGTGATATATTGGCAATTAATTTTTTTAAGTGAGAGGAAAGTGCTTGAGATGTTTACTTGAAGCAACACAACCTATATTTTGAACAACTTCTGAAATGTGTACTGGTTCAGCTGTTTGAGAAGATTTTGTTGTTCTGTGTTGGAGCACGGTTGCGATAGTGATGACACTAAATCAACACATTTGCACGTATTGGCTGTCAAGGCAGATGAACGCTACGTCAGGGGGACTTTCTATCTGCTCACATTTTGTCAGTGTTGAATAGAAGGCCATTCTTCATCTCCAGATTTAGGGTGAACTCCCCTCTCCTCCAGTGTGTGCTGAAGGGAGAATGCAGTTTTCTCTAATTATGTGCAGGGCAGAGAGTTGAGTTGGTCCATATGTGCTGTGCTAGACTATTGCTCAGCACACACCCAAAGCGTAATGCCTGCCAGAAAAACTCATCAAAAGTCAGACAGACAGACGTCGCAAAAAATGGAGAGATCGCTCTCTCTCACTCTCTCTTTCTCCCTCTCTCACATACGCACACGCACACTTGCTGAAGACAATAACTGGCTGGCTATAACTTAGCGATCTCCTTAAACAAACAAACCACATTCGCTAAGGACCGTGACAAATAGATGGCTGAGTGAAATTTCAGAAATGCATGAATCTGATACAGAGTTTAATATGGAAAGCAGTTCTGGTTGTGGTTATTAGAATCAGGCTGACTGCATGAATGCCTCTGATAGCAAAAATAAAAAACATATGATAACATTCAATAATAAGGAAAAAACCCTTCTGAGTTGAATTGAAAACCACAACAGAAATGTGATTTCTTCTTTATGTCAACTGGATAAACTTCTAACAAAAGGAGACCCACAAGAATGAAATAGCAAAAGACAATGCTTACAGAAAAAGAGCCAAGAGCAGTCTTGGAGGAAGTGAATTTCCTCAATTGAGACATGGAATAAATGCAGAATATTCCCAGAGCAGACGTGTGTGCCACAGATGTGAAGGATGTCCTGATTTTTCAGTTTTAAAAGAGACAGAGAGAGAGACAGCACCAGTGTTGAGAGAAACAGCACCGGTGTTGAAAGAGAGAGAGGGAGTACCAGTATTGAAATAGACACAGACAGTATCAATGTTGAAAGAGAAGGAGACAGTACCAGTGTTGAGAGGGACAGTATACGTGTTGAGAGAAAGAGAGAAAGAGAGAGAGAGAGAGAGTACCAGTGTTAAAAAAAAAAAGACTACTGAGAGACATAGACAGCACCAGTGTTGAGAAAAAGTACCAGGGTTTGAAATAGAGAGAAACAGTACCAGTGTTGAAAGAGAGAGAACATCAATGTTGAAAAAGAGAGAGTACCAGTGTTGAAAGAGAGACAGTACCAGTGTTGAGAGAGAGAGTACCAGTGTTAAAAGAGAGACAGTACCAGTGTTGAGAGAGAGAGTACCCGTGTTGAAAGAGAGACAGTACCAGTGTTGAAATAGAAAGAGTACCAGTGTTGAAAGAGAGACAGTACCAGTGTTGAAATAGAAAGAGTACCAGTGTTGAAAGAGAGACAGTACCAGTGTTGAAATAGAAAGAGTACCAGTGTTGAAAGACAGTACCAGCGTTGAAATAGAGTGAGTACCAGTGTTGAGAAAGTACCAGTGTTGAAATAGAAAGAGTACCAGTGTGGAAAGAAAGACAATACCAGTGTTGAGAGTACCAGTGTTGAAATAGAAAGAGTACCAGTGTTGAAAGAGAGTAGCAGTATTGAAATAGAGAGTACCAGTGTTGAAATAGTAAGAGTACCAGTGTTGAAAGAGAGACAGTACCAGTGTTGAAAGAGAGTACCATTGTTGAAATAGAAAGAGTACCAGTGTTGAAAGAGAGACAGTACCAGTGTTGAAAGAGAGTACCATTGTTGAAATAGAAAGAGTACCAGTGTTGAAAGAGATACAGTACCAGTGTTGAAATACAAAGAGTACCAGTGTTGAAAGAGAGTACCAGTGTTGAAATAGAGAGAGTACCAGTGTTGAAAAAGACAGACAGTACCAGTGTTGCAATAGAGAGAGACAGTATTAATGTTGAAAAAGAGACAGTACCAGTGTTGAAAGAGAAAGAGTACCAGTGTTGAAAGAGAGAGACAGTACCAGTGTTGAGAGTACCAGTGTTAAAAGAGAGAGACAGTACCAGTGTTGAGAGTATCAATGTTAAAAGAGATACAGTACCAGTGTTGAGAGTACCAGTGTTGAAAGAGAGTACCAGTGTTGAAAGAGAGACAGTACCAGTGTTGAAAGAGAGTACCAGTGTTGAAAGAGAGACAGTACCAGTGTTGAAAGAGAGTACCAGTGTTGAAATAGAGAGAGAGACAGTACCAGTGTTGAAAGAGAGCACCAGTGTTGAAATAGAGAGAGAGACAGTACCAGTGTTGAAAGAGAGTACCAGTGTTGAAAGAGAGACAGTACCAGTGTTGAAATAGAGAGACAGTACCAGTGTTGAAAGAGAGTACCAGTATTGAAACAGAAAGAGTACCAGTGTTGAAAGAGAGACAGTACCAGTGTTGAAAGAGAGTACCAGTGTTGAAAGAGAGACAGTACCAGTGTTGAGAGTACCAGTTTTGAAATAGAGAGAGACAGTACCAGTGTTGAAAGACAGTGCCAGTGTTGAAACAGAGACAGTACCAGTGTTGAAACAGAGACAGTACCAGTGATGAAATAGAGAGACAGTACCAGTGCTGAGTGTACCAGTGTTGAAAGAGAGACAGTACCAGTGTTGAAAGACAGTGCCAGTGTTGAAACAGAGACAGTACCAGTGTTGAGGGTACCAGTGTTGAAAGAGAGACAGTACCAGTGTTGAAAGAGAGACAGTACCAGTGTTGAAAGACAGTACCAGTGTTGAAACAGAGACAGTACCAGTGATGAAATAGAGAGACAGTACAAGTGATGCAAGACAGTGCCAGTGTTGAGACAGAGACAGTACCAGTGTTGAGGGTACCAGTGTTGAAACAGAGACAGTACCAGTGATGAAATATAGAGACAGTACCAGTGTTGAGAGTACCAGTGTTAAAACAGAGACAGTACCAGTGATGAAATAGAGAGACAGTACCAGTGTTGAAAGAGAGACAGTACCAGTGTTGAAACAGAGAGACAGTACCAGTGTTGAAAGAGAGACAGTACCAGTGTTGAAATAGAGAGACAGTACCAGTGTTAAAACAGAGACAGTACCAGTGTTGAAACAGAGACAGTACCAGTGTTGAAAGAGAGACAGTACCAGTGTTGAAAGAGAGACAGTACCAGTGTTGAAATAGACAGTACCAGTGTTGAAAGAGAGACAGTACCAGTGTTGAAATAGAGAGACAGTACCAGTGTTGAAAGACAGACAGTACCAGTGTTGAAATAGAGAGACAGTACCAGTGTTGAAAGACAGACAGTACCAGTGTTGAAATAGACAGTACCAGTGTTGAAATAGACAGTACCAGTGTTGAAAGAGAGACAGTACCAGTGTTGAAATAGAGAGACAGTACCAGTGTTGAAAGAGAGACAGTACCAGTGTTGAAATAGAGAGACCGTACCAGTGTTAAAAGAGAGACAGTACCAGTGTTGAAAGAGAGACAGTACCAGTGTTGAAATAGAGACAGTACCAGTTGTTGAGAGTACCAGTGTTAAAACAGAGACAGTACCAGTGATGAAATAGAGAGACAGTACCAGTGTTGAAAGAGAGTACCAGTGTTGAAAGAAAGAGAGACAGTTGAGAGCGAGTGAGAAAGAGAAAGAATATGAAAGAAAGAGTGAGGCAGAAGAAGAAATGAAGAAACAGTACCAGTGCTGGAAGAGTGAGACAGAAACAGTGCCACTGGTGATGAAGACAGAGACAGTACTACAGTTGCGGGAAGAGTTAAGATAGAATGGTTGTTCAGTGTTTAAAGGCAGAGAGACAGCAGAGAGACAGCAGAAAGAGTGAAAGAGAGATAGCACTAGAGAGATTGTGTGAGAGATAGAGAGAGAGAAAGAGAGACAGCACTACATACCGCTGCTGTTTTAAGAAAGATAAATAGTACTTGTGTTGGCTGAGAGAGATAGACGCAGTGTAGGGAGAGAGACAGCAGCAAACAACAAAGAGAGAGAGGGAGCTATAGGCTCAAATATTAAGTGTCACAGACTGAGAGAGGTAGCGAGACCAAGTGGGAGAGAGAGATGAAGGAGGAAAAAAACTTGTTAGATTAAAAGTAGACATTTGTTTTGTGTATACTGCACCCTGCCAAAAGGCAGCAATTTTCGATGAAGCTAAAACAGCTTTCCTGGCTCGTTCCCCACAGGCCACAGCGTGCCAGGAAAGACTTTTTTTCACCTGTTTATATGCAGGTAAAGTAGACTTTTTAGTGGCTTCGAATGAGGTCTTTTTTTCCTAGTGAACGTGAAAAGCCTTATATAAGTGGAAGGGGGAGGACCACATGGGCCGTGGACTGTGACAGGTAGACTGGAGGTAGACGAGTGGACTGCAGCTTTAAGTACATCATGGGGAGACTTAAGCTCGCTGCGGAAACTATCCCAGAGAGCAAAAGAGGCTGTAAAACGGCAGTGACTGCACTAATTTGAGCTCCACTGCTGCACTTAGGGCAAATCTTTTATCATATGCAATAAAATGACAGCAGCTTCCAGGCGAGGACAACAGCCTGTTTGTTATTAGATGCTAATGAGTGAGTGTGAAAAAAATAAGAAATTTGTATTGTTTAGTATAATGTAGTATAAGAAACACAAGATTAAAAAGAAAAAAAGAAGAAATACAGCAGTGTTCAGGTGCATTACGTCATAAATACAAAACACTTGCCAACCAACAGCCAGTGACTGATGCCATCCGCGATAGGCTGCAATTTACTTGTTTTGTAAATACTTTTGTAAAGACCTAAATGCAGCACCGCAGGGCTGGATGGATGTGAACTATTATCTTAAAAGCAGGAGCCCGCAACATATTTCAATGCCTCAAGCATATCTGTTCAAAAGATGCTTTGTTAGAGAGTTGAGGAGTGCACAATTAGCAATTGTTCTCCTGCAGCGGTACACAAGCACGAATAAGCACGCTTATCTGGTTCAAACAATTCATACGACTGAAATGAAGTCCACTCGAAGTGGACATACTTGAAGACATGCGTAAAAGCATAAAGGCCCTGTAATGTTTTAAAGGCACCTGGGGCAGTGCTGAGTGAGCACGTCTGCTGTGTGCGCTGGCAACTCCAGCTACACGGAATTCTTAGAATTCCCTTGATGTGCCTGTGGGTGGGATGCTAATATAAAAGACAGCCATGAAAATCAATTTATGTCATTTTAGTAATCTGTAGAGCATCAAAGTGACTCATGTTTCTCGGAAAGGAGAGAAGAGATGAATAACCGCTGATTAAAGCAGGAGGATTAACCCTTAGTGGTCCCTATTACTGTCATTATGCTGTATTGCTTAAATGTGACAACATGAATACACAATTAACCACATAATAACTTACATAATTTATAATATAATAATAACAATATTCACTGTTTGCATTTGATTTTGCCCATTTGTTTAATGCCAAGCCAGAACATCTTTGCTGGAGATAATTAAAAATCAGAAAACCTATAAGAAATGCTTAGACAACTCTGTTTGAAGGACAGTTATCAGAATGTCTGAAACCCTTTTTCTTTATTTAAAAAAGTTCTGCATTTGGGTCATTTGGGCTGACCAATGATCATAAAAGCTCCCGTGTAAAGAAAGCAAAGGACTGACTCCCTTTCATGGCATGCTGAAGCTGTTTGGAGACTGTTGTGTGCTGGAGGCAGTCTAGGACATTTGCCAAACCCTTCGCAGAAAGCAAGAATATAATCCCAGACAAGCACTCAGCACCACTAGATTATTGGTCTGATGATAGGTGGATCAGATTAGCTACTCCAATCCATGATTAAAGCAAAAGTTGGATGGAGATGAAAGCTTCAAGGACTAAAGATGAAAGTCCGCTGTTTGGCTAAATATGCCACACTGACATAATGAAACAAGGATGCTGCTCAATGCACACTGTTTCTGTTGAATAAACAAATGAAGTAAAAAGAGGAATGGGATTCCAGGGTTTACTCATGTCTGCTCATTAAGACTTGCCAGTGGTTCTTAAGATCTGACAGGTAATGGACACCCTTGCTTTATGCTGGCAATTTTTTTTTGGTAAGTTCCTTTGTTGTATACATCACTCAAATGGAATGACACTGCAAATATTAATAACAGCTCTAATCAGTGACTGTATCATGTCTATAATCACTATGCTCTCTATTATAGGTTAGAAATTACCCTTTATTAGTTCATTGTACTGTGAAAATTTGTCATTGTGCTGCCTAATAACTGTAAGCCACACTGTAAGCAGCACAGCATCACCAGTCAGAGCAGCATCACCTAGGGTGACCTAGAGTGGAGGTGCTTTTCTTAGTGACACAGGTTGGTCAAATGAAGAAGCATGTGCAAATGAAACCCAGAATTTAAAGTACAGCCGGATTGCTCTGTTTGTCCATACTCTCTGGGCATGTCTAAACTGATGTCATATTAAAATCTGTAAAAGTCTTACTGGGTAACTTACAATGGTGTATCCTCTGCTTGAAGCCGCTTTGCCGGGTATTTAAGCAGCTTCTCTCGCCTCCTCCGGTGTTTGGACAGCCAGGAAGGTGGGGTCATGAAATCTGTTTCTGGGTCAGTGAGGAGAGGAGGAGGATCAGAAGGAAAAAGCAGTAACTTTAAGGTTTTCCGGACTGCGCCAGGATCTTGGAACTAGTAACCATCCGGTCTGCAGTCCAGTCAGCAACCAGGAATACAGAGTTTGGGTTTCAAATAAGCAACCCTCTGTTGCTAGTTCACTTTTGTTAGCTTACAGGTAAAGCAAAGTCATGCATGAAATTCTTTCTTTTGATCAGCTTATCAAAATCTTAAATTTAAAGTTCAATTTAAACTACAAAAAAACTGAAAAACACTAAATAATGGAAATATAAGGTTTTGCTCAGCAAACACAGTGACTAGCAGTACTGTTTTAGGTATTTTGCTGTCTCATATTGCAGAGAGCAACTTCTCTACAGTGTACATTACATGGCAAGTTTAAAGCATTAAGCCTACTTGCAAAATCACTTGCTTTTTTGTTTTCTGTTTGTTTTTTGGCACCAACATCATAAGAGAAAGCTCCCAAAGCTCCAAGTATGTTTCTAATGACTAACAGTGGCTGAAATTTCAAAAAACTTAACCAAGCTATTTATGTGCCTCACACCAGGAAAGCATAGGCACAAAAAAACAAACAAACACACTAAACCTACTTGAAGACGAGTTAGACACTGTCCTTGGGCCAAAGCCTCATCAGAGTGCTTAGGTATCTCTCCAGCTGAGTTATAGTGAGAAGGAGAATACCGCTTATAAACAGGCTCCAAATTCAAAGCGGACACCCAAGGAGTTAAAGCTGAACCCATGAGGCTCTGGTGTAAGTCATGCTGACTGAAATTTTCCAGCAATGACTGTAGTGATGAGATGCAGCTACGGCTCCAGATTGCATTTTGGATGCTGCCACTGTTGGCTCCTGGGACGATGGTACTGAACATCGCGGCCTTGCAGCAACATAAGAACAGAGTGAAACACACAGTGCCTTTATCTTAACTCAGGGCTGCGGAACTCGGCTCCGCCAAGGCACGCACGGCTCAGGCTTGGGTGACATTAAAGCCCAGAAGACCTCTGTGTTAGAAAGAGGCGGTCTGTGTCTAAAACCTCCACCTGAAAAGGCCAGCGACAGGCCTCAGGGCCAGTGACGGGGCGCGATCACACATGACACACACACATACACGCATGGCATCTGCAAGAGCTGTCAAACAAGATCACTTTAGGAAGGCAGCGGCAAAGTCAGCTTCCGACTAGCCGAAAATGTCAGGAGACTTAGTTTCAAAGGTGAAAAGCAAGATGGAGATTAAAGAACACAGACGTGACCAGGCTAATCCTCACTGCTAATGCTAGGAGAGCAACACTATTGCTGAACACAACACCTAAAGACCTTATCTATTACACTGCTACCTGGGGGGTTGGGCTGTTGGTGAGCTTTTATGTGTATTTTTCTTCTTCTTCTTCACGTTCTGTGGCACAGTCTTACACACTAAAAGAAGCAATGTATGTAAATCACTTGTAAACCAATCCATTTTGACAACAAATTAAGTGGACGCCAACTTTTGAAAAGTGTTGTACCAAATTATAGTTGTGTCTTGTTCTTTGGCAATAATTGTTTGATGTAATACATTTCATTAGGTTGTGAATGATGTTGTGGAGAACTTTCGTACTTACTATGGCGTCTGTTAAAAGCTTGGGTATACAGATGACACACTGAACGCCACAGAGTGAGATTTGTGAGAGTTTATGGTTTATAGGTATAGGTATATGGCCCATCAGTTCCTACTGATTGATGGCAGTTTTCCCACCCAAGAACGTTTGCCCCAAGCCTAGGAGATAGCGATCTGGCCAGACGGGTCAAGGCCAGTTAAGCTATTGTTAGCAGGACTTGAAAACGGTGTGTTTGCTAGTTTAGCTGTTTAGACCAGGGTTTGAGAGCTCACAGAACGTCTGTAATACGGTATCATAAGAATAAAGCTTATACTTATAAAGAAGTTACAACAATGTACACATTTAAAACAAGTAATCTTGGTGCGTCATTTTCTCACCACAGCAATTTTAAAGTTTAAGGATGTTGGTATGCAAAACACTGAAAAATTGGTGACTGATGTAATGCACAGTTACCATTTCTCATCTAAACTGGTTATCCATACATGTCATGAAATAAAATGGAAAAAAATGACTCAAACATGTGGGAAAGAAATAACATCACATAATTAATAGCTCTCCTGCCTCTTCTATAAGTCACCGGTGAGCATAAAGAAATATGGCCCCACAACCCCAATGTGTTTGCTTCTAATGAGCTTTGCCATCTCTGTGCGCCTAGGGTTCTGGCCTCTGAACATGGTTTATCATAGGCACAAAATTGGTTCTTTGGGGCCTAAAGAATGCTGTGCATTTCCTTCCAGTGTGTCTTTAAGCGGGCCAAGGACTAGACACTTGCACCTAGTATTCTTTGTGCGTGCATGAGTGAAAACAATAGACCACCAAACCACACTCATGCACAATTGTTTTATCTTTGTGTGGCACACTAAACATCTCTCCCTGAAGAGTTGAAATGCTCCTTGGGCGCCACCTTCTTGCCACATCTGGCCTTTCTTTTTTTCCCCCAAATGCCCAAAGACACGCACACACACACACACACACACACACACACACACACAAATACATACGCTTGTCTTTGAGTCTTTGTGAGGGCTCCCCAAGTCATAACCTCCCCTCCCACTCTTCCTCTCTCTCCCTTTCCACCTCTCCTCCCTCCCTCTCTTACCCCTCCCTCACTCACTCCCAACCTGCGCAGACAGTTGTTGCTGAAACTTTTCCCATCACTGCGCTGGCCGGTCCCACAGCCTCGTCTATAACAGGCTGGAGCACAGCCTCCGGCGGCAGAGCTACAGAGACTGCCTTTGCGAGACCACCTGGAGCACACACATACACACACACAGATCCTCCTTACATCACGGCGCCTCTGGACACTTTGGCTTTCCGCGTGTGGTTTGGTCTGGTTGATACACTGACTTCTAAAAAAATTTTTGGAGATAAGAAAAAGAACTGGTTCCATGTCGGAAGAAAGGGCCTATTGGGAGAACTGATTTAGGTCCAAGTTTGATGAGATCTTTCCTCACCAGAAAGAGGAAGAGGGGGACGTCACACCTGGATTGACCCCAGTGGTCCTCGCCTGTTTGTTCATTTTTGACTTGGTTGAGTTTGGCTGGACTTTGTTAAGCCTGTACACTTTGAGAAAGCATACCGAGCTGAGAGGACAGAAGTGAGTGGAGGTTCTAAGGAACAGACAGCGCTGTGGAGAGTAAGTTTCTCTCTCTCTCTCTCTCTCTCTCTCTCTCTCTCTTTCTCCCCTGGTCCTCCTCTCCACTCCTCTGAACTGTTGGGTTTCACCAGCTGAGTTGTTTTTTGTTAAGTTTTGTTGTGGCTCAAAGGACTTGCTGGAATTCTTCTTTTTTTTCTTTTTTTTCTGAAACATGCTGGACTGGTTTGAGTTAAACGAGAGCTGCAGTCTTTCAGTTTGAACTCCCCGACTCCTCTTCTCAGAAAACAGCATGTGCAGTGAGGAGAAAGCAGGACAATCATTTATTTAGTGGTTTAAATAAACAGTTCCATTGTCTGTTTGCACTTTATGTGCCGGAAATAACATCGCAATAAGCAAACATGGGCAGAAATTGTATTTCTTCTACCTGGTTTACAGATCATAAATGAAATACTTAGAAATTCAGTTTGTGTATCATCCAGTATTTGGGATCTTCATCTCCTGAATGTCTGTTTTGTGTCTTTTTTTTTTTGTAGACACTGAGCATGAAGATGTTGTGCTCAAGGAGACTGCTGCAGCACTGGTGCTTGGCCGTCTTCTTATTGTGTTCTCCTGTGCCGCACTTTGGCAGGCCCATTGATGCCCTCAGTAACAGAATGTAAGTCCATGCATTTTTTATAGCCCAATTCTGATATAGTACATAGCACTAATATGTGTGTGTATTTGAGAACTCACTTTTTAGCTCATTAAACCATAGTGTTATTTGGTTACTGAATTATAAACTTTTATTATTAACTATTCTTTGGTAACTGTTATGAATGTAAGTTGAACTGAAATGCTGACACACAAATAGATCCTTTAGAATTTAAAGGTAACATATATCGCTGCTTTCCAAAGAAAAAAAATGGTATCTTCATCTCTATCCATTTTTATTTTTCCACATCATTTGAAGGCAGCAGCTGCCATTTACATTGTGTGAAAATTTCATGATGAACGGATCCAATAGAAATGTTCCAAAAATTCTGGTTACATTGACTTAAATTAAAATTGAAGTAAGTTTTTGTCCTATTCTGGAACGTTACAATTTTGGAGACACAGTTTTTTATTTGGACAGCGACTATATGTACTGTAAAACCCTAAGTCAGAATAATAATAGCAACACTTTATTATTATCATGTTATGATATCACTATATGTGTGTGGTAAGGAAAAGAGGTCTTTGGCTCTGAACGGCTGGAAAATGTGCTCATTTGGAGATCGTGCCGGGAGCTGTTTTGATAGTTAGCGCCCACCTGTGTGTTTGCTTAGAGAGGGGGGGATGCTCACCCTGATGGCGCGCTGACACCCCCCCACCCCCACCACTGCAGTCTCTCTGATCAGTCTCCTCTCAGCTTCTCAAGCCTTCGGTCCATTTTTTACTGTGGCAACTGTCCACTGCTCACTGTTTTTTTCTATAGCCCACCCTCTCTGTGCTACAAGGGGTCCACTCTCTCAATAGAGAGAGGGGGATTACCAAGAGCACCAGAGGTGAGGAGTAAGAGAATGACAAAAATGAGAGAGTAAGAGAGAGAGACTGACATAGAGAAAGAGAGAGAGTGAGAGAGAGAGTGCTGATGCTGGGCTAGGCGCTGGCCCAAGCTAAACGGGTTCTCCTGCTGAAGTATATTATGCCTATCCGAGCAAACGCGCTTTCAAGTCCCGTGTGCCCCTGAGCAGGGCCCAGGATGCAAAACATGGTTCTAGAGAGTCGTTCCCTTTGGAAAGCTAATCTCACATAATGTTTGCACACTTTCCTGCCACTGGCGGCCCGACCTTCCAATAGGTTTTTAATGAAGAGCTAGAGAGCCAGTGAAAAATTGAGCGAGGAGGTGTGAAAGCAAGTGTGTGCTTGTCGCAGCTTGTGCATGTGAGACAGGTTGCGTGTTAAAGAGACAGAGAAAAATGGAAAGAAAAGATAGTGTTTATATGTGGGCAAACATCTCCTTGTCCCGTAGAGCATCCTGTAACTCTCATGGTTTTGCCTATGCTATCAGTATTCTACAGTCAGCTCACCGTTATAAATGGATTGTTTCATGGAACTTAACATAGCCACTGTACTTTTTTATTCCAAGTCCTCCTTCATTGCCTCTACTAGTTCATCTGTCATAATATGTCCAAACTATAAAAAAGTTACAAGCTTTTCTTTTGACAGTGACAATATTCAGAGATGACAGGCAAATTCCCATTCAAAACATATCTGTAAGCACATCACCTCTCAAACGTTTGGGTCACTGATTCATAGAAAGTCATTTTTTATTTAAATATATGTGTATAAAATGATTCTACAATAAAACTAAAATCTTATCATTTCAAAAACAAAAATTATAAAAGGAACTGTAAGTGATTTCATGTTAATTGAGAAATCTGTACAGCATAACTTTTAAAGAAACTGGCTTTCACAATATCTCATATTTAAAAACTGATAATGAGATGTTGCTAACCAACCATTAATTCATAGTGTTTTGTGATAATAAATTTCAATAAACAAAACTTTTGCAAATGATTATTTAATAACACATATTTTTTTTTATCCTGTCCTAACAATATGTTGTTCTGCAAATACTGTAAACTCTAGTTAAGTAAAGTACTGGCTTAAGTTGTGGTGTCTAGTTTCTAGCATTTCAATGTAATTGAATATAAATTATTATTAAGTGACTCCAAACTTTAAGCCGTAATGTACTGGATGGGACAATACAGACACCTCTCTGCTTCTGCCTGAAGCGCAGAGACACACGCTCACTGTAGTGACACACGCTCACTGTAGTGACACAGACTCAGTTTCCTGCTCTGACTGGCTGTTTTCACAGTCAACGCTCTACAGGAAGGATCTGTAGGAACTGTAGTGTTGATGCAGGACGCAGCTCAGGACTGATTCATATGTCTGTGTTTGTGTGTGTGCGCATGTGTGTGGTCTCAACTTCCATATAACCGACTTTCCAATGTGTTTGTTTGTTGGGGATGGAGTGTGGAGACGGGGGACGTTCTGAATTGGAGTCCATTGAGGCTGACCAATCGTTTCACTATTTAATGATCTGCGTCTAGTTGCCAAGGATTGTGATGTGTCATTTGACCCTTGACCTTTAAGCTTTAGAACTGCCTGGAAAGCGAGACGTTTTCTCATAACTCTGCCACCCACGCTGAGCAAACTATTTCTCACTGGAAACTGCTGTACTATTGCTGTATCTATTAATCAGCTATATCAATTACTGCCAGGACCGCTATATCTAGCCAGTAAATGTCAATACATTTAGTACTTCAGATGTGTCTAATGTAATCTGATGAGCTGAATGTTTTGGCCTTTCTTTCTGATAATATCTCTAATAGACTGGACTCTCGCTCACACAAATGATATTAAAGTATCACATTAGCGTCAACTGGCTCCAAACAACACAGGTTCTCTTTCAGCAGAATCCACTCAAGATCTTTTATCTTCATGTGAGCTCGCAAAACATCCAAAAGGGCGTTCACCATTTATAACGAGCTAATGCTGACAAGTCCACGGAGCTGACAATCTGCCATCAAGCACAATGCCTCCTACCGGAGTTTAAATTGGCTCTGCGCCAAGTCAGCCAGCAAAGATCAAACACATGGACCAGAAAGATTTTTTTTCTTTTTTCTTAAAGCGCACGCATTGTGGTGAGGGCCAACAATAGGGCACTTTCACTGCCACCAGGCATTTTAAACCAACAAGAACATTGAATCATCTTTAGATATGTCAAAAGGCAACAGCTGGACAGGTGCCAAACAGTGATCTTCTCATTTGCCTCTCTCTCTCTCTTTCATTCTCTCTTTCATTGGGCCTTAGGGAGAAATTGAGTTGATCTTACTCATGGTAAAAACAAAGCATGAATTGTTTTACAGGAAATATCTGAAGTCACATCACAAATATGCTTTTATATATATATCTCATGGTCATTTATATATATCTCTCTTTTTTTCTTTTATTGGCGAACATTCGCTGTAAATGCCAAATTAAAAAACATTAATTCTGTCATGCAAATATTTTTTTACATTTGTAATACATTCTTAAATGAGAAAATATTAAATCCTGTAAAAACTGCCAGTTAAACTGATGGTCAGACATTTTCCTATATTTAACTTTAACATCTCTGCATCAAACTCAAGCTGACATGCCAAAAATTTTCAGAATCAAAATTATTACTGTGTTGATAAAGTTTTGTTTAACAGATAGTGAGTGGGCCTGCAGCAGTGCTGGTTATGTTTGTCTGGGCATTAGAGCTTAATATCTGGAGAACAGACTGCGGCGCAGCATGACGATAAAACACTTCTTCATAACTACCGCCACATGAGTGGGTGCCTTTACTTTCTACAGACGCTTACATTCTTTCTCACTCAATCACTTTGTATGATCTGCTTGATCTGGTTTTGAATAAACATTTCTTTCTGTCCTATTCTTTCCCTCACCCACTCATTTTGTACAAAACACTTGGTCTCTCAATTTACAGTAACTTCTCTTTTAACATTCAGTCTCTCGCACTCACCCACTCATTTCGTACAACCTGCTTGGTGGCTTATTTTGGAGGACCGCTGCTGCTCTTTCGCTGGGACTTTTGTTCGAATTTGCTTCCCTCACATATATCTTCAATGGTACCACATTTGGACAGTGCACAGCAGAGCTTTGATTCACTTCTAGCCCACGTCCTCTGTAGTACCTGATATGGTGTTGGAATTCTCCGACCTGACCAAGCGCCATTACCTTTACTATACCAAGCAAAATATTTCAACAAATATCATATGCCATTCCATAAGAAAATATTCAACAAATATCATATGTCTATCCACAGCATATAAAAAGAAACATAAAAAGCTATAGGAATCTGACCTAAGGTCAGGGTTGTGTATTTGCAGTCTTCTGTGTAATGCAGTGCGCCAGTGTCCCTGAGCCCTGCGCTGGGGGTTCTCTTTAATCGGAGCTCCAGAACAAGGCCTTCTTGTGTGTGCTTCCTGACAGAGCTCCAATGTTTCACTTTTACCTTCACCTTGTCATTTTATGCCTGTCTGTTAGCTTATCTGTGCACACAGTGCAACTGGCTTCTGGCTTTTATGGGAGCGATTTGCACTCTCAGGGCCATTTCTCACTCATAAATCTCTCCGAATATATGGTGAAAATAATGAGGAGTGACAGAAGTGAGGAGCTTTTTTCCCCCAACCAGCACACGCCAGGCCAGGACACAACACGTTATTTAGGAGACGCAGGAGGGGGATAAACTGACTTTCCAAAGAAAGGAAAACTCATCTCCAAAATCCTGGCGGGGAAATTCTCTCACAGATCAGTTAAACGGAACGGAAAAATAGTGATATTTGCAGCGTTACAAATTCCGTTGCTTGATATACACATTTTAAGTTTTATGGGTCAGACAAATAGGGCAAGCGCCAACCTGCTCCGAGTTCACTAAGATTAGTCCAAAGTACAGCTATATATATATTTGTTAATTGTTAGTGCAGTACTGACCTATGAAACAGCAATACTGCAGCAATATGCAAATTTTATTTGTGTACTGTGTACACAGTGGTGGACACTGGTATCAGCTACACAATACACAAATGAGTGTCTTCACTGACGATGCATTAGGCATAAACATGAACTCTCTTAGGTAAAACAACCATGACATAAGGCAAGAACAGACACAGTGGCAGCTTCTTTACCAATACAAGGGTAAAAATCCTTACTAAGACATGACTGAACTTGTCCTGATGTGACCAACCTATTCACTGATATACTTTACTGCCACCTGCTGGTTGCTCCGACATGTGCATCTGCGCTCCTCCCCAGCAACTGCGGAAAGTGGGTCTCAGACCCACCGCCGCTCTCTCAAGAGTGAAAGAGTGAATATTTTGAAATAGCACTGAATTATGCTTTACTTTGGCACATTCTAGACACCAGCCCTGTGATATGTGTAATTGTTTCAAGACACTTGGACCGTGTGCCCAGTATCCAAAACTGCATACGATAGCAGAGGGGTTTTTGACTGCAGAAGCTGTCAACTGTCAAAGGTACAGGCACTTGGACCCCCAAATGATTTAAGGTTGCACACAATGGCACCATTAATTAGAATTACTGCAAAAAGAGTTTAGGCTGCCTGTCAACATTTTAATCATCTTGCCAATGCATGGTCCAGTGTAATTACTGGCTTGTACTGTTGCACAGGAATGTGCAGCTTGAGACCCTACTGATGTACCATGTTTAAAATAGAGTCAACCGTGGAAGTGTGACCAAAACCAGTTAAAACTTCTGGACCCCCTGACAAGTCGATCCACAGCCCAGTGCCTTCTTTGAAGGTGTTTCACATCATCGCTCAGTAATTTATTTTGGTTAGATGCAGGGATCTGGAACTGTTGAGTCCTTTGGGGAAATTCACAATGAGCAAGGCCCCGGGCCCAGGAATTGGTTTCATAAGGCGTCACTGCTTTGAAAGGAGGGGAAATCTGGCATAGGGTTAATAATCAGTGAGGATTTCACTTACACGCACTTATGTGTTGTGCGGTAGGGGTGAGCATCATTTGTGTGTTGTGGGTGGGTTTAAAAGTTCTAAGAAACCAGATGTCCATAAAGGGGGAGTTTGCTAAAAAAGCATGTTAGGAACCACGCAAATTAACAAGTGCCTCCTTACTGTAGGGCTACAACCAATTATTAATTTAATTTAGCTTCAAACGACTATTCAATTAATCAACTAATCAACCAATTATACCTTCTGTGAATTCCTCTCACCCCAGCAAAGCATGCAAAGTATCCTTCCTTATAAAACAAGATATATCGTCACACTGCAAGCTGTCAGATTGCCTGACTTTGTTATATAAAGATTATGGAACATTAAAGATAGCCTTTGTGTTTTAAGCAAACAACGACTTCTCATAGTCAATGTTACCATCGACTGACTGCCGCTCTTCTGCTACTCTTCTCATAGGCCAAAGTTTTATTAATTAATTAACCTCTCTCTCCCTTTCTTAGGAAGCGGTCTGTAACCCATGCCCAGCTGATGCATGACAAGGGTCGGACGCTGCAGGACTTCAAGAGGCGCATGTGGCTACAGGAGCTGTTGCACGAAGTCCACACAGCTGAGATCCGCGAGGTGCAGCAGAGGGGTGGAGTCAGCGGAGGTGGTGGTGGGGCTGTGAATGTGGGTGTTCCCATGGGTGTCGGCATCAGCATGAGCCCAGGCACTGCCCACCCAAAGCCCGCCGGCGGCACCAAAAACCTGCCAATCAGCTTCAGCCTGGACGATGAGGAGGGCACCAACCTGCCGCAAGAAACCAACAAGTCGCAGCCATACAAAGACGGTGCCATGAAGGTGGGTGGAAAGAAGAAGAAGAAAGGGCGCACAGGGAAGAGGAGAGAAGGAGAAAAGAGGAAACGAAGAGCCCGTTCGCTGAGCTGGGCGCTGGTGGATGAGCTCGGCAGCGGTGTCCACCTGGAGTGGCGGCCGCTTGTTGGCCTGCGAGGAGCGCTGCACTAGAACACTGTCAGTCTCTGACAACGGTAAAAGAAAATAGTCCTACTGTTTCTTGTCTTTGCATTTGCACGGCACATTCTGTTTAGATCTCATTCAAAGAAAGAATTTCTCACTAGCGACCGCTCTTCTCATGTTGAAGGGGCCACTTTTCAATTCCTCACTTTCATAACTATATAAATTACAAATTTATTTTCATAACCCTTTCTGAGTAATTCATGGTCATTACTGTATAATAAGTCACACACACACACACACACACACACACACACACACACACACACACACACACACACACACACACATATGGATAGGGAAAGGTTTAGAGAAAGACAGAGAAAGTTGTCTCCTTTGCATAATTGCAAACACATGTACAAATCCCCCAAATTTATCCACTGCCCTGGGGGAAATATGCATGAACATGCCACCCACATACATGAAAGGAAAATACATGTGCATGCAAACCAAAAAACATACAGTATTGTGCAAATTCTCACGCATCTAAACATACTGTTTAAAACTATTCATCTAAGTAGTAAGTGCTTTTGCCAGTAAAAACACAAAACATCATTATAAATAAATGCAAACAATGTAAAAGCCGTAAAAAGTATGTATGCTTTGTTCGTTGTCATGTTTCAAATACTTAATAATAATAATTTTACAGCATGTGGCAACTATGGTGACTAGGAATCTAATCTCTTTTGTATTCTTTTTTTTGTCTTTCAGATCATTACGGACATTTTACAATGGACACCTAAATGCTCATGTTACAGTACTCACTGTAATAGTGATTGTTTGGAAAATGTTAGGGAAATATTTATTGTTTGTAAATATTCACCAGAATAATGATAAACGAATAATAAAAAATAATGATAAAAACATTATTCATTGCTCTGTGGGGCTACAGATGTTGATCTTGTGAATACTTTGCTTTCTCTTTTTTCTTTTTATTTTATATATTTTTTAGGACTATGCCAATTATCAATGTCAGATTTGCAGTAATTTATTTTGTTTGAATGGTGTATTTATTTTGTAAATGTATCAAGGTGCTGCTGACCTTCTATATTTTTGTACCATAATGCACTTTAGATATATAAATATAAATATATATACAAGTACTGTTGTTAATTGACTTATTTTGTGGTTATTTGAATGAAGAAATCAACAGTCTTCCCATTATGTTTAGCCCACTTCTCGGTTTAGTTGTTTCTTCTCTCGCTTTGGTATCACTTTTGTTTATGTTTACTGTGTATACTTTTGTTTTCTGTTTCTTTTGCTGCTGACTTGGATGGCCTTTGTGTCATCCACAAATTCAGTCCTAAGAACACTATGTAAATGGCTTCCTTGCCTGCCCACCCACCGCCCGAGACTAGAGACGCGTTGTTTGTGTCCTGCCTGTTTAGAACACAGCTCAACCTGTACATAAACACACGCTATTGACTGAAATCTTGTTCTTTGGCACTTGCACTGAGTGAACAATCCTGTATTGAATGGATTAAACATCTGACAGTCACCTCGCATCGTCTTGCCTCCTGTGTGTGCTTGTGTGTCTATGTATGTGTCTATACGTGTGCAATCTAACCATAAATGTTTGCATTTATGAAAAAGATAAGAACTTATATAAAAATATACTGTTGTATGCAAAAGTTGGGCGGTCTCATTTTTGTAATGTTAATGCAGTCAATTTACATTCAGTTCACTTAGAAGAAGAAAAAAAAAAAAAAAAAAAAAAAAAAAATATATATATATATATATATATATATATATATATATATATATATATATATATATATATATATATATTACAAATTATTTGTAGCACTGCTGCAGACTGTTTATTTCATATCACTCAAAAAAAAACTAAATATGTAATCTCAGTGCACAGACTTTTGCATAAAACTGTATGACACTGTTTTTTAAAACTAATATTTTTCATATAATTGTTACATTTGTTTGTTTAACACAAGTTTTGAATTATTATTTGAATGCCTATAGTGCCGTCAAAGACCACACAGGCTGTCTTCAAGCTCCGCATTTCACAAGAAGACATACTCATATACTCAGGATAGACACTTCAGACACCTTCAGACACTGTTCAAATAGGCCAAAAATCAAGCAGCCATAGATAGGCCATTTAAATGTCTCAAACAGGGCTGATATTTTCTGAATTATGTTCTAGTTAGTCTTTTCTGCATTTTTTAGACCATACCTTCAGGCCGCTTGTCTCTATCTCTGTCTCCTGAAACATGGAAGTGTGCTAATGAGAGAGTAAAAGGAGTGTGTATGAGAAGAGAAACACAGAGGAAAGTTTATATGAGGTGAATGGACCCCGTGACCCTGTGAGGACGATGTAGGTGTGCTGCTAAGAACTGAGCACTAAAGCAGAAATTGAGTCACTCACATTCACAAACACACACACGCACTGAGTATCAGTACATTCTCCCTGTTCTGGAGCCAATCACTCTCTCTCACATATGCATGCACACACACACACACACACAGAATGACACTGCTCAGCTTTTCCATGCAACAGGGGGGCTTTGGCTCTGGGGCATGGAATCTTAAGCAGAAACTCTCTGACATTTAATAGACTATCGTGGACGCTTGATGAAAGTCACACAAGCAAATTAGAACAATTAACGACAGTTTACATCACTTGTGGCATGACCGCCTATCCACATCTTCAGGAGATTGAGAGAGATTGCCGCACGCTGCTTGATCACAGAAGCCAGAAGCTTTTCCCACTTTCCACTGGTTCTTCTTTCCCAATTTGCCACGCCTGACTATTACAAGGCCCTGAAAGTTTTCCTCACTCAGCAGAAGACAGTCAGTTAGAAATCATAGTATCACACAGCAGATATTCAATTGTTCAGTCAATATCAGGCTGCAGATCAAACCCTGTGTCAGTCATTATCGCAGTATTGGCTTTTGCAGCTCTGATAACTGATAACTGCACTACTAACAATGTTTGCGCATAACAATATCAGATGTTTTACTGCAAATTCTCAATCAATGCGTTTATTAACAATTGTGAAAAAAATGGGTCCAAATAATGCTTTTCTTTTAAACAGGAACGAATGCCTATTTTATAATAATTCACCATTTATTGGCCCTATATCTCTTCAGCTGAATGCTATAGCTAATAATATGGAATAAAAAAATTGGGAAAAAAACATTTCAGAACTCTTGCGGTCAGGTATACCGTTAATGATCATCTCTGGTAATAACCTGACTCCAGAATCTGCACTTAACCACTAAATATAGTCATTCAATACAGAAAAGAAAAGGTTCAGCTCTGTGACATGCATCCTGTCTTAAATAACCTTCTTGACTTTCTGTAATGTAAAATGATGTTTCCCTGTGGATGGCCACATTACACTGACAATAACTGGCACTAGCTCTCACCAAAAACATGAACACTAAGCATCGTAGTTAAAACCCCTGCACATAATTTACCATGTGTGTATATGGTCCAATCAGTAGCAGAGTGTAAGCCAATAAGCTAATAGTGGTATTACTAGTACAGAAGTCAAAAACTGCCTGGCAAACTTCATTGAACTACTCACATGTCCTCACTGAAAATATTTGTGTCTGTACTTTTCTCATTCTGCACTTCACACCAGCCAGTCAGACTCCAGTCACCTGATGTTTTCTGGATCCTTCTCTTTATACTTTTTTTTAATACTTTTAAAAATAATTTATGATAACAAAAACAGAGGTGGCAGAAGTATACAACTTCATTTACTTAAGTAAACATACTAGTAATCTAAAAAAAAAAGTTTAGCATCTGTTTATGTTAAAGTCATGTCTTAAGAGGAATTCCACTGATTTTAAGAAGTTGCTATAGCAAACAAGTACGTCATGAGGTCTTTTGTGAAATCTATCGTGATAGTTTGTTGTCTTTTGAAGTAAAATCCCAGAACAGGGTCAAAAACAAGTTTACACAGAAGAGCAATACTTCACAAGAAAGGAGAGTCTTTATAAACAGTCTTTATACAGAGAATACAATGAGGTTCAGGAGTAACTTTTTAGAGCTCCAGAGCAGCTAATCTTTGTCCTGATGTCTCATGAACTCCCGCAGCATTTTAAGAATTGAAGTCTATAAGGAGGTTAGGGCCAGAGAGCCATAGGAAGACATGGCATATGTAAACGGCTTAACAATTTACCATGTTGCAAATTAATTATTCACCCAAATAATAATATGTCAAAGTCTCATTTTGTAAATCACTAATCAAACATTATTTTTTATGAATAACCATTATAAACATCAAATTTGTGCCTACAAATGTTTTATAAATGTGGCCCCTACTTTAGGGTTAAAATATAAAAAAACATGCATTTACAATGGAGACATGCATGCAGGTTTTGTAAGGCAATATAGTCCCAGTATCCTACAGCTGCCACAGAATGAATAATTGTAGTACTTTAAATTGACGTCTACACAGAAGACATAGATGACTTTGGCTGGGGTGAAAAATGTCTTGTTGCAGTTTTACATGCCCATTTACGCCCTATGATTGGGCTCCAGAATGAAAAGAGCTGTTTTACCTTTTATGGTACTCATGAATATTTTGATAAGCTCTGCTCTGCCTGGTTGGTTTAGATGTTTGAACAGACACAGGCAGGAAAATAAAATGGACCTTGGCAACAACACAGAGTAAATTAAAGCAAATAAAAGCTCACTTTAAAACTTTCAGTTTAAGATGATCTGCTTCAACTGGAAAAAATTAAAATCACACAGCATGGCTGCTACTTGCTACAGACTGCTGTTGGGATTTTGACAGTTAAGAAGGAATTGTAAATCTTATTCTCTCTTTCTTTGCTGCACAAAGCTTAATATTATCCAAGGGTTGAAAAACTAGAGTGAAATGTGCAGAGAAAATTAACATATTGAATTAAAGCTGTACAGTGTCTTTTTAAAGGTGTGGGAATTGAAGTTGGCTTAGTGTTCATCGGACGGTTATGTGAATTTTCTGTTCCACCTTAAACTACAGCTTATGTGGAAACAGGACATTCAATAAGGAATTTGACAAATAAGAAGACAACTTCAGCCTCAATTTAAGATAAACAGGTTAACAAGCCATTCTATTTGCAGTTTAGACATTGGGGTGCTTTATTCATATTACCATCATAATAGAGAAATCTTATTAAGTTTCTCTAGAATTAACCCTTCCCAATCAAACCACACTGAATGACTTTATTCATACCTCAACGACTGACTGACAGAGTTAGCATCCCCTTTAATATAGCAACATAATAGTAAAATGCTGAATGGCATCACCATCTGTGACTGCATCTGATTTGTCCAGTGTGGAGTAGCAGACAACATTTATTGAATAATGTCTTAAAATTTTGAATATCAAGTTTTACTGAAATCATTAATGTATGTAAGGCTTATATACATAAAAAAATATATATAATCATGACAGATCTATGAGTCTGCTAATTCCTTATGTCAAACATTGACTTCTAAGAAGTTCAGAAAACGCCCGCCTGAGGCACTCTTTCATAACTATCATTAAGAACCCAGACCTGCTTTTCCTGTCAGTAAAACCTTAGGCAACCAGCACAAAGTACTTTTGTACAGAAAATCTATTACATACATACCTAAATAATCTATGGCACTGGCATCACTCATCTATGGAATTGGCACTGGCCCAAAATTTTCAGTGCATTCCTACAATATACTAGAATTTATAGTGTAACCCACACTGGATATTTTCCTTAGCAGATGCTGTTCAAAGACCTCCGATTTTTATTCCAATGGTTCATGAAAGTTACAGCCACATATGGTTTTATAACATGACAATGGTTTGGCAGGGCAACAGATCAGCTTCAGGCACTCAAAGACTACAGAAAACCTAGTTTAACAGACAAAAACAAAATTGTGGCAGAAGCGAGGGGCATCCAACTGAACTCCAAGCTCAACAACTATCATCACATGGCCACAATTTGCAGGACAGGAGTCACTTGACAGAGTCACTATCTCTAAAAACTAAGAAATGCAATGTTCAGCTTATTTTATTGAGAGACTAAGTGATGTAGCAGATTGTATGTAGCTTTGTCAAACAAGCAGCGAGTGGGGGGTGACATGCTCTCATGACAATATGTTCTGACACAGAAATCTCCTTCGCTGACACAGAAAACACAAAAGTGACTCACATAGGCTTGACCCAAATTTCTAAACTGGCAGGAGTTGAGTGCGCTTGTTCACTCCCCTGGAGAGAAGTGAAAGATAAATTTTAAGACCAAATGAAATTCCACCAATAAAGCATTCCCGTCTTGTAGGGTGAAAGTATATAATGATGCCTTAGTATATGAAGAGAAAAAGCATCAAATGCAGTATTGTTGGGAATGAGGCAGAAATAAATGACTACAGTTGTAACAACGAACTGCTGTTCAGATTTGTTAAGTGGGACACTTCCAGTAGCATAGCCAGAAACAATAAAACAGAACTTAGAACACAATGAAAAATTATAGAATTAGATTTTATTGCCATACACACATAAAAACAGCATCAACCCCTTTGGAAAGAACACAAGCGTTAGTGGTTACAAGTATTACAAGAGTCTTTCCTGTCATGCAGTTACATGTTGATCTAACTCAGGCGATTAATGAAAAGGAGAACATGGCACTAGCGAGCTAATCTCATCAGTGAGAGCCCTAGTGTTTTGGCTGTGGTTTCACTTTAGGAGGAAGGAGCCATGATTTAAAGTGTTACAGAGATATCTACCAAGAGAAACTGTCCGAGAAAACTGGATCGGACAATTACGTTCCCCAGCAGGGAAATCAATCGGGCCACAAGCGTGGGAAACATCTGTGCAATTTAGATGGGCGGCTACTCCCTGAGCCATGAAAATTACCGGGATTATTGGTTCAGAGGATGTCCTGCCAAGGCAGCTGCTTCGCTCGCTGTACCTGCCCGCCTCCCTGCCCCCTGATCTCTTTAACACCCTCAGAGGCAGCGCTCGGCTGCTCTGTGGGAAGTGTAGTGGTTCGGACAAAAATGAGGTAGTGTGAGCAGATTGGTTTTCAACAGGGTTCCATGGATTGTGATGAAAAAGCCATCCATTTAAATAAACACTAACGAGCTTATACCGACTGAGGTAGAAAAAATTCTGAGCCTCTGGCTCTCAGGACTGTGTTTTCAAGCCCAGCTTCAAATCTTTTACAAACAAAGAGAGCTGAGTGTGATTTTCAACCCCTCTAAAAGCACTCCAAACAGAGCAGGCAGACAGCTAGCCTGGTTTTAGCCTTGATGATTACTCGTGTTAGGATTAAGAAAATACCCTGGTAGAACTGCCCAGCAGATATATTTTGTGAACTAATGAAAAGTGTGAATGTTACTGTTTTCATCACTGTAAATCATGACATCACAGACTTTGTTTCCCAAGAGTAAAGTTGGAAGGTATACTTCTACTTAAACACAAATGATGTCTCAATCAAAAAACATCACCACTATCTAAAAAACATCATCAGTCTTATGTCTCATCAGCATGCAGAGACTGCATGTATACTCCTAATTTATCCTTTACAGCTCTTCTGTACTTGTACTTGCTTTGCACTCTAGGAGGTTCATTTACTTTATAGGTATAGATGCACAGTTTTCAGTTCGTAGGTTGCAGCCCATCTATAACAATTCAGCCATTCTCTACCCCAGACCACTGTTGAGGGACTAGTATTTAGATGACGAACCTTTCTAAACTAAATGATATAACCACTGATATGGTAGCAGCACGGTAGAAGTTATGGTGCTGGCACAAATGTATCAGACAGCAGAGCTGCCAGAGATTTTATTTTTTTCCTTTATGTGTTACTGCTAGGTTGAGAACAGCTAGAATAATAATGGCGGACTACAGCACATCTAACATAGGGCTACTACTAACTATTAAGACAAACTTCATGTCGATTTTTTTTAGGTTTTAAGTTACTCCAGCCACCCAGTCACCACCAGCTACCCAGTCACCACCAGTCTTCAACCAGATCAATATGGTTATTTTGTTTAGGGCATCTGATTGTACTTTGTTTTTTTTTCTGTGAAACTGCTACTGGCTGCTAAATTTCCTTCGGGATCAATAAAGTATCTATCTATCTATTGTTTACAAAACCTGCTTCAGAAGAACTTTTTTCCACTGTTCCAATAAAATGTACCTATGGATCTATCTGTCACAAGTCACTGAAATTGCTGATGACCTACCTCAACACAGAAATGGACAGTGTGTGAGTACACTACAGTGTGTTAAATAGGCTTACTGGTAAAGCAACTTTCACTTACATCTGTGATGATTCATTTCTTCTAAATGCTTCAGTTCATTTTAAATGTGTTTGTCCCATGATTGTGTGAGCTTACCTAAAAGAAAGAAACAATACCTTGCAGAAAACCCACAAAACACAACACTTCCGAGAATGCTATGTGACTAAACCTACTGAGTATTGTCTAAACATAACCCCTCATTATATTTTTTCTTCTTAAATAAACATGTGGAATTGGGGTTAAGTAGGGATAAGTGGAATTGATCATTTTGAGCAGAGAGTGCACAAAAATGACAAGATAGGGCCATATTTTGGTTTTCAAAAAAGATAATGCTAGAGGCAAGAGGGTGGCACAGACTGAAAGCACATTTCCACATAAAAAGCCAAGCCAAATCCCAGACATTTTAAGCAATTTTAAAAACCCGCACAGACACGTTTTTAGCTCCCAAAAAGAAGACATGTTCTGGAGAAAGACTTCCAAACTACAGGGTTTTCACATTACAAGGAGATCAATTCATTAGTTCTATTTAAGTTGTAAGATTATCAAAGTTTTTAACAGTAATGTGGCACCACTTCGACAACATATCAGATGTCAGAAAAATACATATTGCGACATATTATGTATCATGAAATCTTACTGTGTTGTGATACATTTCTATACATTTCTGATGTGACTGTTAAGTGGAAAGTAAACTTTTTCATTTCTGTAAATAATGTTCTGACATTTCACTAGTGCTGGTTTCTGAGGGAGCCCTGACTGAGATCCCAGTCACCAGCTGAAAATAATCACCCGCTGTTGTCTCATTTAAACTACAAATCAACCTGATGCAACCTGATGCTGCACAGGACATGTTTTACAGCCAATGTTTTCCAGCAACTGTTTCTAAGGTACTTTTCTACTGATGTGATACATTTTTAATAGTGTCAGTAGTTACGTCCCATCTTCTCTGTTAAAATGTTGGCACACAGCTGTGCTTCCTGGCTATCTTGTGAGAAAGGAAAGGACTGTAGCTTTGAAAAGGGAACTTTACGTATTACCCAACTCTACAGAAAGCTGAGAGAAATATTTTTTCTCAGGCCGCCATAGTCTACATAGTTCAGTCATGACATGAAAATCAAACTTGCTTTGTAAGAAAAGTGGGTTTAAAGCGTCCTCTAGTGGCGAAACAGTAATTCAACATAAAAATCTAATTTACAGTTGTTTTCCTAGTCTACAATTTAACCTAAATAAAACAGCATTATAAATGAACATTCACAGTTGAAAAACAAATACATGTATTTTTGGTGCTGTTACTAGTCAATTAATCAGTTTATCATTTTTGTCACTCTGACAAAGATTCATCTTGCATTAGTGAGGATGTTTTTTTTTTTTAATTGAAACCTGATGTCTATCAAAAAGCAAGACTGACTGACCTCTGTTCACATATGATTAGGGAAAGCAGAGTTTGTGTACGCATCCTGAAAAACAAATACAGCAACATATTATTTTTTTCAATATTCACCTTTGTTCTGATAAATAAGCAATCAATCAAATCACATTCAAAGAAATGTAAGCTTCTATTTAGGTTTTTTTTGTTTATATGGGCTTTTAGGTCAGTAGCTTTTGTCTGACACAGAAAAGTATAATGTGGTAAGGGGAAACGCAATCTTTACAAAAACAAAAAACAAAAATTGAACATAAACATTTCTTTTTCAAAGGGGTTCAGAAAGGGTGTCAGTATTTAAATTATAACTTGCACGCCAACAAGTTTAGCCTCAGATAGTGAGCTTTGCTAGCTAACATCCTCGTCAATTAGCATGGTTTAGTATTTGGGTGCACACCTGAAAATGGGTAAAGTGTTAAAACACGCTAAAATTTATTTAGGACTTTTCGTATGTCCAAGAACATTAGCTAGTTACATTTTGAATTTGAGCGCGCGGGCCGGTTTCATGTAGCTAGTCTGATTAGTTAGTTAGTATAACCGGGATTCTCCGTCTCACAGACCCAGCTCAAAACCTCACAAGACTTGCTAAAGGAGCGACCCTAATTTATTTATTTATTTATTTATTTATTTTCAGAAAACGTGTCTGTTTTGACTAGAAGTGTACTAAGATGTCATTTTTGGGTGGGCATTAAAATGATCTGGGTGGGCAACAATAAATTGTTGCTAAATCTTTCTGAATACGGTATGCAAGGCCATAGTTTCATTTTAAGAGAGGAGAACAAAGTTATTAATATTTCTATACATTAACATCAATAGCATTAACATTAATTTACACTGTTTTTTAAAATTGGCCTGTCTTATTTTTGTCCATAAATATCAGACGTTGCATGCATATACATTAACAGATGATTCCTTTGGGGAAGAACACCTTATTTCTGGGTGGGAACTGCCCACTGTAGCCCACCCCTACATATTAGACACGGATTTGTCATATTTAATGTTGACCACCGTGTTGTGGTTTTCTGTGATTTTAGCACAGGGAAGAGTGCCTAAACCCCCACATCCCCATGATAAAATCGCAGTAGCGCAAAACTCTGAGTGGCTTATTGCTTTTATAAAACAGCGGTCAAGATAGAATGTCTGAAAATACTTTGTTATTATTAATAATAATTGACAAAAACAAGTATTCCGCCAAGAAATGTGGTTCCCTTAGAGTGCGGTATCATTGCTAAGCACCCATGGACTGTGAATGAGTAGAACAATGTTCGCCAATCACAGTATACTGCAGTCATTTCATTAACTTTTTAACTTTTTGTTGTATAACATCAACCATATAATAACACATCACTGTTTAATGCTTAATAGTCCCTCTCCCAACTCTGGGTTGAATCTCAAAAGGCTCCCTGCCCCTACATAGTGCACAGGGTAGGAATTTAAATAACGGCTCCTGCCCCCCAGCAGTGCCTAGTGTAACTAAAAGTAGTTATTTGGAATTCAGTTACGCATATACTCAACAAACAGTGCTTTAGTTGCCGGTATAAGCTAGAATTGTAAAACTTACATAGCTCCCTATTTAGGGAGTTTAGAGTTGTTTGAGGCGTGGCCTGGGGTTGATGCTACGGACAATTAAAGCATGTAAGGCATTCAAGTCACATTCTTGTATGTGCTTTTATTCACGCCTGTGATCTTGTGGGCCTGTAAGCTAGCTGACCAGACCAGTTCTAGAATAGAAAATAAGTTGTCAGTCCCTCAGTTTAAAGACTAACAGGTTCTTAATTCATCATCTTCACCAGCTGTCCCATTTTTGTGGCATCAAATTGGACATATTTGTTTTTTTTAAATATAGATTTTTTCAACTCAATATAGGCTTTAACCGACATGCACATTACTGTAGTCTGTTTCTATTAATATTTTACATAGTGTCCCAACATTTTCTGATATGTCGTTGTAAAGCCCTACAACTCCTGGGAAATTCCATTTAAACTTCAGCCCAGTATAATATATATAGTTCTTGCCATTATCATCAGTTGTACAGCCAGCAAAGAAGAGTTGACCCTTACTGAGTTACAGCAGACATTTCATCAAGGACACAGTGGAGTGAGGCACCGCTTTTATGAAGCTAAAGCTATTAGAGTGCTAATGGTGAACACTTGAGGAACATTTCCAGTCCTTTAAATGTGAATCAGTGTGTGAGTGCGTTACAGGCCAGGTCTAAGAGATTTTCACATTACTAAAGTATAATGAGGATATGCCTTTATCGTTGCTGTGTAAATGACACCTAGGTGTGATGTCACCCTGCTTTACAGGCATCAGTGATCGATAATTTCACAAATGCCTAGACCTGTTCTATGTGATAGGACAGGTGTGACATTAATCGTTGGTCCAACAGGCCCATTTTTGAGCGGAGCATGGCCACTCGCTTTTGCATAATTTCATCATTGACATGTAGACCAGACATCTAAAGCGTCTAAAGGCTCTCTTACAGACAGTTATTACATTAATAGTTATAAATATGTTAGTGATGTCTGTGGCATTGTTTTTGTTTTTCATGCAATGTGTTGTAAGTAAAAATAGTAACCAAAGAAAACTATTTTTTCAACATAACATTTACTCGAAGTTGAGGATTGTCTGATGGAAATGTCGGTCTCTGGTCTATTAAACAGGCTTGACCTTGAGCTGGAACTTCACTGTTATGTTTTAAACATCTACATAATTAAATAGTTGAGAATCATTCACTGTGGTTAGATGTGAAATGCTGTGTTCTACAAAAACTTGTCAGGTCAGAATTGCTCACAGTGGTGCTGATAGGAACCAGACAGCTGTAGAGTTTAATGCCCCTGAAAACTCCTTTACAAAAAGTTAAATAACATGAAATTGCTAGATATACTGTATGCTGCCTGATTTCTGACACACTGATATATGACTACTTTACCACCATCGACATTTCATATAAAACTGAGAGGACATAAATAAAATGGCTGTATTTGTGTTGTTGACATGACCGCCCAACGCCTTATGTTGAACAAGGTTGTAACTAATAAAAATAACTTTACCGTATTCCATAATGAACGTAAAAATGATTTTAGGAGGTTGCACAACGTACTAACAACGTTACCACAACGTTCTCACAACATTGTCAGAACGTTCTGAGGAATAACTTTGTGGACACTACAACAGTCGAGTTTGCAGTCTGGGGACCCCTGGCTCTAATCACCACCACTGTAAATAAATCTGAGTTTCTCTTCAATCAAACATTTTCCATCAAACCACTCTGAAATATTTTTTTTTCATCCATTCAGTTGTGCAAAAGTGTGAAATAAAAAATCGGCGAAATTTTTTCCTTTAACACACTATTTATTATTTATAAATAACGTAAGAAACGTTTGAAAAGCCTGGTACTGGCGTGCGATAGATGAACAAACAAGAGCCAGGCTTGAACAGTTTCTACCGTCTAAGCACACGTTGCTGCAGTACAGCTCGGGTTTTTTCAGGAGGACAGGCTGTGTAAACTTCTCCGCCGCTGACTGGATGATGGCTGCGCCCCCGTCCATGAACTCCTTCCTGCTGCACAGACCCACATGAGCAGCGTTTCCGTCCGGCCGGCCGCGCCGACACGCCACTGCTGGATCCTTTCGTTTCTCTGATCAAGTAGCTACAGCTCTGCTGAAGACCCACCATGGAGCCCTGAAGTGGACAGTAAGGTACAGGAATGAAGGCTCGTCCGCTCGTTTTGCTGGCGTTGTGTGATATTTAGGTCTGAAGACCTTCGGCAACTTTGTCTCTGAGCTTTTTTGTGATAGCAGCTAGAGGCGTGCTGAAGCGGCCGCTGCCCTCTGAGTGAGGGAGAGATCACACCTTACCGAGCTACACGGCCCACATTTAACTTATCCAAGCGGGCGAGCTCGCATCGTGCCGTGTTTCTAAAGGGGAACAGAGCTGCTGTTTTTGTGGTTTTTGCTGTTTCTCGCCCGCCGTGCGACCCGCGGCAGCTGCCACGTTACTGAGAGCCGAAACGCATGTGACGAGCTAGTCTGTTAGCGAGTGTGCTAAAGCGCCGCTAACTCAGCCGGGGATCAGCTAACTCTCACCAGATCTCACCGCTTTCTGCTCGAAATGTTCGCTAATGTGAAACGGTTACACACTCGTGAGTGCGAAGGGCCATGAAAACAGCGGGAGAACTTTTCGGTGCTGTTTTTTGGTGGGTCCGGCAGCTAGCTCGCTCGGTAACGCGACAGTAACGGTAGTCAGTGTGTGGTCAAAATATTGTAGCCATGTTGCATCATGCCACAAAGAAGTGCAGCTGGACTAAACCGACCTCACCGTTAGTCTCTCTTTCACCGCTCTGACCCGGGCGGCTCGGTTTGTGCTGAGAGAGTCGTGTTGTTTCAGGTTTTGTGTCGAGGCGTTTGTGCTGTTGTGCTGACTTGACTCGGGCCTCTGTGTTTTCAGTCACGACCTGTAGCAGAACAGCTGGTGTAACTTTCTGTTGTTTTTGTACTTGTAGTCCGCGTTTAGTCAGACTTTAGAGCAGGTTTTCCAGACCCAAAATGAACCTCAAGCATAAAGTGAACTAGATTTTTAATTATGAAACCTTAGGTATTGCAGTTTAGTCTAAAACTGGGCAGGAAACTGGCCTCTTGGTAGCTTCAAAGGTTGCTGTATGTTGGTTAGCATCCTGTCATTCTTCATTTTGAACATTGTAACTTATTGAATATGAACTTTAGGGTTTCGTAAGCAGCTTAAGACAGACGTTTTTTAGTGATTTGAGTAAAGACACAGGCTATCAGGCTAGTGTAGAAAATGATAGTTGCTTTTCTGAGCTATATGTAATGTGCTTGGCCCACACCATCTCATAGTTCAACCCAAATATGATTGTCTGTCTGTCTATCTGTTGTTGTTTGACAGATGCGTGAACCCTTCTTTTGTGTAGAAGATAGGAGTGATCCTATAGTGGAAACGAGCTAACCCACACATGGCCTGCGAGTCGGCTTTACCTGCCATCATGGACGAGCAGGCCCTCATGGGGCTGAACCCCAATGCTGATGCATGCTACCGGCAAAGAGTAAGACTCACACACACACACACATGTCTCTTTCTGGAGGGAGAGACTGACAGACCTGATTTGTACAAACATTTCAATCTGTTACGTCAGAAATCCTGTCAGCTTCCTGAAAGTGGTGATTCTGGGTTGCACATCTTAAGTCATATGTAAGAACTGGTTCTCAAGAAGCAGAACTTGTGAGGAACAGAGAACTCTGTTCTGTGCCTATGCCTTTTAAGAGTAAGCCTATTTAACAGAGCCAGGTCTGTGCGTTCACTTGCACAATAGTCATGCCAGCAGAACACTTTGATCAAGTGATTGCATCTGCATTGAGTTGAGATTGATTGTTACAGCTGTTTACTTCATCACTTCCTGTTAACGTTTCTAAGGTGCATTCTTAAAGACTTGGAGTCCCACAGATTTAAAACTCATTATTATTGAACACGTTTGTCGTTTGTAGAGGAAAGTGATATCTACTGTTTATTATGTGAGGAATGAATTGGTGGAGAGACTGAAAGAATCTTATTGGTACAGCAGATTAAAGACAGTGAAAAAGAGGCTAATGTTGTCAGTTCATATTTCTTGCTTGGCCTGTTCTTTATTGACAGTAATCTACAGGCTGATGAGGAAAAGGGGCCGTTACAGCAAAATTCTTGTTAGTGTTTGTGCTTGCAGAAAACCTAGCATTTAAGAAGTGGTTGATTGGATCAGTCGTTCTAGAGTTTTATTGGTGCGGCAAAATGTTTTTCTCTCTGTGTCAGTGATCACAGAATTGATTTAAAAAGAAATAAACAATAATTAAGGACTCCAGTCTGTTAGTTGCAAGTTTCAGAAGCTGAACCAGCTATTAAATTAAATTGCTATTAAAACCTTATAATCGTGGATTACACAACATTTGAAGTAGTTGCCTGCAATCAAATGAGTGTTTGCTTTCTTACTGAGTGGCTGATACTGTGCTTTAGGCTTCTCAAAGCTTATCACATTGGAATTTTGCATCACATGAGCGAAAGTTTTCTTGATGCAAACTGTTGTTAACAGTGGTGTTGCTATATGAATTATACACTTCAAGCAACAGCGATTTGTAAGGTTTGTTAAACATGACTGATGCCCCTTTTTGGTCTGTGGATTGCAGTATGAATACTGAAGTTATTGGAAAAACTTAAGACTAAGACTAGGTTTTGCTTGGCATGTGCTTAAACATTGTTTGATTTCTCGGTAAACGTTGATTTGTTAATTTAATAATATTATTAGGTATATTTTATTATTAATGTATGTTTAGAGTTTCTCTAAATAGAACTGGTATTAAGACCCTGTAATTTATTACCTGTTGATCTGAAGACCATCAGTGGTGGTAAAGTAGGAACATCTCCTGACTATTAAAGCCTTTGCAGTTGACCATTGTCCTGGCCCATACATCTGATGGAAAAAATGGAATAACAACAGGTTCTAAGCTTAGTGTGGTGAGTGAGGGGGGTGTAAAGAAAACAGCAGTTTTTGATGTAAGCGGGTTTATTTCTCTCTCTTTCTCTTAGGCCTTGGTGTATTTTGAGCAACTAAAAGAATCTCAGGATGGCTGGGAGGTTTGTGCTGAGGCCTTGGCTAAAGGGATTTACAGGTAAACTCAGCAATTACTGATGGAGTTCACAATTACATTTACACTATGAATAGTTTAGTTTTTTTAAATCATTTACCTGTGTTGCCTATTAAGTAAACCTCATTACCTGCTGAATATATAATTACTTGATTACTAAAATAATGGTAGGGACAGTCCTATACTCGTCTATTGCACCTGCAATGAAGCAGTTAAGTATCATTGGCGTTAACTGGCACATTGGTGATATCTGTTTATTGGCACATCGTGTTTAGGACACGTCAGTATTGTAATTGGATAAAGTTTGGTTTCCTCCGTGTATTTGGTTTAGTCAAAGCATTTAGACTGAAATGTCTGATTTATTATGTTTGATATTCAGTTAAACGCTGCTATTGTATAATTTGACAACATTGTGTTTTGTGCTCGTCCATCAGTGATGACCATGTGAAGTTCTTCTGTTTTCAAGTACTGGAGCATCAGATCAAATACAGGTACATTTCTATAGGAAATTGTCTTCTGCTTCTGATTACTGTGACTGTGTATGTTTGTGCCATTTCTCTGGAAATAATTTGTGATATGCTTTATTTTGTATACAGTCAACTTGTACAGTGTTGAAAAACATTACAAACTATTCACAAAATGTATTTTTAAGTGTTCAGCATTTCAAGAATGTTGTGAACAAAAAATGAATAAAATAATGTTTTGTCAACTTATTTCAACTTGAGATCAAATTTCAAGGAAGATGTAATTTATTCTGCGTTTAAATGTTTTTGTAATGTAACTCTCACTGTTAAAGCTTGCTCAGTCATTATTGATTTTTCTATGATACTGTTCATAGTTCACAATTCTGAATTTATCTATTATTTTTATTTTTATTATTTTTGTTGTTGTTGTTGTTGTTGTTCATAGTTGCACAGGACTTGCATATTATAATCATTTAAAACATTTTGTATGCCTACATCTGTAAGCACATAGGATTTAAAGGGGTTTCAGATTTTTGGTCAGCGATAAGAGACTTAAAGCATAGAGAATGATCCTGACAGGAAGGTCAGCTACGTATAGCCAGAACAGATGTGAAATCACAAGCTCTTATTGGAATCTGTGTCCAACAGGCATGGGAGCCTCACTGGAACGCAGCAGCAGCTGATTAGAGAGGCTCTGATGAAATGGCTGCAGTTGCAGGTGTGAACCTCGCTCTCTCTGTGTATTTCTAAGATCAGACTCGGCTGCTCGTATCTCAGCTGTGTGACTTTTGAAAAGAAGGTTTATGTGGATTTTGAGCTCTTGTGTTTTTGTGCAGTTGATGAGCACGCATTCAGAAAAACCCTTCATCAAGAACAAGGCTGCCCAGGTGTTTGCCCTGACCTTCGTCATGGAGTACCTTACAGTATGGCCCAAGTTTTTTTTTGACTTGCTCTCTATGGTGGGCCTGAACCCCCATGGCCTTGACATCTACCTGCGCACTCTCATGGCCATTGATGCTGAGGTGGTGGACAGGGATATCTTGCACAGCCCTGAGGTACGCCTGGGCCACATGACATGATGAACCTTCTGCTTTTTGGATCTTCATCTTAATGAACGATGTCTGTCCAGCTGTAACACGGGCGGGTTTAACGTCGATGCCATAACAGTTGTCCATGTCCTGTTTTTCTGTTCTCCAGGAGACACGCAGGAACACGTTAATTAAAGACAGCATGCGGGAGAACTGCATCCCGGCGCTGGTAGAGTCTTGGTACCAGATCTTACAGATGTACCAGCAGAGCCACAGCGAGCTCACCTGCCAGTGTCTGGAAGTGGTAGGAGCGTACGTCTCCTGGATTGACCTGAACCTCATCGCCAACGACAGGTCAGAGAACAGGAAGCAGGAGCAGCTGCTCTGTGTAGATGAGTTACAGCCTGAAATGCAGCTTCAGTAATTTAAAGTAATCATTCAGGTTTTATTTATAGGACTCAAACTGAGGGATAATTTAACAGCGGACGCATTTAGAGTCACTAAAAAAATGCATCGGGGGGTTTGAGTGTGGTGCTCTGTCAGCTCTGCACAGTGGAGATGATCACAACAGTACACCTGCTATACACGAGCACTTGAAGTACAAAGATCCTGTAGCGCTTTAACACAGCAGCAAGACAGCACCTCTTTACTTGTTTTTCTTATTTTAGCAGATTATTTTAAGATTAACACATGTACCATGTTTCTTTTAGTAGTGTCACTTAAAAAAGTTTCTTAATCGTCCAGTGTAGATACCTAAGGTTGCTCTCGATACCACGGGAGATTTAAAGCTCACGTAGCAGCTTCTCAAACAGCTCTCTGTCAACATATATAGTCCACAAACTGTATGATTTCTTGTGTGTGAGGTCTGACTCTGAAAGTCTAATCAGAGCGTAGACTTTATCTTTAGCCATTTATAAATCATGTGCTTTTGAGGTACAGTGTCTAGAATGGCCATGTGTTTTCTTCAAGCTTCTGATCCCCCCCACCAGAGCTTTGGACTGTGTCCATTGAGGTGTGTTCTTTGGGAATGGTGTCGCTCATGTTAACGTTTTCTGTCATCATTTTCTCTTATTTCGTTCTCACTGCTCGAGTGTGAACGCCTGCAGTAAGCAGATTACTAGCACAGGGGTTAAGCTGCCGCTACGCCTGCACTCTGAGCTGTGTGCTATAAACAACTATGAAATAGCTGGAAATCCAGTTCAGTCACTTGATTGGTTTGGGACGGCACTATTTTCATTCTCATTGGCAATTCGTGTTGTCTCTCGAAACATGGATTTTCTATTGATTACGTCTTATAGTTCTATCGAGGAAACGTTATTTTGTGATAATTATCGTTTTATTGCCCAGCCCTACACACACACACACACACACACACACACACACACACACATACACATACACACATACACATACACACACACATATATATATATATATATATATATACACACACATACACACACACAAACTTTAAAGATGTGCTTTCAGCTTTCATGTATGTGATATGTTTTACTCTGGAGGTTAACCACAACGCCGAATAGTTAACTAATACAATATTAGGAAACTAGACTTATCAGAGTTGAAAAAGTGAACAGAAATTGCATACTAGTGTTTTCAGCTTAAGAAGCTGTTGTAGCTTAAGAAGCACCACAAATGTGCCCCGCCTACGATGATAAAATCACAGATAGTGCTTACACTAATCATGTTGTTTGTTCAGCTTAGAGTGTGTGTGTTCCATGTGTGTGCAGGTTTGTCAATCTGCTGCTGAGTCATATGTCCGTGGAGGAGTTGAGAGAAGAGGCCTGCGACTGTCTGTTTGAGATTGTAAATAAGGGCATGGACCCTGTGGACAAAACCAAGCTGGTGGAGTCTCTCTCCCAAGTCCTGCAGTCTGCTGGCTTCTTCAATGTAGAGCAGGTACGTTTAGTCTCTCATACGCATGCTGACACATCTTAGTTTCTCAGAAATGAGTGTGTGCGCTTCTTCACTGGTAAAACTGACTGTTTGTCTGTCAGGAGGAGGATGTGGACTTCCTGGCCAAGTTCTCACGGCTGGTGAACGGAATGGGCCAGGCTCTTGTGCTAAGCTGGACCAAACTTTCGAAGGGGGGAGATGTGAAGGTTTCTGCAGAAACACTGCAGTCGCTGGAGGCAAAGGTTCCCCTGATGCTGCAGCTACTTATCCACGAGGACGATGATATATCAGCTAACATAGTGGGATTCTGTTACGACTACCTGCACATACTCAAACAAGTACATGCTTTATTCTCTCTTTCTGTTCATATAAACCACATACGGAGGGAAAGCATTTCTGTATCTTCATTGCGTGTGTATGTTATCTTACTTTTTTCCAGCTCCCTCTTCTTACTGATCAGCAGAAGAATAATGTTGAGGTATGAGAACACCAAGCAGTCGCTGTTTGCCTTTGTAGCTCTGCGTTTTCCTCACTATGCCTGCTAACAGCTTCCTTTGCTTTTCAACAGGCAATCATGCTGGCTGTTATGAAAAAACTGACATACGATGATGAGTACAACTTTGAAAATGAGGTAATACAATAACGTTTCAATGCCATGACCGAGCATTATCATAACATATCATCAGGCAAGTGTAGGATGTGTTGAGTGATCATTACTTTATGGGCTTTCTGTCTGTTCCTTTGTAAGGGTGAGGATGAGGCGATGTTTGTGGAGTACAGAAAGCAGTTGAAGATGCTGCTGGATCGCCTGGCTCAGGTCTCCCCTGAGCTTTTGCTGGAGTCTGTGCGCAGAGTCTTCACAAGTACCATGCAGTAAGGCCAAGCCTGCACACTTAACAAACGCATAGGACGTGTGGAGAAAGCCGTGCTAAAAACTATAATGCTACAAATGATGTACTGTGTGGGTTTCTGTAGGAACTGGCAAACGACACGCTTCATGGAGGTGGAGGTGGCGATAAGGCTGTTCTATATGCTGGGGGAGGCACTGCCTGCATCACACGGCGCTCATTTCACAGGGGATGCCACCAAAGCCAGCACTTTACAGGACATGATGAGGACGGTAGGAGGAACACCGTACTATACCTTTAGTAGGGGGTGGGAATTACTAAAGGCCCTGTGACACATACTTAGCCACAATATGATAGAACACATCAGATGTTGAACGTGAGACATTCTACTGTTGAATGAAAGTTATTAATGCATTTAGAACTTAATGGCAACAACACGTCTAAAAGCCGGGACAGGGTCACATCTACCAGAGTGTAGCATCCCTTCTTCACCTGTAAATGTCTGGGAAGTGAGGGGGCCATTTTCTGGAGCTTTGGGAGAGAGATGTTGTCCCATTCTTGTCTGTTCCCCATTTTATCTGCTCATTAGGTTTCTCATTTCGTGATGTTCTGAATGTTATCTTTTGATGAAAGGTCTGGACTGTAAGCAGGGGAGACCAGCACCCAGACTGTTGTTGTGATGGATGCAGTGTGTGGAAGTGTGCTGAAATATGCACCGTCTCTATATACAGTTCAGCAATGATCACGTGCCTTTCTAGATGAGTCTTCTAGATAACTCACAATCAGAGATGCAGGCTGTCTAATAATAATTCTAGTAACAAGTTGGATTGTCTCCTCTTGAGAAGATGTCTGTGCTTTACAAAAATAATATTCTACTTTAATTCATCTGAACCTAGAACAGTTTTCTGTTTTGACTCTGCCCATTTTCTGTGAGCTTTGGCCCCGAGGAGGAGGGGGCAGCGTTTCTAGGTTGTGCTGACATATGGGTTCTTCTTTGCATGATACAGGTTTAACTTGCATTTGTGGCTTGCATGGCAAACTGTGTTCACAGTCAATGATTTCTGGAGCCCGTGCAGTGGTTTCCAGTACAGAATCTTACCTGTTTTTAGTGCAGTGCTGCCCGAGGACCACCAGTTTTAGGCACGTTTTTCACAGATTTGTGAACCTGTACTGATTTCTGCTTTTGAGAGACTCTGACTCTCTGAATACTCTTTTTATAGCCAGTCTTGTGACTTAGTTGCAAATTGTTCTTCTAGCTGTTATTAGTATTGTCATCGTCATAATTACGTTTTAAATGAGTTAATAATTGTCATTAAATGTTAAATTATCTTTTTTTTTTTTCGATAAAATTTCGATAAAATTAGCTAATTATTGCATTTTGGTTTTTGGAATTGGGGTTGTGTTTTGAAAACATTGTGATATATTAGATTTGCTTACACTTTATTCACGCTATATATACGCACGCACGCACACACATGCGCTTGGTGTCTGTGAGGGTTTTTTTTTTTGTTTTTTTTGTTTTTTTTTTTTAAACCTTAAGCTTGTACATGTTCAGTATAGGAAGAAAGAAAGTTATTTAAAATCTCTGTGTATGTGTCTGTATAGCTCATCTCCAGTGGTGTAAGCGAGTATCAACACACCTCTGTCACTCTGGAGTTTTTTGAAACTGTCGTTCGCTACGACAAGTTTTTCATTGTGGAACCGCAGCACATTCCAAATGTCCTGGTGAGTTTTTAACTTATTACATTATTACAGTTTTTAATTTATTACACCTGTAAACTACATGTGAATGCTACCTGTGAGCTTCAGATGAAAGCTGATTTGTATGTCCTGTACAGATGGCATTTCTAGACCGTCGTGGTCTGAGGCACAGCAGTCCAAAAGTGCGCAGCAGGGTGTCCTACCTTTTCTCCAGGTTCATCAAAACGCTACAGTAAGTACACTTAATCTAATTCACACCATGTAGAGAAGCAGTTCTCAACTCTCGAGAGCATCATGGGCCGTGCCCCCCACCGCCACGCAAGGTCTTTACTTTTGTCTAGTATATGAGAACCATGATAGAAAAAGGAGTGAATGACAATGAGTTGTTTTTCTGTTTTTGAACAGTAAACACATGAACGCCTATATCGAGGACATCCTGAGTCAAATACAGGACCTGCTGGAGTTGACACCCCCTGTAAGAGACGCACCATCACCCAGAATGCATCCATAAAAACACAGGGATGATGCCTCTCTCTCAAACCCTCTCTTGCTCTCTCACATTCAGGAAAATGGCTTCCCAGCACTGCTGAGCAGCGATGACCAGCTGTTTATGTTTGAGACGGCAGGAGTGCTGATTGTAAACGGAGAGTGTCCGGCAGACAGGAAGCAAGCTCTGATGCGCAGTCTCCTTACCCCACTGATGGAGGCTTTCCAATTGCTCCTCGCCAAGCTAACTCAAGAGGTGGACGAGGAAAGACAGACGGCCCTCGCTGACTGTCTCGGTCATGCTGTGGGCTTCGCCAGGTACCCCCACGCCCCCACCCCCCACACACACTCAAACAAAAGCAACTGGGATCATTTGAGTGTTGCTACCAATGACAGAAGCCGCAGAGCTAGATGCCAATCTTGTCTGTTCTTAATAGGAGACTGGACATGTGAACCACACAGCTCACAGCACACTCAGAGTCATTGGAGTATGTTTATATATCGTCGCTGTCCAATGAAAAATTTTACAGGAGAGACCAAAAACTGTCTTGATTTTCAGTGTAAGTCAATGGAACCAGATTTTTTTTCCAAAATCGTAAATAATTGACATGGTTTTTCATTGGTCCAGTGAAAAACATGCATTTCCATTTTTGTTGATTTTAAGTTTTCTCCCTCATTTGAACACGTCAATAGTTGTTTACATTTTGTAAAAAAATTTATGATGAATAGACCAATAGAAATTCTCCAAAATGGCTTGAATTGGTTCCCTTGACTTCCACTGAAACTAAAGTATGATTTTTGGTCTCTCCTGGAAAGTTGCAGTTTTGGAGATACTTGTTTTTCATTGGACAGCGACGATATGCATCTAAGGAAGTTACAAACTAGTTCGGTCCAGAAGTAATTGGACTTTATCTTACACTTCAACCTTAGTCATTATTACAAGTATGCTGTGCTGAAGTACAGGGACAAGAGCCGTCAATGTACAGTTAATAATGGACAGCACTGTACATATTCCATTTGGTTGACCTTTCCCTTCCCTCTACTCGCTCTCTCTGTCCCCTTCAGCCGCACCAGTAAAGCGTTCAGTAACAAGCAGACGGTGAAGCTATGTGGCTGCTCTGAGGTGTATCTGGACTGCCTGCAGACGTTTTTGCCGGCACTGAGCTGTCCAGTCCAGCGGGGGACATTGCGCAGTGCTGTGCGCTCCTTTCTCCACCGCATGATCATCTGTTTGGAGGAGGAGGTGCTGCCTTTCATACCAGCAGCGTCTGAACACATGTTGAAAGACTGTGAGCCCAAAGACCTGCAGGAGTTTATCCCCCTCATTAGCCAGATCACAGCCAAGTTTAAGGTGAGAGAAATTTCTCATTGAATAACAATAAGAAAAAAAACATTTATTTATTTATAATACCCTCGATATGTATTATATATTTATATCTTTAGAAACTGCAATGCTGATGCTCAGTACTTTGAATTTTTGAATAATTTTGAGATCAACCATCAGGAAAAGGAAAAAAATAAATATATATGTGTGTGTATATATATATATATATATATATATATATATATATATATATATATATATATATATATATATGTATGTATATGTGTGTGTGTGTGTGTATATATGTAGTGTCTCTTTTTTTCAGTTGTCATTTAGGCTAATCCAATGTTCTGTGTGTCTGTGTCTCTGCCTCTCTAGAACCAGGTGTCTCCCTTCCTGCAGCAGGTCTTCATGCCCTTGGTATTGGCAATTTTTGAGGTGTTGTCTCGTCCTGCAGAGGACAACGACCAGACTGCAGCCCTTGAGAAGCAGATGCTCAGAAGAAGTTACTTTTGCTTCATTCAGACCATAGCCAGCAGTGGCATGAATGAAGTCATGGCCAACCAGGGTGAGGATCTCAGCCACGCACATTGAAGCGGACAAGTGTAAAGCTTTACAAGGAGCTTTAAAAATACATAGTTTAATGGGTCTAGTAACTTGCCTGGATTTCAGTTACTTTCATTAACTTAATTTACTCATTCTGTGCCAGGTGCTGAAAATATTGAACGTGTGCTGTTCACAATCATCCAGGGAGCGGTTGACTTCCCGGACCCTGTTGCCCAGAAGACCTGTTTCATCATCCTCTCTAAGCTAGTGGAACTTTGGGGTATTTGCAATGTTTAGATCATGTTTTCCCGATCATGTTAAGTTAAATCAGGCTTAGACTTAAGCAACAAGTGAAACACTAGTTCGTGGCCAGGTGTGTTAGATCCAAATTCTCCTGGGTGGTAGATCTTCATGACCAGGATTGATCCTTTTTTTGATCCATTGATCCATTTCAGTTAACTAATAGTAAAATTTAGTGGGTCATGTGCCATTATTTATTTTTTTTTTATTCACTTTTCAGGTGGTAAAGATGGTTTGGTTGGGTTTCCAGACTTTATGTACAAACATATTGTCCCAGCCTGCTTCCTGGCTCCCCTCAAACCAACTTTTGATCTTTCAGATGCCCAGACTGTCCTGGTAAGTCTCTCTAGATCTCTAAAAAAAATGGTATGACACAGTTTGAAACTAAGTGTTGTTCTACGTTGCCTAATCTACACTGCAAACCCTTGCATTTCAGACCCTATCTGAGTGTACACTGACACTGAAAATGATTCATCTCAAGAGGGTGAGTCATAGTTCTATTAGGTATTTTTGTTGTTGTTCTTGTTGCTTAGAGGTAAGAAGAGCCAGTAGCATTGAATGCTTTTCACAGTGACGTATGTAAGCTATTATTTAAAAAAAGTTATTGTTATTGTTGTTACAACATACATGGGGTTGTTACAACATACATGATGGTTGGCGTTTACATGGGCTGGTTTGAGTGTTTATATAACTGTTGATCTCCTGGGCTTTAGAGGCCCTAGAGTTTATTCAGCATGGTGCCCTAAAGAAAAAAAGTAAATGGGACTTCTGCAGACGGAAACTCTTTGATTACTTGAGGGGTTGTTGGTGATACAAGATGTGCCAGGAGCAGTTTTATGCGTTACCATGAAAGCAAGTAAACATATTGTAAACAAATTGGAAATTGAGCTGATATGTTAAGCTGGAACTTAAATTCTGTTGAGGCACCCAAACGGTAGGGTCAGTGTATCCATTGACAGATCTTCCCTTGTGTGAATAGTTTAGGGTGTTGGGCATGTGTTCTTGACACCATTAATACCAGTCCATTATCACTTGAAGGCAGCAGCCTATTTGAGTATTGATTAGAAATGGAAAGATCGATCGGCTATATATCGGTATCTGCCGATTTTTAATCAAAATATGCGATCAGTGATCGGCCGATATTTCTCCAATTTAGCCGATGCCGTTAAACAAATGAGCTTAATTTCTGTATTTTCAGCTATTGTTTTGTTGAAACCCCCTCCGGCCAGGTCCATGCAATTCCTATCTAAACCACTAGGTGGAAACACACCCTTTCATTTTCCACAGACTGACTAAAGCAGTGCGCTTCGCGAGGACAGTTGGCGTTCACGGCATGTGCTAATAGAAAACATGTCGTCCGTCTGGCAGTTTATTACCGTATGTGACTTAAATCAACGTGTCTGGTGGGCGAACCAAGACAAAGACATTTAACACTACTAACATTTAGTGGTTGCAGTATTGGCAATATTTGTTTAATTTACTGCTAATTTTGCTAATTCTGCTAATTAATCAGAATCGGCCTCAAAAATGCTTATTAATCCGTCTCTAGTATTGACCATATGCGTCCCTTCAGACATCAGTTTACCCTCTTCTAATGGATACTTCCAGCATGAAAATGCACCACCTTAATCATCTCAAACACAACCAAGGGTTCTGTGTTTCTCACAGACTCTCCTGGTGACAGGATCTGAATCCAGTAGAACAGCTGTAGGATGTGGTAGAACAGGAGAAATGTGCAGGAATGATTCAAAAACCCAAAGTAACACACACACACACACACACACACACACACACTTATCTTTTTAAGATTATTGAAGCATTTGTCTTTTTGCAGGGTCTGGAGTTTGTTCAGTTCTTGCAGCAGGAGTACTTGCCCTCTCTACAGGTCTCACCTGAAATCACACAGGTATTTGACCAGACCTGTTTCAAAATGATGCTCTTTTGCTTTCTTTTTTGAGAGTGCTGTTGTTTTTGTTGTCATGCATCATCTTTAATGGCCTGTTTTGATCTCTCTGCTCCCCCCACCCACCCCCCGCCTCTTTTTTTAGGAACTCTGTCAAGTGCTTCAACAGCCAGACACCAAGGTTCTGAAAAACTACATGAAGGTACTTTTGACCAAAAAAAACGCATCATATCGCTTTGCTTCTTTCAGATTCCAGAAATATTCACTGGAACTTGAGCTGTTTAACTCCATCTCTCTCTCTATCTCTTTTCCTCTCCACAGGCATTCTTTCAGCGAGCGAAACTGTAAAAAAACAAAACAACAAAACAAAAAAAAAAAACTGGAAATTAAAGGGTTACACAAACTCTGGTCCAAGAGGACAAACGTTGTCAGTGCCATTTACAGTACAACATACAGACAGAGCTTAGCATAGGCTGCTTTTGCACTTAAAGAGAGAAGCTATACCGCGCCCGTCCCTGGCGTAAGGGAAATGGTGCCGAAACAGGACTCTTGCGAGGACGAGCTATCACAACGGTGACCACAGCCCTCCAGTGACCTAGGCCCAATCAGAGTCGTGCTCTTCATGTGCATTTGAAATCCTGGCGTTTGGGAGGGATGCCCATGATCGGCCAACGTGACGAGGCAGAAAGCAAGTGGGAGACTGTGAAAGGGGCTTTGATCGAAGAGGAAAGTCTGTCCTGACTTCACCCTTTCCTACCTAAACGAGGAAACTAAACGTTTTGGCGCTTCAAAGTATGAAACGATCTCAGTAAAATTTTGTATTTGTGAGAGAGCGTTTTCTGGGTTAAGTAGAGCATTTAAAAAAAAAAAAGTGATATTTTTGTTTGAGTGGTGGAAATGAATTGGAGCAAAAGAAGGGCTTGTTTGAGACAGTTTTATTTAATGATGGATTTGATTTTCTTTTTAGGTCGTAGAACGGAGCATTTAGGTTTTACTTTGACGTGGGAGAGAGTATGAAAGTGCTGTTGATCCTGGCCTCCTGGGTCTAAAACATTCTTTTGTCCCTCTCTCCGTCTTCGTCAGATGTGAACAGTTAAATGATCAGAATCTGCTTCTCTTTCTGGTTTGTAAAATAAATCTTTTTTGTTGTTGATGGCATGTTAAATTCAGCATAACCCACTTAAACTGTACAGTCCCTCACTGTCTTGGCTTAAAGCGGTTAGACATCATCCCTTAACGGCAGAACACTAAATAAATAGAAAATCTGACCATAGATCATCAGGTCACTCCTTTTTTTTTTTTTTTTTTTTTTTTTTTTTTTTAAACATCCATTTTAACATGCATTCCTATCAATTATGCAAAGTCAGCTAACCAAAAAAAAAAAAAATCAGCTCTAGTCTTAAATCCTGGTTAAAAGCTCTTTGTACATCACTGCCGGTCTGAGAGCTCAGCTAGTGTCTCTCTGGCTGCGGTGCTAAGGGTGATGTTTCAGCTGCTTGGAACTGAGTGTGACCTTTCAGTGTTGGCCAACAGGGCAGTTTAGTACTGTAGAAAAAAAAAAGATTAACAAAGTAAAATGTTCCACTTGAGATGCAGACTGCATGTTGAAATTGCACAATGGTCCAAAAACAATCAAAGTGACTGGTTAAAACTGTAAAAGTAATAAAATAATAATAATAATAATAACCTGTTTGGGTGAGATTAGTTGTCTGAGCAAATGGTGGTTCATTGGCTCTGTGTGTAAGAGGGAACTACAGTAAATCTTTCTATGAAGCTAGATTGATTCACAACATGCAGTTTGCAATATTGCTCATCCGGTGTGCTCTGCATTCAAGTGTCGATGATGGCCCTAAGCCTTTGGTGAGAAGTTCTCCATCAAACTGAGTTCGAAACCGGGCTTTGCAGAGCCAAACTGTGTAACATGACTGCATTGAGCTGTATGGGAGCAACAGGAAAGAGGGAGGTTTGAGATGGTGGGCGGGGGGTGTATATTAAAATGTTAGCAGAGGTGACAATCCTTTGGGTGAGAGTTAGAATTGCTCCTGCTACAGTAAGGCCCCACTGAGTCTTGAAATGTTCATAAAATATGTACAAATGATCTGCTAAAGGTCCTGAATGCAACCAGTGTGTTCTATTCAAAAATGGTTTGACTTGATTCGATTCTTGGGTTTGCCTCAAAATGTGTCAAAGAATAAAGTTTTATGCTCTTTTTCATATTCCTCAATATTCTTTTCTCTGGGAATCACTGCTAGTGGTCTTCATACAGTCACACAGGCCATTGTGCCACACGCTCTGGTTTATATAAAATGAATGCCATATGCCCCCCAACCCCCAACACTTAGATTAGAAAATAGGAAAATAATAGCAGCAGAATCCTGTTTGTGAATATTCTTAGTGTCCTTGAGAGAAATCTCAACAAAGCCACACAGGATCTTAAACTCTGAGCTGTTATTCATAGCAGTTTTGCTGCAAGATGTGTGGAATAGAATCTGACAAGCTCACCACCTACATGTGAAACACTGTATCCAGGTTTGTTTCTCTGCTGTTTGTTCATGTAGGCTAACAGTTTTAGAGTAATACTGCAAGCCACACACACTGGGTTCTGTCTTTCGTTGAGCAGATGTCATGTTTTAGACATGCTGCTGGTTTAACATATATTCTGATAACTCCTTTTTCAATAAACTCAAGCAGCAGCATATTTGCCCCCCCAGTTTTTACCAGCACTTCTGGCAGAACACAACTGACCCATCCTGCATCCGACAACACTCGCACAGCCCACTGTATGAGACCAGTTCCTCAGAGTAATCTAGAGTTACACCAAATGAATAAGATACAAAATATAATAAAATATACTTTGTATCTTTGTTGATACTCATTTTTAACATCACGTCACATCCTCATCAATCTTTTGTCACCACCAATAAAGTGTATCTAATGTAATCTCTGATTAATGGATCTATTTTACATATTGAGTGTCCGCATACAGTAAAGTAACAGAACAGTGATTGTTATTTTTGCTGCATGTTTTTCATATTTTATTTATTTTTTTCCCCACAAACTGTATTTTTAATACCACAAACAAAAAAATGTATTAATCACACAGACTTTATAAGAATAAAGCCTTTAAGTAAACAAAACAGCCTCTTCATGTTTTCCCCGTCTTTGTGAGCTTCTGTGGAATCTGATGCACACGTTCTGAAAGGCCAGTCCCTATAAACACAGCGCAGAGGCCTTGAGGCAGGAGTTGCTCCCTTTCCCTCCGAAGTGCTTGGCATTATGAGCCCATGTCTCTACAGGCTCTAACGATGGCTCATACGAGTGTTCTCTGGGTTTAACCCTGTAGTGATGGTCGTGAAGCTTCCATGTTTAACCCTTGATGACAGCGATGGGTCTGAGTTTGATGGCCTTCTTGCTGATACCCGCATCGTGGCATGTGTTGACCACATCCGTCACATTTTTGTAGGACTCTGGAGCCTGAGAGGCAGAGGAAAACAAAACAAGTGTGTTCTGTTAAATACCTAGAGAAGTGTTTGATGTGCAACAAGTTACTTTTGAATTTCTTATTTTTTCTAGACCCATCAAATACAATGACTGGTGTAGGTTGTAGATTATTTCTTGAGGTTGGGTTTGGTCTCTGCCCACTCTTTTCTAGAATCTAGACTTGACAGAGCTAAGGATGGAGACCACTAGTATCGATGCTTCCCATTAGCAATCAAAGTGCTAACAGTTATCAGGGACATATCTAGTGAGAAAGGCTTGTGGCAATGATGCCACAGCGCCATGTTTAAACCCATTCTACTGCCAGCGTGTGTCTATGGAGACTGCATTGTTAGATGCGTGTTAGCAATAGGAGTGCCTGTAACACCTAAACTAAATAACGCTTTTGGCCATGTAGTGTATGTGGGCTTTTGTTGTCATTCTGTTGCTCACCTCCTCCATGACCAGTTTGGGTGAAGCCACTCTGATGGCAATGCCCATGTCAGCCAGTTTATCCAAAACGTCCTGGAAATCCAGATTCCTACGAGATTTCGCTCTGGACAGCGCTCGACCCTGAAGTTGAAAAACAAGCACTTAATACATGCACATCCAAGTCCCTTGTCTTCATAAGATAAAATCATCTTAAGCTGCTTTGACCTCTGTATCAGATACACTTCTAGAATCTGCTTGTTTCCTTAGATGCCGCTGAATAACTTGTATACAAATCTGGAAAACAAGTCCATAGGTGACAAGACCACTGGTTATCTACTCACAGCACCATGGCAGGTGGTACCAAACGTCTCAGTCATGCCCTGCTCAGTGCCCGTCAGAACGTAGCTGCAGGTGCCCATCGTGCCACCAATGAGCACAGGTTGACCAGTCAGCTGGAGAGAAACAGAGAGAGTAGGAATTAGTTTGTTTCCAGCATGCACTGTATAGTATAACAGTAATGGAGTTACAATGTAGTGACAATGCAGTAATTCTACCTTCACTGACTGAGAATAGAGAGAACATCTGTTTGACTGTAAGGAGTCTACTCTTTCTATGGCACCCCTTAAGGGCTTCAATATGCTGCACTGCCTGACCTTACGAGTGGATGAAGAATATGTCAGTTCTGACTTTAGCCATTATGTTTACATTCCGTAAATCTGGATCAAACCCCAAAGTCATCAGCCATTTTCAATAGTGCAGAACTGACTGGATCGTAGACCCTAAAACAGTACTAAACATCTAGTTCTAGGTTTAGAATTTGAATTTGACCTCCGCATTCAACCCATCCCTGCAATGAAACACCCACATATACACATACTAGTGAACATACTCAGTAGGGTGCAGTGAGCACACTTGCCCAGAGTGGCAAGCACCCAATCCACTGCATCTGGGGTGCTTTGCTCAAGGGCACTTCAGTCACATCCTGTTGGAGACTGAACCAGTGACCCTAACCTCCAGCCCACAACTCAATTCAATGAAGTTGAATAACAATTATTCTGTGGACTTGAGGCCTGTGTTACCTGGTAGTCCACAGCAATGAGAGGGTGGTGAGGTGGGAAAGCCCTTGTGGAGCCTTTGCGATGCACCAGCAGTGTCTTCTGTTTACCATCCACCATGTGCTCCTCCACCTTAGCGATGTTATGGGACACGTCATAAATCACGTGCATGTCCAGGTCATCGGGCGTAGTGCTGAACACTTTAGAGAAGGCCTGAGAAACACGAGGTGTGAACAGGGTAACCAACATTACACACAGCACAAGGAACATATAGCAGAGACTAACCCTCAGTTACTCTTGAGTGTGTTTTGCAACCGTAAGTCAGCCTAGTCAATCTCTGACTACAACATGGACGAGTATTATCTGTCTAATCTGCAGAATCTAAATAAGAAAAAGATTCCATTTCCATATCTCTGGAATGCAGCATCAAATCCAATTCCAAAACATTTAACAGTTTATGAAGTGATAAAACATAAAGTACCAATTATTAAATTCTCTTTGATCCAAATGTATTAATTTATTAATTATTAAGTTGTCCTTGACATTGAAGATTGAAGAAACCAAATATTTATATGTTTGGTTGCAACAGACCCTCTCAAGAAGTCTCATGAACACATCATGCCAACTTTCTATGACAATCAACTTTTAGTCATAGAATTTTTATTATTTTATTTTATTAAAACATGTCAGCATCCCTGGGATTCGAAGCATTTTGTAACTCACTCTGGCTGAGTTAACTGATGTGAATGAAAAGTGTCTGTGGGTAACCACTGTGACAGAGATGCTGTTTTTTTGTGAGTGGTACTTAAAATACATAAATTAAATAAAGGTTTTACCACCACGACATGTATGCATGTAATATTAGCAAGTGAAGTAGAGAGCAGTGCTGCCGTCACCAAATCAGAAAGTAGAGAACACAGAGAAGAAACCTGGAAACAGTCATCCAGGAAAAAAAATTTAAAGACAGGTAGCCAATGAAAGTAGAGTAAACCTAATCATGACTGAGGCTCTTGGTGAGCGACCATCATAACAACCGCCGCTGCCTGATGTCAGCAATAATCCACGCTTGGAATCAAACAAGAGAATAATCTAAATAAATGCAAAACAACAGACAGTTCTTGGTGAATATAGGGATGAAGTTTGATGCTGAACTTGCAGTTTTTCTAGGCTGGGAAGTAGGACACTGAGGACATGTGTTTCTTCATAAGGGTAGATGGTATAATCTTTTGATATGTTGCTCACTACTGTTTGGAGTATCAACACAACAGGTTGCCTCACTTGCTCCCTTAAGTACTGACAATATAAATGATACGCTCAGTAAAGCGTATTGCGATGCAAGATCCCACGACAATGACTAAACAGTCACTCTGCCCTTAAATAACTTAAATAACTCTGCCCATAAATGTCCCTCACCCATGTATGAAGGAAGTGTGCATAGGGTGAGAGGGATGGGACGTAAGGTGCGTGAAGCGAATGAGGTGTTGAGCTCACCTGACGTGTGAGGAAGGTCATGGACGAGCGGTTGACCCATGCGTAGTTGCCTGCGGCAGCCATGCCCTTCAGGTAGTCCTGACCCTCAGGGGAAGTGATGTGAGCGCAAGCAAGCTGACGATCATTTACCACAATGTTATCTCGTTTCATCGCCTTCTCCATGGCAACCAAAGCATCTACACAAAACCACAGAGAAAGCAAAGCTTTAGAAACACTTCCAGCACACGTACAGTGCTGCTTGAAAGTTTGCGAACCCTCAAGCATTAAGTAGATTTGTGTATAATCAGTATAAGAAGATCTTTATTTAAGCTCTGACATCAGAGAAAGAAACACAACAAAACAAATAACATGAGCAATTATAATTTTTTCCATTAAGTAGTTTAACAAAGCTGGCAAAATATGGGAAGCTAGAATGATTAGTTTGGTATGGGGATAATTAGGATCAGAAGGTTCAGTCTTCATCAACAAACTCTAGTCCTTACCCACACGCACTTGTCAGAGCAGGTTATGTTGTGCAAAGAAATCTAATGCCAACTGTGAAACACAGTGGTGGCAGTATCGTCAGTTTGAGACCGTTTTGCTGCTACACATCTGCTACTGCAACGCATCCGTTAGCAGACAATGGATTTGCACTTTGCACAAAGTCCAGACCTCAACTCAATACAAATACTGTGGTCAGATCTAAAAGTGGTGTTCATGCAAGTAAGCCCAACATAACAGAGTTAAAGCAGTTCTGCAAGGAGGAACGAGCCTAATCAGTACACAGAGATGATCAGTTGAAGTCACTAAAGGTCACACCATTTACTGAAAGCAACACATACATTTGCCAACAAATTCATTGCTGCGTCATTTAATAAATGAGTGTAAAGCTATATACCTGTTTACATTACACCGGCTTCTCTTTATTACTGTTATGACTTAAAAGTCACATTCATGTAGAAACTCAAAGGTTTTTAAAGGGGTTCACAAATTTTCCCACACCACTGTATCTCATCATAGCTCTACAGAATACACCTGCTTTATGAGCTGAGCACCTAAGCCTAACATAAAGACTACTCTTTCTTATGTTGCTAAGTGTCAGCTGGGTGGAGTTCTGAACCTAAAGGAGCATCATCAAATATGCAGCACTTTGAACCTGGGCTCAATAAAATAAAAAAAAAAACTAAAAAAAAAACAACTGTCATGCATTCATTTTAAGCTTTGATGAACAGTGTGTCTTGTTATAAGTAAGGTTTAACCCTTTAATACAGGAGTGTTCTCTTTAACCTGGTTATCAGCAGTCTGGCACAAAGCAATATATCTGGCTTGATGCTGAAATAATAAAAAATATGTATAAATATATTTAGTTGCGTTTGAATGGTTTGTTATGAGAAAAATAATAAGGAAAAAATGAATTTAGAATAAATTGCTATTACGACATGCATTTAAGGTTTCAGAAAGCACTTACCTGTGGCCACCTGGTGTCCCAGTCCACGGCTCCCACTGTGGATCATTACACACACTTGGCCCTTGTGATCAATGCCCATCTTCTTGGCTGCATAGTCATTGTAGATCTCATCTACCACCTGGATCTCAGCATAGTGGTTACCTGCACCCAGTGTCCCCAACTGCAGCACAACAATCAAACACACAGTCAGCACAGACAGGGCCCCGCTGGAGAACAACTGCTTCCTGGTTTCTATGACAGCGAGAAAGAGATGTTTTACAAAGAAGGAGATGTGGAATGTGTAAACAAGTGTGTACCTGTGGCAGTCCTCTCTTCTTGGCCTTAGAGGAGACCTTGTTTGGGTCAGCCTGCAACATCCTGCCATACTCCTCACAGTGCTCTTTATCCTCCGCCCAGGCGTAGCCCTCTCGCAGAGACCAGTCCACCCCCATCTCCAGCGCTTCCTCCAAGTCTCTACATAAACACACACAACGTTCACATCAGTGTAAAGAGAAATCTATCGATTCTTCACATTTCTGCATAATTCAATCACTACAATGTAAATCAGGACTGTGTACCTGCCAATACAATACGTATTAGAGTACAGCGGTCACGATTCAATATATTGCGATATATTGCGATACTGCAAGCAAAGTGATATATTGCGATATTTCAAATTCTACTATTGATACACATCACTATATGAACAGGTTTGTCAATGTTTACAATAGCATTGCGCGCTTGTGCTGCTTGTTAATGTTGGAGTGGAGCTGAAAATAGATTACAACACTGCCATCTAGTGGTCAAAGGTTTAAACACAACACACAATAATTCACTATCTGCCAGGAATCTGTGTATCGATACTGTGTTTTTGAGAATTCAAACAGTATCACTAAACATAACATCCCAATATTCGATATTTTAATATTTTCAAATGTAAATGTTTCAGATTCTAATATAAATACAATCATTGTGTTCTGGAATGAAAGGTGTAACTGTTAAAAAGGTGTAATTTTGTTCATTTAATGAGCAGTGATTTCAGGAGCTAGATTTCAGAAGTGCAAATAAATACAAAAACCTGTATTTGTTTCCTTAATAAAAGAAAATTCTTAAAATGTTACAAAGAAAAACAAAACATTGTGAAAAATGGAGCAAAATCAAAGGAATAATTGTTACCGCAATACATACTCCATTACATATGCACATAAAAAAAATTAACCACAGTTTTAAATTATGCAATTAACTGTAGATTATTAAAGAAGTAAATGTCCAATTTAACAGGACAACAATAACAATATCAACAACAATACTGGTAAATATTTATATGCAGGTCATTTGTTTCTGCAGTGACAGATAAGAGTGAACACTGTCTAATGCCAGGCAATATAAGACACATGGCAAGACCTGATCTTACTTGAAGAACCTAAAACCTACAACCTTTTATCAAGTGAACTTGTTAAACCTGAGACAAGTGTATAAAAGAACATCTGTCTGTTATTAGCCGGTAACTGTCGATCTCTATAATCTTTTCTTAAAAGCTTGTAAAAGGTATTGCTAGTGTTTACTTGGCACTCATTGGAATGACTCCTTTGGATCCCACTCCGACAGGGATGTGGTCAAACAGCGCCTGAGCCAATTGCTCCTTCACTGGCTGCACGTCTCCCTCATCCAGGTTAGTCCTCAGCAGACGCACACCACAGTTAATGTCGAAACCGACACCACCTACAGGGAAGGAACACGATAGCAATTCTCTCAATCCTTACAGTTATAAAATAATTTGGAGTCTGAGAGTTTGAGAATGATCTTACCTGGTGAGACAACCGCTGTAGGGTCACTCATGTCAAAAGCGGCCATGTTTCCAATTGCAAAACCATATCCAGAGTGAACATCAGGAAGGCCAATAGATCTCTGAGACAGACACAGCCAAGTAAATAACACTGGCAGCACAAATCTAAAAACCCTAAGATCTAATGTACTAATGTACACACGACCAAGGATATGCTCACATGCACAATTCCTGGCAGGGCTGCCACGTTTCCAATTTGCTTCATAGCAGGCAGAAACCCCCCAAAGCCTGCGGACAAAACACGTGAACTGAAGGTCATATTTACTGCCTCGTATCAGTCAAAGGGTTGTTTTCACAGATAAATGCTGTGTGAACTGATTGTACCTCCTCCACGACATGCGTTTCGCAGCTCCTCAAACATCAGCTTCTCCAGAGCATCGTTCACATAAAACACGCCTTCCACCTACGGATTTCAGCACATAGGATTTATTAGACTGGCCACAGGAACAGCTCATAGATCACTTACTGGGAATTCCACAGATATCTCTAAATGTCTTCTACATGCAGCCATTGAAATTAACAGAATCAATGTGTTTTGGGGTGAAATCGTTCACTGTAGAGTCTAAACTGAGCTTGTTTTCAGTGAAAGTGATAGTAACCAGAGGTTATAGTGTCTACAATGCAAAACGGAGCAGTGAACCTAAGTGTGTCTAAATTTTATGTCAAGTTGATCATAAAAAATTAAAGATAGATTTTTAAAAAATGCTGTATTTGCATCCTCTTTTACATGACAAAGTCCTGCATGTACCTCTGCACCAAGAATGGAATTTAAGGGTCCATAATATGGAAAACTGAATTTCCCTAAAGCAGGCTCAAGCAATATGTAAACATACCATTCAAAACATGCCATTCATTCCAGAGTCCATACAGTCCATATATGAAAACAAAGCTGTAAATACACTTTGTGTTAAATTAATAGCTGGTGTGATGTCACAAGAAGTGCTCAGTTGTGTGCATCCACCTGTTCCATCAATAGCAATATAGCTCCACCCACAGTGACATTTAGGGAGTGTTTCAGCTCTGAGTACTCTTGTGAATGAGGCTCATTACAGGACAGACAGCCAATCAGAACAGAGATCTTTCATCTTATTACAGTCTTAAAGGCTCAGTAACAAAAACAGACTGTTTGTTTAATTTTACAGGATTAAAGTTTAAGACCAGGTTTGGGACATAAAAGCTCACAGATGTCAGAAGTTAACCTCAAAGAAAGAAAATATACGTAGGATATTGCAGGATATGTGCATTTAATGTATATATTATGTAATAACTTTCTGCGACCTGATTTTTACAGACACTGTTCAGACATCTGGAGCCTGTGAATACTTCTGACCATTCAGTGTTACTGTACAACCCAGCATCTGACATCGAATCACTCTGAATGACTTCAGTTTAATAATGCTGTATTTTTTTTTTATCTGTAGTAAATCATCCTTAAAGGAATATTCACTTTTCTCCTCAAACATAATCATCTCTTATTTGGATGACTTGATGTTGTCTCTGCAAAAACTAGAGATGGAAGGATCGATCGGCTATGTATCGGTATCGGCCGATTTTTAATCAAAATATGCGATCGGTGATCGGCCGTTATTTCTCCAATTTAGAGCCGATCTCGAGAGGCGATCAATGGTGTTAAACAAATGAGCCTAATTTCTGTATTTCCAGCTAGCGTTTTATCCAGGAAGAGAAGAACCCCCTCCCTGCAGTTCCTCTCTGAACCACTAGGTGGAAATACACACTCTTTAATTTTCGACGTCGCAGAAAAAAAATGCGCTGAAAGTAAACATGTCTGTCTGGCAGTGTTTACCGTACGTGACTCAGACTCCATGCCGTTTTTAAAATGTGTAAAATCAGCGTGTGTCGTTGAGGAACCAAGATAAAGATATTTAACTCTACTAATCTGTTACGACACTGCACACAGCTGAATACAGTGAGTACCAGTAAACAGCAGAGCTAGCACACGCAGCTAGAGAACCAACCCAGAACACCGTGCAGACCAGATCTGACCGGTACGAACAGAACAGCAGCAATAATTCAACATCTACATTTAATGATTACAGATTTTTGTTTAAAATAACACAAAGTCTGTGTTTAATGACTGCAGTTTTTACTGCATTTATTTCATTTGCTTTTTTCGTTTTAAATTAAGGGTCTATATTTAATGATTGCAGTATTGGTGATGTGTGTTTGATTTACTTTGTTTATTTACTGATAATTTTGTTACAAATATGCTGTTTCAAATGAGCTCGTTAAAAATGCTAATAAACCAGTTTCTATCTTGTTTTCATAACTTGCTTGTGCTAATAATATGTAGCCCTGCAGTGTCTAATAGCCCCGCCCTCGATCGGTATTGGCTATCGGCCGATCGCGCTAAAAGGTGATCGGCGATCGGAATCGGTCTCAAAACCGCTGATCGGTCCATCTCTAGTAAAAACTGTAACACGAAGTAAGACAGGCCTTCACGCAGCCAAATTAGACGGCAAAACTATTCTTTGTGTTAATGCAGCATACTTTTTAACAGCCACCATAAAGCAACATTCTAGGACGTGTAATCTCAGCTTGAGCCTGTATTACTGCTCTCTGTACAGGTAAAGACGGGCAATGTGGAAAAATGCAATAACACAATACTTCAGGAAGTTTTATCTTACAGTATATAAAGCAGCACATTATTATTTTAAACCAACTTAGAATAAAGAAATAATTACTATCAAAGACCATAAATCCAATCACTCTTTTTAATCAAACATGCAGTAAGTTATGTCAATGTTATTTATATTAATATTGGTGCAACATAAATATATATTTTGGACGATAAGGTTAAATAAATACGGTCTTATAGACTACAGACTGTAAATATAAATGCTGGCTGTAGCTCGGGGTGAATAAAGCGTCCAGTCAGCTCCACACTTAACTGCTTTTACAGAATAGTTTCATCTGGAGCTTCATAAACTGACTTTATAAAGTGTTCCTGAATCCCAGCAAAAACACAACGTTGTCTACTTTCTTGGTTGCTACAAAATGTGGTTTAATAGTTTTATTTCCATCTGTTGGCCAAATACTATGGAGCTTAATACAGATATAATGGGAGGAATGAAAGAATGTAGGAGGTTGTACAACGTACTGACAACGTTACCACAACATTATCACTTCAGCTTTCTGAGGAATTACATTTCAACACTTTTGGCCGCAAAACAAAAGGCTGTCACAACAGAACTGTGTTTACAGGGATGTGACTGTATTTACTTCAGTGCACTTTGCCACAGTAGTGGTTTAAAGGAGCGCCGTCGCGAACAAACACACAGACAGACAGACATACAACGTGGCTCCTATACCAGCCATACACCAGACACCACCCACCCCTACACCTGACACCGGGACCCGGTACTGAGCTTAAACCTGAACGTGGCCGAAGTTCGCTTCTTAGTCGAACTGCCCGTTCCACCTTAAACGTAAATGCTGTAGCATTTAAGGTGGAACGGGGGAATTTGAATAAGAAGCTAACTTCAGAAAGCAAGCAGTCGAGCTCCTCCAGCAAACCGACCTACAGTGACGGGCTGATGCTAAGAAGATCCCATAAGGTTAAATATTTAATTAACACGTTTAATACACATGTGGCTTCTTTCTCCACAAACACTCAGATTCAGACCAGCTCCCACAATTTACCTTCATGTTGGGGACGAATCCTTTCTTGATCCGCCAGCAATTTTTGTCGATCTTATCCAAAAACTGCAGCTCATCGTTGTAAGATCGACTCATTCTGATATTTAAACTAATCAATCCGATATTTAATAAAGTCCTGCGTCAGAAAGACAGCGAGACAGGCTGCTGCTATTCTTCTCCTTCTGCTGCTTTACTGACTGCGAAGGAACTCTGTCCTCTTTCTGCTTATAGCGCCCTCCGCTGGTCTGAGGGAGATCTGCAGCACTGGGTTGTTATAGGTTACAAAATTACTATTACACAAATACTATATATATATATATATATATATATATATATATATATATATATATATATATATATATATATATATATATATATATATATTGAAGACTCTTGACTTTAACTTTACAAACTCTGGTAAACTCTAAATGAATCAAAAGCAAGCAATGTAAAAAAATGTGTATTTTGTATGTATCCTGTAACACGTATAATTAGTCCGTTTACTGATAATAAAAAGAACAAAAAAGAAGAAAAAAATCAATCTTACAGTAAAAATTACTCTAAAATGGCGCCCTTAACAGTTAAACCAATGCTACCAAAATCTTTAAAAATGAAATTATGGGAGTTTGCTTTTTAAATATTAAATCAGGCATCAATTATATATATAGAAATAAAAGAAGGATAAGTTGCTGGGTCATAGTGTTCAGTCGTGTTTATGAGATTTGATACTTTTATTATATAAAAAAATCTCTGGCTCTTCCCGAAGTTTCTGCCTTCACGTCGTCAGATCCGTGACGTTGATGTCAACAAACATTCAGGTAACGTTGTTCAGGTCTCTTTTTCTTAAACAGCAAGTATAAAACCGCTAATATATACTTTACTCGAGCTGCACACTTTATTGTTTTGCTCTAATGTGTCGTGTCCTGTTACCGCAGTTTGTTTGTTGGGGTGGTTTCGGCAGACTTGCAGAGTCAGGTTAGCTAGCAAACGTTAGCTTCCATCTGTCAGCGAGAGTTAGACAGTCAGGTGTCAGTCAGTCTTTAAACAGCGATGAGGTTATAACACAACAGCAGCCCAGGTATCATTAAACACTGTCAAGACACGTCGTGCTAGGTATAATATTAAGTGTACTGTGTGGGGGTATTTGAACAATAATAGTAGTCTCATTTATTAAAGAGTGGTTCTATGTTCAGACATACTGAACTCACATTAAAATCCTCTTTTGCCCTTTTTGTGAACTCTTATAAAACCACCTGCTTGCTCTGTGTGTGTGTGTGTGTGTGTGTGTGTGAGAGCTGTTTGACCCTGAAGATTAGTCTGAAACTGTGAGAAACTGTTGTAAGCTCAGGTGAAGATAAAAGATAATGCTGTAGCCAGAGACACTTGGCCATTGTTGATCAGCATACAAACAGAGTTAAGATACTGGGTGTAAGAGCCCCAGTTGTAAGACGTTCAGTTTAATCATATTTGTAATTGCAGCTTTACTGTGTGTAAATATGTTAGAGTCATAATTAGGTTTAACTGATGGTGTAAGGAATATGAGCAATAAGGCTTTGGTTTAGGCCTATGAGCAATGTGATTTATTTTGTGTTAAGTGTTAGTCATCATTAGGACTAAGCATGAGTGAGGGCAGTAGTGAGGGCTACACTGAGTGTTATTCATTGTTTGAGCAAGCAGCAGTGAAAATCTGTAACAAACATTATGTTTGTAAAAGTGCAAAACACCAGGTGATTGATAATAAGGAGAGAAACGTGCTCTTGTTGCCTACGAAACTAAGATATGACTCTAGCTTTACACCCAAAACTGTGGCTGATATGGTTTGTTATTTTTTTAATTAATAGCACATCACTTGGACATAAAGAAGTCTTTTGTTAGCTGAATAGCTTATCGGTGGGAAAATAAGGGGAGTTACTTTTGCTGGCCAATGCTGGAAAACTCCAAACAGTAATGATCTCATGGTAGGCGATTCAAATCATATTTAAAATTAATGTAAATTTAAGAGATAATAGGTTCTGATGATAAAAGATAAACTGGGAGAGGTGAGTAAAGAGTCAGATGCAGACCCCACCTCGGCCCAGGTATATAAACCTGAGGTGTTTTGTTTGTTTATTAGTTGCTGCTGGTACTACTCAAGATTAATGCTTGTGTAGTTGAAAAGGCCTAAGCTTTAATAAAAAAAGTTTTTTTTTTGCCTCAATCCAGGTGTTCTGTAATTTCTGTGTAGTGCACTAATTGAGAATATGGAGCCATTTAAGATCATGATAACTTGGGATTTTTTTTCCTTTGCAGGATGAAATTAAGGGTGAGGGTTAACAAGCAGACCAGCCGTGTGGAGCTGGAGGGAGCAGAGCCCACTCTGACTGAGCTCAGCATCCAAGTAAAGGAGGTGGTGTTGCCTTCAACTGGTCTCAGGTTAGTTTCAGTTTCTACAGGCACTTTGGGCTGAACTCAGAGAGGTCAGGATGAAGAACCTCTGATTCATTAGGTCACTTTTCTCGGTCTAAAGCTCCTCTGCTTTGTCCCTCAGTGCGGATACAGAGTTCAGTCTGTCCCTGAACGGGAAGGAGCCGCTGGTGGACACTGGGCAGACACTGTCCTCGTGTGGTGTGGTTTCTGGGGATATGATCAGCGTGATCCTACCTCAGAACTGCACTTCCTCCTCCTCCTCTCTGCCAACAACCCCCTCCTCCCAGACAAACAGCAGACCAGCTGTTCAGCAGAGCCACCAACAGAGTCACACTGTGTCAGTCATGCAGAGCTCCAGCGAGGAGGTAAGTACTGCCAGTGTCTTTGAGAAGTAAGACAGAAACAATCTATAGAAACGCATGTGATAGCTGTCCAGAATTAAAAGTGTACTTTAAGGGCTTGTTCTTTTTCTCAGGTCATGTTGCTGAATGGTTTGACAGCTGTGTGTAAGGTTCTGTGTTTTTTGTGCAAAGCTGTGGTTTGTGGGCTCTGGCTGTAGTTGACAACATACTGTTTGAATACAATGTATTTTATATTTGATCACTATGTGATAAGTTAACAGTTTTATTGACATGAACCAGCAGGAACTGCAATACTGCTCTCACTCATCTCAGAAAAGAAAATGATTTCTCCTGAAATGAAAGTGAAATCACAGCGATAGCTTGGCTTCTGTATTTGTCCTGACTGGCACATCACAGCTGTCATGCTGTGGGGTTTCTGTCTAGTACAGCAGGTTGAGGAATTTCTCTTTGTATGTGCATTTAGTCTCAGTTTGTTGTATGTTCTGTGCATCTGGGTTTGATACTAATCTACTGCCAACAGAAAACATTGGGACCTAATATTAGCGATGCATAATATGAAGTACGTATGCACCGATACAGGAACAACTGGCTACTGCCGATGTCCTGTGTTCCTCAGGTATCTGATGATGCTGATGCAAAAAATATAAATTCTAGAAAATGGAAATAAATCCACCTGGATCAGCACTACAGAGAAAAATTACATTTATTTGTAGAGAGCTGCAAATGCAATAAGCTTAATACAATGATATTGTCGCTGTCCAATGGAAAAAAACCTTCACCTTGAATGGAAGTCAGTGGAACCAGAATTTTTTTCCAAGCTATTTTGGATTTCTATTAGTCCCACAATGTAAATGTCACCTGCTGCATCTAATTGATGTAGAAAAAGAAATGGAGATGTTTTTCATTGGACAGGGACTATTATTTAGCGTAACCTAAACATTCTGCTCTTCCAGAATACAATAAATACAGAGTCAGATATCAATTTGAAATATGAAAAATAAATACTGCTGTCCAGTGCTGACAAATTTGGACCTATCTGCTGATCTCATCATGTAATCCTAATATGAATGAAATAATGATTAATTTGACATGAATAAGAATTAGTCTGCATTAGTCTAAAGTGTCATCATACACTTATGTGGAACTGTGACTTGGCAAGGTGATTAAATACACAGTGTTGTTTAGAGGACACGTTTACACATTATAGCCTTCTGTTATATCAGTACAATAAGAGCAAGCAGTATATTGTGCAGTCCTATCCAGTATGTCTAATACATCTATAAGTTTTACACATGACTGTGCTGCCCTCTTCAGGCACACGCCAGCACCAGCCACAGTGGCAGAGACGGAACCTGTGAGCCAGAGGCCGTGGAGAAGATGGACAGAGTTGAGGATGAGGATGAGGCAGTGGGGCCTTTCATTCCTGAGCCCATGCTGTGCTGTGAAGCTGAGCAGGGAAAAGTTCCTCATTCTCTGGAGATGCTCTTCCAGGCTGCACAGAGCAACTGCCTCTCAGACTGTCTGCTGGTGGCAGCACATTTACTGCTGCTGGAAACCGGCTTTCTGCCACAGGTCAGATCTCACACAGGGCAAGTCTGGCTGGGTAACGCTAGATGCTGTCATTCACTATCGTTATCAGTGTTGTCATTTTTATACAGTGAAATATGTAAAAAAATAATGTACTGTGGGTGGTGATTGAGAACGGGTCACAATGTTAAAGGTTATGGTTAAAAATATTTAAAAAAGACTCTGCTGCAATTTTGAATCTCTTTTAGCAGTCGATAGTGTTATTTTTTTGTTGCATGTCACCCACAAACTATAAATTCTCCCATAGCTGCAGAAAACCCAATGCTGCCAGTATTCCAGTCAATGCTTTTACATGCACTTGAGGATCAGATAATGATAAGCTGTAAATGAATTGATCAGTTTTGGGATTTCTGCTTTGCAACCATCCAGTAAACTCAAAGAATAAGACATGACATGATAATCGTAACATACTCAACATAATACAAACTTCATGTTTCATTTTCTTTTAACATGGAGTCATTTTATCTGAAGATATGAACATCTAGAAGATAAAGAGTATTTCACTAGTACTTGCTTTTAGCGACCCTACAAAAGTATTTGTTATGATTTCAGGGAGCTGTGTTAAACACTGTTTATATCCAGTTCTCAGGTCACTGGATGTTGATCTTATATAAGAATACAGAGTATGTGGCGTGGTTGCCGGGCTTCACCATTATAAAACAGAAGCCCACACTGTCAGTTGTTTCAGTACTGAAGAAGAGAAAGTGGGTGTGCTCCAGGTGTTTCAAAGGAAAAAAATTGAACATCGCTGATTTACAGCATTCACAGTGTGATAACGTTTCATCCTGTCATACTTTCAATTCCCTTGTTGTGTTTGTCTCACTGTGTAATGTTCAGGGTTGTGATGTCAAGGCTGGACAGATGCCCAGTGGCTGGCGTGCAGCAGGAGGCGTCTACAGGCTGCAGTACACACACCCTCTCTGTGAGAACAGCCTGGCCTCGGTGGTGGCTGTGCCAATGGGTCAAACACTCGTGATTAATGGTATACAGGATAACACACAGTTGTTGCCATCGCCTGTAATGAGCAAATAGATTTTGTGGTAGTATCTTATGGGCTTTTTTTCCTTCAATGTTTACCCTCTCTGCAGCCACTCTGAAGACGAGTAGCAAAGTGGAGAGTGCACGGAAACTGGTCCTGAAACCAGCTGCATATGTGACTGAGGAGTGGGCAGGTGCAGAACAGTAAAAATAAAACTTTTTGCAGTGTGGAACTTACTGTTATTTCCAGGGTATTGGTTTTAACTATGCTCTTATTGTAGGTGGGAACGCTGGAGCTGCCTACAAAGACATGCAGAAGCTGTCTCGTGTTTTTAAGGACCAGTTGGCTTACCCACTTATTGCAACAGCTAGAGAAGGTAAAGTTGGTGTTACTGAAATATAGATTCCCCATAGTAGATAGATATACAGATATAAATCAGTGAGCCAAAACATTATGACCATCTGCTTTACAGCAATGTTTAGGTCGATGACTTGTGTCAAATCAACATCCATGCGAATGCCTGGTCCCCCTCCATTTGTTTGGTTTTCCCCACTGCATCTTGGTACCATCACTGCATCTTGGTACCATCACTGCCCCTGATAAACAGTGCACATGCACCCATAAAAGAAAACTGGACTCATTGGACCAAACGATCCTTTGCCATCGGTCCGAGTTCCAGTTCTGATGTTTGCATGTTCATTGTGCTTTTGATGGTGGGCAGCGTGGGTGTTCTGGCCGGTTTGTGGTTATGCCAATCCATACGTGGCAGACAGCAGAGTGTGGACACATTCCTATCAGAGCCATCATTAAAGACGTTTTTTTGGTCAGTAGGTAATCTCCACTGCTGACTGGGAGCAAATCCACGAGCACTGATTGGTATGTCGGAAAGATTTGGACCTTGTCGAAGTCTGTCAGGTCTTCACACCGTCCCATTTCTCCCACATTCACTACAAGAACCAACTGTTCACTTACTGTCTACTAAATCCAAACAGATCTTACTGTAGTATACTGAGTGGTCATAATGTTTTGGCTTGTCGTTGCACTTTATAACTTCTCCATTCCCTCTTCAAACGTGGTTACATCACAGTATATATATTACATATATGCTGTATATAGATATATTGCAGCTCATATGTGGCATTCTTTTTTTTTTCTTAACAGTATAAACTAAACTTTGGAAGTAAAACAGAAAGAGCACAGTTCAGTGGAAGTTCAGTAGAATGTGTAGGTCTTGGATGTGTGTGGACTTTATTATGGAGTGTTGGTTATTTTCTCCTGCTGATGCAGCACTAGGACTGCCTGCACTGTTTGGTCTGGCTGTGCTGCCTCCTGAGCTACTGCTGAGGATCCTGCGACTGCTGGATGTTCAGTCTGTCCTCTCACTGTCTGCAGTATGTGCACACCTGCACTCCACCACACAAGATCCTACACTCTGGAGACATCTGCTGCACCGTGACTTCAGAGGTATCAACACAGCGAACACTCTGTTGACACTCTTTTTTTTTTTCCTTCCACATGTTCTGGTTTTAATTTGCTCTGGTTTAGATTTATTTTGGTTTCATCTTTTAAGGACTTCTACTTCGCTCATACCTGTAGATTAGTAACAATCAAATACTGGGGTTTTATTGAGATGAAGAAATTAGGCTAACTTTGCTTTGAATGGTTTGTCTACAGTGTGAAGTGTTTCTGAGCGAAACACAGTATTAGGAAGGATTTCTGAGCTAGCTGGATGCTTTGTTTAATCTTAGGTTTAGATGGTGGGAGGAGGAAATACGACATGATATTATTGGTTGATATTACTTTCTCCCTGCCAGCTGACATGAGTAATTAAAAAGAAATTGTAGGCAGGCAAAAATTAATACATTTTGATGAAATTTATATTTTTAAATGCATTACTGTGTTGTATTGTAGTATATCGAGGAATCTAAACTGGCACAGTAAAGAAAAGGTCAGGTTTCATTGTTATTCTGAACCTGAATCCAGGTTGGGTCCAAAGGGTTGTACATTTTTGCAAAAGATTTTCTATTGAGGTAGTTGGATGGGATTGTACAACTAACTGCAGTGTTACTGATTTACCTCTTCTTCAGTGTGTATTGGACCTGGCGGTGAGCACAAAGACACAGACTGGAGAGAGGTGAGGCAACAGAACTTTCATTTTTGATACATAGATTATAAGCTTTACAAAGCAGAAACCCAGCTTTTCCCTTCATACTCTTATTAGTTTTACAGTTCTGAGAGCACTCCTAGATCTTATGTGCAATATGAAAATGCTTTTTATTGTTGCCCTGAATATTGGCAGGTATATATTGCTATTCCCTAAAATATGACTCTGTTTTTCTTCCACAGCTTTATAAAAGAAGATTTAAGCAGAAAAAGGAATTGAGCAGATGCAGGGTCAGATGTTACCCCTACTCCATGCCCCCAATTTATCCTCTCACACCAGTCCCCACGCCCCCAGTGCCCCTACCCCTCCACCCACCGGGCATCATCGGAGGCGAGTATGATGAGAGACTTTCCATCCCACAAGGTATCTTTCCCCGCCCCCGCTATGACCCTATTGGCCCTTTGCTGGGTCAGGAGCCAGGTCTGGGGATTCCCACTGGCCGCCGTTCACTGAGACCAAGCGGGATCCGACCAGCAGACATTAGAAGAGGCTTCATCTAAACGCACCAGGCGTCTCAACAACATTAATGAAAGCAAGAAAATTAATCAAGCAAGAAAACTCACACGGCTACTAAATTCACATTCCTTATGCTTCTAACTGTTCAGTTTTATTTGACACGTTATACATGCTTCAGAAAAGTATGTGCTTATCATTCTCCTCGCCAGGGAGGCTGCAGAATACTAGAAAAACAGGACATACGTACAAGCTGAGAAGGATCATGTACAGTATTTATACAGTCAGCAGTTATACACCGTAGTCATCACTGGTGCAGCAGGTCCAAAACAGAAAATGGTAAATTGGCAGATATGAACAAGACTGATTACCAATCAATTATTATCAGATTTAATTTCCTAGCAGGTTACCAGCCTGTTCTTTCTTTTCCATTATTGGTTACATATAAACCAAATCTGATTGAGCCTGTTTTTGTTTGGTAATTGCTTTTCAGAAGGTATGCTCAGATGCAACAATAGATACAGTGAGCATCTATTTGTTGGTTAAGTGCTGAGGATAAGTGACAGTGAAGATTTACTTCAAAGCAAAAAGCATGTCCTTTTCGTAAATGGTAAGTGTTGAAAAAAGGCACGACAGGCATCATGGCTAATTGTGCATTTAAAAACTTTCAGTAGCAACTAAGTACCGATATTGTGATCTTCCAATTTAAACAAATCTGAATCTGTCTAAAGATTTCACTCACCCTACTTTTAAGCAACTGATTATGTCTTGATAAGCTTTTGTATGGAAATAAGAAACACTTATCCTTTGATTTGATTATTAAAACTGTTTGCAAAAACTGGAATAGTGCTTGAATTTGAATGCCGTGCTAGACTTGAGATTCTAACAAGACGTGGCCTTGGAAATGCTGTTGTTCCTAACCTGCTATCATCAAATACAGAAACTAGTGGGCCACTGAGGAATAAACCATTTTTCCATTTCAGTCTTGGAGTAATAATTTCAAAAGCGTTGATTTTCAAAACCGTACTGCTGGTTAACGGAGTCAGTCTTGGACTTTGTCATCACTGTTGGTCCACACAGGCCTGCGTTTCTCTAGAAAAGCTCTGATGCCCTCCTGCCCATCGCGTAGTGCCAGATTGTCCACCATGACGGCAGTGGCGGTGGCATATGCAGCATCACGGCCTTGTGCCATCTGCCTCTGAAACGCCGCCTTCCCCAGAGCCACAACTGGCTGGCTAGACTCACACACTCTGCGTGCGATGGCCAGCGTCTCCTCCTCCAAGTGCTCCTCACTCACGACTCTACTCACCAGCCCGTGTAGCAAAGCTTCCTGTGCTGTGATGGGGCGTCCTGTGAACAGCATCTCCATTGCAACCTGGGCAGACAGAAGAGGGTAGGGGATTCAGGAGAGCACAGAGAACAGTCCGTGGTCTAGGACACGAGTTCCCACCCTTTAGCATCTCACATCCCACACAAATGACCACAAAAGCCCCTGCGGTCTTGATTTAACCGATTTGATCATTTCTCAGGCTGTGTTCACATTAGATGGAATTTGGTCATCTTGACTGTTCACATTCATAATTGTCAGTGACCTGTATGTGTCTGTAAACAAATCTGTCCCTAAAACTGGACTCATGCACCCATGAAAACATTTATATACGTGACCTCCGTCACCCACAACAATAAACATCATATTTGGAGGAAAATAAATATGTAAATAAAGCTGTAATAAAAAGCCAAAACTGACAAGTTAGCAGTTTTTGTGCACTGCACTTTGCTCAGGAGGACAACAAACAGCTGTCGACTGTGACTCTGAACTGAAAATATCCACATAACTAGTTATCATTTTCTAGAAGAATCAATTGTGTTTACATGGACTTAATAATCATAATTATTATGCAGTTATCTGTTTAAGTGGTCATGTAAACAGCATACTCCCAATTTTTTTTAAAAATCGGGTTAAATCTGATTTAAAAAAGCTGGATTTTAGTTTGTTTGTTTACTTTTACTCCGATTTCTGACATCTTTCTTTGTCTGTGCATGTGTGAGAACAGATCATGTCTGATTACGGCCTGACTCATGTGGACCTGGAGTTTTACTTGATGTAGTAACTGATCAAGTGTATGTAAATGTGCGACTTAGACTACTGACCAGATCAGATTTTCTGCAGTTGATTAAGTCAATGTAAAGGCACTCAGTGAGCTCATATACAATACATATTTTATTTTTGCAAATAATCAATTATTTTTAACAATATTTAAAACATTATTTAAAATTACATTGGATTAAATGTCTATATTTAAAAAAATATCTATAGCAGTACCACCACAGCCCACTAGGCTAAAAACCACTGGTCTAGGAATAGCCGTGCACTGCACATTTTAGTGCTTACCTTGCTATAACACACCTTGATCCAACAAACCAGACCTGGGTGTGTGTGTGTAAGAGATGTGTAGCAGGAGGGACCACTACAGTGTGCAGGACACAGCTACTCCAGGAGCAAGGGGGTGAACCACTGGACTAGAACCAGTCCTACTTTATGAAAAGGATTGGGCACCTTTCTGGGTACAGCTCTTCCGATGGCCACTCCTGGAGTTGAGCAGAACAGGCCTACATTCACTCCAGGGGTTGCGAAGGTTGACTTATTTGTTGCCACAGCAATGTCACAGCTGGCAACCAACTGGCATCCTGCAGCTGTGGCAATACCATTCACCATTGCTATCACAGGTACTGGGACATCATGGATCAGGGTCATGACCTTCAACAACAGTGACATCTTATGAAATGACAGTGATATCGCAGGAACAAAGCTGGTGGAGTTCATCCTAAGACTTCCAAACCACACATTAAAAATAAATAAATAATAATAATACATTTTATTTATATAACGCTTTTCAAGAAACTCAAAGACCCTTTACAAACAACATAATACAAGATACAATCTAATAAAATATATAGTAAACAAGTGAAAGAAATAAATGTGAGGACGGGAACAAGCAGGAGAAGGGCATACACAAACAGAAAGAAATAAAATAAGAAAAATAGAAAAGTACAAATATAAACATAAAAAATATAAAATATAAAGGTTACAGGTTAACTGAAAATGTGGGTTTTGAGGAAAGACTTAAATTTAGACAGATCTGAGCAAATATTTTTAGTAGACAGTGATAAGCGGAAACTGTGCCCTAACCTCAGAGCAAGTCTGGAACACTCTGGTATGATAGTCTCTGCCCTGCGCTGAGGTCAGCTCCTTAAGATCATGACCAGAAGAAAACACAGGCCCCTGTGCTACAAACAGAGGAAGAGAAATGGATATACAGAGAGTTTCTGTCTGAACAAATCTGTTTTGATCTTTGAATCAAGATGACATGCCTGATATTATGATGACTCTGAGATCCTTGTCATCCACGTCAGTCAGGATGTCCTCTCGTAGAGACGTCAGCATGGCAAGAGACAAGGCATTTCTCTTCTTAGGATTATTCAAAATGATCCTCCTGAAATTACAGCATGATCTTACAGATGTGATCAGCATGTCTTTCTATCCTAGTGGAGAGGTCACCCTGTCCCGCCCCATGTCCTTCAAGCTACTGCCAGGTGTGCATGAGGCTCACATACAAAAGATATACTAAAAGGACCTTCATATATTAAGAGGAGTCGCTGAATCCATAGCTGAATGGCCAAGTGCACCATTAACCCTTACTGCATCAGTTAATCTTATAAAAGGGGATATTCAGAGACGGAAACAATCTGCCTGTTTCAGGTGCAAACAGGGTCATTTAGATGGTTTGATCTGAAATGATGGATTGTGGAGAAACTTTTTTTTTCTACAGCAGTCTTGATAGGAGCCTCAGATGATGTAAAGTCCACATAAAGTTTTATATGTGATACTGATAATGGTAAAATAGTTGGCTATTTAAAAAAGCACCGGTCCCTGAGGACTACTCTGCCTGACATTGCAAACAAACAAAAAAAAACTGTTTTAAGCCAAAATCTTTTCTCAAAACTTTCTAGACTAGAGAAATATATACAGATACATAGAGATACATCTAAATATATAAATGACTGGTGTATAAGTAATACATGAAGGTGATTTATGTTACTAAATGTAGGGCTTTATTAATTGTATCTATCAGAGATGTTTAGCTTTTTTTGTTTTGGTGTATTTGTAATGAAATAAAAAAACATATTCTTAACCTTTTTACAAGTAATAGCTTTCCATGAGGACGTCTGGTTCCTATCAGTACTGCTCGGGCAGCCGTTATTGAGTGTACACCTGAAGAAAGACGTGCTCTTGCTATCAGTTTTCTGGGAAAGCTCAACGGCTTGCTTTCTGAAGTTAGCTTCTTATTTGAATTCCCCCGTCCCACCTTTAAAAAAAGCTGCAGAGGTTGCACTCTGGCGCACCTTTTAATGTGGAAGGGGGAAAATCTCAGAAAGCACACAGTTGAGCTTTCCCAGCAAACTGATAGCGAGACTGAGTTTAACAGTAACACACTCCAGTGAACAGTCCAGACTCATATTTAACCGCTCTGAATGATTTATCATTATACTGTCAGGAGAGAGAGAGTTGAATAACAACAGTTCAGCCTCAGCTTTTCACTGCAGTGCTGCTTGTAACTGACACAATCCCAGCTGGCTAACTTTAGCTCTGACTTGTTTGGAGTGGATGTTCGAGTGAAGCTGTACTCCACCTTATTCCGTCCTCCTGCTGGCGGATGGTGAGAGGCGGAGAGCTCTGAGTGAACACTGTTCGTGTCCAGCAGTTCGGAGAAAGCCTGCGGACACAAAACCTGAGAGCTACAGCCTGAGACATGTTCACCCCAGACACTCTTCTAACTCACACCAACAGCGAGAAACAACTCGCCAGACCCGGAGCTCACAAGAGCCTGTCTTCAAAATAAGAGTCCCCACACAGGCTGGGTGTCTTCGTCGAGGCAGTCTCTTACTGCGGTTACTTTTTGCTTGAGGAGGTTAGTCGATCAGAAAAATCAAAATAAACCTGAGAAGGAAAATTGTCATGTTGGAAAACATTCCACACTTTTGGCCAAATGTTTTTGCAGGCCCCCAAAATAAAAGCATAATAATATTTTTTATTAAAATACAAAAAAGTTCATTATTTGCAAAAATGTTACACACTTAATGTTACACACTGATTATCAGACACTGAGACTGATTTAACAATGTAATCTTACCACTTACTTCCTACTGTGAAATAGTGTGGCTAAAATAAGGCCCCTACAACTCTCTGCTACAACTCTAACAGTTGGAACAATTTAACTCATAGATCATAGATTTTCAGTCATAGATGTTCTCAAACTTGGCTTTGTAGCTTTTGGGTATGATGTCATTCCTGCAAGATTAAGCTGTTCTTAGTGGAGTAGTTATTCAAAGCTAAAGCTTCGCGAAGACAAATGTTCAGACAGTTTCCTTCAAGCCAGCTGCAGCAAATGCCCTGTACATTGCCCAGGCCTATTAAACAGGGGGACAAAAATCACTGAAGCTCAAATGTATTGTGAAAGTTTCACTGCAGTATGAAGTAACTATCACTCCTGTATAAAGTAAGTTTTTATTGTATTTGAAAACAACATGTGCAAGAAATCAAACCATTACAGATAGGACCAACCCTACAGTGAGCAAACTGAATGCTAGCTTGTTTGACAGACAGTCATTTGATAAATGCTTTGTTGACTTTACTGAACGCAAATACAACTGTGGAAAGTCTTTAAGGAGCAGCTTCATAATGAGTCTGCTTAATGCTTATCACTGTATTTGACTGTTTCAAATGAAATATAAATAATAAAACCCCAGAAGCATTCACAAACATGTATACACAGACTTTTAGGTGTAATAGGTTATTTGCACAAAACAAGGTTCTTTAACATTAAACTTTAACTTTAACATTAAACTTTAACATTACACTTCCTTGCCAGCGTAACTGCGTACTAGTACAGCTATGCAGTTACTAATGATTAATAAATTGGAAAATAGTGAACAGTTGCTGGTGTACCTCAGGCAACACACTTGTTTGTGACCCACATGGGTTGAGCATGGGATCTAGCACCAAGGCACAGAGTGGGTAGAAGAACACTGTGCTGGGCTCCTTCACCTTAATTTAGGTCTTGATCTTTGGCCAAGCTCAGCTCTGTGATATAAAAGCACGATAGTTTCAATTAAAATATTTATGATAAGCACACAAACTCACTAGCTATACAAGTCGTCATTCAAATATCAAACATTAAATTCAGTTAAGCATCACATTTTAGCTGATTATGAGCTGCTCCTATTATATTCTGCCTACTTTTTCACAAACTACATTAACAAATTTACTGAAAAGCCTGTCAATACTGACCAAAAATGAAAGCATTAATGGTGTTCCTGACCATTAAAAAACAAGGTAAACAATGCTCCTAGCATACATAAATAATATATATAGGAATAATGTTTTCTGTCATATATTGTTACCGATGTGTGTTACATATATATTTATGTAATAGCTTGTATGTGATTGAAATGTATGTCCAATATTTAAAAATGGCCAATTTCAAATAAGTTGGCAAATATGTCACATAAATGTCCACATATAGTCATATATCAGATTTTCCTATGTGAGGCTCAGTGTCTACTGTTCTCTTCTTTAGCTTTGCACTAGAGGTTTTGGGTGACATACACATTACACTCAAACACGTCTCAGATGCGCCACAGTAACATTGTGTACATGTAATTGTTGCCTTAGCTATTACTTATGGTACCAGTTTTCTTAAATAATGATAATTTAAATAACCCATAACTCGTCTATTACGCCATTACAAAGTTCTGCTGGTTCCTGATGGTCTCCAGTGGTCACTAATAGTATTGTGTGTTTTTCTAATGGATTGATTTCACAGTGTACTGGATTGCAGTAATTTAACAGGATCTAAAATGGGATCTCAAAGTGTCTTATGGAAATGAGTGGTCTTGTATAATCCTAATGAATCTATTGGTCATATTTACAGCACACTCTTTTCTAGAAATCTCACTGTAAAGTCTTTTGAGCTCCATTACACATACTAATGTTATATTACAATCATCAAAGAGAGAGAAGTCATAGCGCCCACTTCTTAAGACAACGGTGATGTGAGCAGGTTATATCAGCACAAGCAGGCTGGCTCCTCTGAGAGCCACACTCTGGATTCTGTACCAGGTTTCTGTGAGAAGCTGGGGAGCGAGCACTTTGGTGAAGCTGTATGTGATTGCAGAGCATGTGTCCAGGTTGTTCTGAAGATGCTCCTCATAGTTTCTACGAGCTCCTGCAGGGCTGCTGCTCTCAAACCAGGTTTCTCAATGTGTAGCTCTAATCAGACACTAGAGGGAGCCGCACCACAACTAACTGGCTGCTAAACTCCTCACCTGATACCAGTACTGGAATTCCAGTGCTGTCATTATTGTGTTAGTATAAAGTATAAAATACGTTTTGGCCAGACTGCTTATTTATAGACACCAGGAGTTCGGCACGACCACCAGTACCCATTCAGTTCAAATGATTCCTATTCACTTGAAACGGGTGTGGGGTTAGCATGCCGACCCCCAACACAGTCTGTATTTTGCTCTATTTAGACTCACAGCGCACATAAAATTATTGGACATTATAAGCTTCTATATAGTAGAGCGTATGTATTTGGACAGACACAGTACTGAGTATGAGTGTCCCGTGTTTCTAACTGATGACTCGCTGATTTGAACCCAAATAAGCTCCACTTAACGTTTTACTGAACAAAGTAGCTCAGAAGCTTCTGGACGCTGTTTTTAGGTCTGGTGTCTGCGAGGCTGAACACTTAGTCAGAGTGAGAAGTGCTGCTTTGTCGGAATACGGGTGGGAAAAGCCGAGCCTGTGAGTGAGCGTCCTGAGGGAGGAGCTGTGCGGAGAGACTGAAAACAGGGACGGGCTACTGTACCGCTCTCACAGACTCCTCACCAGATCAGCCAGAGACACATCACCCTCTAGTCCACAGAGGATTTAAACTGGAGACTGGATTTCAGACCTCAGTCAGAGGTACGTATCTTTCCTTTTTTAAAATTATTTTTAAAAATTTTTCAGTTTACACTGCCATTAATACACGAGCTGTAGCTTTTAGACTTCGTTTGTAGTTAATCTACATTAAGAATAACTCTAAAGTACAGTAATGGTCAGTAACAGCATTGGAAAAGTAGTTTAACTGTAGCAACTATTACTATATATTACTAGTAATGTACTGTATTACTATTATTGAGTATTATTGGTCACTCTGGCTGAAGAAAAGTGTCCTTTGGCCCTTTAATGGACAGTAGGTTTTCAGAAGGAGTGTTATTGGTGGCTCTCAGAAGTGGATAAGAACTAGTTACACGTACTGAAGTACATGTACTTGAGTGAAATATTAATGAATTTGTACTCTGCTGAGTATTTTCACCAATTTTACATTTACTGAAGTATATTAGTTAGGTTTTTTTATATATATTAGTTCATTTTTGTGTTTAACTCTGTTTTGTTGTTGACTGCTTTGTGATTGGTCACATTTCTGACATTAGCAATTTTACTTTAGACCAAATTAGAACAATTGATCTATTCTGATAGAAGAACTAAGAAATTCCACTGCAGTTCTAGACACTACTCAGTACTTCAGTCGTTTTTTGACCTGCCGCTTTGTTTTTGTTTTTTCATTTGTGTACTTTTACTCGGGTTGGTACTTTAACTTTTACGTATGTGAGCTTTTTGCCCAAGAATAAATATTTTTACTTAAGGATTGCTTAAGGTTCCTCTACTCTGGTCACTCAGTGGGTGTTCAGTAAACATATTATTAGGCACACTAATAGACAGTAGGTTATCAGTAAAAGTATTATTGGTTACTCTAATAGACAGTAGGTTTTCAGTAAAAGTATTATTGGTTACTCTAATAGACAGTAGGTTTTCAGTAAAAGTATTATTGGTTACTCTAATAGACAGTAGGTTTTCACTAAAAGTATTATTGGTTACTCTAATGGACAGGAGGTTATCAGTAAAAGTATTATTGGTTACTCTAATAGACAGTAGATTTTCACTAAAAGTATTATTGGTTACTCTAATGGACAGAAGGTTATCAGTAAAAGTATTATTGGTTACTCTAATAGACAGTAGGTTTTCAGTAAAAGTATTATTGGTTACTCTAATGGACAGGAGGTTATCAGTAAAAGTATTATTGGTTACTCTAATGGACAGGAGGTTATCAGTAAAAGTATTATTGGTTACTCTAATGGACAGGAGGTTTTCAGTAAAAGTATTATTGGTTACTCTAATGGACAGGAGGTTATCAGTAAAAGTATTATTGGTTACTCTAATGGACAGGAGGTTTTCAGTAAAAGTATTATTGGTTACTCTAATAGACAGTAGGTTTTCAGTAAAAGTATTATTGGTTACTCTAATAGACAGTAGGTTTTCAGTAAAAGTATTATTGGTTACTCTAATAGACAGTAGGTTTTCAGGTAAAGTATTATTGGTTACTCTAATGGATCGGAGGTTATCAGTAAAAGTATTATTGATTACTCTAATGGACAGGAGGTTTTCAGTAGAAGTATTATTGGTTACTCTAATAGACAGTAGGTTTCACTAAAAGTATTATTGGTTACTCTAATACACAGTAGGTTTTCAGTAAAAGTATTATTGGTTACTCTAATAGACAGTAGGTTTTCAGTAAAAGTATTATTGGTTACTCTAATAGACAGTAGGTTTTCAGTAGAAGTATTATTGGTTACTCTAATAGACAGTAGGTTTCACTAAAAGTATTATTGGTTACTCTAATAGACAGTAGGTTTTCACTAAAAGTATTATTGGTTACTCTAATAGACAGTAGGTTTTCACTAAAAGTATTATTGGTTACTCTAATGGACAGGAGGTTATCAGTAAAAGTATTATTGGTTACTCTAATGGACAGGAGGTTATCAGTAAAAGTATTATTGGTTACTCTAATGGACAGGAGGTTATCAGTAAAAGTATTATTGGTTACTCTAATGGACAGGAGGTTATCAGTAAAAGTATTATTGGTTACTCTAATGGACAGGAGGTTATCAGTAAAAGTATTATTGGTTACTCTAATGGACAGGAGGTTATCAGTAAAAGTATTATTGGTTACTCTAATGGACAGGAGGTTATCAGTAAAAGTATTATTGGTTACTCTAATGGACAGAAGGTTATCAGTAAAAGTATTATTGGTTACTCTAATAGACAGTAGGTTTTCAGTAAAAGTATTATTGGTTACTCTAATGGACAGGAGGTTATCAGTAAAAGTATTATTGGTTACTCTAATGGACAGGAGGTTATCAGTAAAAGTATTATTGGTTACTCTAATGGACAGGAGGTTTTCAGTAAAAGTATTATTGGTTACTCTAATGGACAGGAGGTTATCAGTAAAAGTATTATTGGTTACTCTAATGGACAGGAGGTTTTCAGTAAAAGTATTATTGGTTACTCTAATAGACAGTAGGTTTTCAGTAAAAGTATTATTGGTTACTCTAATAGACAGTAGGTTTTCAGTAAAAGTATTATTGGTTACTCTAATAGACAGTAGGTTTTCAGGTAAAGTATTATTGGTTACTCTAATGGATCGGAGGTTATCAGTAAAAGTATTATTGATTACTCTAATGGACAGGAGGTTTTCAGTAGAAGTATTATTGGTTACTCTAATAGACAGTAGGTTTCACTAAAAGTATTATTGGTTACTCTAATACACAGTAGGTTTTCAGTAAAAGTATTATTGGTTACTCTAATAGACAGTAGGTTTTCAGTAAAAGTATTATTGGTTACTCTAATAGACAGTAGGTTTTCAGTAGAAGTATTATTGGTTACTCTAATAGACAGTAGGTTTCACTAAAAGTATTATTGGTTACTCTAATAGACAGTAGGTTTTCACTAAAAGTATTATTGGTTACTCTAATAGACAGTAGGTTTTCACTAAAAGTATTATTGGTTACTCTAATGGACAGGAGGTTATCAGTAAAAGTATTATTGGTTACTCTAATGGACAGGAGGTTATCAGTAAAAGTATTATTGGTTACTCTAATGGACAGGAGGTTATCAGTAAAAGTATTATTGGTTACTCTAATGGACAGGAGGTTATCAGTAAAAGTATTATTGGTTACTCTAATGGACAGGAGGTTATCAGTAAAAGTATTATTGGTTACTCTAATGGACAGGAGGTTATCAGTAAAAGTATTATTGGTTACTCTAATGGACAGGAGGTTATCAGTAAAAGTATTATTGGTTACTCTAATGGACAGGAGGTTATCAGTAAAAGTATTATTGGTTACTCTAATGGACAGGAGGTTTTCAGTAAAAGTATTATTGGTTACTCTAATGGACAGTAGGTTCTCTATAGAAGTATTATTGGTTACTCTATTGGACAGGAGGTTATCAGTAGAAGTATTATTGGTTACTCAAATGGACAGGAGGTTATCAGTAGAAGTATTATTGGTTACTCAAATGGACAGGAGGTTTTCAGTAGAAGTATTATTCGTTACTCTAATGGACAGGAGGTTTTCAGTAGAAGTATTATTGGTTACTCTAATAGACAGTAGGTTTTCAGTAGAAGTATTATGGGTTACTGTAATGGACAGGAGGTTTTCAGTAGAAGTATTATTGGTAACTGTAATGGACAGGAGGTTTTCAGTAGAAGTATTATTGGTAACTGTAATGGACAGGAGGTTTTCAGTAGAAGTGTTATTGGTAACTGTAATGGACAGGAGGTTTTCAGTAGAAGTGTTATTGGTAACTGTAATAGACAGGAGGTTTTCAGTAGAATTATTATTGGTTACTCTAATGGACAGGAGGTTTTCAGTAGAAGTATTATTGGTAACTGTAATGGACAGGAGGTTTTCAGTAAAAGTATTATTGGTTACTCTAATGGACAGGAGGTTATCAGTAGAAGTATTATTGGTAACTGTAATGGACAGTATGTTATGAGTATCTTTAGTCAGTGTCGTGGACAGTTATAAGAAACAGATTTTTGCTAGCACAGGTAGCAAATGTGTCATCAGTCCGACGTTAAACATGAGCTCAGCAAAGGTTTTATGTTGCCACATTTATAAAAAGAGACCTTCATGAGGACTTCATTACATTTTAAATTTTCAATCATTTTTATGTATAATTGAGAAAAAAAATAGATGACTCTATGTGTTATCCACGCAGTACTACAGCTGGTTTAAAGACTCCGACTGGCCCCAACGCTCGCCCGTATTATGTAGCTGTGTGTTCCTATATGATCTCAGAGCTATTGGTGACAGAAAAAGCAAAAAACAAACATACTAAGCTTACGCAGCGCTGAATTTTCAAGGACATGTGCATTGCGTCATGATTGTCTACGTGTACATCAGAATGGCATTGTATGCTCAAGTATTTAAAGTGCTGAGTGTTTCATTACAAAACATTATGAGTTCCGGATCACTGACAGGGCTTGGTTGTGAAAACAGCTTGTGAGACACATTACAGTGGAACTGTGGCTCTTTCAGGTGTGTGGGCCAGCTGAGGTCCGCGGAGCCAGCAGAGATGTTTGAACTGTTGACCCTGACTTCTCGACTGCTCCAAAAGACACGGTGACCTTGACGTGGTAACCATGGACGTTCATGTGCCCGGCAATCCGCGCCTTCACTATGGGCACAATGGCTACCACCAGGCTCCTCATCCAGTGAGTACATGTCGGCCTCACACTGTACTGGAAACTCAACACGTAGAAATGAACTAATAAGTAGTTGTGACACATGGCGTAGATCTGAATAAGGATCAACACACAATTGCTAATGTGTATTCAAAGATAGACTCATAGGTTTTCTGTACCTCCTTCTCTTTGACAAACACACACATACTTGAACAGTACACACAGAGTGTTGAGGGAGAAACCAGTTCTTCTGCAGTTTTTTGGACTAAGTTTGACAGCAGAGTTCATTGTGCTCTTCATACTTTCTACAAGGTGTGGCTTTCCATCCCGGATGTGTGCTTGTGTTTGTGTATTGTATGTACCATTTCTTGGAGTAGCATAATTATGTGGAAAAAGGAGCAGCCTGATACAGATTAGCCCCTATTATGTAACAGAGCAGGAGAAAACTAATGGGTTAATAAGGTCATTAACTCCACAGCAGCACAGGACTCAAGGAAGCAACAGGGTTTTCTGAAATTCCCCTCTCTCGCTCTCTCTCTCTCTCACACACACATAAACACTCTAATGGTTATTTCCTCATTATATTCGAGTGGTATAGGGGATAGCTCTTTTGATAAAGGGTTGAAACAGAGCAGTTCCAGGCGCACTGCCACAGAGTCTGCAGCATTGTTTTCATCACAAAGTCGGAGTAATGTGAGAGCCCCGGTTTCTCTCTGCGTTCAACACAAGCAGAAAAGCACGTTCTGCCTCTCGTTCCCCTTCCTTTGCTCTTTTTGGAGGAACTAAAAGCGGCCAGATATTCACAGAAAACCAAAAAACCGTACTGATGAAGGCCTAGATACAATTAAACATCAAAACCAAAGCAAAGAGTAAAGCAGTGGTTCCCAACCCTGGTCCTAAAGCAGCCCTATCCTGCACATTCTTATGTTTTCCTTGTTTTCACATACAAAAAATCCAATGGAGGGATCAGGTGGGTTAAAGATAAAAGAAAGAAAACACCAAAATATGTAATTATACATAATAGATAAAAACATGCATTTTTTATTTATCCACAAAGCTCACATTTGTATTTATTTAGGCAGATTAAAGGGTTATAAATATTCCTATCATATGGAAATAACTGTTACTATTAATGATAGCTCACCTTTTTAAGCATAGTAAGTAAGCAAGTAGTAGAGATTGGTGGATAGATAGTAAATACTGCTTGTGCCATTCTGCCAATACAGAAAACTAAGCTGCAGAATAAAAAAAAAACTAAGTTTATATGAGCCTGCAGTAGTTTAACCCATTAGAGTTATGTGGAGTGTTTCTGGAATGAGGTGGAACAGCCAATTATAACAGAATTCATTTACATGTCATAGGAACAAACACAGCCTGTTTCATTCTACAGGCTATAAAACTGACCAGCTCAGTATCCGCAGCTTGAGGTTTAATAAGAACATCTGCTAAATGAATAAATGTTAAGGTAACTGGACGTCAGGACCAGGGTGGGAACCACTGGAGTAAAGGTACCTGGTTGGCCTAATCTTAGAGGCTGACTTCATGTTCTATTTATGAAGCCGCGCGCACCACCCCGCCCTCAGCGCTCTTGTGGAGCGGCAGGTGGAGTGATCCTCCTTTCCATCTCAAAGCTGGACCTGGCAGGTTCAGGGGTGGGGGCTGAAGAAACAAATAGCCCACTGTTCACTCACACATACACATGCAGGAGAGAGAAGGCTCCTGTCTGGCTGGACACTGAATTGCTCTGTGTTGTGAATGTGGATGCAGAGGCAGAGCTGGGAGGTATTTTTTCACTTAGTCGAGCTACTTCAGAATACATCCGAGACTCAGACAGAATAAAAATAGCTTTTTCATGTACTAGTTTGAGTGCTTTTTAGAGCCTGCCCCCCGTGTCTCCACTATAAATCCCAGGGAGTGCCTCTTCACTGTGAAATGGAACGCAAACAACATATAAAAACATGAAGAGCAGCAGAAGCACTGTGTTGCTCACTCCCTCTTTTTTTGATAGTGCGCATGGTCTCTCCCTGTCTAGACTGTGAGCACTATCTTTAAATAGAAGGCGAATATCGTCTCTGTCCAATGAAAAACAAGTATCTCCAAAATTGCAACTTTACAGGATAGACCAAAAACATTGACACTAGACATGAAATTTTCACACAATGTACACAACCATCGGTGTGTTCAAATGACGTAGAAAACACAAAATTGACAAAAATTGAGATATGTTTTCCTTGGACAACAACAATATGCTTAGTGTATTTGTTTTAGAGAAATGTCTTGATATGTGTAGTGATGCTAACCAACACATCTCAAACATTCTATATTGTCCCTGTCTGTGTCTTCACTGTACAAAGAAAGAACAACAAAAACATCTCCAAAATGGTTTTAGACAGTACAGTAGCAGAATGTTTTTTACTTTTAATGTAAACTGATGTAAAAAAAGATTCAAAGCTTTGGTCTATTCATCATGAAGTTTTCACACATTACATAGAAAAGTTACTGTGTTCAAGTGATGTAGAAAAAAATAATAAGAAGGAATGTAAATATTTATGTTTTTTGGACTGCGTTAGTATAACCTACCTGTTATAGTGTAATCAGCTGTAAGCAGGTGGTCCTTTTTGTGTTTAGGTATGTTGCTTTGGAATGAGGGGTTTCAATTCAAAACACATCATCGACTGCTTTTTTTCAGGATATGCATTGTTAGGACTGGGCTGTTTATACATTCAAGTAAGATCAGTGGTGTATAAATATGACCATTATTAAAGAAATTAAAAAAATAAAAAGCTGTTACTCTTTGCAAAACAATTTTCACTGATAATATGCAGCCATTTCAGTCGGTCTGAAAGAACCTGTAAGGGTTAAAAGTGCCTGCTCATATATGCAGCCATATTATCCTGCCGCCTTGTAATCTCAGGTAAATGAGGGCAGGCAAACCAAATATTCAGTTACCAATCAACTCCTGCTGCACAGCAGCCGTGTACAGATATCTGCTGACATTCGCACGTCATGTAGTTTCTGACTTCCGAGCAGAAGCTACAGCCAGAGTTACTTTCAGTATTAAAGTCTATTCTCTATTTATCTCTCCAGAAAGAAGATGGCCTGCAGTTTCTCAGTCTGGAGGAGAAGGAGTGCATTCTTTTTTTTGAGGAGACAATAGACTCTCTGGAGGATGGTCTTGAGGAGGAAGGTACAGGGTCATCAACACAAAGAAGCACAACAGTGGAGAATCTTCGAACCGCACCCCGTTCGGCCGTAAGCTCCGCCCCCACCACAGCTATTGCCCCAAGCCTGATAGAGCATGACATCATTGACCTGGTCCACTCCACACCGGACTTTGCCATGCAAGGTACTGCTTAACATGGCTCACTTGGGGAGGTGGTGGTTCAGTAGTTTAGTAACTGCTTTGACAGACATTGACAGAAACTGCTCATAAGTCTTTGTGTACGTGGCTTAGTGTTAAGTTAAATTGTCAAGTATATCATTTGTGTCACATTCTGCTCTTCAGCATGAGGCAGTTTTCCGATCTCCAGTCCTTGAGTACCTCCGCCCTGTGCCTTCAAGTGTTCTAATGCTACATTCATGACAACCTAATTCCACCTAAAAGCGTTCATGCAATTTCAGATGTTTGACCTGTAAGCTAGTGCTTGTTTAACTGCTTTGTATTCACAATTGAATTGAAGTTTGTGCTTATGTTTTTTAAATTCACCATCAATATAATCTAGTACAGGGGTCTTTAATTAGAGTTCAGTAAGGTCCAGTTAGAGGAGATTTCCTCAGGCCAAAGTCCAGAGCGTCATCATTTCTAACTTGTGTTATGATTCAGTGGCATATCCTGTTTACTGAAGTAGTCTAGTATCAGCATCTCATACCATCAGCAACTGAAACACCAACACATCACACATACCATTCAGTATATTTACTGTTTAAATGCTGAACTGAATTAATTATTTATAAACTTCTAATAAATGTGTTTTACTTACTTGAAGTAAAATAATGGCTATATAAAAAAAACCAGAATGCTTTAATAAAAGTGCATCCTAAAGTGTTTATTTATAGAAACAATAAATAAAACAGCGTCTTCTCGTTAACTCACAGCTTGACCTGTTGGTTTGGAGCCGCCTGTGAAGAATAAATTTAAGTCTCGGTCCATTATTCTCGGTCCAGCATGTTATTGTTTCTCTGACCTGCTTTACTCTCTGACTGCTGCTTCTCGCTTCGTACCTCGCCTGTGTGCGCGCCGCACTCCCGAATATGCACAGATCTGATTGGCTGATGAGCATCTTTGGTGATCTTACAACGCACGCAATTGGTCTGTGAGGTTAATGCGCCGTAAAGCCCGTATACCGTAAAGACCAGAAAAGCTCGGTTTAGCGGTTTACGTCCGCATTGGACAAAGTCTGGGTCCGGACCGCGGTCTGCCTATTAGTGACCTCTGGTGTAGTATAGTAATATAGTCTTTCATAAAATGACTTAACCATACAGTCATCCCAGCGTCTCCTTGTGTTTATGGACATAATACACAAATAACATATCATGCACAAACAGAAGCTCAATAGTCTATTTCAAAAACTTTAAATGTGCTATAACTTCTTGTTTTATGAGCCTTATTAATAAGAAATGAATAAGAAGACATAGAACTTAAGGAACCTTTGAGCGCCCACAGCATAACACATCCAACTTTAACTCAGGACTGGCTTATTATTATGGAATTTAATCACATGTAGCTAAAACATCAAAACATGCAGAGCAGAGGTACCCCAGCACTAGGGGCAGGACCCACTGCTCCAAGATGTTGAAGAACAGTAGTGTTCAAGGAGCGCATTTAGTCTGACACTGATGCAATTCATTGAGTTTAGCTGCTGCTATGCTTCATTGAGTTCTTGGTTGAAAACTGAAAGGGCCTGTGTGTCAAGGCTACCTAACTGACAGATTCACAGATTTACAGTAGTCACTGAATTATTTATGTTATTCGTAAGTCTTAAGAGGGGTATCTGTATTTTAAGGCTGCAGTTAAAGAGCTGCAGAAACTGTGTTGGTAAACATTTTTGTGTGCCTTTCAGATTTTCAGAACCTGGCTACAACACCACAGGCTCATTTCGAGTTTAAGCCGAAGAGGAACCCCACGGACAGCGTCTCAGTTACGGGCACAGATGCATCTGAGGACGGCAGCCACCAGCCTCCTCCAGGCTCCGTCCCCACGCCAGTCATCATTGCCAGCAAGATCGCTGAGCATCAGGGCACAAATGGCCCCACTTCATCACCCTCAGTGCTGATCCAGCGCAGACAAAGCCTGGAGTCTCCCAACGGTCCACCCTCTAAAAGCGGCCCACCCACGCATGCCAAGCCCCACCGACTCCCTGACAACATCAATATGATGCTAGGCAGCCGGGATCCAAGCCCCCAGTCCATCGCTACAGCGGCGGTCAGCATGCAGGAGCGTCGCTCGCAGATGCTAGCCAACCTTCCTCCCTCTGCCCACCCACTGGAGGGCGGAGAGCCAGCCTGTGTCCGCAATCCCCCGTCAAGGAGCATGTCGTTCAGAGACCCAGCCCTAGACAAGTCCAGGATGGAGGCATTGTCCATGTTGGGACTGACCCAGGCTAGAACAATGCCAGCCAATATGGTACCAGTGACAAACACAAAGACACAGAGTAGCAGTGCTAATGCTGCTAACAGCAAAGTTGGAAGCAGTGCTGACCTAGCTAGCAGCAGTGCTCATACCTACAGCAGCCTTGTTAATAATGTTAATATCAGTCCTAACACCACTGTCAGTCAGAAGAACAGCAGCCCTTACAGGGTGAGCAGTAGTGCTATTGCTAGCAGCACTACTCATACCTATAAGAACTCTGTGAATAATATCAGTCCTAGCACCACTATCAGTCAGAGGAAGAACAGCAGCTCCGCGGTCACTCCCTCCAGCCCCAGCAGCTATGAGCCAAAAGCTAAGAGTGAATTTTCTACCAGCAACTTTAACAGCTATGGTGGAAAGTCAGCTGTAATCACACCTACTTCTCCAGACACTCCAGATAACCCTGACAAAAGATCTAGCACAGCGCCCGTCAGTGCAGAGGTGACGCACAGTGACTTCAACAGCTACGGCGGCAAGACCATCACGCTGAACCCCACAGCGAGCTTCAGGGCCGAGTCTGTCCCATCCCCCAGCACTCCTTCGGTCAGGCCAGAGCCAGCAGAGATCCAGAACAACAGCTACGGTGGCAGATCCAGAGTCATACACCCGGCCACACAAACAGAGCTGCCTGCCTGCAGACCCCAATCCCACAGTTCCTCACCATCCAGCACCATCACAGCCTCAACTCACCGCAGTGACCCTAACAGCCCGACCGGAGTCAAATCCAGGATCTTCCCACCTGCCAAAGCTGACGCCCAGCATGCTGGCTCCCAGTACTCCAGCAGAGCCAGAGATGAAGATCAGCAAGACATAAACGGCCACGAGGCTAAACCCAAAGCACTAAGCCCCTCGCACACTGACCCGGTTTACCAGCCTGTGGGCAGGAACAGGCCGGCCACGATGCCTCCTGCGCCTGCCCCCAGACCCCAGCGGCCCACTGGATCTCTGAGGCCACGACCTGATCCCATTCCTCAAGACATCCGCGGCAAGCCTCCAGCCAAACCCTCCTTCCGCGCTCAGGGCATCACAGTGCAGTTCTCTGGTAAAGGAGCCACGGACGAAGCCAGGCGAGACGCTTTGCGCAAACTAGGACTGCTGAAGCACACCTCCTAAACCCTCGTCCCAGCTCCTTTAAGGGATCATTGTACGCTTACGTTATGCGGGTGCCTTTTAGATAGGAGCACCTCTGTTTGTTTCATCTTAACGGTAATAGTATTATTTTCTATTTGGAGTATGTACTCAGCAATTGTTTGAATTAATCGAATGAAAGACATATTTAAGAACGAATAATACTTAACACTTAGTCATTTACAATTACAGTAATCTAATGAGCACTACCAACCAAACCAACGCCACAGTGCAGACCACCAGTGTCCCGTCAAATGACTAATATGACGAAAGTGGCAGTTCTCTTGATTTACGTTGCTTGTAGTAATTTATGGAGGGGCAGGTGATACAGGTAGCCTGTGGTGATGAGGCTGAAATGGGCATCAAGTTACTAATTTTGCTCCTCTTTAATTTTCTTAAACTTCTACATTTGTTAGAGGATTCCTTAGTGAAGGTACAGGAATCTCTGTGGAATGCAGCACACAGGACAGAGTACTGGTACTGTGCTGATTTTGGTTTCTACCCAGCAGTTTTTCCGTACTGGAGTAAACACTGTTGAGTTAACATATGTGATCTTGTACACACAAGTCCACACTTGTAGGAGTTCACTAGAGACTTGTGTAAGATACTAACCTGGTATGAAGTTTATAGTCTTGAAGAACTGTGTGACAAGTAGATTATACTAAAGACTTTCTGAAGAAGAGCACGGAAAATCACACCCCACTCGTATAGTGCTCAGGCTCTCTCTGCTCTTCTGAACCCTCAGAGAGAGTCGGTCCACTCTGCAAGTGCTGCTCCAGCACCACACCAGCTCCTAACACGAAGAAACTAAAGGAGAAATAGTTTGACATACAAAAAATGTAAAATACACAAAAATATCAAAATCTTATACAAAAGTATTTAAAACTTGTTTTTCAATCAGACAGATGTTAAGAATTTACTCCTAAATATCCTGTACTGATGATGCTTTTATTGAACTCTTATTGACCTAAGAGCAGACTTTTAAGGTAAGCTTCTGTGCTAAAAGGTTTTATTATTATAAATTCATTGCATTTGGGACCCTCCAGATATTAGTAGTCCCAGTTTCTAAATTTTATACATACTTATAGCTGCTGCCAGAATAAAACCTACAGAAGAAGTAAGAACATACTTAACTGTAATGTAAGTCAATGGAAGCACACTTTCTCCAAATCATCTTTTATTGTGATCCACTCAAACAAAGGGCAACAGGTATTTTCAAATATTGTCAAAACCAACAAACATTGAGAGACAAGGTTTTTCTCTGACAGCAACATTATGTACCATCACCAGCGAGTGGATTTCAGTACCAGCTCAAATCCTTATATTAGTGTGTTCATATTAGTCACTGTATAAAAGCAGCATTTGTTGGAAAATGTCAATGGTCTGTATTTATCTGCCTCTAAAACTCAGAGTAGTAATGCTGATCTGGGGTCAGCTTTACATAACTGACCAGGATTATGTGAACTCATGAGACCTGATCTTAGATTAGCATTCATAATCTGATATATTTGGGCCAATGAGTGTAAGATCATACATACACTTGTTCTCTTTCCTCACCCTGAGTAGGAGCTGTTTGGAGCTAGTCCTGATGGGAATGTTCGGTTTATCATGAAGCCGAGGAAGGAGCTGTTAGGAATATGCGGGTATCGGCCTTTGCTCGATGTAAAGGGTGATAGTGTTTAGAAGTGATACAAAGCGCATCCTCTGTGTTTCCCTTTATTTAGCGTATGTCCTGCCAGCACGTCTGAGCGAACAGTGTATTTATTCTCGTGGTGTCTCCGAGTGGGAAAGGACGTCAGAAGTGAGAGCTGGACTGCCCCTCTTGCTCCGCTCCATGCCTCTTGCCTATAAGATATTTTTACATTTGGTGGCAGTGCCTCCCCCACCAAACCACAGTGATCCAAATCTGGCTTCCAGAACTTTTTCTGAATGCGGAAAGAAAACTTCTCTTTTCTGTTGTTTGGACTGTCTGTCCCTCAGTGATACTCTTAGCTGGACTCTTTCTTCAACAGTGCTGCTGTTTTATTATGCAAAGAGTGGCATAAACTCCAAGGTGTGTGTGTGTGAGTGTGTATGTGTGTGTGTAAGAGAGAGAGAGAGAGAGAGAGAGAGAGAGAGAGAGAGGTGTGGAATGAAATACTGCCATGTTCTGGCACTTTGTTGATGTATGTGTTTGTTTTTTTGTTTTTTGTTTTTTTTAAGTAAAGACTCCGGTTTTTGTAGCAATTCTACAATTTTAATTGAAGGACTTGAAACTCATGAGCGTGTTTTTACACTCGCACACACACCAAAGACGTTTGCCACTTTCTTTTGTTTTCCTCTTCAGGCTTCATAAAAGGCGCAGCTGCAGTTGGGAACACAGCCATAAATGTACGTGTATTTCATGACGAATCTCTTGTTTGTGCTGCTTTGCTGCTAAATTGTTATTCAGATTTCTCTATATTTCTGTCCTCTGCCTCTTCTGTTCCTCAATAAACAGCCTATCATTGCCCTCGCCACGTGTGTTTGTGTGTTCAGAGACTGTAGAACATGAGGAAAGTAGTGGCTTATAAATGGTTAATTATTGGGGTTAAATAATGAATTTAGGTTTTTTTTCACAGAACTGCATGAAATTCAGCAGGATGTTTAGTCAACAGTGTATCAATTAATAATCCAACAATGTAGAGTGGCACTCAGTGAAGCCATAGAAACACCAGTCCGGCTTCTCAACACCGGTCCAGGAGGCCACTGCCCAGCACACTGTAGCATTTCCCTGCTAAGTAAGGGCTGTTTATGAGCCGATTAGTCAGATCAGGTGTGTTGGCAGCAGAGAAAACAGTATGAAAGTGCAGGGCAGTGGTCCTCTAGGACCTGGATTGGGGGGTGGGGGGGGTGGGGGGGGGTTCAGTCTTCAGCTTCACCAGATTACTTTTTTTTAAAGAACTATTAGCACCGCTCTGAATCTCCTGAATTATTCCTAATGCGGTTTGCAAATGTTCTTACAAATGTGGGCCATGAGGAATTAGGATGCTGAAAGGCAGCCATGATGTCGAGTTCATTATCAAATATCTAAACGGGTCACATGCTAAGAATGCGACTGAGGCGGTTTGTCCTGAAAGTACAGGAGGGAACAGAATCTGCTGCCATTTGTAGCTTAACAGTTCAAAATCACAGTAAGTCACAGTAAAACTAGCAGTGAAATGCCTTGACAACTGCTCGCTCACCTGAGACAATAATTTAATGAATCATTTAATTATTGAATAATTTAAAGATAGAAATTATAAAATATCTCAAATAAAATTTGAATTTTAACAGATATTTCTGGAAAGATTACCAGGATGGTATAAAACAGATGACAGAAAATTAGTATATACTATACTTTGGTTCTTAGACCACTATTTGTATAGTTTGTTTTTTTGTTTATGTAAAAAAGTAAAAAAAAAACCTATCCAAGTTAAATCAGCAGCTAATCTAGTCTTACTTTAAGGAAAGGTCGTATGAATCTGCTCTCTGTTTAATCAGAGCTTTTAAATAATAAGGAAACGTCAACTATTCATCACCTGCTGTCACTGGATAAGTCAACAAACTCAGTAGTTCAGTAATAACAATAAATAAAAGAAAATAATTCATTAATTAATAGGTTGAAATGGTTTACCATGTGCTGGAAAGAGGCAAGAGAGAGGTCAGCAGTAGGAACTAATGTTGTGGTTGAAGGTAGTGTTTGTGTATATGGTATTGAAAGCCAGTTTGTATTGGAATGTTTTTGGGGCAAACGCTGTAGTTTTAAATTCTGTTGTTTATTCAACTAATACACCATTTCTCTTTATTTTTGTTTTTCACTGGAATTCTGGCTACAAAGTATATGTTGTTTGCAGTTTTAGATATATAATAAGTGTTTTCAATGAATTAACAACAAATTTGATTGCAGACAAGTGTATGATTGACCAATGTTCACAGGTTTTGAATAATCAGGACATGATGAACAAATAAGTAAAAAATGTTTAAAAAAGAAATTTATGATGTATTAAAAAGATTGTAGCTTTCAATTAACTAATAGAATTCATCCATCAGTTCAATCCTAAGACGGATAACTTGACAAAAATAATATAATATAATATAATATAATATAATATAATATAATATAATATAATATAAACTTTCTGTAATACTTAGAGTATATTGATTATGAATTATTCTTTGTTCACAGAAAGCTATAAAATATAAAACAAAACATCTAAATTACTATGTGATGGATATTTAGCAACATTTAAATCCACATTATATAAAAAATACAGAATATAGAAAAAAATATATAATATGATGAGTGAATCCAAAATGACTTTGAGTGTAAGAGAATACACCAACAGCCCACTTTGTTACACCACTATAAACCTGCTTGTGTCTACACTCAACACACCACACGTCAGTGTCACTTCAGTGCTGAGAATGATCCACCAGCCTAATAGTACCTGCTCTGTGGTGGTCCTGCCGGGGGTCATAATCACTGAAAGACAGGGTGAAAGAGAAATAACAGAGTATAGAGAGAATCAGGTGGACTGCAGTCTGTAAGTGTAGAACTACAGAGTGCTCCTCTACAGTATGTGGAGCTGATCAAAAGGAGAATGGGTCACTTGGTTTGAGGTGGTTCTCAGTGGTTCAGTGTTTTTTCTTGTCTTTCTTTGAGAACTATATTCCACAGGTAGACGTTGGACTGAGATCTTGTATTATTTGTCTTCTGCAGTGATGCAGCATTCTAATACACACTCCAGTCTTTCTGTCCTGATTCCTGAATAGTGATTCAGTGTCCAGTCTGTCCTGTGTCCATGTCAGGGTGTGTGTGTGTGTGAGGTAATGGTGTTTGGTCTGATTCTACCTGCTGGAATGGAAACTTCTCACTGGATTCAGTCAGCAGTGCAGGTGAAGCTGGTTAATGTCATTTGTTTGTTCTGCTCTGTTCTTCTGAAACAGGTCTGACATGTGAGAGCAGAATGCAGCAGAACAGGCTGCCGGGCGCTCAGACAGGTACGGTCACTCTGCATGCAGCCAGCTGACTCTCCCACACGCGCACCACACTGATCTTCCTTTCAGTGGGAAAAGAACGGGTTTAACCACACCCCTATTCATCTTCATATTTTCTGAGATCTTAGTTGTGTTTGTCTCGCGGCTTGAACTGTGATTCATGGCGTTTGACAGCTCTGCTGGGTTACGCGGGTATAATGTTGTTCTGACAGCTTGCTGGTGACCAGTCATGCTTGTTTCCTGCTAAAAAGCTTTTGTTAAATATTTCAGCTTAAAAAAGTCAACTATATGACCCTGTGTTTTAAAGGGAGATTCCCCCAAAATTTCCAAGTTGAAATTCTCTACACAATTCAATCATTGTCAGTGAGATGTAAACATCACTCAGTGGTTTGATGTGAGATGAATCATTGTGGAGACACACAATCTTAATGTAACTGCTCTGCTGAAAAAGACCATCAGAACCTGATAGTTTTGTTTCCTTATGGAAACTGACTCAATGGTTACCATTAGAGACCACTAGTTTCCTGTAAGGCACCTTTAGATCCCATTAGGAAAACATCAAGTGGATCTGGAATCCAGCTCACTGGCTAAAGCAGGTACAAAAAACCTTCTACACTCTGATACCAGCCCATTAGGAAACCATTAGAAAACAATACAGACTACTGCACAACACCCCGAACCAACAGAACCTTTGAATGGTTCTGTGATTTACAGTGGCAGCACAACACACACTAACACACCACTGCTGGGAATGATCTACCACCCAAATAGCACATGCTCTGTGGTGGTCATGTGGGGGGTCTTGACTATTGAAGAACGGTAAACAGGGATTAACAATGTATACAGAGAATCAGATGGACTACAGTACAAAATGGCAAATACATCTACAAGCAGCCCCAGTTCTGGACTGCTTTGTCTGAGGGGTTGGTGGTAGGGGTGGGGGTGGGGGTGGGGGTGGAATCTAATGATACTGGCTTAAACTAATATATGAGATGAGGAGTACACTTTGCTTATGTAAATTATGAAAAGATGATCTTATTGTCATTCATTTCAATACCCCCCCTTACACTGTCAGAACAGCTCTGTTTTGTGAAAAGCAGAGGTGAAAGTATAGTCAGGCTATGACTATAATAGAAATAAATGAGAATAATAATATGATTAGGAAATTACAATATAAGCCAATCAGAAATAAGCAAGGACATATCTCTACACTGCACAGCAAAATGCCTTTTTGTGATTCGTTTGACTATTTCATGCAACATGAAAACAAGTCAGTAGGCACATTGTACATCAGTCCACTCTGAATGACTTTGTACACAACGTTCTAATTATACGTATATATCGTCTCTGTCCAATGAAAAACAAGTATCTCCAAAAGAGACCAAAAATCTATTTTACATTCAATGTAAGTCAATGGAACCAGATTTTTTTCCAAGCTATTTTGGAGCATTTCTATTAGTCCATTTGTCATAAGATTGTGACACAGTGTAAACGATCAAAAATGGAAATATGTGTTTTTCATTGGACAGCGATATATGTAAATATACAAATTTATAAATAAATATATATATAAATATACAACCATTGGCAAAAATTATGAAATCACCAGCCTCGGAAGATGTTAATTCAGTTGTTTAATTTAGATCTGCTCATTAGTCTGCATCTAAAAAGGAGTGTTCACACCAAGGAGAGCTGTTTCACCAAGTATACTGACATGAATCATGGCTTTAACACGAGAGATGTCAATTGAAACAAAGGAGAGGATTATCAAACTCTTAAAAGAGGGTAAATCATCAAGCAATGTTGCAAAAGATGCTGGTTGTCACAGTCAGCTGTGTCTAAAATCTGGACCAAATACAAACAACATGGGAAGGTTGTTAAAGGCAAACATACTGGTAGACCAAGGAAGACATCAAAGCGTCAAGACAGAAAACTTAAAGCAATATGTCTCAAAAACAGAAAATGCACAACAAAACAAATGAGGAACGAGTGGGAGGAACCTGGAGTCCACGTCTGTGACCAAACTGTAAGAAACCGCCTTAAGGAAATGGGATTTACATACAGAAAAAATCAAAAGCAATCATTAACACCTTAACAGAAAAAAACAAGGTTACAATGGGCTGAGGGAAAGCAATCATGGACTGTGGATGGCTGGATGAAAGTCATATTCAGTGATGAATCGCGAATCTGCATTGGGCAAGGTGATGAAGCTGGAACTTCTGTTTGGGGATGATAAAATCATTTTTCAAGATTATAATGCATCTTGCCTTAGAGCAAAAACTGAAAACATTCCTTGAAAAAAGACACATAAGGTCAATGTCAATGGCCTGCAAATAGTCTGGATCTCAATCCAATTGAAAATCTTTGGTGGAACTTTAAGAAAACGGTCCATGAAAAGGCTCCAACCTGCAAAGCTGATCTGGCAACAGCAATCAGAGAAAGTTAGAGCCAGATTGATGAAGAGTACTGTTTGTCACTCATTAAGTCCATGCCTCAGAGACTGCAAGCTGTTATAAAAGCCAGAGGTGGTGCAACAAAATATTAGTGATGTGTTGGAGTGTTCTTTTGTTTGTTTGTTTTTCATGATTCCATAATTCTTTCCTCAGAATTGAGTGATTCCATAATTTTTTCCCTCTGCTTGGTCTAAATAATTAACCATTACTGACTGCCACTATTTTTTTCCTTGATTTCTTATAGTGTTTCTTAAAGCCAGAAAGTTTCCATTTGAAATGACTTTGGTTTTGTGTCATGTCTGTGATCTGCTTTTTTTCTACAAAATTAAACAACTGAATTAACATCTTCCGAGGCTGGTGATTCCATAATTTTAGCCAGGGGTTGTATATATATATATATATATATATATATATATATATATATATTTTTTTTTTTTTTTTTTTTTTTGGGGGGGGGGGGTTTACCTTTCAATCAACACTGATGTTGTTGGCTTTATATGTTTGCCCTTCAACTGTGAAAGATAAAATCTGAAAAAAATATCCAGAAAATCACATTGTATGATTTGCAAATAATTCATTTGAATTTTATTGCATGAAATAAGTATTTGATCACCTACCAACCAGCAGGACATCTGGCTCTCACAGAGCTGTTAGTTTTTCTTTAGGAAGTCCTCCTACTCTGCACTCATTACCTGTATTAATTGTACCTGTTTGAACTCGTTACCTGTATAAAAGCCACCTGTCCACACACTCAATCAATCACACTCCAATCTCTTCACCATGGCCAAGATCAGGACATCAGGGATAAACTTGTAGACTTGCACAAGGCTGGTCTACAGAACAATAAGCAAGCAGCTTGGTGAGAAGGCAACAACTGTTGGTACAATTATTCAAAAACGGAAGAAACAAGATGACTGTCAATCTTCCTCGGTCTGGGGCTCCATGGAAGATCTTACCTCATGGGGTAAGGATAATTCTGAAGAAGGTTAGCAATCAGCCCAGAACTACACAGGAGACCTTGGTCAATGGCCTGAAGAGAGCTGGGACCACAGTTTTGAAGATCACTGTTAGTAACACACTACACCGTCATGGATTAAAATCCTGCAGGGCACGCAAGGTACCTCTGTTCACGCCAGCACATGTCCAGGCCTGTTTGAAGTTGGCCAATGAGCACCTGGATGCTCCAGAGGAGGCATGGGAGAAGGTCATTAGAAAGGAGGATGGATGGGGTGATGTATCACAAGACTTTAGCCTCAGTTAGAGCACTGAAGTTGGGTCGTGGCTGGGTCTGCCAGCATGACAATAACCCGAAACACAGCCCGGAAAACTGAGGAGCAGCTCTATAAGAAGCATTTAAAAAGTCCTGAAGTGCCCTAGCCAGTCTCTAGTGGCCTAGCCTGTACATGAACCCAATAGAACATCTCTGGAGGGAGCTCGAACTCAATGTTGCAAAGTGACAGTTCTGTTTTTCTATTGCATTAAATACTTATTTCATCAATAATTTAAATTAAATATTCATCATACAATGTAATTCTCTGGATTTTTGTAGTTGTTGTGTACCTACGATAAAAATTACAGACCTCTCCATTCTTTTTAGGTAGGAAAACTTATTTCAAACACTTATTTTCCCCGCTGTATAAATGAAACAAAGAGACCAATAAGACACAAAGTCCACAGCAATAAAGTCACTTTAATGCATTATCATTAATATTCACTGACATAAAGCTTGCGTTGTCGGCCTAAGCCATCTCTAAGCACACATTCATATACTGTGATAATATAAGCTACTGAACAGAGAGAAAAACCACAAAACAACTCATCAGTTAATCTGAAATCAGCCTCGTTACAGAGAAAGCACTTGCTCATTTGATGAAACGCTGCTGTACAGCACAAAGCAGAAAGAAAAAGATCTGGGAGAGCAACAAGGTCTACAACTCAGAGATGTGTTAAAGGCTTACCCATGAAAAAAAGAATAAAAATAAACCACGAACCAATCAACTCCTCCTCTGCTCCTGCTGAGAAAAGCAGCACGCCCCACAGTGCCTGCACACGCTCCATCTTTCAAGCTGCCTTTATGGAAAGATTCAGTCTCCGTTTTTGATTTGCCCAAACAGCACTACGTTCTGGCATCTCTCGCTTGGTCATCGTACCACTTTCTCCTCGTCAGGGCGTGATAGGGAGGTTGACTCGTGCTGCGTGACACTGCCGGGAGGAGAGAGCTCCTCTATCCACCAGCGCTTTAAAGAAGAAACAACTAAACGCTTACACCACTCACTGAGCCCCTCCACAAACAACCACACACGCTTCCGTCTGCGCTCTGGAGCCTGTCCATCTGTCCGTCCGTCCGTCTCACCGTCGGTCTGTCTGTACATGTGTATGTGTGGGTTTGTCCGTGTCTGTGTGTGAGCCGGGCCGGAGGTGGAATTCCTCCAGCTCTGCAGCCGATGATGCCCGTCTTTCCTCCTCTCTCGCTTGCTCTCTCTCTCTCTCTCTCTCCTCTCAGGTTGCCATGGTGAGGTTGGAGTCTGTAGGTCTGTCTGTAGCAGGTGCGCACTCCCTGCCAGTGCAGGGAAGACCAAATGCACCGTGCTCTCGCTTTCTGTTTCTCTCTCTCCTTCACGCGATCACTCACTCGCTCGCTCAATCAGCGTCTCCTACAAAGCAGAACAGCGGGTTTAATGTGAGTACCAAAATCTCCCCCACCGACCCACCCACTGAAACAGACACAATAAAAGTCTACTTAGTTCTGCAGCTTCGCAGCTCAGATGGAAGTGAAGATGTAGGTGTGAATGGATTCACTTGTTCAGTTACACAGAGCCACAGCCTCAAATACACATGCACAAACTATTTATTGCTTAAATAATTCTTGGACAGACATTTATGGCGTAAATAAATTATATTTGGACACAAACAACAGAAACATGCAAGTGGCAAACATTCTTTATTCACATATTCTTCTTGGGCAAAAACAAAAAACTCTTCCGTCTCTATTTAACGTGTGAAACTGCTTTAGAGAAGGTGACTGTTATCCTTCCGTCTCTGCTGGAACTGCCACGGCAGACTGAAGTAAGTGAGATGTATAGGAGCAGTTTCAGGCTGGATGACTGACGTAGGAGGGGCTGTATCAGCATGGCTGCTTTTCTAGCTGTGCCTCTTCTCCCCCTCCAATTTTACTCAAACTCGAGTGCGCCTCGGGCTCGCCCTACTCTCCTGCTTTCTGCCCACAGATACAGCAACCAGCAATTACTCATACCACACCATGAGTCTAACCACGGTGAACATATACCACAGACAAAAATATACAGCAGCCAGCATATACATCACATATATGTACATATATATACACACACAGACACATGTATATATACACACACTCATTCCTTCCACACGTCTTACCTCCCCCCAGTCTTGAATATCAGGTCCGCATTAGGAGCACCTTTAGGGTGCTGGTAACGTGGCCGGCGCTCTCGGTTTGTGTTAGCAGGTGCAGGTCTCTGAGCCAGCGACTGCATCATCTCTGTTTGTGCACACAATTGAAGTTCATATTAGCTTCAGTGTAGATATTTATAGTAAGGAACTGCTAATGTCATCCATATGTCTTAAAAGCTACATCATGCTCAACCCATCAGACGCCAGACGCCCTTATGGTTTAAATTTGTGTTTGTTAGTGACCTGGAACTGTGATTACTTTGGACACTCCTCTGAAAGGACTTGTAATGAAACTCCTAATTTAAACCTGCATAGACTTATTAGTCTAAGAAGAATAGTGTAGATGTAGAAGTCCACGTCTTTGAGAACATTCTGCGTCTTTGTGTATATGTAGAGTGTTTATCTGGTTTGCTGATCAGATTTTCAGACAAACAACAATGATAAAAATGTTCACTAAGCAGGTAACAGTGGCCTAAATACATATTCTCTTCATGTCCTCTGAAGACTCAGGGTGTCTAATACATGTGACCTATATCTGACATCAGCCCCCAAACTGACATGTATGTGCAAAAGAACAGTGCTTGCTGCTGGTCTGCTCATCCAGAGTCAGATTCATGACTGCACACAGATTCTGAAGATCTGTTTCATCTTCGCCAGCATTACAGAATCAATAAAAGTGGCTGACAGCTGGGCTCATTACCCAGAAGGCATTTGAGCTTGCTGTAAAAATGACATGTTCTTGGGTCTTGGTCACGTCTGTGGTTCTTTGGCTTTCAGACGTCTGACACTGCAGCCCTGTTCTCCTACAGCGATGTTCAGCCACTTAAAAAAATCTTTTTGAACATGGAGCAGCTTTGCTAAGCGCATTCTAATATCTGGAGTAAAATCAAATGTCAGCATGTTTTTGGAGAAAAAAAAAAAGTGTGTGAAATTTGTTGCTATTGAATATTTGACTTGACAAATTTTTTTGAAAATTCAGGAAAACATCCGGGGTACTTAGGAAGAGCAAATGAGCTCAGATGTAATCAAACTTGCACCTGACCAATAACAAATCACCTCTAAGCTCATTGGGAGGGGCATCTTTTATCAAAGGGTGTGTGCGTGTGTGTGTATATATATATATATATATATATATATATATATATATATATATATATATATATATATATATATATATATATATAAATAAATAAATGAATAAATAAATAATGTAACACACACACCTTTTGTTTTTCAAAAATATGATTTCATGTTCCAAGTTCTGGTGACAGTGACCTAAACTCCATAGGAGTTACATAATTCTAATCTGGCTGTCACACAGCTGCATATTGGATATGCACCAGATTTCAAAACCACATATGACAGTGTGCCAAACTGGAATTGAAAATATCTGATATGATGCACGTTGTTATTTGTGGCTATTTACAATTCACCACAGATAGCACAACCGTGTTACTCGTGAAGAAAAAGACTGGATGTAGGTCAGCTGTACCTGCTGTGTGAATGCAGCAATTTTGGCAAAATATCAGATTTGTGCCACCTGGAATATAACCAAATATAACCAGATATAACCAAATATAACCAGCTTTTTGTCTCTCACCCTGGTAGTCCTCCTGTTCCTGTCGCTCATTAATGTCCAAAGTGAGCTTCTTCATACGCATGCGCTCCTCCTGTTCCGCCTGCTGCTGGTTGAAGTGATTGGCGGCCAGGTGAGAGGACAGTGGCACGTTCAGGATCTTAAACTACAGAGAACAAGATTTTAGTCCACATAAATATGTAATGTGAGCGAGCAGTATTCAGCATTCTGACAGCAGGAGTATGTAGTGAGATGAAGCAGAAAGTACACAGAAATGTATGGAGTACAGTAATGTAGTGTAGAGGGCTGAGTGTGTGAGCAGCTTCTTAACAGTGCACGGTTCTGTGTGCTGAAGTTTACTCTCCCAAAGCCACTTCCTGAACACACCCTACCGCTTTGGCCCAAAACCACACATTCCACAGCCAATGCACGCACACGCGCACACACACACACGGACCTGTTGTTTGTTGCCTTTCCTGGTCAGCATGACAAACTGCATGGTGTCGCTGATGTCTGTGTCTGCTTCTGCTGGACAGGAAGGTGCGGGCCCTTTCTTCAGCTGGCTCTTCAACTGCAGTGGAATAGCAACGTCGAGCTGGTGCACCTTTACTGCCTCTCCACTGCGCTGCTACTCAAACACACACATACACACTAAATACTTTATTTGGTTCCACACTGTTTATTCATTCCACACATATATATATATATATGTATATATATATGGGACAGTATTAGTATGAACAGTATTCACCCACAGACACTGTGTTAAGCAGGCTGTTGCTGGCCCTTTAAGTTCCGGCTGAGGAAAGAACTCTGTTCACTCATAGCGGTGAGTTGACTCTGTCTGCTCAAATGGGGAGATAGTTTAGCGATTCTGTTTTCGGTAGAAAATAAAGTTTCCCTCCTCTGGTTTTTGGTTATAAAGTAAACTTTTCCTCAGCGTTCTCTCTCGAACTCCTATAGTATATATATTTATGTTTATCGATTACGAAATTACGTCGATTAGTATAACGTGCGTCAATACATCGCAAAGGTGGCTACGCCCACTGAGAGCATGGAATTGTTGTGGGAGTATTTCACACAGGCACGCCACAGTGTGGTGGTCTGTCAGCTCTGCACAACACAACAGTACAGCTGCTACACACCAGCACTTGAAGCGCAAACACCCCGTAGAGCTTTATCAACACAGCAGCAGGACAGCACCTGTTTACTAGTCGTTCTTATTTTAGCAGATTATTTTAAGATTATTAACTCGTGTAACATGTTTCTTTCAGTAGTAGTGACGTTTTGTCATCATTTTCTCTTATTCTGTTCTCCCTGCTCAACTGTGACGCCTGCAGTAACCAGATTACTAGCAGGTGGGTTAAGCTGCCGCTATTGCGCTCTGCGTTTCAATCAAACTCTAGTTCAGCCATCTGACTGGTTTGGGGCGGCGCTATTCTCATTCTCATTGGCTGTTCGTGTTGTCTCTCAAAACATGGACGGAACTTCATTCTATCGACTACGTCTTATAGTTCTACCGAGGAAATGTTATTTCGTGATAATTATCTAACACACACACACACACATATACATACATACATATATTTTTAGTTTAAGGAGGGTTACAAATGAAGTAAAACTATTGAAATGCTGCCACTTTATCACAGTTATGCTCTTTTAGACTATGATAATTATGTATCACTCAAAACTAGACATTTGTCTGCAGTTTATTAAGCACATTTATGCTGTAACTGCTAAAATTCCTGACATCATTTCACCCATTACCCTAATATGAAGATGCCCAAGACTGCCAAAGGTTAGGACAACATCTTGTCATTTGTACTTTAAGTGGGCCCATTTTTTGAGACACATTAGATAATATTTAGTAGGAAGGTCCTGCAGTCATGTGAGAATAGTAAAAATAGGACTCTGTACACACTAGGCAGCTTTGGCTCTTCTTTAGCTACCCAGCAATCATCCAGTTCCCAAAACAAAACACAGATCCTGATTTTCCTACCAGTACGAGGTCCACTCAGCTAAAAGAGTTCTGAACCAAGGAAGTTAGATCCCGTTCAAGACGATTACATGCTCATGCTTCTCAGTTTGGATGGGACACATACCTGAAGGTTCTCCAGCATCATCTTGTCCAGAGCCTGAATAAAGTCATCATCCTCAGCACAGGCCACATGTTTAAGACCTCCTCCCCGAATCATCACCTCCTACAGCAGCAGTTCAAACAGTTATTCACATTTCATTCACAGCAACTATTTCCCAATAACTACCACCTGCCTGACCCCCCCACATACTCACATTGTTCTCCTCGTCTGTCTCATTCTCTTTGTTGGAGTCGGTCAGGTAGTCTGTGTTCTCTTCCTCCTCCTCCCGCTCCTCTTCCTCATTCTCTGAGCCTTCCTGCATGTGCACAAGCCGGATTGTAATCTTAGGTGCAATAAAGAAATCTCACAAAAGATCCTCAAGGATGTTTACACTAGGCATTTCCTGTCTGCATGTTTGGTTTCAGTTCAGACCAGTCTTTGTAGGACGTCCGGAGAGCACTGACCGAACACACAAGTCTGAGCCACATCAACCTTAACTCGCACAAGACGTTACAGAAAGCGTGCGACTAGTACAAGCCACTACACATTCAGAAAGAATAGATGCAGAAATGGCATTCCTACAACAGCGTCCACTTAGAACACCACGTTCTCCCACTTTCCCTGGAGTGTCAGAAAGCAATGGTGTGTAAAACTATGAACTCACAACGATTATACTTGCACAGTTCTTCAAGAAACAACTAAATGCATCATACAATCTCAAATTTGAAGTATTGTAGTACAATGTGAACAGACATTTCATTATTCATGGCATTCCCGTACAGGGAATTTTTCTTGAACCACCTGAAATCGCATCCTGTTAACATAGATCAATACAAACACCCATGACTTATCCCAAATATACCATACAATACATTAAACATAAAACACTGACCATCCTCACATCAATTTCACAACACAAGTTCATTAATAAATAACACCAGAAGAAGAATAAGGAGGAGGAGAAACCCAAACAAATAATAAACTTTCTCATCTGCTGGTACAAGTAAATTCCAATAAACATTTAATCTGCATCTTGTCACTTTCAATCTCCTTCCTGAAGGGAGAAGCTGATACTCTAAAAGAAGAACATGATCCGGATCAGAAATAATTCGCCTTGCTAACCTAACAACCAACTCCTCATAAATGACACTGAGAGGGATGTGCTGACTACCACCGATGGTTGTCCAAGCAGTTCTCCCAACACTAAATAATCAGTTCCTTAGCTATACGATTCAGATATATATTTCTATACGAAAGGTAACGAGATACCATATCCTAAAATGCTCTCTAACATGGCTTTGTATAACAGGGTCATAAACTTCGGATCCACTCCAAAGCTTCTCAGCATCCTCAAGTAGTACAGTCGCTGCTGGAGTCTGGCACACAGATGCTCTACATGAGTTGACCACCCTAAAGTACTCTCAATGTGAACACCCGGACACTCATTAGAGGATGCCTGAGATATAGCGGTGTTATGAATAACCACCGGACTGTGATTCCCAGTGTCATTACAAAACTGTGCAATGACTACAGTCATGATTTTTCTTCTAAATTTTTTATTATTATTTTGTGTCGTGACTCAGTATCTTAAATCTAAGCTAAACGTGTGCTGAATGTATCGTTACACCCCTAGCAACCAGAGGAAATATGTACCCAGTAGCTAATTACAGGCAGTCAAAACCATAAGCCAAAACTTCCCTGATACTTACATCAAGTATAAACAAATAAGTAACCATTTTGTTTTATTTCTGCAACAAAAAGCAGCTTTATTCAACATGAATATCGCTGCTGTCCAATGAAAAACATATCGCCATTTTTGGCAATTTTGAGTTTTCTACATCTTTTGCACATGCCAATGGATTACACTGTGAGAGAATCTCATGATGAATGGACCAATAGAAATTCTCCAAAATAGCTTGGGAAAAAATCTGGTTCCACTGACTTGCATTGAAAGTAAAGTTTGTTTTTGGTCTCTCCTGTAAAGTTGCAATTTTGGAAATACTTGTTTTTCATTGGACAGCAATGATAGAACATTCTAAAATCCATCCGTTCTAGACTCACCTCCTCTTCTGGTTCATTCATTTCGCTTTCGTTTCCAGACTGCTCTTCCGTCTCTGCTCCACCTTCATCATCATCATCTTCGTCTTCCTCATCTAAAGCCTCTCCCTCCCCCATGGCGCTGGAACAACGGCCGTCCTTCTCCATGGCCAAGCCTGGACACATACACGCCCCAGCACAAACACAATGTTTGCCGTGTCGATTATGAGAACAATAGCAGTCATATCTCAGAACCGAGGCAGTTACAATCCGGCTGGAATGGATCTTTTGTCTTTGCCATGCACTTTAGGTCTAAAGACGTCCTGTTTCTCTTTCATGGGCTTATCTTACTTATTTAAATTTCCTTTTTTATTCAACAGCTACCAACACAGCGACTACTTAGGGTCACTTAGAAATGACTAATTATGTCACTAAGCCATATAAAGGCTTAATGGCATAATCCCGCTGTTCTGTTCCTGAAGCGATCTGAACACATGGCAGCATACACACACACATAAACACAACCTAAGAATGCTTAACTGGGCTTATATTACTAACTATGAGTGGAATGTGCACCCGATGCACTGACTTAATCCATGCAAATGCTCTTTAACAAAGCAGAACAGCAACACAGTACTGGTCTATGGGAGACAAAAGCAAGCACACACAGACACACATTAATCAGTGAGAGGTGTTTTGCATGGGTGTTGCCCTGCCTTAGGTGACAATGTCCATTCTATCATGTTCTTACACATCAACAGCCGAATTATGTTCAATTCTTTTACATTTATTACACAAGGTTAACACAAAGGACACAAAGATAATCATGAACAAGCAGCAGTGGCTTAAATCTCCAACATGCTTTTATATTTTCAGTAAAACTAAAACAAGAGGAGACATAAATACAGATACAAACCCAAATCTGGATTATTATATCTGCTCCTGCTGTCAGCTTCCATAGTCTATAGTGAACACTGCATGCATAAACACGTGTACAGACACAGTGAGGCGTGACTGGATTCCAAGTCAACACCTTTGCCACTGCACTCACAAATCACTGTTTCTGTTGCCACGGCAGACATGATACCATTACATGTACTAAAGGAATGCACATTTTCTCTCTCTCTCTCTCCTTCAGGTATGTAGGTGTGAAGAGAGGATGAATGAAAGGCAGCCAATCACAAAAAACAAGCTTGAGAGTGAGTCACTGAACTTCCACACACACACACTCACTGGAATGCTGCTTAGCAGGGATGACAGAAACAGAAGACTGGGATAACTAGCACAACAGCCACACACGCGCACAAAAATGAGAAAGTGAGTTACCCAGTTTGACGAGGACCTCTCTTTCAAGTTCAGTGACCTGTCGGCAGGCCTCATCCAGTGAGGTGCACAGGTGCATTTTGGGCCTCAAAAGCTCCAGCATGTCACTGATCATGTAATCAATATCAATGGGGAAGGGGTGATCCTTAGTCCACACCTCCAAACTCTTCTTCCACCAGATATACCTCTACAAACACACACACACACACGTTAATTGTTGAATCAACACTGGGTGGTCCAGAGATTACTGACAAATTTGTATCACATGCTCATATAGTGTAGGGTCACATTTGCTACAATAAGCCCCGCTTACCCTCCCCCTTACTCTGAGAAAGTTAAATATCAACTTTGCTGAAAGCAAGATTTCCTGAACCTTTGAATTTCTGAATTTGAGCTGGCATCAAATTACCAGTCAGACACTACAGACAGGAAGGTTATCACCACAGAACGAAACACGAAATGAGGCTGTCTGGACTAAGACAGGTACCATCGCTAATCACCGACAGCTTAATATACCAACAGCTTAATACACCAACTTATTTAGCCAAAAAAGGGCTTGTTTGAAAACATTACAAAACGGTTGCATCAGCATTGCCTAGTTTTATCTTTGACATGTTCAAATAGTAAAAATGACATGCTTAAGAATAAACATGACTGTTTCCCTTGAGATAAGGTGAGATAAAGCTTAACCATTCCTGATATCCCAGTAAAAGAGAAAAACTCAACCTGGAAGTAAATGAGGAAGCAGTCAAGCTTTCTTTTGCTGGAGCCACGGTCAAAGTACTGCCCGCACGTGTCGAGCAGAGTGCAGACCAAGCGGATGCGGAACAGGTGCTCAGGAGGGTCCAGTGGACTGGGCGAGCCATCAGCGTTCACACCGAATGAGATGAAGGAGAAAAGCGTGCGGAAGATCACGGCTGACTCCACCATGCGGTAGTTGTACAGCTCCCCCAGAAATTTGGCGCTGCTGATACGCCGCTGATTAAACTTTGGTTGGTTCACCTGAGAAGACAAGTGCAAAAACAATGCTTTACTACTGTTTTTGCTTTTTGAACTGATGGATTACAAAAATACAAAAATAACATACACAAGGGAAAAAAAGACTGTTCATGGTGACAACACAGGTTATATAGCCAACACATCATGACTCCTAGTGCTACAATTATGCTTACAGGTACACATACAGACACATACCTCCATGCCAAGGCGGATGTCCTCAAGCACCCCATCCACTACATGTATACCCACATCCTCCTGGTATGCAACCAGACCAGCCAGCAAGTTAGCTACACAGTGGATGCTGTTGTACTTCACGTTCCAGATGTTCACCATGCAGCAAATCAGATAACTCTTCATATCTGGATCCTGCCAGGGCAACTTCCGCATCTGTCTCAATACCTAAACATAGACACACGGGCATAACTGAAATTCTAATACCTTCTTGCTCTGTAACGCACAAAAATAACAAGAGCACTTGTTGGCCCGACTGTACTGTAGTGATAGAAGTGTTAGACAAGTACACACCTTCTCGGTGGTAACCTTAGACAGATCTTTGTAGAGTAGCTTGCGAATATACTCCTGTAGCGGAGGCCTCTTCTTGCGTACAGTTTTCTCCATGGGTGGCGGGTTGCAGTAGTAGTAGGCATTCTCCACCATAGTCACATACCGAGCATCCAGATGCTGTGCCTGTTTTTTACGCATCATTTGCTCCTATAATGCACAAACACAGCATGTGACGCAGCTGGGTGTATATTCAAAGGAGTGAAGCCTAGTGGGTTAATCAAACTGGGTTAATTAAGAGATTCGGGTTAAACCTGGTGTCTGATCGAGTGTTAGTAAGCTGATTTGTGCTCCAGGATAAAGCAGATATCTGACGGCAGGTTTTTGGGGCAGAGCACTTAAGAGAGACTATGCAGAGGTGGAGGGGGCATGGGAGGGGTGGGGGGAGGCAGAGTGAAAGGGGGGGGCATGTGTTTGTGCTATGTACTGATACTTTCTTGCACTGATATACAGAGAAATATCAACAGGCTTTATGTACTTGTATTGTGATTTAGGACAGTACAGAATCATTGCAAGGCAAGTGACTGACGAAGCTAGCATGTGCACGTGTGTACAGGTGACTCACCAGTAAAACACTGGTACGCAGGTGAGAGTCAGGAGACCTGAAGAGAAAGCGCCCGCATGTCTCCAGCAGAGTGCAGGCCATTTCAATATGGTGATGAGAGAAGTCAGACAACAGCATCTACAGGTCGATCACACACACACACACACACACACACACACACACACACACACACACACACACACATTTAACTTCCACCAGGAAAAACAGCAATTAAAAGCAGCTGTGAATGTTGCTGTTAAACATTCTCTCACCTTTAGACAATGCAGAGTGTCCGTTTTGGAAAACATTTTGAATTTGGCTAACTCCCCAATAAACCTCACAGTCTTATTCTTGGTCTCGATGTTGATTTGGTCCTTCTTTCTCACCTACAAGAGGAATTAGGGGTTCATAAACCAGGAAAACAATGCCAGGTACTCAGATACTGTATTTATGATAGCTGGGTATGGTGGGATGTAGTGGCAAAAGTTTTAACACACCCAGTCAAATTACACATCTTGTTCATTTTTCTTTGCAAGAAACAAGCGCCAATAAATGACTATGATTCTTAGTGCACAATTTCTATTGATTTAAGTTTAACTTGATGGGAAAATATAAGGCATACAAGAAATGTAGCCTGAAAGCAATCAACATCAAAAAGTGCAGAAGTGTGTTCTCTGTAGAGGATATGTTAATTTATTTTCACCTTGAAAATCCACAAACCATGAGATTTTATCCCAAGCACCAAAACATTCACACACAACGGTAGGAGAGACACAGATACACACATGGAATCTGAAGTCTCCTTTGAGCATGGAACAGAGATCCTCCGCAACATCTGACATGCAGGGGTGCAGAGTAGCTACCAGCCTGGAGTAGAATGGCAACAGATCCAGCCTGAGAGCAGAAGAAGGAAACATACAGTTCAACATAACAAGCAAGCTCTGGAACAGGGTTAACTAAACTTATCCTCAAAGGGCCAGTGTGGCTGCAGGACTTCAATAAAACCACACAGGACCACACGTAACTAACCAACTGCTTAAAGAGCAACTCATTTAACAGGAGGAATCATGTGTGCTTCAGCTTGGTAAGACTGAGTAAGAGTGGATAAGCTTGGTGATCTCTGTTCTAGAGTAACATAAAATGATTTAAACAACAGCTCCCTCTAGTGTCAGCAGAGACTCAGTTCATTCAGTGTGCTCGGGGAGTCAACACACCTTTGCCTGGGAACAGTGAAGAGGGCACGAACAAACTTCCGGCGATTAGACTTGGTGTTCATATTCATACAGAAGTCCATCGCAGCCTGGAAATAATCACACAAAACAAATAAGAAATAAAGAAAACAAACTACAGTGAAATATATTAAACTGCTATCTTGCAATGTAGGTTCATATGGCATTAAAAAAATTTTGGTAAGTTATGGATATACATGATAGAAGCAATTATAGACATGGACTAACTAATTTGTGGACTACTACCAGAGTCACTCTCCCCGTTCAAAAGAACAAAGTTCATGGCAGGATTTTTTTTTTTTTTTTTACTTTTCTATGTGTGTCTCTCATAAAAACAGTGTTTTATAAGGCACACAAAAGCCAGCTCCTGGACATCCAAGCTCAGGGCTACATATTTTAGTGCTGTGTTGTGTAACAGGTCTAGCATTGTTCATGGAGGGTACACCCACAAGCCCTCATTCATATACACTATTTAAAGCATGCCCGATATCATAAAACCAGGTGGGGCTGAATAAATAGCTCTATGAGAGCTGAGCTGAGCGTTCTTGTATGCAAGATGTGTCTGTGTGTTTACCTTATCAATCAGGTCTCTGTTGACACAGTTGGGGAGCTGTTGGATGAAGGCGTCCACGATGAGTTTAAGATGAGATCCAGTGCTGGCTTCCTCATCCTCTTGTTCTACTCACATAAACACAGAGAGCCACACATACAAAACCACATTAGATGAAAGAAGCAGCTACTCTACGGAGTGAGTGACAACATAAATGTGTTAGAATTGTCTGTCCTTATTTAATTGTCCTCAAACAATGAAAAAATATTTCAAACAGTCAGATGACTGTGTACGGTTAGAATACTTTCCTATTAGTGACTGGAAAGACATTAGGTGTGTAACAACATATATAGCTCAAAATCTGGGTGGATTCATGATCCGATGGGTGGGTTCTCGATACAGAGTTCATGAGTTCAAAATATTTTGTTTTTGATCACAATATTTTGAAGGGAAGAAAAATTATAATTCTATTAATATTGATGCACAACTTGCTGATGAAAATACAGGTCTGAGTAGCTGACTGGTGCTTTTGCTTGTGGACAATGCAGTTACATGTAAAGGTGGAACGATACATTGGAGTCGCGGTTTAGAAAGAGTTCAGTACACCAAGTCCTCTGCAACTGCATATAGAAGGATAGTCGATGAAATGTTAATTTGGTAATGTTTCAGACCTGATTTTACATCAGAGGCAACTTATAAGCAGTTGGGACAAGTATTTGTACTGTTTTCTATTATTGCCTAGCCATGCACAACTGGGTAATGCTGATCCACCACTTGCTCTGCATTGCTGTTGTAGTTCACTGGGAACACACATGTCTAGTGCACTGGGAACAGGGGACCTTTTAGCTCCTCTGTACAATTTGCAATCGGCATTGAGTGATTAGTATTGAGTTGCCAGACTCTTTAGAGAGAGTGCGCTACTTAGCATGACTAAGAACTGCCTGCTACTGTAAGAAAAAGAAAATTCAACTGATACACAAAACAACTGATAAGCTGACAGCATGACGTCCAAAAAGAGATACGCAGTCAACAGAGAAACTTATAGGATGTAGCACCTGTGGCTAAGGCTACTGTTCGTTAAGCCAAACTTAGGGCAAGGGCAAGAAGTGTGGATACGTGGACGTGCAGCTAAAATAATCAGCATGCCACAGGCAGTATGGCTAGGTTGATGCACTGAAGACGTCAGACTCTCACACATGTGGATGGATTGTCTGTGGCTGAGACTACACTATGACTGACTCAGTCAGCTGCTGAACAGCTTTAGCGAAGCTTCAAATAGTATATCGCTAACTTCCTAACAATGTACAGCTTAGGACTTCCAGTGGAACTCGTGCTCGAGAAATTTGGTGCTGCATTAGGTTTACCAAACTTTGCACAAAGGCTACAACATATTTTACATGACTACATGCATCATTCCGCCCACGAAAAGATGCCAAAATCACCAAGCATTCGAGCATGATCAATTATTTGCTTTGAAATGATCAGAAGAAAATTCCTGCATTTCAAAATGTCACAATATCGATTGCAGAAACAACTTCAGTGTTATCTTCCAATACCACGCCGCCCTATAACGAACCTTGAAAATACTGAACCCGCTTAGTAATATACTCTGAAATATTCTCTTTCATTCTCTCCCAAAAAATATCTTCACTCACCCTTGTTACCTGATCATTCCTTTGAACTCTGTGTTGTTTCTCATCCTAACCTTAGTCATGACACACATTTTAGACATCACATAAATATAGAGTGATGTTTGTGAGGGCAACTTCTGAATTCTCAAATATGCTACAAGAATAAGAAACACTTAAAATGTGCTTTATTTTTATTAATTAAAATGGGTATTATTATTATTTATTTGTTTTTTTTTGGTTATTGTTGTAGCAATAGCATTAGTAAACTAATTAGAATACAGCAGGCAATTAGATGTTGGGCTCTCCAACAGACTACGGGCCTGTCTTGCTCTCTTTAGATGCTACTGCAGACCCTCTAAGCCGGAAACATCAATGTACTGAAGTGTGTACCTTTACAAAACTATGCTAGTAATCACAGTTATTTGCAGGCCTAATGTATGTATGCATGTATGGTCGTATGTATGCATCCACCTTGCTCATCCAGGAGCTTCTTGGCCAGTTCTTCACTCTCAGCTTCATCAGCAGCTTCAAGTTCCAGAGGGTCATCTGTGATGTCCAGAGCCTCCAGCTCCAGTTCTAGCTCCTCTGTGCTGCTTGCCTCTTTCCCTTCACGGCCCTCCTTAACCTCTGCAGAGGGAGAAAAGAATCAAGTTCAGGTCAACGCATTAATTAGTTATAAGAAGAAGAAGAAGACAATGAGTTATGATTGTTATGACGATGATGAGTATTATTATTAACTTAATTGTTCACTATCTCATGACAATGACTATCGCTTCCCAGAATGCAGCTCTCTACCTTTGTTCTCTTCCCTGTCTTTACCCTGACCGGCCTTCTCGTTGTCCTTGAACAGGATGGCAGGTACAAAAGCCTTCAGGTCTACCAAATTTTCATAGAAGTTTCGTGCATCTTCGTCCTCCCAGATTCCACCCTCAAGCTCATAGTCTCCAGGCTTCCCAGGGGTGAAGATGTCAATGCCTGGACCGTGCTCTGCAACACAGACGCATCACACAAAAACAGTGATCTCACATTACTTAGCAATTTACATACCTCTATAAGGCTGGGTCTCTCATTTATTAAAGATATTATGATGTGACAGGATGATCATTTCTTTAAACATGCTGATGAACGAGTAATGTCAACACTGATTTATACATTTTACAAAAAAAAAGCTTTTGAGTTAACTCCATATGAGCACACTGGTCTGCAGGGAAAATGTATTTGATCTCATATTTTAAAAATGTATGTAAATGTACTTCACCACTTGCTAACACTTTATAAATAAGACCAAATTATGGTTGCAGTGTATGTGGACCACGCTGCTTGAGTGGGCTTTATCAGTAAATCATGTGTAAAGAACTGCAGACACTGGACAGCTTTAAATGAACGGGTCGATATGGTGTGCCTGTACCTTCCTGGACAGTCTTATCCTGAGGCAGCTCAGGCATGTTCTCATCCAGTAAATCAGCGAGCGACTGCGTATTAGCAAGCAGCTTCTGATAGCATGTGGCAAATTCCTCATATTGCTTATGCCTGTCCTCGCTCAACTCTCCTTTAGAGTGCAGGATGCGCCTAAGAAAAAAAAAAAACAAAACAATATAAAAACTTAAAACTTGTACAAAATATAAAAAGGCAAATAAGAAAACAAATCTACTTTAGTTTTCCACTCCGGATTTACTGTGAAGCAATAAGACAACAAAACTTCACCCTGTACTTAAACAGTTATTTGGGCTATTTTAGAGAATTCTGACAAAGTATGCAGAGAATCAGATGGCCTACAGTCTGTAAGTGTAGAACTGCTAATCCTATACGGCAATTAAAGATTGATAAAATCGATATTCTAAAAACAATATACAAGTAGGTGTTTAGGTGACACAACGCTACTGTGCGTTTTACTGCATTCATAAAATGTTTCTGGCAGATATGTACATGGAAAACATCAGTCCACTATTCCTTCACTACACCATGACTGAAATCGATTGAGATGGAAAAAGAAATCAATATCTTTTTGAAACAGCAGAGGGCGCTGGTGCGGTCTACCTCGCTTGTTCGACGGCAGTACATCACATTAGTTAAATGTACAGCGTCTTATTTGTGCCAAAACTAGGGTGTGCAAAAATATAAACCTGCATGTTTTAACATTTCGCACTTGTTAATTTTTTACTCGTACAAATGTGAAACTCATGATCACAAAAAGAAAGACCTGCAAGTACATTTTCATAAATGCGCTCAAACTGTCTTTTTACAACCTTTAATGTGTTTTTCTTTCTCGACTTGATATTTTCCTCACGCACTAAGTGCACTACCGTCGCCTGCTCTCTGCGATTTAGTTTTAGAAGGGGTGGGTTTGACAGTCTGGGGGCGGGAGATGGGCCAAACACCATTGGCTGATGGCACCTGGTTTTGTGACTGACTCACTATGAACAGCCTCTCAAACTACAACAAACATGGTGGAAGAGGAGCCTACAGGTGAGATAGATTAAAACTTTGTTTTGTTTCACTTAATAGTGATTTAATGGTCTTACCACTTTTTATGAGCATGTATTCACTACAGTTTACTAAGATTAAGCAAAATACAGCATTTTGTAGTTTCGTTATAGCACTGAATCATGAGTAGAGTGTATCCCTATCCCCTACTTAAAACTAAACTAAATTTGGACACCATCAATGTGTGACCAACTATATGTAGGATAAGTGGAAAATTAAAGTAGCTCTGCTGTTTCTTAGGCATTATTAAACAAAAACTATGATTTATGTGTGATAACATTTGCCAACCTGTTTTGCCTTTCAATGTTCTGTAGCTCTCTGTGATCTTTCTTCAGGTGTTTGGTAAGAGAGGTAAAATACTCTCTCAGCAAATTCTGGAAAGGCTGCTGCTTCTCTGTATTGATAATCTCACTAGGAGGGAACGTCAGGTTGAACTTCTCTGCTGCACTCTTCACTCTACGAGGCACCAGACCAGCGATGTCATCACCGCAATGCTTGCAGAAGCTTATTACCACCGAAACATGAGTGTGGGTCTCACGGTCAGCACTGATGATGTTCTTCAGCTGCTCGTAGATGAGCGACAGACCTTCCTTATCAGTAAACAGACCCACTATGGTCAGCTCAGCGATGAAACGCAGGTCTGTGCGCAGCTTGCTCACGTTTGGAGCCTTTTCCTCCTTCCGGGCCTCAAAGTGCCTCTTCCAGGCGGCCAGCAGGAGTGGGGCGAAGTCTGCGTAGCGCTGGTGGAACAGAGAGCACAGGTGCACAGCACAGCCCACATCTGAAATCTTCAGCTTGGCCTCCACCAGCGAGCTGACAGCTTCGCCAATGTACTTGCTGAGGTTGAGAGAAGCAAAGTCATGCGAGAGGGAGTCACGCTGCTGCTCTGTGAGTGTACGGAGCTTCTTGACAAAGGCAGTGTTTTTCTTGAGGCTGGAGTCCAGACGGCTGAAGAAGGCCTCCTCAGGACGGCTTTCCTGTGCATGCTGGTTCTTCCCCCGCAGGTCTTTCCTGCTTTGATGCCTTTCCCATGCCTCCTGGTGCAACTGCTGAGCTTCCTCTTTCTCTCTACCAGCAAAAACACATTGTAATTTGGGACAACAGCACTGAGTGAAACAGACATGAGAGCTTTTAATCTGAAGACTAATTATAAACACATCAAACAGTATGATACAAATAGAGGTAGGCAATATTAATATATTTATTAGGAATGCATCAATACCATTTGTTTCAGTCCAATGTTTGGACTGAACATTTTTCAAAGAAAATGTTCAGTCCAAACTGTTTCATTTAAAATAACACACTGCACGCTGAGTACTGAGCAAACATGCTAAGAATCTGAGGCACAGCAGCTCGGCTAACCATACTGCTCACTTAAACGTATGGTGTAGGATAATGCAGTCTCCCTACAGTCTGTTTATATATATATATATATATATATATATATATATATATATATATATATATATATATATATATTAACAACGATTACATCTCACACAGCCAAAAAGAGTAAAGTTTCACAAACATCGACAGCCGTATTCAAGACATACTTGTAGTTTTGTTTGTTCAAAAACTGGCTAAAAATCGCATCATGTGTGACTGGCAGTAAATGTCGAACACTAAAAGAGACACGCACATTTGAAAAAGTAACATCTCTTACTTGTCTTCTGCATTGCCAGCTGGAGTCGTTTATTAGAGGTACATTACATACTTATGCTCGGATATGTTGATACTGGGTACAAGTATATTAGAATAATAAAGGGAAAATATCATAGACCAACAGTATCAGTATCAACACATCTCTAATATTTACAGTTATTGTGATAAAATACAGTATTTTTCCCAAAACCAGGTATAAAATAAGTACCTAAACACTGGTTAGTCCAGTTTTATTGGAGCTGATAGTGCTTATCATGTTTGATAATATTCCATGAAATGTGGCACTACAGACGGCTTTTCACTATTCCAAAATATGAAACCTCTGAGGAACTGAATAGTGACATATACTTTGCACTATGAATGCATCACGATTTCGCTGCCATATCGCCTAACCGCGTGCACAACTACTCCACACAAATCTCCAAAAACAAAAAGCCAAGTCACCAGAGAATATCAGTGGACGCCATTAACAGTGGTCAACCCGTAAACCGAAACCACAGAAACCTTACTTCAACTGGGCCGCCTCTTCCTCCTTCTGTCGTTTAGCTTCCTCCTCCAGCAGCTTCTTTTCTTTTTCCTCCTGCTGCCTTTTCTCTTCCTCCTCCTTCCTCTTCTGTTCCTCCTCAGCCCTCTGCTTTTCTTCTTCTTTCTTCTTGCGCTCCTTCTCTTCCTTCTTTTTCTTCTCTTCCTCTGCTCTTCGCTTCTTCTCATCCGCTGACTTGTTGCCGTCTTTCTTGCCACTCATCTTGCTTTCATCTTTGCCCTTCTCTCTGGAAGAAGTGGGTCGTCTCTCCCCGTCTCTGTCTCTCTCTTTCTCCTTGTTGCTGAAGGAGCCGCTTTCTTTCTCATCCATGTTTACTGACTTTTTGCGTTCAGCAGGCATTCTACAAAAAACAACAACATCCGTTTATTTTCTAGTCGTGCAACAAACATATTTCTAAACAACTGACTACTAACTGACAACTGACTGATCAACAAACTGGCCGTTGACCTGAACTTGAAATTTGTGCTCTTCAGTGCGGTTTGGGGGGATATTGGTGTGCCCAGTGTGACTCTTAACCCCCAAACTTCTTGAAAACATGAAGAAGTTTGGCTCATCCAACTAACGTTAGCTAAAACAAGTACAGCCCGTAACAAACGTACACCCAGGTAGTAGTTAGCTAGGCAGCAGTTCAGTTGGTTTAACTATCTAGAAAGTTTCGTTAAGCTTAACATCGCCGATCACATTAAAAATTATACGTTAAAATGATAAAACAACAGACACATCACGCCGGATAACAGGAGGAGGCAGTGCGCTGCACGGTAGCTAGCACTGACAGGTGTGCGATCTGGAGCCAAACACTATCATGAAGTTACACCGTCGGGTTCGTAGCTGTTTTGAACGCTCGTTCCTTTAATTTGTTCAGAAACTGGTCTATTTCATTCACGCACATAGTTATCCGTTACCGTTGCACTCACTTAAACTAATTAGTATATGCAAGCGAGGTCTTTTCGTCGAAGCACCGAACAAACTTTAACCCGTGAGGCTCACAAGTTAGCATATATGGCCATTAGCACCGAGCTAACCAGATAAATGCAGCTCAGCCATAGAAACGGAAAAAGCTAACAGCTACCTGCTAGCTGCTGGAAACTTTACATGCTTTTTAATTAAACAGCGATAAATCATACGCAAACAGCAGACAACAAACAGACTAGAAGGAACAACTTAAACTGTCTGGACTCTGCAGGGCCTGTGAATAACAGGTTAAGAGTGACAGTAACGGCGGTGTTAGCGCTTCTCACTCAGCTCGTTTGAATTTCAGGCCATCTTTAGAGGAGAGTGTAAACATTACAGAGCCACTAGCAACTCCGACATTAAACACACAAACCTACATAAAGCACCATTAAAATCCTTAAGCCTCATTACTTTTACTTAACATGACTTATCTCACCTTCAAAACATGTAAACGCGCATTAGGCAGTTTTAGCTGGATGTGTTACTTTTTTCCTCTCACTGCTTTCGTTGTTAGGACCTCAACGCTGAGTCGCTTTGTGTGCCTGAATAAAATACCAAACACTGCAGGCTGAGCTGAATTCTGGCGGATACGAAGCAGATGCAGATCAAACGTCCTAAAATATAATAATGAACAAAAAAGTAAATTAAAAAGATATTTTAAACGTTTTTTTAAATGATGTGTCGGACATAGTATGCTAAAGGGAAAGTCCACCGAAAAACAAACTGACATAATGAAATGGTTGCGATGTAAACGAAATGTGGTGTGAGACGCTGTCTTTTAGAGAAACATTACGAGTCAGAATTGTTTACAGTGGTGGTGATAAGAACCAGACGTCTAAAAACCTGATGCCTTTAAAATTTCCCTCACATAAATGTTTTTATATGAAATCGTTACAGTAGATACACACGTCTGATGTTGTTTTATGATAGTTGTGTGATACCGTTTTGGCTTTATATGTATATTAATCCACTTTGGTGATAGACTACGTGCTAGGAGGCAAAATATTCTGTTCTATCTATTTACGTAAAGTGAAGCCAATAAATAAAATGAATAATTCATATATTTTTTAGATTCTCTCAATTTACTTCACAAACCATTCCTGACATTTAGATATACGATTTGGTAGTGAGTAGTGTCCAGGCCAGGATTGGCCATATCCAGAAATAACGTGCCCATATATATTAATTATAATTATTTACACCTGTTGATCTTATAATTCCTTAAACCATTCGTCCCTTCATACTTACTTTAGTGGATTTGAAATTGGAGCTAAAATTAATATTAACGACAATGAAAACAAATATGAATACTTTCTTTATTGTTCTGTTTCTTTTACTGGAACATAATTCTTGTTAATGCTGACATTAGTCAAGTTACATTTTGGTAGATTGGAAGCAGCACGGCATCGTCAAGCACAGCAGGGATCAGACTGCTCATATGTAGGACCCTAGTACCAGCACTCACGCATCTGCAGACCACTCATTAACCAGGAAAAAGCCAGCAGTCCTGGGATTCAAACCAACCATCCTTCAGTTTTGGCTTGATTCCTTTACCACTAGCCCATCCATGTCCACATCCTTTGGCAGTATAGCGATGTACTGTAAACAATGTAATAACGTAAAGAACAAAAATGTAATAGAATAGATGTAATGAGGCTATGTAGAAAAATGCCTTGCTATATAACTATATGAATATGTTAGTCTTGATTTTCAGTAAGCTTTGACTGTTTTCTGTATAAATATTTTGTTACCATGATAAACACAGAAATAAAGACTGTATAGATTACATAATACAAGTACACCAATAGTACAACACATACATGAATGAAACACAGTGCCAGGATGCGAGCAGAGCTAAAGAGAGTGTTATAAATATCTTAAAAGATAAAGTAATGCACATTACACAGTGTAGTACTCTACAATGCTCTACAATGCACTAAAAGGAGAATGCAGGCCCTATAAGAACTTTGTACCTGGGAAAATACACTCTTTGCAGTATGACATTATGGGGATTTGCTGATATGGCATTGTGTGTTTCTGAAAATAGTACAAGGTCAAATATTTAAGTACAACTTTAAACTGGTGATAAACTCTTTATGCAGAGAAATCCTAAAGAGGAATTCCAGCCAGATGGCAATAAAAGCACCATAAAGTAATCTAACAGAGTCTGGGCTGTTTTTCTTACCACTCTGTTGGTGAGGTTGTGTTTACTGGTGGGATCATGAACTCAGAAAAATAAAAATGTATTTTGGATGTAAACCTGCACAGATCTGCAAAGAAACTGCTTAAACAGTAACAATCTGAAACATACCAGTCACCTTTCAATACAAACATTTCCAAAAATGAAAAAGTTTAAATATTAAGCACATTTTTGACAATTAGATTCTTAAAACAATCAGCTTAATCAATTTTAAAGTGTTGCACAGATGTCCAAATATTTTGTGTGCCCACTGTAAATAACATACTGATGTGGACATCACTTGTTTGTCAGTGTGACTTAACATGTTACAGTTTGTAAGAAAATTTTTACTGCAAGGCCACTATACAGTGTTTTATTCGGCCTATACAGAAACTCTGAGCTCCTAAAGCAGTTCTTATAGAAGCCTGACAAAAATAAAAAGCACCGCTTAATTGATCTTCTAATGGAACATTCCAGATAAACAAGGCTTCTCACAGTTTGCTTAGGCTTAGCCATCACTCTGCTCTCAAATCTCCTTTAATGGCTTTATAAAGCTGACGAAAGGCATCTGCCCACAGCTCCCTCTGATGGCCTGGAGTTGTCTGTGCAAGTTTCTGTGCCGTGTACACCATGGTGAGCACGGTGCGCTCGAAGTCCTCTCTGTGTAAGTGTCCCCGGCGCTGTTCCAGTTGGTGGCAGAGGCGGCGGATGTCTGACAGTGTTCTCGGAAGAATGTCCTCACATACCACCTCCAGAGGTTGCAGCCGCCGCAGAGACGCCAACTCCTCATCGGCCACGCGAAGCACACCCTCTCTTGCGTCCACATACGTCCCTGACCACAGTGCCTGACCAACACACAGATAGAGAGACAGACCTGTCCAAACTGAAAGACACATACTGATACAGTAAAGACTGACCAAAGAGGAACGTGAGGCTATGTACCAAATACAGCATCCATCCATTATCTTCCGCTTTATCCCACTAGTCAGGGTCACAGGGGGGCTGGAGCCAATCCCAGCGTCATCGGGCGAAGGCAGTGAACACCATGGACAGGTCACCAGTCCATCACATGGCCAACACACACTCACACCTACGGGCAATTTAGAGTGACCGATCAACCTACCATGCATGTGTTTGGACTGTGGGAGGAAACCGGGGTACCCGGAGGAAACCCACTACAACACCGTGCTGACCACTACACCACCGTGCCACCACCCAAATCCAATAGTAAATACTACAATATTTTTCAACTGCTGTCCAAACAGTTTTGTTAATTTTGTCTAAGAATTTCTTGACACTTTGCACAATTATCAACTTCCTTTAGAATTAAACAAGCTGAGTTTGTTAGTGGACAGTCATGTACATACATATAAATGAGTTCTGTTCTCACTGCCTAACATGTATTGCTCAAAAAGTAGTTTAGACTGGCAAAAACTGATGGTTTTATAATTTTATAACCTTAAACTTAAACCTTAAAAAAGGCAGGACTGCTATAGGCTGAGTACATATACAGCGATCAGCCATAACAATAAAAGCACCTCCTTATTTCTATGCACATTGTCCATTGTATCAGCTCCACTTATGATACATCTGTTTCTCTGCGCAGATTGTTAGACCTCTTTTAGTCTATTCAGCAATGGTCCCCCCAAAGGACCACCACAGAGCAGATACTATTTGGGTGGTGGGTCATTTTCAGCGCTGCAGTAACACTGACGTGGTGGTGCTGTGTCCACTCACTGTCCACTCTATTAGACACTCCTATCTTGCAGGTCCACTGTGTACATGTAAAAGTCAGAGATAATAGCTCAGCTGTTTCTGCACAGTTTGTGTTGGTCATTCTCTAGTCTTCCATGAGTGGTCGCTGCCCACAGGAGACTGTTGGCTAGATGTTGCTGGTTGGTGGACTATGATTATGATGTAGGCTTCAATATAAGATATGCATTAATAAGGCATTACTATTTCTTTACCTTCTGTCTAAGCTTTTCTGTTTAAACCAATGGGTTTGATCTAATGTAAGGTCTAAGGTTTAAATTGTCTGATTTTGTATGTGTATAACAAATATAACACATAAACAATGCAAACACAGTCATGTGACCAGCACAGTGCTGATATGAAATTAGAATGTTTGCAGTAATCAAGTTCATGTGTTGTATAGTACTACATTGTGTTGTGCTGCACTTTGTGGTAATGTATTTTATTGTCCTGTACAGGATTATACTGTATCACATTGTATTCTACTGTGTTGTATTATATTAGCCCACATTCTATCCACAGAGCAGTGCTCCTGCAGCCGGGAACATCAATACACTTTTTTAAACCCCTTCATTCCGGATGAACATGGCCTGAGGTTTTGGGGCTTGTGAGATACTTTCTACCTCTAAAACATCTCTCTCACTGCTATTTCTTCTCATTCTTTTATTTTTTTAACCTCTATATTGTTTTCATAAAATATGTAAACATTGTGGAGGCAATGTTGGGATTGCTTTCTTTTCCTGGTGCTTCTGAAAGTAAAAAGGGAAACAGAGCCTGGCAGAAATCTCTCTATTTACTGGTAAGTCTTCTGCAGCGTGTTCAGGAGCAGCCTAATCCGTTTGTTTCAAAGCAGCAGAGCTGAGATGGGTCTCCAGGCTGCTGTATAAGAAATAGGATGAGACTGCAAGCGTGTGTAGGCTTTTTGACTGGCTGGCGATGTTTGTGCTGCTGGTATCATTGCTTGGCTTAGCTCTGCCTGAGACTCTGTACACCTCAGTGAAAAGAAAACATCATAAGAGCTGGTGCACTAAAATCTGAGCTGAGAGATCTGAATTTAAAGGCTCAGTTTTATGCATTGTTGCCATTTTTACTGGACTACATTTTCTCATTATGGATTACTATTAAGGGAATAGTTATACTGTTATCTGTTTTTAACCCAGATTTAGTCGGTCAGCCGTTTAAATAAGAATAAACACTAGTGCTTAGAGCAGAGACAGAAGTATAGCCTGTAGTGTACTGGAGTGAGTCATTTTCACATGACAGAGGGAAAGGGTTCTTATAACTCCCCCTAGTGGTAGATAACTGTACTTACAATGGCATGGCCTTAAAGAATGTGGCATGTGTGATAACTGGTAGAGGTCAGTTGCCACAGTGGCGTGTCCAAGAGGCAAGAAATAGTAAAGAAATTAGACTAGACAGTTCCACTCCACTTTGCCCCTCTTGCAATACAATCACTGCATTCCCCACTGAACAGCTACAACAAGATCAAAAGCACAGACCTTGCACGTGTCTAAATTGGTTTATGCTAGATTGCAGATTGCTTAGCTGACCAGCAAAGGTCACCAAAATGCAACATACCGTCACTGTCCAAATCAAAACATGAGTCTGTGAAATGGTAGGGGAGAGTAAAAAAAGCTTTAACTGTAAATGGAAGTTAATATAAAAGTTTATATTTCAGTAGTTTAGGAGTATTTCTGTTTTCATCGTAAAGAATGCACACAATGTAAAGGGTTAAATTTAAAAAATCACATAAAATAAAGATATCTGTTTTTTGGACAGCAACAAAATGCAGATTGAATATGCAACATTCAAACTTAATTCACAGTTTGTTTAGTGGATAGTTTAGCAGTGTTTCTTCCGTAGTTTTAACCATCTTGGAGCCCAAAAGATCTCTATGTTTGTTAAAATTTCTTAACAACTGGACACAGTTTGGGGCAAGCGTTCAAAAACTTAGTAATGCGGTTTGCACAGTGCTGAGTGGGGAGGTATAACCTCACATGTGCTTCAAACCACCAGCACAAAAATAAGAAAAAAACAAACTACATTTAGGATATGTGATAAAAAAAAAATAATTTCCAACCACAACTGCTCTTCTGGCTCTTCAATTACTTCCCAAGTTCCTGATTGGCTGAATAAGATCTATTAAATGGGGTAAGGGGTGGAGGAATGTGTATGTCTATGACTGCCCTGCAATGAACCAGCAGCCTGTCCAGGGTGTTTCCTGCCTTCTGCCGAACGAGTGCTGGGAAAGGCTCCAGCCAGAAAGATAAGCAGCTCAGAAAATGAGTGAGAGTGAGTGAGTTAGGGGCGAGACCGCTTGCCTGGATACAGATTGGAACTAAATTAGGACTAGGGTGGAAGACGACTAGCTGTGGAAGATGAAGCATACCTCATAGAGCAAGTTGGTGTCCTCCACAGATCTCTGAATGGAGGGGTTTAGTAGAGCTGGACTTCCTCTCTTTACTCTGAAGGCAGATGGGTACAGTGCTGGGAAAGAGAAGGTTAGGTCAGTAGGTGCAAAGGGTGAGAAAGTCATGGGCTTCTCTTCTCTCTTATTTATGACAGACCTTAAACCTGAACACTGAAAACATCTGGTGGGAGAGCACTGGCAGGCTGTCTGGAAGTTATGCCACCTATGACCGGCAGGTCCAGCCTTTTGTAGGGAGACACCTCATCTGCTTACAGGTCACAGCTCTCCTCTAAAGCCCCTCAGACAGCACCACTGTGGGGATTTTAAAGCAAGCATCTGTGTGGCAGGCTTGTGGTGCTGGATCTGCTCCTCATCAAGGCTCTAGTCACACAGCAGGGACTAGCCTGATGCCTCTCACAGCTCTACATGTAACATTGTGCTAGCACTGTTGCACAACATACGGCAACAAGCCTCACCACATATATTATCAGCACAGTGATTGTATTGTGAGGGCCTGTGTGCGAAGGCTGAATGTTGCTTATGTTTTAAAACATGTTCTTATCCTACTTGTAGTACTGGCAATCATATCTTCTCTTTCTTATCATTTCACAGTTCAACATCCTACAGCATGCTGGCATAGACCAACAAGACCTACCACATAGATTAACAGCCAGTTTTGGTGACAATCAGGGAGGACGCTGCAGTGTCCTTGTCTCCTTTGCACTGCAGTCATTGCTGTGTTCCAGTGATTTTGCTCCATCACTTGTAAATAATGCTTGACTTGCCTTCAATGTACAAGCTTTTCATGCATGCACGCTGTTGCAAACCAAAAATAAAAACATACTTCGCGTTTTTCTTGGAACTCAGAAACGGGTCATATGGCGCATGATTCAGATCCGCTCGTTAACAGACTTCCATGTAAATGTGACTGAGAGACACGGAATGTCCTCCACTCACCGGCTACTCTGTCAAAGCCACTCTGCTGGTTTACAGGAGCCTTTTGTTTGCTTATGTGTCCATTCCTTCCCTATAACAACTTACATGCGTCATCAGGCCAGAGGAACTTTCTTAGCACCTGGCAAACAGCATATCCATCCCTTCCATGCTTGATAGTCAATTTGAGCGTATACCATGTTTTATATTACAGACCCTGGAACTGACCACTGGTTCTTGCATGTGAGTAGCTTTTAATTGCATCGTACAGTAAATGAAGAAGTCTTCAGCTAAAGCTGGAGCCCGTCTTCCCACTGTGCCAAAATTCCATTCAGAGGTTAATGTCCTACAAGTGAATGGGTTACTTACCATCACGCTGAGCCAACTGCCATGTTTAGGCCAGCACATGAAAAATATTTGGAGTTCTAGCCCAACAAGGGTGGGCAGACGCTGGCGCTGAGGATATGACAGTTCCCAAAAATGCTTCGCCCTTGGAGAGAGCCCGATATAAAACAGTGATCTCTATACACTCCCTCATAGTGCAATGTAATGATATGTCAGTTAGATATACTGAGGTCAAACCAAAGCCAGTGACTCACAGCTCAAAATCTTATAGCTTTATAAGCCCTGCCGTCAGGGGCTCCGGAAAAGTTTGGCTGCGCTTTAGGATGCAGCAGGACGGAATGTCGTTAACAAACCATAAAGGATGAATTGCAAAGCCAAAACAATTTTTAAAAAAAACCCACGACCGAATTGGCTCCTGTTCTGCTTATTTGCATATGAACTTCTGCGCAGAGATTAGAAGAAATGTTTTCCAAACTGGCCATGGTATATATTATTCCTATTCAAGAAGATTTTTGGACACTTTGCACAGAAGTTCAGTGGAATTCAAGAAGGAGAAGGGCGTCTGACCCTTGCTTGCTTCTTGACTTGCCATTAGCAAACAGACACTGGAGCTCAGGTTGAGTCCGCTTCCATGCAGATGTTTGTTTGGGATATTGGGTGCTTTTGTGGAAACAGTGTTCTGATCTTAATGGGAGAAGCAAGAGCCACAGCTTTCTGAATCTGAATCCAGTCATAACAGACCATCTGAAACTTGCACATACTGATGAAAATCGCAAGGAGAAGCATTCCTTCCCGTCTGCTTTTGCCCCTGAATAGAAACAGAAAAGCTATTTGTTTCATGAGGCGGTATTGAAACTATTTCCTTTAGACCTACTTGTAATTTGTTGGACTTCCAGACAAAACAAGCTGCATCTGCGGACTTGTATGCTAAGGCCGAATGTTGCTTTAAATGACAGTTAAATGATCTCAGACCAGTTTTGTTTAAGGTTTCTAGTCTGGTCTCAGCTTCAACTTGTCTTGTTTGCAGTCACATCTTACCTTTCCTCCAGTGCAGGGCTGTAGATATGGGCAGATGGCAGAGGACCAAAGCCAAAATCACAAGTGCTGCTGTGTCCATTCTCTCCTTCGTCTCTCAGGACCTCTCTCTGCAGTTAGTGTATATCACAGGGGCCTGAATCCAGACGTTCAGAACAGTAATAAACAATCCCGGTACATCACACACACATACACACACACACACACACTGGCCCCAACACTTTACTCCCACTCTCCTCCTCCTGGCCTGTTTCTCCTCCTCTTCCTCTCCAGCACACATTCCCTCTCTCCCTCTCTCTCTTTCTCTCTTACTGAGAAAGAAATGTTGTGTCAATGTGATGTTCATCTGGAAGTCATCACAAGCTCAAAGACAGTCGGCCCGCTTGCCTGTCTGTCTTACCGCTGCCTTACCTGTCTGGCTGTTTGTTCTGACCTACCTGGCTGCAACACTTAATACCAGAGCTACTTCCTACTCAGCCCTTAGAATAATTGCTATAGTAAAAGCAGTGGAACATTACATGAAGAGCTACGTAAAGGAAAATAAACTATGCTGGCTTGTTTGAGTGTTAAAATGTATCCTTCACTGCTCATTCCGCGCATTCGGAAACTAAGCTGCAAAAACAGCCCATTCTGATGTCATGTTTGTGATGTCACATCCTGTTTACACATGACCATCCTGCCAAAAGCAGCATGATGATGTGATAAGGAGTGTTGTTACTGCAGATGGTTTGTAGTAAATCATGTTGGGGTAAAATGATTAAACTTAATTTTCAAAAAATGCAGTTGTTTTGTAAACCTCTCAGTTCCGCGCCATGCACATGTCTTCAGTAATGGTGAAAAAGTGTATTTATCAGGTTGAAATGCTCTTTTATGGTGTCAGTCGAATACCATTTTTTGATATCAAGGAAGCTGTAGTCTGTTTTATCTTGTCATGGTCGTGTTTACAAAGGTATGAAAAAAGGTATGGATTGTTTTCATGAACAGGGAGTTCTTCCCCCCTCCCCCATTAGGATACATGTGCACTGCATTTGTCATTCATTATCTGAAATTTCATCCTTATTCATTTTTAACCAGTCGTGAACAGAATGAGCAAGAAACGCAGCTCAGTCAGGCAAAATCAACTTTACGCTGTCCCTACACAGTTACTCCTGAATGACTGGTAAGGAAAAAATGTGTCTGGATTGCCCTGTTTTATTCAATCCCATAGTTAATAAACACCAGAGAGAAACATAACTTAACCACACGACAGAAAACCTCTGACACTGTTGGTCAATAGTCAATAGTCAGTACAGAACTGCAGTACACACAGTGAATCTGTGTAACCTGCAAACATATACTGAACACATACCGAGCAGTATACTTTATGTCTACAAAAGTAGCTCAGTTAAGAACTTTTTTAATATTTACTTGAAAACCACATTGAGTGACAGGTTCCTTAGCATCCTGTGTTGTAGACAAACACACCCCTCAGGTTGGAGGGAGAATTACATGCTATGTGCAGAGGACAAATGCCGTTACTGCTTACTAGCAGCTTAACACAGAGTAACAACATTTCACACACAGCCAATAGTGATTTATTCTGATAATAGTGTTATGGAGAAAAATATATATGTTTTGATCATAGTGATCCATACATTTGGAGACTACTGATAGAAGACGCTGGAGTACCTGCAGAAAAGAGTGCTGTCTAATGTGTGTATAATATGTATATCCTGTATAGTGTGCAAAAGAATCCTGACACCCAAAAGTGATGTAAGTTAATTTTTTTCAGTGAAACCAATAAAAAGAGAGATCTTTCACATATCTCTTAAAGGCACAGTAACAAAAACAGCCTGTTTACTTCAAAGTGACAGGTTGGAAAATTTACATGTAACTAAATATTCTGATGCACAAACCAACACAAACACATTAAGTGGACTTCATTAAAACTTTATAATACAAATATGAGATATGTTCTCTTTAACTATGAATATCTTGATTTCCCTTCTACAGTGAGCTGCTGGCCCATAAAGCAAGCCATTCTATACAAGTGCAGAAGTCTGCTTATTAACTTAACTTAACTTAACTTGCTTATTAACATTCTCAGTCAAGCTCAGCGAGTCAACCAGAGCCATGCTGTTTTTCACTAAAGTAATAAACAAAGATTAGCTGCATACACATTAGCTGCTGTGTTTACAGCTAACTGGCAGAGGTGAGCCTCTTGGGCATACTGAACGCTATGAGCTGATTCGGTTTCAGGAATTCAAAACGCTCTGTTTTCATTGGCCCAGTGTCCGACGTGGCTGCAAAACGAAACTCCGAGTTCCACAGTGACAAGAGACGAAAACACAAGATCAGCTGCAGTAGCGTGTGTAAAGCTCCTCACTCTCAGACAGAGGTCATTTCAGATGCACTGCAGTAAAAAAAACAAACACAGCCTGATCTCATTCCAAAGCTGCTGTGTTTATGAGCGCTTCTGTAGTCCACTGCTTAAACAGAATGTGCCCTGTAGGGAAATCTGTATTTGCAAACACTGAACATATGGCAGATGCTGAATAAATCAATAGCAATAGACGAACCACCGTGTAGAATTACAGGAATATAATTGGCCTCTAGTGCCAAATACTTCATTAGATGACTTCAAACCCTTCCCTCATTCATAATGCTGTTTCCAGCCCTTCTGTCTCTCAGCTCTAATATTCTGCCATTTGTGCTCAGTCACAACAGATGTTCGTAAAAAGCTCTCCAGAAAGCCATATGGGCTGTGAGTGGCGCTGCCCTTGTACTTTTCAACACGACAGAGGACAAGAGTTCTCGGTGGCTCAAGCCTGTTGGGTCTGAGATCGGTTTTCTCCACGATCCGTGCTGATATTTGCCCAGAGGAGCCTCGCCAGCTGATTGATCCCCCAGCCAGGCTTTGCAGTAATTGGTTTCCAGTGTGTAGTCACCAAAGCTAAGAAATGAATAGATAAAGCAGTCAATATGTACAGAAGGAAGAACACAGTCGCATTCGGGGAGGGATGTGATGAGGCTGTCAGACTCATAGCGCTGTTTAATTGTCTTATAAATGTTATTCTTTTTTTTTAGCATCTCCTGATATATTTCCTAATAGATGTACACAATTTATCTATTTATTCTTTTATTGAAAGCTAATCAGGGCTCTCGCTCTCCTCTGAACATGACCTGGGAGTGCGCTTGTCCAGACAAGTTTTACTTCTTTGGTAAAATCCTAAATCATAAAACTATGTTAGACTTTATGAAACTGTGAATTTTGTAAAAAGTGGTGGACGGGTGTCATTGATCGTTAATGATCTTTTCTTTCTTCTTCTTAAAGGAGCAACGTGTAAGATGACGAAACATCCTCCAGCTTCAGTTCTTACCAATCTGGAAGAAGGTTCTGCAGCAAACTTCCATTTACTCCTCCAAACTTCACCAGTAGTAAAAAATGATGCCAACTGAATCTCTGTTTTGCTTCTGTAATATCATTTCTTTTGTCTGCTGCTGCACAGATTCTTCATTACTCTTTCTTTCACTGATGATTTGCCCTTAAATGATCTTATCTGGAGCAGAACACGATTAGAAAACACCATCAGAGCAGTGCTACTTCTTCATCCTCACATGTTGGACTGATCCTACTCAACACTATGGTGACTCCCCATCGCCTCTTCAGGTACATAGTGATGTTACAGACAGGACAGGCCGTAGATATCTCTGCAACATGATGAATAGACATCTTTGATACACTCTAAACACTGTTCTTTCTTAACATTCTGTTGATAATTTTAGTTCATTTTATGAACTATGTTCATGTTTTAAACTATGAATCTTACATATTGCTCCTTTAAGCAGGGAGGTATCATTTAGTTATTTTATGTATTTACTGTTTTAGCACACGCTTATTTAGTTTAACATCAGCAGTGTTTTTATGAAGACAGTGTGTGGTGTTTGGTCTGACAGCAGGTTTCTCAATTTCTGTTAGAAACGAGGGCTGTTTCGGTGGTCCTTCTTCTGAGCTGTGTGTGGTCCACATTTCTTTTATGAGTAGCTGTATTTGTTTAGCTTCTGATTGATTATTAAAATCACCATTTTTAAGTAAAGACTGTGACATTATGGAAGGCACTGCTTCAGTAATTATAAATTAGCTCTAGAAGCATACCAGTAAACACCTCAGTGTGCTGTTTCATGTCTCTTAGGTTAGTAAATTTGGCTCAGTGAATGCCCCAGTGCTACATTTAAGCCTTTAAATTGGGTTTTAAATTTAGAATTAGATTGGTTTAGTACGGTGATCGTGATCATCTGTGGTTTCGATGTAGTTTAGGGTGGTTTAGAGAAGGCTTCATTCATGTGCTGAATTTAGCCCTGGTTGAAATACAGTTTTCTATAATGTATTATTTCATATCACTTTCACATGTTTATATTGCTTATCCCTGTTCTTCTATGTATTAGACATGTATGTAACCTGTTGTCACACCCTGCCTACGTCCTTTGTTTCATTCCATGTCCTAGTCATGTGTTAGCTATGTGTTTCTGTTTTGGTCATGTGTCTGTCCTGTGTCTCCGGGCCTCACCTGTTCCTATAAGCGTCTCCTCCCATTGTTCCCAGGTGTTACTTGTTTTCTGTCAGCTTTTGTATATATATACCTCCTGTTTTCCCCCCTTGCTTTGTTGGTTCGTTTTCTGTTGATGTTTCCTTCATGTTTGTTTATGTTTCTTTTTGTCTTTTCATTAAAAGTTTTGTTAAAACTTGTGTTCTTATCCGCCCTCCCGTCCGTTCTGCCTTCACCTCGGCTGCTCCACACACCCCCGATGCCTGACACCTGTGAAAGTCTCTAACTTAAATAATCAGTATTTACAGCTTGGACAGAGGCAATTCTTCTGGGCACCAACAAATATTAATATTATTCTTTTGTGCTGTTTTGAGTTGGATCAGGAATATAATCAGGGCTTCGAGTGTCTACATACTTATGAAAAGGATCTGATCCAGTCAAGTGACATTTGCTTTAGTACCTATGAATTTTGATTATTGTTGTGTTGAGCTTTCTCATAGAAATTCATTATCAGTATTAATTCTGTGAATGTTGTGGCTGATGCACTTGTGTTTTGTGTTTTTTGTATTTTTCTATATTATCATTAAGATGTGTTAATATTTCTCTGTGTTATGAGAGTGTTATATTTCTAGTGTGTGATGGTTGCTGTCTTCTGCTCTGTGGATTTTCTATGTGTGTTTCTGTATCGGCCACACACGGACATCCTCCTGCGTAAAAGGTCATTGAGCCCCTACCTGGAAGATGTTCAGGGTTCTCTCACATTGAATGTAACCTGGAACTACACCTGTCCACACCAACCTTGCATGCTTCACTTCCCTGATATGAGTATCCCATCAAGTTGTTTATGTGTTTATTTATTTTATTGGTCACAACAGAATTTCCTCTGTAGTGCAAATGCATACAAGCAAGTTTATCATCTTACCTTTGAGAACATAAATAAACATGAGCTGGCCAGTAGAAATCAGTGAACTGATTAACCAACTTTTGATTAGTCCAAATAAATAATTAAATAAAATCCTAACTGTAACATGATCAAAAGTTTGGGCACCAGATATTGTGTCTATGATTATTGTAGTGATTTCATGCTTTTAGTTTTTACAAGATTGTTTTGAATGTACAGCATGTTTAAGGTCTAGCCACAGATTACTAGGGACAGTGAAGGCATGCTTTGAAACCCAGCATTATCAGCATCAGTTTCTTGAATCACTATTTCACATTTGAGAGCTTATTGATATTTAATAGAAACCATCCCACAGTACCTGTGCTATATTTTCTGTGCCACTGGCTGGCGCAACCCCAAAGAATATTAGATCCACCACTGTGCTTGATCTCAAAGCTGTATTGTTCCTCCAGATCTCCACAGTTCCTATGAACTGCCATGCCTTGATAAGATTTTAGACAGTGTAACTTGAGAGCTGAAAATCTTTTGACATATATTCTTGCAGTTCTTTGTAGGTTTCAGTTCCAGCAAAAATAACGGACCCTCGGTGGGCCTCTTCGGACTCTGGAAACAGTGCTGTAGTGGAGCAGGTATCAGCCCTTCTACATTTCTGTTGTACTGCAGCACCTTGTGTACCACACTTATTAGCACAGGCAGTAATGAGCTGATTACCCGACCCCAGCTGTGTGCTCCAGTCTGTTGAGATGTTGGGACTTGTGATTGAGTAATCTGACTTGAGTAACCTGAACACCCTTGAAATCTGTGCTCAGTGGCAAATAAAACCCAGTACTTTTAGCTTCTGTCCATCTCCGTAATGCCTATGTTCAGTTATTTCATTTTGGCCAACAGGTGGCACTGTAGGACTGCACTTCTCTCCTCCGCCATCTTTCCGCTGTCACAGCTCTGTTTGCAGTGGACTCATTTTTCCGAGCTCTCCAACAAATACAGAAAAACTCAGTGTCTCTAATGAAACTATGCAAAGCACTTTTCATGTTGTCTGGTTTTAAATCCAGGTGGGCGCCCTTGTAAAGCCCCTCCATGTAATTGCCTGTGTAAACCTCAGATATGTAAATGGTCTTAGATTGCTGGCTTTGTGTGTGTGAATAGCCCTAATTGCTACATCGTGAGGCCGCATATCAAAGCAATGCTTCATCTGCTTTTAAAAAGAATGAAAGACAGAGGCACAGGGAACAGCGTCTAGCCTTCTAACTCTACCTGCAAAAGGGCTCCAGTCCATGACCCCGGAGTCATTAATAGGCCCCAGCTCTCTGTCTCTATGCCCGTCAAGTCCCCAACTAGCCCTGTAGCCAAGATGTCACCAAGGTAGCTGACCCTTTGCTGCAGGCTCAGTGTCAGCTGAGGCAGTCTGGAGGAGATCTTTCACCACCTCCTGCCACTCATAAACAGAGCAGAACCCAGTGTGCTCACCTCCAGGCTATCTGTGACCGTAGGGTCACTCGCTCTGCGCCAATGCCCACTGGACACATTCTTTGTCAGCACACATGCTGCCATTCTTTTACATCACCAGCTATGTGTGAAAATAATGAGGAATTGAATGAAGGTTGGCACCAATAGCTCTTCTAACAGACCTAATATTTTGTCTTTATAAAGTACTAAGCTTTAAAACGAGCAATTTCTAATTGAAGCACTTCACATAAGATCTTAAAGTCAGCTATCGTGCTCAAACTACTCAATTGCTCTACTGCCCTACAGGAAGAAATACAAAGCTAACATCACATCTTACAATTTTCAGCATAGGTTTGTTGCAGAATCAGGTTTTCATTCTTTCAGTCCAAACAGTCCCTATAAAGAACCTAAAGTTGAAAAAACAGCCTGTTTAGAATATAATTGTTTTTGTGATGTCACAAAAACCCAACACAATAAGAACCACATTTACATACATAACAACTTTTTTTTGCGATTTATGTTTGTCATGAGATTGTAATGCTTTAAAAGGAACCTATTATCCTCATTTTCAGTGTTTATAATTGTATTTTCAGGGTCTACTAGAATAAATTTACATGCTTTAGTTTTCAGACAACACAATACTTTTCTCATACTCTACCTCTGTATATATCCTTTGTCTGAAACACTCTGTTAGAGCTCATGTGTCTATAAGCCCTGGGACCTGATGAGCCCAGTGTGCTCTGATTGGTCAAGCTCCAGGGTAGCATTCAGCATTCATGTGGCTGTTCTTAAAATGCCATCAGTTCTGCTGTATCGGTTTGATTCTGAGCCTCATCCTACAAGGCTGATAGAACAAGCTGGTAGACCCTGTCGACCTTCACAGGCTACACCAGAGCAGAGTAGTGTACTTTTTAGGATATGTGTGTTGTGTGAGTGGGTGCCAAGGTTATATGGTTAAATAAGGATGATGTTGCAAGATGGTGTCATCTTGTAACAGAGGAAAAGGCAGCTATGAGGCGGTTGAGGCAGCTGAGAAAAGTGCTTTCTGTGGGTGAGAGTTTTTCCCTTTGACTTTGGGTTTGCAGACTGTTTACATTCACAAAGCCACATACACTAAAGGAAAGAGAAAAAACTATAAAGCGTGATAGGTTCCCATAATTGTAGAGGTCAACATAAGTTGATGTGGCATTTATGCGATAGCCATGATATCAGTATTAAAGGCACTGTTTTCCAAAAGATAAAAATGAGCTTACAATAATCATGTGAATGATAGAGAGTCTGGCAGCATCCATACACATGCCAGGGTACAAAGTGTTTCCCTTTTCTAAAGCTTGAAAATATCACAGATACATTTGGGAGTCACAGATTAGTCTGTTTCCAAGTGACTTAAAGGAAAGGAAAGCGCTTTGGAGGACTGAAAAGGTGGAGTTACTGAGGTGTGCAGTTACAAGGGCTTATTTTTAGAGCCACTCGTCAGACAATATGGGTTCCAAGACTATAAGCCATGTACACATTGAATGACATTCGGAGATACATAACATGCTCTGTGGAAAAAAAACACATCAACACTGAGAGAAGCAGATAGACAGCATCTGTGCACATGTGTACCTGTAGGTACATAGTGGCGGGCGGTCTGGTCGGTGATTGATAGTTTCCAACCGATTGAGTAGGATTCGATGTACGTTAATCATTAATCTCAATTCCTAAATGAGAAAGCTGCAGCCATCCCACAGGAAATACTCTCCTCTTCACTACTCATTGATTTGCAGTCGCCATTACTCAAATGTGCAGCCTACTGTAGCTGAGTTTAGTCAGTGATGCCTGCTGGTGTTCCAGTGTCCTGCACACAGAAGCATTCTACTGGAACCATTCATTTCACATTTGTTTTGAAATGGTAAATACAGGGCTTTTGCTTTGTTAGAATTCACACTGTAGTTGGTTTCTCTTCTATGGCATAGCACCAATCTGAGAGGGTAAAAATGGGCTCTGTGAAATGTATGAATCCTGACGCTGTCTTTTCCAACTATGGCTTCGGTTGTCAGACACACTCCTGGAACACTATTTCCTTTGACGGTGGCACTCTATCAAACAGATGACCAATACCACTGAAAATAGTCAAGTGAGTCACGAATTTTAATTTATGAGAAACCTCAACTCCGACTTCAGCCAGTGCTGTTTGACTTATGGCCCAGCGAAAGACATCTGATAGACACACACACACACACACACACACACACACACACAAACACAAGTTTGTTATTATAGGGGAAAATCAAGCTCCACTCTGAAAATATTCTGTATATACTTCCACGGTGACAAGACAACTCAACACACATGAGTCTAAAAGAACGTGTAGCTGTCAACCAGCTGTTACTGAGAAAAGAAACCATGTAAATTGAACAATCAAGCTGCTGGTGTTTCTCCGAACAATGATCTGACCACCACCAGACATAACTGAATGTGGTTGGGATTATTTGGAAAAATGAAAAACAGAAAATACAACCAAATTTTGAGACTGATCTTTGTTGGTAATATATACCTGCACATTTCTTTGAAGTTCTGAAAGTAAGCCTTCTCAGCAGAATGAAGGCTGTATTAAAGGCAAAGAGTGAACACAATAAATACTAACTAACTGGTATATTTAGATGTTGAGTTGTGAAAGATCAGTCTTAGAATTTTCTACTAAATATATATTTTCATAATAAATAAATAAATAATTTGAATAAAATTATGAATTTGTATATATTGGACTGGAAATTAAATAAATGGGTGAATGTTGTACAGCACTCTATGCCATACGTAATGCATCATTGCTGTCCAATGAAAAACAAGTATTTCCTTTTAATGTAAGTCAATACTTTTAATGTAAGTCAATGGAACCAGAATTTTTTCCAAGCTATTTTTAAGCATTTCTATTGGTCCATTCATCATGAAATTATTATGCAATGTAAACGGCAGCTGCTGCATTCGTACGATGCAGAAAACTGAAAATCAACAAAAATGGAGATGGTTTTCTTTGGACAGTGACGATCTGTATAGGCAACCAATTATACACAGCATTCAATATTTATGCTTCACACTATATATGGATCATTCTACTAAATTAGTTCAAAGTCAGAGGTGAAAGCACATTTTGCACTTTTGACTGTAATACTGTCACAGGATTTCACCTTTGTCACAAATCAGTTTGTGAACATTCTATTCTGCTAGATCTGCCTCTGTAAGTACTATCATTGTGAAACTGAACCACAAAGTGGTAGAACATACAAACTCACAAAGCGGAGCTACCAAGGACTGAAGCATGTAGTGTCTATTCTCTACGGCCAAGTTTTAGTCACAAGCCTGGTCTAATGAACATTTGTTCTCTGAAGTGATGATTCAGTGCCTAGTGTCAACAGTAAACTTTGGTAGAGGAGGGATAATGGTCTTGGGCAGTTTTACAGGGTTGGGGCTCTTCAATGAAGAGTAATGTTAATGCTACAGCAAACAAAGACATTTCAGACAATTATATGCAACAGTTTGTAAAAGAGCCTTACCAGCATGACCTTTACTGTACTGCACAAAACGAGCTCCATAAAGACATGGATTGATGAGTTCACTGTGAAGGAACTCCGGTGGCCTGCATTGAGCCCTGACCTCACACTTTTGGGATGAACTGGAAAATCATTTGCAAGCCAGTCCAACAAGAGTGAAGGCTCTAACAACACAAATGGGGACCCGGCCCATGGTTTTGGAATGTGATATCCAAGTGCAAAAAAAATCCAACAACTGCAAAAAAAATAAGCCTCTACTTCCCTGGATGACCAACTGAACCTGAAATAATTGGGAAATATGCAACTGAAACATACTTCGCTATCCCATGATTCAACTGGAGCTTCAGAGATGTTCGAAGCTGAGGAGAAAAACGAGTAAGGATTTGAGCCAAAATGCAGGTCAGTGCCACAAAAAGTGTGTAAAATAACGTCTGTGAATGGGACTTGGGATGGGAATGAATAACAGGACTTTTACAGTGGTTGGTAAGGATGTTGGTAAGACAGTAAGTAGATGAGTTCCGATGCAGAATAAAACTCTACAGTATAATACTCTGTGTTTCACTAGTGACATGAAAATGTAAGGCAGCAATTTTTATTATTATTATTAGAACTCATAATAAACCAAAATCTTTCAAATTAAAACACATTGAAAAAACTACTTTGATTGAAGAAACAAGGTTGATATTTGAGTTATGGGACAAATGATACGATCCGGGTCCCGGTCAGGGCCGTTCTGTGTGGAGTGTGCATGTTCTCTCTGTGCTTGAGTGGGTTTCCTCCGGGTTCTCGAGTTTCCTCCCACAGTCCAAACACATGCATGTTAGATTGATCGGTCACTCTAAATTACCCCTAGGTGTGAGTGCATGTTGGCGATGCAGTGTCCATGGTGTACGACACTGGGATTGGCTCCAGCCCCCAGTGACCCCGACTAGCGAGATAAAACGGAAGATAATGGATGGATAGATGAATAGATGGAACAAATGACAATTCTCTATATATTTAGTTATCTTAATTATCTTAATTATTCACCATAATCCTTGTAAACATCTAAGATCTAAATATTCAATGTTTTAAAAAGTCTGCAGTTATTTATTCAGTAGAATGGTTCATATATGCAAGCACCTATACATAGTGCACCTTTTATAAGCCTAATGCTAGACCTAAAATTTAAATGTAAATCTAAACATCTAAACCTCAGTGACCAAAAATTAAATCTTTCGTTATTCCAGACATGATAGGCCTATTGTCCTACAAAGTCAAAGTTCGACAACAAACACACTCTCCTTTGTAGCACCCTGTTCCCTGAAAGCCGCACTCAACTAAATATGACCCTTAACTAATGAAATACTTATTCCAATCAATCTGACATTGACTTGGACATTTGCTAAAGTCGTTTGCGAACACGCTAATGCATGTCCCCACTGGGCTGCCTTTCATTCCATCGCCCTCAATGTCTTAGAGACTTGTTTACCTTAGATGTGCGGGCTCATGATCCCTCATGCTGTTTTTCATTCATTAGCTTCATTAGTGATTATATTACTGGGCGGATCGAAAAAGCATCTCACATCAGGACCCTCATTCACTACGCAAGCACTCCAGCAACTTTCTCACAAACACACACACACACACACATACACACACACACACATACACACGCACCCACGAACACAAACTCCGCACCTCCATGCATGAGCGCTCGCATCCACACAAACAAACAAACCAGCTTAGCGGTGGAGTGCTGTGTCCCACTGAGAGCAAGGTCATCTTTATACCTGACTGCCCAGGCCACAGACACAATACAGTAGCTACGCACCTGTCCAATTGCGGCTGAGCTACCGCTAAAGATTTACCCGAGAACTGCTGAAACGGCACCACAGTTGTTGGAAAGTTTGTGTTGTTGCAGCATTAAAAACCAGCCCGACAGTTTCCCTCGACTTTGACTGACTCTGCATCCTGTAACGCAGGCATGTCTTTTACTGCATGTACCCTCAGAGAAAAAACTGTATTGAATTGTATTACATTTCAATCAAGGAAGCCTCAACTAGGCATGCAATTAAAGCAGAGCTGTAATCAGGCCTGAAAACAAGAACTGACAGTTTAGAGTCTGAATAAGACTCCACATTCTGAACGATACCTCCTGTTCAGACAGCAGATCATAATAAATAACCTTTATCATCAAATGTGGTTTGGATTCCAGTTTAATCCCTTAAAATCCCAACTTTTCACATCCCTAAGGTCACTGTTGAGGAAGTACATTAACTACAACCGGCTGATAAGTCATTCTTAGATTAAAGAATGTTGTAATAAAAGTTTGGCTGTTTAAGCGGTTTAAAGCAGAATTTTACAAATTTAAGTATTAATTTAGTTGTTGTGATGTAAAGTGCAGTTTGATGTGAAATGGTTAATTGTAGAGATTTCTTTACAGTATTGGTGATAGGAACCAGGGGTCTACAACCCAAATACAGTCAATTAATTTACTATCTATAAACACCAGTGAACCTGCCACAGTCATTTTTATACACTACTGTGCAAATTCTCCCACCATTTTCACCAGTACGAACACCATGTCTCATTAGACCAGAGGTAAATATGCATCAATACAATACACAGTAGTATGAATATTTTATTTGGAAAGAAGTAGATCATATCTTGAGCTCCAGTTTGAAGAACAAGTGTAGTTCTCGATTTCTCCAGGACCCTCCAGACATTGTATGAATGTATTCAGTTCTTTCAGGAGCAATCTTGATTTAGCTTAATGAAGTACTGAGCAGTCAAAGCAGGTATTAGATGAGAACCGCTAATAATACTGGGTTGTTTACACACGGAAAAGCTTGAACACACTGACATCAAAAACCATCACTAACTGTATTAATACTGTTAGAATATTTAAAATGTTTTGCTGAGCAAATAAAAACTTACAGTCTGAAAAAGTATAATGTCTCCCAAGAGCCTAAAATATTTGTACAGCACTGTATGCAATGTTGATGATGGTAATACAGTCAGTCAGAAAATGTTTTGGGGGGCTATTTTGCCCTCTAAGTACCTTATCAATACATTTAAGAAGTATATAATTCAAGCCAAAGACTTGTAGTCTCAGTGCTCAGGCATGAGGTGGGTACTCGAAAACATTCTGTGTAATCTTTCTGTGAGAGAGCTTTTAAAACAGACGTCTGGTTCCTATCACCACAACTGTGATAAATTCTGATTTAGTAAATTTCTCTATCATATCAAACCATCCCGAATGGCTGTTCAGAGTAGAGACTGTGCAATTCTCCTTTATCAATTCCCAATTAATCAATGCAGACGACATCTTAAAGTCTAGATTAACTGTATGTGAGCTAGAGCCTCGTCCTCATTCTACCAACTTATAGAAGTATCAGCAGCGTACCAGATTAAACGCTGTTTAAGATAACAAAGCCAGGGAGAAAGCTAACACTGCGGTAAAGTCAGGTCAGAATCTCAGCTGCTGGAATAGAGGTGACCTGTGCCTGACCAAAGTCGACATGAGTAGCCCAGTCCAGTCTGGTGAAAGACAGATGTGGGATGTGATCTGTGAGGAACAGACAAAAGTCTCTGATTAAGTAGTTTCATTAGTGAGGAGAGATTGAGGACCAAACGTTACGGCTGTGGACAGAAGCCCCTCACAGTGTCATAGCACTTAGTTGAGAATACTGAAGCTTGCTGCTCACTACATTTGGCAAACTGAGCTTACAGGAGCTTTCCTGCCAGGTTCTCTAGTATTGCGCAACACTCTGCTGACCCTGCGGTACAAATGCATACCTGCCAACTTAATGAAGGTATACAGTTGGATTTTAAAACCACTGTCGAAGCTGTGAGAGGTTATAACAGAGGAGAGCAGTCACTGGTTGGGAATTGAATGGGATAGCTGGTCATGCTCGGCATGGCACGGTTTACAGAGAGAGTGCCACCCTTGGACAAGAAGAGCCAATCGGCTCAAGCTTTAGCAGAAAAAGCGACCCCTCCCTGAAGGGGCATGCACAGGAGGTAGAAGTAGCTGAAAAGCCAATCTATTCATGTTGTGTTTGTCAGTGATGAAATGTGGATGTAGCTTGAGTTTCCTTTAGGGCGTCCAAAGAGACAGGAGTCTCCTCTTGTTTGACTGGGAATGACTGCCCAGTTGGCAAGAAAGCTGCTGGCAAGATAGTGGACAGACTTTCCTATAAGGAAACACAAAGCGCCTCCACTGGAATGAACAGGATGCGGTGCAGCGAGGTTGCTGGCTCTTCTGCATGCGTTTCTATCCCGCATGTCCACTGTTCACATGGTGAGGAGTACTGAGCTAGTTTTCTGTGTAATCAGTGTTCAGCTGGAGAGAGCTGAGCCTGAGCATTGCCTGATAGATGATAAATCTCTGTTCCTGTGATGAGGGGGGCAAGCGGTTGGACACAGGCGCACGCCGGCCCTCTCTGAGCTAGTGCAGGGGATTTGACGGATTGCTGTCTGTAGGGGGGTCACTTATCTGCAGAGCTGCGGCCTGAGCGAGTGCGTTATCTCATCAGAGCTGCGACCGTGGGAACAGTCCTGCCTGCTGGCTCTGCACTACTGAAAGAAACAGAGAGAGAAGGGAGATGGAGGGGAGATGAAGAAAGGGGCTTTGCTTTCTCTCACCTCGATTTAGACGGTTTTGACCGTGGGCAGTGAGAGTTTATCTCGCTGGTCTCCGATACTTGTGTTCCTGCTATTCTTTCTGTGTTGTCCAAAGGGGCAGCCTCCAGTCACAACTGACCCCTTTCTCTCCCTCTCCCACTTTCTCTCTCTCTCTCTGTGTCTTCTGTACACATACACACACAATCACTCCTCACTGCTGGCTGGTTAGACGTGTGGAGCGAGTAAATGAAAACAGATGGAAAAATGCCACCAGTGGATTTTATGGATTTTTCCTTTTGTTCTGTGGCTCTGCGGGGGGCAGCAAAGAATTGATTAGTCTTCAAGGTGCACAAATAAACACACACACACTAGAGCACACAAACAGGGGTGTGGTAGTGGGGGGGGGGGGTGGTTTGGGGGGTGCTGAGGGGTTACAGTACCCTCAGATAATACTGCAAATAAAAATCTGATCATTAAAGATCAGTAAAGACCTGTGTACTTGATTTAATGGAGTTTTTATTTGTATTGCTTTATTTATAGTTTTATAGTTTAAAGCTGCAGCAGTGCTGTTTAACCCTATGGGGTTTAAGGGCATTATCTCGATTTTTGCATATTTTCTTAATTTTGCTTTTAAAGGCACTTGCATGTAACATAATACCCACATATTTTACATTAAAATATTCAGAACAGTCTCAGCTGTCTCAATAATGACCTAGAGGAAGTATGAAGAGATAATCTGGTCCCAAACCTGAAAAACTTGAAGTTCGATTTTAAAATTCTTCATATATCTTGTAAAAAATAATTTTACTTATGTGGACAAACTGTTTTGGTGCTTGAAATTGATTTACCAAAGTCTTAGCTTCACATCAGTAGTTGAATGTATGAATAAAATTGTATACAAATGTGAAATAAATATCAAAAATTTGATTCTGTAAAAGCTTTTATTGAGTAGAATTTTGTCATTCTACCTGGTACAGCAGTCAACAGCCATAAACTTAGACATAAACATAAAAAAATTGTAAATGTTTACTTTACAGTATAGAAGTCTATTGTCTGTCAATTAGAAAATGCTTACTTTAAGTTAAAACTACACTATTATTAGAGTGAGCTGATTTAACTTGGTCCAACTGCTGCCTGCTTTGGGGGGCTCACTGCTAAAACACAAGCAAATTCAACAGTTGAGGCTAGAAGTGTTGTAGGCTTGTTCTGGGGCCCCAAGCAGCCTAATATTCTACTCTAGAAGTCAATCAATTCTATTAACATGATAAAGAACACTTTACTTCTTTTCAACCATGTGTGTCGCAGTGTTGAATCTGCAGTATGTTGGCAGAACCTAACTGGTTACAGCTTCACATATCTGCAGCGTGATTGGCTGTACCTCAACTTATTTGCATAAAGTTCACCCAAAACAAAAGAAAGCAGAGTCACATCAAAGCACATTATGACCTTATAATTATATCTGATTGATGTAAAGTAGGGGTGCACAATTCAGGGACCACCCTTTGTTTATTTCAAAAGGGCTGAAATGGCCATGAAGTACGAATGATACATTTTTCAGCATCAGAAAAAAACAGAAACACATTTAACATAAACATTACACAGAAGCCCTTCAGAAGCTCTTCATATAATACTTTTAGTAGTAGTGTGTCCATCCTATATTTCTATTACAGCTTCCTTTGATTTCAGGAGACTCTCATCCAGCTTTATAAACAAAAAGAAGCCCTCGTCTAAGTTCATTTTAAGAATTTAGAACTAGAATTAGCCACTTGTGTTTGCACACAGTGGAAATTGACCTCCGCATTTAACCCATCCGTGGGGTGAAACACCCTCATATACACACACTAGGGGGCAGTGAGCCCACATGCCTGAAGCGGTGGGCAGCCCTATCTATGGCACCCAGGGAGCAGTTGGGGTTAGGTGCCTTGCTCAAGGGCACCTTAGTCGTGGCCTGCCGGTCCCGGGGATCGAACCAGCGACCTTCCGCTCACAAGACTGGATCCCTAACACTCGGGCCACAACTGCTTTCATTATACAAATCATTTCAAATACATTTAGTGATGTTAAGGTCTGGACTCTGGGGTGGTCAGTCCATTGTTCTGAGAAACACTAGCAGTTCCTTTTTGTGTGATTAGAGTTTCTTCTTCTACCCGTTTCTTTTTCTCAGTAACAGCCTGACAGCTACACATCCTTTCAGACTTCAGTGTTAAGTTGTCATCTCACAGTGGAAGGATGGACAGAAACAACTGTGGGTATGTCAGATCTGAAGCAAGAACAGAGCTCGAATTTGTCCTTTCACTCAAAAAAGGCTCTCACTCGAAAAAAAAGAAAGCTGTTTAAAGTGATGGTGACAGTTTTGGTGGTCGATCAACTCCTGCAAGGCTGTAAAAAAGTTCTCTATAGCTTTGAATTTTTTTTTTGAAACTCATATTGTTCTTTGTGTTCCTCTTTCTTAGGCAAGTGAATTACCTTACATGTCATCTAATCAGAAATATCTCCTGCAAAATGATGTCAAATTAAATAAATACAAGTCTGTCCCTGACTGCTGCACTGTACTCTATACCCACCCTCCGCCACGAAAAAATAAAATAAAATAATATAGGAATATCATTTCGCATCAAGTTACTTATATGCTGCTTAAAATTTCAGCACTCCCAACGCAAAACACCATGCCTGCATCTCTGCACACAAATCCATGCTGTCTGATCTTCTGCCTGCCTGCAAGTTCAAAACACACATGCATGCACACACTTATATATAAATGCACAGAGCCCTCAGGGGGTGCGGGTAGAAGTGTTTGACTCATACTCTCAGGTTGCACAACGCTGACAAGAGTGCTGGCACCATCTCTTAAGATTATAGACTGCTGCTCGCTGGCTGCGTTCTATCATTTCAAATCCACATGCCATACGAGAAATCATTGCGCTGTCAGTCTCAATAAGAAATCCCTGTTGTTAGCTCCTTCTCTCTGGCAGTAGTGAGGAGAGCAGTTGAAGGATGCTCAGCACTATTCTTGGACCTGGCTGAAGGCTAAAGGTAGCTGCCGCATGGCCGGTCTTGACGAGCTTCGTTCCTCAGAGGCCGCTAGAAACAACAGAGAGCGAATTCAAGGCTGAGGGCCTCAAACTACAGCTAAAGTGGTTGCGTAGCAGGAGACTGGCCGTGAAGCTGCTGCCCCACTGTGCCCTGGCTGGAGCGTCGGTGGGAGGTTGTGTTGATGGTCGGGGAGGTTGATTAAAATCTAATGAGGTGCTTTTTGGTCTGCGGAGCTACAACGCTTGCTTGAGCATGAGCACTTCATGTTTCTCACTCCCAGCTCTCTCTCCATCCCTACATGCCCTCACTTCTATTCTCCTGCTCTCCCTCGCTCCCAGATCCAGTGTTCACAGCCTGCACGTCAGTCAGAAACCCCTCTGTCTCCTGTTGTTCTTGTTAAAAAAGTTCTATATGAATTTGATTCTGCTGCTCTCTTCTATTATTATCTTCTATTTTCATTTTAATAAATAAACCTAAGTTAAGTTCAAGTAGATTTCCCAAGTAGTAGTAAGTAAGTGTACTAATATCAATGTACTTTACAATAAAATCCAATAAAAACTTGTTTTCTAAAGTAAACCGCTGCGTACACCAATCTCAGGCAGCTGCATCTGTAGGGGACTTTATTAGAATCCATAGTGTGCACTGCCTTTTTAACCCAGCATGCGTTCTATATAGGATGCTTCTGATTGCCTAACACGTCTGACACGCCCATCAAACTAAAGAAAATTGAACATGCCTGGAAACCGTAGCAAAACGGTCCACAGTGTTTTGAGATTGAACACGCCTCTGCTATCTGGATGGACTGTTGGCTCCCAGAAAAGCATGTGATGTGTGAAAATTGATCAAAGAGGCTTCTTCTTCTGATGCTATTTATTTCTTTGTTTACCATATCAAATCGCCAAAACAAAAACAATAAAAGCCATCAATTAAATGAATAGCCCACTCTAAATACCCCCAATTTCATCTCACCCAAACAGCTGAAGGTTAAATGGTGGCTCTACTGATTGTTTTTGAGGCACCATCAACAGAAGTAAACAACTCTAGCACTAAGATCATCAAATAAATATAAATATGAATATGAATATGGCATATTAGTGATAACTTGTGACGTCCTTTGGGACAAGAATAATCTGTTCTTGCCATAAAGTACACATCAATGTCATGTGTTTTGGTAATACCGCCACTACAAAACTAAAACCAAAACAAAACTCTCAGGATCCTCTTAAATATGCATACTTACTTTTTAAAACTAAATGTAATTAATTCATTATCATCATTATTGTCATGACACCATCATGGCATTTCACACATTCCCTCCTTGTTGAATCCCTGCAAATCATGAAGCTACACTCGTCTCCTCTTGCTCCTGCTCAAGTTGTCACTCAACTTCCCTGATACACCTCTCCTCTATCCAGCATTCAACACTTCTTCTGTAGTTCTACAATGTTGGCCGCTGTAGATGTTGAAGTTGCAGCAAACAGGCGTTATTTTTGCATTTGCCTGAAGTCTTTTATTTTTTGTGCTTTTGTTTCTCTATTGCACATCCTACACTGAAGTACCTGTGTTAGCTTGATCCCTACAGTCCGTACATTAGGTTGATATTAACACAAGTGCCTTGCTTGCAACCGCATGAAAACTCCACTAAAGTCCAGCTAAACTCCATCTACATGAGCTTAATGCTCACATAAATGCTTGTGACAGTCTTCAAACATGGCTACGTTTATTTGACGGCATCTTAAATGGCCCCGCAGTTACACTATGGGTCTAGTGCACCATTAAAGGGAGCGCTGTTAAGATGAATAAGTCCCAATATGGTGTACATGTCCAATACAATACATATATACTGTATTAAACAAAAAAAGAGCAAATCATTTTACTAGTAGGCCGCCATTCATGTTCTCACTTGTTCACTAAATGAGGCACAGTTATCTCAATATCTCATTTGAGTCATCATTCAGTCTTTCAAGCTTCAGCTAGTGTTACATTACTCACGGGAAAAAAACAGCTGGCCTTTATATCCTATGAAGGTTTCATGATGAATGGACCAATAAAAGTGCTCCGAAATCACCTGGAAAAATTCTGGTAAAGTTGCTATTTTGGAAATACTTGTTTTTCTTTAGAGAATTGCTGGGCGGGATGTCCAGAAGACGTTGCTGTGAGCAGAGCTTATCAGGCTCTTTCCTGCTTTACACTCACATTCATCAAAATACCAATTACGGTAAGAAATCATGTGGAAGAGTCGACTCCAATCATTCCGTGTCTTTCAGTCACTGGCCAAGACTCCACCCCTACTTCAAAGAGGAGTCAAAGAATCAGCTCCCCATCACTGTCTTATCAACAGAGGAAACTCAAATCAGTTACAGTTGTTAAAAGATATGATTTCAGTTAGGATGTGCTTATTCTTTTTTAAAGTCTAGCAATGACGGCTATAATAAAAGTAACATTTATTCCAACAGAATTCATCTCAAATTCTTATAAAGAAAACCAAATATCTGAATGTTTGGTGTTCTAGGCGAGTGGATGTTCATGAATGTGATGCATGTAATTCTAGGTGACACGGTGGTGTGGTGGTCAGCACGGTGGTGTGGTGGTCAGCACGGTGGTGTAGTGGTCATCACGGTGGTGTAGTGGTCAGCACGGTGGTGTAGTGGTCAGCACAGTGGTGTAGTGGTCAGCACAGTGGTGTAGTTGTCAGCACAGTGGTGTAGTGGTCAGCACGGTGGTAAGTGGTCATCATGGTGGTGTAGTGGTCAGCATGGTGGTGTAGTGGTCATCATGGTGGTGTAGTGGTCATCATGATGGTGTAGTGGTCAGCATGGTGGTGTTGTGGTCATCATGGTGGTGTAGTGGTCATCATGATGGTGTAGTGGTCAGCATGGTGGTGTTGTGGTCATCATGGTGGTGTTGTGGTTAGCACTGTCGCCTCACAGAAAGACAATCGGGGTTGGATTCCCGGTCCAGGACATTCTATGAGGAGTGTGCATGTTCTCCTCTGGGTACTCTGGTTTACTCTGGTTTCTGGTTACAGTCCAAACACATGCATGTTAGGTTGATTGGTCACTCTAAACTACCTGTATGTGCGAGTGTGTTGTCCCAAGCCCAGGTACCTGGCGAGGGTTGTGTCAGGAAGGGCATCCGATGTAAAACACTAAATCTAGTATGTGAGTGGACTCGCTGTGGCGACCCCTGTAAAGGGAAAAAGCTGAAATATGTGTGTGTAATGCATGTAGTTCTAGTATAAACCATCATGTAGGCTCAGATTTATAGTTGTGTACATCTCAGTAAAATGTAATTAGAAACAATTTGTAAAGAAATATTTTTACTTTTTAACTTTATGTACATTTCCACACACACACACTTTTATACTTCTAAACTGATTTTTTAAATTCTAATTAAAATGTTACAATTCTAAAGTAAAATGTAGGTTGTACCTTAAACTTTTAACTAAAGGTTGTACCTCTGCCACCTCTGGTTACTTGTGTATTTCTACATGAGTCCTGTATTCTGATTCTGATTCTGGTATTCCATGTGCACACAGAAAGTGTAGTGATCAAAGAGAATAAAAGACCAAATCTTATTACTAAGTATTGTTTTTACTACAACTGTTCAGCTTTTATATGAAGTAACTGATTTTGTTCACAGCCCAAAATAACCGTTTGCTGCACCGTTTCGCTGTAATTCATGTAAAGCGCTGAGTCTCTGCTCAATTAGCTGCCGTACAGCTCTGAGTTCCACTTTCGCACTCTGTGAGAAATGTCAGTGCATAATCGTGATGAATCTGCCACGGTGGGGGAGGGAGGGGGGCTTCTCTATGTGTCTGACAGCTTAATTGCAGGTGCAGAGGCCAATATACAATCATTTAACAAGAGAGGCGACAGAAAGAAACAGAGGGAGAAGGAAGGAGGGAGGAAAAAGGGGGAGAGGGGCAGAGCTTTGAAGATGAGGGGGAACTGAGATATCTCTGTGGATTCTCTAAAGCCTCAATCAGGCATTCCCGATTCCCGAGTTCAGAGAATTTGTAAAGAGAGAGAGAGAGAGGGAGAGAGAGAGAGAGAGAGAGAGAGAGAGAAAGAGGGAGAGAGAGAGGTGAGCACTTTTTACTTTGATGTAGGCTGAGAGTCTGGAGTCAATATGTGGTACAGATCAGACTCCGGTCTTGATCTTGGGCTCTGTAATGGACAGTGGCAGTGTGCATTTGTGGAGACGACGACAGACTTTTCCTCTACATGCAGCCGTTAACCCTCTCGTACCCGCGCCGCCTATAAGCACTCATACACAGACGTGTCTCAGGAGGCCTACTTACCATACAGGCCGGGTGGAGGTACGGGCTGAGATTGGCTGAAGTAATAACAGGCTACCAACGCACCAAACTTTCCTCAGCTCGCACCGCCGCACCACCGCTGGCCTGAGGATCTGATGAAAGAGTTGCGAAAGCGGTGCAATGCTTTTAAAAGCCGAGGGCAGCTCCTGATCTGTAGTCCACTCTGACAAACAGAATCCCCCACAGCCATTGCACTTAATATGAATACATCATCACCGCTTCTGTCTGCCAACTGCCTTCGCTTTCATGGTTAAGAAGACCTAGCTGAAGGAAGAAACGAAGACTTGCGGCATAAAACAGTCGCAACTGGCGAGGAGCGGAGTCTTTGGCAGGCCTCTACGGACGCAGACGACTCCGGTGCCGGGCTCCATCGTTCAGTGTCAGGGCTAATGCGGTTTTAAGCACACACGCTTTCTGGGAAGCCGCGGGGGAAAGTTTGCAGCAAGGTGCCAGGACTCCCGCTGCTCACGCTTAATCAGCCGCAAGTTCCTGTCAGAGAGCCAGAGCTCTAATTGCTCCTGACTAATCACCAGAGCTCTGGCGACGCACCGGCCAGCAGCCCCTATGCACCCCGCTCTCAGCTTCACACACCGCCTGCTGTCAGTCACTGCCCATGACTGCACAGGAGGAGCGGCAAACTGCAGAGTCCGAGCGGGACCTCCCGAATGAAAGCCTGATGTGTAGTGCGATATCAATCAATCAAATTTCAGAAGGAAACCAGGACTCTAATGTATTTTCAACAATTTGCTGTGCTTTCGTGATGTGCTTTAATTTTTTCAAAGTGATCTGCAGGGTATTTTTTTTTCCACACCACCAAAATTCAGTCTTAGAAACCGGTTGTACCCCTCGCGATCCATGCAATCCTGATTCAGTTCAGTAAGGGTCAGGGTTTTGGGTTGGTCTTCCACTGTTCTGAGAACACCAGTGGCTTCTTTGCTTTATTTCAAAAATTTCAAGTTTATTTTCTTTTCTCAGTTTCTTGACCGCTTCGCATCCACAGCCTTCTCACAGTGGAAGGATAGACAGAAGCACCTGTGGATATTTTTCAGTTCTAAAGCAAGAGTGGAGCTCGACTTTCTTCTCTCAGAAGAGATCTCTACAGATTTGATGAAAGCATTACGTACTGTTTATCTGTAGGTGTCTTGCACCTAATGGCTGTTCTGACAGAATTTTAAATAAAATACATTCAATGAATTAAAAGCGTGGTCTCAGTACTGTAAACGCATGTTTTTGGGTTACATCTGTGGCATTATTTCTATATATGTAAAATCATTAGAGTGGTGGATTGTTTAAATGGTGTATGAGTTTCAAACAAGTGCCTAAAAAACTGTTAAGCCAAACAAGACTGGAATGTTGTCCCACGGTTGAACAGCTTGCACCAACAGCAGGATGCGTGCCTAGGCTTTGGGAGACACTGGGATCTGTGAAAGAGACTTCAAAGCTAAAATAAGCTTTAAATGAGTTGTGTTATTAGCTTGAACATGTGTACATGTGCTGCATGTACTATAATGGGCTTGGTTTTGGGGTTTTTAGGCAGAACTTAGCGGTGGCTCTCACCTGCAGCAGTATTTATTAAGAGAGCATTCATTTAAGTACTTTGTTTCCTTCCAGCAAGACTATGCGACGTGTCACACAGCTAGAAATGCCCCACACTGGTTGTAAGAACATGACCAAGACTTCCAAGCACTAACCTGGACCCCTAATTCCTCAGATCAATTAAGAATCGGAGAGATCACCTTGGTCCCTGCCCCACACTCACTCTAGCAGCTGTGGGATGCACTGCAGTCAGCATCGCTTCAGATACCTGTGGCAACCTACCAGGACCTTATTGAGTCTCTCTCAGCCCGTCCAGCTGCTGTTTCTATGGCAAATATGACTATTTTTATGGCATTATGACTTTTGTGCAAACAATAATCAACGCTCATGTCTAGTTACCGGTTTTACCCATTTCCCGTTTACAATTCTACATTTAGGCTGAACACTTACAGTTCAGACTACACCAATCACATTACATTAACAGAAAAACAATGATTCACTAAAGAACAGCTTGCTATTCATACTCATTCACATTTCAGCAAAGTGGGTTTAACAGCTAGATTGATTCATAAGTTCAAGTTAATGTAATAAGATCTTCTCATTTTATAAATATTTCAAGTGATTGCAAGAGTTTGAAAGTCGGGTGCAATTTGCTGTAATCTGTTGTGGCAGTTTGCAGCAGGAGCTGCTGTCCTGGTTTCAGCTATTATGAAAGAAATGAAAGAGCTAGAGTCCCATAAAAGAGCAATCTGCCACAGGTATATAGCAGTAGCAGGATGTTGGCTGTGGCAGGACTGTTGCAGGACATTGGCTGTGGCAGGACTGTTGCAGGACATTGGCTGTGGCAGGACTGTTGGGGGAAGTTCGCTATAGTAGGACTGTTGCAGGACACTGGCTGTGGCAGGACTGTGGCAGAATGTTGACTTTGGCGGGACTGTTGTGGGACGTTGGCTGTGGCAGGATTGTTGCAGGTCATTGGCTGTGGCAGGATTGTTGCAGGTCATTGGCTGTGGCAGGACTGTTGCGGGCATTAGTTGTGGCAGGATTGTTGCAGAACGTTGGCTTTGGCGGGATGGTTGAAGCACGTTGGCTTTGGTGGGATTGTTGCAGAATGTTGGCTTTGGCAGGATTGTTGAAGCATGTTGGCTTTGGTGGGATTGTTGCAGAACGTTGGCTTTGGTGGGATTGTAGCAGAACATTGGCTTTGGTGGGATTGTTGCAGAACGTTGGCTTTGGTGGGATTGTTGCAGAACGTTGGCTTTGGTGGGATTGTTGCAGAACGTTGGCTTTGGTGGGATTGTTGCAGAACGTTGGCTATGGCGGGATTGTTGCAGAACGTTGGCTTTGGTGGGATTGTTGCAGAACGTTGGCTTTGGTGGGATTGTTGCAGAACGTTAGCTTTGGTGGGATTGTTGCAGAACGTTGGCTTTGGCGGGATTGTTGCAGAACGTTGGCTTTGGTGGGATTGTTGCAGAACGTTGGCTTTGGTGGGATTGTTGTAGGGCATTGGCTGTGGCAGGACTGTTGCAGGACATTGGCTTTGGCAGGACTGTCGCAGGTCATTGGCTGTGGCGGGACTGTTGCAGGATGTTAGCCGTTGCAGGACGTTGGCTGTGCAACAGTAGAGAAATTTGAATGATGCTGCCTTCATGCTTGTCGAATGGATATATTTCTCACTTACGAAGTCGTAATCACTCTCTGAATAGTTTCCTATCTGTCGGCCAGATTCGGGTGTGAAGGGAATTCACATGCTAGCCAGCTCTGCTAATATATTTACTGAGGTCTTGGGCTACATCACAGGCAAAATGAAGAAAAGCAGACATAAGAGGACATTTCATTCAAGTATTCAGCAATAGCTGTTCAAGTGCTTTGTAGCATATGGAGGACATCAAGAAGTTGTTGTTTATGTTTGGCCATGTAGGAAGCAAACCAGGGGTATGATGTGAAATCTTTAGCTATTGTCAGACTACTGGCTGCACCTTATCTTTACTAGATGAATCAATTGATTGAACCCGTAATGAATTGGTTAGTCGATTATGGAAATCATTCTTAGTTGCAACCCTTGCATTATGCATTCATTGGTTATAGACATATGTAAATGTCTATGGCCTAATAAATGACTACTGAAAGTAGTGAATTTATAAAATATAATAAAAACGATCCATTGACTCTCAAACTGCCCTTTCTTCCACTATGACCGTTTCTGAGGGGACTTGAAGAGATCTTCATGCTCAGCTGGGAACCTGTATTTGCAGTAATCACGACAGCACACGAAGGAAGCACAAGAGCACTAGAACCCACCCACTGATACGCTAATAGGCTGCTATGTTCTAGTATGTTCTCTCTGCATGGACGCTATTTCAATATCCGGCGCCATGCGAACTATGAGTAGCAAACCCAAGGATCGACTCAGGACTCATGGCAATGTCAATTTCCAAACACTGAGCAGTATTTCCTGGCACACTAAAAAGCAATCTAAAGTGGTTAATGCGTTGACGAGCGTGCGGGGCGTTTGTTCATTTAGCCGTGATCCAGAGAGGATGCTGATTTGATTATGCACACGTGGAGCTTTAATAACACAGAGGCTCTACAAGCAGCAGAACAAATAAAAAGTCAGTCAGGCAGCAGAAGAAGTGAAATCGTTTTAATCATGACGAGCGCCGTGTTGAGAGCGCTCCGGCTAAAATACACATTGGCCTGAAGTGAAAAGCCCTGTGCGAGGCTGACACAGCATCTCAGCAGATCCTTTAACTTTATAAATAGTTTCTATTCTGTCCTTGCGAGTTGCCCATTCGAACTTGCGATTAAGCAGGCCTCGGAGTATCCCCCCTGAAAAGTCCAGTGTGGCCACTGATTGAGGAGTAAGCAGAGACTCAGCACTCCGTGAGCTCTATGAGCTGAAGGTCTCTGGAGTTCTTTATTAGGCTCTTGCACCATTAAAGAGCTCTGCAACCAATTCCTTCCCCTGGGCCGAAGAAAACAATGCGGCATACAAAGAAGCTGCCAGCAGCTGCTTTTGAAATTACAATGAAAGAGCTCATACTTTGAGCTACAGCTAAGCCTTAGACTCCGAGTTTCCAGTCTGCGGTCAAACTCCTGCTAATCTGGCGCTTCTCTCCTCATTTCTGCAAAAGAACCCTGCAGAAACCGCACTCAACCTATTTGATACGCGATCCATTAAGCCTTTATTCACTCGCGTAGGGCACTCGACACCTCCTTCAGAAGTAATACATCACTCTGCCTGAGCTCCGCTAGTTGTCCTGGCTGTCCTTGTTGCTATTTGGACCTTTGATGTGCAGGCTTCCGCTCTGGTCACCTCACTGCCCTCTCGCTCGAACGCACACACCCCCGCATGGCCGCACCTCAAAATCCTGCTTAACATTCCGAAACCATTTGGCCCCAGGACACATTAATTCACTGGCCTTTTCTTTAATAAGGGATGATTAGTTTCCCAATGACTTTATAATCTCTGGTCTGGCGCTGGCGGGCCCTGCTAATGCAGCCCCGGCCCCAGCGCCCGTCCGCAAGCCTCGCGACATGCCACCAAAGACGTCTGAAGGCCAAACACCCCCCGTGTCCCCCTCTGTATCTATTTGTGTGGTATCAGCAGCCCCCTCAACGTGCGCTGATGATGTGCATTAGGCCACAGGGATAACATGAAGATGATGAAAGCAATAACGAGATTAAAATGAGCAGACTGCGGTGTCATTGCAGCTTCCGCCTAGAGGAACAACACAGCACAAGCTGGCAGAGCGAGGGAAAAAAAAACACACACACAACACAGGAAAAGAGAGAGAGAGAGAAAGAGAGAGAGAGAGAGAGAGAGAGAGAGAGAGAGAGAGAGAGAGAGAGAGAGAGAGAGAGAGAGAGACATGTCGAAATAAACATGATCTTATAGCTCTTGGCACACTGATCTACAGAGCCTTAAATACACATACAATAACAATGGATGTTTAATTCAGTCTGTCAATAATATATTTCACCATCATTCTGTTTGCCTGTCACTGGTTCTAACAAACAGTGGAGCTCTTTTTTTTAATATCTGCAAATGAAACATATGCACACACAAAAATAAGCAGTCAGTCCATGTAATGGCCAATACACACACACACACACACACACACACACACACATTAATATTTCTGTTCATTCATCATATTATTTTAACATATGGTGTGTCTCAAAACATAGTGAGCTGCCTATATAGACAGTATTTTACACCATAGTATGCGTTCCCGACATGTAGACTGTCCCAATTCTTAGATATCTTTAACATGCTGTCTACTGAGGAACCTTATTTTCACCTGATTTTAAAAAAAGCATTGAACGCTTCCTCAGCCGCTAAGACAATCCCATGATGCAACGCAGGCAAATCTACGAGCAGTAAAGTGGTTTTAAAATGTAAGCTATTTTGATTCTCTCTGGTGTTTTAATGTGTTTCTTGTCATATAATCACACAAAACAGTATTTTATTACCAACTTTGTAACGAGTCGTTCACCGTTTTGCAGTTTTATACTGGAGCCATTAGCATTTATGCTAGCGGATTTTTAAGCCTCGAGCTATTGTTTTGGATGCCGGCCGGTAGCTTAGCAACCAGTTAAACCACCGGTCGCGTGCTGCAGTGGGCGGGAACAAGCCTTGACAGCTGCTCTCTAACTAGAGCGTCTCAGTAATCTATGTTATGAGGAGTGATGTCAGACAGAACGCTGCTACTTAAACAGCTGCCCACTTAGACAGTACCTACTTAGACACTCACTGGGTTTTATGACACACCCATGATGTTATTTATAAAGTATGTCAAAAAAATGCAGTACAGATACAGTATATATACAATATAGCTGCTATTCCCATTGTTGGTAGTATCATCTCAATCAAGGTTTCAAGTGTGCTGAACTAAAAGGTGACCTTAAATACTGCAAACTACTGTCTGAACGCAGAGAACTCTCACAATACCCGCTCTGCCATCCAAAACACACATAGCTAACACACATAGTGGCTAATGCGCCAACCCTCTTGAGTTGCCTTTGAGCAACCTGAATTGTCTTGTTGTTTGATTTAGTAGATCTCAAACTCACATTTTTACACTTTTACACTTTCATATTTAACTCTCCAGTTTTTTTATGGACTTTATGCCAGCTCAGGCACACACTGTCACTAGGGCAAAACCAGGACCTTCTTTGTAATGAAACAACAGCTCAGCTGTGAACATGTTCACTATTATTGTGAAGTGTGGAAAGTAATAAAAGTAAAAAAGACAAAAGGCTCCTGAGTGATGCAACTATCACATTAGAGTTTACAGCCTCTAGTGATGCAAATACCATCCATTCCAGGATCTAAGAAAGCATAACTGGCCTCCCTCTATGTAGCTGGGTAGGATGACCATCCCTCTTCCCAATCACTCAATACAATGCAAGCCAATTAGCTGACATAACAGAACTGGCAGTTAGTGTTCTCCTCCAAGCGTGTTGAGCTGCCCAATGACAAACTGCCTTAGTAACAGTTTGAAAAAGATGTGGTGCCCTGTAACATAATTGGGTGGAAGCTTGGGCTAGCCTTCCCCCTTCTAGCACTGCTAGAAGCAGGTGATTGGAAAAGACCTAGCTAAATTGGACATGGCCACATGGAGTAATATAAAAAATGCACAAAATAATTAAAAGCTAAACAAACTAACAAAAAAAACAAAACTAACTAACAAAAAAAACCCAACAAACTAACAAAAAACAAGACCTTTTTATAAACCTGAGTCTCCAAACTTTTGCCTGGTATCGTGTTTCAACATTTGGTCTCTAAAATGAAAAGGGCTCAGCCTGAAACATCAGAGAAGACACTGAATGAAGGCTCTCAGAAATGGAGAGTGGAATGGGAGAAGTTTACATCTCATGCTAATAAGTGATAAGACCTGCACTGCAGCTCCTTTATCAGGACGCCCAGCACTAGACACAGAATTGTACTCCATTCTCATTCAAATCAGTTTAATCAACTAAGTGCAGTTAGGCTGCTGCAGACCATTTCATCTGCATCCGTGTTCCTTACTTTCAGCCTTGGAGGGGCTTTTATATGATTCAGCTCATGAAGGGCTTGATAATTAAGATGATGAGTTGGTTCAGGTGTGCTGGAGCAGGAAAAGCATTAAGCTGTGCCCTCCAGGACTAGAAACAGAGAACGGTGTTCTGCATCATCTTCCATTTCTGGTATTCAGTTGATAGTGGTGGTTGTGTTGGAATACCAATGAGCAAACATATACAATTCATTTAGCGCAGCATAAGGTGCTGGTAGGCGAGTTTTAGTAGCCACAGAAGCTCAGACGTACTACGTCTGCCATATTGCCAGCGTCCTGTGACGCAAGATGTCAGACCACCATCGTAAAAGTCCTGCTATTCATTTAAAAGCTCTGTTTACTGACAGGTTTAGATGCTTTTTGTGACACTGATCTGCGTTTTTGTCTGAATTTGTACTCAGACGGTGTCAAACTGTAGCTCGGAGAAGACGAGTGAAGAGGAATTTAATTTTTGTTACCTCAACAGTAGCGCTAGCCTTTGTAGTGGCTGTTCACTAGCCGTAGCTGCGTACACACAGTTCCGCTTTTCACCGTTTTTTACCTCCGCTTTGAATTTATCCGCAGCTCCAGGTGAATCATGGGATAGCGCAGTGTGCTGTGTTCGCCTACATAAAAATGGCTGCCGATTCAGTAGGTCATACAGTACATCCGCTCGTTTGCCTACTACTCGATGCCTACTGAGTATTCGAACACACTAGCCGTGCTCGCCTACTGATTTCGCCTACTGAGCAGTAGGCAAGTAGGCGATTTCAGACACACCTAATCTCTTTTCTCAGCTATCTGAAGCACCTCCTGGGAATTTCAGGCCTGACTCTGTAACATGGTGATGTCATCTCATCACATTCCCCTCCTAGGGACAGCATTTTGTATCAATGTCGAGAAGACACCGTGTTCTGTGTTGGGAGGAGAAATCTGTATGCTGTATGATTTCTGCAGCTCATACTCCTGAAGAACAGGTCTTCACAACTCATACGTCAGCATTATTTGTGGATTTGTGATGTTTAAAATGAATAAGGTAGCTACTACGAGTGTGGAGTTGTAGCTGCGCCCAGTACTCAGTAGGTATCCCGACTATTGAGGCTAATTAGCTAACTAATCTTATAGTTCAGGTCCAGTTTTACCTGAAACATGGCAAGGGTTTTCTATTTATTGTCACTAGATACAGTGTTCATGTAAGGGGGTGGATTATGAGTACAAGCTGTAATGTTACAGCTGCAATCCTCTGTAAACTCCTGCTAACCAGCTTCTAATAGTAATATTTTAATAACAGTAATACTTTTCTAACGCCCCTAGTGTTTTCACATATGCCTTACGCAAGTTCTGCCTGTCTGCAGAGAACTGCATGTCCATTCGCAGGACCACAAACAGCTTCAGTCACTGGACACTGTAATGATTTCTAAAACAAAGCACAGCTTTCCTAAAGAAAGGCGGTCAATCAACCCATCTACAGTCATAAACTTCTGATAACTTATTATCATTAAAAAACAAATACTCCCCAGCTACCCTCGTATGTTTTAGTTTTGTCCAGTTTTAAAGTCCTGTGTTTGACTGCTTATCTTTCATCAATCGAACCTTGTCCCCTGATGACCTTATTTGGTCTAATCCCCAAAAATTCTACGTTTTCAGCTGTGTACTCTGATGCTTTTGCATTTTGCACTCTTCTAGCTAGACGTCTTATTTTAATGCAGTGGAAAAGTTCCACGCCACCTTCACCTGAACGCCGGCCTACAGACGTCGCTTTATTCTTGTATCTTTCGCTTTCTTCCTAGAGTCATTATTGGCATGAGGGTGGGCATGAGGGTTGTGATTGTATTGGGTAGATTTGGATAACGTCTTAGACGTATTTTGGGAAAAACTGTATATGTGATGTGATGTATATGTTGGTCAACTCTGTTTCAACTGTTTCAACCTTTGTATCTTGTCAACCCAATAAACAGAATTGAAACAAAATAACTAACAAAAAAACAAACAAAAAAAGCAAATAAAATTCTGTATTGATTTCAAACAGTGGGTTCATCATCAAATGTCTGGTAGTTTTCACTTTAGCTCTGTTTAGCACTTGTTCCAACTGAAATTAAGGATCAGACGGTGGCTCCAGCTGATGCGACAGAACCTATACCATTGTAAAAATAGAGAGTGACTGAGCTGGCATTGTGAGGTGGGGCTTAAAGTCTCAGGAGCTCTAACAGATCGTTTCAGACAGAGGGCAGAGATGTCAAGTTACGAGGTACAAATACTTAGTTACTTTATACTTTACTGGAATAATTATATTTCAGCTGACTTTTTACTTTTACTCCTTACATTTTCACATCATTATCTGTACTTTTTACTCCTTACATTTAAAAATAGCCTTGTTACTCCTATTTTATTTACAGCTTGTTTCATTCATGTACATTTACATTCCAGTAAAGGTTATTAATAACATGCCTTTGAAGTTTGACTTTTTGCACCATTACAATACTTATAGGCAACTAGTCATCACATCTTCTGCTCCATGAAACACATGTTAATGCTCAGTAGTTCACAGATATGCTTCTTTAATATATATACATTGTACTAAAATACATTCATTTTAAATGGACATGTATGGGGCTGAAACAGGAAGCCTAGTGCATCCCAAATTTATCAACATTGGCATTTTAATATAACATTATAATCATTATGGCTTTTAGAAAAATGTGGGGTGGGTGGGCTAGTGCACTATAGACCCCTGTGGTGCGGCCTAAGCTTTTGTCCTTAATGGCATTTTTTTTACTTTTATACTTTAAGTAGTTTCAAAAGCAGTACTTTTACACTTTTACTGGAGTAAAAAGCTTGAGTTGATACTTCAACTTCTACAGAAGTATTTTTAAACACTAGTATCTATACTTCTACCTGAGTAATGAATGTGAATACTTTTGACACCTTTGACAAAGGGTGAATACAGATGTACAGTATGAAAATAATACTGTGTTTTGGGAGAATTGAAGTATGTAAATCTCTTCTAGTAGACCCTCAAAAATAAAATAATCAACACTGAAAATAAGCATAATAGATCTCCCTTAAAATACCCGTTTTCCCAAATTACCTCAGTTCTAATTATTACAGCCTAGATGTGCACATTAGTGGTCATGGTGCTCAATAACAATAACAACACAGCACACAGACATGTCAGTTAGCAGTTGTTGTTATCATATTACTGTGGGGTTAAACTGAACAGGACTGCTGTTACTGAGGGAGCTCCTGGTTCAGCCAGTTACTGAAGGTCATTCACTCTGGAATTATTACCGTCAGCCAGACATTCATTCTGGAAGTTATAAATATCATCTCCAAATATCTGACTTCCGAGTTGAGTCGTACAATTACATATTTCCTCAGTAATCATGTGAATTACGGTACCTCCCTAGGTAAAACACATCCAGTAATAGTGCTTTAGATGCAAATGATGCCCAGAATTGACTGCGGATTTAGAAGAACTGCCAAATCTAATAAAGAACTAAAATAACAGAGCTGTGTTCTGTTGTCCAGGATCTTCTGCTTTGCCCTACGAAGGAAAATGCCAGATGTCCAGAGACTAGCAGAGGCTGGAGTGAAATTGTTTTAGGAAAATAAACAGTCAGCAGGATCTGACAGCGCTGGCCTTCTGTTGAAGAGCCTGAGAGAGCTCTCATTGGCAATGCTGCCCTACTACAACAACACAGCTCAAACAACACCACTATCAGCACTACATTACTGAAACACTGGCACTGATATAGTAGTCCTTGGCTGCTGTAGCCGGATTGGCATTTAATGATTTGCTATTGGCACTTACCTGGAGTAGAGTGGGACTGTTCTATTCTTCTACTTTCTAAAATCATAAACTGTTGGTCAATCATCTATGAACAGGTGAACTGCAGTGCTGTTTCTGCACACAATTGTATATTATAGTGTCCTGTTACTGGCTAGCACAAAGCCATGGATACGCAGGAGTAGCAGCCAGATGCACAGGCACTTAGCAAGTGCCGCAGATGGGGGAGAATTAAAAACATGCATATGGAAAATCATGTAAATATGTGTTGTTATGGACATTATTAGTGCCGCTTGTTTCTTTTTGTGGTATACTGAGAACAGTGTTTCCTATGTTGTCTTCTTTGCCAGATGTCAAAATATGAAATTTTACAAGCAGGGAAGTAATATGGAAAGTAACAGTGAGTTTCTTGGAAACAAACAAAACAGAACAGAATATTTCAGTTCTGTTCTCGTGTTCCTAACCCAACATGCCTTAGAACATGGAACAAAACTCAAAATTGGTTCCAAATGCAACAACAAAGTCACCTTCTGCACCAAACTAAAAATATATTAACCCGCCAACAAGTGGTGGTTTCTTGCATCATGACATGGAACACAAAGAAAATTCTGTGAGTGTGTATGAAAACGCTCGCTCAGATATATTAACTACTTATTAGTTAGAAATTACAAAAGTAGCCTAAGTGCAAAAATACCACATAGATCTTGTAAAAGTCACTGGATCAGCCGTTGAAAGAGAAAAAGATATAATACATGTGAATGCTTTATTAAATATTTGCACCAAGATGCACTTTTAATTTGATTCTGAGGGTTTGGTGGTGCTGACCAATCATAATGCTGCTAATGCTGTTAAAAGTTTAATGTGCAAAAGTTTAAATAAAAAAAAAACAGCAGTATAACAAAGAGTCATATTATGGGCTTTAAAGAAACAGTAGTATTAGTATTTGTATTCAATTCATGGTTTAAACATGTAATTTAGATGTGCATCCAGATGAATACATTATTAACAGCTCAGTTGTTCAGAATCCTATTTGAGCACGATTATTTTTACCAGAGGAGGTCCGGTAATATAATAAGTGCATATTTTGATTGGCCGATTCACATAGGATAAAGGAGCTCTGTAATTTCCCCCAAATAATCCAAGTTACCTAGATCGAAATAACATCTCACAGACATTTACATCAGCATTATGCAACAGGAGCTGCCCTTCACAACGATAACAACATGATGTGCGGCTAACTATATATATATATATATATAAAATCATCATCATCATCACTGTCCAATGAAAAACAGCCAACTTGCCAACTTGCCAACTTTACAGGAGAGAAAAAACTGTCAGAGATTTGTAAACCTATTTTGGAGCATTCCAATTTATCATAACATTTTTATACCATGTAAATGACAGCTGTTGTAGAAAAATGATGTCGAAAAATAGAAAAATGGACAGCGACAATTGGTCACTGTCCAATCAAAAACATATATCTCCATTTTTGTTGATTTCTATTTTTCTACATCAATCAACTGCGGCAGCTGCCGTTTACATTGTGATGAAATTTCATGATGAATAGACCAATAGAAATGCTCCAAAATAGCTTGGTAAAAAGTCCATTAACTTCCATTAAACGTGAAGACAGTTTTTGTAATCTCCTGTAAAGTTGCCATTTTGGAGATTCCTGCTCTTTATTGGACAGTGAAGATATATTTCTCCAAATATCTCCAAAATGACAACTTTACAGGTGAGGACAAAAACCTTACCTTTAATGTAAGTCAATGGAGCCAGACTTTATACCAAGCAATTTTGGAGCATTTCTATTACTTAAACGACAGCTGTGTTCAAATGATGCAAAAATTCTTACTGCATTGCTGAATGCAATCAAATCCTTACAACAATGCTCCAGTCTACAGGAGAGATCTTTACTGCAGTGAAGGGGTAAAACAAAACAGAAGAAAGATGAACAGTGAGACATAATTTTCCTTATATATACTATACTTAGAACAGAGGTTCAGTAAAAAAAAACAGAAAAGTGAGAAATCATCATCTAGAAACAGAAGAGTTCAATGGCAGGAAGAAAAGATGAGACATCAGACACTGGTTGTCTTTGGTCCTTCATCTCAGATTTTATGGACCCTGAAAAGACATTTTATGTTTTAAAAAATACGTTACCGACACACTAAAAATCCAGCGCTGAGTTGATCTGTCAAAAAACCACTGAGCAGAGAGTTCTGTTGAGATACACATTAATCTGGCGCCTGTCATGATTCCTGTAAACTTTTCATTGCTGCAGACATGTTGTGCTCAGGTTCAGGTAATTGGTGTTTCAATTCAAGGCTGAGCCATTGGTGTGACAGTCTAAATCACTGAATGCTGAGTATCCGCATTGACATAAGGCCTCACAGGCAGAAGTCTAATTGTCACTAGGCGGAGACTATTATTTCATAGCACATTGTTTTGACAAAGCGTTACTGTGGAACTGAGAAGATGAAGCGTGACTGGTTGTGCAGGCCATGCATGAAGGATCAACGCATTTAATGAATGCAAAAGGCATTTCTTTGTGGCTATTTGATTCGCTAGATGAAAATGACTGGCTTATATGTGAAACTTGTGACGCTGTCACCCAGATATCATGTCTTGCTCAAAAGTAGGAAACGATTATGGATTCCAACAAGCAACTTCTCTGATATCTGGTGTGGAGCATGTACACCTTGTTACACCACATATTTCTGAAATACCCCTAAGCAGACCTAAGGCCAGGGGAATAAGCAAACAAAGGCAGAGACCATTTCAAGTGAGGCACGGTACACAAAGTGCTACCATTTGGCTCTGTATTCAAATCCAAGCCTAGGATTAATCAGGGATTTAAATTACTGCAGTCGCAGAGCAGTGGTCGACCTCAGATGACCCTGTTTCAAAACAATGCTGGAGACAGCCATAAAGAAAGTTTTATTCATGGAGACACAGACCAGCAAACTCATGAATATTTCATTAAAGTAAACTAGGGGCTTATGTTGATTATCCTATTCTTTTATCTGAGATGATAATTCGTATGTACGCTCAGATGAACTTAAGCCTACAGAAGTCACCACTGTTCCCAAATGCTGTTAACATACAACTTGCACTGCCTTAACCATTTGTGCAAGTGATGTTTTTTTTATTAATTTCTATCAATGAAGCTCATATGTTTTTAATGCAGGGCCGTCTGAGACATAGAAGATGTTCATTTGTGGTTTTCAGTCTTTTCCTCTATGCACAGAGATCTTGCTGGATTCCTGAAATTGTTCATTATGCACTGTATATGGTAAAAACCCTAAAGGTTTCACAGTTTATTGCTGAGGCATGTTGTTTTTTAAGCAGTTGATGCATTTTTGGCGAAGTGATGAGCTTAGATCAATCCTTGCTCATAACAGACCAGGCATTTCCTAGATGCTCCTTTTATATCCATGCATAATTGCCTGTTTAAGACGTTTTTAAACATTTAACAGTGTTCCTAGTCTTAAATTGCTTCTGTGTTGCAGGCTTCCATTTCAGAAGGTGTTTGTATTAAAAAAACAAAACAAAACAAAGTTGATGAATGAAGGTAAAACATCACATATGTATTTGCATTTTATCTACTGTTCCATCTTTTCTTTGGAATTGGGATTATACTGTAGACAAAAGCACTAAAGTAAATGCTGGACACCATCCCAAGCAACTTACAGGAATAGTTCGGTAGTCAGTCAGTCATTTTGTTTCCATATTCCTTGAACAGAAATAAAAGGCAAACAAACAGTGGTTTAAAATCCACCAATCAGTGCTGAGCAAACTATAGCTAAATTACTTCTTGTTCCTAGTTCCTTGGAGCTCTGATTGGTTTTTGACTATCCATCCATCTAAAAAAGTACATCATTCAAGCTTCTGGTCATGCAGTGTATGTTCATCCATTTTTATACATAATACAGTTTCACAGAGCGCGAACTGAAGCATCCTCGTTAGCTATATTAGCCTTGTAGCTGCAATATAAAACTGAAGAAGCCAACTTCAGACATGTCTGGGCTGGTTGAGTACTTTAAAGGAAAGAGACTTCCTTCAAAACTATTCCTCACTCAGCATGCACTGACATCTAAATGCACTGTAAGGGCATACTGAAATAAATGACTTGGCTCCTTGGAGTGCGGTCTCTACACTGCTTTAAGCAGGGGAGAAGTGGAGTATTAGCAGTACCACACTCAGATGGAAAATTTGCCCGAAAGCAGACTTAGGGACAGGCAGAGCTAACTCTGGTATGTTTAGTTTGGGTAGTTTCCCTTTATAGGCCAGAGTGAAATCCGGGCTAGTTTTCCCATCCTGTCTGCTCTATTTCTCAATGTGGAGCAGATGTTGGAGCACTGACTGTTTTCTCTACTGCGTTCTGGAAGACCACAAATATCATTCCTACCTTTGTTTATAAAAGTTGAGAAAACATTTGCTCCATCGCACCCAGTTCATCAGATGGAGACACTTGGAACACATGCACAGAGATTTTAGCCTGTAGTCTGCCGAGCAACCTTGTTCTCTAAAAACTTTAGCTTACACTGCAACAAGGTGTGGAATGAAGCCATAAGAGAAGCACGTTTGGTTTTCTAGAGAACATTTGAATGGAAGGTTCGTATAGAAAACACTAATAGAATATATAGTTACAATTTTCTTTGGCGAGCTGAGCAACTGCCCATTCTATCACGGCTCAGGCTTTCACGAGATCTGCCTTGATTGGCTGCCCAAGCTCACCTGCATTCTCTACCACCACTGAGCCCTGCCTGCATGCTCCACTCACCCTCCTAATGATACTGACACTTGCCCAGACTTAAATTGGAATTATTCAGTCCTAGGCACTGGTCATCTGCCTCACACTGTAATATAACATAATATATATGGTTGGCAAAGGGGTTACACTGCTGCCCTCCATTCTAAAGACTGGGGTTCGATTCTCTGCCTGGGTAACCATCCTACACTATACCAATACGAGAGCTTGGGCAAGACTAACTCTACCTTAGCCTCCCTGTGTAAATGTAAAAACTGTAAGTCACACTGGATAAGAGTGTCTGCCAAATGCCATAAATGTAAATGTTCTCCACACAATATACAGTGATGTGTCATGACAGGAGTTCACTCTCATTTTCACGGTGATACTCCTCTAACTGTTTAGTTTAGTTTAACCTGTTTTTAACCAGTTCAGTTATCGGTTTTCACAGATCAACACTTTAACACTGTTGGTCATTTGCAGTTTCACAGTTGTTACTCTGATAAGCCTATAACGGTAGTCATTGGTTACCACTGATCAATCATAATACTTTTCCATCCAGCTATAGACTCATTTTTTTTTATTCACTACTGTATACTGATTGTTAAGTATTTTTTATTACCCATGTGGCTTTTGCTTTATTGCTTTGTTATCCATTTCTTCCTCTGTGCTCTTAGGGAGTCTTTTCTTGCCACTGTCGCAACTCTGGCTTGCTTGTTTAGATCCGGATTATTTGTAAGCGCCTGCTGTAAAAAGCGATACATAAATATCTCAAATTGAACTGATACCAATTAAGACCCCCCCCCACCTTACAACCAAGCCAAGACGCATTTTACTGTATTTTGTTTTTGTAATTCTTTGTATTGTATATTGTGTTTTTAGTATTAGTATGTTTACCAGCCCAGGGACCTCAGATGGAAATTAGCTTATTAGCTAGCTCTGGTGCAAAGCATCTCTTCTCTTCAGAGATTAATGTATTTTGTGCATGCTCCCTGACAAAATAAACATAATAAGCTTCACTAAATGAGGTATCTGAGAGAGAGAGAGAGAGAGAGAGAGAGAGAGAGAGAGAGAGAGAGAGAAAACTATTGAGTAAGTAACTTCCCGCAGCGACTCCCTCATTTTCCCGTTAACCACTCGTCTATTGCTAATTAAAGACTGCCGTGCATCACTTTCACAAGTTTTCTCCGAGTCAGTCGCTGACTTTAGAGCAAAAGAAGAGTCAGATGTGTTGACAGCTCGAAACAGTGCTGCTCAACTTGTAACCCGAGCACACCCAGACGTTTCCCTGCTGGGAATGGACAACGGCTATTCAAACCGCTCACCAAATCCAAATAATGAGCCAGCACGTGTGTGGATGACGCCGTCCTCTCCGCCACAGAGCTGCTCATTAGAGCCCCTCTCAGTAGAAAGGGACGAGAGACAAGGTTGAGGTTACGTGTGAACAAGGCCTCAACATGCATGGCTATTGACTGCATCCAGTGTCTCGTGCTGGGGTTTAATAAGTAAATTCAGCTGCAACTGGCACTGCATTGTTTTTAATGAAGCCAACGGGGAAATAAAGACTTGCTCTCTAAAGCACCGTCTCCTTGCTACACTAAACAGTAGGCCAGGCATGACCCTCTCCGTGGGTGGAGAATAGGTGCCGTTAAAGATGTCTATAGTTATGAACGGTATACACGGCTCTCCATCAAGCGCGTAATGGAGTGATCAATGCAGTGATATACATTCCTGTCCGTCTGTTTAGGGCTCAGCAAATATTAATGCGACCTCTCGTGTGTGCCTCTGCGCATGACATGATCGATACTCGCTCAGTGCTAAGAACCCATACAGAGGCACATGGGAGAGGGCAGCCGGGCAACTCTCTCTCGTCCACTGTCACCTTGGCCATCTATCATTTTTCGGTAAGTGTCTATTGTGCGAGGCTGGTAAAGCTGTTATTGACCTTTACTGAGTGGACAACTCAAGGCTGTCTGATGTGCTTACTGCACCAACTAATAAAGCTTCCACTGAACACCATTCCCGGACTTAGCTGGGTCGCTTTCAGAACAGGGTCCTTGCACTTTATGCATGCTGTTTACGAGTGTGTTTCGGATGTTGTTGTTACTCTCAACAAGCATTAAACTTTAGAAAGTGCCATAAAAAGTTACGTTTGCGGTTATTGATTAAGCACTACACCAGAGGGACTGTCTGCAGTGGCAGCTGTGGAGTTGCAGAGAGAGTACTGGGGAAATACAGGAGAGAGAGAGAGAGAGAGAGAGAGAGAGAGAGAGAGAGTATGGTGTACGTCCGCTGCTGCGAAAAGCCTTGTGAAGCCTAATATAAGAAGTTTAACAGGCAGATGCATCAGATCTGGTTCAGAGGTAGGTTTCCAGACCCTAGCGTGTGTCTGTGTGTTGATATTTAAATTTTTAATATTTATTTATTTTTTGGCAAAGTCAACAAAAGAAGGAAGTGATCTAGGAAGTAGAACATAGTGATGACAATAAAAATGTAAAAAAAAAACAAGAGAAAAAAAAGAAATGTCTTAGAAATCACATGCATAGTCTCAAAAAGAAGGTCCAGCTTAATGTTCAGGTCTCAAGTCTCTTATGAATATAATAATAATAAATAAATAAATATAATAATCGATATTTCACTCACATTGTTCACCATGTTTTGACCCAGTTCTCTCTGAATACTCAGTGTGCTTGTAAAACATCAGATTCATCTCCTTGGGGAAATTCAACTACTACACTTTGCATGTAATAGCACATTGTCACCAAAGAGGTCTCCACATTCCCAAACTTACACAGTGCAGCTTTAACATTTTGTGTCATGTGTTTGTTGTAAGGGTGCACAAGCTTGCTGATTAGGCACAAATGGGAAATCCCACTCATAACCAGCTTATACGAGACCCTTATAGAATAGTTGCCCCGGGGGGCCTTTGGGGAAATGCTGAAAAAGAAACCACTTCCTTAAATATCCTCTCAATGAAAAGCCATCTCTGTAAATGAGATTAACCTTTTTAAAGTTTAATGAACCTCCACATAATGTAAAGGTTAATATGTTTTTTTCTACAACCATACATTCAGGCCAAGGTTGATTTAGATGCTGTGAACATTAACCTAAAAATATAAATGATCAGGTCTTGGTACCAGATGCCTTGAGTTCCACAGAAATGTCTTGATACAGAAAATTATGGTATAAATTTAAATATGTGGTCTGAGGTTGGTTCCAATGGCTGCCAATGCACCCACTCGTTTTCTTGGCCATCCAAAGAGTCTGTCCATCAAACAAACAAGTCCACACCGCATTAACGCTAGCTGATGTGTAGTTTGTTATGCTGCTGTTATGCTGTTTGTTAAGTTTTTTCAATATATAATGGACAAAGCACTGAATCTAAAGTTTTGTCTGTAGATGCCTTCTAGATTCAACTGATGTATTCATTTGAGCCCTCTAGCAAATAGCAATGTTTGTTTTTTAAACAATGTTTGTTTGTTCTATGTTTGTTTTTTCTTTTGCCGGTGCCATTGGCCAGAAAAGGTGCAGGAGTGCTTTTAGAATGTATTCTAGCTGGATCTGGAGACCATAACTTGACAAATATATAGCAGACATTTTTGTGCAATTACTTCACAGACAAGTAGCATAAAAACTATTTTAGAAGCTGCAGTAGATTCTATGAGCTACCAACTGGACTGAAGTTCTGGCTCATATATTATAAAAGCACATTTGCTTTTGTCAGGTCTACAAGCTGGTCCTTCATGTCTGCGGTCCACTGCACACGTTATAAGGCTTCTGTCTTTTTTACCATTTTTCTTTTTTTCTAGCTCTCCCATTAGCTGCTACTTGTATTTTCCATCCAATTATATCCCTGACCTTCTAATCTTACATGAATCTTGTACACTTTCTGTCACAAATCACTATGGAACCTGATTTTACGGCTTAAGACTGATGTGTTTACTCTCTCACACCACCAGATCATCTATGTTCACAAGCAATTGAACTCCTGACCGAAGAATATGTCTCCAGTTAATTGTGGATAAAACCAGCCAAGACAGGCACACGAGGAACATCATCAGTGCTATCATACGGCATGTGTCCACTGCTTTATCTGCAAAGCTCCAGGTTTTAGGTAAATTTAGGCACAAAAAACAAAGTACTAGATGATTATTTTGGATAACATGATGGTAAACTTTATGACAGTCAAGCTAAATTGTACTGAATTAAGCAATGGGTTCTACATAGTAAATGGTTAAGTTTCAAGTTTCAAGTTTATTTGTCATTTGCACATCATGTCAGGACATAACATGCATTGAAATGCTTGGGGTGAGACTCAGATAAACTCTACAGCAGGGCAGCATTATAATGTAAAACAGTGCAAACACACAATAAATAGACAACATTAAAGTAAAAATAAGCTAAAAATATACATATAGTTATACTGAAATATATAAAGGACTATACAATACACAAGATATATACAAAGGATATACAGGAGGGTCATCTGTGAAAAATGTTGCATAGGCAGGTTCTAAGTAGATATATTCATTAAAGTGACTTAGTGATATTGTCCATAGCAGCGATATCAGAATAAATAATATAAAGTGTAACAATGTGCAGTGGTCGAGTGAACGGTATTGGGGTCTTTCAGCCTCACAGTTTGTTCAGGAGCCTGACAGCCTGAGGGTAGAAGCTGTTCAGTAGGCGGGTTGTTCTGGCCTGGATGCTGCGGAATCTCCTGCCTGATGGCAGTATGGTGAACAGGCCGTGTGCTGGGTGACCGCTGTCTGACCTGATCTTCTGGATTTTCCTCAGGCAGCGGGACTGGTAGATGTCCTGTAAGGCTGGTAGTTTGTTGCCTATGATGTATTCTGCTGTCCTCACCACTCCTTTTAGGGCCTTGCGGTCGCAGGCAGTGCAGCTGCCGTACCAGACAGTGATGCAGCCCGTTAGGATGCTCTCTATAGTGCATCTATAGAAGCTGGTGAGGATATCAGGAGGCAGTCCAAACTTCCTGAGCCTGCGCAGGAAGAAGAGACGCTGACGGGCACATCTCACAATCGTGTTAGTGTGGAGGGACCAGGTGAGGTCATCAGAGAGGTGAACGCCGAGGAACTTAACACTGCTGACTCTCTCCACTTCAGCCCCGTTGATGTAAAGGGGAGAGTGACCACCCTTCTGCTGCTTCCTGTAGTCCACAATCATCTCCTTCGTTTTGCTGATGTTTAGACGGAGATTGTTGTCGTGGCTCCACTCTGACAGAGCGCTGACCTCGTCTCTATAGGCTGTTTCATCTCCATCTGTGATGAGGCCTAGGATGGTAGTGTCATCAGCGAATTTGAAGATGAGGTTGGAGGAGTGTTTGGCTACACATTCATTAGTGTACAGGGAATACAGGAGGGGGCTGAGTACACATCCCTGGGGGGCCCCCGTGCTCAGAGTCAGAGTGGAAGAGATGCTGTCACCCACCCTCACCACCTGCTGTCTGCTCGTCAGGAAGTCCAGTATCCAGTTGCAGAGATGAGAGTTCAAGCCCAAGTCTTTGAGCTTCGGGATGAGTTTGGCACATGCTTTAAGTACACGACTGTGTACACCATCAGGACCTGGTGCTTTGCGTGGGTTAACTGCCCTGAAGGATTTCACCACCTCAGACAGAGAGATGGTCAGTGTGCAGCTCTCCTGATGTATTGGGAGATTTTCGGCAGGGGAGGTGTTGTTTGCCTCAAAGCGAGCATAATGTGCATTAAGCTCATCTGCAAGTGAGGAGGGTGACCTCCTATCACGACTCATATCTCCTTTATAATCAGTGATGGTGCGCAGTCCACTCCACATACGTCTGAGATCAGAGCAGAGGAAGTTGGATTCAACTCTGTCCCTGTAGTTCCGTTTGGCTAGCCTGATGGTCCTCTGAAGGTCATATCTGGCCTTCTTGTAGCTAGCCAGATCACCAGAGTTGTAGGCAGAGGTTCGAGCTCTTAGTTTGGCACGAACCTCAGCATTGATCCAGGGTTTCTGATTGGGAAATGTTCTGACATTGATTTTTGGCACAATGTCGTCAGTGCATTTACTGATGTAACTTGTGATGGAGTCAGTGTATTCGTAACTGGTTAAGTATGTGATACAAACTTCACAGTACTGTGTAAATACTTTAGGTACAAGATACTGAGTAGCTGTGATGTACACAAAGATGTACACAAGTTAAGTCTTATACAAGTCTTACATAGTATAAACCTGTCTATTACCTAGAACTAAATCTGGACAATCTTCTCAACTATCTTTATATTTTGGGCCATTGTTTTATAGCCTAGAACATGAGATAGACTGGTGTACCCTGCCTTGGCCTGATGATGCTGGGATTGGCTCCAGCCCCCCCATGTGACCCCAACTAGCGGAAGATGATGGATGGATGGATAGATATGAGATACGGCTGCTTTTAATTAGTGGCACGGTCTCAGAACATATGAGACATGTTGGTTTGGAGCTGCCTGTGGGAAAAATAAACATCTCTATTCATTCCTGGTTGAAAAGTCGTTGTCGAGTTCTCTTTTTTTAGAGCACGCCGTCTCACTCGCTTTATTCTAAGACTGCTGCTTCTTGCCTGTGTGCGCTTCACGCTCCCGAATCTGCACAGGTCTGATTGGCTGAGGAGCTCATTTGGTGATTTTACTACGCACGCCATTGGTCTGTACGTTTTCTGCACCACTAAGCCTGTATACCGTAAAGACAAGAAAAGCTCCGCCGCTTAAATAAACACAGTTAAATTATTAAATCGTTCTCAATAGATTATCAGTTTGGTTCCGCATTGGGCAACGTCTGGGTCCGGACCCAGACCGCGGTCTGCCTATACGTGACCTGCCTGTTTTTTGGAGGTGTTTCTGATTTACTTTACATTACAGGGAAATTTAGGGTGAATATGTTTGTCCTTTACCAGTTTAACAGCTAGAACCTGTTTTATTGTGATTTAGTTAGACTCAGTATTTAGCATCATTTCACCTCCCATAATTACTCAGCACTTTGGAGATTGTTCCCCACTGTTACTCAGTTAACATCTTAGAACCTGTTTGGCATTATAGTGTAACTGCTTACGAATTTAAGGACTAATTATCTAGTACTTTGGAGTAACCTGGTTAATCCCATGACTCAAATAACTGCAATCCTGGTTGATGACTAAAATAACATATTTGGCTCTTTGGCAGGGACAAGTTTGTGGACCGTGTTGTCGTGAATAGGACTTATGGCCACTTCAGCCAGGTCCTCCAATCTAGCAGCCACTCCTCTCTTACTCCATCTCTTTCTCTGTGAAAGCGGCACACACTGCTTGCAGAAAGTAAATAAATCAATAGGGAGAAGAGAGAAAATCACAGAAATCCTCAGAGCTGTGCTGGACTGTCGTCTGAGAGGCTTTTTCTATCCTTGGCACAGCGTCAGCGAGCAGCGAACTTGGTTTTATCTCTCAGACATGCAGGTCTAAAAGAACACTTTGCCTGACTCTCAATTACGTCTCCCTGAGGAAAACAAAGAGGTCAAACGCTAAGACACTTTCTGAAACACTGAACCTTTTCATGTCTGATCAGGAGTGGAGGACTCGGAGTCTTTTAGTGGGGCTTCAATGTGGTGATTTGCTGTTATGGCTCTTTTCACTTCATAATGATTCGACCAACAGAAACATTTTAAAAGGTTTAAGAATTTAACATGCTTTATTTTGGATGGCGGTGTTTTGTACCACTAGCCTTTCCTTAATATATCTAGAGATACATCACCCTATAAAAGGGGGTGGTGGGTTCGGTGGGCTGTGTATGATGTTATTGTTTAAAAACCAAAGACAAGGCTTGTTTTCTTTTTTTGCCCAAAACCAGAATATTCCCTTGTTCGGTTGAACACTGAATGTGATGTAGCAGACTGACAGTTAGTCATGGTTGTGATGTCATATGAGCACATGGGCGATTGACTGCATCTTATTAGTCAGACTCATCTACAGGCAGCTCACAAGCTGTGCTACACTTCCCCACTTAAAACTTAAGAGAATGTTGTTGATAATGCAGCCTAAAATTAAAATTTTATATCAAAATTAATAAATCCATCAGCCCAACCAACAACCCACAATGTACCGGTTCTCTGTGTCACATACTAGCAAATCTACCTGCCTTGCTCTCCCTCCGTGTCCCAGCAGCTGCAATAATTCCCCTTTTATTTGCAATTAAAATCTTTCCAACAGCATTTCTAGAAGCATCGATTTTTCCAATACTATTGCTTCTCCAGTCGAGTGCGCTTGGTCTGGGGAGTCTGCTGTGTTTGTCTGGGCTGACTGAGTTTGATTGCGCACACAGCAAACAGAAGTAGACTGATGAGTAAAAAGCTCAGATGGGAATGAAGGGTCTTAGTTATAGAAGTATGAGACACACAGGTACATGCAGTCTCTGTGGGGACCCATTACTGCTGGAAGAGTGTACATTAAAGGAGCTGAATGTAGGCTGGCTGGCTAACAGAGCTCCACCAAAACCTCTAAAGACTGAAGAAGTGGGCATGGATGGCTGGGACAGGTGGAAGGGAGGACCTGTAGCCTTAAGCTTTTCTCTTTCTTTAACTCACTCATACACACGCACAGCTTCGCGGTTGATGGACTGGATCTTAATTAAACTCCACCAGCGGAAATCTTGGCGCTTAGCCGATTAGGCCAGATATGATTGTGCTTACTTCTTATTTATTTTCTCTTCTGACTTCTTTTCTTTATGGTTTAAACTTAGAAGGCTGTCAGAATCACTCCTATACTTCCTATACAGGGACTAAATGAACAGGTAAGATTTAAGAACTACAGCAAATGTAGGATTTGTTTGAAAAAGGTGGGGAACAACCATCCTTTCTGTGATATGGGTCTTCATCTGAAGCTTCATCTTCCTTCATATTGTCACGCGTATATGAAAGCTTCAGCCAAGTTCTGCCGGGAAGACTGCTTGCTCCTATGTGATTCATTCATGCATCACTCTGGCCAATCACAATCTGCCATCTGTCTTTAAAAGGATTCCACTTAAGTTCCTGCTCTGCTGCTTTCAAGTGCCCACATTTCCATGTTCTCCTCCTTTCTCCCTTCCCTGCCACCAGTTTGGTCCTGGTCCTGTTGTCCAGGGAGAAGGCTCCAACCCAGTTTTTCAAATCTAGCACGCTTTGCAAGGGTCTGAACACTTCAAGACCTGGGCCTAGGACAGGGTTTACACCAAACGCTCTTCATTTTTTACGAATTATTATCAAGTAGTACATCTTATTAAAGATTAAAATATCGTTTTCCATCTCTTGTGCCTGTTTCTGGCAGAAATCCATATCTGGGATCAAATATCATTAATGAGTTCATCCTTAACGTGAAGTGATGGGGTTCTATGTGATGTCATGTCTGAGGCAGTGCTATGGAGGTTATAAAGGAGTCAAACTTCGCTTAATATTTGTATATACGTTACATGGTGGAAGCAGGACCTACAGCTGCAGCAGATAATCAGGAAGAAAACTAATTCCTACTCATTTTGAATGTTTGGATTGTGGGCAATATTCACAATGACTGTGTGTCCCATAAGTCAGCAACAAGAGGCTTAAGGATGAATATTTGTATGTTGTATTCCCATATGGGTCCTTCACAGTGTGTGATAATGTTATGAATAATGGACCAATAGAAACGCTCCAAAAGCATGCTGGATATAATGTTGTTCCGATTTTTAAAACAGTTGCCATTCTGAAGATGCAAGGTTTTTTGTTCAGACAGCGATGATGTGCACGACTGTGCGATTCCTCAAACGGCAGCGTTTGGATTTAATGGCGATTTCAGAAATGACTAAACTGACGGCTAAATGTCAGAATGAGCTCTCAGAAGACTCGATTGAAAATCACTCACAGAATTAGCCTGAACTAATGGCAGTCAATAAGATGATCTAAGTGTGTGTGCAAGTGAGACGGACAGAGAGAGAGAGAGAGAGAGAGAGAGTGAGAGAGAGAGAGAGAGAGAGACAGGTGGGAGGGATAAGCACAAATACAAACTGTGAGACTATTGAAAGGAAACTAAATCTAAGGATGCCGACATTGTGGGAGACTTTTTAATGATACGTGAAAGATATTTCTGATACTAAAATAAAATAACAGAGGGTTTGATTTATTATAAATAAGCATATCATGCTGATTCAGCCTTACGTGGCTCTCTGTATGCAAGGTGCTTTCTGTGTGTGTCTGGAGAATTTTAAACCTGTGAACAGGCTCTGCACTCAGGATAAACACATATGCAGGCTGACGCAGGTAGAATCAAACATGGCACACATACACAACACAAAGTGGAACAGGTGGCAATCATATATTGATAAAACATCTTTGATTAATTGAAATAATCAGTAAATGAAGGAGGTTGAAAGGGCTTGGACCTGAATGTTTTTTTTCTTAGTTTGAAAATAAGGAAAGTTTTTCCAAAAGAAAAAATGATGACATCAATAATATAATGGAAGAAACAATGTATTCCCAAAGACAAGTTGGAAACAAAGGTATTTGGCGCAGTCACGATTTTGGAATTAATGGTGGAAAACGAAGGGGGTGTGAGAGAATTTGGGAGCGATGAGGTCATGACCCTTCTCACCCCAAGGAAAGTGTAAGAATTGTGTGTTTCGCTTGTTAGCTTAAGAGACTTTAATCTTTATTATGAGAAGGTTTTATCCTTTTCTGCCCATCTTTGTGTTTGAGTTATTTTATTTCTGATATATAAATAAGAGAAGGCCATCAAACCTTTTGCTACAACAACATTTTTTCACAGTGAGTTTTGTTATTTCCTGTTAACAATACATAATCACATTAAGACACGTTTCACTCAGTGCCAGCTTTACCATTAGCTGCTTAGGGCCCCATTATGTTGTCTAAGATCTTCCAGTGAGAGGAAAAACTGGTAAAGAGAACGTACACATCTGAGCAGAAAGTAGTAAAGAGAAAGAGATGATGAGGAGGGAAAGTTGAAAGATAGTTGCCCGTTTTGATTTCTGTGGTGTTACCACTGTTTTGCTTGCTATGTAGTTGCTATGTAGTAGGACAAGAAGTAGTACTGGATCTGGGATCTGGTTTCGGCTTCATAGACGCCAACAAACACAGAGGCAGTTAACTCGTTTTACAACAGCAGGTAACAACTTTCTCTGTTAATCCAGGCTTTAGAGAGAATGTGATGAATGCTTGCTCATGTGCACATGAAAGCATGACTGCAGGGAACAAAAAGAGGAGTCGTCGCCAAAGAAGTTAAAAAAAAAATTATACCTCCAACTACTTAAACATGTAGAAAGTAAAGCATTTATAATGGTTAATAACCATCACTGCCACCACTACCGAGAGGGTCAGTTGTGGTTATATTTATATTATACAATTATATTAATAAATATACTAATTAGACAGGTAGTCATTGTTATTAGCTATCCTCCAATGTTACAGCATATCAGCCGGCAAGCTGGGAGGACTTGAAATAAACCCTGCTTACGGCATCCAGAAGGTCAGAGCCAGCCCTGGTTTTAGCCTTTCCAACTCTGCCCATCAAATAGCCTCAAACAGCCTCAACATTAGTGCTTTTAGTTAGTAACATTAGTGTAACATTAGTGCTTGAGACAGAACGTGAAGCGGAGAAAGTGAGACTTCTTCCAGAGGCAATCATGAATACAAAGACAAACAATAATCATTCTAATAATTTGGATTTGATACTTCATTAAGCACAATTTCGAGGTAGTTGATCACAAGCTTCGCGCAGCATGGAGTCACTGTGGCAACTGCAGGAGACCACAGAGTGGGGGAGTGTCTGTGTATACTAATTAGCACAGCTGGCAATTATGTCTCTAATACGGACACTTAGCAGACAATCTGCCACCGCTCACCGGCCCATCCGAGTCGAAGGGGAAAATTTAGCAACGCTACACTTACAAATAAATGTTGGTCAGCTTTTCTTCCCCCCTCTTTTCATGAGGCCATATGAACAAATGTACATGATACAGGCATAATAAAGAGAACATGGCTAGAGTCTCTCTCTCTATAAGCAGACAAGCCAAGCCTTCAAACATCCAACAACCACTTCCTGCTCCAGCAGCTTTTATTAACAACAGCAGGGGGCAGTAGATGTAAAGGTACAGATTTGAGACACCAGAAAAAAAAATCCCCAAAAAACAATGCACAAAGACTCAGCGCACCCAGAAACAACCAGAAAACAGTGGAGCTACAGTCATATGACTGACATTATAAAACAATAATAGTACCAGTGCACTGTAGTACAAATGGCTGGTAGCCAGCTTGTGAAGAAACAAAGCAAGCACTGCCTTAAATCTGCCTCTGCTGGAGCTACTGTGGATGCCTCTGCACTGCTCAGTTCATTTAAAAGGCACTCTCTGGCTCGGGAAAATGTGCAGCCGGTGAATCATGTTTATCGCTAAGCAGAATCATAGGTTCCCACCACCCCCAACCCCATCAAGCACATTCTGCAGCTCGGCTAAGACAAAGCAAAAATAAGGCGCTTTATATTTAACGAACTGCGTGCCAATCAAAAGCACAACTTCATCTGCCAACTGGCTCTCTTTAAAGGGTTTAATCATGTGGGCTGAAGGCGGGGAGAAAGGGATGCTCAGCAAACTTAAAACTATTTTAGTTTATCTCCAGGTTACACCGTTGCCTGAATAATTGATTTCCCCCTCCAATAAGTATACGCTTGGGGGAAAACAAAGTGTCACATAAGCTTTCAGAATTTCAGTTCCTAAACAGCCCCACGTCTAAAATACACACGGGATATAAAGCATGCAGTTTATGACACCACTTGTGACCTTAGTAAACATGCTATAACTGCACTGCTTACAATGTTGAAATTAAACTCTATTCTGCATAGCTCAACCTTAGTGTTATACACTGTATGTAGTCTTGTATTTATTCTCTTCTCTGTAGATATTCCAGTCTTGCTAGGTATTGCACTGTGCCTAATCTGATATTTTGTTGTATTCTTTTCTAGGTATCAGCACTTGTTTGCTGATACCTAGAAAATACCTAGACACTTGTTTATGGCAGTGTAGTTAAGACTTAAACCGGTCTGTACTAGATAAAGATACATAATCTGACCGAACACTAAGCACTTTTGTAAGTTGCTCTGGATAAGAGTGCCTGCTAAATGTTGTAAATGTAAATGTAAGTCATTCTGAAGTTGGAACTGGTAATGATCACATGATCATGTTTGTGGCCCCTATTAGGTATGTGGTTATAGGTGGTGTGATGTGTAATAGCTAAGTGCAGAGAAACTTAGTGACTCATATTTCCTTATAGCAGTGACGACAGGATCCTTTACTAACTATTACATTCAATATCCACGACTGACTACTGAGCACACCTATCTTATAGGTTTTTCTATTTAAGGTTAAAGCTGGGAAAAAAAAAGAAAAACTTCAAAGTTGATGCTTGCAACACATTTCCAAAAAAGTTGGGACAGGGGCAAGCAAAGACTTCGAAGTTTGTTTAGGAACAGGAGAACAAAGGTGAATAGGTAACAGGTGAACGAGTACATAGTGTTAACAGTATAGGGTTGCGTTGGGAAGGCACCATTAGTGGTGTGAGATACACATTTTAAAGCAACATCCAGACAGCGGGTTCAATTGAACGCAGGTGAGAAAGAATTTGCAAAACATTGCAGCCTGTCCCAACAGTGAATTGTATCCCAAGATGTTTTATGTTTAGAGGAATTAAACAGTGAACAGAGAATGTTTGGTTCCATTCACCATCACTGTAAATCTTTCTGACTCTGGGAATTTGACATGAAAACACTTGGAATTACTTCATTCATATCACAACCCTGTAAACTATGCAGACGTTTAGAGAAATGTGTGAGTTTCCACTTTAAGATCTCTGACATTTCAATGCTAGCTGCACCACAAAAAAATCTATTGATTTTGCCGGGCTGCTGTAGTAATTGGAGAATATTATACATCTTTGATGCAGCAAGGGAGTTCCTTCAAACCACATCTTCAGACTTCATTAAACAGTGAGTGCAGCCCAGAGTGGCCATGTACATGCTGAGTAACCTGTCATTGGTCCACGGCCCACGCAAAGCCTCGTCACATGAGGGAGGATTTAATAGGAGCCGACTACAAAAGACGGGTCCACACTGCTGGTTGATAATGCAATAGCATGTGCATGTTCTAATTACTGTCCATCTAACGTAAAGCGCTCGTGAACTGTTTTCCTCTCTGCACATCCCATCACTTCTTTCAGCTTATTCCCTTCTACAGGGGTCGCCACAGCAAGACAACTCGCATACTAGATTTGGCTAGGGGTTTTACATCGGATGCCCTTTCTGACAACCCTTGCCACATACTCGGGTCTGGGACAACACACTCACACCTACGGCCAGTTTAAAGTGACCAATCAGCCTAACATGTACGTCTTTGGACTGTGGGAGGAAACCAGAGCTTCTGGAGGAAACTCACACAAGCACGAGGATAACATGCACGCTCCACACAGAATAACAAAATTATGTCGATTAGCATCTAAAGTTGTGGGAGTGTTTCACACAGAAACACAACAGTGTGGTGCTCTGTCAGCTCTGCACAGTGGAGATGATCACAACAGTACACTCAAACGCTCAAACGGCTCTCTGCAACGTATATAGTCCACAGATTGTCCAATTTCTTGTGTGTGAGGCTACGTGTCATTTGTGCCTCTAATAGTCCAGTCAGAGCGTAGACTCTTAGTCTTTAACCATTTATAGATCACAAGCGTTTAAGTTACCCTTTAATACAATAAGTCTAGAATGCCAAAATGACAAAATCATCCACTGGTTACAAATCTATAACAAAATAATAAATAATTGTTAAGATTAATCGACTAATTAAAAAAAACCCTGTTAGTTTAATTGATTAAGAAATTAATCTTTAGGTACAGCCCTAAACTGCCCAGACCAGAAATGCAACCCAGATCGTCTTGCTATGAGGCAACAGTGCTAAACACTGCACCACCGAGCCGCCTTTAGATCTCATCACTTACAAATACTACAATGTAACCTTATTGTACTGATCTAACACGACCACAGCTTTTTCTACCTGTAGACATTAATATGACATGACATTTCATGCACTTCAAAAACGCTAGAGAGAAGACTTCATTCACAATGCTCTGTCAGTCCCTTTGTTTTTCCAAATGCTCTCTAGTTCCCTCGCCTGCCTTCTCAGTCCCTCTAGCTGCTTTCAGGCACAGAGATAACACAAATTAAACCTGACAAAGGTGGCTGACCTTCATAAATCAGGCAACAGGCATGAAAAAAAAATAAGCAGACCCCTGAAAGTGTCTTTCTGCACCATTATGACAATAAATGACACATTTAAATTAGCTGCAGGTGTTAAGAAGAATGCCTCTGCTCTCCTCAGACCTCGAATACAAACTTGTTTGCTAAAGGTCACTGGAGCTTCAGCAGAGATCAGGCTTTACAGCTTTGGCCACTCTCGGCTCAGTAAGGCTTCGCGAAAGGAAAGCGAGAGCCGAGCAGAACGCAGCCTTCCATACCGTAAAGAATGTTTTGCTGCTTTGAAGGCCTTGAAAGCTTCTTAGGACACATTGCACCATGAACTCAACGGTCAAGATCCAAGCAGTTTCAGAACAAAACTGGACTGTAAGTTAGAACACTCCTGTTTATATACTGCAACGACAGACATCACATACGGAGTCCAGTGCATCTTGGAGACACATTGTGATTCAATCAAATAAACCACCTTCGTACAAATTACGCAATCAAGTTGTAGTCAATGGAGATGTTGAAAACAGCACTTTCTAAACTCTAAAGCAACCTGCATGCTAACGTACCGACTGAGACGCTAGGAAACTCAGATTTCACCAGGCCGAAAAGCAGAAGTGTGGGACACCATGACATGATTTCAACATCACTGTTGGATGCTACCCGTAATTCACTGTACAGCTAATAAACACTGTTTTTAAGGAAGGTCTTGAATGAGATGTAGTCGGGGGCTTGCAGTGGGAAAGCAGTTATCATGAGTGATAATCAAAATGATGTCACCCTCTATGTCCTGTCCAGTCTGAATAGAAGAACTGGAACCAGAGAGAAACAGCATGTCAATATTAGAGTCATTAAACTATCACAACTCGGTGTGGCTATTATGCCTGAACTAAACTAACCAGCCTCTGTTACATTTTCTCCATATTGTTTTTGGCCGGGTATGATCTCCAAGATCTAGAATTTTTTAGAACAGACGTAAGCAGGATACTTTTTCCTGTTACCTTTCATATCAGCGCTAGCTCTCAGCAGTTGTTATCTGAGCGTAGCATATTACTGTTCAAAGAAAAACATGCAACTCCAAAACAAACTTTACAAGAAGACCAAGACCTTCTAAACATTCTCTGTGAAGTTAATGTAAAAAGGTTTTAAGGAGTGATTTCTATCAGTCCAATCATTATGATACTTATTTACAGAGTATAAAGAACAGCTGCTGTGTTCAATACGATACAGTAAAAATCAACACTATAAATAAGTAGAAGATATGGAGGAGTTTGGGGAGGACTGTTCTGCATCATGTAACTCCTAAAAACAAGCCTCACTCTGGCCCTGCTCCTCGTATGAGTGATGTCCACTCCACAAAACTGGAAGGATTCTGAAATGGACTTCTCCCTCGACCTAAGCCCCTTTTTAAACCGCGCAGAGTTAACTGAAGAGGAGAGTGCCAGGGCTACTGAGGGATTTAGAGATAATCTGCATTGAGGATTTGTCTCAGATCCCTTCCTGTGTTTTCTCCACCTTGAACATTTAAGGAGCAGATCTGGTGCTGTTATCTGACCCAGAGAGTGAAATTGTGATACATATCTTCTTTTTAAAGGAAAAAAAAACCTCAAAGCTTTCTCTCTGAGAAATAGTATCACATTAAGATCGTTCTTTTCTGAGAGTGCACAACTTCACAACTTCAGCCGGTGTGTTGAATTGATATTAGTTCTATGTGGCAAAACGTCTGGAGAACACTGCAATGCAATGCGGATGATTTGGGAACATGCAGAGTTTGGTAGTCAATTCCTGGAAAAGTTATAACCCTTTGGAAAGTTGTTTTTAAGGTCCTATTTCCTACATTCTGCATGTATACTGATGATCTTCCAGCCTCACTATCACTTAAATTCAAACAGGTTGTTTCTGTTACTGTGCTTTTAAGCTTGATATATGTAAAGGACCTCTATACTGATTGGCTGCCCTGCATTGTGCCTCATTCACAAAGCTATGTAATTAAACAGACTGTATCTACAGATTAGTTTCTATGTATGGACCAGGGAGCAACATTAACAGAGCACATTACAGCAAGCACCGAGTACCATATATTTATATATATATAAAAAAAGGGAGGAAAATTGTGTTTGCTATGATTTATGCCCTTCTATGTTTTCTAGCTATAAAAGTAAAATATGTTGTTTACGGTCTGACCGAATTCATCACGCTTGTTTATTTCCTTCCTTTGGACAACGTTAACATTTTGCTCAGTTGCACTGCTAGAGGCAGAGATGGGGTAATTGGTCATTTGCTCTGGCCCTGCACAAAATCCAGTTAGAGTAAGTTTTGTGTGCACAAAAGTTAACCCTACATCAGCTTTATGAAGCCTCACGCTACATGTGCCCCTCGTCATGTTCTCTGTCATTGTTCTTTTCCTCTTTCCATTCTCGTATCGCCCACCCCCCCCCACCACATGACCCCTCATTTACGGCTATAATGAGAGAGGCTGCCTGCTGGACAATGACTTCAACGGCGAGAGGAAACGCGGACCAAAATGAACGTAGTCACAGTGCCAGCCAGACAGAGGCGACCAGTCGACTCCACATTTGACGTGCGTTCCAATTAACACATGTGGGATTGGAGGGGTGGGTTCACCTGCTGAGGTTTTCTTATGTGTGTAGAATGAAAGGAATAACATCACAAAAATCAATGAAGTTCAAAATTTTATTCATTTTTTACGTCAACGTTTTTCCTCACAATGATGCCAGATATAAAGCTTTAAAATGTTCTTTTTTTGTTTCATGATGGAATCTGCTACTTCAAAGCAATTTGAGAGAGAGAGAGGAAGAGAGAGAGAGAGAGAGAAGGCAAGAGAGAAGCACAACGTTTTTCAGTGTAGGAGCGGAGGCATTAGCATGCAGTGGGTGAGCAGTAAAGTCCATCAGTATCAGTGACAGGAGTGCTGAAAAGTGAGGCACGTCTGCTTCTCCGAATCGCCTCTCGCAAGAAAACTCAGAGGAACGGCTCACATTTTTTTCTTCTTTTTCCTTTTTTTTTTTCATCCCACTCTCAAGAGTACAAACACAACTTAGCAGAAAAGCAGAACTGCAGGCCAGCATGACATGATTTCAACACCATTTCTGAATTTATTACTTGTAATTCACTGTTAGGAGCTAATAAACACTGTCTTGTGGGAATGCCAGGAAATTACATGAAATGTTACTGAGATGTAGTCGGGGGGGCTTGCGGTGGGAGAGGGGTCACTGTAAGTGATAATCGAAATTAGTCTGTCAATATTAGTCGTTAAATTATCAAATCCCCATGTGGCTATTACTACTAAACTAAAATAACCAGCTCCTTTGAGTCTTTTAGTACAAAATACGTTTATATATTATTTACTGCACATTTGGCCGGAGGTGGCTTGCAAGGTCTGAAAGCTCGGTACTGTACATAAGCACTGTAGTTTTTTTCCTATTTTGCATGAACTCTAAGAGTCTGTATTTAGTGGTATGACACATAGGCACACACTGAGGGCTTCCCCGCAGCCGGCGGACCTGAGGGGAGGCATGACTGATTGACAGGTCCATTCAACCCAGGGCTAATTCAAATAAGCTACTAGAGAGTAATCACTCACCCCCTCCCCAAAATAATAATAATAATTAAAAAAAATTAAAAAGTAAATGTGGAATGAAAAAGAAACCCTAGAAGAAGACAAGGCAGCCACCGGCCAGAGGCAAATATGCATGTGTGTTTATGTGTGTGTGTGTGTGTGCGCGCGTGTGTGTGTGTGTGTAGTCTGTCTGGTGGCCGCCAAGTGTCTGTCTGCACCTCGGAGCTGCGGGCCCAGACTGAGCCTCACTTCAGCAAGGCTTTGATGGGTTCGCTCTCTGCTGCCTCAAACGCACTCAGCCCATCTGGTCCTTTCCTCTCCTTATCAGCCCCCTGTAGACACAGCAAACACAACAGACTTACTCACATTACCTGCGAGTCCTCAGATGCTACTAAAGGTAGACAACACAGCAGTAATTTACTCGGAGGCAGAGTAAATTCACCAATGACTAATTTTATTTAGCATCATTTTATTAACCTTTTTGTTTCCCAAAGTTCAAAAGACCCACCAGCACATTTCCAGTATTTATTCTTAGACCAAGAGGAAGAAAAACAAAACACTACGCACTACGGCTGTTAGTACAATGCATGAAAACTTACCCGCAAACAGAAAATAGCCAATTCTCATCATAAATCTCTTACAATACATGTACTATAATATTTTTTATTTCCTAAAATTTGTGAAAATGATGGAACACACAAAACGTACTACACATACACTGACAAGATCCCTGGACTACCTCTGAGCAAGTATTTTTTAGGTGGTGAATCATTCTCAGCACTGCAGGGACACTGGCTTAGTGGTTAGCGTGTGTTGTGCTGGTGTGAGTGGATCAGACACAGCAGTGCTGCTGGAGTTGGAAACACTCTGGCCCCTCTATTAGACACTCCTACCTTGTTGGTCCACCTCCAGTCCTGTGATCAATGAAACTGTTGACTGAATCTGTTCCGACTGATATGTGGACTATTTCCAGGTCCACAGTGACACTGAGGTGAGCAGCAGCACTGCTGTGTCTGATCTACTCACACCAGCACAGTACACACCACCACCATGTCAGTGTCACTGCAGTGTTGTGAATCATTCACCACTAAAAGAACACCTGGTCTGTGCCGGTCCTGATTAGGGGTGTGCCATATCGTATTGTACACAACAATATTGCCAACATTTTTGAATACTGTGAACGATATTTTACCCTGAAATACTTTACTTCAGTGCTGGATATATGGATATATTTGGAGTGCATTATTTAGTATTGTGACATTCTGGACCACTGACTTCTGTTACAATCTGATTAAAATTCTTGTATTTTTTAATATCTTAGTTAGGGGTGTGCCATATCATATTGTATGCAATACTAAAATGTAATTCTAATTTTGTTGCAGTAGTGTATTGTTGAAATATTTTTATTAATTCAATGTTTTGTCATATCGCAAAGAGTATCGTTATCACAAAAATACCATAAAATATCGTGATATTATTGTAGGTCCATATCGTCAACCCCTAGTCCTGATCACTGAAGAACAGAATGAACGCCTGGTACTTAGTGGGTTTCACAAATGAAGGCTGTGAAAGATGTTTAAGCTTTCAAAAACTTGTGTATTTCTTCATTTCTTGGTGAGGATTATTCAACCACTAACAAAATAATAAAAAATAAAGTCTCGGCTTAGTACAACCCCAGCTTATGGATTCTCCACCGCGGAATGAAGAAGCCAGAAGAAGGTAAACAGGACCTGATCTAGACTTCTTCCATTAAAGAAAAGGGGGTGGGGGGTGGGGTGAAAGTGACACACATACACATGTGTGCCCCCTCTGAGCTGTCTGTCCATTAAGTCTTCATTATGGTGTTACTGAGTGAGAGGGAGGGAGAGAGAGAGAGAGACTCAATGCATAATGTATGAATGGCCCGTGCCCTGGGGAGCACTTCTAAACACCACTCCCAGGGCACTCCATTGACCTGCTGCTGCTATTGGCAGGGATATTTCACACTGCTTTCTTAGGCAACTTCTTCACAGATCAATAAAGCACATTCTGACACACCTTTACAGCGCAATGAACCTCTTTAGAATATTACAAGCACGCTCATTACCAAATATTCTTACACACGCTCTCAACCGGCCTACTCCAGAGTTCACACTGGAGCAAATGTCCAGTCTGAACGCAAGATCTGACCTCAAACACAAGTTTTTATCCAAACTCAGAGCTGTGGATGGGCTACCAGTCCTACTGAAAGACACTTCACAATTCCACTCTGCACTTGCAACCGCAATTCCAACTAACACCAGTGCAAATTCAGTGCACGCTGTAAAGATTGTTCCAATTAGAGAAGGCATTTTCATACTGATGGGTATCTGCAGGAATGCTAGATTAGAGATTTTAGGAAAACAAGACCAGGCAAGCCATCGACTGCATAGCCTTCGTCATAGAGGTGTCATTTCAACAATGGGGAGGTAGGGTCCAAAATACATACCCTTCTTATTAGACGTCCTTAAGACATAACTAAAGTTTATTTTCAACTCTTTGGATGTAATCGTGTCCTCTTTTTTAAAAGACTAAGTTAGCTTTGTGTTTATATCTCACCTGCTTTTTATACACCTTTTTCAGTCCTCCTTAATTAATGTAGCAGTTACTTTAAAATGGGTCCTGACTGTTGGTACTTGTGTGCATGTCCAATAATATTAAATACTATATGACATTTAAACCACATGGGAAATGGTGGTTAAATAACACAACTTTAGCCAAACTAAGGTTACCTGTCCTCTCTGCAGCTTTGTGACAGGAGCCAGATATTCATTTTAAAGTGTAGCAGTTTTACAGAAGAAATATTGGACTGGCTTCAGTATTTCCTAAAAGTTTCTCATCAGTATCTGTCTCAAAAATTCAAAGCATGCTTTAAAGGTTTCGTGTGATTAAGCAATGCAGATTTCATGCAGATTGTGCAGACTTACAATTATTTCCAGGAAGTCCACAGTGCTCAGAAGCACTCTCTGCATTTTAATGAAGTTAGCATTCAGAGACTATCTGAAGGCCAGGCAACTATTAATCCATCACAGACGGCGAGAAGTCCACATTTTCAAAGTGCTCTGCAAGTGTGACAGTGATTAAAGCCTTCTTTATAGAGCTAAAAACTTAATCACCTATAATGTTGGTCAATATAGCCAACAAACAACAAAAATAGATTTAGTGAACACCTTGAAATTGAAGACTTATTACATTTTAAGTATAACTGTCCAGTAACTACATAGACTGCTACGCAAATATCTGAGCGGCTCTTTAGTTATAGAAGTGTGGAATTGTGTTGTAAAATGATACTTAGCCCACAATTTAGTACTTTTACAATATTTTGAACAAAAGTTGAATTATGGAAAATTTTGACTATAATCATGTTATTGCACAACTTTCTATCATGACACCAGAGCTGGGAGGCAGAGGAAACAAAGTGAAGTAAGTTGACTGGTTCAAACATAGATGTTTAAACAGTGCAGCTGCATTAGATGGCATAATTAAATATAACGTCTACGCTCCACGACACATCACACCTCCATGATGGTTACAGCTTTCCATAAGAATACTGAGATTTCATGATGCACTGTTATACTCCTAATTTGAATATCTAACCACTGTGGAGTGCCCTGTGCTGGTAGCCTCTCATAGCAAAGTCAGTTTATTTAATACCTTACTTTATGTAAAATATCTATAAACGTGTTATGTGAAATATCGTCCCCGCTTTTGTGATATCCTAAGTCACCAACTACAGGCTAATACTATCTATTTAAAATACAATACAAGTGGGTAGTACACAACATAACTCCATTTATTGTTCCAGTTATAGATGGCATTTTGGTACTGATAGATTTAATTGGTATCTGCATAATTACTGGCTCAGAGACTGCAGAAAATCAAACATATAAGTGCAATTAGGAATGAAACTTTAATGCATCAAAATGACAGTAACCCAAATGATAAGGGTAATTTTTACGTTATTATTAAAATGTGCTTAAAATGTTCAAGTAGTACTGATACATGTACTGAAGCATTTTACAAAAAAACAAAACAAAAAAAAAAAAAAAAACAGTCGAGTGGTCATGCACATATCATTAGTATAGCGTAGGGACTCAGTATTTAAGGTTTTCTTGTGTTTTAACTGCATTTTAGTATTATACACTGATTTAGGACACCAAAATATCCTATATATTCTCCAGCATCAGAGCACACATAGGTAATGCTTAGTAACAATTATGTAGCCTTTTGTTACAAGGACTTTTATGTTGATAGCGAGAACTGCATGCTTAGGTAAACAGTAGTAACCAAATAAATGATGTGTTTCATTGAAGCAGAGTTGTCGTATATTCTGGCAACCCTCTTTGTTAGTTAATGCTGGTGACAGGAAATTCGCCACCTTAAATGGTGAAACTTATAAAGGTTGACCAGTGAAATTCAAACAGGAAGCTTATTTTAGCCTCTTAGTTGTATTGCTACTAACATTAGTATTTATGATGAGGTGAGTTAAGCCATTGAAACGTCATGGAGTTTAAAGGAGGGAACTATCAATGAATAAGTTAAATGGTAGGACATTTTGCGGCATGCTGCGCCCGGGTCTGGAAGACTGTTAATAGCTTTGCTTGATGCTGGATAGTGAGTTTTCCAAAGCGTGGTTTCAAGTAAAATGGTAACATAAACCGTAAAGTGGTTCATCATGAAACCTCTAATCATTTTATCACTAAATCCAACCCTGTAATGGACCTATACTGAAATACATAGCATGGACAGAAGTATATGGTCAATATTCAGAACTTCTCAAAGGAGAACAATGGCCATCATGTGTTTTCTAGTTCCAACTGTATGACACCCACTGCAAATATTTATCTGAGTCAATTAGGTATGAATATATAATCAAAAATGTGTCTGTTATTCTGAGCCAGTTTGTCACAAACAGTGTCTTTGTTTCAGGTTTTTTTTCCACTAGAAAGCAAAGTGCCTGAGACAAGGCTTGATTTATTGCTTTTCACAAACAATGTTACCCACAAAGAAACAAATAGAGGTTTAATAAACATCCACTCATTTCACTGTGTCAGCAAAATGATTTATGTGGACGGAATGCTAGCACATCAGCAAGATAAGACCATTTCTGTTCTCAATGATAGCGAGTACTGGCGAGTACAAGCATTTGTCTGCTGTGCCCATCAGTGGTCAGACTTAAGGCTAATCTGACCTTTGTCAGAACAAAAGTGCTACGTAACTCTATATGACCCCTCTACAGCCTCTGTGTAGGTTTCTGTGTGTGAGCGACATGAGGCAAACACAAACCCATTCATGCACTATGCTCTATTCAGTCGAGCTGTGGATGCTGCAGGGCCCCGTTAACAATAAAGAGCTGCTCTAAAACCAAAAACACAAATGCACATACACACAGTGGGTTTTTTTTTTCTCCCTTTGACAGAACGTTCTCCACCAACCTCCGCTCTCACAAACACAAACAGCCTATCCAATTAGCACTGACAGGCTCTGCCTATACACTGCGCACCAACCACAAACCACAGTGAACCTAATGATCTTTTTTTAAAGCGTGTGCATCTGTACCTTCTCTAGCAGGATCTTCACGCAGGCAAGGTGACCCTCGTAAGTAGCAGACAGCAGCGGAGTGATGCCATGTTTGTCCGGAGCCTATAGAGAAAGAGAAAGAGAGAAAGAGAGATAAAGAGAAAGCAGGAGAGAGAGATAAAAAGGTTTACACGGACAGGTGTCCACAAGGATGCATCCTTCACATCATCACTAAACAACTTCCTCATATTCTTATCTCCATCAGGAATGAGCAAGACAGAGCAAGAGAGAGAGAGAGAGACAAACAGGGGGATCTGCCTTTGTCAGCATATTCATTAGATGCTTTCGGTCCTGCGCACTCTCTCTGAGAACAGGCTGAGGAGGAAAGATCTGTGTACAGGTGTAACAATTATGATACAGTAGCAGAAACAAAACTTTTAGAACAGTTTATTAAAATTTATTTGACTTTTTTAGTGGAAACCACTTTCAAAGTAAAGAAGGGGTTGGTGTGTGTAGGTATGCATCCTCAAATGATCTTTTCTAGTAGTTGAAGTTTTTAGTAGTTGCAGAGTCAAAATCTGTGTAATGAAAGAGTAAGAAAGATATTTAACACACAAAATATAGTTTTTATATAGTTTTCTTCAAAGCCAATTTGATAAAAAAGCTAGAACAAACGCTAAGCAGTAGAAATACTTTTTTTTAATTTAGTTTAGTTTTCTAGATTGATGCCTCCAATCTGTGCCAAACAAGTTGGGGCAGCCACTTTAAACTGGTGATGCAATCATACATGGACATAAAAAGAGCTTCCAGGAAAAGCCTCATCCCTTCTGAGCAAAAATCATTTCTGGCTCAACACTTGCAATATTCCCAAATAAGCAACTGCAAGGATTGTAGGTATTCCACCCTCCTCAGTGCAAAACCTCAAAAGATTCGGGGAAGTGAGAAAAATCTCTGTACGTAAAGAAAAAGGCCAAAAAACACAAATAAACACTTGTGACCTTCAACCTCTCAGACTGCTCTGCAGTGAAAGCTGAAATGCTTCTGTGATGGATATACAAATGCAGGTCAAGACCTTACTATGTACAGCGGAAGTCACATATCAACAAACTCAGAAAAATGCTCTGGGTTCTCTTAAATGGACTGACGCAGACATGAAAGGTGTGCTGGTATATGAGCTGTTTCGGTATAGGAATATGTGAGTGGGTAACCTGCACATCTCTGAAAGCACCATTAACACTGCAATCATTTGGAGCAACATATGCTGTTTTTTAGATGCAGTGTTTTTTTCCCCAGTGATGTCCGTGTATACTTCAACCTGACAAAAAACATCCTGCATGTGTTACAGCAGCACGGCTGCACAATCTGGTGCTAGAATGGCCTGGCTGACCGGCCTGGCTCCTATGTGCCACATTATAAGATGCAAAAAACAATAACGTATGGTTGCTCGGTTGACGACATGTGTAACTGGCAAAAAAATCACTTTCAAAACTGGATTATGTGGCGTATGCAGTCCTTAAAATGTAAAGTAATTTCTGTTAAAGGGAATGATGATGTAACACAGTGGTAAACAGGCTACTCTACCAACTTCTTTAAACTTGTTGTAGGCATCGCATTTAGAATGAACATAAATTAACTATAACACTGTACAACAGCAAATACTGTGTTTTTGTTTTCTTTTTTCAGTTTAATACCGACTGTTGTCTGTTTTTATTGCTATTTTACAGTATCCCAACTTTTTTTTCTCTTTTGGAACAGTGTTTGTATTTATAATAATATTAAAAGCATTAAAACTTTTAAAGTTTCAAGATAACTCAAACCTGCACATGTATGTTTAACCAAGTGTCTCATGTTAATCGATACATTTAACAGCTGTATCTTTATAAGGACACACCTTATATCTGTGAAGCAAAGGAAGGAGTACAGTCAGATAGTGAAAGTGTTATGCAAAGCAAGTGAGACAAATATCCTCGCTGTCCAGAGAAAAACAAGTATCTCCAAAATAGTAACATTACAGTAGAGGACAAAAACCTTCTTAATTTTCAATGTAAGTCAATGGAATGATTTTGGAGCATTTCTATTGGTCCATTTATCATTAAACTTGTACAGGATATAAAGAGCAGCTGTCGTGTTCAAATGACAGAAATATGCAAATCGACAAAAATGGACTAGGCCTGGGTGATATGGGAATCTTATTACAATAATTTTTTTCATATCAGTCGATATCGATATATATCTAATCACTACTGCCTTTTTACTTTAAGTGATAGGTGAAGATGTAAAAATGTCTATTTTTTATCTTCTGATTTTCTATCAGAAGATAGACAAATGTACTATAACATTACACAACTGTATTTCAAATAAATTAAAACACACACACACACACATTTTACTGACAGACTGTGTAATTAATTAGAAACAAAATTTCATGATAACAGTCAATAGAAATCACCTCAGTGAGGGCTGAAAAGAAAGATCATTATGAAAAGAAAGACCATTAAATCAAAGGCAGATCCAATTTGCGTTAATTTCATGACAAAAGCATCAATATCTTAATCAGAGAAGTGTCAGAATATGATTACAGAGAATATGCTATTATGGACATTAATATAATGAAAATTACAAAGCACTGTGCTGTGTACAGACTGCAGCCCTATATACATTAAAACTAATAAACCTATTAAACCTTTTGCCTATAATGGATCTTTAAAGCTCTACTCACCAGACAGACTGACAAACCTTTATAATTGTGCTCTTTTGGGGCTCGGTTAGTTTTTTTTTTTTTTTTTTTAACCTACTCACACAAACTGTCAACTTGGCATTAACTTCCTAGCAAGCAAGTTAACTCAACTATTCAGTGTTTTAGCTTCTACTTCTTAAGAGTTGCAATAGATAAAGTCCTGGGCTTTTGTTGTGTCTTATTACTATGTTTATACAAGCTTACATTGACGTCTGCTCCTTTAGACAACAGGAACTCCAGCATCTCAGCTTGGCCACAGTCAGCAGCGTAGTGCAGAGGCTTCCTACCACCCTCCAGTGTCCGGTTCACATCCTCATCCTGAAACACCAAACACAAAATGAGATTCATTGAGATTGAACATGTTCACCCTACAGTCCTACGACCAAACTGAAAACTTAGCATCTTCCTTTAAATATGAACTTTTAGGACCAAAGAGAATTCGCTACAGTGTTACATAAAATCTCACAGACAGTAGTAGTCAAGCGAAAATGCTGAGGGTTTGACTACAGCGACCAAAGTTTGCTGTCACCAATGTCCTTCGTAGGCATGTCAATATTCTCTCCAACAGAACTTCTCAATAGCAGCTAAATATGTTTCAGGGTTTCGCTAAGCCACTCTCTTAAAATTAACTGCGTAGATAAACCAGATAAGCCAGAGAGCAGACACTCACCACACCGAGGATGTGAGCATAAAGCATCTGACAACATCAGCCAAAAGCTTCACTCGAAATGCATCATGGACCTTTTTAATAAAGTCAATGTAAATTAATATACTGATTCATGCAATTTAACGATTTGACTGGCTCTGCACTTGCCTACAATTTTATGTCATGCAAAATCTCTCTGGTTAGATGTTTTGCATATTAGTCAAACCGTTTCCTGACAAAGGGAGGTATACTGTAGCCAGAACAGAGTGAAGCTCCTCTCTTTTAACAAAGATATGTTATGTTTTTATTTTATAAATCATGTTATTTACCGTAAAAGTCATTTCTTTAAATTCTTGGCGGCTGCCGTGAGGGCTAGGTAGGTCAACATTCACATATCATCCAGTGAAAGTGTGCAATATTTTATATATATATATATATATATATATATATATATATATATATATATATATATATATATATATATATTTACATATTTAAAAAGCAGCTTTTACCTACCAACTGAATGCAAAACACATTTTGAAACAAACAACAGCCGAATGTCTGGACACCACAGAACAGCAACAGTGTAGTTGTATTTAAACAAAAAACACAGAATTGTCAAGCAGGCCCAACATTTAAACCAGTGATTCTCGGTCTGGGGGGTGAGAGTCGTGAGATAAGCTGAGACAAGCTGAAGCCACCAGCACACTGACTGTAGGGCAAAGTTTGTAACTGGCATGAGTAGCTTCGGCATTTGTGTAGCAGCTTAGCCACAAAGCTGCACTACTTAATAAATATCACATGATCATTATAAGCTTTCCACAAAGCGACCACTCAGCTACCTCACAGGAGGATGTACGTACAATGGCAGTCAAAATGGCACCCTGGGTTACTGAAGGTGTAAAGTTAAAGATTTAACTTTAAGAATTAAAGTTAAGAAAGATTACTCAATCTTGTTTCAATCTTATTTATAAAAAAAACAAAACAAAAAAAAAAACAAAAAAACAGTTACGTGAGATTCCTGGGCCGCCGTGTATGCAGTGCTCTTTTAAGTCCTGTCCACAGATTTTTAATGACGTTTATATGACAGTTCGACCCACGGAGAAACCTGCAGGTTGAGGTCATCCATTGTGGATTTTGAGGTGTGTTTAGGATCATTATCCCATAATAGAAGCAATCCTTTTTTTCTGCTTTTTGTTTTCCCAGAATTTGCTTCCTTTCACCAGTGAAACATTCCCCATGCCACTGACTGAAACACCAGCCCAAAGCATGATTAATGTACCCCTATGCTTAACTGTTTAAGAAGTAATCTTTTCATGAAATTCTGCAAATCCTTTTTACTCCAGCATACCTTTACTAATTGCAGCCAAAACGTTTTATTTTATTTATTAACTCCATCAGTATTCTCATATTATATCAGTGTTTTGTTTACGGCCAGCAATAGCTCACCCCTGCCTCTAATTGGTAGCCACTGTTTCTGATCATGTTAGTAAGACACTGGCATGGAACATAACATACGCATCAGACACAGATTTAAACATCTGAATGGACATTTTCTGCATTTAAATGTGCATTTTGTCTTCACGATCAAGTATTTGAATGTCAAACTTAAATTTGGAAGCCATACTTCCCCTTAAAGAAAACGCCACCAATGTTTCACAATTCCTACAGGATTAAATATTTAGATAACAGATGGAACACAAAGACATTCAGAATGGTTTGATGTGAAATGCTTTATTCTGGAGAAACCTACTGAGTTAGAATTGTTCACAGCTGTAACAGGAAGAAGCATCTAAAAGAGCTGAATGCCCTAAAAGCTTCCTCACTGAGCGTTATTACAGACATTGGTTGCAAATACGTTGCCTGATAAGGGAGTTTTACACCTAAAATAGTTTTGGCCCAAAATGTTTTATCAGTTCACGGCACATACAGTGCGCTTGGAGGCAAAACAGTCCCCAAAGAATATTATTTCCACTTAATTTTTATAATTTTTCTTTATTTATTTATTCATTATTTATTTATTTTCCTTTATAATTAACCATATTTACTTCAATACACTCTGAATGACTTTGTTTACATCACAGTGAGGGAATTAAAAACAAATTTGGTGGAATTCCTCTCCAATAAAGTGGCAAAACGTAATGAAGGAACACACACACATATATAAAGAAATATATATATAAATAAATATATATATATATATTATATATATATAATGCATGCAGTATGTGTTATTGTTTTTTTACATTATTTTTAATATCATATCATTCAATATCACCTCTCAATAACAAAATATTAATACCTATAGACTAACTATTCAATCAACACATTTTGCAATAATCACACTTTGTAAAATGCGACGGTAACGCTACACAAAACAAGACGCCCTCAACATGAATGGCCTTTCCTCGTAGTTTATATAGGCCTGTACTGTTAACCTCAGTGATGAACGGAAAGACGTGTTTTCTCGTTCTCCCACTGGCTTGCACACAACAGCACAAAACTCACACATGAACAACCACAGACACTCGCCTCCTAACCGCGCAAATACAGAAGTTGCCTCTACGTCTCCCAAACGAAGGAGCCTTAGTTAATCCAGTTTTTCTTCTAATCCTGCACACAAACCTCAGTCAAGCAAACAGTGAGTTCAATTTTCTCACTAAAGTACTGCCAGTTCTAAATAAACCAATGACCTCACGTCTGTCCACCATGTTAGACACCGACTGAAAATAACTTTTTAGAAGAGACCACTCACAACTTTTCTAATATCATCATATCCAAAACAAAGTGAACTCTGTCTGACTGTCCAATAACATTAAACAGACTGGCTGTTAGCCAAAACCTATTTCTGGAGTTTTTAATTCACACTTATATTCAAGGCATTTGGCCAAGACTTAACAGGAGCACCTTCTCATTGTAATCATTTTGCAGCAGTAGATGAACGTAGCTTTAAGAGTCAACAGCAGCAGTCTGGTGATCTTACCCAGATGGGGAAGCATTCCATTAGTATCCAAACAGCAAGCTCTACAGAAGAATTCAGATTCCTCATATTCGATTGACATATTTGGATAGAAGATAATAAAAGTGCAGAAGTTTTTATTTAACATGGAAAATTACACAAACGCCTCAAAAAGTAAATAAACGTTTTCAGTATGTAGCGCGTTTATCCTTTGTCTTCAATCTAGCTTCTATTAATTTTCGGAGACTTGCTTCCGGTTCACAACATGAAAGCTCTGCTCCTGGGGCAAGGGTAGGGGCACTTATACAGCCTGAGGGCGAAAAAGCAGGGGCTAATGTCACCCTTCTGTTGGAAATTAAGTGTGCTCATGTCTCACTTTTTGAGATGATTTACGCTTTTCTACATCAACAAAGTTCAGTCTTCGTTGGTTGCATTCTGCCTCTTAGCTTGAAAACTCCCATTCAGAGGTGTTGAGGTCCCTGGTCCTCTGGGCTGGTCAGTCCATTGCTTTAAGAAGACCAGCAGATGCTTGGTTTGATTTGCAAGTTTTCTTCTTGCTATGTGTTCTTCACAGTTATCAGCTTTTTGACAGCTATGCATCCCTTCATATGTCAGTGTTCAGCTGTGATCAGAAGCACTTGTGGATATTTCAGGTCTAAATTTGATCCTCTTTCTCAAAGATGAAAAGTTGTGTTGTGTTAATCTAAAGGTAACAATTTGGTGGTCTACTGGCTCTTGGGAGTCCTATTTGCTCAATATACTTTAATCATTTCATTCTACTTCCTTTTGTCTTTCCCATTTCTCAAAAACACCTTAACATTTAGACCAGGTGTCAAAAAAAAGAGTGGGCGGTGGTCATGAAGAGGAAAAAAAAAATAGTTCTGCAGACAGGCTGCATCTCGTGCTAACAACCACATGACTATGCTGAATACACTCAATCGTACATTTCCATTTATCTTCTGAAGACATTTTTCAACGGAGGTAAAAACATTTTTTATAAATTTTCTCAAAAAACTCTTTATGAGAAGCTGGGTTCTTTAGCATTGTACCACATCCAAAGTGCGAAACCTGGGTGTGATCCAAGTCTCTGAGCTTTTATCCTCACTTGTAAACTAAAGCAGCAGCTTTTAATCATTTGAGAAATATTGCGGATGTTCGGCCTTTTCTATCTCAGAACGATGCAGAGAAGCTTGTTCATGTTACAAACAGAATTGATTACTGTAATGCTCTTCATACTTGGGATCCTAAGAAACCAATCCATCCTCTACAACTGTACAGAGTGCTGCAGTTTAGATCCTAACAAAAACAATCTCAAATCGGTCCTGTTTTAACAGAACTGCACTGGCTACCTGCATCTCTTCAGACAGATTTTAAAGCTCTGCTACTAATTGTTCAAAGCTGGAAATAACCTAACAAAACATGATCTTACATCTGCAGATTCTGGTCTTCTGCAAACACCTTCCGCAAAACACAGAAAACGTGGAGAGTCCTCTTTCTCATGCTGCTGAATTGTGGAAGTCAAGTCCACATTTTATTATAAAGTCAAGTTCAATGCGCATGTTAAGGAAACATTAGGAAATTTTATTTTTGTGTTTAATAAAATTCTCCAATCTTCTTAGTTTGATCTGCATTCATACCATTTAAAATGAATACCAATTTCTTCTGTTGCTGTTAACACTGTTCTGTAAAGCACAGTAAGTGGAATGAAAAATGCTCTACATACAAAGATTATGTTTCATTAACATATTTAATGTTCTTGAAGTGTGCAGAATTCATGTTGCATTACTGTGTTTAACATGTATACATGTACGCACACCTTACTCCTGCTGATCATGAGGCCAGGACTGTTTTAAGCATCTTTTTAGTCTAGCATTAGTCTGACAGGTCTCAAACTGGAGAACATTTAAAACTGCTAAGCTTGAACTAATTGTCTAAGACAGCTTAGCAGCAATTGGGTTTAAAGAAATGAATGAACAGAAAGTGCATAAACATCTCATTAAGACATCATACAGTTTTACTTTATTCATCTATCACTATTACGGTCTCTGTAAAGACAGCAGTTATGTAAGAAATCCATAAAAACCTGAGTGTCAGCAGACAGGCAGATAAACACACACGCAGCGAATAATCGTATTTATAACGAGACAATAAACAGACACGCAGTGAATAATCGTATATAATCGTATACAATAAACAAACATGGTCCCAATTTATTTTTACACGACCATTTACAAGACCTTTCTTTGTACACAGAAAAAAACCCTGCTTTTGTCACCATGTATTCAAGCTTTGTTCTGATTGGTTGCCCAGTGCGCCTTATTTAAAAAGCACTCTGAGCTGAAACACTCCTTATAATCTCAGTATTTATGGGCGGGGCTAAACTGCTGTAGGCTGAATAAATGTAGATGAGCTGGTTACGGTTACATAATCGATTTATATGAGCTGTGTTTTTTTTGTTTAGTTCCCATATTTAGGCTGTATGGATTGGAATGCAACTGTAACAAACATTTACATATTAAGGAATATTTGTTTTTCCATGATATGCGCCCTTGAATCAATGTCAAATGACATTCCCATGCCATGCATAACTGATAGTCACAGTAAGGATTTGCTCAATCTGGCTTCAGTGACATTCAGTGATGAACACAACTACTACAGCAACTCTGTGCAGGCCATTACTGCATGCTCGTGCTTGTCTGAGCTCCAGTGCTGTCAAATATTTTCCCTGCATGTGGCTGGGTCCAGTCCAGCAAGCTGCCAGGTCATCCACAGAGCTAAAAGGCACACGTCAAGCATTTCTATTTTGATTTATTGGTCGGACAAGCGTTCTAAAATGCCACAGGATTGCTGCAGGAATGAAAACAAAAAGCAGGGTGGGAGAAAGGGTTAAAACTAAAGTGAAAAATGAAAAATCTGGAGAGTTGGCACATACAGAGACAAGTCTGCACTCCTAAATTTAGTCTCTCAGTGAGCACAGCTCTGATGGCCAGCCTGAGAAAGCAATGCGTCTGCACGGCCGTATAACAGAACATTTTGTGTATGAGTTGTGTTGCAGGGTTCGTGTATAGCATTACATGCGTTTGTGGCGTGTTACAGCGACACAGGATCTGCCTGATAGGCGAGGCTCAGTTACATGTGTATTGTAACTGAGCATCATTTGTCATCAGCGTGATTAAGTCATTCACAACAAAGAAATGCACAACGCATGCCACAAACATGCATCAGCTCAGCCAAAATAGGAGAAATGCAGAAGTACATGAATCACACCCAAAAACAGCAGCAACAAAGTCAACCTCCAATCAAAACTGGCCTTAACTCCCTTGTTAGATGAGGCACAGTTCATCACAGCATTTAAAGATTTACGAATAAGTAGATACTTCATTGAGCCTAGAAATTCAAGATCGCCGCATTTAACCCATTAATGCATTGAAACATTTACATATACACACACACACACACACACACACACTAGTAAACATGCATGATTATGAAAATGGTAAGCGTCTCTTTTCCAAACCCACCCACAACCCTGAATGCTGTGCCTGGATTTCAGACTGAGGCAGAGAAATAAGCTCCCACTCTATAACATTGAGAAAGATTCAGTCTTTTGTTTCAGTGTCAGTCACTCAATTTCTCATGGTCAGAATTCAGAAAAATTGCCGTTTCCAATTCACGTTGACTTCAAGCTCAACCGCATACAATTTAGATATCTGTACACTTAAACAGAAGACAAGCAGGAAGACCAGACGTGAGAGGAAAGTTGTCTAGACCTTGACGTACATGGCTGTTAAGGTGTGATGTCTATGTAGGTCAGAAATATTTCTTTATTATTATTCTCCCTTCTTCAAGTGACTCTGCTGCTTGCCAGACCACCACTGTAAACAATAATGTGTTCATGACTGGTTAAATTAGGGGTTAAATGAAGTATAATAAACACATTAAACACATTCAGCTTTTAGGTTTTCTATCCATCACCTTTTCAGATCCCGAGTGTCTGTGTTTATCAGTAATGAGAGTGACACAGAGTAAGAGTTTTGTTCGTGGGAGGTTACCACAGAGGAAACCACTGGTGTCTAAAAAGCCAGCTGCTGACCATTCCTAGCTTGCTAAAGAGGAGTTAGCATTTTATGACATACTAATGTTTTCGTAAATATGTGTGCAGTCAAAGCTCATAACATCTGCTACGGTGAAGTAAAACAGAATATCTAGATCTCCATGAAAGGCTCAGGTTCAAAAGTTATTTGTTAAGAGAGCACAGTCAACACAGCACATAAACTAAATGGCCTATGGTTGCTGGTGTGATGCATCACTGCTTTCCTCTTCATACAAAAGCTATACAAAAAAATGTCAGCAAAGGCTGAACATTAAGAAATAAGACCCATACCTCGCTGTGGGTGGTTAAGTGGTTTGCCAGAAATACACAGGGTGTATCTAAATGTGTTCCGCCACAACGAACAAGCGCCCAGTGTAACACAGCAAGCTGTGCAAGTAATAGTGTCAAATGAAAACCAAAAAGCTAGGACTTGCATCATCAGTCATACTTCCTGTAGCACCCTCTGACCACTGACCCTCAGTCGAGTGTCACCCTCTACTTTGCATTCTGAGCAAGGTTTCACGCATGCCAAAAATAAACATGGAAACAAATGAAGATTTTAACTAAGAGTTCTGACTAGTAAATGGAAAGAACTTGGTTTCAGTTCAGGTCTTAACACCCAAACGCACTTCCACTAGGACATATCTGTCTATAGATGAGACCCAATTCACTGTTTGCCCTCCCCGTTTAAAAGTCTTTATCATATTTGATTGCAACTCACCAAAAAGACATAAAAACTGCATGTGTGCTTCTTATCAGCAAGCAGGAGGAGGTCTACACGTGTTTCTTCATTGCTGTAGAATTTAACTGATATAATTATTCAGAGCTATTGTTAGTGGTTTAATGTGAAATTGTGTATTGAAGTGATACTCGAATTTCTTAACAGTGATGGTGATCAGAACCCAGGCTCACAATGTCTACAACACAAAAGTAGCCCCTGTATTTAGCACCCAAAACCACAAGCTTTTATATGTAATGTTGATGACGGTATCATAGCGGTAAGTAAATACATGCTTTGGGTTCTTTTTTTTTGTCTGTATGTACCTGTGCGCTATGAATGTATTTATTTTAGGCTAATTCTTTTTCAAACTTTTGAGTCTGTTAACATGTTGTACTGTATTAATTTCATAATGTAAATATGAAATCTCAAGCAAAAATAGTTCAATCTCTGAGCCATTTTCACATTTTGTTACACTTTGTCTAAAAACTTTAAGAGCTTGTGTCTTAATCTAATCTCAATTTATAGAATAAACTGTATTTAAAGAAAAAAAAACAAGAAACATAGCAACTAAGGCAGCATAGTTGCCGGTATTTTCAAAGATGATTATCACAGAGGCTCTTTATACTGAGGGGGTGAGGATTACCACCTACTGCAAATCTTAAATCTTTTAATATAAGATATTTTGATTAAGAATACAATTCTTCATTTGGCCTTTGTGTCTATGAGACTTGTGCTATGTTGCTTAAGAAGGGCTCTTTAACAAAACAAGGCTTTGTTTATGCCCATCTTCCATCTACCCTACCTGATATGGTAGCAGCCTAAGATGCAGGAATAGGATCATATAACTGTGTAAAACATGAGTACTGTGTCAGGTCTGACTGAAAGTGGCTCCTGCTGACGCCACTACATCTCACCAAAAACACTGCATTCAGTTTTTCATCTGAAAGAACTCAAGACTGCATTATAAGAGTTTTGATCTGTAATGATGATTCACATGTAAATAGTCTATTTTAAATATCATTTACATAAAGCTATGAGTGCTTCTGTGAAGTCTGTGTTAGAGGAGGAAGACACCTGAGGGTGTCCCCTCACTCTGACTACTCTCTCTCACTCTCTCTCAGCTCTTTTTAGCCTGCTGTTTTTCCAAGATTTGTCTTGGTTAAGCCTTTGCACGTGAGGTTGCGCATTTGTGCCAACGTCCTGACCTGGTGAGATTATTTTTATCCATTCTTTTCATTATGCTCACTGTTTCATTTTCCTGTAATCACAAACCACATTTTCTTATTACATTTTTAGAATCTATTTGACCTCGGAAACCCTGTGTGGCACAGTGTGGTGTTACATTTTAAGCTTTCCAAGGTATAAATCACGTGTGCGTATGTTTTCCAAACATTTCTAAATGTTTATTTCAATCATGCTTTGGTAAAATACTTAACAGGACCCCCGTGGGATTTGTGTAGAGCTGTGTGGGACAGGGTGCGCAGCACAGGGTGGGTGGTTGGGGCTGTAGAAGGCTTTTACACAAACGACTGAGAGCTGAAATAGTTGGTTTATAACAGCGGAGAGTCATTCAAGTCGAGTTTTTGCCCCCGAGTAATGTTACACCGTCCACAGTATGACTGAAGCAGATTTAATGGAGCTCCACTGCTGCGCCCCACGCCCACTCTGCCCACAACCATCCACACGCAGCTAGCCAGCCCCAGTGCTGACAGTTAGCTAACAATGTTTTTTTCCATTTTATTAATAACACCAGATATTTCTACTGTAACCCAGCACTGAATACCAACCTGCTCATTTTAAACAGCAACAGCTGCGTGAGCTCGCGTTAAATTCCTGTCAACCTACATACACACCGGTGTTTCACAGCTAACGCAGCTAACCCAGCCAGACACAGCAGGCTAGCCGTACACCAACACGTTTAAACTGACCAAATTAACATCCAAATAAACAACGAAAGTACGTCAAAATGCAACTAGAGAAAAATTAGTTGCCAAGTTAGGTTGAAGCAACAAGCGGTTAGTATTCGTTAGCTTTACCCAGCGATAGCACACTAAGGCCTCAGATACCAGACAGCTAAGCTACATCTAGAAGTCCATCGTCATTCTTACAACTATTCCCCGCATTACGTTTAATGCCATTATAGATGTAATATTATTATCATCAATGATCTCGAATTCAACTCTGTAAACTCCATTCCGCTCGCTGGCGTGCACAGCAGCTAACGTTAGCTGGCTAATGCCACTAGATAACAAACGCCAGCTTAATATTAGCGACCTGATACTTACTTTCAACAAAATCATATTTACCGACACCAGAAACCTGTATACTATTTCTGGCGCCGTATCCACAACATCAGATGTATGACTAATAGCATGTAAATCAGTTTTTATTAAACATATTTGTCTCAAACCAGCCACTGTTTATAAGTCAGTTTCCAATGACAAGTTTGGCACAATAAGTTGGCCAGAAACTCCCAGTCGGTAATGTACTAAATATACAGGATCTTACCTTTTTCAGTAAAGCCTTCACTTCGTCCAAGTCACCATTTTTCAAAGCCCACATCAGCTCCTTGTCCCCCATCTTTACTCTGGTGGATGTTTCAGTAACAGAGAACCTAAAACTGAGAAGTAGAGTTGACGGTTAGCTGCAGCTAGCAGACAGGCAGTTGGCTAACTTCATACATTTAAAAACCTTGTGGTATTTTTCGTGAAATACCGTAAACTCTGTGCATGAGCGTTTCTAAGCGTGTGATTTCAAACGTTTAGGAACGAAGTGAAGGGGTAAACAGGTCACTTACTGTGTTAAAAGGTATCAAATATTATTCGAAACAAAGTTTCAGAGACGTTGGAGTGAAGGGATCCGCCTTAGCCCAGTGAAACTAGCGGCTAGGAAGACTTCCTGTGTTGAAATTCGCTGATTTCAAATTAAAAGTCCTGACAGACGCCGCAGAGCTACTTGCACTACGAGGAAAATTACAAATATACACAATACAAGAACATTTTATAATTTTGACATTTTTATCAGTTTATTTTAAACCAAAAGTAATAGGACAAAATGACATAGAAAAAAGTGTGTTTTTCCTTCTCCTGTAAAGTTATTATTTTTGAGGTGATACAGTCTGTAATTGTAGAAATACGTAATAAGTGGAGCTGATAAAATATACAATGAGTGTAGAAACAAGAAGGTGCACCTAATAGTACATATATACTATTTGTGTGTGTGTGGGTGTGTGTGTATATATATATATATATGTTCTCTGTATACCTTGTTACTCCTTTTTTACCCTGGTCCTTAATATAAGGGGTAGCTCTGGGCTGAAGGTTAGCGATCTGGTCTTGTGGCCAGAAGGTTGCCAGTTTGATCCCCTGTGCCAAACAACTGAAGTTCCCTTGAGCTAGTTGCCTAACCCCCAACTGCTCCCCTGGCACCATTGAAAGGGTTGCCCACCGCTCTGGGCAACTGTGCTCACTTCCCCCTATAGTGTATTCACTAGTGTGTGTATCTGTGAGTGTTTCACTGCATGGATGGGATAAATGTAGAGATCAAATTCCACTGTGTGCCAACACAAGTGGTAAAAATGAGTTAATTCTAATTCTTATGGTCAGGAGCACCACAGAGCTGATATTATTTGGTAGGTGGACCATTCTCAGCACTACAGTGAAACTCACATGGTGGTGGTGTGTTGGTGTGTGCTGTGCTGGTGTGAGTGGATCAGACATCTCAGTGTCACTGCTGGACTGAGAAGTGTATAATAGAAAGTAAGTGGACAATGTATATGTACATATACACTGATTTCGGTTTTGGCTCCTTTGAAGCTCTTCATCAAGTCAGGAATTTCAGAGAGAGCATCGTAGGCCACACTGGGCGGGCCATGTTTATTAATAGAGGCCGGTGTAAACATATTTGAACTTTATAGTGTGTCTTAACTGCCTCTGTAACACTAAACCAGGACTAAGGTTTATTTACTGACTGGAGTTTAAACATGCTGAATGTTAATTGCGTAGGAATCTTGTTTCACAGCTGTGTTTAAGAGGAGGACGTGTTTAGTATGTAGTACAGCTTTTCATCAGAGTGAGCACAGAAGCATTATTCTCTCTTTAGATATGATGTATAGATTCATCAGTCACTCTGAGCATTCTCTCTCTCTCTCTCTTTCTCTCTCACTCTTTCTCTCTCTCTTTCTCTCTCACTCTTTCTCTCTCTCTCTTTCTCTCTCTCTCTTTCTCTCTCACTCTCTCTCTCTTTCTCTCTCACTCTCTCTCTCTCTCTCTTTCTCTCTCACTCTTTCTCTCTCTCTCTTTCTCTCTCACTCTTTCTCTCTCTCTCTTTCTATCTCTCTCTCTCTCTTTCTCTCTCTCTCTCTTTCTCTCTCTCTCTTTCTCTCTCTCTCTTTCTCTCTCTCTCTCTCTCTCTCTCTCTCTCTCTCTCTCTCTCTCTCTCTCTCTCTCTCTCTCTCTTTCTCTCTCTCTCTCTCTCTCTCTCTCTCTCTCTCTCTTATTCTAAATTCAAATTTCCTCTCTACACTCATTCTCCGCTCTTTCATTTTCATCTTCCTCTCTTTGCCAATATTTCATTCTCAACCCCACTCTCTCTCTTTCTCACCACATCTCTTTCTCTGGTCCTCTTTTTCCTTTTTTTTTCTCTCCACCTTCTATCTCTTTTATATTTTTTCTGTCTCCCTTGTTCATTCTTTTTCCTCTCCATCCTTCATTATCTACCTCTTTCTCGTATTCCTCTCCTTCTGTATTTTTTCCTCATTTTCTCTCTCCTTTCTCTCCACATTTCTTTGCCTCCCTCTTTTTCACTCTCATTCTTGTTCTCTTCTTCCTTTTATCTGTATTTCTCTTTTACTCCCTTTTCCCTCTTTCTACTATTCTCTTATTCCCACCTCATTCTCTCCCTTTCTCTTTCCCTCTCCCCCCTCTCTTTATTTTTTCCTCTCCCCATATTCTCTGTCTCTCCACTCTTAATTATAATTACTCGCCTTTTCTTTCTTTACCTTTCTCTCTTTTATTTTCTCTCGCCCTTTCCCTTCCTCTCTCTTTGTTGTCTCGCCTTCTTTCTCTTTCACTCCCCTTTTCTCTCCCTTTCTCGCTTTTTCTCATGCTCTCCTCCTCTCATTCTTTCTCCACCTCTCGCTCTTTCTTACCCCTCTTGCCCCCCCCTCACCTCTGAATCCTGCCCCCTTCCTCTCTCATTACCATTTTCATTACCTCCTACTTGTTTCTGGATGGGCCCCTATAATGAAAAACACATCTTACAATGCAGATTCATAAAGCCTCATTGTGTGTGTGTGTGTGTGTGTGTGAGAGAGAGAGAGAGAGAGAGAGAGAGAGTGAGAGAAGTGGAAGGAACCGCTGATGACCTCACCAGATTAAAGTTGATGCATAAAATTTGCCAATCAATACAGCGTAGGGCAGAGTGCGCGGTTCACAACCTGCTAATCGGCCACGGAAACCTCTCACTCGTTGCACGCCCGGCACACCCCTCCATACCCTCCTCCTCCACTCCCTCCTCACCTCGCAGTCAAAACACTTCTTTATGTCCCCTCTTCTGCACCAGCGGAATCATATGGGTGATAATAAAGCTGGCAGTACTGATGTTATTGCATACAATAAGCAATTCACAGAAAAAAAAATACAACCCAGCCACCACACTATACATACGTACCAGCAGCAAAAATTCAATACAGTTGCGTGCACAGAATACAGATGGAGTAATGAGTCCCACCTCCACTCATTAGTCAGCTCTGTCACTGTTCTTTAAGCACAGAAGGAACACAGTTCCTGTGTACAGTGTGTGCAGGTGAGGAGACGCTCTGCAGTGCTTTATAAACAATTACACCAATTAACCATTTTATTAGAAACACCTACTGTATAGGCGCACTCTGTACTTCTCTAATGCATCCATCAATGCAAAGGGCCTCCTCAGCAGCAACAACATTGCTAGCACTGTGGTAGTATTATGATTAGTCCATGTATTTTACTTATATACAATGATCATATAGTAACAAGCACTTTCAGAAATGGACAGTAGCCCACCCAGTGTCATCATTTACTTTGTTTTTTGAGGTCATTTGAGGAAATCGTGCTCAATTGTTCGTTCCTGTCACATCACAAACTTATAAAATCATGTCCAGTGTGTTTTCATGCAAATAAATGCTAACTATGTGAAAGCCTTTAGAGTTTAATTCTCTTACAGATATAGAAGAATGTTGGATTCTTGTGCAAGGAGATCTTGTGTATAGACTATACCAGTGCTTAGTTAGTTTTAACATAGAACAATTAATTCACGTGGCAACAAGTTAAACTAGTCTTACTCAACTCAGAAACTCAATCAAACTCAGTTTTTAGGTTTAATTAAACTAGTTCAATTGCTTGTTACCTCATAAAGAGTTTTTTTAGGTTGAACCAACTAAGCACTTTCTGCAGTGTAGTGCGCTTAAGGTGAGGAATAAAAGCCCTGTCTGCGGTGGCATTACCCATGGCCTACATACAGTCATTTCAAACCTACCAAGTGCACAGACGGGTGAGGGTTGATTTTTAAGTGTTTTTGAAAGAGTTCTTATAGAATGGGTGTCAGGATGAACGTTCACATTCACATTGGTCTACAGAGATGTAGAAAAGTCCCTAAACTTTCAGAAAAAAGCATACCAGAGGTAGAAAACCCCCTCTTATCACTGGATGGTACCCTCAAGGGTGCAATTAGCTTTAAGTTGTTTTGACTCCACACCCTATCCTGATTCCGGGCTTTTATGTTTAAGCTTTAAAGTACACAAACCATTGCGGTCGAAGGTATGTTTACATTGTTTGTACCCTGATGAATGCAAAATGTACCCTACAGTTTCTGACCATGTATACTGAGGGGGTCGGGTGGCTGTGGGGGGCATTTTGCTAGTATAGTTTGCGTCCACTTGTCCCTTCAGAATTAAGGATCACTCTAAATCAATACAAAGTCATTTGGACTAATGACCTTTATCCTATGATGTAATATTTCTATCCTGGTGGGGGTGGTCTCTTCCAGGATGACAATGCCCCATCCACGGAGCGCGAGTGACTGAATGGCTTGATGAGTACGAAATGAATGTAAATTATGTGCTTTGGTCTTTGCAGTCACTCATCTCAACTAAATGATACACCGGTGGGAGCTTTTGAGCCACTGTGTTAGCTAGTGACTCTCCACTGCTATCATCAAAACACCAAGTGCGGGGAAATCATTTGGAAGAATGACGTTCCATCCCCCTAGTGCTCGTGGTGGTCCAGCGCTTTTGGAGCTTTGTGTTGGTTTTTACCTTTAACTGTTTATCCATTTGCATATGGCAGGTGTTTCTGATAAACTGGCCAATGAGTATAGGTAGCTAATAAACTGGCAGCTCAGTTTATAGATGGAGTGATGTACTACTGTCTGCCAGTTACAGCTCCCTCATGTTGTAAACTAACATTATATCTTCTCCTGTGGGGTGATCCTCCATATGGAACCCATGTGTTCACTCTTAATATCCACTTATGGGTTATAAAGCGAGTGGAACATGTGCACCTTTTTATAGCCGCCATCATAAAAACTCTGGGCAGCTGAACCACTTATTACTGTCATTCTGCCTTTCTTATCCGACATCAGCTTTATTGTCCTGTAGAATCCCCTGGACTGAAGGCAGGATAAGGAACATGCTCCTCTGTGGCTGATGCTAATGCAGTATTATACTATCCCCTCATACCACTTCTGAAGAACATTATATGATAAAGCTCCCCAAACACAGCAGAAAATAAAACAACAGCAGTTACAGATGCTAATCTTCTGATGAAAAGCAACACATAAGACCCCTTTGAAACAGAAAAAACACTGATACATATGATTTTCCATCAGGGGACATGCGCGTGTAATGTTTGCAGCGCTTTGCTTCCAGTTTTAGCTCAGATAAAACCGTATAAGATAAGTAGGCGCATGTTTGATATTGGTGTCTCTGGATATTGCACTGGAGGAAGCATTTTCACAGAATGCAATGCAATCCACAGCGTTCCCTAGTGGGATGGCATTTTCCATCCTAAACGGAGAATCCCACTGCTAGAAAAACTCACATGGAAAAGAAACAAACTCTCCCATTTAACCTTCATGAACAATCCCGCTAAATCCAATTACATATGCACAGTATGTATCTCGGCGGCATATGGAAAGTAATTTTCCTCTTGCATTAAAGCCTCCTGGAAATAATGAATCATTATTTTAATCAGTGATTAATATTGCCAGTGTGCTCATTCATAGCCGGAGTCCTCTTCATCTCACATAGAGCGAAGCAGCAGCTCATTCAAGTTGAACTGCTCCTTTCAGAATCAGGACTATGCCTAGTGTTCTCTTCTCTCTCCAGCAACCCCCCATGTCCCCATCAGATTAATATTCATGCCTCTCCTCTGCTCCCTATAAGCCGATGCTTTATGCCAAAGGCCTGGCTCCGGATGCCTCGGAGAGCATTCAGGGTAGACAGATTCCACAGTGGATGCTCGTATTTCTTTAGCTGCTTTTCAGCTACGTAACCACTACTATCTGTTAAGCTCTGCTTTTCTAGTCCAAACCTTAATAAACTTAACGTGTGTGTTTAAAAATAACTTTATTTACAGTGATGATAAGGAGTCTCAGTCTCTATAATGCAAACACAAGCATTTTATTTGCTAGCCCGCATGAGCAGTGGCCATGATTTGTTCTTTTCTGAACAAAACCATATCATAACAGTTTGAACTCATTTGAAAAGGCCTGTTGCTATTTATGTATAGATTGTGTGTAGGTTTGGGATGAATGGACTAAAGTAATGCTGCAGACGGGCTTGGAAACAGGTCTAATTACACTGACATACATTCAAATGAGTTAAAAATGTTTATGAAGATACATTTTTTGTATACAACAAAACGTAATGCTGATATTGTTGAAGTAGTGATACATTTGAAGAAAGAATAGTTTTCTTTGGCTATCATTTTGCCACACAATGCCCTCCAAATATTGCTAAATGAAGGCTAAATTTTAGAAAGTATGTTTGAGTCCACAGTCCTTCTAACAAAACTAGCATAAAACAATGCCTTAGGCATCAAGCAGCTTATTCATGATCATTTTGTGTAATAACTCTCTCTGGAGGTTTTTAGAGGGATTAGATGCGTCAGAAAACTGGTTTCTATCACCATCACTGGAAACAATTTGGGTGTGAGATGTATGAGTGTAATATTGCTAATATTGCTAGCTGTGGGAAGAAAAATAGCGATGCTGCTGAACACGGAGCCGTTATGCAGCAGAAAGAGACGATTCTTATTCGTAAACTGAGCCATTTGATATGATTCACTGAAAAGAGACAGATTGTCCTTCAGTACTGGCCAGAGAACTGAGCACCACTACTAAAACAGCAGGGCTAATAATCTCTCACTGTACCTCATCAACCAAGTCGTCAGAGTTGGGGAAGCATTACAGCAGGGGTGGTATTTATGAATAAGAATACAGACGAAGTTCTCTCATATAACGCCTCTGATGTGTATCAACTTTTCCATATTTATTAACATATGTATCAAAGTTTCCCAAGAAAGATGCTGTTTATATGGTGGAGCAATTTTTATATTCAGAGAGAAGCAACGTACGGTGCTGCTTCACTACTGGATTGGTAAGCGGATTGGTACAGATTTAACGAAGGTAAAAAGCTGAGAGAGTGCATATAACCGTAGCATTAGCCTTAAATGAAATTAAACTGGCAATGTTACCTCAGTTAGTGAATGATAAGGCAAGTTATGCTGATTGTTCACTGGAAATATGTATATGTGCTGCGGTGTGGTTATTGTGTTGATGTTCTGAAGCTTTTTCACAGTAAATGTAAAGCTATGACCCCCAACCTGCACAACATTGACTACATTCTAGTAAATGTTAGACAGGTAACTTTAGCTGGTGCTGTTGGGTAACATCATAAACAAACCATACACAATACACATTCTTTAATAAGGACACACAAAAAAGTGAGTTTGCTGCAACACAGACAACATAAGAAGACTTTATTCTCTGTACCTAATACCAAAGTCTGTTTACTCGCCAGCTGTCTTTGCAGCGCGTTCAAGTAATTATGCTGCGTTCGATTGGTGCCTGGAACTGGCTAGTACCACTTTTCCCATTTACATTGCACTTTAATTATAAATTGTATTTAAATGGTAAACTGGGGATTCTGCATGATACACAAGTTTCTGAGACATGTAGGGCGACCTTTAACTTTTTACATGAGGGAAAAAACATGACATTGGCAGCTAATGTTTAAAAATATATACTGGACACACGTATCAGAAATATATGCTCTTTTTTCCAGTGTGATGGGCAGATCTATGAACAAGCACCTGAACAGAGTCGTATTTACTAATTTACCATCTGGTATATACAACCTTGTGTTAAGCATTCTAATGCAACATTATTTACAACCTTACAAGATCAGATTCCTATCTGTTTGAATAGGGAGAGACCAAAATACTTGAAAATTAAACTCAATTTAGTTTTAAAAATATTTTTTGAAAAAAAAATCTGACAAGACCCTCATAAATTCATAAATAGTTTATAGCATTTGCCTCAATAACACTCAAAAACTAGGTTTTTCAGATTTTTACCATAGGGTGGGCATTCTCTGCTAGAACCACAATATGGTCAATACTTCCTCTTTAAGATAATTGGCTCTTTGTCTTGAAGGACAGTATTTTCTCTGTAAATGGAGACCATGTTAGTGTTACATACCTTTTGCACATTCATATTTCAACCAGTGACCAGTCTCTAGATCGCTTCTGTAATGTGGGCGTTTTGTTTTTATTTATTGCCAAACAGTCTTGTAAGCTATAACGTAGCTGAGACTGCATCCTGGGCCATGCTCTTCTCTGCTTTACCAATGAATGCACTTTTAATGGTGGTGCACTTACATACCTTACATTCCATTTTGGAGCTGTAGTACGTGGTTTAAGCAGTTCTGGCAACCCAGTCAAATCGTAGCCTTTTTATACATTTATGGATGCAATCAGACTGTGCTGCCTTTCAGGGACAATGTTATGTTTACTCTGGACAAGGCTTTACTCTACAGTGGTACTGGCCCCTGTTTGGCTCCACCCCTGAGCCCTGGCCGGCACATAATGATTGTTAGCATATGAAAACCTCACAGTTTCTTGCATCTGCATATAACAGTGGTTGCCCTTTACACTGTGTTAACTCTGTGCTAACATTTCATCATGAATCACAGAAAAAATAAAATCTTGTTGAAAACGTTTCCCCGTCTTGTGCTGTTTACAGTGACTGGGAGAGAAGGCTGAGGTAAAGTTGTCAATTCAAGCTTTCACACACTTTTTCAGACTTGAGGAAATGAGAGAAGAAGTGGAGCCTCACAATCCCCATTGCTGTATCTGCTGTACTTTCTTGATCCGCCTCTCACTGATCACCTGTTTCTCACCACAGGAATAGCCCCAGACGCTATATCTCCCGTTTTCAAAGTCTTCCGGTTGCAGATGTGTGCAATTCATTCCAGCAGATCTTATTTCTAGAGCTCAGCGTAGTCTAGTTTTTCATATGTTTATTAGCCTTCGCTTCATGCTGCGTGTTTTATGTACTCAAGTCTCTGTAAACTCTCTGCACGCTTGCTTTTAAAGAAACCAAAGTTCTCAGTGTGTTCCGCAGAAAGTCAAATAAAGTCAAATAAAGTGTGCAAAAGCCCCAGACAGAATCTTGAAGATGTAAGCAGCTGTTACCCTCTAACAATCAGAGGCTTCACAGGAGGCAGCAAGCAGTGCTTGGCAGGATGCCAAAAATATAGGGTTCTTTAGCAACGTTCTAAGCATACTGGCTTCATTACATTCATCCTTGGAACTTAAAGGGACACTCTGGCCAAAATTAAGAATGTAACCATAGCAACCTCTGTTTTATAGATACTCGTGTCCTAAAGAGGTGCTACAATAGTCTCTAGAGAAAGAATGGGCATTTTTAAAAATGTGAAAACTCCCTTGATGGGATGGAGATGGGAGGAATGTTTGGAAAACCGATCTGGGCTGTATTTTTTATATTTGTGAAGCCAGATATTACTTATTACTGTGTGTGTGTGTGTGTGTGTGTGTGTGTGTGTGTGTGTGTGTGTACGTTTTGCTGCCATATAACTTTAATACTTGCCTTTATCATCACTGTAATGAAAAGAATGGATTAATCAAAGAACCTAAATGATTATTTAGAAAAAAAACATTTCAACAACAAAGTTGGCAGAGTAGCTGCTCTAGAGACTTGTACTGCAAAACACAACAAATTCTGTATTAAATACTAGTTTTAGGCTGGAACGAGTTACAGAATGACAGTAAGTACAGGTTAAGATAACGGTGTCCCTACGAAAACAACAGAAGTGCTGTCTGTTTCCTCTCAACAGTGTTCACTTCCTCTCACACTATCAAAGGATCCGCACATAGGACCACTGGCCACCTGCTGCTGTCAAAGTGCTACACACAGAGGACCCTGACACTTTCATTATCATCTGTCTGTGTGTGTTTGAACACTTTCAGGACAGGAGTGAAGGTAAAACAGAGCAAAACAAGGCTAACCTACAATGTCAGCACCCACAAACTGCTCCTTAACATAGCTGCTCAAATTGCTATGTCAACAGTACTACAAGCAGAAATTTAATGAGCCTTAGAACCTGAATATATTTGCTTATCAAAATGAGAACTGAAAACTGAGAATATGAAAAAAAATAATAACACAACAAAGTACACTCCCACATCAAGAGTGAGGAATTATTAACACCACTACTTTAATGAGTTTAACACAATACAGAAGCTATTTTGTATGTATGGTAGTGTTGTTGTTGTTTTTGTTACTCGAAAGTTTGTAGTTGACATTAGTTCCAGCCCAGTTCAACTTGGCATGGGCAATACCGTGACTTTATTGGAAGTAAGTAAATTGGGACAGAGAAAAACAACCCACTAGCACGGCATTAAAAATACTATCATCTACAAGTATGATGATGTTTTATTCACACTGCAGTGTTTGTAATGGAACCTGCACCTAGACAGGGTTCTTTTACTCAACAATTATGTAATGATTTTACCCTTAAAACTGTGACTATGTTATTGTCAGTCTAGGCTCAGAAGGCCTGCTATAGAGCCTTCTTTGGCTCTAAAGTGAATCTAAGACTTTTACTTGTTGGTGAGAGAAAACAGAGATCAAATAATGCAAGACAGTCTCGCGGCTAACAGGATAGCACTGAAAATCCGACAGCAGACTGTACATCCCTGTTGGGGTTATTCATGAGTGATTGCAATGGAAGCTGTAACTTCATTATATCATCCCTGTCTCCTAAACTTTTGTGGATATTTCGGATGCCAGTCCCTTCTCAGGACAGAGAGAATAAACTCATTTCACACTAAAAACTAAAGGTTTGGTCAATCTTTGTAAGCAGCCTCCTGTAACAAGATCCTGTAATATTCCTCTCCCTGTTAATTTGGTCCTTTTGTTTATTTACGCATTGAAACAACTGTCCATATGCCTGTGTGATGCATGTGCACATGAAGGGGAGTCAAATTCTCCATCTTTCACATATGTCGCTGTCCATGAGGGGTGCTCAAAGTGCAATTTCTATTTAAATTACACATTGTGAGTGCAGGGGACTCCGAAATGGTTATGTGATGTTATTATTGATAAATATTGCTTATATTGCCCATCTGATATAATTTATCAATGTCTTTTTTGTTTTGGATTGAGTTCAAACAGATTTCTATATACAGTACAGTGTAGAAGCTTCAGAGAGAATTACAATTAAAGCTCACCTATTCTCGGTTAACCAGTGCTTAATGATGTTAAACAACTCTGGTGATATCCATCCATCCATTATCTGCCACTTAATCCCGCAAGTCAGGGTCACGGGGGGGCTGAAGCCAATCCCAGCGTCATCAGGCGAAGGCGGGGTACACCATGGACAGTTCGCCAGTCCATCACATAGCCAACACTCACTCATGCACTCACACCCACGGGCAATTGGGAGTGACCAATCAACCTTACATGCATGTGTTTAGACTGTGGGAGAAAACCGGAGCACCCGGAGGAAACCCACTCAAGCACTGGGAGAACATGCACACTCCACATAGAACAGTCAGACCGGGAATCCAACCCGGATCGTCTTGCTGTGAGGCGACAGTGCTACGCTGGTGATAATATTCAGTAAATGTTATAATTGGAGTGTTCAGGAAAAATCTGGAACCAAACTCTGGAACTTAAAAAGAGCTAGTGTTTAGTATTAGAATTTCAAAAGCAGCTAATAACGCTGTAAAGAAACAGTACAGACAGAAACACATTTAACAAAACGAATGGAGAAAAAAAAAGAAAAGTTACTTGTTCAGAAACACACACACATATATAGAAATAATTCACGTGAGATCTTTATTAAGGAGAAAGCAGAAAACAATGTAAATGTTTTGGTCACTCAGCAACTGTCTAATCCAGCACAACACACTAAAACACACACACACACACACACACACACACACACACACACACACACACACACACACACACACTAACATCAGTGCAACTGCATTGCTGAGTGTGATCAACCCCCTAAATAATACCTGCTCTATGTTGGTCCTGTGGGGGTCCTGACTATTAAAGAACAGAAAGAAAGGGGATAACAAAGTATGCAGAGAAACAGATGGACTACAGTCTGTTATTACAGAACTACAAAGTGCTCCTATAAGTGGAGCTGATAAAATGGACAATGAGTGTAGATATGTGGAGATGGTTCTAATGTTATGGCTGGTTGGTGTAAAATACTTTTGTGGGATATGGCTACAAAACACACTGGGTCTCACAGCATTCTTACAGTCACAGCAATTTCCACATGAAGAAAACAGTCTGTTTAAAAGTCATACAAGGAAAAGACCCATGATCCCAGCTGAAGCTGCTGAAGTTTGCGGGTGACACAAGCACAGTGGATCTCATTTCCAATAGTGATGAATCCATTTACCCAAGAGAGGTGCCACATCTTGAGTCACAGCAACCTACAGCTAAACAGACTGAAAGTGGGCTTCTATAAACAACCACCTGCCTGCCTTCCCCTGGAAATAATGGCACGGCTATGAATAAGGTTGAGTCATTTCAATTCCTGGGGAACACCACCTGCAACACTGTGAAATGGAAAAGTATCATTTTCTCGATTGCTATAAAAAAGCTCGGCAGAGGGTGATCTGAGTAACCGTTCACTCTGTAAGCTCATTTGAAAAGAACACACCTGGTCAATAATCCAAATCGGCTGGCGTTGTTCATTTTGCCCAGCTCTTAAAGAGAAAAGTTTCTTGACCCATTTCTTGTCTGATGTGCGCTATTAGTCTAACATTCCTGGTGCAGTCTTTGACAGTAATAAGGATTTTGCTGCAGTAAGAGCTTCTACTTGTCTCGGAAAGCCTTACCCAAGATATGAGAACATTGCTACAATGATGTGATTCTATTCAGCTGTAAAGGCATTAGTTAGGGTACTGATTTTGGATGATTAATTCAGGACTAGGAACACCTCTCAAAGTCATCCCAAAGTCATCTCCATGTCTGGGAGGTGGGGCTTCAGCGTCCTGCTCCATCACTGTCTTGCTCCCGTCTGTTCACCCCTCTCCAAAGCCAGGTTGCAGTGTGTTATTCGCTCTGCCAAGAGGATCATTGGCAGAACGGAAGGATCTGAGAAGACTCAGGGAAATTACCCCTTCAAAAAACTGCCATGCCAGAGATGGTTCAAGGCCACTCATGCAACATACCATCTCCACAGCTCTTTCCCCGAAGCAGCTCTAAATGAGGGCCTCTGAATGACCTTTTCCTTCCTCTACTTCCCCTTTTTTCATTCTTTCTAAGCTACAACACTGTGCAACTAAACCATTTAAAACATTTATTAGCAATACTTATTTATATGATGTTTATATTACTATTTGCAGTGTAATATCTTAAAATACCAACATTTTAGTTAATTTTTATGTATATGTACTGATATTACTGTTAATGTTATTGAGCGTTAGTTACACCACAGACACTCATATTATGTATGAGTAGTTATACACATTGTGATGTCTATACATCATAAACACAGTCTTGCACAGTACTGGAAAGAGTGTTAACATGTCATCTTTTTTTGAAGTTGAAACGAATATGTTTCGAATAAATGTAGATTATATTTGTAGATTATATTAGGAATGGAATGTAGATTATATTTGGGTTTAAGTACTGCTTACCCAGTTAAGGTTCTGGAATTCAAATTTTCAAAAAGCTGTTTGGATTTTCTTTATGTTTCATTATGATGGACAGAGAAAAGAAAAATACAATTAGGTGAAATAGCGATTTTCTGTTACAACGGTAAACCTTCAAAGTTTTGCTTGTATTTTAAAAGTTTTGCTTAAGGTAGATGCCAAAACATGGGTGCCTTTAAGTGGCATGCTGTCGAGGACACATCGTTAATTATGTCAACATGTTGAAACACCATCTACTGAGGAGAAACAAAACTGTAGAAGATCAGCATCCAGTGCTCAACCAGTGTAATTTAGCTCCATTACTGATTAATATAATAATAATGCTGGAGCGTATCCCACTGCTTATGGGGCGAAAGGCAGGAAACACCCGGGACATTATAAATAGTTAGCTAGCACATTGCTAATTGGCATGTGTCCTTGCTATTGTATGTTCATGCATTATGCCATCTACCTGGTTGCCAAAGCAAATACATCATAAATGCTAATACTATACGTTGCATTACTCAATTAAACAATCACTCATTAAAACATATTCTGAGATTGGAATATTTTAGAAATCTACATTTGTAGACATATTCCACTGATGAGAAACAACAACAACAACAACAACAACAACAACAAAAAATGTAAATGTCATCTATCCTATGAACAGAGATTGTTTGCACATCTAAAAAAGCTGAATGCTTACATTTGTGGCATATTTATTAACAGAACACTTTATTACAATCATTTCATTCATTAAGTATGTACATTAATGAGTAATGAGTGTTTAATGTAATGATTTAAGACACACTGCATAATACGTTAATGAATGCATAAAAATATACATCACTACTTTTCCGGGAACAGATACATTGCACATGATATTGAAAAGAGACCCGAACTGTAGTCATTGTCAGTCCAACATTAAAAAACTATAGTATTGGTACAAAAATGGCACAAGTTAATGACATTTTACATTTCAAAATAAATTCCATAAACTGTGCATGAGTTTCATAAAACCTCTCTCTGTGCCGAGTAGCTGTAAACACTGCTGTGGCTATTCTTACAATGCCATCTTCTCTACATGGCTACAAAACTGAACAAAGTCTTGCCGCCCTCCGGGTAGCTGCTCTGCATTCTGTGCTAAGGTTGCTGGTAGTTGAGGGATAATGATAGTGTTACAAGATTGAGTCATATTGTAATAAGGGAAAATCGTTTGAATGAGGCATTTTGGGAAGTTGAGAAAAGGGGTTTCTGTAGGAGAGAGTTTGTTTTGGATTTTATAACTTTGCAGACCGCTTACATGCACAGAAAGCTACATAACACACTAAAGGAAAGGGAAAAAAAACTAAACAGAAAGGCATAATAGGTCCCCTGTAAATGAGCTCCAGCCAAACTGAACCCCTGTACCATTGGCTCCAAAACCAGTTCAGGCACTGATGTTTTCTGTTTAAAGAAAAAAACACAGCAAAACCACTTCAACCAACCAAGGCCTAGACTTTAGGTCTACTAGACTCTAAGTCTACTAGACTTAGACCCTTCACTGAGTACAGAGCGGCCGAAATAGCCCTCACTCCACTTGTGCATTGATGAGATGCTCATTTCTCCCCGTCTAGCATCCAGTATGAGAACTGACTGTTTAAGGTTTTTTAGCACAGATACTGTAACGTACTGTTGTTCCACTTCAGATAGGTAATCAATCTTAACTACTTTAGGGGTAATACAATTTGCTGTAGGTAGAATACAATTAAGTATTGAGATTTGCATAGATTTCATATAAATCATGAGTGCTTTATGGCCATAAACACTTTGAACACGAGTGAATGTAATTGGGATATCTCTTGAGAAGGCTTCAGCATGCTTAGCTGTTTATTTGCTGCATATATGTTTTTTATTTATTCATGATCTAATCCAAATGATAATGTAATTGTAATGACATGTTACTGTAATGTTCGTGAGTATGTCATGAATATTTCACATTCATGTAGTTTCTGTACAGCGCTACATACATGGCAAACATAGGGGATGTTTTTCCCCCATTGTTCTCCACTGTAGTCATCAAGATTACACCCTCATAGTAACCCATCAAATACTGTGTACTGCTGACCTCATCACCTTCCATTCCTTCCCTCTTTTTCCCTTAATGCCACTCTCCATTCCTTCTTCTATCGCTCAGAAATGTGTCCACCCCTGGCTTATCGGGAACTTTGTGGATGTGCGCCGTTATTGGATGTGACAATTTCATTAGGAGCCAATCAGCGTCCCCTCCATGGCGTACATGTATGGGAAATACGTGCTGGGGTACCCATTTCTTATCCATCCCATGTCATCTGTCTGTCCTTTTCACTGCCGGTGTCTGTCATTCTGACCATCTCTCCCTCTCTCTCTCCTTACTCCCTCTGACCTTCATTATGTACTGCTCCTCCCCATCTGTTCACTGGTGATGATATCATGAGCTCCTGGTCAGTTGGAAACAAGGAGCTGTCATCTGGTAACACAACACACAGAGACACACACACACACACACACACACACTCTCCTCAACACCGGCCCTTTGTTCACAGATTAGAACAATTCTGACTGTAGCAGAGTTACGGATGCTCCTGCTTACCTTCACCAGACAGTATGGTCACCTCATTAAGCTCTGCCTTTGGTAGCAAGTGATTCTAAAACCATCCATTCATAAAAGAGTATCATTTCCTGGAGCTATCATATCTGATTAGGAGGAGCCTTTGATTATTAAGCTGCCAGTCAGATGTGTTGAATTATAGAAAACATTAAGCTACTTATGGCATTGGGTTCTGGATGGTCTCACATTCCAGACGATATTATATATTTATGTGTGGTGAACCAAGACTATTAGAGCTAGGGCTTTGATTTGTGCCATAAAATGATAGGTTGAAACACACTCCTAAGTTAGCTGCAGACTTTGTGCTCAGTGTGGCTGTGAGCAGAACTGCTGTGTGTAATGTGCACATAGTGTTTACAGGAGGAGGTGCAGACAGAGGTGCAGACAGAGGTGAGGCAAAACAACTTTATTTCTATGATCCAGCTTACATACTGTAGAACCATAAAATTGAGTCAAGCAAGCCCCTAGTATGAGGCAGGAGTAAATATTGCATTTCACTCTTGGGGGGTGTAGTATATGGGGGGCGGGGAGCGGATAATAAACAGAAAACATCTCAAGAGCAGTTCCTCAAGGGGACATCACACAGGGTTCAGGGCATAGATATAGATATAAATACATAAATGCTGCATTGTCTCTGGTTCTCTCTCTGAGACTATAGGTCTGTGTGTCCACCCTGCTGGAACGGTCAAGATCCACTTGTAAGTAAATACACGTGTACTGAGATATAATAATTTCTCATGATTAAATTGCTCATAACTTCCTGATTACCCAAATGATTTTCACCAAATTTGTTTTGTTATGATCTTCAGACATTTACGTACATCGTTGATTCTTTCAGTGTATGATTTATATGCTGCTATATTTCTAATGCGCCTTGGGTTCCAAAATAATTGGAATGAGGAAGCTGATGCAGACCTAAGAAGTGTCTGAGTGAATTAATAATCACATTTACTTTTATCTGATGCTCACTGGCAGCCAGAGACAGCAGATCAAGCACAATAAACAGGTTTAGAACGTAGATTTAAAAATCTGAATGTAAATGTTAAATTGCAACACCCAACACTGCAGCCCCTTCACTAAACACCATGCACCTGCTCAGCACAGCATGTATACAACGGTAGCCAAGAGAAGATGACAAAATTAAACTAAAACCAAACCTAATCAGCATAATGGGCATGAAACATGTTTATGGTCAATTCAAATATCTTACCTGAAATCACATGATGCACTGAAGCCATGTAAGATGTTTGCAGTGACATTTTCCCAAACCTATACCAGCTGTTCAAGTAAAAGAGCACTAAAAGTCCCAAAACAACATAAACAACATCATTTAGGGGACAAATATACTTTTACACATTGCCTGGTAATATTTTAACCTGAAATATGAAATTCACATAAATGTAAATAAATGAATGTAAGTACTTCATATCAAGTTAAGATCTCATGTAAAAGTTTAGTTAGTTTAGTTTTATTTTGAATTATTTTGTCACTTGTGTTTGCAGACAGCGAAATTTGACCTCCGCATTTAACCCATCTGTACAGTGAAACACCCACACTAGTGAACATACACACTAGGGGGCAGTGAGCACACGTGGGCGGCCCTATCCACGGTGCCCGGGGAGCAGTGGGGGGTTATGTGCCTTGCTCAAGGGCATTTCAGTCGTGTCCTGCTGTTCCCGGAGATTCACACTCAAGTTCAATGGTAGTGACCTTAGAAGTTATAAAATTAAATTGAATATTTGAAATAATTAATTGAAATTTACATGTTGAATATAAAACCACAAGAAGAACAATCAAACTAAAGACTTCTCTGTGCTTCTCCAACCACATGATCAAATCTACTCATAAACATTGCACGGACATAAGTATGGATCACTGTGTTCTCTATATAACCCTATTCAACTTAGGTGCAAACCAACCCCCCCTAATAAAAATGCCAGTGGCTCAAACCACTGTGAGGGGTGTAATGTGTTCATATGATACAGAAAAATGAAAATCTATGATAATGTAGATACATGTTTTTCTTCAGACAGTGACAATATATTCAGGACTACTCCACACCCCTCCTGTGATTTTCTTCTACGGTATCAGAAGTGGAAACTACACCCCCCAAATCCATGCAACTGGTAAGAACCAGAGTAGAGAAAAAAGAAACTAGAAGCAGAACTGTGCCATTACTGAATGAACTGCAAGCACTGCACATCTACTGCCTTCCTCAACTATACCCAGAACAACAGAACAGACCTGTAGTAAATAAGTCTAATACTTAAGTGTTTATTAATTATACAATGAAAACAAAGTATTCAGCCAGGGAATGACCACATCTGTTGTCTTAAAATTACACTGTGCCACCTTTCTAGATCTTCTTAATGTCTATGAAAGAGACCGAGGCCATGGAGGAGTACCTCACAGACTGCAACCAATCTACCCTCATAGACTGCAAACCAATCTACTCCAATCTAATTTGTTGAATTGAAAGATGGTGGTATGCACTCCAACATTAACTATTTAGGACTCAACAAAGTGGTAAAAAGGACAAAATGTCCCCGTCGTCTCCAGTGCCAGCAGCCAGTCTAAACCGGATCTAGCATGGTGAGGAATGAAATACAGCCATCAGTACCCTCAGGCCACTTGAGTTCAATCGTAGTGACTTTCGGTCTTGGCAAAGCTCTTTCTGCAAGGTGCTCAGGTGAACTTGTTTCAGACCCCCAGAAAAGCTGCCCCTCCATGTGACAATACCTGTGGCCTTATGCTGATGGCTGTGCTACTAACTGCTGAGATCACAAGGTGTTTTATCACTTCAGGCTGCTAGAAGATATCATTAATCACTGCAGGACCATCTGCAGGGTGTCCATCTCCTGGGCCAGAAGAATAATGAGAGGGCATTCAGGACCCCAAACTGATGGCATAATTTTATCTTCCAAATCGGATTAACATTCCCCGCCTGTTTAAATTCTGAATATTTGTTCTCCTTTTAAGTTTTTGCAGAACTGGTGGTCCAGAGTGTTCTCATTGTTTCTTCAAAGTCATGCATATCACACTATTTGCATTTCGCACTGCAGTTAGTGAAGTCCTGCACTTTGTATGTTCAAGCTCAGACAGTTTAACGTTAATTACTGCTACACTTATATAAATGTGGTCCTCCCAGTGTCTTCCTGTTCTTTGTCATTTGTTATTGCTTATAATAATTATTAACCGTATTGCTAGTCTTAATATGAGGCTGGAAATAAAAGAGGCTTGAATCTTGAATATGTAAATCAAGCCCTCTGTGACTTTAACTAATGCTTCTCAGTTTCTCATCTATGCCTTATTTTTGTTCTGCTGTTGTTTTGCTTTCTTGTGTTTGTTTTGTATAATTCTCTATTCATCCGTGAATACTGTTCTCACTTATTCTCAAAGTTTTCTCAGCCCCTTTGGGTCATAAATGTTAAACCTCAGTCCAAACCAAAAGACAACATATCTAAAGTAATTTGTGTAATGTTTGAAGAAGCTTAGACAACATGTTCAGAGAGGTTCGGGTCTATTCCTCAGTCTAGAACCTGTTTAGGATCACCAGGTTTGTGCATATCAGCAATGTTTTTATTCTTGTTACAAAAAATCTCTACAAGATTGCTAAAATCATTGCCCTTAGCATTGGCAATGTATAAATGTATGCAGAAATGTTGGTACCCCTGTTCAAATGACAGGTTTTCTTGATTTTGTACGTGCAAATAAATCTTCTACAGAGAATCCACTGATCAGCCATAACACCTCCTTGATTTTACAATATCGGTCCTTTGTATCCCCTCCACTCACTATATAGTTCTGCACTTACAGACTGTAGTCCATCTGTTCATCTGTATATTTTCTTATCCCCTTTCATGTTCTTTAATAGTCAGGGCCCCCACAGGACCACCACAGAGTAGGCACTACAGTGCTGCTGGAGTTGAAAAATTTGTGTCCACTTACTGTCCACTCTAATAGACACTCCTACCTTGTTAGGCCACCGTGTAAATGGAAAGTCAGAGATGATAGCTCTTCTGTTGCTGCACAGTTTGCATTGGTCCTCCTCTATTCTTCTATTCAGTGGTCACAAGATGCTGCCATCAGGATAGTTTTCGGTATAGTTTTGGTTGGTGGACTATTCTCAGTCCAGCAGTGACACTAAGGTCCAGCAGCGCTGCTATGTCTGATCCACTCACACCAGATCAACACACACTATCATACCACCTCCACATTAGTGTCAATGTGGTGCTTGGGATAGTCCGCCTCTCTAATAGTACCTGCTCTGTGGTGGCCCTGTGGGGGGCCTGAACATTGAAGAACAGGGTAAAGGTGGCTCACTAAGTATACAGAGAAACAGATGGACTACAGTCTGTGATTGTAGAACTACAAATTGCCCCTATATGGTCAAGTGGACAGATATTGCAGAAACCAGGAGGTGTACACTTCTGCAGTGAAATAAAAAGAATAATAAAAAGAATAAATAATATTTGTGCACTAAAATGAGCAGCAAATGTCATATTTAAGTGTGTGGTTTGTAAAGGACGTGTTCATTTATTTTCACTTTGAAAATAAAAAAAGATCATTTAATCAGGGGCATTCAAACGTACACCCTCTTTCTCTCTCTCTCTCTCTCTCTCTCTGTCTGTCTCTCTCTCTCTCTCTCTCTCTGTCTGTCTCTCTCTCTCTCTCTCTCTGTCTGTCTGTCTCTCTCTCTCTCTCTCTCTCTCTGTCTCTCTCTCTCTCTCTCTCTGTCTGTCTCTCTCTCTCTCTCTCTCTCTCTCTCTCTGTCTGTCTGTCTCTCTCTCTCTCTCTCTGTCTCTCTCTCTCTGTCTCTCTCTCTCTCTCTCTCTCTCTCTCTCTCTCTCTCTCTCTCTCTCTCTCTGTCACGGCTGAAAATACTGCTTCTGACTTTTGAGTTTTAAAGCGGCTCCATCACTGTGGGCCAAATCACATTCCTCAAAGAGGCACATTCTCCAACTTTTAATCTTCCATACAGTAAAAATCTATTTTAAATATTGTTTATTCATTTCAATCCAATCATCCGAGGCCAGGGTGACCCAGAGTTTAAAGATAAGAGAATAATGGGAAGGCTGAGTCAGCGCTATTTTATGTGGAGCGGGAGCAGAGCGCAGAGATGGGAAACATCATTAGAGCTGAGCCGTTTCTCAATCAGCGGGAGCGAGGAGAAAATATGGAGAGCTGAGCGCTGAGTCGTTCTAAAAGCCGGGCCTTGGAATTAAAATGAAGATGATGAAATTTTGCTTCCAGGATTGTTCATAAAAGCTGCAGGATCCTTGTGTAGGTGCGTGAGATCAGTGGAGAGGGCGTAATCCGCGTGAGGGTGTGTGTACATGTGGCTCTGCGGTGTGTGCGTGCGTGTGTTTTTTGTGTAGGTCATGACCCTCCTCTGTTGCAGCGCGTGCAGACAATGTTTCTCGCCCACGTCGCTCTGCGGAGTTGCTCTGGGTTAATGAGCGTACACACACACACTGCTCTCTTACAGACAGAGCTAAGCCCTGTGTGTGCGCGTGTGTGCACTCCAAAGCAAACTGAATTAATATGGTGCCTCTCATTACCTCCGGCTGCTCGACAGTACCCGAGAGTGACCAGTAGGGTGTCCCAGGAGCATAGTCTGCTTTCTTCTCTAATGCTGTGACACTGTGCATCTACTCCAGCACCAAGTGACTCAACAGCAACATGTCTGTTCCTCTGTTACACACTTGTTATGTGTATGTCTGTATATCTTCCTTGTTTTAAATCTGCACTGTGTAGGTTTTGGGGGATTTGTGGACCTCTCAGGTAGGAATGTGTAACTGTACACGCCACATTGTATTTTTTATTATCAGATTTGCATATGGACAGTAGGGACATGTCCCTACCAACATCTTGAAGGGACAGAATTGTCCTTACCGATATTTGAATAAAGTCGTTCCCATAATCTTTGAAATGGAGTCATATTAGGTAATGCCCTCCCAGAGGCTCAGTCTTCAGGCATGCTAGTGTGTGATTGGCTATAAAGGAGGGGGCTATCCAAAGACTTATGCCACAACGTGCAAATACTTGCTGCCAGACACAAAGGGGAGTACGTTTTCAGCTGTCAGACCACATACCCTTGAGCCTGGGTGAAAATGTAGTCTTCTAGATGATCTCCAGGACGTGACTTTGTCAACACATTTTGTACTTTGTAGTACAAAGAAAAAAAAGAGAAGAATATTTGAAGCTTTTTCTCCACTCAGATTATAAGTAATGAGTGATAAAGTAAGTAGCCAGTAACCACAGTATGCCTGCAATGACAAGATGACGAGACAGATGATGTAATTGGAGCTCAAAAGCAAAACATTACTCCGCTCCTGGTTCCTGCTGTATACTCTCCTATACTTAAAGGAGCGCTCTCCACAAAATCTATCATTTTGTATGCGACCATCGACCACAGAGGCGCTCTGGTTTATGAGTATTGGCTCTATTCCTCCGAAGTGACGTCACCGTCACAAACATGTATTGATTTACTGATGTTGCACAAATCGGTGCTTTAATTGTTCAGATGCCGAAAATCAATGGCTGCTGCTTGAGCTATTACACGCACTTCAGGCCCACAGCCGCTCTCTGAAGTGGAAAACACTGAAACCCAGAGAGTCTAAAAGCATGAATTGTAAAAAATTTGAAGATGTGTCTCTCTCAGCACACACCAACTGCAGCCAAACCCCCTTAAACACACACACACTCTCTACTACTCAGTGTGTTATCTTACTCATATGAACTCCAAGCCCCTCACAGAAAAGATGCATTGGTCATGTTTACATAGGAGTGAATGTGTATGCTTGAAGGGTGGAATAATTTCTAATGGTTACAGAGGTTAACATTACAATTAGGTTTATTTAAGTTACTACATACAAAAGTACATAAAGTACTGTGCAAAAGTCTTAGGCTCCTAAGCAATTAATAAAAAAACATTGAATTAGAGAGTAAGTGTGTCTCTGCTTGTCTTACACTCTATACAATTTTAGGATTCACATATCAATGTAATGTTTCTAAAACGTAGTAGATAATTTGTAAGTTGGTTAGAAAAATGCAGGTTTGGTCCCCACAGCCATGACATAACCACCTCAATTTCATTTACTGAAGTATTGATTCACCAAACCAGGTAATAATGCTAGGAGTCTTCAAAGAGAGATCTGGAACATATTAATACACATAAAAACTTGTTGTGTTAATGTTATTTTCAAAAGCTTACTTTTAACTTACTAACTAACCAAAAGAATAAATGTTTATGAAATACAAAAAATATCTATTCTACATGTAGGTCATTACATATAAATAATACATACAGGATATATAATTATTAGTATATCATATGTGATACCTGTTTTATATTTTTAGTACTCACTGATACTGAGTCTGATGACACAGCTAATGATCTAATTAGAATAAAGTAGTTAGTGTAAATGAGTGCAACATAATTCAAAAATTAAATAATTAAAGCTGGTTTTAAACAAGGTGCATTAGCTAGTAAAGTCAAATTCTCGCTGTATGTAGTTATGATGGTGTTTCTAAATAGGCTAAAATCTCCCACTGCATTCCTGGCTGAAAGAAATCTGCCAAGACGGCATGTTTAAAGCCTTCGAGTCAGACCTCCACAGAGCCTGTAACACTTCGCTGTGTCAGGCGACTCTCCTTCACTGCTTGAGTCATTTGATCATTAGTGCACCAGCGTACATGTGGCTTATGTCTCTTAGTATCAGCTGGTATCTGTATTTTGGTACCAGTCCATGAGCACAAGTATGAACCTGGGCTTGGCCTGATACCTGATTGTCATGTATAGCTACTCATGTACAGTTGTTTATTTCATTTTTAGTTAAAACAGCTATTAAGTACAAGTTCTCAATTTTTCATTGTCAGAAAAAAGGAGGAGAATTACTCAAAAGCCCCCAACACTTTATAAACTGTCAAACCCATCAGTGTTTAATTTGTCAAGTTTTTAATTTAGTGCACTCTACTGGCACTTTAACTCTTCCATCCTTTCAGTATTAAAACCTCATCCTCTCTTCAGTCAACATCACTGTATATACATTTTCAGCCAAACTAAGAAAAGTCAAAGGCCACCTTTTCATTGATGTAATTTCCATAAAAGCAGCAATTAAATACAAGGTCATCATTTTTCAGCATTAGGAAAAAACAGGAATCACATTAACAGATAAATATGTATAACATTTAGCATAAATTAAGCAAAGCCTCAACCAAGTACTAAGTATTACAAATTATACTATATAATAAAATGACATTACACTATAACCCCACATCTATCAGTATTTAGAAATCTTTGTAATCTCTGATATCTTCATCTAGAATTTGAGATGGCACATGGAGGAGGAAAGGTAAATATTTAAAAAACAGGTGTATCCAAAACTGGAGTTTAAACTCTTATTAAAAGTCAGAGAAAACTGGACTCCTAACAACCATACAGACCTCATAGATCTGTCTCCATCAGATAAACAGCACTCGTCTTCGAGTTTTCATCTTCGAGAGAGAGCTCAAGTCTCCACTCTTGCTTTAGAATCCACAATTTATCAATCCTCCCTGTCTGAAAGGATGAGTAGCTGTGAGTAAGCCGTTACTAAAAAAAAGGAAACAGACACAAAAGAAGAAAGCTTACACTAGAACATTAAAACTGGACTTAGTAAATTAAATAGATAGATAGATAGATAGATAGATAGATAGATAGATAGAAAGTAAGTGCAATGAGGCGCATGTATAAAGTGGCAGTGCATACAGATATAGAGGTGTAGTAATGTCCTGCTGGTGCTCTAAGATGGTATTCAGCTGGTACTCAGAGAGCTGTCTTCATATGGCTCAGTATTTTATAATGTCCCGGCACAGTAATGATGTGTTGTACAGTGTGATCACTGTTGGTACGATCTTCTGTACCATTCCTTGCTGCAGCAGAGCTGAACGAGTCTGTTGCTGAAAGTGCTCCGCTGTCTGACCACTAGGTCATGGAGGGGGTGTGATATGTTGTCCAGTATAGCAGTAAGTTTACTAAGAGACCTCCCTTCCACCACTGCCTTATTCGCAACATCAGACTGATAGAAGATCCCCAACATCTTACTGCACACATTAAAGGACCTGAGCCTCCTCAGAAAGTAGACTGGATTATGGAACTCAAACAACATCTAGGACTGATGTTGGAATCAAGGAGCATGGAACTGTATCCCAGCAAATATCTTTCCTTTGAGGGTTCGATGCCATTTTCAGTTGTTTTCTGGAGTTTTCTAACAGTGAAAAGCTAATGGCTGTTTCGACTGGAAATGAAATAAACGAAATCTGACATTGCATCAAGACAGACGTGTGTATGTGTGTGTGCATGATAGACAGAGACACACACTTAATACTTTTGTATATATATTGCATTGCTGCCCCTCGACCTATATATGTTAATACATAAAAGCAAATGCAAAGAAAGCAAAACAAAAGGGCCCACAGGTGCAGGAATAGATGGCACCCTAATATGATTTCTTCAGTATAGACTGCACTATAAATTGATTTGCTTTCACCTTCCCCTCTATTCCAATTTCCCTTAGATCCCAACATGGAGATCATAAGTAAAAGCAATGTGATGGTGTATTAGATAGCTGAGTTCATACGTAATGCAGTAGCTGCCCGGTGGGTGATGCGAAAGAACCCCCAGGTGTTGGCTTGGCGAAGTGTTGTACCGCAATGTGTGCATGCGGAAATAACAAAGAATGTGTGTGTGTGTGTGTGTGTGTGGAGTTTTACAAGAACTGTACTCTTCTGTAGAGAACATAACTCACTCCTGTGTTGTCCATCACAGCTTCTGTTACAGAGAGACCAAATTTAGCCACACAGAGACCAGCGTACACAAACACACATATATGGCTCGCTTATCTCACTCTCTCTGGAAATCAATCCAGAATCCTCCTACAGGGACCAGCGAGGCCCAGCTCACAGCCGCAGGCTACAACGTTCCCCTACCTACCCACTCACGCTCTATATATAAAACCTGCCAGAGACATAATGAAAAATATCACCGGCCATAAACGTACACATGTGCTGCCAGGAGCGATCTTGAATACTCATAAATATACAGAAAATATTCCAATTATCAAGGCCTAATATGGTGTACAGAGTAAACATCTGTAGGACAATAGATGAACAAAGGATAATTAATTCCTTTCTGTGGTGTCAGTGTGGAGGTATTTACACAGCTTTATCGCGAGTGCACAAAAGTACACTGGATGGAGAGTCCAGCTCAAATTTGTACTTGAGGAATTAATGTTGACTGTCCGAAGCCTTAATAGTTCTGAGAAAGAGAGACGAGGGGGAGTCACAGAGAGAATGGTGTGAGGGCACAAACCATTACTTGCCTGCGAGAGAGAGCGAAATGAAGAGACGCTCTCCAGTATCTGGCTGCAGATATCCTCTATGGGGCCTATCTTTAAACTGATGCCAATTTCACCCCATGACCTGATGAGAACTTCACAATGCATCCAGAAGTTATATATATATAAAGCAGAGGAAAATCAGCAAACCTGGCCCTCAGAAGCTCCCTGGAATGGAAAAATACAAAGAAACCATCTCTCAGTGAATGCACATCTTCCAAAGAAAGGATACAGTTTATAGTTAAGCAGTCGTAGGTGAAATTCTCTCATCATGCGTTTCATTTTGAACTCTCAGCTCCATAAAAAAAACAAGAAATAAGTATCTGGTGAATATGATTCACTGTACATACTTTATAAATGCTTCTCTTGTCTTTAACTGACTTTCAACTCAATGAGTATTCATTTTTTATTTCATCGTGCATGTGATTTTAATTAATGTGATTAGCAAAATGGTGAAAATAATTTCTAGGATATAATAACAGTATACTTGTGATGTAAAAATAACATACAGTAGTAGTTATTTAATAATTATACAATTACTTATTGATCAAAAACATTTGTTTTGCATTTTACTACCATCAGTGTTTGAAGTGGGCGGGGACTTCCCAGTATGCAAAACCAGCACTTCTACATTTTCCTCCTTGAGGTGATCACCAGCTTCAATACTATATAACCAAGTGTTTTGTTACAGATACATGTATTAATTGATTCTGTTATGAAATTATAATGTTAAATGTGTCTAGAATGAATGTGAAGTTACTACTTAATATCTAGAGTGTCATATGTCATATGTCATATAAGTGCTGCTCAAAGTAGCAAATGACAGAACTGACAATCACAATACAGTATTCATCACTTAAATCATTTAAACGTGTAAGTTCATCAGAGGTGCTCATACTTTTGCTCAGGGCAGATACTGTTACACTCTACACAGTTAAAATTATCATCATATAAATTAACACCCATTATCACTTGTCAAGCTTTTTCAAACGTTGAGTGACCATTCTCCATTGACAGGCTCGAGCCTTGAGCAGTTCTTAGTCTGTATGCAGCACCCATTTTCTTTTTGTTTCCATGACAAAATGACAATAATAATTACAATGATTGTAATAATAATTGTGATTCCGACAGTAGTTTCTAATCAAACTCCAATTATACCGTCTCTTCAGCAAGTTTTGACAGAATTTCTCTGCTCATTCCAGCGAGCTAATGATATGATATGAGAAATGATAAAGTCGAATGTAAGACATGTTTCGGCAAATACAGCACAACGGACCAGGAAGGATTAAACTCAGCTCCACTCTTCTCAGCTGCCATTGACATCTGTGTACAATTGCTATGAGAAATAGACCAATAGAAATGCTTCAAAATCACTTGGAAGAATTCTGGTTACATTGACTTACATTGAAAGTAAAGACTGTTTTTGGCCTCTCCTGTAAAGTTTCTATTTTTTAGATACTTGTTTTTTATTGGACAGCGACGCTGTGGGTAATAGGATGGATAGAGGGCAGGACAGTGTAACATTTGGCTGGGGGGCACACATACCCCATTCTTTTTCAGTCTTGTCTTTTTCAATCTGTGTTTTGTTTTTTCGCTGTTCTTGTTTTTTTCCCGTTCCTTCTGCTGCTGTCTATCTTCACATGGTTCATGTATAAAAACGGCAGTAATGCAAAAAACAGTAATGAACTTTGCAGAGCCCTACCTGCTGTGTCAGCCAGTACCAGATTCACACCGTCGCTCTGAATTTGATACGCTAATCTCTGGAGGCTGATGTTAGCTTCTTATTCAATTTTCTATTCCATCTCCAATAGTACAGCAGTTAAACATTACTGTCTGTACAAGCGCCTGAATATAACTGCTACATCCTTTTCATCTAATCTCTATGTGAGTCCCACACACTCTAACACTTGAGGTGGGAGGTTTAACCTCTAAATATCTACAGATAAACACTTTCTTGTGCTTATATGTGTGAGTTTATACATCACTTTAAAGTAACCACGCCAAATCACTACTGGCCCACTGGGAATTCTCCTGACTCGAGATTTACCCACACATGTTATCAGGTGTCTCAGGGCAAAGAGATACAACAACTGCGATGGCACAGGTGAGACAGCTAATGTTCACCACTCTGATGGCTGTCTCACTAGATCACAGCTCGCTGCTGGTGCTGCCTTCAGGGCCAAGTTCACTGTATGGAGTCTGGAAGGTCTGAGGCGATGCTCCGAGGCTGTCTGCTGTATGTCTCGCTATGTCTCACTCCGTGCTACCGCAGGGAGACAGGAACTCAGGCAGCTAAAAGATGACAAATATTAGATAACTCAGGCAGCTTCTACATGTCAAACACTGTCAAAGATCAGAACCCAGTGGAACTGATCCTGTACACACTTCAGGTCACGTCAGGGGTCCAGTTTAGCCAAGCCAATAAATCAGATGAGGTGGCTAAAGTCAGCAGTCCCTGTGGGAGGAAGAAGAGAGCCATGGACCACTGAATGAGGTGAGGTATTCCTGGGCAGTGCTCCAAATTTTTTTTGCCATGGGCTGAAGAATGTTCACTGGGTATGGTTGTTTATATTTCAGAATCCCATACAGATATTCTAGCAATGCATTTATGAACCTCAATTCTGAACAAAAGTTGGGTCAATATGTACAATACTATGATTTCTATATGAACTATGGTCTGTATAAAAAAAAATCATTATATATATTATGTTACAGTTTCATTATATATATTATGTTAACTGTTCGCTCGCTATAGCAGTGCTGAACACTTCAGTGACATCAATATGTTTCGTTTTTTGGAAATGCTCTTTTTCTGTTATGCATTTGTCCTTGGCTTGAAACAAAATTAACAGTTGCTAGGCTATGTTACAGAACTGAAGTTACAGAACTGAAGTTACAGAACTGCTAAGCTATGAAGTTACAGAACTGAAGTTACAGAACTGAAGTTACAGAACTGAAGTTACAGAACTGCTAGGCTATGTTACAGAACTGAAGTTACAGAACTGAAGTTACAGAACTGCTAGGCTATGTTACAGAACTGAAGTTACAGAACTGAAGTTACAGAACTGCTAGGCTATGTTACAGAACTGAAGTTACAGAACTGAAGTTACAGAACTGCTAGGCTATGTTACAGAACTGAAGTTACAGAACTGTAGTTACAGAACTGCTAGGGTATGAAGTTACAGAACTGAAGTTACAGAACTGCTAGGCTATGTTACAGAACTGAAGTTACAGAACTGAAGTTACAGAACTGCTGGGCTATGAAGTTACAGAACTGAAGTTACAGAACTGTAGTTACAGAACTGCTAGGGTATGAAGTTACAGAACTGAAGTTACAGAACTGAAGTTACAGAACTGCTAGGGTATGAAGTTACAGAACTGAAGTTACAGAACTGAAGTTACAGAACTGCTAGGCTATGAAGTTACAGAACTGAAGTTACAGAACTGCTAGGCTATGAAGTTACAGAACTGAAGTTACAGAACTGACGTTACAGAACTGACGTTACAGAACTGACGTTACAGAACTGAAGCTCTAAGAAAACAGCAAAGCAAACAGTGACTTTATTTAGCACTAAAAAGACAGCAGAGAGAAATGTTTTCCCATTCACTCCAGGCCAGACTGATGGTATCTAACTAACGAGGTTCTCCTGCTTTTCACTAGCCATCCTCTCTAATGAGCCTTTTCTGTTGTTTGGGTGATATGACTGCAATAAGATAAGATAAATGCTAAATTCACAACCTATTGCATCATCTGATGGTGGCTGTCCTTATTATTAAACCTGAAACCTACAGAGCCTCAACTGTAGAGCAGCAATTCTGGTCAAGGACCGATTTGATGATCTTGATGAACTAGACTGATTCAGCTCTTCAGGTAATTGGCAGGTTCAGTGGGTGTGCTTGTGCAGAGAAATCAGCAAACTGTGCTGCACACCAGCTCACCAGGACTGAAATGATGAGCCCTGTTCTAGAGATTTCTGTGGCACAACTGTAAGCTGTGATTAAGCATGTTTACAACAGATGCAGAGATGGTTGTGTTTTTTATATTTGGCTGGAGTGTCTTTTTAATGCAGTAAGCTCAGTCGCAGTGTACAGATAATCCCTGTGTACAGATTAAACACACTCTGTCTTGTCTTGATGGCCACCTACATTAGAGTGAGTGACTGCAACACAGTTTATGAAAAGGACTTCTATAGACAGCAACTCAGGCATACATGGTGGAGGAGGAGGGCAATCTTCTTTAAGTAGGTGAGCACAGAGTGGGAGTGTAGATTTAGCAAAGTTAATAAAAGCGTTTCGTCAACACGACTGTAGAAAAACAGATTCTGAGACATGACACAGCTGACACAGCAACATGAACATACCCACAAGGGATGGATGTTGTCCTCTTGAATGCTTACATAATAATACATCACATCACATACAAACAGTATTCATAAAATAGTTACATAGTTTTCTGTACAATTATGTGCAAATAGTATGAAAGTTAGCTGGAGTTTTAAAGTGTTACACTAACTGACTTGATTGGCTTTTGAAACTTGTGTAAAGTGCTGTGGGAGTCTTAACTGTGTAAGTGTGAAAACATTTCAGAGATTCACTGCTCTGAGAATATAATCTGTGTTCTGAGTTCACCCGGCTGACAAAAGAGAAAAAAACTGTTAATGACCATGCGTACATCTGAAATACAATGGAAGCAGGACTTGGCAGTGGCAAAATAGTGGAGGAGGTGGAAGAGGAGGAGGAGGAGGGGGAGGAGTAGCAGCTCAAGAGAAGGAAGAACCACAAGTTCTGATGGAATTTGGGTGACTTTTTGTTGACCATGTGTTCAGCTATAGTTTCTTTTCTGGGCAAAGAATCCAGTCGGCTCGTAAGTTTCCACACATTCTCCAAAACAAACGTGCAGTAATACAATAATACATTCACTAAACGTAGTAGTACACAATACCACAGTGTCTGTACACTGTACGTACACTATACTATAAGCAGTGAGAATAAACATCAGAGCATCTAAGCCTTTGGAGAAGATCTACTTATTTGTGGGAACTAAAAAGAATATAACTGTATATGTTTTATTTTAATTAGAATCATCATATTTGGTTTGTTTAAACATTGGAAGTGTTACAGTAATAATCCGATTTTATTTTCCGGTTTAGGTTAAAAAAGATTCTCTATAGTATACGGGTACAGCTGGGTGCAGTAGGCCTTACACATTAAAATTGATTACCAACATAATTAGAGAGTGACAGAACAAAAGCAAACAGGTTTTGATTTACTTATGGGACCAATTATGCAAGGAAGAACATGAACTCTAGAATTTGTAGAAGTCATCAATTTGTCTTTAACTGTAAGTATGAGCTGTAGTCTAACCAGATTTCAGCCAATCATTAGACATGGAAATCAGAGCTTTTGTCATGGATCTTTCAGCAAATAAATAAATAAATAAATAAATAAATAATTAAAAAAATAAATACTAACATCTATTACAACACCCATGACAGACCCATTATCTACTACAAGCTGCACAGCAAGTAATAAAAAACACAAACCGAAGAACTCTTTCTGGTTATCTTCTAGACCAAATTCTAAGTAGCACTGAAACTTATGTTCTATTGAAGTTTGGTGATTTGCAGCTATTCATGACTGCGATATGAGTTGTGCTAACATCAATCCACTTGATTTATTTGTTTGTATGATTCATTTGGATTTATTTAGATACAAGATTCTGTGAAAACAAGAATATACATTGAGCTACACTGTTGCGCTAACCTGCTAAAACACAAAGCTGGCAGAGAGCTGCTACGTTTGCACTGTTTGGGACAACGCACCTATGAGTTGTAAATTGGTCAGAAATATAATGTTTTAAATATAATATATGTTTTAAGCTGGGGAGAAAATCAGAGACAAATATCTGAAATAAGGAAGTAAAATATAGATTGTTACTGTTTTTAATTGTTGTGAATAAAACAGAGCCAATTTGGACAGCATGGAGAGTTCTAGTATGTAAATCCTGCGGAACTGCTGAAATTTCAAAGCAATACTAGGACATTAGGAAACCGTAAATGAAAAAGAATGGTGGACTGAGAAAGTTGTGCAGCCTGTGCAGTGAGAATAAATTTATAATCAGATGAACATATCTAAAAACTGACAATTTGTCAGAACTCGACTAGGCAGAGAATCAAATGGTGAGGCTTTATTAAGGGGCAACAATTTGAATTTAGTCTAATTTAGTCCAGGTCAAAACCAGCAAGGCAAAAACAATACCGAAGGACATACCAATAGCAGAGAAAACAGAAATAAACACAAAAACAAATAAAATACAATAATAAATAATAAAGTCCTAATAGTCCTAAAATAAACAGGTGAAGGTCAATAACAGCAGGACGGTAAACAGGACTAGGGAAAGACGTGGTCGGAAACAAGGTAATACATTGTAAGTTACTAGACAAGCTAAGGTAACGCTGAGTGACGCTCGATGAGACAAAACTTATATACACCTGGAACAGGAGATGATAATCAGTACTCCGGTGACCCCAGTTAGTGGTACGTCACGTCACTTCGGTAGGGAGTCATGTAACTAGACAGAGGGTTCTGGGAGTTAGAGTCCTTATTATCCCCTGGATTGTGGGGGATGATGGAAGGCGTGACACAATTGGTCCAAACAAAACCTCATATCTCCAAAATGAAGATATGGAAACAGTTTCTAGACTTAGTTATTGAAACATGAGTTATTATTGTTCCATTTCAATCGATCTGTTCATTGAGGAATTTATAATGTACAGGGTGAGTGGAGTTCCAAGATTATCTTAAAACAGCTAAATTGAAGGTCATTGCTCATGTTTTGCATGGCATCATTGATATAGCCTGCATTAACTTGTTCTCAGAATTATTATTCCATCCATTCATTATCTGCCGCTAGTCAGGGTCACGGGGGGGTCCATCGCATATCCAAAACACACTCACACCTACAGGCAATTCAGAGTGACTGATCAGTCTAACATGCATGTGTTTGGACGTGTGGGAGGAAACCGGAGTACCCAGAAGAAACCCACTCAAGCACGGGGAGAACATACAAACACACAGAACGGCCCGGACCGGGAATCCAACCCGGATCGTCTTGCTGTGAGGCGACAGTGCTAACCACTACACCACCGTCCTGACCACTACACCATTGTGCTGACCACTACACCACCGTCCTGACCACTACACCATTGTGCTGACCACTACACCACCGTCCTGACCACTACACCATTGAGCTGACCACTACACCACCGTGACATTTCATATATGAATGCAACATATAAAAAGCTAAATATACTGTATAAGGGTTTATAACGCGGAAGGCCTGCTTTTCTCCTTAGAAAATTCTCCCCTCTGGTGGTAAGAAATTAGTCTCTACAGGCCCTGCAGGGGAGGACTGCTCCACTGAGAGAGGTAAAGAGGGGGTTGATTAACTCTCGCTGTGTGATCTCTGATGGATGTCTCGGTGTGTTTTGGCCAAATGAACACACCTCTGCATGCTGCTGCTGCTGACTCAGCAGTCTCACATGGCCTATTCATCTGCCCAGGAGTGAACACGTCTTGCTGCTGGACACGGTGAACTCAGAAAAGCACCTGTCAAAACAGCGTACACCAGAAAATACACATGCATACACATACTAGGCTCTACAGAGTGATGTCCTAGAAGATCTGCTTTAGATTCGTCTAAAAGAATCTTTTAATTGATGGATTTGCAATCAATGAGTGTGTTTACTTGCACAATAATACTGTAATACTATAATAATGCAATAATTCGATAATTGTTCGATTTCCAGCACCCAATTATTTTAAGTGGTCATGCACAAAACATATGGATAAAGGCCATCATCAGAAAACTAGAAATGAGATTTCCTGCAGTTTAAAAAACTAGGGTCCCTGCAAATACACTTATTATGTGTCTTAGGGAAAATAGATGTTCAAGTACTAATTCAAAAAAAGGTCACTGTTTAGCTGCTTTACCCACAAATTAATGAACTTTTGTTGGTGGTACTCTTAACTAACAAGAAATACAGTGCTGGTTTGCCTTAGGGTGGCACTGTAGAGCTTAGCAACTGTAACTATGCCTGATGTACATATAAAATCTTCACAATACTTTGTTGCATATTTGGAAATATTTATTTTTTAAACAGAAGAAAAACTACATTACCAAGAAAATAGTATTTCCAATAGAACATATGTTAAGCCAAACTATTTGTTACCCCTGAAGCTAGCATGGGCGTAGGTTATAGTATTTTGAAAGGAGGGAAATATCTCTACCAATATTTGAGTAAACTTGTTCATTATCTTTGGAATGAAGTCACATTTAAACATTACAATGGAGGATGCTAGCATTTGATTGGTTGAAAGGGCTATTTATAACATAATAAATACATTACTTACTGTAAGACACACAAGATGCAAGAGCTGGTCAGTGTGCTAAGGGTAAGTTATGAGGGCTGTTAGTCCACATACCTCAGGTGACTTACTCTCCTTCCTATACTGCCGGCACTGCAGAGCACACGTCACGCTAATTTGTACATGCCAGCACAATCTGTACTTGTCACTTCCCCAAGGGACATCAGCAGCCTTTTCACCTCCCAGAGCGTAAGTAATAGGTAGTAAACTAATTAGCCAGTAGCCACATTGATTTAAAGTGCTTCCTAACGTTCCCAGGCTTTCCACTGTGAAAAAAAAATGTCAGCTGATGTTAGTTATAGCCATAATAGGTAACATTCACTAGCACGCTGACTCTGGCTTCTATCATCTGTAGGCTAGTGATCAGGTTGCTAGTAGGAATAAACATAAAATGGGTGGATACGTCCAATCCAGAGTAGAAATTTAGTCTAAAAATCCCCTGAAAATTAGTTTGTGATACAGGAAACACAGCAGCAGGCCAAAGAAGCAGATCAAACTGATGGGGAAACTGGGGCAACCTCAGGGTTTCAGGTGATGTTCTTAAATATAATTTGGGTTTATAGAGAAGATTTGAGTTAGTCTTAGGATTTTGAGCAAAATAATCTTTTAAAACATTTGGTCATTAGTTTAGTTTGAGGGTGGAATCTTATGTCCCTATCAATGCTGAGACTAAATCTACGCCCTTGGAAGTAACATCAGTGCTGCTATTGTGAGTGAGTTAGTAGCCAGCCAACATGGGACTTTCCCAAATTTGGTACACTGGGTGAAGTTACACAAATCGTATTTCACATGACAAAAAATTCACATGACTGTCAGAATGATTCAAGCAAGTACATATTTAAATCTTAAATCTTAAGATAATATCGGCCTGGACCATGTTCTGAGCCTAAGTCGCTTTTAATCTTACTTAGAGTAGAGGTCTTTTTACAACCTTAGGTGTGCATATCAACATAGATTTAACAACCATACAAAATAGATATCAGTTTCTTGTCAATAATGTTGCACTACTAAAATGACAAAATCCAACTGGCCATTAGAGAAATTCTATAAATGATATTAAACATTCTCTAAAGCAGGGCTTCCAATGAGTTTGTATGAGAATACAACATATGACATATGACATTTCTTATTTAACATTGTGTAGCCTGAGTAACGAGAATATTCTGTGTTCTAAATATAGTATAATGTTATAAATTAATGTTAAAAATCTTTATTTGTAAACTGCCTCCTACATTTACTGGTTTGTGTTTTTGGCCCTCGTTCCTCCACAGATTGCACTTTGGTCCCCAGAGTAAAAACATTTAGGCAAACAAACTCATATTAAATTGAACTGTAGTGTCACAATGTAGTCAGTGACATAATGCAGAAAATACTAAATAATGCAAAAACACTAATACACCGTAAAAATTTCACTGTAAATTAACAGTAAAATACTGGCAGCAGAGACTGTATTGTATTGTACTGTAAATTGAATTACAGTATATAACAGTAAAATAACTGCGTATTTGTGGTACTAACCAACTAGCCAGCCAGCTAACTAGCTAACTAGCTAACACCGTTCAAGCTACAGCCAAATAGGCTGCCCCCTCCCATTGTATATATTTTGTCACTTAAATGAGTAAAAGCAGTTTGGACAGTTTAATAAAAAAGGGTTATTATTAAAAAAAACATTAGTCTGCAATCACCAGTACGATTCTGATGAATAGTGACTGGACTGTAAAGGGATGATGGTGCATATTTCAAAAGTTTGACAGAAAATACAGCATTTGCTAATAAATTACAGTTATTTGCTATTGCAACTGATTGCATTACTGTTAATTTACATATGCAGTGTGATTATTTGACAGTATTTTATGATTATTGTAAAAAACATGAAGAAACTGTTGTATATCCTCAGTAAATTTACAGCAATATATTACAGTGTAACTGTTTACTGACCTAGAAATGAATAGAATCTGAACTGTAAAAAAAGCAATAATTCCTGTCAGTCTTTACCATTTACTTAAATAAAATTTCTATTTGCTTTCCGCTTAAAAGTGACAACTAAGTGAAATTTAGTGTGTGTATAGTGGTGCTTACAGTCTGTAGCAGGTAGGACCTCAGCAGCACTAAAAAGGACTTGAAACATGTAAGTAGCTGGAACTGATAGGTTAAAGATGTGTGAGCATGTTGCTTATACTGTTCTGTACTGGGCGGTGAGGCTGTTTAGTAGGTTAGTGGTGCAGTGTTAGTGCTTACCGTCAAGGAGAGTTGCATGGCTGTTAGTGACCTGCCTTCGATAGTGCTGGGTGGTGGTCTCCGCTTCTGCCGAGGTTCAATGAAAGAGCACTCATTTAAAAGCGTATTGTTTACTGTTTCTCCTTCTCTGCTAAGTCATCACACACCTTTCTACTCCAAATAATAATGATCCAATTATGGGATATTAGGAATTTCCGTGTCATTTAGTCTCTGTATTTGCTTTGGTTTTACCTAATATCCAGCTGGTACTTAGAATATGGTGGTCATTTAGTTAATTTAGTTAAACTGCCTTATCATCACATTACCCAAAGAACTTAATGAGTATTTTGTAGCGCACACTTAACAGGGTATAATGACAGTGTACAGTGGAACAGATACGCTGGACCTTTGGCTTCTAGGGAGATGTAGTAGATGAAGGTGAGTAAGAGTTGATGGATGAAGTGTATGTGCATAAATAAATAACGCCAAGAATAAATAAAGCGAAGTGGACACCATGAAGCCCAGATAAACAAAAACCCACAGCTCTGAAGCCTCAGGCAGAGAGGACCAGCACATGCAGATCAAAGTGTACATCTTTCTCTCACCTTCTCCCTCTCCCTCGCTCTCTCCTGCGCCTCAGGTAAATTTACGTTAATGTAGAGCTCCTAACCTGTCAGTGCTGCAGCAGGAGCAGACGTGCAAATAAAGCAAATCGCGCGTGTCTGCGCCGCTCTGTCGCCCGTGGGCCACAAGCACAAACCCACCGACCTGACACGACCCCCACGCTGGCGTATCTCCTCTCTTTCACCCTCTTTCTGTCTTCTGCTTGACGCGGTGTCGAATCAGAGATAGAGAGTGTGTAATTTGCTGATAAACGGAATGGACAGAAAGATCAGTCCGAGCGCACACATGCACGCGCACACACACATCTCAGCTCAATTGAAACCACGTTTAAATCAACGTTCTTCAAATAAATAGCTTTCTCCCCAAATCCACTGAGAATATGGCCTGGAAACATATAAGAAGATTTTGGTGCAATAAAAGGAAAATGAAAAGTCTAAAATGCAAATCCCAAACTGCAGTTCTTATCATTTCAAAGCACTGCAGGTCATTTCATCACACATTATGATTTCTTATAATCCGCAAACACAGAGCTGCAACTGGGAAATCCTTCCTCACTGATAGTTCTAACATCTGCAGTGAGCGTTCCCTGCAATGCAGTACAGAAAGATCATCTGCCCATGTGGGTCAGTCCGTACACCTTTTGTTTAATCTCTTTAAGCTCTTATACAGACCCTTACGCTTTAGAAATTTTCTTGAAAAGTGTGCGGCACAAACTCCAGAATACTAGGTGAATATTTTGGGTATCAGCTTAATTTAAAGTTACTCTGAAATAATGGTTTTAAGTCTTAACTGGGCATGCATGTGGTACTAACTCCACTGGTATGTGTAATTAGCTTGGGTAGCTATATAATGTAAAAATGAAATGAAATGTATATAGTATGTACCTGGTTATTACAGAGAAACAAAACTGAATGTAGGCTGTATAAGAGAGACAGAACAGTGATTATTACTAAAACATTACTTTGTCCTTTTCAGAAAAACTATTTTTGCATTTTGCACCCTCATGTTGCTGCATATGAATGAGATGTTTTCAATGAAATTTATCATATGTTGGTACTGATCGTTAAATATGTATGAGGTATTTCACATTATGTCCTTTATCAGCTTATATTAAATCTTTATTACCCAAAATATACCAAAAACTGTGGTGCATCACTCCAAAGAAACCCCTTTGGCGCTTTTTTGTATGAGGGGAAAAAGTAAATCCAAGGCAGAAGAAGTGGGAACATTTACATAAATACAAGAGTCTGGTCTAAGCAGCTGCCCACTCTATTGTGATGGTTCTTAATCCCGCTTTTGGCGACTCATAATATTCCCTAATTTTAAATATTCCCTGATTTAAGTTACTGATCTAGCTCATTAACTGATTATGGAGCCAGTCCTGAACTGGATCAGTGCAGAATAGTTGTAGCTACTCTGGGTTGCCAGACCAGGATTAAGAAATTCCCTGTATATTAAACGTGTGGTGAAACCCAGGAAGTCGAACCAGGGGGTTGTTGATGGGCTACACTAATGCAGCTTACCTATTTCATATGGTTGACCTATTCAGTATGCTGTAGCTAAAATGTAACTATTTAAACTGAGTCACTTTAATATTACACGTGTATTTAATACACAGTTGAATTTGGTATGTAGAGCTGTGCTAATAGCAGGGTGCATTTGTAGCTTAATTAGCATGCTACACTGTAACACCGCAGCACAGGTTCATTCCAGCTCACTGAAGCTTAACTGATGCAAGTTTAGATGATAAAGACTCTCAGAGGGTTAACCAGTGTTTTTGTGTGTGGAGCCTTTAGCTAATTTTACTTCAATATACTTGTTGTTACTAGCTCAAAGTTAGCTCAAAGAGAGAACACACACCACCATTCAGGTTAATTCTGGCTTACTGAAGTCTTACATGTTTGGAGGATAAAGAGTCAAATCTATGTGGATAATGTTTTGTTTGTGGAGCTGTTAGCTAAAACTACTTTTTATTCAATGTCCATAAAGTTAATGATAGCTTAGCTTAGCAATAAGGCTAAGAAAAATAGAGAGAATCTTTCAAAACATTAAAGTTACAATAGTAATAATTTACTATTACTACTGTTTACTATAGTAAACACTGTACTAGTACATTAGAATACTAGACTGTACTGCTTTTTACTATAAAGAACTGTAGAAGCACTAATATACAACACTGTAGTATATTATGAATAATATAAGAAACACTATAGCACTACTACTATGATGAGTGCTATAGTTACCACAGCAAACAGTTTACTATGCCATAGCAATCAAAATTATTATACATCAGTAGGCTAAAATTCACAAGACTATTAGTCTAGATGGCTAACAGTCAGTTATTGCTGCCACTGAAACCAAAGCATCCGTCCGATCATACAGTAGCAGTCCCACGACACTTGTACAACACTACGGCTGCTTGACTCTTGTGGAGGATGTGAGGCTTCCTAATGTCTGTCCTCTGGTGTCGTTCTGTTTGTGCAGAGGAAGACAGGCAGTGTTTGATGCTTTGCGGCAGCTTGAAGCCTCCTGGCTCCACTGAGGGAGTCCCGGCCGCCACATTTTTCCTTAGTGAGACCCTTAATAAACCCGTCTCCTCTTTGAAACTTTCCCTCCCCCACTCGTCCCTGATAAGCCTCAGTCTGTGTTGGAGGGAGATAGCAGAATGGCAGGTGTGAAATACTGCTCCACTGACTATTCTACCCCTCTGAGCAGCCACGGATCAAATACAGCACATAAACCTGTCCGCATCATCACGGGGGAGTGAGTAAATAGAGAGAGAGAGAGACTGAGGCGGGATGAGAGAGAGACAGAGAGCGACAGTAAGAGAGAGAGAGAGAGAAAGAGAAAGAGAAGAATGTTCATATTACCAGCAATTCAATCATGAAAGATGTTTACGCTTCTTTTCCCTTGCACCTGCTGACCACACAGGCAATGTTACTTTAACAAACAGCAGCAAATCATCAAAATCTATTCTGGATGAAACTTTACAGGTAGCTAGTGCTTATAGAACTGGAGCACTGTTTACTGTCTGTTTCTCTGGTCTCTCTCCACCATAGTCTCACTGAACTATCCTTCTACACAAAGATTATTGTGTAGTGTAAGAACTTCCTCCCAGCGCCTGCAGAGGTCGCAGTCTCTGATATTCTAGGTAGCTCCAGACACGCACACACACACAACCTCCTGCACGCGCTTAATCATTCAATCACCACACACACCTGGCACTCATCACAGCTCATGGCAGTGCATTCAGTGTGTGACATTGTTTATGACAACTCCTTACCAGTTCCGTGGTCACAGGCAAGTGTCTGATGAGCCTCCTCGTAGGTCCAGCCTAACCTCTCATCTCCACAGCGGGGTCCTGCCGTTCTCCCTGGACCCCTTGAGGCCTGCTGACTCGCCGACCTATCTGAGCACTCACCTCGCCTGGCGTCTCTATCCCACGGGTCTCCACGTTGTGAGGTTGGAGTGGCCATCGGACACATTGTGTTTGGGTTCACTCCCTGAAGCAAGCTTTCTCCCCGGCTCCCCGCCGGTCCTCAAGTGACTTTTAAAACTAGCGAATATAAACTGTGTTCTTCCGCTCCCTCTGGGAACAGAGAGAGTGGTGTAAACCCCCACAGGACTCCTCTCCTGGCGAGCTCCGGGAGGACTAACCTTTGTTTGTTTGAACTGCTCAGACAGGGCCTAGTTCCTGGTTTTCTCTCTGGCACTCAAGGAGCTACTCTGCATTCCGCTGCTCAGACCACTCCTGGGGTCTTTGAGGCTCTGTGGCTACCAACAGCAGCTACTACAACACCTACCAACTCACCTGCTCCAGTAGCCGCTCCCCCAGGCTGCCTCGGACTTCAGCTCACCTGGTCTTCCAGGGCTCTCTCCTCCGTGAGCCCAGCTCTGTGCTTTGTGTTCACATTTCATTCCCTTGTTTGAGTTAATAAAGCCTTGCATACGGATCGTAACGTCATGTCTGATTCGTTACATGTAGAGAGTCTGCAAACAGCAACAAACACTTTTTTATTTAGATCTTTTATCCTATCTATAGGGGCTCCTTTTGGATATACAACTTGAATTCCAAAGTCGCGAATCCATCCATCCATTATCTTCCGCTTTATCCTGCTAGTCGGGTTACGGGGGGGCTGGAACCAATCCCAGCGTCATTGTGCAAAAGCAGGGCAGACCCTGGACAGTTCGCTAGTTCATCGCATGGTTAACATTCACCTCATAGACCCATATTTTATTCACAATAGAGCATAAAACATATATCAGATGCTGAAAGTGAGATACTTTACTCTTTCATTAAAATGATCAACACATTTAGAACTTGATGTTGTTGTAAAGCGAATCCTGACTGTGCCTTTGAACACTGTACATGTCCAATACTATTAAAATCTCATGTATAAACCAACTAGAAAAGTTATCTTAATTCTAAAAACATGCCTAATAGGCAGAATTCCGTAATTACTGTCTGAGAAAGTGAGATGTTGGTGAGATGTTTCACCAATCAACAATTCACTCTCCTCTTAAAGGCAATGCAAACAGAACAGACATGCTTGCAATGAGAATGCACTGCTTACTACAGGAGGTGGTGAACGTGCCAGTCAGGGAGGAGGTGGTGGTGAGAAAGAAACTATGACCAAAAAAGTCGGTGGAGTAGGAGTGAAGCTGTGCGTTTATAGAGTCTTACATTTAGTTTTGCTCTCTCATTATGGCACAAACTCTCTCTCCCTCTCTCTCTTTCTCTCTCTCTCTCTCTCTTTCTCTCTCTCTCTCTCTCTCTGCAGGACACTGGGTGTAAATTGAAGGACTTATCTCTGAAACATGCGCTGTGCTGCTCAGTTTTTCCAGGACCTGTAAGAAATTCATGAGAAAATTAATCAAAAAGGGAAAACAGATGATTCCTCTCTGGTTCAGGAAATGGAGGTGGGCGCAACGTGTGTCTACGTGTTTCCCCTTTGTGTTCCTGTCATAAATCAGTCTGAGCTGGAACACACTTCAGGTCGCCACCACATAATTACGGACCCTCCTCCGCCCCCGCAGCAGCAGATAAACCCGCCAAAACAGAACCTCATTAAACCCACTAAAACGCGGCGAATGTCCGGCTCAATAATCACAGTCCATAAACAAAGGCCTGTCCATGCCGGCCTGTATGTTGATGAAGTGCTGCATAACTACATTTTTTCTGTCAGAATGATTAATGGGGAAATTAAATAAATAATAAATAAAGGCTCCTCTTTCTGAGAGCCTCTCTCGCCTTCGCGCTGCCCTCATATACCCGATTATCAGTAACTTGAAAAATTGCCCAAATTACTGAGCCATTGTTCTGCAAGTGACAGTGGACTCACTATAGCCTGCTAAAGGAATTAAAATTCACTCAGCGGATTTGAGAGCTGAATGAAGAACCAGACAGCTCAACAAAAGCACATGCAGTGCCTTCAGCCTGCTCTCAGAGGAACTCTGTATTAATTTAGGTGCTCCCGCACAAACCAGGCAACATCAGCTGCTCAACACTGGCTGCAAACGCACTCCACAGACTCTAAGTGATAATCAATAAGCCAAGACATGGTTCGAGTCTGAAGTTTGGAGCTATAAAGCTAATGCAACTAACAAGTAATGGAAGTTTATACAGCACTAAGTAGAATTATGCAAACTGCACACCTGAATACTCACAAATTCACCTCATACGGAGTAGAATTGGTAAGTCATCTCTATAGATTTGCTTAAGTGGTTCTATGACACTACATGAATTATCTTTCAGTGAGGGAGCTTTATAAAGCTCTTTAGAGTCTGGTTACTATCACCACCAGTATCAACAATTCTAAACAATAATAATGGGTATTGTAGTTTCTCTAGACTGGCACATCTCACACCAAACCACACTGAATGACTGTTTACATTTTGATGACCTGCAGTCATTTTGGAAATTGTCATTGATCCTTAATTTTCTCATATATTTTTTTTTCACATATTGGACATGCCAATAAATGAAAGCACTTATATAATGAAGTGAATTTCCCTCACATTTTTTTAATTAAAAGTTCGACTTAATGTTGATCACTTACATGCTAACATGCACATAATAATTTAATCATATTTGGAATTCAGCAGATATCTGGTTATGTAAGTGGTCATGTGGTCAAAGTCTAGAAATCTGATAAAGAGAGATCTGGAATTTAGTTTTTTCTCAGCTCATGTATATTCTAACTCAGATTTCTCTGGGATTTCTCAGTCTGTGCTAAAACAGAGCTCGCTACCGGAAATAAGCAGACAGCATTTAATCCAGCAACTGTGAGATGGCAACAAAACACACTGATATTAAATGAGGAATGAAATATTCCTGGAGATGATTTATGTTAATGTATGTTCATATATTGCACTAAAGCGACTCATTGTTTTTTAAAAAAACATGCACCATGAAATTTGAGTTTATGTCACGTTTATGTCACGTCTTCTCCCGTGGTCTTTTTGGCCGTTTGCTAAGCAGAAATCCGATTTTCTGCAATTATTGGACTATTAGGTTCGTCTTTGGAGTATTAATAGTAGATCCTTTGATTTGTTTTCTATCTGTCCTTCGAATACTGAAGTGTTTGCAATGCGTTCACTGGCTGTTGTTGTTGGTGTTCATGCGCTTGTGTTGAAAAAAGAGGTCATGTACAAATGAACTGTGCAGTTTTGGGTACATACAACTTCTAAATGTTGTAAATGGACTTTAAGGGAAAAAATTTAATACATGAGGAGTGTACGATATGGGCGGGGCTTTAAAAAAGGAAACGTTCACATGGATTGGATGCATAGTATTTCTAACAAAACACTATCCAGTGATCTTTCTACCATTTAGGTTGTGGGTGTTTAATCCTTTAAAGGCAACACATAAACATAGCTATTTCTGCCTATCCACTCTTCTCCATGTGATTTCCTAGTGCTGTTGCTGCATTTACAGTTATGACCACTTTTATTAGCCTTTTTCCTTTCATACATATATATATATATATATATATATATATATATATATATATATATATATATATATATATATATATATAAACAACTTTATATCATCATTAAATGAAAGTTGTTCAAGTGATAAAGAAATAATATGACATGTTCAGTGTTCACTATTTTTTTTTATTGCACATGCTTTAGCCTCCGAAAGCCTCAAGCTTTATGCACTTGTATGCTGGTAGGTTTTCCCAGTTTTTCTTTGTAAAAAGTGCAAGCTCTTGGATGTTTACAGGGTGCCTCTTCCCTCTGGTGGATCTCCAGCCTCTCCAAAGATTTCCAGTGGGGTTAAGATCTCAGAGCTCTCATCTCTTCTATTGTAACTATTCTGTTGTGCATTTTCATGTGCACTTTGGATCTTTATCATGGTGGAGGACCCATGATCCTTAACTCTAACCTAACAAACTTTAGCACATTTTGTTCCAAAATGCCTTGGTAGTCTTCTGAATTCATCATTCCTCCAATTCAGTTGAGGCCTCCAGTGCCTGAGGTGACAAAGCGGCCTCAAAATATTATAGCTCCACCACCATGGAGCCATCACTGTGGGTAGACAGTTCATTTGCTTATAAACTTTGTTTTGTCACATATAAACAAATCATTGATCAAGTGTGAAAGCTGTTTTTAACCTGAGAGCCTGGGAGCGAACCAGAGAGCCAATCTCCGGTCTGGGGTTCACTTCCATCTAACTCTGGTGCAGTCCACTGTGTCTGTTCCCAGCATCCTTTTTTTATAACATGACTGTTTCGATTTATCAAATGTCCATGTCACATGGCCGTAAAAAAAGGTTCCTATGAGAACGGCTCCTTGTTCACAGGTTTTCTTGCACGCTGAAATGTTGTGTATCCTTAAGGCATTGGTCTTCGCTGCTTGAGTGTTTGTATTCAAAGAAAATAATAGGAAGCGGCAAATGGAGCGGTTCAGATGGAATTCTTATGTGTGAAAGTAAACCAGCAATGATGAGCCCCCTCCTCCGAACCCAGAGCCCCGAATCAGATCGTCGCATGTTGTTATTTTCAGCAGACCTCGAGCTACTCAGATGTGTCATTATTTGTCATGATAGCTTCATAAAGTATAAAGGTACATATCACATCGTTAAAATTTCAGTTTCTTGTGACAGCAAAGCCGAGATAATGAGCCCCTCTCCCAAACAAGCTTGGAATCGCTCCTGGGTGCAGAGTCAAGTATTCGGGACAAGTGTGAAAATGCCCTTAATGACATTGTGCTCTGTTGAAACAGGCATGTCAAGGACTTGTACCTTTTACGAGTCCTGTGTTTGGAGATAATAGCGCTTCTGATGCTCTCAGACAGCTCTCTTGTCTCTGCTCTTGTGAAAAAGGTGCAGAGAAAGAAAAGCCTTTTTAAGCAGTAAAGCTATCATTCCCTGGTTAATTCAAGTGAGACCTCATTTAAAGCAGGTGACTCTAATTTCAAATAATTCACCATCTATCTGTCTAGAATTCATTAAAATAGTGTCAACAATGATGTCAAGTCTATATTTCTATTGTTATACATTTTGCTCCAACTGCTTTATGATATTGTTGTTTGATCTTAGCTGTTGTGTATATCATAGCTGTCCAATAAAACCATGTATCTTAATTTTTGTCAATTTCTATTTTTATACATTAGTAAAATGCAGCAGCTGTGGGAAAATCATAATGACTGGACCAATAAAAATGCTCCAAAATAGTTGGAAAAGAATCTGGTTCCATTGACTTACATTGAAAGTGAGGACAGTTTTTCTTCTCTCCTGTAAAGTTATATAAAGATAATTGTTTTTCATGGGACTGTGATGTTATAGAGTAGGGGTATTTAATTAGAATTCAGTATGGTCCAGTTAGAGAAAATTTCTTCTTGATATGATTCAGAACCATATGCTGTATACTGAATTAGCCTAGTATCAAGTAAAAACCAGGGCTACCTTAAAAAAACAGAATGTTATTTAAGTGCAGTATAATGTGCTTATTTTTAGAAAGAGTAAATAAAGCATGCAGACTCTTGTTAACTCAATTTCACATCTTGCCTGTAGGTTTGGAGCTGCCTGTGGGAAGAATAAACAGATATGTCTCTCCATTTCTGCTTAAAATGTCAGTTTTCACTGTTGATGGTTTTCACAGATTATTTTTCAGAGCATGTTATTCTTTCTCGGCCTCGCTTCATTCTCTGACTCGCTTTACTCTCTGACTCGCTTCATTCTCTGACTCGCTTTACTCTCCGACTGCTGCTTCTCGCTTTGTACCTCACCTGTGTGTGCACGCCGCAGGCCCGAACCTGCACAGATCTGATTGGCTGAGGAGCACCTTTGGTGATCTTACAACGTGTAATTGGTCTGTGAGTTTGCTGCACCACAAAGCCTGTATACCGTAAAGACCAGAAAAGCTCTGTAGCTTAAAACGAACACTGCCAAATTTAAATCATTCTCAGTAGTTTATCGCTTTGGGTCCACATTGGACAACGTCTGGGTTCGTGGTCCGCCTATCAGTCACCTCTGGTATAGAGCAAAGATCTTTCTCAGCAGACTTTCTTTTAAAGAGATTTAATACATGCCAATAACATTGTCAGTATTGTATCTGATATGCAAAGAGCTTGATGTATCAAAGCAGAAAATGAATAGGTTTTCATAAAGTTCCCGTCACAAATACCATTTTTTTCTGATTGAACAAAACATTAACTTTCTGCTTTCGGAGCTAAACTGAGCTCTGAATGAGCATGTGTGCCACAAGAAAATCACAGCGCATTCAGCCATTCATTAAAGCCTCATGCATCTTTTATGCAGTGGCAGAAACATGGTGGCACACAAAAGCTCCGATTCTACACACTGATACGTTTCACTCTAGCTAGTGTGGGCGTGCATGCGCTGGAACTCCTCTGGCAGCACATTTAAATGAGTTGCAGGGCAGTTCTCAGGATGAAGAGCTGCGGGATACTTTACTGGATAGGGTTAATTTGGGAATTTGTAGCACTGGCATGGGTGTGAACGAGTAAAGCTGACGTGGAAATCTCTCTAAGCGGTTCATATGCACTGGAGCTGCAGAGGGTGCTGTGGGTGAATGTAGAGCTCTTTGGAGATGTTACTGTCTCACTGCAGATGTTACTGCTAATACTGATAATGAATGCGGTTCACTTATGAGCTAATGATGTCACCCTCCCTGCTAATAAGCCTAAGACTAATTAGTGCATTAATAATGTCCCTAACACCTTAAACATGCTGCGTCTGCAATTTGGCTAAACTAACGATAGAAAACACAAAGACAGAGAACAGATAATCCTTATATGGACCAACCCCCCACCCCCACTCCAGCCCACCCCCTCAAAAAATGTTTGCGCACTGCTTTGTTCACCTCCTGCAGGAGAGCAAGGAATCGAAAGAAAAAGAAGGAGCAGAGAGACCCTATTCAGCTCCGACAGCAGTACGTCACCTTCTCCTACTTTTAATTATAGCCACCAAGGCCCAGATGTGCAGGCAATTATGCATTCAATTTCCTCTCAATTTAGGCAGTATGCAAACAATGCAGTGGAAGTCAAATGGCATGTCTTATCTATTCTTAATTTCTACTGGGATGCTGGCTCACTGAGTGGATTACACATAAAAAAGAAGCAAAGCTAAATAGATAACTAGTATAGCAGTTTACCTGTACATACAGACTGAATCCTAAAAGTGCATTTTTAAATGTATGGAAATACATCTAAAATATATTTTCCTGTATTCGTGTAGAGAAACATATATTGTACATATCGTAGCATAAATAAACAACAGCATATCGAAAAATTCAATTTTTGTAGATTTTTATTTGAATATTACAGCTGCTCTTTAAATAGTGTGAAAATTTCATGATGAATGAACCAATAGAACTGCTTCAAAACAGCTTGAAAACTTTCTGGTTCCATTGACTTAGAAGTGCAGAAGGTCTTTGGACAGTGACGACGTTCAATAAGCATCCTTTTAATTGTGTTAGTTATATGTATATTTTAAAGCGGCAGTACGGTGGAGTAGTGTTCAGTACGGTGGAGTAGTGTTCAGTACGGTGGTGTAGTGTTCAGTACGGTGGAGTAGTGTTCAGTACGGTGGTGTAGTGTTCAGTACGGTGGAGTAGTGTTCAGTACGGTGGTGTAGTGTTCAGTACGGTGGAGTAGTGTTCAGTACGGTGGTGTAGTGGTCAGTACGGTGGAGTAGTGTTCAGTACGGTGGAGTAGTGGTCAGCATGGTGGTGTAGTGGTCAGTACGGTGGTGTAGTGGTCAGTACGGTGGAGTAGTGGTCAGTATGGTGGAGTAGTGGTGGTCAGCACGTGGTGTAGTGGTCAGCACGGTGGTGTAGTGGTTAGCACGGTGTTGTGGTGGTCAGCACAGTGGTGTAGTGGTCAGCATGGTGGTGTAGTAGTCAGCACGGTGGTGTTGTGGTTAGCACGGTGGTGTAGTGGTCAGTACGGTGGTGCAGTGGTGGTATGGTGGTGTAGTGGTCAGCATGGTGGTGTAGTGGTCAGCACGGTGGTGTAGTGGTGGTGTAGTGGTCAGTACGGTGGAGTAGTGTTCAGTACGGTGGTGTAGTGGTCAGCATGGTGGTGTAGTGGTTAGCACGGTATTGTGGTAGTCAGCACAGTGGTGTAGTGGTCAGCACGGTGGTGTAGTGGTTAGCACGGTGTTGTGGTGGTCAGCACAGTGGTGTAGTGGTTAGCACGGTGGTGTAGTGGTCAGCATGGTGGTGTAGTGGTCAGCACGGTGGTGTAGTGGTCAGCACGGTGGTGCAGTGGTGGTGTAGTGGTCAGCACGGTGGTGTAGTGGTTAGCACGGTGGTGTAGTGGTGGTATGGTGGTATGGTGGTCAGCACGTGGTGTAGTGGTCGGCACGGTGGTGTAGTGGTGGCAAAGTGGTGCAGTGGTGATATGGTGGTGTAGTGTTTAGCACGGTGGTGTAGTGGTCAGCACGGTGGTGTAGTGGTTAGTACGATGGAGTAGTGGTGGTATAAGGGTATGGTGGTCAGCACGGTGGTGTAGTGGTCAGCACGGTGGTGTAGTGGTGGCACAGTGGTGCAGTGGTGGTATGGTGGTCAGCACGGTGGTGTAGTGGTCAGCACGGTGGTGTAGTGGTGGCACAGTGGTGTGGTGGTGCAGTGGTCAGCACGGTGGTGTAGTGGTCAGCACGGTGGTGTAGTGGTCAGCACGGTGGTGTAGTGGTCAGCACGGTGGTGTAGGGGTCAGCACTGTCGACTCACAACAAGATGATCCGGCTTGGATTTCCGGTCTGGGCCGTTCTGTGTGGAGTGTGCATGTTCTCCCCGTGCTTCAGTGAGTCTCCTCCGGGTACTCCGGTTTCCTCCCACAGTCCAAACACATGCATGTTAGGTTGATTGGTCACTCTAAACTACCCGTAGGTGTGAGTGTGTGCTGGCCATGCTATGGATATGGTGTACCACGCTTTCGCCTGATGACACTGGGATTGGCTCCAGCCATCCTGTGATCCCAACTAGTGGAATAAAGCAGGAGATTCAATATAACACATTCATTTATTCTAGTTAACTTCATTGCAACATCATTTTTTTTGGACTCGTGCACTGAGGATGTATTTCAATATTACATAAAATTTATTGTAATTTTCATGTAATTTTACAGTGTTTACTCATTCTTTTAATATATTAAATTATAGAACTGTTAGAACTCTAAATGTATGTACATGCTTCTGTGTAAATAATAAATTGCATTTATTAATTAATTTTATTTCATTTAATTTATTAATCATAAAGTATTGATGTGAGACATGAGCCAAACATGCCATATGTTGTTATTTTCAGGAAACCCTGGGCTACTCAGATATGTCATTATTTGACATGTAAATGCCCACAGACCTTTGATCTTTATATTCAGTCATAAATGTACTTAACACACACAAAATGTAGCAAATTTGGCAGATCCTGGAGTTTCAGCTTAGAAACCTTTTCAGAACTTGCCTGTTAGCTGGAAATAGCAACAATTTTGATTGTGGTTTCATTAAATTTCTGTATGAAAATATTATTAGGATTAAGGCAGCCAAGATTTATTTGATGATATTTCTGTTTTCTAGGGTTGATGTACTAAAACCCTGATACACAACAAGTCTTTATTTTTGCAACATGCCTATTTTAACAACATGCATAAAAAATAAAATACATAATAAAATAAAATACAGCAACCCCCTGTGGCATTAACCCACCCCTCCTCCACTCTCAACACAGAAACCAGAACAGATGCCCCATGGACAGTCTGTGCTATTGGTTTGTGGCGATTAGCTGTATTTAGGTGTAAATAACTGATCATCAGCATTTAAAACAGAGTCAGTTACAGGATTGTTTAATGTTATTTTGGTCTTTCATTATGGCTTCTATGCCAGATTAGACAATCATAGTGCCATAAATTTGGGCTGTATCTTGGTTGAGAGACAGGCTACACTGCATGTTTAACACTGACCAATCATCATTCGCATTTTCATAGGTTCATAGGTTCATAGGTTCATAGGTTAGGTAAGAAATGTATTAGTTACACTGCTTGAACTGTGGTGGTACTGATCTGTTATTTTACTGTGATAAGTGCTTAGCTGTTAGTATTTTGGTGTTTGAGTGTTAGTAGTGCTGCTTTGTGTAGTAGTGCTGATCTTATTTTGATATAAGTGATCTGTGGCTCATTGTTCAAACATCTTCTTCTACACCATGTTTACATCAGTGTACCTAAAACACTCTGCCCTCCTACTGGCATTCTAGACTTTCTGGCATGCTGACGTTGGACGTCTCCAATGACACATTTCTGTTGTTTGTCACGCTGCCCCGTTCCTCATTCCCAATGGTCATTTTTGGGGTCTGATGCCAGAAATTTGCCAAAAACACATCACAACAGAAATATAATTTAAAGACCAAAGCAGAGAGCTAATGCAGTGATTTGAGCAGGTTCTGAAGTTGGATTACTGGCTGATAGTTGGTCAGATCTTAAATATCTCACTCTGGTCAATGAGGGCAGGGTCTGCTGAGTGCTATACTGTGTGAATCACTGTTTTTAACCCTTTGTTATAATATAAAGACTAAAAGCTACTTGTAGGATTTTGGGTTCTGAGGTGTGTATCATTTCTGTAGCATAAACTGTTCTAAAGTTATGAAGGAGTTAATTATGTTTAAGTACACCTAAATACACATTTTATTTGTTTAATCTATTTAACTATATTTTTTAGCTGCAGTATAATTTAATAACCAGCAATGAAGTAAATCAGTTCACCCAGTAATATACTGTAGTGACCTGCTACAGACTGATGCTGGCCCAGAAAGACTCATGACAGGCTCATGGTAAACGTGTGCTCTTCAACAAGGGACTGATTTTGTTGTGTAGTCTTGCCAGTTAGTTCATGTCATATGTACATGTTTTAGGTTTTAATGTCTGTTGTGGAACTGGGGTTTGTGCGTGGGTGTTTGTGTGTAAGGTGGGAGTCACTGATAGCATGAATCCTAGTGGTGGCTTCGTCCTTTGCTTTGGTTCCCTGGTTGTACCTTTCCTTGTGTTCAATAAAGAGCATGCAACACTACAGTGGTTTCAGTAGGGATGGTGCCAACCAGTGTCCTGGAGAGAAACAATGCATACGAGGAGAGAATAAGGGTCTGGCAAAAGAATGTGATAATGCTACAAAACTCTGGGGGAAGACGGCCTGGCAAGTCTCTGCAGGAGGCTGAAACCTGCATAGGAAAGCCCGACGATGGCGCTGGTGCAAATAGGCTTGGCGATGAGACTGGTGTGGTGAGGCTCAACAGCAGGGCCGATGAAGTTTCAAGTGAAACCACTGAAGGCTTTATCATGGGAGTACTATGGTGAACAGCTAAGCAGTTGGTTAGTCGGGGCTGCAGGGAAAAGGACATTGCACTGGACAAAGCCACAAGCCTGGGCCAATGGGTAGATGGGTGCCAGCTGGGAGGGTCAGTTATGGCCACAAACTGTGTATCAAGTGCAGATGACTCTTTAAGCACAGGCTCGTTAATATCCTTACCGGAACCAGCTATCTTTAAAGAGGGGTCTGTGACTCACTACTGGCTGGCGGTGGCCAGTCCCTCCAACAAAAGGGCTGATTTTGTTGTTTAGTGTCTTCCGTTAGTTGAAGTTATGTTTACATATTTTATGTTTGAATCTTTGCTGGGATATGGAATTTTGTGGGAGTGTATGAGTGTGAAGGGTGCCACTGGTGTTTTTTGGATGTGCCTTTCGCTACTGTGTGCTTAATAAACAGCAGATCTTACAGTAAAATCATGATGTTCTGTGTGTCTACTCTTTGTTGATGCTACAATATATATAATAAACACTACCCCTCAAACGTTTTAATAACAGTTCTAGAACGTTTGGCTGGAAGTGTAGTTCAAGTGTGCTAACAGTTATGTCTACTAATTACAGACATAAATCTACTAAATCTACAAAAAGTGCAGCTTGGATATATTAATAAATATTTAATTACAGCTTCTCTACAAAATAATTATATTTGCATAGGTTATTCTAAAATAATACAGTTAGTATGTATCAAAGGATGATTAAGTGCAAACAGTATAGCAACAAAGTACCACCATGGAAGCCCCTAAGGCCAAACAATTCCCAAACAATATGAGTGGATTCAAACTGAAGGGAGACAGATGTGTTTCAGAAGAGTGCTGTATCGAATACTTATACTAATTTAGATTCCATCCAAAATGCAAACACTGCCTGCAAAACATCTGCACACTCATAAAAACAGATGGTCTTTTGCTGCTTTACAGCTTTCACCACTTTTTAAAAAAAAATAAACGATAACTTGACTGAAAGGCAGAAGCAGTGGCTCTGTCTTATGAGTAAAAACAGCACAAGAGCAAAACTTGTAGATGCTTTGAATAAAAGAGCTCACTTCTTAATAAAAGTAATTGTAAATGATCTAAGGTATGACGAATCACTAATTAGCATTTAATTGTGCTGTTTCTGAAGATTCACTTTGTTGAGTAGAAGTACAAAGTAAAGTAAAATGCCAAGCTTGAGCAACAAGCAGCTTTCAGAAAACCTGCAGAATAACAGTGTCTTAAATGACAGGTCTTAAAATAGCTTGGCTTTAATCAGTTTTAGGCATGTAACATCAGCACTTGGGTAAAGACTGCCTTTAATTTCAATTTAATAAATAAACTTTATGCACTAAGATTAATTACCAGATAAATATCATCTGTATATAATCTATAATATCTGTATATAATGTACAATATACAGTTTCTTCTCTTTAGAAGATTTAAAAGCAACTATTTTCTTGTCAGCAAAACACATGGAGTGTATTAATCCTGTCAATCTACAGAACTGACATTGACATTAAAAAAAAAAAAAAAAGCTCATCCCATCTGTCTGGCTGTGTGTGTATATATCGACTGCTCACAAAACAGAAAATGGTCAATAATACAGCATACTGAGGAGGAAGAAGCTGATCTGCTGTGTACAGTCGGTCTGTACACAAGTGAGAGCTCCAAGAAAGAAGAGAAGTACATTAACTTTCTGGGGTTGAACTTCTTCTCCATCTTTCAGCAACTGAACCAGAAGTTTTTAAGCGCTGTCTCAGAAGTGAAATGACTGCTGAGATTGAAGGGAAAGAGACTCGAACGTCGAACGTTGATGAAAAGTGTCTGTAACTACTGAGTGCCGGGGAGGAAAGACCACAAGTGTAGGATGTGTTTCTTAAAATTTCTCCAGCAATCACAGTTAATGTTCATAGCAGGGGTCATGGCGTGGGCAGACAGGGGTTAAACAGGACAAGTCATAATGAGTTACCTAAAGAAACAAGCAGGCAAAGTCAAAAGCAGGATATAGAAGGTATAGAAGTATACAAGGTGTAGAAGTAATTTCATTGTATACAAATCACGTTTCTGTTTATTAAGATTTAAGACTAGATTTAAGTAACAGCAGCTTTACAGGGAAAGTAAAACATTCATTACTTGTAGTGTAAGTTAGATTTCATTCCAAGCATTTGTGGAGAATTTATTTTGCTCCATTCATCTTTTAACACAACTTAAGTGGAATCTGCTATATTTACTTGATCAAGCTTCTTCTCATACAGATATCACTTGTATCTGTACAGCTATAGCTAGATTTCTATATGGGTGCAGCAGTTCAAACTGATCCCCCCTATTTGTTCTGATTGGAGTGAATCATATTCTTCATACACCCACAATAGTGCATTATATACACACTTTGAGTTATGTATAGAATCATATCATACTTAAATGGTTCTTGGCATGGTGAAACGGTTCTTCTGATCAATGTAGTATGTGCTGTGTGTGGTTCTACATATAGCCCAGTTTTATACTGAGCACTGAAAGGGCTCTTCTATAGTTACAGCCTTGACATTGCATTTTACACTGCTGATCCTCAAGACATAACAAGACAACAATGATGAGGGAGTGGAGTTAGGATGGTGGCAGAAGGGTCAAGATCAATTTCTATGGTGACATTTTCAACCTACCATAAGCATTCAGTATGCTGAACTGCTGTAATCTTTGTTCATTTATTATCTCCTAGACGACTAAAACAATTGTTATTAAACATTCTACTGTTATTCACAGCCACTTTCTCTCTCTCTCTCACACACACAGAGAAACACTCTTGTTTTCTCTTGTTTAATGAGAGATGCTATATAAATCTCCTCTGTGTATAAAAAGTAAAGAAAGATAGCCAACCATGTCAGTGTGAATTACACCCACTGGTGCCCTTTTCTGGTAGTAAACCATTATAGAAGTGGCTTTGTAGAGGAGTTAATTGTTCTCCTGCACAGCAGCAGTGCATGTCAGCTTTAACACACACACACATACAGCTCAGTGAGATGTGTGTGTGTGTGTGTGTGTGTGGGGGGGGGTGGGGGGGGGGGTGGGGGGGGGGGGATACTGTGCCTCCTGGGTAGAAATCTCTACTCTTAATATCTCAGGGTGCTGGTGGACAGGGGTCAACCCCTTCCTCTTCTAATCTGGACGTCACCACTAGCAGTGACCTCATTCTCATAATATTAGAGGCTGCAGGTCTAAATTCAGTTGTCATTTTACATACAACTTGAGAGATTTCCACTGAACTACACACTGTGACCACACACCATTTTTCCATGTATAAATAAAGGGTCTACATGTGAGCTAGAAATGAAGGATGTCAATATACAAACTACAAACTACAAACATGGTTTCTCAAGAATGTGCAGCTTGAACAATTCCCTGGCATTCCTAGGGCATTGCTAGATGTTAGATATGGTGGTTTCCTAGGTGGTTGCTCTGGGATCTCTAGAGGTCCCTTGTCTGGGTGTAGAACTTGGGTATAGATTAATGTGGAATCTTTACCCTCTGCAGTTTGGCCCAAAATAAACTCTAAACAGAATGTTTACATCAAATGCAGTTAGCTAGTGGGTTTCTGAACGAGATGATTGTAGGGAGCAAGTCTTCACAAGGAGCCAATGCAGGGCAACTGAACATTTTAGAGAAAATCATAAAATAAAACAATGGAAGGCTGAAGGTGGCAGAGAAGGGTGCGTATCGAGACACTCATTGATGCATTATTAAAGGAGGTTAAGATGGATATCCAACCCTCAAGTTAATCAATCTAAAAGCGGCAGGAGCCACAGCTAAAAGTGGACCTAGAAGAAATTCAATTTGGAGCTCAGTGTGTTGCTTGATGCACTAACTTGAAACCAATAATTCTTGTACTTGTAATCGAGAGAGAAAGAGAGCGCGCGAGAGAGAGAACTAAAGACGGATTGTGAAAGAAAGAGAGAGAGGAGAGAATGAAAGAGCGGGATAAAGAGGGAGAGAGAAAGAAAGGGGGAGCGAAAGAGAGAGAGAGAGCTGGCACTACAGTGTGAGAACAAAACTAAATGTAGGACTCTATAATCCTGCTCAGGGAGTTTGGGTGGGGGGGTGTGTGTATGCTCATCTGTATGTCAATGCCAACTCTCATATCCGTCTCCAGCTGCTGCCAAATGAGCGGTATATCATTTCACCAAAAACTCGGCAAATATTCCCATTCATATTGAACTGGAAATGGGTATTGCTAAATTTAGGGAGCCTCTGCGGCTGGAATGTTAGTTCAGCTTTGATGGTTTGTTAGACGTGTGGATCTCAGACTGTCCCTTCCTTTTTCCACAGTGTCTGTCTTCTTCTGGACTTCAAAATCGGTCACTTCATTTGAAGATAACTGATGTGATGATTATATCTCATGTTGACAAAAACAAAAATCAGAAATAAATACTTTCAGTTCAATCTTGATCATTAAATTTCAGGTGTATTACTTCCTAAGCTCATTATTTCAGAAACTCCATGGACTACAATACAAAGTTATTCTTACTTTATATTTCTTACTTTATAAGTTATACTTACTAAGTTTTAAGTGCATACTAAAAGTTTGCACCCTCCATCAAGTTCTGATCCACAAACTATTTTAATAAAGAGGTTTTTGTGAAGTAATTTAGTAAAAGTATGTTTAACTGTTGCTGTAACTTGATTCTTACTCATAATCATATCAATTGACCGGATTTCTATTTAAAAGAAGATATCAATGTCTAGGTCAGACCTTTTGGCTAAATGTGTGGCTAAAACATGACTAGCTAGTGTTAATCTACTAATGAGCTCAACTAAGAGCCCAGGAAGAGAGAACATTACTAGCTTATAAACTAATAGTTCATTTTACAACTTTTCTGTATGATTATATTGCTGGACTCTCAAAGCTATAAGTTTTCAGTAGAAATCCCCATTTAACCAGAACACAGCATAAAATTTCTAAATTCAATATAATTTCTGCAGAAATAAGTTCAGATTCTGAGGAAAAGGCTGTAATTACAGTCATTTATTTTTTAACCACTGACGGCCAAATTACAGGTGACCTAAAGAACCATGATGACAGACGGAGAATATTGGGAAAATTGAACTTCAGGTGAAATGCTGCTTCTCCCTGTGAAGTGATGCAAATAACAGCAGGCTAGAGAAATGTAGTGAAATATGTTTCAGTGAGAACTGCTTCAAAATAATTAGGCAAGCAAAGCCTATGATTAAATGCTTACTGGTGCCATTCAGCAGCTATAGCTCAGTTAATCTCACATATTTTTCAAGAGCTATGCCGAAGACAGGATAAACCATTTTATTTGTGCTTGAATGAGAACGTCCTCACTGGTAATGACATTACACACATTTGAAGACCTTTTCTGCTGAAGCAAGGTTTTCAGTTCCTAATGAACAACATCTAAATCTGACTACATTTCTAGGAATGCAATAACAAACTTTGTGCTCTGAGGCAACTTGTGTAAAAAGTGATGGACAACAAGAAGTAATGATGTTTTAAAGTTTGCATTCCATAAGTTTGGCCTCTGTTCTGTTACTTTTTTCTTTTTTTTTTTTCTCAGTGTTTCGTCTTCAGGATCTTGAGAAGATTTCTCTCATTAGGGGTCTGGAGCTTGGTTCCTGCAAAGCTGCTTGATTTTGCAGGGCTGATATTGCATGCATTTGAATGTACTTAACTGCAGAGAATCACATTTGGTCAGTAATCCGTTCACCACTTTTACCTGCACTTGAATAATCAGATATTGGAAAACTCTGTGTCTACATGAGTCAGGCATAATCAGATTTCTGCTTTGCAACTGGCCAAAACACGATAAGATATTAAACATACTGTACAAGATATAAACATACTGTACAAATCAAACGTCATACAGCAGCTTTTTTAAAATCCATATAAATTCTTCATTTCAAAAAACTTACATTTGGTTTTAGTGATGCTACAAAAGTGTTTTCTTGCCATCTACCTGTTGCTGGGCTAAATGCTGTTTGCTTGGTTCTGGTATTGGGAAATCTGAGTAAGAGTATGCATGTGCTAAGAAATCTGATTACCAAGCTTCAAATTTTATAATTTAATTTCACATAATTTCACATAAATCGGAGTATGCGGTTTACATAACCATCTGCATAATCAGATAACTGCAGAAATCAGATTATGATTAGATTATTAACTGCTCTAGTCATTTACTCTAGCCTCCCGCTTATACTGTTACTCCTTGCATGGGCAAAAGTATGTGGACACCTGCAAATGGAAAAACAATGTAAAAATCACAAGACAAAGCTAGGTAGCTAACCTAAAAAAATATTTTGTTTAGATTTGTCTTTCACAAGGAATAAAGAAGTAATGAGGCAGATAAGCATCAATAAAAATGGTATGGCCCACTGTAGGGGTGGTGAAAATTGCATTATATGGAACATAGTTGCAGGTTTTGGGCATCACTAGTGAAAATAAGATAACGCATCCTCTACAAAAAACAACACATTTTACTGTTTGTTTGCTGAATTTTACATATTGGAAATCATAAAATATGGCATTCCCCAAAATAAAAACAAAGTATATCCTATCTTTTAAGTTTAAAGTTGTCTGTCATTTGCACATGTCAGGACATACATACATTGCAATGCTTAGGGTGAGGCTCAGATAATTGCTATAAATATATATATATATATATATATATATATATATATATATATATATATATATTTATTCTAAATATCTAAAATATAATAACATAAAGGAATATACACAAAATATACACAAAATATACAGTTGCGGACAATAGAAACTCTGTATGTTTAATATGTTAAAATAGCAAATAAATAGAAACTGTGCAGTAAAATTAGCAGAAAATTGCCAGTATTAAGTTTATTCTTTGTAAAGGGTGTGTAAACTTTTCACTTAAATAAGTTCAACAAAAGTTCAACAAATCAACAAAAACATGTAATTTGACCAGATATGTTGAAGCTTTTGCATATGACTATATTTCTGAGGCATATTTTAGAGATTACTATTATAATCATTTACTAGGTGTCAGTTTTAGAAGCCCCCTCCAATATGTCGGTCATAAAGTCAGTTGGAGAGGTGAGACCCCCCACCCCTTTAATTTACACTCCTGATTTTGAAACAGGTGAGGTAGACTGTGTGGCATATTAAGTTGGTGTGTAGGAGACTCAGGCTGGGCCACATGATGAAGTGAGAGACGAGTCGGTGGTAGCTCTCTGTATGAATGACACACATATCGCTCTGTGCATAATCACGCTTTGCCACATGGGTAATTAGTCAGGGCCACTGGCACCACAGGTAATTAATTAGAAGCTCATCAGGGTCTGCCAGGCAGCAAAACTCTTCCCCTCTAAGCCTGTTTCCTTTTAGAGAAGAGCAGGCCAGGCAGAGGTGAAGCTTCCCATTGTTCCATATTCTCCTCAGTACGGCAGCTTCTACTGCTGCTGCGGCTGCTGGGCTCGGAAACCTCCACTCCCCTCTTGGCTCCTAAACCCTTTTTAACTTGCAGTTGTTTTTTATTTTTATTATTTAGGACTGATATACAGTCCATCAACTGATAAACAACACTATCCACTCCAGCCTTATTGCAGATGTGTCCTTACAGAGGACCCAAGTGTGCATTCTTAGGAGTTTCATTCTTTCCACCCTGCAGAGTATAAGCTATATGTCACCGTGACAAATGACACTTGTTTTTTTGTGTGTTGTACAAAGTAGGTTTAATTAAGTAAAGAAAGAAAGAAGAGAAAAACCTGAAAAACAAAAACAAAGCTTAGACAGCATGTCAGAATTTAAAGCATATGGCTTGTCACATGAGAGTTCTGGATATTTCTGTATATACATATTTTTCTTTCAGGAACTTTTTAAATTTATTTATTTTTCTTCTCATGACTACTTTGCATAAAGATTTTCCAGAAAGCTACTGACATATATTTTTGATAGCAGCAATGGACCTGCATATAGAATGTATTTCAAAACCGATGCCTCTGTCCTACGTCCTACAGCCTGTGACCTGGAAATCTCTACAGCATGGCAGAACACACGACTGTGATACCATTTCTCCACACTGTGTTTTTATTGGATGATTACAGTAAATGGGATTGCACTATGAGCGCTGGTCTGGTTATAGCACCATATAAAGTCTGGTGTATGTCCAAACTGTGCTGGTCGAGTTACGAGACTCTAAACATTGAATGTTTTATGGCCCATAACTCCAGATCCCAGATGGGGCTGGTCTTGGTGTCATAGGAAAGAGGCTACCTAGCCCAAAGGTTTGTTTCCTTGGTGGAGTTACAGAGCTCTTATCATTTACTGTCTGTCTCGCTTCCTCTGTTCCAGTGGCTAGAGATTACTAGTGGTAGCCAAGACCAAGTTTTATTGTATGGGAGAGAGCTTTCTTTTCTACTGCCTGTAGAATAAGCTTCCTGATAGCTTCTGTCAGGCAGACACAGTCATATGAAGAAGTAAGTACACCCCATGAAATGTTGCTTTTTTTGACAGATGTGGACCCAACAGTATTTAACCTTCAGTTAAACAGTATTTTTTGGAAAGATTTTATGTAATTCGATGAAAAACTATCATTTTTGTTTGTGGAAAAGTGACTTCAGTAACTTGTATTGCCCGATTTGGCAGAAACAACCTTATGTGGGTCTTTCCTATAACTATCTACCAGTTTCTGGCATCTACTGGGAGAAACGTTTGCCCAGTTTGTAGTTGGTTCTATGACTGCGAGTTGGTCATGAGGCAGCAAAGCATCCCCAGACCATAACTTTCTACCACCATGCTTTACAGTTGGTTTGTGGCTTTTCTGATTAAATGCAGTAATTGGTTTTCACCAAACCTGTCTTCTGGTACTGTCGCAGCTGATTCTTTGACTGATCTGTCCACTCAAGTCCTTGACCTTTCCTAGATATTTATTAACATGGTGTGATGGTGCATGTAGCCCATCACCAGTATTAACAGTACCAATGCAAAGATTTAACTTTAACAAAGATGTACTTACCTTGATGTCCTGTTGTAGAAGGGGATGTGGGGAAAATAGGAAATAAAGAGGAACTGGGACTGCTTATTCCTATTGGGCGGGTCCACCTTCAATTGAAACTGGGACCTTGTCTCCTAATGACCACGTCCACTCCTGTAGTGCCTAAACACAGTCGTACACAAAACCCAGAGAACCTCCTTTTAGGGGTTCAACCGTTACACATACTTTAGACTTGCTCAGATGGACCTCCCATGTAGATCAAATGTGTGCAGTCTTGTAGCTCTGGACACACATACCCACACCCTCCTGCATGCGCTCACACAGTCAATCATCATACACACCTGTCATTCATCACAGCTCACAGCAGTGGCTCATAAGCGCAGCCCATATAACCTGTTCTAACCTCTTACCCAGTCTAACCTCCCATCTCCACAGCGGGGTCCTGCCGTTCTGGAGCCCTCGAGGCCTGCGGACTCGCCGACCAGCCTGAGCACTCACCACCTGTCGTCTGAACTCACCCCTGGCATCTCTACCCCACGGGCCTCCACGTTGTGAGGTCGGTGTGGCCATCGAACATTGTGTTTGGGCTTTCTCCATGAAGCGGGCTTTCTCCTTGGGAACAGAGGGAGTGGTGTAAACCCCCACAGGACTCCTCTCCTGGCGAGCTCCGGGACGGCACAAGGACTAACCTCTATTTGTTTGAACTGTTTAGACAGGGCCTAGTTTCTGGTTTTCTCTCCAGCACTTAAGGAGCTACTCTGTCTTCCACTGCTCAGACGGGAGAACCAGTCCTGGGGTCTTCGAGGCTCTGTGGCTACCAACAGCGACTACCCCAGGCTGCCTCGGACTCCAGCTCACCTGGTGTCCCGGGACTCTTCCCTCCATGGGCCCAGCTGTGCGCTTTGTGTTCACATTTCATGTCCTTGTTTAAGGTAATAAAGCCTTGCATGTGGATTGTAACGTCATGCCCAAGTCTGATTCGTTACAGTTCTATATCGTGGAACTTATAAAGTTATTTTTCACTTACATGCTTTTTATTTTGGTTACGGATGATATAACTTTGTGCAATTGTATTAATTACGTCTAATTTACTGACTTAAACTTACTTTACTAGACCGTTCGTCCAGAAGCACATTTGTGAGTTCAGACACTGATGTTGGATGAGAAGGCCTGGCTCGCAGACTCTGTTCTAATTAATTCCAAAAGGGCTGAGCCCAACTCCTAAAAAACAACCCCACACCATAATCCCCCCTCCACCAAACTTTACACTTACTTTTCTCTTGGCCACCACCAAACCCAGACTCGTCCATTGGATTGCTTGGCAGAGAAGTGCGATTTGTCACTTCAGAGACGTCTCCACTGCTCTAGAGTCCAGTGGTGTTGTGCTTTACACCATTGCATCCGACGCTTTGCATTGTGCTTGGTGATATAAGGCTTGGATGCAGCTGAAGGCCATGTGAAGTTTGGAGATCGGCAAGGATTGCCTTTATCTATATATGATGTTTTTTGTTTTTTCGAAGCTGTTTTGAAGCATTTTCATTGGTCCAATCATCATATTTTATCTGAACAATGTACAGTTATGCTGAAATTATATAGGAAACAAAGCTGTGTTTTGTTTTGGACAGCGATGATACATTGTATGTATATATATATATATATATATATATATATATATATATATATATATATATATATATATATATATATATGATAATTTAATATATGTAAATGCCTTAGACCCAGTAATAGGTCATCTCTTCTTAAAATCCTCAGAGGAAGCATGTATGACAAAAGGAATTGCAGAAAACTAAACCAGTTTGTTTCACGTACATAAAGCAGTATACAGTATATTAACAGCCGATAAACACCAGTTACTGCTGCTTGGATTCAGCTATTACATAAAGAGATTGTTTCCTCAGACATTATCTAACAACTGAGAGAAACTAAAAACTCCCCATTGTCTTTTTCATGATCTGCTGATACCAACAAAAAAGTTAAAGGAAAAAGTGACAGAGAAAGAAAACCTCAGATTATATTACTGCTGGGAACTTCAAGTTTCTCACATCAATACTAGTTTACTCTGCCCACATACAGAGAGGCTGAAACGCTAGATAAATCCCAGAAAATTGACTGCAGTATGGAGAATCCAGACTTTTGTTCTAAATGTTCCTTTAACGCAGGCTATTAACTAAAGGCAGATCATAATGAAACTCCAGCTCTGAATTTATTGGCAGCTAGTCAAGTAGCTCACGTTAAATAAGGAAATAACAGTGTTTACTCATGTCTACTGCCTCATTTGTTGTGCAGGAGATCTATTAAAGTGCAAGAGTCAAAAAATCAGCATGGAGGAGAGGTATAAATGACTCTCTTGCAGTGCACAGCTGCTGCTGTGAGTTTACAGAGCTGGTGTGTGAGAGATTTAATCAATAGTTTTATAAATTTGATGATTACAATATTGATGGCTGACTTTACAGATGTAATACGGAGAGAACTCTACACACAGCACGCTACACACACTCACACACTGTTCAAAGGAATAAATCTCAGCAATTATTCTTACACAGCAAACTCCAATAACTCACACGCACACACACACACGCACACAACACAGCAGACTAATCCAGATACAAACATCCACACATTAAACAGGCTTTAATAACATGTCTACGTTATCTAAAGTCATGGCAGAGCACTTTTATTATCAGGAAATATAATACAAATGCAAATGTCTGCATGTCAATGTCTATTGTCTCTCCCTATTCTCTCTTTCTCTCTCTCTCTCTTGCACCTCATTGCACCTTCATGTACCTTTTGCTTTTCTCTCTCTTTGTCTCTCACTCTCTTTCTATGTTTCTTTAATTAAAGATAGCTTTACTGGCATGACTTTATCAAACATAAAGCATAATGTCAACAAAGACAGACAGATAGATAGATAGATAACACCACCTTCACATCAGTGTCATCGCAGTGCTGAGAATGATACACCAGCCAAATAACACCTGCTGTGTGGGGGTCTTCTACAGTCTGTAAGTGTAGAACTACCTAGTGCTCCTATATGGTAAGCGGCGCTGATAAAATGAACACTGTGTGTAAATACAGAGTGGTTTTATTGTATGGCTGGTGTAGATATGAATGTTATATGAATATTGTTGTTTGTTTTTCCCCCAATTGCCTAGCTTCCATTTTTATGCTTAAAATAAGAGCCACGTGATAAATAAAATTAAAGAGTCGACTCCCAGCATCTGACCTGATACAGTCAATAAATGGACTCCTGTGAAATCAACTCTCCACCAATAGCTGCAAGATGTCGTTGAAGCTAATAAGATGAGAGCACTTTCGTGTGTTTCTGGAATAAAAGTTTAATAGGAAAAAAGAAAAGTAAGCCCATTGCTGCTCGTAGGCTGCAACCTCAGCAAATATTCTAGCTTGTTATGTAGGTATCAGCACCAACAGTAGACAGGCTATTTCATTTACCTGAATGGGCTTAATGTTTACCTAGCTTATAAAAGTAATATGATTATACTGAACACAGCCCAAACAACCCTACTGCCAACATTTTACCCATAACATCGCTGCATTGGTCATTGGCCAAATGCTATGCTGCTTAGAATTCATATGCTAGATAGCTATGACAGCAAGCATGTTTTGCCTGGACTAAGGTTGAGTTCCTCTTTGTGTTTTGCATTCCAGCTGCAACAGATTACGGGCAGCCTGAATGTAACTGTACTGCACCATTCCAGGTGGGATGGAAAATTCATATAAAGTGTAGAAATGGTTGAGATTTTAGTATTTAAATGCAGCAGCTGCTGTTTTGTTTACACTGTATGAAAATTTCACGAATGGACCAATGGAAATGCTCCAGAAAAAAACAATTCAGGTTCTACTGACTTACATTAAAAGTAAAGAGTAAAAGTAAAGTTTTTGCCTCTCCTGTTATGTTGCTATTTTGGAGATCTATCTATCTATCTATCTATCTATCTATCTATCTATCTATCTATCTATCTATCTATCTATCTATCTATCTATCTATCTATCTATCTATCTATCTATCTATCTATCTATCTATCTATCTATCTATCTATCTATCTATCTAGAGTTTTCTACATCATTTGAACAAATTGTTTACATTTTGTGAAAATTTCATGATGAATGGGCCAATAGAAGTACTCCAAAATAGCATGTAAAAAAATTCTGGTTCCATTGACGTGCATTGAAAGTAAAGTATGTTTTTGGTCTCTCCTGTAAAGTTGCTATTTTGGAGCTACTTGTTTTTCATTGGACTGTGACGATATTGAACAGTGTATATTGGAGTGGGTGATGTTAATACAGTGTAGTTACACCCCTGATAATTAAGTATTGCTATTAATACTGGTGTGTAATGGTAGGTGGGCTCAGTAGGGTTGGACTGTAAGCACTCTCTTAGGTTGTTTTTTCTTTGCTATAGATTTTCTTGCTCTGGCGGTGTGAATGCTTGAACTGAATAGATCAGTTGGTTTACCTGCATCGCACTCCAGCATGTCTCCCTGACACAAACAGAAGACTGTGCACACGCATGCTGATGCCTAGATTGTTTGAAGTGTGCAAAAAATGTGCAAATTTAACCACACATTTAACAAAAATCCTGCCTTTGTTTTACTGGAGAAATGAGTTTCCCACCAGGAGGCACCACATGAACATCCTTCAATGTATGATAATGATTTTGAGTTTGTTGAAGTTTTTGATGCAGCACGTTTTCTTGATGTCAGTCCCATTTTCATGATGATGGAGGACAGAAGCAAACAGTCAAAGAGTGGAAAGCAATCACATAAGCAGTAAAAATATAATAAATCCTAATGTTAAAGAATATTTACAGCCATCTTCATTCACATATCCATATTTATGCTTTGTTTGAGTAAAATAGGCCAACAGTGACAGACGCCAGGTAGCTAATAAACTACAACACCCATTTCACAACCTCTGTGTTCTGTTTATTTCTCACATAAACCACATGAATGCACACATTCTATAAAGGAGATTCCTCTATGAGAAAACTGCCACCCCACTTGGACTTGAAAGCAGCACTGTGTAAATATCGTCCTATTGAGACGAGCGCACACGAACGCCATTACAGTTTCACTATTACGAGTGGGAAGCTTAGAATCCTGAATTTTCAAGTTTAGGGGAGTATCAGCAAAGAAGCAACAATACTGTGACATCTTATCAAAGAAGGAGATGCAGGATACATACGCTGAAACTAAAAAGTCTGTTGGATTTGAGTAAATAAATTATGAAAATTGGTTTGATGTGAATGGTCTGCATTGAGTGACTCTATGTATTTGCACTGGTTGAATAAAAAATCTAAAAATAATCAAAAGTACCTGTATTAGTACAGGTTTATAAGTGAAATATGTTTGTACTAATTGCTTCCAAATTATTTCCATTAACATAATCATGTACATCTGTGTTCAACATAAAACTATTAAGTTAATCCAGTTAGTCTGTTATTTTAATTCATTTTTATTTATTTTTATTTATTTTTCTATTATTTCTATGTGATTTAGTACAGCGATATGAGCTGAGTAGAACTCTTAGATCGTTAGGAAGTAGTCAGTTGTCACACCTGCCCATCCTCGTGCCTCTGTTTACGTCCTGTCCATGTGGTTCTGTTTGGTCATGTGCTCCCCTCGTTCTCTGCTCCGCCCTTGCCCCGCCTGTCTCGCCTGTTTGTCATTTTGTTGTTAGTTCTATCAGCTGTTTTGCCTTGTTAGTCCATGTATATATACCCTGTGTATTCAGTCTGCGTTGGTCGATCATTGTTGATGTTGCTGTGTTATGATGATGATGATGATGATGATGATGATGATGATGATGATGATGATGAAGAATTTACCCATCTGTTTATTAAATCCCTTGTTTTCTACTAAAAGCTCGCGAGTGTGTCTGCATTTGCTCCAGCCACCGCTACACCGTGACATCAGTTAGTCCTTCCTAAGGTAAAGACTAAACAGGTTGAAGCAGCATTTAGTTACTATGCTGCTATTAAATGGATCAGTTGAGCGAGAGTATTAGAAGAGCCCCAACACTGGACACCTTTAAATCTAGACTAAAAACATTCCTGTGTGAGCAGGCTTTCAGCTCAGTTTAAACCTCTTACTGAACTTTTTCAAAACAGCTGTCATGTGTTTGTCTGCTATGTCCAATGTCACTTTTAAACCTCATTCTTTATTTTATGTTTAATTCTATTTCTTTTAAATATTTGTATATTTCTTTTAGCTGATTTATTTTAATGCTTTGTTTATTGTTTATTAATGATTATTTCTTTATTTATGTAAAGCACTTTGAGTTGCCACTGTGTATGAAAGGTGATATACAAATAAACTTGCCTTGCTACATATTTAAGTCATAGTTGTTGTACACAGTCAGGTATTGTCTCAACTTCATTCAGTTTGTGTTCGTTACAACATCTAAATAAAAAGAAAATTATCCAACTCAATGACTAAATCAAGTAACAAAACATCAGCAGCCTAACATAAAGTACAACTACAACGTTAAGTATGCAGATCATTGAATGAAAAGTCACATCCTTAACTCAAACATATCAGTAAGACTAACAGCAGGAGACCACGTCTTCAACCTTTACACCTTATTTAACAGTTCTTTCACATTCAGATCTGCGCTAAACACAGCAGAGCATCTCCTTTTGTTCAACATATTCCAACAGATCAAACAAAATGATATATCAGTAACTGTCCAGCAGCAGATTGCTCTAATGTCTAGTTTGAACTATTTTCACAGCTAGAGATGAACTACTGAAACAGTGTATGTGCAGTTCTTAGGTCAAAATGATAACTGAATCATCCCTACTCCTGAGTAATCTGTGGAATCTCTTCTACCTTCTTCATGTTTTACGCATTAGATTTGATGTGAAGATTGCATTGAGTTAGAAATTGCATCTGGTTACATGTTAACCAATCCGATTTACGCCTTAATCCAAAAAAAATCCAAAAGTTACAGTGGAGCCCAAAAACCTTCTCTACTTTTAATTAAAGTCAAAGGAACCAGGATTTTTTCCAAGTTATTTTTGAACCTTTTTATTGGTCCATTCACCATGAAACTTTCACACAGTGCAAACTGCAACTGTCATGTTCAACTCACTCGACAGCTACGATATATTTTGTCAAATGTGCAGATAACACTGTTAGCTGTCTAACCTTCTGCCTGACTAGTAAGATACACTTGGATAATAAAACTCATAGCCTATTCTAAGTCTTATAGAGAGTCCCGCACTACTGTGAGGCCCTGTGTATGACCACACCTCCCATTGCAATGCTAATCTGATTGCAGAACTGCAGCTACACATGCTAGACACATGAGTGTCCAGTTAGAGATAGTCAGAGCTCATATGCTAATGTGTTATATAAACTAATCTAGGGGTCGCAGTAAATCGGGACGAGAGACTGAAATCACAGCACAATATCAGGTGTGATAAGACTCCATGATATGATATTCTCACAATACTTATGTCACAGTATATATGTCAACATCTGTTTTATCAAAGGAGGTTTCAGTGTTTTCATCTCCCATCAATCATTTTTATTGTAGCAAAATGGAGTCGTCAAACAGACTGACCGACTAACACTGTCATAGAAACCTTGCTTTAAATTCATATAATAAAATATGAACATCGGTGTATTGATGCTACATTATAATGCAAAATATTACAATACGACTCTGTATCACCCCTCACCCCTCTACAACATGAGACAGAGTGAGAACTGGCGTGTATACGGGAGCATCTTGGTGTGTTGTTAGTTAATGGTTCTCAGTGTGGAGTGTTTGATGTAAATAGCTGTTTTAACCCAGTTTGTCCTGATGATTTAGATGTGCTTGCTGCATAATTGCAGCATCTTATCAACATGTGTGTGTAGTTTTAGTGTGGTGGGAGGAAGTGGGGGGCGTCATCAAAGAGGCTGATATCCACTTTTCTTACATCAGGAGCAGAAGAGTGGGCCGCTGAGCTGTTAGATGTGCTATATCGTGTGTGTGTGTGTGTGTGTGTATACCATTTTATGCCACATTGTGGGGACTAAAACCTGGTCATATACTCATGTTGTGGGGACCTTTTGTCTCATGACATTTTAAGGACAGGGTAAGGTTAAGGTTTGGGTCTCACCGGGAAATGAATGGAAGTGTATGTAATGGCCCAGCAATGCACATAAACAAACATGTGTGTGTGTTTAGTAATGATTGGAGGTGTGTGTGGTTGTAAAACAGTGGTGTGGATGAAGGGAGGTACAGCTTACCCTCTCTTTGTCACACACACAGGCTGATGAAGTAACAGGGATAAAAAGGATAGAGGAGGAGGAGAGAAATAGCTTTTTAAGCAGGGTGAGCTTTGATGTAAGTTCTTCCTCCCACCCTCATTCCTTTCACTGTTTTGAAAGATGTTTGGAAGATGAATATAAAAACAGGACAGCTAGCTAAGTCTTGTGATAAAGAACAAGAGACAGAGAGAGAGAGAGAGAGAGAGAGAGAGAGAGAGAAAGAGGGAGGGAGAGAGATGCGACGCATGGTTAACATCGGCACATGCTTTCTGAGAATAGTAAACTCAAAGTGTTCTCACCTCATTGATTGGACCTCAGGTTTTCTAACTCCTGACTCCAATTAGCTTCTGATGAACTCATTAGCCTCGGGGGCTCACCTATGCTTTGAATACCTACACTGTGAACATCTAAATGATGTGTTCAATACAAACAAGAGCAAATCACTACTTTTTGTATTATTATTATAAGCAGTTTGTGTTTGTTCTTCACTGTAACTTCACTGTAAATGAAGACAAGACTGTAAGACAACTGTAAACATAAACGCAGGCCATTCAAAAGTGCTCACATACTTTTTTTCGCCACTGTAACTGATCGTCTTCAACCCGGCCTACTTCTTTAAGGAGCTCTGTTCTCTTCTCCTTTAGAATAGGGCAGTAAAATGGGCTGATCCTGGACTGTTGTGTAACAGTCAACATTTACCCACAACATCAAAGCAACAGCAATAAAACTTTTGGACTATGTGCAGAAGTCTACAGTTCCAGGCTGGGAAGAGAATGTCAAGACTTTCCCAAGGAACTGAACAGTCAGTGTGCATGGTGGATGTTAATTTTAACGGGGCTAAAATTTGCTCAGCACATTTCACTCTGGACAGTTTCTTAAGACGTTGACAATATCCAGCAGCTTTGCTCAGTTTTTGACACGGAAGAGACTGAAGAGAGGAGCAGTTCCACCTTTAGTAGCATCACAACCACCAAAACAGTGACCTGTAAGTAGCTGCCATGCTGTGTGACTTTATGCACTTTGTTCTGGTTGAAGCATCTTAAATTTAAAGCTTCGTAGTGAGAAACATCTGTAATTTACTGAATTTTGATTTTGAGAAAAGCAAGTATTGGTAACGTTAGCTACTATAGCTCTATTTACCAGCGTTAGCATCACTACCTTAACAGAATGATAAAAAAGTAGCTTATTAGCGCAGACGTACATTTTAATATTTAAAGTCGGTGTCTGTTTCGACACATGCTGCTTCTGTGTGATCATCGCGGTCCCTGATTGTAAACCAGCAAATCAGAGCTGAGCTAATTTAATAATTCATGAGCACCTCCAAAAAAAGTTAAAACAGCTCATATTATTCTAGGAGCAAATCATAGGGTGTAAATGGGTGTGTAAACCCACATCTGGGCAGTGTTCCCACCTAATCTGATGCTGCATGATTAGTCATAGGCAGGAGAGGCAGACAGAAACTTTACACTGGAACAAAACAAAGTAACAGCAACACAACATCCACATCTAGGCAATGTCGGACAAAGACAGTAGCAAAACAGAGGGTTTAAGCAGACAAGGACAACAAGGAACACCTGGGAAGGGGAGGAGACACAAACTAGGTGCAGGTGAAGGACGGAGACACATGAGCAAAACAGATGCACATGGCTGGGGACCGTGGAACGTAAACGAAGACAAACATCTTCTACATAGACATCAGTGAGCAATTTGAAATACTGTGTAAATGCATTCTGTGGTACCTTGAACATGTAAAGAAAGAACATTTCCAAGAATGCTCCAAATACTATAAAGTTTGCCCATGATCTCCACTCTGGACGGTGCCTCCACTTCCATCTATCCCTCCACCTCTTTCTCTGCCCCTTCATCCATCATTAAGAGCTGCGCTTCTGAACAGACTGGCAGCGTGGGATTCCATTTTCTGCTGTCAGCATCACTTCCTGCGAGTGTTAATACCTCTCTCTGTTCCCCCTTTCCCTGCTGTCTCCACTCATTCTCTCACAGCACTGCGCCCCAACCTGTATACACCACTCTGGCCTTTTAAAAGCTTTTTGTAAAGATGACTTGTACGTGGGGCTCGGCATTCTGTAGGGAGCCTCTTTAAAGCTGACCTTCACTCCATTAACATGCAGTACTCTGATAAAGCTGATAGAGCAGTGTTGTCTTATCGGAGCCATTGCCTTACCTCAGCTCTGACTCTGTGTGTGAAACAGAGGGACAGTGATAGAGAAGGAGTGTGATAATGCGTGTATGAGGTTATGATGAGACATTTTTAAATAGAGCTGTTTGTCCAAAGCAGGATGTTGACTTGCTCGTTCGGTCTATGTGTGTCACTCACCGCCAGTGAAGGCGCGTGGAGGGGAAGAGATCAGGCAGAGACGTCAGCACTGAATGTCTGTTGATGAATTCGGGAACCTGGAAGCTCTCGTCTCTTAAAAGCACCACCTTTGAAAGCTCTAAAGCAGCTAAAGAGCAGAGAAACAGCAGTGTCAGAGTAGAGGCTGCGTGGTGGGGTCATACAGAAGTGGGGGTTAAGGATAATGCCTGAGGCAGAGCCGTTTCTGGTCAAACTTTTTAGTTTCTACAGATTTAGAGGATTCAACAGCATTGAAAGTACAAAATTTGATTTGGCTTCAAAACACACTCAAAGCTTCTTTGTTTACACGGTTACACTGGATAACATGTACACATGTAATAAAAGCTTATTCATCCCAGTTGTACAGTATTTACCCACCTCTGTGGATGATATACACAGACACATAGGCAGAAATAGGTTTGTGTTTGAGTACTTATGAGAACACCACTGATCACAGGCCCACCCAATCAAATATTGACAGAATATTTATTCTGATGAGTGCTGGCACTGTATTTAAGCTGCCATATAATACCACAGTATTTTAAATTGTTCTACGTATAGAAGGTATGGGGTGGCACGGTGGTGTAGTGGTCGCATCACAGCAAGATAATCCAGGTTCGATTCCCAGTCTGGGCTGTTCTGTGTGGAGTGTGTATGTTCTCCCCGTGCTTGAGTGGGTTTCCTCTGGATACTCCGGTTTCCTCCCACAGTCCAAACACATGCATGTTAGGTTGATCACTCACTCTAAATTGCCCGTAGGTGTGAGTGTGTGCATGCGTGTTGGCCATGGGATGGACTGGCGAACTGTCCATGGTTCACCACACCTTCGCCCGATGACGCTGGGATTGGCTCCAGCCCCCCCGTGACCCCGACTAGCGTAATAAAGAATCAGATAATGGATGGATGGATAGAAGGTATGTGACTTGTTCATAGTGAAAAATGCCCAGATGTCCATTTACACCCAGTGATTTGGTCCTAGAATAAAACAAGCTGTTCTGTCTTGACTCAAGATTATTTTGATGAGCTCTGCTCTGATTTGATGGTTTGCAGTAGGACAGTGATGATCACACAACCATTGAAACTGGAACTGCTCCCACCTCCATCTCTTCAGTGTCAAATGTGTCCAAGGTTTAAGAAACTGTCCCAAATTAAATGTGGCGAGCAAACAAAGAACTTTATTTTAAAATTGTCCAGGATCTTTTTAAAGGTGGTGGCGTTGAAGTTGGATTCCTATATATCAGCTTGTTTTGCTAAATTTGATGTCATGATGCAGTTACATTTTGGCACCCGTACAAGCATTTAAGGTGGAATTAAACATGTGATTACGAAGCTGACGAATAGGAAGCCATTTGCAGCCACTTTTAAAGATAACAATGCACATTGACAGTTTTCCTAAAATAAGTATGAAAAGTACATCTCATTAACAGCCTGGAAATATGTTTTTGCTCAGCCTACCAGGGCCTGAATAAACTGTTGCATTCAGTCCAGTTCAGTTAAGGGGAACATATAGTATGAAGTGAAATCCCAGATCCCAGTAAAATTATCTTTTTCTGCTTATTTTAATTTATGTCTGCTTTAATGCACTGAGCTATTGAGGTTCGGCATAAATGCTCCACAGACATTGCCTATGATGCTTTGGTTTAGGTTTGCTGTGTTGTTTTTCTTTCTCTTTGCACATGTCAGCAGGCTTTCACCCGGTTTGAACGCCTTCATCTGGAGAAAGTTGTGTCACAAAGTGATATACGCTTTAGAAGTGCTGGTATATGCAGTGTGATGGAGAGACATGGCACACTTGTAAACTGTATCTACTCCGAGTTGACCTACTTTTTCCGCAAGCCTGTCCAATAATTTATTTCATGAGTCATACAATCACCACATGCTATGTTCTCTGCAGTCGTTTCTTTTCTTCTGCCATCAGTATTGAAATGATCAAATGATGAAGGCAGTAACAACAGCAGACACATTTCAATCCAGTTTTCTTTCCATTATAGGATTTTATTTCCTCATGCTTTAGTTCTTAACTTTGCACTTCTTATTTTCACAGCACTGTCTTGGTATGTAAATGACTGCATTGTACGTTTTATAGTTAACAGTATTTCATACAGTGACATGAAAAGCACCTCAGGGTGAGTGTAGATTATTCGGCTATGCAGTGTACATGATGCTAATTGGTGCACGCTCTCATTGCTTGTAAGACATATTTGTCTTGTAGTCTTTGTTGTGAAGAACTGTGTGAATTACATGTTTTTTTTCGGTCTAGTTGACGCCCCTGCTTACCTGTACACCCTTTGCAATCTGCAACTCTTTAAAAGACAGGCTTCAAAAGACAAGACCTCATTTACACACACAGTGGGTGACACTTAATGTGAGTCATCAGGCAATCTTTTCAGCATAGTTTTAAATAATTATGAAGGGTCTTAATCTCCTAATGTATCTGTCTGCCTAGTACAGAGCCTTCATTTGATCTGTTCTCCACAGTAGTTAATCCTCCACCATCACTGATTAACTCTGCTCAATAATTTATCAGTTTGGTGTAAGTCAGCCTTCTGAGAATACAATGCCCTGCAAACATCCCCTAGGTCACATGCTGAACCAAAATAAAGTATAAATAGGCTGGCCGCCAACCGAATAGCAATTGCAGTTTGCAATTCAAATCAAGGCTCATTCATTCCGTTTCCATTCAGGCCGTGAGGTGAGTTTAACTGCAGAGCAGAACAAGTTGGTGTTAATTGATGAACAAGTGCAGCTCCGCTATAGCTATCAGTAGTCATTAAACTTAGCTAGATAAGTTAACGCACATACTCAATATTTACTCACTCTACTGCCCTCGCTACTGAACCAGCACTCCACGAGCTGCGCTTTGGCTCCAGTCTCTTTTTTCCGGGGCCAGCCTGGCCTTCATGTGCTGATTCAGTCTCCTCCAGTCACTGTTTATCATCTCCTCCCCTCCACCACTTCCACCCTCATCATTATTGTCATGCTAATGCCATGTCAATTGCAATAAACCTCTACTTTACTAAAGCACAGCCTCCTTGTCTGTGACATGCGAAGCTGCTAAATGAAGCGTGGGTAATGAATGGGGGGATGAAGCTCAGCACGCTGTTGCTTGGCATTGCCTTCGGAACTCATGGAGGCTGGGCTCAGCCATTTCCTTCTACCATATGCTCCCACCTGCCGTCTACCGCCTGCCATCACCTACACAGCCTCTCACTCACTCTCTCTCTCTCACTTTCTCTATCTCTCTCTCTCATGCTGTCTCTGTCTGCTCTCGTTTCCTCTAGCTTGCCTCTGTGACAGACACGCAGCAAAACAAACACGTTCTTACTGCCTCAGCGTCTCATTCAGGTGTGTTTGTTTGTATTTATTACTGGGCCATTTCTTGTTTGAGTGTTTTGCTATTAGCCTTGTACCCTCTACATAGCCGCAGAGAAGGGAGAAGAAGTGTCGTTCCCCAGCGGCTTCAGAACGCAAGGCAATGACTTTTTTCTTTTATCTACAAAGTCCGCTGCTTTTCTATTAAAACCCATATATGAAATATGATACTGAGAAAAACTACATTTTATTGCATTTCTTTTCCTGCAACAGCTGATTGTATCTGTGTGGAAGGAGCAGAGTCGGAGTAATCATTTTACAGCAGCTGTCAGCGACTGGAGTCTGATAGCAGACTCTGAAGACCTCTGAAGAGCTAATAAAATGTGGAGTTACAGTTTCAGTTTAGCATTTGGGTGTTTTATTAGCTGCACAGCTGCAGCAGGACTAGAGGGAACGTTACAGACAATGTGATCAGTGCTGTACTGGCGTTAATCTAAGCCAAAACTATATCAGGACAGAAATAGACAAACGGAGCAGGACAGATGGAAGCTGTCTAGAAGCAGTAGAAACAGAACTTGGCTAGCTGACTCACTGAGGGTTGGTTTAACTAGCTAGCCTAAGGCCAAATTTGTGGCTAATGCTTTTGAGCCCAGAATTTTCCTGGCAAAAGAAATTGGCATTCAAGCGGGTATGTTATTTATTGAAACTAAACATGCACGAGACAGTAACTCAGCCATGCCACAACTTTTTCAAGATTATGGAGATATATTAGACAATGGTCTCCATCGCAAGTCATTTGTTGTAATCTAACCAACTGGATTCAAATCAACTTATTAGGCCCACCTGCTTCTGGTGCTTCAGAAATCTAACAAATGACAGGAGTGTACAAAATAACTAAACACAGAGTTCTCATAGGAAAGTCCATTCACTCTCTGACCGTCTTGCCAAACCCTTCTTAATTTGGTTTATTATTAAGTGTTATTATTATCAACAGGTATTTCCAGGCATATGATCATTGGAATGGGAAGACACTCAAACTCTGAATCTTATAGCTACATTTTAAACTAAAACTCACTGGAAAAATCTGACAAAAATCAAACAAAAGTACTTTGTAGAATTTGGTTCAAATTAAGGTTTTGGCTACTGTGCATGCTTATATCTTGGGTCAGATTTGATGATTTCGGGGGGTCATCTGAGGCAAAAGACAGCAATCCTCCTCTTAATCTTTTCAAATTAGGTAAAGCTCTGGGCTTCTGTGTCTACACTGCAAAAATGTATATCTCTGGTCTGTATATCTAATAATTCTCATTTTGAGACTGTTGTAATACTATTACCCATTTCTTTATGTATTAATTGAATTGTTTAAAATAATATTAGTGCAATGAACTCACTGTATTGGTTGATAGATTTGCTTGTTTTGAGAAACATGCATGTCTGCTGGTATAGTTTAGGACAGATTAAGATAAAAGGAAGGTAATAAATAACAAAATCCCATTAGTTTAAGAGAATAAATTAGTAACATGTACAGCATTACTACCTTGACACTAGTGCTGTCTTAATAACATTAACATTAGCATTCGATTAGAGCTCAGCCAAAAGTGGACTAAAAACTAAAACAAAAGCAAAACATGATTTCACAAGAGAAAAAAGAGTTGTGAGTGCTAAGACTAATCTCGGTACGCTCTGCTAGTGTACCTTTACACACCTCTGCGTGAACTGTGTAAAGAATCAGCTGAACATTAAACTACATGCATTTCATGATTAGTTGATTATATGAGGCTTTGTGGTTTATATGTTTCCAACTGAGTCGTTAAGAATCCCTGAAAGGCTGAGCAGAGTTCATTACTGTTTAATGAAGTCGAAATTAAAAACTAAACATGAGTTGATTAAGAGTAAAAAACAGGTAGATCACTTAATTGATAATGTAAGTTTAATGACAGTCTTCCTGTCCATTAGCTTCATGAATGGTAGCTGACATGAAGTCATGGGTTTGAACCTCTAGAGACAGTAAACATGATATTATTTCACTGACACCTGTTTCGACAACTTCTATCATGAAAATCATTAGCAACAACATCAATTTATCCAGCTCCGACTTTCTGTACTGTGCTATATTCCACTGATAATATATCTAATTGCTACATAGACTTTGAGAAATGTGTTTTTATTTATTTATTTATTTAATAAAAGTTACAGTTTTGTAATACATTTGACTGAATAACATCAATAAATTATTTTTTAAAAGGTGAGATTAGGAAGAAAATATATTTTTGCTGATGCATTTAAAGTAGGTGAAAGTAAAGCTATTGCACAACACTGTTTGTACGGCGTGATGCCTGAGTGTGTCAGATTGCACATTGTTAGCGTGATCTCTGTTATGTCTGTTCCAGCATGTGTGCCACAAACACTGCACTCAAATCATAGTCTGATCAGATTCCTGTTTAGACCAGTATGACTAAAAAACAGAACATAAAATAAAAATTTGAGCACATGGAAGTTGCTGGTGTACCTGTATTGGACCTGTATAAGTGTTGTAAATGAGTAAACTGTGGACTAAGGGTTAACTAACATAGCTAAAGGCATTCACAGTGAAACATGCACAACATATTTTAAGCTTTCTAAATAAACGCTGAACACAGTGACCTTACTGTTTAGCTGGGATTAGTTAGTTAGGTAGCTGCTCCTTCAGCCAGAAGCTGAGTAAAAAAGTAGAGATTCTCAGAAGTTATCGTGTTTGGCTGCTCTACTTGTTTTTGATATGCTCATTGTGTGTTAACATGGTTAAAAAACTAAAATAAGTAAATACAAGGGTTTCATTTAAAATGAACTAATGCAAGAATTAAAGTATTAAACTATGATTTAATTGTACTGCAAAAAGACCATCACAGGGAAGAGTGTTCTCAGGTACAATACGCGTATAAGGTTCATCCTGTGGTTGTTCTGTTCCTCTCAAGGTCAACAGAGCTTCTATAAAAGGGCTGCAGTCAATATTTAAGTAAACTTGTGTTTCTGATAAAATAGAGCCAATGAGTTTGTGTGTTTCGAGTGATGTTTGCAGTATTTTATACCTGTACCTAAGACCTATAAGACCGTCTTGCTTCCAGTTCTTGTAACAATTACATCAACAGTACTTTTAAAATACTGTAACCAAATGTCAGCAGAAATCTTTACAAAGGTTTTCATATTAGAAAAATCTGATTCTAACAGTTTTACTAATGTAAAAGAAGCTGCTCCTTATTGTCACACTTATTCTTATGCTAAACTTGGCTGCATTACACTGTTAAGGTTTGCTTGATGCTGTTGTACGCCAAAATATGTTCATTCTGTCAATTACCAACTGCCTTGTCAAGAGGAGAAACAGCCTCACACAAAACCATTCAGATAGTCCTGGTCATCATAGTAATAAATATTTGTGTGTATGCATATAAGCCTGTATGTGTGTATACATGTATGTGTGTGTGTATACATATGTATACATATATATCTTTGTTTTCATTGCAAACAGAATTTTACCTTCTTCCGGTGCCTGTCGTTACGTTCATCCTGGTAGTCGCTATTTGTTACCGTGCTGTTCAGTGGAGTAGCGCTAAGTTTTCAGAACTTCTAGTAAGTTAGTGCTAGCTGTTTAAACTTATTCCTCCTTATTTTATTCTTCTCCTGTCTTCCCACACAATCCTTGCAGGACTTTTACAGTGCATTGCTGTAAAACTGCTTTAAGGACAACCCTGCCTGCAGTTGTGCTCATCCATCGCTGTTAACTCCTGTAGTTGTTTTGCGCACCCTGGATGCGCTCTAAAACACAATTACAGGCTGTAAAAAAATAAAATAGTATATTATTGTAAAATAATATAATACCATACATACATTTTATAGTATAAAATACTATAAAAACGACAGCAACTTTTTTTACAGTGTAAAAAGTTGCGTATGCATGTTCAGTGTAAACCTGTCACTCATGTCCATTTTCCATTTTCTCGGGAGCGGAACTGCAGAGAAATAGAGGTGGACAACTGTGCGCCAAGCTGTGCAAAAATATGGACTTTTATATCTTATTCTCTGCATGAAACCATCTCCTCCCGGCTGCTGTTTCTGTAGATTGCAAAAGAGGTGGCCATTTATTGTAGACTGTGTGTGATGGGTTTCCTTCTGTGGTGTGCAGAGTTAAACGGTGACTGAAGTGATGACACTATCACATCAACCTCATGTGAGGGGGGCATTTATTTTCTCTTCCTGTCTGCATAAAGAGCACACCGGACAAATAAACCTGCCTCATTGGGCTTTTTTTGTCTCTCTCTCAGTTACGGCTTCTCACACTAGCATTTTTCAAAGAGGACACATTCATGAATCGACCATTAATATGTAACAATAGCAATAAAAAAAAAAATCTCTCTCTTTCTCTCAGCTGTCCCTGTAAACACCGCACACTCTTATTATTACACAGCTGTTACACTACTTAAGCTATTATAAACCTTATTATAAATTGTGAATGAATGCTCCTGTCTAGATTATATCACAGATTGTTGGTTTTAATCATATCAGGTGAAAAAAATGAGGGAATGTTACATCAACAGCATTCCTACACCTGTTGTAACGCCTTTTCTTGCCGTCAAAAAAAAGAGAGAGACCAGTTCAGAGTATACGCTTCATTCTAAAAGATACTGTGGTACAGACATGCTCTGAGAAGGTCTGACAAAAGTCCAACCCTATTTAAGTCCAGCTGACTACACGTCCAACTGGACTTCATGACACTGTTTGGCCCGGTCGTTACCTTCTGGGCTTTGGGCAGATTCTTAGGTTTCTGCAATTAACCAACAGGTTCTGCTGAGCCATAAAATATCTGTATTTTGCCCAACACATATTGTGCTCAACAGCAAGTAAAAGTATTTCAAAACCACATTCAAAAATATGTCTAAAATATAAAGTGAATATGAAATATAAAACAAACTGATTAAAAGACTTAGTTCAGGAAGCTTTATTTTTATTTAATCTCTTTAAATCAGTGTTTTGTGGGTAAACTTGCAGACAGTCTTTAGAAAACCCAGTATTGCTCCACACAGCACTGGTGACTTCAAACAGTTGAAAAGCATTGCCAGCTGATTTTGTGTTTAATGCAAGAGAAAACTATTCTCTATATGGTTTCAATCTGAGCTCTGACCATCTAAGATAATCAGTATAAACCAGTGTGCTTTGGGCTCGGCCTATTTTTCCCTGGGAGTTGTGTAAAATATTAAAATTACATAAAACACACACCAGGTATGTGGATAAAAGCTTACATTATAGGATCAAGTGGTTTATTGTTGTAGCTGGAACACATAATATGTCTTTTGAGACAAAATCTCGAAGCCGAGCCGGCACTTAGCCGCCCACACAATTTCCCAAGGAAGACAAAACGCGGGCCGCACGTTACTTTTCACTGCACTCATGTGAACGCTGCCAAAACTCCACCCATCATAAAATATACTGTAGTACATAAAACTAGTCTTTCATAGCAGTTTACTATAGCTGAACAAATTGCAGTAAATGAAAGAAACAATAAGATAAACTATATATAAACTTAGCACAAAAAGTAAGGAATGTGTGTTTGTATTTGTGTATTACTTTGTTGGAACAATGCTTCTTGACTGTTGAAAAGCCTGTTAATTTTCCCTTTAAATGGTGCCACATTTGTAAGGAATATGCATTTGTGGGATGGGGAGTAGAGCTGAGTATGTGGATTGCACCCATGAAAAATTTGCCAAATCCTTTCTGCCAATGCCAAACAGCTTATTCTGCCATTGACTCGTTTGGTGTTTGGTGGACTAGATGATTGAGGTTTGAAGACACAAGACATATTGGCAATTTAACAATGTATTAATTTAACAAACAGGAGCCTCAGTAGCATGTGAAAGAACCATACACAGCCACAACAGCCTGGCACCTCCTCCTCATGCTGGTCACCAGCCTGGTCACACACTGCTGTGGGATGGCATCCCATTCTTCAACCAGCATTTGTCGCAAGTCAGCCGACGTGGTTGTGTTGGTAACTCTGGCACGAACAGTACGCCCAAACTGATCCCACAAGTGTTCAGTGGGGTTGAGGTCAGGACTGCTGGAAGGCCATTCCATCTTCTCCATTCCCAAATTCTGGAGGTCCAACACTATAGAGATATGGGATTGCCACTGGTTGCAGAATTTCATGTCGATATCTCTCTGCATTGAGATTTCCTCCAATGAGGACAAGTCTTGTTTATCCAGTGAGGAAGATGCCGTCCCACAACATCACACTGCCTCCACCAAAAGATGTTAGGGTGCAGCAATCAGCATAGCGTTTTCCTCATCTTCTCCACACTTTGACCCTACGATCCAACTGCCGTAGACTGGACTCATTGCTGAATGTAACATTTCTCTACATGTTCAGTTTCCAGTGCACGTGTTGCTGACACAGGCCTGGTGGTGAAGGACAGTTATAGCAGGCCTCCTGGCAGCTCCGAGATTGGCTGCGTGCAGATTGTTCTGGATTGTCTGGGCAGAGAGCTGGTGGCCATATCGTCCTGCAAATCTTGACTGCAAATCTGTAGAAGACAGGTTATGGTACCTAAATGCTGACAGCGTGAGGAAATGATCTTCTTTGGGTGTTGTCTTCTTGGGACACCAACTTCGCGGTCTGCTTCTGACATCTCCCATTATATGGAACTTGGCCTTCAAGTTGAAGAAGATACTAGGGCTCTCTCCAAAGAATGCAGCTTGAAGTTGCCCCATCGCGCAGGCCCTATCCAGATCAGTCAAACGTGGCATGCCGATTCTTGGAGCAGACACCTACTGACCACTGTAACAGGGCCCATCCTCACAGGTGGGGTACAAGAAGCTCAAAACATGTGTCAATAGCAACAGCAAAAAAAACAACTGTTTGGCAACGGCAGAGAAGATTTGGCAAATTTTTCATGGGCGCAACCCACATCCTCAGCTCTACTGTTCATCCCACAAAAGCATAATCCTTACAAATGTGGCACCATTTAAAAGGGAAATGAACAGGCTTTCCATTGGTATAGGATTTATTGCCAGGAAGCATTGTTACAACAAAGTAATACACAAGTACAAACACACATTTCCTTACTTTTTGGGCTAAGTTTACATAGTTTATTGTATAGTTTATTACATATACTAAGGCCACCTTTCTATGTCTGAGAATAGCTCACTCCAAAAAAAGCAGCTCTTGCTGATTTCCAAACACATTCACTGAAAAGAATAATCTAATAACATTGCATTGCTACATGTGCAGCATCAGGGACTCCCTACAGCATGGGAATTTTTTTTGACGGGAATGCAGAGAGACAATTTGTTTCTTAGCCATTACATATTCAGCAGTGTTCCAAGGATGATTTCCTACTGTACGCAGCCCTGGAGATGGATCAGTGCTGCGTGTGACTCACTGCTCTGGAGAATATGCTGGTAGAGAAAGCTACCAGCCCCCCCCCAAAAAAAGTCAAAGTATTAGTCTGGCTTGGAACAAAGACATGCAGAGAGAAGCCAAATCCCTCAAACAATTCTGTTGGGCTCAAAATCTCATTCAAAATGAATGATCCAAATGGCCAGTTTTGCTTGACCAAACACCAGGGATATCTTGAATGTTAGCAAGAGAGAGATGGAGAAAAGAGCGGTCGACATTCTATCGGTCTGGAATGCTTGACTGAGCTCATGGACCCTACTTAACAGCTTTTCATTAAGGACATTAGAGAGGAGAAAGAGAGAGAGAGAAAGAGAGATAGAGCGAGCGCTTGCTGCTGTTCATTGGGGAGAAATGGTGGCACTTCATTCACTGCTCCACTGACACCAGCCAATGCTCTGAAGCAGATTACATTAGGGGATGAGAGAAAGAACGACACCTGAGAGCAATAGACTCTGAGACGGGCTGAATTGCTGAACCGCTCGACACCAGCACCCAGCTTCCTTCGGAAAATGAAAAAGAATCGTGAAGCTCTTTTTTATTGGAGAAATTCAATCTCCCAGGGGTTTTGCCTGAGTGCATGTGCCGGCTCTTTATGCTCAGCAGGGGGAAGCACTGAGCTCGGAGAAATCAGCCGGAGGACAGGGCGGAAAACTGCGTGGTATGATATGGCGGGGAGAAGGAAAAGACGAGCGGAGAGAAAGGGAGAAGAGAAAATAAGGAGAGTAGGGAAGACTTGGTTTGAGAGGGGACTCGCCAGACAGTACTTTTCTCTTTTGAGAACACTGCTGGGCTTTAAGCCATCCAGGGAAATCAGGCGGAAAAGCATGGGTACCTCTGGGCACTCCAAACGCTGGAACTTTCCACTGATACTCTGTAGAAGAGTGGACAGATCATTCACACACACACACACACACACACACACACACACACACACACACACCCACACACACACACACACACACACACACACACACAGCTGAACCTGAGACATTTTATGTCTGTGTGTGTGTGTGGCAGGTCTTTGCCACATTGTGAGGACCAAAACCTCATCATATGTTCATGTTGAGGGGACCTTCCATCCTTCATCCTGTACATCAGTACATTCTCAGGGTAAAGTCAGGGTTAGGTTAAGGTTAGGGTAAGCTTAAGGTTGAAGGAAGGTTATGATTAGGTTAAGGTTAAGGATAGGGTAAGGCTAGTTGATATGGTTTGGGTAAGCCTTCAGGAAACTAAGGGAAATCTATATAATGACCCTAAAATCCACAGAAACAAAACTGTGTATGTGTTCTTGTAGTGGTATATTTGTGAGGACCTCATGTCTCTTCAAGTTTAGAACAATATATATTTCTCTGCAAGGTGAGGACATGTTGCTGGTCCTCACTTTAGCACAAATCAAGTTGTTTTCAATGTTGTTTCCTCCACAAATCACATTTTTTGTACAGTTCTAATAGAGCAGTACAACTGGCCTTTTGAATACTGAGGTTAGGGTAAGGTTTAGGTGCAGGTGTAGAATTATGTTATGATAATTTGTGTTTGTGTGTGTTAGCATAATATCTTGCGTGCACTGATATTAGCGTGTAGCAAAGCAACGAGCCACATTATGTTTTTACAACAGGATATTTTATAATCTGGCAAGCAAAGGGTTTTTTATTGTTTGGTATAATATATAATTACATACATGTATAATAATTTATAATTACAATTTAAATGTTTATAGTGTTTACCACAAGTATGTTTCAGGCGTTTTTAGACCTAACACAGTATTTTTATGAGCCTACATAACTGATATTTATAAGCCTTCAATGGTTTTATGTCCATGCCAAGAAAAAAGTAATGGGGCAAAATAAAATGTTTTAATTGTGTCTGGCTGAGTGCTGTGCTGCTTTTACTTAGCACTATTGATTATTGATCTTCTGTGCAGCCTTACAGCTCTAACGGATACTGTATGTAAAGAATTGCTGTTACCATGTCATGGCTAATCCAACAGACCATTTGCAAAGTCTTGCTGTCCTTAGTGTTTGTAGCTCAGTAGATAATACTAGAGGTAAAGCTAAAGCTAACATTAGCTGCTTTTTCACTGCATGGTATGGCTCGACTAGATTCGACTTCACTTTTGGTACAAGCTACTTCTTTGTCCACTGCTGATATAGTGGCTGGTCATAAACCTGCTGTGATGGAAAGGAAATACATTTTGTTCAGAAGAGGTTGATGGCAGCAAGACCTCTGAAACAAAAACAGGATACACTAATCTTGTATCTAGCGTTAGCATTAGCTTATGTGTTTAGGGTAAAAAGTGGCTATAGTGACTGCAGTGTTTTACTTCATCTTTTGGTGCCGGCTCAGCTCACTTGGAACTTTGATGGAGGTGATACCAAAAATAGAACCAGGTAGCAGTTTGCATAATGAAAAACAAAAAAGGCAAGTAGAGTCTCATCAAGTCATTGAAGTTGATACCATGCAGTGGAGAATCTATAATAGCTATAATAGCTAAACAGTGCAGCGGTACATACTCATCACCGTATACACAAGGGTGCGTCCGACTTCACGAACTTGAACAGTACATACTCAGTTGGAGCTACTGCGCACTGTCTGTCTGTTAAAGCAGTGCACTCTTTTAGTGTGCGAGTGTTTAGTATCCACACAACCTAGGACACACTACGTCTGCCATCTTATCATAATCCTGTGACGCAAGACCACCACAGCTATTCATTTAAAAGCCTGGTTTACTGACGGATGTAAATACTGTATTACACTGTACTACACTATTAAACTGTAATACACTGTACTACACTATTAAACTGTAATACACTGTACTACGCTATTAAATTGTATTACACTGTACTACGCTATTAAACTGTAATTTACTGTACTACACTATTAAACTGTAATACACTGTACTACACTATTAAACTGTAATACGCTGTACTACACTATTAAACTGTATTACGCTGTACTACACTATTAAACTGTATTACGCTGTCCTACACTATTAAACTGTAATACGCTGTACTACACTATTAAACTGTAATACGCTGTACTACACTATTAAACTGTATTACGGTATACTACACTATTAAACTGTAATACACTGTACTACACTATTAAACTGTATTACACTGTACTACACTATTAAACTGTATTACACTGTACTACACTATTAAACTGTAATACACTGCACTACACTATTATACACTGTACTACACTATTAAACTGTAATACACTGTACTACACTATTAAACTGTATTACACTGTACTACACTATTAAACTGTATTACATCGCATTACACTATTAAATTGTAAGCTTGCTAACTGACCTTACTATCATTCAGTCGTGTCCTTTATTGTCAGACATTGTATTACACATCAACAAAGTAACACAGCAGTGAGTTTAGCTAACCTTACAAATACCTGCATTGACCTGTAATATTTGTCTTCCACATTAACTAACCCAAATAGCTTCCGGGATTATATAACAATAGCATCAACCTCCTGATAACAGTATGTGTCTAAATTACACATTTCTTAATATAAACTTTGTGCCCAATCTTGGTCCTAGAGATCCACCACTCTGGAGAGTTGTGAGCCAACACACATACACAGCTCTGACATTCAGATACCCCTGGAGGCCTTCATTACCTTGGTGGTATAGCTCCATGACCAAGATTGAGCACCCCTGTCTTAGTGTAATAACGCAGACTACTTACCAACACTGAGTTTTTTTTCTTCACTTGATGGAGGAAGTTGTGCTTAGTTTGGGCTGTGATTATCATTGTTTTGCAAACAGTCATTTTGGTGATTGTGGTCTGTGTTTAGCTTATTAGCTTCGTATGTGTTCATTTTGCATATACCTAGTCAACAAAAACAAAGTCTGTGAGCTTGCAATCTGCTGCTAAAGAACTCCAAACAAAATGGTCTTATAAGTGATGATCAATTGCGTTTTGAATGAGCCTGCTTGTTCTTATAATATCATAGATATGACTAAAAAGTTTCTACACATGCTGGATAGATATTGCTAAAAAGCTTCTACTCATGCTGGATAGATTTGGCTAAAAAGCTTCTACCCATGCTGGATAGATATTGCTAAAAAGCTTCTACACATGCTGGATAGATTTGGCTAAAAAGCTTCTACCCATGCTGGATAGATTTGGCAAAAAAGCTTCTACCCATGCTGGATAGATATTGCTAAAAAACTTCTACCCATGCTGGATAGATATGGCTAAAAATCTTCTACCCATGCTGGATAGATATGGCTAAAAAGCTTCTACCCATGCTGGATAGATATTGCTAAAAAGCTTCTACCCATGCTGGATGGATATTGCTAAAAAGCTTCTACCCATGCTGGATGGATATTGCTAAAAAGCTTCTACCCATGCTGGATAGATATTGCTAAAAAGCTTTTACCTATGCTGGATAGATATGGCTAAAAAGCTTCTACCCATGCTGGATAGATATTGCTAAAAAGCCTCTACCCATGCTGGATAGATATTGCTAAAAAACTTCTACCCATGCTGGATAGATATGGCTAAAAAGCTTCTACCCATGATGGATAGATATTGCTAAAAAGCTTCTACCCATGCTGGATAGATATTGCTAAAAAGCTTCTACCCATGCTGGATAGATATGGCTAAAAAGCTTTTACCTATGCTGGATAGATATGGCAAAAAAGATTCTACCCATGCTGGATAGATATTGCTAAATCGCTTCTACCCATGCTGGATAGATATTGCTAAATCGCTTCTACCCATGCTGGATAGATTTGGCAAAAAAGCTTCTACACATGCTGGATAGATGTGGCAAAAAAGATTCTACCCATGCTGGATAGATATTGCTAAATCGCTTCTACCCATGCTGGATAGATTTGGCAAAAAAAGCTTCTACCCATGCTGGATAGATGTGGCAAAAAAGCTTCTACCCATGCTGGATAGATGTGGCAAAAAAGCTTCTACCCATGCTGGATAGATTTGGCTAAAAGTTTTAACCCATGCTGGATAGATTTGGCTAAAAAGTTTTAACCCATGTTCTTATGGACAGCTGTCAGTAGTACAGCAGCTCCATCCTCTATCTTCTTGCCATCATAGGGCCATTTATGAAAACCTTAGCTTTTACTCACGGCTGATTGTAAACATGAAAGGAAAATGTCAAACAGATCTGTGGCGCGGATGAGGGTCCATTCAAGCAGACAGGCGACTCGCTTCAAAATAACTGCCCGGGGGCACCTATTTACGAACATGGCATCAGAAAAGCAAGACCTCTCTGAAACTGACACTGCTGTAAGTGCAGCAGGCTGAAAAGAGAGTCATGAGGCGTGGAGCGGTATGCGTAGCATGGAGCGCGTGGATGGAGATAGAGTGTGGGAGTGAAGGATGGAGAAGAGCAGGCCAGGTGCCACATCTGCAGAGGAGAGATGAAAGAGTGACCCTCGTGGAGGAGAGGATCTCGATCTCTTTCTCGCCCATTTCCTGCTTTTTTTCCCTTCTTCTTCTCTCCACTCTGCCTCCGAGCGAGAGGTAGGAGACGGCAGGTTGTGAGAGACAGAGACAGAGAAGGCTAATATAAATGTAAAGTTGAGTCGGAGTGGAGGAAGAGAGGAGGATGAAAGATGAAAGATGGAAGTGAAAAGCCCCTGTTTCACTTTTGCTGACACATCCATATATGTCCTCATCCGAATGTGATCCCATTCCTCTCCTCTTTGTTTTAGGGTGTCAGAGGGTTTATTGCCATCCTGCGACCTGCAATTCCCCACTTGCAATAACGGGCATGCATTTACATACTCAATCTTATTGTCTCCACCTAATCCAATAGCATTGACCGATGGGCGTGTCACTCAGTGTTCTGTTCCCGGGTGATGAATGTGAGGAGCACGCAAATTAGCATAGCTGATGGTCCGCAGGGCATCTGGCTCCGTGATTGGTTCTGTACGTTTGGAAGTGTTGGAACTTCTGTCCTTCCACCCATTTTCTGTGCATAGGGACTCCATAACGCTCGCTGTAATTATTGAGAAAGTACTATAAATATTTATAGTATAGTATGAAAAAAATTTTTAAAAACTAAAGTGACAGGTATGACAGAGTGACAGAAAGCAACACTAAAATAAAAGGAACTTTAAAGGTGGGACCAAAACCGAATCAACAACATTACATCTTAATAATTTTCCAAACTGTCATTATTTATTTTTTGTCTTTATTTCTGATAAAAATTGATTCACTCTCATTAATCACATTAGCATCAGTTTACTACTTTCCTAACAGCTCATTAAGGCTAGGCTGTAACTTTATCAGACTGACTGCCATTCACTGTGTAAATTTTAAGCCACAAGCTGTGTACCAGGCTTTCTGTGGTCTTGATGTGGCTTTCTTTTAACATAGCAATGACAAAATGCTGAGTGGCGCTCTGTGACAAATCGAAGGATGCTCAGAGTTGGTGTGCACAGGTGTCACCTTCAACTTTTACTCAGTCACTAAACTTCACTCTCTCAGATAGGCTCTTAAATGGGGGGTCATTTTAATATCAGTTAGCTGGAATGAAGCCTGGGCTGTGTGGTTTCTATGGCCTGCTAACTAAAATGCCATAATCCCAAACACCACAGAACAGGCTCAGTTTAGGCTTTCTGTGTCTTCTGCCAGGCATTAGTTTTAACACTGAGCACTGCTTAGTCAGAATTAAACCTGTACTGTGATGTGTGGTGCTGCGTCGGTAGCCTGCTTGCTAATATAGCAGTAAGTTCTGATCACACTGCAGATCCAAACACCAAAACAGGTTTAAATTCATCTTTCTGTATCTTCAGCACTGGACACTCGACTTCACTCGTCTTAATCGTCTAAACTTGTATTAGTGCTTTAGAATCAAACATGCTGTTGTAAGTACAACATAGCTATGCTGATAGCTAATGCTATCCAGTGCCAGTGTCCTAGTTAGCAGCACTGTGCTTCGTATTAATTAGTGATAAACCACCAAACATTATATCGTCGATGTCCAAAGAAAACCAAGTATCTACATAATGATAACTTTATAGGAGAGACTGAAAACCCTTATTATTTTTAATGTATGTTATTATAAAGACATTTTGTTCAATTACTTATTAACATATTGGTGTTAAAGTTATGTTATATTAGAGTTAGATGTTCGTGTCTGCAGCCACAACAAAAATTAAACATTCTATATTTTCACTCAAGTAGAAATCTGTTAAACTGATGTATTGAGCTCTACATTAGGTATCTTCCTTATAAGGTATAGGGAATGTTGCTCCATGACCTAGAGTGTTAAAACATAGAGTGTTAAAAAAGTTACCTGCATCTGCAAACATTAACTTTATGCTCTATTTTATTCCCTTTTCTAGCCTCACAGTCACTGTCTCGCCAAGCGTTCAGTCGTCTCTCTCAATGTTAATCAGAATTTGTTTTCTCCAGTGTGTCTAGCAAAGTTTGCAAAACATGCAGATGTAGATAACAGTGTAACTTTGGAAGGCCGTACAATATTCACACTCTAGCTACTCTGTATAGATCCCAAAGCAGATCAGACACAAGGAGCATAAAAGCACATGGACCATGTTTTAATAATAGATTCATCTTTGTTGAAGGAGACTGTAGAAGGTTAGAGCTGTAGAACTGTTTATTTAGATATGCAGTATACATGTTAACCCAATACAGCTTTGTTAAATGTTGTGACAGATAGCTGTCTATTCTGTGCCTGCACTGGAAAAGAACAAAGAAAAACAAGTTCTGAGATGAGGCAAAGCCACAAGCCATATTGCCATCAACGAGGGTGTTAAATGGTTGAGATAAATGTTGGAAAGACTGAGATTGTGATATTTGTCTGTACAATGAACGGAGGTTGTCTTGTCCCGTTTTTCTCTTGCACATTACCTAATTTATTACTGCACTACCTTTTTACCTATGGTCAGGGTGTATAGTTTGTATTCATATATTCTTGTATATATATTTTTTGACTATTGGAGTTCTTTATTCTTCTTTATATACCTTATTGTTTTTTGTACTGTGTTTTGTACTTTGTAACTGCTACTGGCTGCTAAATTTCCTTCGGGATCATCCATCCATCCATCCATCCATCCATCGAGATTCTGAAGTGAGGGGCCATATTTGTTTTGCTCTTGTGTTCAAATATAAATATAAAAATATAAAATATTTTTGGTCCAACCCTCCCAGCCTGCTAAACCTCAGAAGCAACATGGTGTACAGGTGAAACTAAGTGTACAGGTGGTGTTGTAGGCTCTGTCTGCAACTTAATACGTGGTTTGTATATGGCAAATGTCTTACAGAGGATTCTTATCCTCTTTACTGCTGAATGTACATGCAGGGAATGCTAGTGTGACTGGTTGACCGAACAAATGGACATGCTAACATCTTTGCTAGCTCAGTTATGCATCCTAAGTTAGCTTTTGTACATTGTTAGCTTGCCAAAAGTACAATTTTCTATCTTGAACACAAAGAAACTGTTTGGGGAGCACAGTTTTGTTAAAGCTGTGTTGGAGTTTTCATGAGGGCAATATGAGGAGGCACAAATGTTTACATTGGCTTTTTAATGGACACTGGAAATTTATTCACAGCCACACTCGCCCACAAGAGCAGGATACTTGATAAGGAACCAGGAAGGTACCACTTTAGAGTAAGACCACTTATAAATTTATTATTGGTTTAAAATGGTTTATTAATAGTTTTTAGGTCATAAACACACACAACTGGTGAGTAAGCTGTTCTACATGATGAATATGAAGATGTACGGAAGCTGGAAGGTTTAATTCTGACTGATAGAGAAAACAAAGTAAGATCCAAAATCAACAGTGTAAATTAAGATGGCTTCACTCTCATCCTTTTTATTTATTTTGAAACTGCTTATTAATATTAATTTTAAGTGGTTTATGACTTCATTAATAATCCTTACTAAACTAATTTTGAATCATTCTGAAAAAGGTAGTCTTATTCTAAAGTGGTACCAACAGGAAGGTAGACTCACTACAAAAGTCAGTTACACTGCATGACCTCTAACTTTGAAAACAGCGAGTGTCACACACTTAACACCCGTTTTTAACAGAATTTCCTGTTTATTTGCTCTGTTTACCAGTGCAGTAGACAGAGAGGGTACAATACACATAACAAGCTTTGTTTAGAAAGAGTATTTAAAATCCCAGACGTCCTCCGTTATCATGTGATTCAAATAAATTTAAACTGAACACCATGTATGTACAAGAAGCGTAGTGAAAAGATAAACTGAGTGTGGGAGTTTTCAAACTGAGAAGACAGTCAGAGGCAGAGAAATATTCATCTATGAACTGCCTGCTGACTTGAAATTGTAAAAGAGAGTGATTATTTGCCTAAACTCAGAAAGGAACATCTCTGTCTCTGTGCTCACATAGTCGCGTGCCTGCCCTTTTTTTTTGTCTCTCCTAGACCTCTCACTGGCTGTTGCGCGAATCACTCCTTTAATGAAATGATCCTCTAATATCAAACTCATTTAATATTTGTATTGGTCTAGGGCAATGTGGATAAACTTAAGCAACACTTATTTAATCTGGTGATATAATATTAATAGTGTTAGACTGTTATGAACCTTGTAGTAACTGCACAGAGCTGATGGACTGATGAAACTGTGGGTTATTTTCAAATAAGGATGACCACTGGAGAGGACAGTCTGACTGCCGCAGAGCAGAATAAGTCCTCTAGCAATCTAGTGAGAAGAGCAGGCTTTACACAGATACCGATCTATCTAAGACACGGTGGCTAGGAGTGAAGTCAAGCTCCAGACTGTCTAGATGATTCAACAGGGATTGTGAAATCAGTGAGCAGTAATGTGAGAACTAATGGCAGACTTACAAATTTGTCAATGGGGCTATTAGAAATACAATATAGCAGACTTCCTGAGACCACATAGATCTAAAATATAATCTAGGTGCAAATACTGATATGAAATTAATACTGTAATGCTTAAAATAAGACACTGCTGAAAATACTTCTCAAACTGTGGGTTTAGATGTTGAAACAGTCAACCACAGGGTGGTATTGGTAAGAGATTTGCTTACCAAAAGACCAAATAGACAAACAAAAATGATGTTTTTCTAATTAAAATTTACAGACTAGACTAGATTTTTATGTTCAAGATCAACCAGCTTGAAACATTTTGAAGCTCTTGTTACGCCCTGGTTTAAGCTCAGGCTGTAACAGAAATTGAGAGTGGGTTCTCTCCCCTGACCTCTGCCAGACCAAACACCAGACACTGCTCAAACCCAGAAAACTGCAGGTTTATTTTCAACATCTGAGTAACAAGATGGAACAGCGGCTTCAGGGATGGTCAAAAAACACCAAAATAACAAATAGAACAACCAAAGAAAAGAAAACTAACTAACCTGAAAACAAAGCAAACAGAACTACACAAAACTACCCACAACTCTACCTACAATAAACAGGGGAAAAGGGTAAATAAACAAAAGGCACCTGCCCCCTACATCCCACAAAGATTTTGTAGAACCTAACAAAGCTGTTGCTAGATGTACAAATGTAGTGCCGAACTGGTCTGGAGTTCTTCCAGGTCAGGTCAAAGGAGAGAACCCTGAATGTCTCCCAAAGATGGCCTCTTGATGATCTTTTATACCACACAGTGCCCCTAGTGGTCAGTTGTGGACCTGCCCACAAAGGAACATAGAAAAAACCCAAACACACACATAACACACAGACATCAAAATTGGCTATTATGACCAGGCGTCGTAACACACCACACTATGAAAGATGAAAATACAAGACTACTTATTTTAAGAATGCAATGTTTTGGGATGTTTTCGAGATAAAAGTGCAACTTTTATCCAGTTTATGCTACACCGTGTACATTTTGGGGAGGTCTGTGGTCGAGCATATTGAAAGTGTTGAATAAGTATTCAAAGAAAACTCCATTAAAACTTGGAAGGACGAGTCTCCTGAGCATGTAAGTCATTCATTTACTATTGTCATCAAGTTTCTACATCTTCATCAATATAGTGTTGAATTTGCATTTGCGACCTAAACAAGTATTTTGTCTGAACTTGTGGCATGGCCTGAAAAGGTCAAAGCCAGTACCTCTAACCTTTGAATCTGCAGCACACACACTTAGTAAAACAACTTTAAAACCTTAATGTTCCCTCAAAAAATCATATACAGAGAGTCTGAATATTTCTCACATGTATTTGTCCAAACAAGATAATTGTAGTCTAAATGTCTGAAAGCCAGGTGATTAATTTATGCATCTAGCAAACCTAGTGTCTTCTGATAATCTTTGAATAATAAGAGCAAAATCTATTATTCATCAACAAGACTTGAAGGCTTTGTTGTGATTTGTTATGTCTTGGCGGTGTGGGGTGATGCGGCTTCTGTTATTTTGTTGAACCACAAAAGAAGCAAGTGCTTGTTGCACAAGCAGAAGGATCGGGACGAATGATGGGTATTGTGAGCGGGCAATGTGAGAGGAAATGACAGAAGGCAGAATGATTTGATTACTCGATTAACTGAATAATAGTTCACAGATTAGTTGATTGTAGCAATAATGGCTTGTTGAAGCACTAGTGAAGCACTGCTTTCCACTCCACTGTGTATGACTGCGTAGACACTCCTATACAGACTATAGTAAGAGATCTTGCTGATTGGGTAGACAAGACAGAAACGGAGTGCCTCAGTAGATCCAATACACATAACATAATTGAGGGGAGGGTCTACAGAGACTGTGTGCTCTATTAGCGGAGGAGAGGAATGTATATTATGGGAGTGTACATAGACCCCCATTGATAACCCTGTTTAAACAGCGATTAATTGTGGCCGCATTACAGACTCATCTTAAGAGAGCTCTCTCTCACTCTCTCTCTCTCCACACACGCACACGCACACACATACACAGAGAGTGGAGAGTGGCGCGGTTGAGGTGAAGCAGCTGTTGCAGGCTCTCAGAGTGCGGCGGAGAGCCTCTCAGTGCTCTTTATCATCTCTTTTCCTTTATTTACCACCAGGCTGACACTTTTATCCTCCAAAAAACACCCGCCAGACACTTGCTGTCCAACACAATGACCTTACGTTATGACTGTCTCACTCCCGTCTCTCTCCCGCACTTGCACACACACATACTTTTATATGCTCTGTCATCAATGGTAATAAAGGACACAGCTGCAAGGTCAACCTGAGCCAGTGTGTGGTTTTAAAGAGAAGCTAGCAGATAATGCTACCAGTAGGTAGTGGGTGGATTGTATTTTTTGATTTTCTCAGCTTGCCAGTGGTAAGACTATTTACCCACATGCTCAGACTAAGAGTTAAGGACTATAGCTAGGTTTGGTTTAATGGACGGACAGTGAACCCACTCTGCTAATGAGAGAATGTGATTTGATTTTAGGATTTTCTTTTACTCGAACTACAAACATACATAATCAGCCAAGACATGTTTGGTCCCATAGGAAAGAAAAAAAAGCAATCTCCTTAATATGTCAGCCTTTTCTCCTAGACAACAATGAGATCAGATAGAAGGACAAATGGGACATTGCCTTCGTCTCCTACTGCTCAGATATTTCTCATGAGAAAAACACACATAGGACATTTTAGATATTACTTTAATATAACTTCACTCCTAATATAGAGGTTCTAACAGGTCTAACACTGGCTTTCTTCGTTTTGTACTCATTTAAAACATATGTATTTGCACAGGGCCAGCACATTATCATCATTTTATACATTTGTTTGGGTTTCTTTTATTGAAAAATAAAGGGCCTTGTTCACTAAGATTTTCCTAGGATTTTCCTAAGATTTCTTAAGATTGTTTTCAGGTAATGTCCTAAGAAAAAAAAGTCATGACGTGTACCTAAGCCACCAATTGTTTGGAGATTCCAAATATGAAAACATTGTTGAATGTCAGACTCTTCGTGAATGAATGAATTGAAGAAGAAACTTTTTAGTAGGAACTGTTAACAGTAAACTTACCAAAGGAACGAAATGACTGATCTCTGTATTTACAATGTATTCACAGTATATTCCTGACAGTGATTAAAAAACCCTAAAAGTTAAATTGAGTCAGTGTCGCTGATGATTTTAACTAAATTCAGTTGGCCGCTGGGTCTGCACATGATGCAGGTAAATGAGTGGTGCAGCCTTTGGAAGGTGATTGGAACTAATCAAATGCATTTTTAGATTTTAACTGCAATTTGAACCTTTGAGAATCGTACCTGACTCACATCAGATTTTGTTGTTTAATACAAAGATTTGACCATTCGTTCTTTTTTTAGTATGGAATGAGTTTCGGTGATGATTTTGACCACATTATTAAAGTCACATGCCACATAGGAACATTTTCTGAGCTTTTATAAATCAATGCAAGGCTGTTACGTAAAATGAAGGATTTGAGTTATAACCAGTTTTAATTACTGATATATAATGTTGGGCTACCATATGAATTTGTGGAAACAGTTTAAAAAACCATCAAGGACATCGCCTGTTCAACAGGATCAGCCACACGTACTGATTTTTCTTTAAACATTAAAAAAAACCTCTTAAATAGATCTAAATTCATGAATGAAGTTATTTAAGATTGAAATTGTTTTTTTTAATTATCAACAAAACCCAACCCAAATATTTGAAACACATTTACGGCAGTGAAATAACAACATTCTCGTCAAGTAGGACTTATTGGGTTACTGCATTTCTCTTTAAACATAATGAATACATTTTAATGGAATACATAAAGAAATGAAACCTCTGTAATTTGAAGGGTTTGGTTGTTTGTGTGCTCCTCTGAGTCAAGATGGGATTTATTGGTTTCTAAGGAGAGGGAGTGCTGCGCATGAAGCTGCTGACGGTTTCTGCCTTGTAAATAGACCTACAGCCTGTAGGATATGAGTATATTTTGTAGTAAATCAGGTCAGTTAATTACAGAAGTATCGCCCCCTGTTGTGTTGTGAGTTCTTCAGAAGTTTGAAATGTCACCAGACTCTAGACTTCCCCTGAGACCTGGTAATAGATAACCCAGCCTACCAACCACTTTTTTTAAGAACCTGGTCCAGATAGCCCCGACTCACCCACTTTCAGGGGCGGCCCTACAAGTTTATGATGAAAATACTTGAAATTCCTTTCATGTAGTGAAATTTTTTTTCCTGGACAGTAATCAAAACGTTGACAATCCAGGGCAATCCTGGACGTCTTTCAACCCTGGCTACGGGACTAATGTAGCTAAGGCTGGAGGCTTAGAGTCTGCCAATTTAGCACTGTGTAAACTGCACACTAAATCACCATAGGCTTGCTTCAAACCATGTTAAGTGGTAATGTATCAACAGTGTTACTAAGCGTGCTTCTGCTACTGTATGACATACTTCTATTCATTGTAATCCGCTGAGGTACAGACAAAACTCAAGTTTCAAGATGCGACCAGTTTGAGAAATATTCTGGGGATCCCATGTTGGCTGGCTACTGGCTGGCTACTCCAGCATTGGCTGGCTGCTAACTCACTCGCCATAGTGGCAGTGAAACACTTGGTTTAATAATTCTGCTTCTGGGAATTCTCTTTTCTAGTCTGCCAACACATTTGTCCACACATTAATTGAGATCTTACACATTTTCTCATCTGTCTAATGTTTGAGAAATAAGTAGCAATTCACTCTCTTTGCCAAACTCTCTGGAAAATTGGGCAAGGGTTCAGATTTGCAAATATGCTACAGCTATAATATATGCTGTACTATAAAGTGCGTCAGAGGCATCCCAGGCATAGTAACGGTTGCTAGGGCATGATGGATCAACTGGGCGAACCAATTTGCTAAAGCCCCATCCTACAGCAGATCAGCAGATAGCTTGCAGGTTGAGGGAGAGCAAGGTTAAACACTGACTTTTCTGTGAAGGCATTTACTGTGGAAGTTTATTTTTAGGGATTCAGATTCAGCTAGCAGTTCAAGAGGTGAGTTACCAAAACACATTAGACAGTGAATTGCAAATACACACACACACACACACACACACACACACACACACACACACACACACACACACACACACACATATATATAGATAGATATATAGATAGATAGATAGATAGATAGATAGATAGATAGGTAGCAAAATACAAGCAAAATAAAGTATAGTCAATATATATAATATTTCCATTTTAATATTATTTTAAAGTTGGTGTTAGAATAAGACTCATTAACTTTTTTAAAAGATTTTTATAATTTAAGTGATTTTATTATCTTTGATGATCTCATTGTAATCTATGTAGTTTTGCTTGCCTCAAGCACAAGACATCAAATGCAAAATGCTATGAATTTCAACTAGATTTAAGATCTCACTTGCTTTTTTTTGCAGCCTGTCACTTCAGAATGAGATTACATGTAGGCCCTCATAAGCATAAAGCAAGACAGATGAAGGAACATCAGTGCACTCTGTTCATTCATCTGCACAATACGCAGTGAGCAATGAGCAGTAGATCTGAACCAGAATATCAAAGAACAGAGCGGTGTTGCCCTCAGTAACAAGGACTCTGAGAACTGCTCAACACGACTCGTCTCCAGGCTCTTCTTTACACTGTGAAAAAAACACACCACAAGTTATATAGCAGCCAATCAAATCCTCTGAAAGACAAACCAAGACCGAGACTTGGATGACTTTCATTTCCTGTCCATAAGCAGCTAAGGTTTAGCTTATTGTGAAGAAACGATCTTAAAGAGACATAATTAGAACAAACTCTGTTGTTACTGTGTGGTTCGGAGTAATGCCACATGATAGAGTTCTCCATTTTCCCTCCAGGATTTTATCCCCCTACTTGGTCGGCGAGCTCTCCTACCTTATAAAATTAGTATGGCACTTGGAATGGAGTAGAGTGGATCAGATGAGAGTAATGGGATTGGGAGTGTATGTGCTGTAACACAAAGAAGGATGGGAGAGAAATGCACACATGGAGCCTGAAGGGAAGAGAAAGAGAGAGTGTGTGTGCATGTGTGTGTGTGTGTGTGTGTGTGTGTGTGTGTGTGTGTGTGTGTGTGTGTGTGTGTGTGTGTGTGCTTTCTCCTTTCTCGTTGATCATGCTGTCAGAGTGGGAGCAGAAACGGATATTCAAGGGCAGTGTGCCTTCGTCTGCCACGCTACTTTCCCCATAAAAAAAAGTTCCAGCTAGAACCGAGATTAAGTTCTCAGCACTGTTTCTCTCTCAGTGAATGAAGCTGAGCCTTCGACAGCACATAGCTCTATGGTGTATTGAACCTCTTATAGAGTTAGTGTGCATTTTTCTTGTTAAAGCTTATAAAAAAATATATGGATCTCTATTTTTATAGATTTTCATTTTTCTGTATTATTCAACTTTTTATGATAAATGGGCCAATAGAAATGCTCCAAGAATAATTAGGAAAAAAATCAGGTTCCATTGGCTTACACTAAAAGTTAAGTCTCCTGTTAAGTTGATATTTTGGAGATACCTGTTTTTTGTTGGACAGCAACAATATGTTTCAGGGATTTGAAGACCTCTTTGGTGGAAATGTATAACTGCACACAACATGAGTATAATGATTGCAAGCCCTCTGAAAGAATATTCAAATACTATAATACTGAGTTCTCAGTGGGCACCTTGCTATTTTTACACTATTGTTGTCTGGACCTGTAATCTACTCTTCTACGTTGCATAGAGGATATTTATTCTGTAGCAGTTTGGTAGTTCATGCGATTAGCATGCAACTTATTAGCTTTAAAAGCAGAGCTATACCTCTTATTTCTTAAATTACTTACTTACTGTCTATATATAACATGCATATATACAGCAATGTTTATTACTTGTAAAGACTACATATTTACCATTATTCTAAATAAGTGCTGCTGTATACATGGCATATACTATGCATTTGTATGCACTATGCATGAGTTTGTACCAGAAAATGACTTGTAAGTACTACGGCTTTACCTATTAAAAACTAGATACCATACCATAAAATAATAATGTACGTTCATTTTAGAGAAATATACTGAGATTTCCTTACAGTGCTGATAGGAACCAGGGGTTACAGTTTAGATTTATTTTGCACAATATGTAGTGAACCTGAAGTTTTCTGAGTTTTGCATGTAATGTTGATAATTGTTAAATTACTAGTGCATAAATAGTAGTCATAATAAAAAACTTTAGAGTATTAAACTCTTTTGATTTCTGGTTCTTTGAGCAGCACTATGTAAACAACAGTATATCTTACATCAGACCACTCTGAATGAGTTAGTATCTCATTGATTGGATTAAGCAAAACCAGAAATGGAATTTTCCTTACATTATATTTTCTCAACTTTATGAGGTCCACCCACACTAAAAGTCTAGGTGTAATTGTAGACTGTAGCCCATCTGTTGTCATGTACAATTTCCTACACCTCTAGCACATTCATTTTTGGTCAGCTTCCAACATATCAGCTGTTGCCCAAATATTATTTAGTTTGGGAAACATCATAAGCATGCTAGTGACAGCAACATTGTACTGTGTGTTGTTTTTACGTCCATCAGTGTCACTGCTACGTTAAGAGTCATCCACCTCCCAAAAATATCCAGCCAAGAGCAGCTCTGTGGTCAGACACAGACCATACATGTATTACTAGAGGATGAATAACACTAATGTTACTAATAACACTAACACTGCAACTCTACACCAGGACAGTGGAGCTACAAGATAGAGGTTTCTGTTCAAGTCAAAGTTTATTTTATAACGCATTTAACAACAGACAGCTTTACAGAACATCTGGCTTCAAGCAATGAGCAAGTTATTAGTGACAGAAGGAGAAACCTGAAGAGGAAGCAAGATTGAAAAAGGGGAACCCACCCAACTCTGTCGGACAACAGACAAAACAATAACACAACATGAGCAATGTAAACAGAGGATGAAAAGGTACAAGTGAAGGAATAAAGAGAAAGCAGAAGTCGTTGCACATAAGTATTTGGAATAAGCAATGATAACCCATGACTACCAGCTTATCAGTCACAATGAGAAAGACATCCATGAAATCAGTCACTGTGAGCATGTCTAGCAAATTCTGATGAATTGATTTTAACACCATGAGGCTTTCCATTATGTCACATCAGGAAGTAGTGAAAGGTGAGTGTAATCAGGAATGTTTTTCTTTAATTACTCCACAGATCATTGTGTTGGTTACTGGGAGATGGCCCATTCAAATGAGGATTAATTGTCTTACGCCCTCAGTACATTATGATAACACCTGATAAGTCTGTAACAAATCCGGCTGGACTATACACTCAAATCTCTCTGGGATTCTGTCTCTCTATAGCTAAACTCTGTAGCTCTGATCCTTTAGAAAATAGGATCTTACATTAGATGTGATCTTGTAAGAGCTACAGGGAATTGCATCACAGTACATACTGGAAGTTCAGCTTTTAACTGTGCACAGACATTCACAAAAGACTAACATAAGGTTGAAATGCCTTTTTTCAAATATTCTATCTTTCTTTTACTTATTTTATTTAGTTTTGAGTAGTTTTTTTGTGTGTATTTGTATTTGAACCATGGATGCGTAAGCAAGAACAACTTTTTAAACTTTTTATATGTAAATGCGTTACATATGAGGTTTCCAACTACCGGGCTGCAGAAATCTAATACGTTGTAGTAATAATAGAATCATTTACCTTAATATGCAGGTGGTCAAATGATTCCAATCTGGTGTAATTTTGTACAATGATTTGTCAATAAAACATTTTGTTCTTTGATATTCCATGTAGGGTGACACATTGGCACTGTAGGTAAGGCTCACAGCCTCACAGCAAGAAAGACCTGTGTCCGGTTCACTGGCTGAGCAACAAGAGATCCTTCTGTATGGAGCTTGCACACATGTGTGGGTTTCCTCTCACAGTCCAGCAAGTTGGTGATGAAAAATTGCCCCAGGTGTGAGTGTGTTTCTGCGATGAACTGGCCCAAAATCTGTGTGTCTGTGATGAACTGGCCTAGTGAGTGCTGGGATATGCTCCAGCACCCCCCGTGACCCAGGAGGATAAGTGGCTTAGATGATGAATGAATAAACAATTCCATGTATTAACAAAGAAAATAATTGTGAGCCTCACAAAAGGCATTTTCTTATTTCTTGGCCATAAGTTCTGACAAATTACATCTGATATTTAAATCTGAAATCATATGCATTTCCAGGGTAATTTTGACTCACCATGGTAAATTGATGCTTTTAAATCCTTATCAAAATGAAATTCATTTATAAGTGCACTTTAAGACTCCATTGCCCCCCTTCTGTACATACATCATTTTGCCCTACATCTATCACTGTTTGTGGTTTGCTTTAGTCATCAGCTGTTTCAATAATTAGCTGTCGCAGCCAATACTCAACTGTCAACTGTTGACATATTGGCTATTGATTATTTATGTAATAGTGTATTTTACACTATCAGTTTTTTACCTATACCACATAGATATTAAGGAATTCTAAAAAACACTTCTTAGAGCTAATAGATGTCAAAAAGTAAGAAATTGATGACAACAACCTTTTTTCATTGCGGATGCAATCAACAACCATTTGAGGACAACAATGAAAATGATACGAAGACATAAAAGACATCATTCAATCTGATACGATGACAGCTACATTAACCATGGATTCATCAACACTAGGACTGCTAATGTGTGTGGTCTGCGGACAGAAGTTTCAGAATGAGAGTATGAAGCTATCCAATAATTCATTATTTGTAGACAAACATTCTTCAGCAACAGCAAAACAGATAAATCATGTGTGTTGTGGCATCAATAATTCAATAATTCAATAACTCATCCCAGTAATTCAATAACAAGCAGCAAACATTGCAGACACGTCACAAGAACATTTAATAAAAGCTGAATAGAATCAAAACCAAACATTTGGCTTCAAATAAGTATGTGACCACTGTGGTACCTGGACATTGGTAATAGTCAGGTACCTACCCACTGGAAATATCCTCCATCAATGTCCAACATCCTTCAGAGTTTAAGACGCAGTTATTCGTTTATAAAAGTCTTTAACAGCAGTCTTTAAAATTTTAACCTTTCATTATCTGCAAACATAAACAGCCAGAGTATCTTATAAGTACAAAGCTGAGTCACTATGTAAGTTCTAATTCATGTATTTAGGGTGCTATGATGTGCTAGAGTACAGACATCTTTTCTGCACTGGAGTATATCACTATACAGCAAAACAAAGACATGAAATGTACATTATTTGTGACCAAAAAGTTCAATGCAGGTAATAGCAGAGAATTTTTTTTTCGTTTGTCCTAGTGAACATGTTAATACTTATCCAGTCAAGTCTGTATTTCAGTGGGTGAAAAGGCGATGTCAGGAAGCCCTCAACACCAGCAAACAACAAAGGCTTGGCGAGTACCTCAAAGGACGATGATATAAAGATGATGTCATCAAAGGAGTGCAGGCTTAAAGAACTGCGTCTACTTCTCTGGCTGTGCACAGAGCTAGAACGAGCCAAATTGGTCCATCAGAGCCCCAGAAAGCCATGCTTTCATTCCCAAAGAGATTTCCAAAGACTATAGTTCAAATTTCCAAATACCATAATGCTATGCTATGGCAAGCGCCTCTAAAACAGCCTCAGGTATCACTCTTTCTCACGCTGGCATCACAGGTTCAGCAGAAACACACTGCTTCTATAGAATTATACATGTAACTGACCTTTACCTGTTCACTGTATGGAAGGCATGTGTTTCTAATTCTACTTTACATTCAGTATTACGCTCAGTTGTTTACTCCCACTGGAGGTACAGCTTAAAGTGCTAAAACTCCAAGCTGATAACGCACGTACAGCAAGAATGGAGAATGAATAATGAATGATGAATGATGATTATTAATGAATATGAATGAATATGAGTGCACTTTGGCATCAAAGTCATAAATAGGCTATACATTACATGGTCAACACATTAACACAACAATAATCTGTAAATATTAATATTTTGATGGGAGTGTGAATGCAGATCCTGCGGCAGGGAATGAATCTCAAAGACACGTTTTTTATTAACACTTGTTTAACATCCAAATACCTTTATCTCTTCTCTTGTTTCTGTCACACCTCCCTCTGTAGTTTCTAACACACAGAACCCTGATCTCCTCGTAGTCTCCTTTTCCCAGCATGTCATGGGAGATCATGTTACACTCTTACCTCCATCATTCAGTCAGCATCTCCTGAACATCATTACCTTCTCTGTATAGGACTGTTTGCTTCCTCGCCCTCGTTGTGAAGTATAGCCACTGTGCTCTTGTGTGTACTGAGCAGATTTCCATTTGCTTTATCTGTGTGTGACTCTGCCTTGTTGTTTTCTGACCCTGTGTTTGGCTTTCCCTTGTTTTATCTCATTGTTGTTCTGTATCTCTTGACCCTTGCCTGGCCCCGTACTGCTCTTTGGTGACCCTTCTGTGTTTTCACTGGCTTGTTTTGTCTTTGACCTCAGTCTGTTTTCTGACTGTGGTTTTGGATTGTCCTCCTAACATTGAAACACTTGAGTCTCCATTATGCCGCAAGCACCTAGTGCATTCTGTCTTATCACAGTTTCGTTTATCGCTCACTCACGTCTCCTAAAGTGAGACTCAACCATGAGTAAAGCGTTCCTCTAAAAGAAATGATATGAATTTCTAATCTAAATGAAATTGATTGATTTTACATTCTATTACTTGCCACTCAGATGAACTCTTGTTTATCCAAGACTTCATTTTCAAAGGAGCCCTACTTTAATGATACATGCAATCTTAAAAATAAACACTGCTGAAAGCATTCTGGCTTCAACTGGTATATAACCTTCACATTACATGGAGGTTCTTTAATGCCATGAAACCGAGCCTCTCGTTGGCGATTCTGTCTGAGAATGTGACGATGCCCCTTTAACTTGTTTAGGTCTGCCAATTACACTGCATGTTTGTGTATGACAGTGTAAAATGTGGGTTTTCCTGCTTCTGGTCAAATTACAGACTTTGTTGATTTTGTGAGGGAAAATAAGTTACAGCTCCTCTACAGAGAATGCAATAAAAATAAAAAACTGCTGCTGTTTGTTTACTGAATTGAACAAAAACATAAAGTGTAAAATAAAACATACAATGTGGCAGCAGTTTACAGTTTATACGTATTTTATTTTCCAATATAATAAATTTGTAATATATTAAAAGCAAAAACTTGTTTTTGAAATTTTGCAGGAAAAGCTGATGTTTCAGTGCGTTCTCTGAACATTGTGGTTTTTTTTTTTAAATCAACAAAACATGTCATTTAACTGAGGCTGTTTCACATATGTCTAGATTCCTATTTGTGTGTTTTCTTGTTTAAAACCTATTTATTATAGCCATAGAAATTGATTTATTAAAAGAGGAGAACAGATTGAACAGGAAAAAATAGCAGTTTTCTATGTCTTCCTCAGAGGGTTAAACTTAGGTTCATCCCATTCAAACATTTTATTTACAAAAATGTTTTTTTATGGCTTCACTCTAAAGAACCTTTTATGGCATCACTGCTTTTAAAGGGAGTGTTATAACTTTGCAAAAAAAATTGTATACATGTCTGAAACTATTAAAATATGTCATAATATAATATGTCATGCGAACCATCAAATGGTTGCTCTTTCTTGTCCAGAGAGTGAATGATAACAAGCTTAATTCCAATTTAAAAAGAATAAACTATATTTACGTTTTCATACTGTAGTTGAATAAGGTGTTGTGAATTGTTCATCTGGTAAAAGCATATGCATACAGATGGGGCCACTGATTGCTGCCGGGCTCATGGCTTTGTGACCCCCGGCATTTGAGGCAGTTTATGACTTTAGGCCTGAGAACAAGACCCTGCAATGTTATCTTTAGAACTTCTATTCGAGAATCACTGTCCACCCAGAGATAACAACTTGGCCGGGTGTAGCCCATGGACGAAGGAGCAGGAAGGCGGGCCCATAAAAGACAATGCAGTCGGAGACATGATTGAGACCAGGGTAGACCAGGGTGTGAGAGCTCAGAGAAACGTCAGTACCGCAGTCCAGGAATAAAAAGCTTTCTCTCTGAACTGGTCTCCCTCTTCATTCTGACGGCAAAAACAAACCTACTACAAAGAAGAGTTTTGGAAGAGAGTAAATGGAACAGACATACAGCAAATCTCAAACACTGTTGTTCCTCCTTCAAATATGAATCCAAATATGAATATAATTGATTGAAAGTTGATTCCAAAACTGTTACTCCATACAAAATGACACCCCCAAAATTTACATATACCAGCTTATGTTCTAGCCCAGCAGAAACAACGAAAATGGAAAGAAAACAGCAGAGTGTGCAGAAAAGTACCTCTCCGATATGTTTCCTGTGAAGGGGATGTCACCACTTTTCATAGACTTGGCAAGGAACTGTCAGCAGGCATGGTTGATGTTCATCGTTAAACGAGGCTGAAGTTGGCTTCCTATTTGCGGCTTCTTTATTAAATGTTCTATGCCAGCTTCAGTTCCCACATCTTTAACAAGCTCCAGGACAACTTCAGCAGTTCCACTCAGGGCTTTACAGTGAGGATGTTAGAGAGAGGAGCAGTTCCAACTTCTGGGTCCACAACCGTAACCACGATCTGTAAATAGCATGTTTGTGATGTATTGTCATAGTAAACAAACCATTTCCACTTGTTTGTACATTACATTTTAATAGTGCCAGACATGTACACTGACTTCAACTACACAGTCTAACAGTCCCGGTTCACTTTAAGAGTCTCCAAATAAAGTAGGACACCATCGCAGTGTATCACGCAATTAAGTGTGACGCTGGTTATCAGCTCAGCTTGCTTGTGTATGTGTCTGTGAGTGTATGTTTTTATCAGCTTTGTTCTCTCTCCTACTTAAAATACCTCAGTGCTGGTTTGTGTAGGACTGCAGGCTACAGTGCCTCTCCGTCTCCACTGGGCCCACCATCAGTAAGAGGAAAAATGGAGAGAGAGAAGAGAGAAGGAGGATTAGAGAAAGAGAAGACGATGCACCTAACCTCCTGGAACCTCGACAAGTGCACAGATATATACTCCGAGGTGCAGAGCGTGTAAGTTAGAGCCGGTATCTGATACAGAGATATTAGATGAGGAGATATAAGATTTTCTGCAGCAAATCTCCAATGTACTGAGTTAGAGGGGAATAGAAACTATTAAAGACTGTAGGAAATAAAGTTTGACATTTATAACATAACACATTTCTTCATACTTTGAAAGACGGAACAACTTTGTTTCTGACTTTATTTGCTAGGTTTATTGAGAATGGAGCAGTAAATAAATAAATAAATAAATAAAAGTCGTGCACACGAGCAGCCTGGAGATGTGTTTGGAGCAGTGAAGCACATCATTGTTAATGGATTTGTTCAGCACATTTGCTTTCCTAGACTCAGATGAAGTCTTGTTTTGACCCAGATAGCACTGTCAATTGGCATCCTCCACCGCAAATCCCTTTTAAGTCTGTAACTAGACTTAATCTTTGTCTGAGTTTTCATTTATCCCATCAGTGGCATGTTGCTGTTTGGCACAGACACTTATTCTGATAATTAGCTCCTTATTGAGTGATGTACTGCAATACTGAACACTGCCTCCAGAAGAAACAGGGGAAGATCTGTGGGGAAAACCCTGTAGGCACAAACACACATTTGGAAATATGCTCTTTTCTTAATCCTCAAACTCCCAGTTTTCAGGCAAACGAAATATGAACAGCAAAAACAGTTTTAAGGTAAGGTGTTTTGGTCAAATTTCTTAGCATGTTTATGGTTGTACATCATTTTGTAGCTTGAGCTTCCAGTTTCTGTGAGTGGATGGAGGAATATATCGTTGCTGTCTAAAGAAAAGCATGTTTCTCTATTTTGGTCTTTATTTTCTTCCATTGTTTGAACACAAAAGCTGGTCTTTATATTGTAAGCAAAATCCATGATGAATGGACCAATTGAAGCGCTCCAAAATAGCTTGGAAAGAATTCTGGTTCCTTTGACTTACATTAAAAGGCAAGAACTATAAAGTTGCCATCTTGGAGATATTAGTTTTTCTTTGGACAGCGACGATATATAGGGTTCTAAAATATAGAAATGACCAACCTACTATAGTCTCTTGAGAGAACTCGTCTCATGAACATACAGGAAGACAGAAGACGTGTCACTGATTGGACTAATCAAAGTTTTCCTCATTATTTATTTAAGTTTTCATTATTATTATTTATTTCAAATGATGCCTGCTATTCTTTTTTAATTCTAGCAGCAGCTTACACTGTTTATATAAGTCTTTGCTTTTTTGTTTTTTTTTTTTGTAGAGTGTTTTGTTGCTTTACTGCTTTAACAGGGAAGTTTCAACTGACTGACACATAACATGAGCAGCCACTGACTGTTGTATTTGCCTGAAAATAAACTGGTATGTGTCCACAAACTCATGAGGATATGTGAGACATGCGCTTCCTTTGAAATTACCTTTAAAGATGTAATGCTTTTAAACCTCACTAGTTTTTCTCAGTCCATCAGCGGTTGTTTTGAAAGGCTTGTAGTTGTCATAGCATGTAGAGGCAACTACTTACAAAAGTGTGTTTCTATCCGGGCTGATAAATGCAGCTGACATGCAGCACGGGGCTGACAAAATCCTGATAGGAGGCAGTTTCGTTTACTATCAGATGCTCCATATCCTTGTGCGCAGAGCGTCGGAGGCTAAGACAAGGACAGACCAGGTGCAGCTTTGTGTTGTGGTGTAGCGCTAGTGTTATTCTAATGGCATTCATAAATGTCCTATGTGTTTAACACTGGGTTTACTGTGTTTACCGCACTTGCTCTCAAGGTTATTCTGGGAAGGACTCTTATTTAAGGGGTGGGATTCGCCTGCTCACTGTGTTTATGCCTGTACATCAGAAAGTACTAGAAAGGGGCTTGAAAAAGAAAAAGAATAAGTTTTATGTTGTTTTCAGAAACATTACAATTACTGCAATCATTTATCATATACATATTTTATGGTCTCTGGATCAAACAATACTCCAAATATATTCATATTTAATTGTATTCTGGCCACTATACACACACATGTCTTCTCAGTGAGGGTTACCTTTTCCCACCTTTAACAATGTCCCTTTTTATTAAATAGAGAGACTTTCCCGCTGTAGAGTTGAGCGCTATGACCTCATTAATACTACCTTTTCAAAAAATGTTGAGATGGTGTACAAAATGTAAATGCCTTTAGAATGCAGTGATGAAGAAAATCATTTAAATGTTATAATAGTACACGACACATTGAATATTGATCTTTTTTAATATATAGCCGTTTTGAATGTGATGCGAAAATGCTAAATGCTAAAATTATGCAAAAAAAAATAAAGAGATCTGGTGGAACATCCGACTAAGTAGGTTAATTGGCAACAGGTGAGTAACATGATTGGTTATAAAAAGACCTTCCCACACTGTTAACCTGTAATTTGTTTCTGTGCAAAGAGTTTGTGTAATGGTTACTTAAGAACAAAAGTTTTATTGCATTATGTTTTAGTGTTTTAGTATGTTCTACTATTTTAAAAGAACAACTGAATACGCTAATATTTTTAAGCTGAACAAACTTAAAACATCAGCTTTTAGCTTGGACCATGCCCCTGCAGCACCTTGCCAGATTCTCATAGGTCAGTTCAATCAAGACTAGTTTGAGCTTGTTTAGTGGAGCTTGTAAAGGTTTCAGAATTCTTTTTCTATTTTTCACACTGTGAGATTTGGTGTTTTCTGTGTTTAAATTTATTTCCTTGGACAGAAACACAGTGGACATTTTCCCCATTGTTTTCTTTCCTTGAAGGGCTACAGAGGACTACAATTAACTAAGGTGCCATTTTCCCTCTCTTTTTTACATTTTGGAAGTTGTTTTCCATTTTCAAGTCATGTAAAACTATGTTATTTTGCAGTTTATGCTAATCTAAAGTTAGAAAATGTAATTTACTGTGTTATTGTCATTTATTGTGTTAACTACATTTAAGAATTATTTTAAGCCAAACAGTATTCTAACTAGACCAATCAAAATCAGTCATCGTCACTACTGAACACTTCGAGGGTCAGAATCATCTTAGATGATCCCAGTGATGTAATTTTAAATAAAATAAAACTAAATTTAACTGCTGTCTGTGTTCTTCTGACTTAGGAAAACATCAGCTTTTTATGGAGACTATTTTTAATTTTTTTACAACTTAATTTTGATTATAGGAAACTCAATGTAGATTTGAATTAAATGGTCAATCGGGTTGATTTTACAAAATGTTTTAAGTACAAACAATTTAGATTTCATTGTATTTAACCCCAGTTGCTCCAGTCTATTTGACATTTAGGTTGATTTTACTTTCTGTATTTGATTTTCTGTAAGTTGCATTACTTAAATATTTTAAGGCAATCACTTGCCTCAAACAATCAACAATCAAGTACAATCAACTTATCTGGGTTTACAGTGCAGAGAGGCAGATTTGGAACTTGATATTTCATCATCTATTGTACATAATATCATTAAAAGATCAAGCGGATCTGGAGAAATCTCTGCATTTTAAGAACTAGAACCAAACCCAGTGCTCGATGGCCACAATCGTTAGGCTCATCATCTGCGAACACATTTCATTGCTGCATTCACAAATGCAAGTTTAAACTCTACCATGCAGAGAAGAAACCAAGTATAAAAAGGATCCATAATCACCCCACCATCTCTGGGCCCGAGCTGATTTAAGATGTTAAAGTGTTCAGTGGTCCGACAAACCAAAATTCTGATTAAAAATGCTAAAAAAATAAAATAAGTTGGAAAATAGTCAATGTATCATGACTATCTTTGGTACATAAAACCACTCTTAATGCTATAAGTGCGGCATTTGAATGATCAGAAGGAAAATGTAGGATATATGCCCTTTAAGAGGAGCCCACCATGGAAAAAAGTGATTTATTGTGTTTACTTGAATTTAAATGTGTACTTAATTTGCACATGAATAAAATATATTACATGAGCACAATTATTGGCAGAAGTATGTAAACTGTGTTGATGTAATATATTGTATTCATATGGAAATGACGTACACATTTGAATGAAGTAAATTCAATGGCCCTTTCTGTCTGTATGTAGTTTTCAGCCGTACCAACCAACACAGAAACACCCTGTGCAATATCAGAGCGTGTCACTGGTGAATAAGGATGAATGGCTGCCATACGCACACATACACACGCGTGTGCAAACCCACACACACACACATTCCTGCTCTCCTCTCTTTGACAAGCTTTTCTATGTAAAGGCAAGTTGAAATTGAGAGAACTAATTTATTTTCTGTTGCTTTTATAAAGCGGGAAGATAATGAGTCTCCATCTCTGCAGACAGAAAGTGACAGAGCAGAAACTTTATTATGCTGCAGATTAGTCTGCACATGGGTTTTGAGGAGCGTGGGGATGTTCATTTTTTCCCATTATTTGAAAATCTGTCATGTTTAATTTAATTTATCTACAGCTTTTTTTTTTATTTCTGTTGTGCGAGTCTCACTTCTGGTCTAAATTGTTTTCGGCCAATGAAAAGAAGCTGGAAGGCGAAAACTGCACATCGAGCTATAATGTAAAATGAAGAGAAGAGTCGGGTCTGGATTGGATCTGATATTAATCTTAGACCTGTTCCATTTCATCACACGCACACTTTGTTAATTACTGAAGGTACTTCATAAAGGCTGAGGAGCGAGAGACAGAGCGCTGAGCGCGGACTGTAAAGGTGGACAGAAAGCAGGAGTGCATGTTTAGTAAGGCTGTTTAATGAGATTGTGAGCTGAAGCGTAGCAAAGAATGTTCTCACTGCAGGTAGTCTCTATTTTCTTCTGTCCCAGGTCTCTCTCTCACACTCTCTCTCTCTCTCTTTCTCTTTCTAATTCACTCTCATACAGGCCTTTGGGTTTGCGATAAATAAATAAATAACCCATTCAGTTTATGGTCTCTGTCGGTTTAAGCTGTTAATTATTAATGCTGTACAATCCTTTTACAACTCGTTGTAAGACACTGGGGGAAAAAAATCAATCCATAAATCAGAAATAGAAAGAAGTCATGGCTCGGGTGGAATAGGGAGTGAGTCTAGAATCACTAACTTTGCTGCTCCAAACATCAGGCCGTTGCTGGTTTATGATAAATCCACCTCACTTGCTATTTTCTCAGAAAGACCTACCATATAGATTAACTTCACAGCTTTATAATCTGCCAATCTGTATTAGCCACAATCTGCCCATTCCATCGGTGGATAGAGACCACCCAAGGACCATTGCTCACCTGATATTGTTTAGACAGTAGATAACAGAAACCATGATTGTCAGAATAGTACTGGGTGCCACACCAAATTCCAAATTTCAGCGGTATTCACTCAGACCAGTGAATTATTGAGAAACATGGTGAATCTGATTTCTTTACACTGGTGGTGATAGGAACCAGAGGTTGCAATGTCTCCTACACAGATATGTTGATGATAAAATGATGTTGTTTTTTTTGTAAGTTTTTTTTTTCTTACTACATGCATGTACCTCTGCATCATGAATGTACTTAGAAACACATTTTAGGCCTCAAAACGTTTGTAAGGCAGCAAATTTGGATCTATAATAGATTTTCTGTGCGGAAGCTTTAAACACTTTAGACACCGTCCCACATAAAACTACCGTAACCTCTGTGCCTCCAGCCTCACAGAAGCAACTCCCACCCCTACACGGAGCAGAACTCAAGAAGGAAGCTGGTATAGAGTATAAAGTGCTGATCAGGTGAAGAATGAGGGACTGGATAGAAGACTGTATGCAAGACCATACACAGGACAGACACTGGACAGAGGGCCAGACAAGATAGACAGGAGAAGGAGATTTGAACATAACTGGACAAAGAGCAGGAGACTCAGTGGCCAGTCAAACACTGGAGCTGCACTGAGGTCCGCGGGTGCAGACAGGGCTGCAGTGAAGTGACCGGGTGCAGGTGGGCTTGCTGTGATATCCTCTCAGCTGGGCAGAGGCCTCAGGAGAAGCCACAGGCTTAGCTGGGTGGAAGGGTGAGGCTACAGACTGATGCGAGCTCCAAGGTGACAGAGGAAATCTAACTTTAAGCAGATTCAAATCCTCCTTGTTTCCTTGCCTCTTTGTCAAGGACTGTGTTGGTGCATTCCAAGGCCTTTCCTTTAAGAAAAATAAATAGATATGATGGTCATATATCTGAGTGCAGTAGATCTCAAACTGGTCCTCATTTGTTGAATCTCTATATGTTAAGAATTAAAAGGTGTATTTTTTATAAACCACTGAGAGTAAGGCCTTTGTATGAGGAGCAGGCAGAAGAGTTGTGAACACCTTAAAAGAACTCCTTTTTGAAATAACGTGTACTCTTATGTGCCAGTTACAACACTGCATTCGATTAGTTGGAGATCAGTGGATCAGAAAATAATGGCAGTTGTCGTGACTTTACAGAAATGTGTTATTTTCTTTAGGCGTGCGTCTGAAGATTAGATTAAAGCACAGGTCAAAGGCATGCACCTGATTTGTTTTGGTAGGCTTCAAAGAGTGAAGTACACTTTCAAAGTGTTTCATAAGATTTTAATTGCGGCGTGCAGTCGCAAATGTGTAAGAGCTTTAACTTCAAAGCCGAAGATCCCAATTCGATTTAAACGCGAATCCTGAGGTAACGAGGCAACTACAAACAGGTATCAGAATTTAGATAATTAAGCAGTGCTTTGATATCCCCCTTTTTTATCCAATAAATAAATCAAATTCAATTAACATCATCGCTGTGAATCAATCCAATTCAATTAAATGTCATGACTGACATTGGACATGTCATTGGACAGCCTACATAATCAATATGATGTCAATTTGATTTGGTTTACTTACTTCCAATCTACATTCATTCATTCTATAATTCTGGTACATTCTTTGCATTGTTTTAAATTAAATACTTCCTCATCTAAACATCTTCCAAGGAAAAAGCTGTTAGTATGTGGTTTAGTATCTAGTTAGTAAAATAATACGTCCCACTGAAACCTGATAAGCCACTTGATTCTGTCGTGTAGGAGAGAAAGAGAGAGAGCGGAACAGAGAGCACTGTGGTGCTTTACAGCTTTTCCATTTGTCAGTGCTGTTAAATAGCGTTCTGGGGCTGTTACACTGCAGTACACTCAATAATGTCCTGAAGACTGAACCCTGCAGTGTGTGTAAGTGCTGAAATACAGTACTTGAAGTATTTACACTCCAAAATATCACACAATGCTGGACCTGGTCTCGCCTGAATAAATGTTCTTGATGTGGATGTATGGTTCTAAGAAAAACCTTCCTCTGTACATTAAGATTAATGTGAATAAATGTGGATGTTCTTGAAAAGTTTCTTCAACATTTCGTGTCTGTTCAAAAAAATACATCATATAAATGCAGCAGCTGTTGTTTACAGTGTGACAATTTCATGGTTAATGGACCAATGGAAATGCTCCAAAGTAACTTGGAAAATATTCTGGTTCCACTGACTTACATGGAAAAGTAAACAATGTTTTTAATCTCTCCAGTAAAGCCGCTATTTTGGAGATACTTATTTTTCTTTGGAAAGCGAAAATATTTGTAGTAGATTTGCTGTAAGTAGTGTAATGTGGTTGACAGACCATTAGAAATCAAATGTTTTTTTTAAAAGTTATTTTACATTTAATTCTATTTTATTCTAATGTATTATTTATTTTAATGTTGTTTTGCTCTTGTTTTATTAATTCCCTTTTATCATTTAATATAAAAATAAAAGGTGAATAATTATTCATATTGTTATTTATATTCATATTATTATTTGTATTATTCCTTTTTATTTTATATTTTCTTCAATCACCTGTGAAGTACCTTGAATTTCAATCTTATTTGTCTGAAAGGTGTTATATAAATAAAGTTTGATTCATTGATTGAAAACCAAGACTTTGTTGCAGTTGAACCCAAATCAGGACTGAGACCAGGAGTGGACGCAACCACCAAATTAGTCAAAACCAGCAGATTAAGATTTGTTTTAGGGTTTCTTACATAAAGTTTTTACGGACAAATAGAAGACCAATATAAGACTAAGGAAAAAGAATGTTAAGACCGAGATGAGACTAAGAGAATGCCAGTAAAAGCGTAATTGGATTTGATTGGTGAGGCACACTTCTCTGTACATATAGTTTTATGTACATATAGATGAAGTTAATCTGTTTCACATGGAGAGCCACTTTGTCATGGGGTTTGCTTCACTGTTCAGATTCTAGCTTATGAGAAAAGGTGAAATTCAGTCCACAGTGTTTGATGTGAGTAGCAGCTTTCTTGAACACATTACAGTCATTTCTACAGTCCTGCGGTGCTGTTTCAACACCTGAGGGATAGATTCTGATCTGCTTTGTGGTGGTTGTGAATTGTTCCTGCTGTATTTTAGACGTTGGCTGGAGGGACGATGAGATTGATTATACTGTCAGAGTTGGGCTATTGGGATGGATTTGTTAGAATCCCATATGTTGCTGTAAATGTGGTCCAAGAATGTTTCCACTGCAAATTGCACACGAGGCGTTTAGAGGAGCGTTCCAATGTAAAACTAGCATTCAATATGTCGTTTGTCATGTTTCCTCTCAGTAATGTTCTTTCACTACAATGAACAGACTGTATTGTGCAACCACGCCAAGCCAATGGGAATCCCTGCAGTGCTCAACCAGTTCTGATTGCTAGCCTGACCACTGATCTATAAGCCAATACAGTTTAGTGTACCTCTTATCTCAATCAACAAAGAAGGGAGATTATTTCTTTCTTCAAATCACAGTTCTTTTGAAGAATGTCTATGAAGAGTGTATGTGAAAAATATGAAGAGGAGCCATTGACTAGCATACTGGAAGGCTGGGGTGGTATTCAGACGACATTCAGACGGCATCCGAGAGCAAGACAGCTTCCATCTCTCCACTGCTGGAAAATCTGGATGGCTTAATGGTTACTGTTAGAGACAATTAATTTCCTGTAGAAAATCTTCAGATCCTATTAGAAAACCATCAGCTGTGTCTACAATCAGTCATAGATCACCTGTTGAACCATTAGGTATGTGCATAATTTCATATCAGAGGACTGTCGTAGATATTTAAAAGCTGTATCACTGTCATATCCAGAAACGGAGATGGGTAAATACAAGAGGGATTCTATCTTTATTCAGTACAAAATCGACAAGTTTTTATTTCTGAGAATAGAGATGTCAAACTGAGGTAAGATATCCAGATTGCACGATACAATGCTACTTTTAGCTTGTTGCTTTGAGCTTTTACGCTATTCATTTATCAACAAGATTATCAATTTACTTGGCTTTTGGCTTTCTAGCATTTATTTCAGCTTTCTTATCCATTTGGCAGCTAATGGCAAAAAATAGCCTTTTTCCAAAGAAATACAGTTCAAAGCAGCTGTAGGTTTGCAAAATGTTCAAGATACTTTATTTGGAAGTGGGACTTCCTCATTTTTAAATCAAATAATCACACTATAGAGTGTGGAACCGCTATAGGATCAGTGTCCATTTCCATATGATTTTAGAGTCAATTAAAATACTTTGAGAATAAAATATTCATCAATTTGTCTTGCTTGTGTCATGTGGCTGCAGGAATAATAGAAAATATACTTGTGCACATTGTGTTTAATAATATCTGCTGTTTTCTTCTAGATTTAGAACTTGTTTCAAATCTGTGTATTCATGGCTGCTCTGTCTCAGAAATAGATATTGAAATGAAAGAGTAAAGAACAGAGATCAGAGATTTTTTGCTTTTATGTCTGTAACACAATATACATACCAATACTGCTGTGCAAGCCTTTTGTACAGAATTTTTTTAACACCACACATTTAGGATCTGATATGAGATGTAGGACAATAAGAGTATAACAAGCTCAGAAGTCTTTCTATATATATTTTTTTTTTGACCACAATATTGGACATGTTACGACTTCTGTCAAATGACACAAACTGAGATTACACATATGTTAATGAGAACATTATTTAACATCAATTCAGAAAATGTATATAAAGCATAATTTTTATTATATTTAATATTTATCTGTGTCATTGCCTTATGGGCTTGAAATAAATATTTATAGTTTCTTCAATTACTGTGCCGGTAAAAGTAGCCAGCAGTCATAATGTCCACAAGCAAATATTAGTAAATATTTTATTTACTATCTAAATTAACTGGTGGATCTACACGTCTTCTTAGTTTGTATATGTAATGTTGATAGTTATTAAAAATATTTTGCCCTATAGCTCCCTGCATGTCCCTGTCTGCCAAGAATTAGTTTTCAGATGTTTTAAACCAAAACTAAAACATTTCAAAATTAATAGAAAACAACACTTGGGTTGATGAGGCCAGGTTTTGTATGAGGAAGTGTTTCTATTTCATTAAATGACTTTAAAAGTGGTGACCTATTAGCACCACTGTGAACAATTCTGACTCAATAAGGTTCTCTAGAACAGAACATTTCAAACCACTCTAAATAACTTTGTGTCATTATAGTCATTAAAGTTCATTAGAAAAGCAGTTTAATAAGTCATGAGGTCTACATATTTTATCTTGACTGACAGATGTGCTATGAAAGCCTTTTATACATAACTATACAATACAGCAGCTCTGTTCATGTGATTGTCGGTTTTATTCTGATGTGCATTGATGGTAAATGGGCATGTAGGTATAGGTGTAAAGGTGTAGGCCCTGTAGTTTGGCCAGGCTGTCTAAATTACTTATTATGGCCCTGAATGTGATGGATCTGTAGCTTCATCACTTGCTACCCTCAGGTCCTTCCAAAACTTCCTGACTTTGGTCTTCTTGCTCATTGGAGATCTCTACTCGCTCTGTAGAGGCCTTCATTTGCTGCTGTAGGAGCCTCTGCTTTGCTACCCAGAGATCCATCCACAACAGAATGTTGTGTTTTGTTTGTCATCAGCTGAGGCCAATCCCACACTTTGACACTAAATGTTAAGACATGGCAGTGGAGGCGACACAAATACTAATGAAAACTTGACAAGATAATAGATACATGAGGCTTTTAACGTCATGCAAGACAGGAGCGAATGACAATGATTTTTACAATGTAAAATCCAAGCAAAATACAAGATGAAGTAAAAAAACCCTCAAATTCTCTTCACTCACTTTGGCTGCAATCACATTTTAATCCATCAACCAATTACTGAACCAACGTGTTAGACGCTCTGGGCTAGTTATAGCAATTCTCTCTGTCATGAATGAATAATAGGGGACCTATTGCACTTATACGTTCTTTCTCGTTCCTTTACTGTGTTTTGTTGTTATTTTGTGTATGTAAACAATCTGCAAAATTAAGCTGAAGTGCACATCAGATGGAGAAACTCTCCCACAGAAACCAGTGTTCTCAGCTACCTGAATTCCAGTCCTTTTTACTGTTACAAGGTGATGTCATTTAAAAACACAATCCTTGTTGTGTTTCAAATCCGACTGCCTGTAGGGGTGAAAGTACAGCAGGACGCTGCTACTATTTTCAACTTTTCCAACTGGAGCAGACTGGGCTCATTAGGAGGCGGGGCTTAAGGACACATGAGCTCTAACAGAGCGTTTCAGACTTGTGTACAGTACCGTGTGAGAGAAATCTTGTGTTTTGGAACACTGAAGCATGTAAATCTATTGTAGTAGACCCCAAACATAAAATTATGAAATATATAAAGAAGCAGAATAGGACGCCATTAAACCTTGTGTGCATATATGATTGTGTTTATTGGAGAAGTACTGTTTTACTTTAGTGTTTTTAATTGAACAAAATTAATGTAACGATTCAGACTCAGACATGATGTTACGATCCATACGCAAGGCTTTATTAACTCAACAGGGATATGAAATGTTAAACAAGGCACTGAACTAGGCCAACAGGGAAGGAAGTCCTGGGAGCTGAGCTGCCTCTGAGCTGGGTCCGAGGCTGCCTGGGGGAGCGGCCACTGGGGCAGGTGGTTTAGGTGGTACTGGTGTAGCCACTGATGGTAGCCACAGAGTCCCGGTGGGAAGCCGGCTAGACGCTGGCTTTAGAGAATGGCAGAGGTAAGATGTTGTCACAATCTATGCCACACGCTGAGTGCAGTGCGTGGAGAGACTATAGGGGCAGTGCTAATGAGCTACTGCTGTGAGCTATGATGGGTGGCAATGATTGACATGTGAGCGCGTGCAGGAGGGTGTGTGTGTGTACTAGCTATCTAGTACTCTGGAGACTGAGATCTCTGCAGGCGCTGGAAGGAAGTGCTTACAGTTGATTTATTTCTTGGTTGATGGCTTTGTTTTTCTCTTTTAGAGATTAAAGTTGGATAGACTAGTGGATAACATACTTGCCATGTGCACAAGAGAACAGTGCTCCCATGCAGACATGAATCAGAAGCACTAAAGACAGAACCTTTTTATTATACAGTCATATGCAAAAGTTTGAACACACTTGAACAAATTACTGAGTGAAGACACATCGTCCACGGAGGACTAATGTATTAAATGTGCCATAACTTTAGCAGTTTTTGTTTTTAATAATTTTAAATCCATACATGAACAGTAATTGTGCATTAGTATAAGTAGAAATGAGGGGCACCCAAACTTTTGCACGCCTATTGTTTTTCTTACATGTAATTGGTACATGTTTTCCATCATACTGGAGTTGAGATTAAACAGTAGAAGGTCAGTGGTGGGTTAAGTGAGGTCTTGTGAGGGAACACAAGACCATACAAGAACGGTTGCCTGGGAAACACTGAATATGACTGATAGAGTTTCCACATATCCTGATTTTCCATTAAAAGTCCTTGTTTTTTAAACATCACATTTCCCAGGACATCAAATATCCTGGATTTAATTACATTAAAAAAGTTTTTATTTAGTATATTTTTTATTATTTTAAGAGCATTAGTATTTTCTTCTAATGTAAGCATATCTAAGTGCATAAAGTACATTGTTTAGGCCGATAAATGCCTGTAGATTAAGTGAATCAAGTGCAGCTTTAAAAGAGGCCACCTACTTAGTGGGAAAGAGAGTAAAATAAAAAAAGTAAATAGCCATATTTAGAGAGTGCCCTCCGTTTGGCACCTCTAAGTAAAACAGGTTTTAAAACACTTTAAATAGTTTTTTTTTTTTTTTACTGTTTAGTTCATTATGTAGTTTTCTAATCAGCAAATCATGCGGCTGCCATGCATGAAATCATTCAGATATAAGTCCGCAGCTTCAGTGTAATGTTCACATGAACCACCAGAAATCTGTGATTTTGATTATTTGTGTTAGGAAAGCTGGTTTGTATTTTTCTATAACTGCTGATCATCTGGGATTTTTATACACAACTGTCTCTACATTTTCTTAGAATAATGCATAAAGGGAAAAAAATCAAGTGAGTGGTGTTCTGCGGACAGAAACACCTTGTTAATAAGAGAGGTCAGCAGAGAATGGCTAGACTGGTTTGAGTTTAGTAGGGTACAGTAACTCACAAGAGTGGCTGCAGGCTCATTTTAACTGGATAATTGAGAAAAAAGTAGGGTCAGAATTTAGGGTCAGAACCTGTCTTGCGTCCACAGTCCAGGCTGGTGGAGGTGGTGTAATGGTGGTGGGAATGTTTCCTTGCCACACTTTGGGCTCATTAATAGCAGGTAATCACCACTGGAATGCTGCAGCTTATTTGAATATTGTTGTTGACCACGTGGATCCCTTCATGAATGCATCTGACGTCTTCTAATCATGATCTCCAGCATGATAATGTCAAAAGCTCATCCAAAACAGTGTTAAAAGTCTTCAGTGGCCCTCCCAGCGACCAGAACACTAGAGAACACATTTGGTATGTAGGACGTGAGGTTTGCAGCATGAAAGTGCACCTAAAAAATTCATAGAAACTGCATGATGTACTCATGTCAACATGCACCAAAATCTCAAGGCAATGTATCTAACATCTTGTGGTTATCAAGGCCACAAAGAACTGAGGCTGTTTGGAGAACAAAGGGAGTCTCTACCCAGTAATAGAACTGCATTCCTAATAAATTGATTGATGACTTGATGACTGTATATATTTTTTTTGTGAGCAATTGTTTTATTGATTTTGGTAAATTATTATTTTCACAGTATAACAATATGATATAGAAGCATACAACCATCTCCGCCCCTCCTCTCCCTTTTCCCGTTAACCCCTCGCTCCCCTTCCCTGGGTGTGTTGAAGGATCATTGTGCAAAACAAAGTACACCAACATTCAGGAAAAACAGAATAAAGCATATTCTCACAGAATAAAACAGAATAAAACAGAATAAAGCATATCCTCACCAGGGCAAACTGAAAAGACATGAAAATGCTTATAATTAACAGTAAACAACACAGTCATTCAACCAAAACTAGACAGTGTGCAGCATTAGAAAGAGGATAATAAAGCCTCCATAGCCTTGAGCGCATCCCTTCAGGCATTGATAGTTTTTGATTTGGCGCCATGCATATGGGCAACCGACAACTCCATTGAAATTATACCAAGCGTTGATGAAATCCACTGACATCTTGAGACATGATGTGGAGGATTCCACCGACTGTTTTGTCGCCGCTGTTTGAGCACAAAGTAACAGCCTCTTTTGCTGCATGGAGATTACAAGTGAGGAGAACATTCAAAAGAAAAATAGATGCAGAGCATGGAATATTATAGTCCAATACAGCCGTGAGATCCATAGAAATTAGAAGCCAAAGATTATGAACTTGTTCACAATACCAAAAATAATGCAGAAAAGTGCCAAGCTCCTCTTAGGGGCCCATGTTACAAATCGGAGATTGGGCTAAACGCATATGAAACCGTTATAGTGGAGTCAAATAATATTTATGTAGAAATTTCCAATGACTGTATATTTGAATGCAACAAAAATTGCTATACACTGTGTGTGTGTTGTGTTCTGTCTTCAGTTCTGAGACGGATTAAGAACGTTGTCTGTCAAAGCAAGCAAGAAGGAAATAAAGAAATGAGAAATATCCTGTCACAAATTGTGCATTCAACCAGTCAGACATGCTTCACAGTGAAAGTGTAGGGCTGCAGACACTCCTGTGATGGGTGGGTTCATCAAGACGACCTTGTTAATATTCGGGTGGTGACAGTGCGTCTGTGTGGGTATGTGCACATCACTCTCTCATCTATAACACGCTTTAAAGATTCCAAATAACTAACTCTGTGCCCTGTGGTCTTTCCACTACGCATTCACACACGCCTCTCCTTCATTAGCTCTTAGCTGCACTGTGTCAAACGATCCTATTTAGCAATTAGCACCTCATTTTCACAGCTTATCAAAGAGTGACGCAATCAAACTGATACTCATCTCCGACTTCACCACTCTCTCTCTCTCTCTCTCTCTCTCTTTTTAGTTTGCTTCTCTCTGTGTTCATTTGAGAAATAGCCAAAGCATTAAAATAGAGGGGAAACAGATAGTAAGTTAGTGTGCACGAATGAGGAACACATTTTCTGGTTCATGAATCATTATTTTGGCAGATTTTAGGGGCAAATTTAGGAGTAAATTTCATTACATTCTGGCCCACATAGGAATGTTAACAAATCCTGGGTTATAGTACATGAAGAGTACATTCATATACACAGAGACGGGAGAACAAAGCATTATTTGCAGTTTGACAATTATAATAACAAATTATAAGTATAAGTAGAAGAAGAAGAAGAAAAAGAAGAAGAAGGAAAGAAAAATAAAAAGAAGAATATAGCTAAACCGAACTGGTATGTAATAAATAGTTAAAAGCAGGTTCAAAACTTTGTACTACATTTAATAACTGGTGTCACATGGAGCTAAAAGCAAGCATGTATTGCTGTAATACTATATTATATATAAGTATTATTTATAGCATTTCTATGTTTAAAAAAGTAGCATAAATAACACTTTGAGTAGTTATACAGTAATAAAAGAAATACGCAGAACAAACAGTAAATAAACAGTACAGGTGATAATACACAGCAGACACATATGATGATCTGATTGCATGCTTGTGAAGATGAAGCTAAACACAGTTTGGTCGAAAAGCTTTTCCTTAAATTCTGGTTGGAAAATACCATCATTCCGTGCCTCATTATGCTATGACAGGGACATACAGTGATAAGAACATTGCTATGATGACCGAACTACTAGTGAAACAGGATGTTTATCAGATTTAAAACTGAGCAGAGCACATGCATTAATTCTGTAAGGTGGATAAAAGCAGGAGAACAGTCTCTGCTCTTTTATTTTGAATTATGTACTACTGGCTGATCCTGGACTTCAACTTCAGCATTAGGCATTCATGGCTCCCAAAAAAATCAACAAGCAGTTTATTCCACCGCTGTGGTCGATGGCAAAAGTTGGAAAAACTGAACTTTTGATGTAAAGTTCTGGCCGAACTGAAAATTCTGTCAGAGGCAGCATCCAATACCTAGTTCAGCTAATCAATGCTTCATTAAGGTAAATCAGGCCCGCCGGTGATGGAATTAGACACATTACTGTCCTGGCCGGAGGTGAAATGAGAAACTGATCCTTCTTCTAGTTAACTCATAAGATATCGAAAATAAGATTTTTCTTTTACTGTATTTTTGTTTATTTGTATTTATTGCTTTATGGAGCTTTTCTGCCAATACGCATTTACTCCTTTGCCTAGCTGTGTACAACTTTTGCACAGTTCTCAGTATTTTGTTGCTATCCAATGAAAAACAAGTATTTCCAAAACAGTAACTTTAAAGGAGAGGCCAAAAATAGTCTTAACGTTCAATGTAAGTGATTTTGGAACTGTCACAGGCTGGGAGCTGCAGTAGGAGCAGACGGGTTTTAAATAAACAAAGAGATGGGCAGGTACTACTACAACACCAGAGCTAACAAACATAACAACAATGACTGACAAACAAAGACAGAGATGCAGACAGAGGGTATAAATAACAAAGGCTAACAAGAGGAAATAGGTGATGGGACTAAACAGTAATGGGGCACAGGTGAGCGAGGCGGGGCAAGGGCGGAGACACAGGAGACACAGGAGCATATGTAATATCCAGAAACGTAAATAAAGACCATGCGGACTTGATAGGACGTAAACAGACAGGCGACAGGGCAGAGTGTGACAGGAACATATCTTTTGGTCTATTTATCATTAAAATTGTCACACAGTGTAAAGAGCAGCTGTCGTGTTCACATGATGTAGAAAATTGAAAATGGACAAAAATGGAGATATTTCATTGGACAGCGACGACATGTGTATCTTCTTCAGTCCTCAGGAAAGTCATCTCAGGAGGCTCCTAATGAAGCTGCCTGAGAGAATGATGAAGCACCATGAAACTAAAATAGGACTATTTTCTAATAGGACCCCAAATAATACATAGTGTTATCTGTGTTATTTCATAGTGTTTCTGTCTTTACTCTTATTCGTAAATGTGGAAAATGTACAAGAATTGAACATTAAAGGTGAACGTTAAAGGCTGATAGGGTATAACTGCTTCACGACTCTACTTAAAATACAGTTATTGAATACTTGTGCATCTATTTTTAATTCTGTTATATTTGTGTGACATCTAGTTGCTTTACGGAGTCCATTAAATGTGCATATCTGCTGATTTTAAGTTGGGGCGCACGGAGACTGAATCCACCAAGCATTAACTTTACATGAACATTAAATATACAGGAGGTCATATAATATTTTCTTTTTTAAAAAATACTGTAGATAAAGTGTAGTTCTCTACAGAAGAATTCTTCTTCCATAATATTGCATATTTTATGCGCTTGTGTGCTGCTCATACGAGAGGTCATCTTGCACACTTATGTGTGATGAGGTCTGACAATGTCTGCAGGGCATGACTGCTGTGTGTGTGGGTGTGTGTGTGTGTGTGTGTGTGTGTGTGTGTGTGTGTGTGTGCGCTTTGGGTAACGATAGCCCAATATAGCCAAAATAATTTGCTGTGTGTGATTATTGACAATTTTATGCACAAGAATACATTTACTTTCTCTTTTCTACTATAGTGACTAAGCAGAGAATAATCTATACATTATACACACGACAAGCTGAGACACTGTAGAGTCCAGATCTTAATTCTGATGCCAGTTGCTATTTGTGGATGAAGTATGATTAGCTGTGCTGTCGCTGGGTGGAAAGAATGTTAGGCATTCTTCTCTCACAGTTGCAAATGGGAAACTCCACCAATTTTTCAAAATATCTTTTTCAAATACAAAGCCGTGCAGAATGGGATGATGTGAAATTCTGCATTGTACTGAAACCTACTAAGTCAGAATTGCTAACTGTGATGGTGATAGGAACCAGATGTCTGAGGACACCTCTAAAAGCTTCATCACAGAAAGTTGTCACCTGGTGCCTAAAACTTTGTTTTGTGATAATTTACTGATAAATCATTTGGTGAATGCTTTTATTTTAATGATGGAGAGATCCAAACCGGGTGCTGTGAGGCAAAGTAGTTCCCCACATAAACATACAGAGGCTCACTAGCAGTTTTTGAAATGTAATTAAAATGGCTCTATGTGTAGTAAGTAGACGTTGCCGTGGTTCCTATAACCACCACTGTAAAGAAGACAAATGGTGCGTCCGAAATCGCCTACTAGTCAGTAGGTACTAGATTAGAGTCAGTACGTACTGCTCGAGTGGCAGACTAGTAGGTAATTTCAGTAGGCGAGTTTTAGTAGCCACACAAGCTCGGACTTACTACATCCGCCATATTGCCAGCGTCCTGTGACGCAAGACCACCACCGTAAACTTCCTGCTAGTCATTTTAAAGCTCCATTTTCATTTTGACAGATTTAGATGCTTTTTGTGACACTGAGCTGCATTTTTGTCTGAATATGTACTCAGACTGTGTCGAGCTGTAGCTCATAGAAGACAAAACAGAAAAAAATTAATCATTGTTTACCTCAGCAGTTGCGCTAGCTACTTCACTAGCCGTAGCTGTGTACACACAGTAGACGTTCCGCTTTTCACCGGTTTTCCCTCTGCTTTGAATGCATCCGCGGCTCCAGGTGTATCATGGGATAGCGCAGTGTGCTGTGTTCGCCTACATAAAAATGGCTGCCGATTCAGTAGGTGATCCGAGTACCGTTCGCCTACTACTCGATGCCCACTAGGTATTCAGACATACTAGCCGTGCTCGAGTGGTAGGCAAGTAGGGGATTTTGGACGCACAGATAGTCTGTACGTTTCTCTATAAGGAAACATTTGACTTCAAACCACTCTGAATGGCTTCGTTTACATCTCAAAGAAGGAATTATGCCAAACATAATCAGAGAAATTGGCGGAACTTCCATTTAAGCAAGGCTCCTCTTTAAGCAAAGGAACTCAGTTCAGCACAAAAGGGAAGAACACACATTCCAGCTTACAGAGTAAATAAATAAGAAGTAATCAGCAATTGTCCAAATGCACAAAAAAGTAAGAGTTAATATTATATACATGGTTGAGCAAAACATTAAATATAGTGCCCTCCAGTAATATTGGCGCTTTGGTAAATGTGAAAAAACCCAACTGTAAATAAAAGCTCTTTATAGTTTAGCAGCTTAATCCTACACAGAAATAGCTGACCTTTCTGATTAATACAGTGCTTTGAAAAGTATTTGCCACCTTCATTATCTTTGCGTATGTGTGACACAAAATGTTTTCAGGTCCTGTTATAAAAATAGAAGATGTGTTGGAGAAAACATTTAGCAACACCTAATGCCTGGTTCACACTACACGACTGCTTGAGTGGTCAGGTTTGTGTCGTTCACACTACATGACTGGTTGTGCTGTAATCGCGAGCCTTTCAGTTGTTGTGGCTTTCACACTACATGACGGATCGGCGACACGGGGTCACCAATTACACAAATTTCGCCCTGGGGTATCGCCCCATCATCTGGCTGCTGTCCAAAAACATGTTTTTGTCATGAGAACTAAACTCTCGTTAGAACAAAACGAATGCGAGAAATAGCAATACCAGGTTATTTCTAGAACAAACGTCAACAAACGAGTGATACAAGTTGTTACTGTGTTGATTTGCAGTGACAAATAAAAGAAGAAAAAGGAACGAATATGGATGAGAAGATGGATAAAGACACGGGGCTAGCAGGGACTGTCTGTTTTGCAGAGAGAGTTGGAGGTAAATTTTTTATTAATGAAAACGTGACGCGGTTCTCTCTCTATGCGATCCCATTGGCTAATCTAAATGCTTCTGCTGACTCACAGTCGCCGACTGGCCTAGATATTATGCTAGATGTCTGCCGGGTGTCTGTGATTAGTCGGCGATCACTCGGCAACGGCTAGGCGAGCGTCTTTCAGCAGTTCACACTACACGACTGAGTGATCGCCGATTCATCTCTGAGCAGAGATTTTTGTCTCTGATCTACAAAAAACAGGTGGCGATTGAAAAACCAGGCTAAAGTTGTGTAATGTGAACTAGGCATAGATCACTGCTTCCTAATCTTAATAACTGCTCACACTACTCTAACGTTTACAGCTGCAACCCAACTCTTTTTAGAACTGGAGACAAGGGTTTAACATTGCTCATCTCTGCAGTGTTGCTTTATTTCAGCCACAGTGGATAGGTTTTATGCACAAACTACTCAAATAATGTCCTGTCACAGCACAGAATTGGGTTCAAGTGATGCGTTTGAACCATGCAATTTCTCCAAAACATGCAATTTCTTTCGTTGTCCCATTCACCAATCAGAGGTGGACTTGCTCTGTATACTGTTGCCTTGCTGCACAACCCAGTCGCGATTATGCTTTCTCTTTCTCTTTACTCTTTCTCTTCTGGAATAATTCTGTGTCATTCCAAGAAACTCTTATGAACAAAACTGTTTATATGCTATTTTAAGCTCCTAACCCTAACCCTAACATATCATATGGAAGGCTTTCAAGAAAGGATACACGCCTACTTCTAGTGGGAAGTATGGTGGTGGTTCTGTGATGCTGTTATTTTTTTCTCAGGCCTAAGAAATCCTGTTAGGACGCATCATGGACACATCATGGAGTTTTGCCAGGAGACCTGGAGTTATGATTGGCTCATCCAGCATGGGAATGATCTAAGGCATACCTACAAATCCCATAAAAACGTTTCACTGAATAAAAAATCCTGCTTTAGCAGCTTCCAGCCTCTGACCTAAACCCCACTGTAAGATTGACTGTGAGTCGAGCTGAAGTGTCCACAAGCAAAGGCCAAGGGGTATGAAGGATCGAGAGAGCATTCATATGGAAGAATGCTCTCAAATCCCTTTAAATGTGTTCCCTCTTCTCTCCCAGTAATATAAGAGAAGATTTAGCGCTGTTGTCTTGGCAAAAAGAGGATGGACAAAGGTTAAACTACATCCATTTTAATATGGCTCAAGTACTCATTCATTGAAACCAAACCAGTGGTCTAAATTTAAAAATCATGAATTTTCAAAAAAAGGAAGTACTTTAACTTTGTATTATATATTAGATTTCAACCTTACAATAATCTGTTTTCAAGACAAGTAATTATTATCATTGTGGCACAACTGATCAATTACATATGAGTTTGGAACAGGTTCATGTTATTTGACTGAGAGCAGCTGGAAGTTTTAATCCCATAATTAGATATAGCTAATAACCATACTTTCCATACTAACCATACTATGCACATGAACAAGAGTTCTGAGCAATGGCTCACAGAAGTTTCTTGCAAACTGCTGTGACTTTAGATCTGAACAAATATGGTGTTTGACAGCGAGGCTATTGCTGGTGGTGTGTGCTTTCTGCAAGGAAAAAAACTGGATGGATGCAGTCATAGCTGATAAGAGAGGGTCAACAGGGCTTATACATATTGCAAGACAAACTTAAGGTGAATACATACATACATACTGTATACATTGACAAGTTCAGTCCAGCTTGGCTCTCATTGGTTGATGGTCTTTTAGGTTTGACGTCAGTATCGTGTTTCGTTCCACAAAATCGATATCCACCCCACACTGCAGGGTAGTGAATTGTAATAGGGGGAGCTGGGCCAAACTGAACTTGACAGTGTACACAAAATGTAAGTATGTATGTATGTATGTATGTATGTATGTATGTGTTCTGCACAGCCCTGACTGCACTGGGAGTACATTAAAAGACTAAAGACTGGGTTGCACCCCCTGCACATTGGCCTGATCAAAAAAAAAAAGCATAAAAAATTGCAATAATCAACTGATATGAAACATTAAAAACTTGTAAAGGTAAAGACAACCTGAGCAATCAGTAGCTGTTTTATAGTAAATGTTATACTACAGTCAGTGAAAGATTTTTAATAACCCTAGCATTAATATTTTAGTTGATGGACAGAGCTTACAGCCACAAGAGCTTCTGATGGAGATTTTATGCGTGTTAAAATCTCACATCATAATCATTTAATGAAGCCGTTCATTTGTTTGACAGCGTATCATTGAATTTATTTAACAAAATTGTAAGTACCTCCATGCTGTGTCGAGCTAAACCATATTGCTCAGAGTCATTTATTTATTAGTAAATGTATTTATATATATTCTTTTGAAGAAATCATTAGATTAGAGAATCCTAAGAAAAGGCTTCCCATAACACTGCTTACAAAGTGCAAATCCTTTGTCTTTCTACATAGGTCCAACTTCAGGATGTAGGAAAGAGTGAAAGATGACTATTCAGACCATTATTACACTTTTTTGGGGGTCCTAGATTTATATCACGTTATCGAAATTTAGTGTTGTCTTTGGATACTTTTTAGCCCACAGTCCCCACACAAACCCCAGCTTTGTAAAGCTCACAGCGTTCATTAATTGTTGAAACATGGCGATTTCTCTGGAACATTTAGACAGTAGTTTTGTTCGCGTTTATCAACTGTCCTGACGATGAGCTATGATTAGGAACTCCCATTCCTGTATGCCAATGCAATTTGGCATCCATTGTACTGATGTTTGAAGCTGTTCCCATTGATGCATTAAATAATCTTGCTAATTTTTTTTTTGTTTGGATTGATGCGGCAGGAATTCAGGTTCTAAAGGGTTCAAACACTCGGTGCCCGAAATAACAGAGATTGGCAAATAGATGCTGAGATTGGCAGTGCTCATTATAGCTGACGCACATTGCTAATTAGTATTCAACCCAGTATGACTCACCTGGCTAGCCACCCTTATAATTGCGATTTACTTACTTCACTGTTAAAATCCCTTTCCCCCCGTTTATTGTCTTCTGTTCATACTGCATAGAATCATTGTTCAAAAACATTTAAATGTATGAATAAAAACATCTCTCTAGTAGAGATCCAGTCAATACAATACAATATCACATGGTGACCATTTGTGTTTGCACACCGAGAACTTTGACCTCTACAGTGCACACACACACAAATTAGTGAACACACACACACACTAGAGGGCAGTGAGTACCCTTGCCCAGAGCGGTGGGCAGCCCTATCCATGGTGTCTGGGAAGCAGCCAGGGGGTTAAGTGCTTTCCTCAAGGGTACTTGAGTTATGCCTTATTGGTTAAGAGCATCAACCCAGTGGACTTCAATTAAGTTGCAATGAGAATACTGCTCAAGTATGGTCAGTGCTAGTGTTGGATAATAATACATGGCCATATAAAGAGTACTCAAATAGAGTGGAACTGAAGGGTTTTTAAAGTTTTACTTCAGTTACATATTTCAAAACTGATTGCATGTGATAAGTTCTTAGTCTATACTAGAAGAGAGAAATATGTTGATTCTAGTTCACTGTTTGACATGCTTGGTAAGTAAGGAGGCTGGTTGTAAGTGCAAGCGTATTTTTAATGATGACAACAAATTAGACCAAACATTGAAACAACATAATATATGACTCAAAAAAAAAAAATTACATTGGGGGCAAGACTCTGCAAGGAAGGACTAAAACAAAAAAATTGATATGGGGAAAGTGGGAGAAGGCCAGAGACAAGGACCAAAACTAAATCAAAAAACTCGGTTAAAGTAGTTAACAGCATTGAAACAGTTGCCAGCATTGTCATTTGGGATATAATACACTACATAATCATACATTCATATATTTCACAGAGATACAGAAGTATGTAAAAGTTTGGGCCTCATTGATGAAATTATATTTGTTGCTAATTTTCTGTGTGGAGTTACACAGCCACAGGTACATTTTATGTGTTTAGTTAATTCAGTTGAGGAGGGGCATAAAATGTTGCAAAAGTTTTGGTATTTTAGATTCTATGTTCTATTGTCTTCAATAGGTTAAGCAGACATGGTACAATAAAAGTTTCACATTCTTTACCCAATTTAAAAGTTTTACCATCTTCAGTGGAGATCTATGTGTACGGAAATATACCATATGGCATCATGGCAAGCTGGGAAAGTGGAAGTTTGGCAACCTGCAACAAAACAAGCATGTGGTATAAAAGTAGATGTAGAATTTGATTGAATATTGAAATAATTTGGCAATCACATTAGCCTGTGTTCATTAGTGTCTCCTAAACTGACCACTCGTCATCTTTCTTTTTCTAATGCACTCAGACGCATACACAAAATGAGCTCCTAATAGGCTTTGTGCACCTAGTAAGTGTTGGCACTACACACACACACACACACACACACAAACACACTCACCCCGCCCCCCACAGATTACATTAGGTGCTAATCATTTCTGTAAAATGAGCTCTAATCAAATTTAACAAAACAGTTTTCTTCAGCTTTTCATTAGCAAGCCACACGTATAAGGACGAGCCTCTCTCACTCTCTACCGCTGTCTGCCGCTATCTCTGTCATCTCTCTCACTCTCTCTCTCTCTCTCCTCATCACGCTCTCCGCAGTAGTACACAGTAATTAAAACAAAAGTTTGAGTCATGAGTCATTAGAGTGAGTGAGATCAGTTTGTTAACTTTCAGCCTGAGAGTCACCTCTCTCGCCTTCTCTCGACCCTGATAACTCCTGCATCTGATTACAGTGAGTGTGGAGTGAATACGCTATCGAGCGTATATGCGTCTGTAAGTGCGTATGATTGTTTTGGAGTGTAAGTGCATCTCTGCACTCTCCCTGAGGTAAAGCCCTGCGTGTGTGAGCGACCCACAGAATGAAAGGGAGCTCATGAGGGTGTGATAAAGGATGGGGTGAGGTGCCTGAGTCGGCGTGAATGCTCAGTTTTGAGTGGAGAGATAAGGCTGCTGGAGCTTTATCAGTGTTTATAAAATTGAGTACATTTTCTGAGTGCAGATTTACACTGAGATGCATTTCTAATGGAGAGACAGAAGCAGGAAGGAGCACGGAGGTGTGCACACTTCCTTTGCACAGGACACTGCTGAGAGAAGGGCAGGAGAGAACATTATTATTATTATTATTATTATTATTATTATTATAAAAAATCAATGCTATATAAACATATAAAAGAAATACATTGCAGTTATATATAACATTGAAATACAGCAGTTAATCATTTTCTTGGATTTTGACTTTTGGATTTTGAATATTAGTCCAAAATCAACAAAACCCAACTGTGCATGTCTCAGGTTTGGGTTGGCTTCAAATGCATAAAACGCATTCGCTTTCCTTCTTAATGTACTCTTCATTTCCTTTAGTGGCAGAATGGAACCAGATGCCAGTTTATTGTCAAAAAGACGTTGAAATTGGGTTGACATCAAAATCCAATGTTGGCTTGACATTCAAGTCCAACATGGGGCAGACAGCAAGTTTTAGTTGGAAATGAAAATTTAAATTTGGTCGCAAGGTGAAAGTGGATAAGACTTCCTTTCAGGCTGGCTCAGCGATTTGAATTAAACTTAATTTTAACAATGAATTCATTATATATTCTGTTATACTGTCATCATCATATCGTCGCTGTCCAATGAAAAACATGTAGCTCAATTTTTGTCAGTTTTTTCTACATCATTTGAACACAACAGCTGTTGTCAATTGCCATGATAAATAAACCAAAAGAAATGCTTCAGAATCACTTGGAAAAAAATCTGGTTCCATTGACTTACATTGAGAGTAAAGATCTATTTTTTGAGATACTTGTTTGTCACTTGACAGCAACGATATGTTTGTAATTACTTTTAGGACAAAGGTGGTCTAAAGTAGAGAAAACTAGTTACATGACTTTGCTGTCAGCTGCAATGACACAGACAAACATCTAATAAACTCTTGTTTAATCCTTTTTACAGACTGCAGTCAAAGGAGCCAAAGCATTCTGTTTTGGTTACGGACTCTATAGACACATTAAAGCTTTAACAATGTTTCCTACGTCAAACTCTTTCATTTCAAAGAAGGAAGGAAAATGTATTTTTATACAGTGTAATGTATTAATTTATTCTCAGAATAAGGAAATAAACTGTCAGTGGTGTGGTTTCCTCTTTAGGTCCTCAGTACCTTCAGTTAGAGAGCATATCTGTACCGTATATTATATTTTTGATGGTGTAGTCACATTGACAGTGTCAGTTATGGGGTAGGAGATGAAACATGATGTTATTTGTTACACCTTTATCTGCTGCATATCGATGCACACAAAACTAAGAAGAGAGTTTCGAGGCTGGCAGAACTCTTACACTTTGATTAAAGTTTGTAGAAAAACAAGATTTTTGTCTTTGGTATGGTATGATGAATTGGGCTTAATACAACCAGAGACGTGAAGTGACAAAGTAAAAAAAGATTTATTTTGATTTTGCGTTGCACTTCAGAGAGGTAGTGTGTTATCTAGATGAGTAATGGGAGAGAGAAATAAAAGGAAAATAAAAAGTAGTTGAAGAAGTTGTGTGCTTGCGTGTGTGTGTACTTTAAAGTTTGGAACGATACTTGCATACAGGATTACAGCTCAGAAGATTGGCCAATTGTGTTGCTACATGGGAATTTGTCTCGTCACAGATATATCCAAGAAGAGCAAAAGAAACTGCAGATAAAGCTTAACGCAAAGTCTCTGTGAATCTCAGTAAAGTCTACAAGCTGTATATAAGTGTGCAGTGTGCTCATTTGCAGCAGGTTCAGGGAGCAGCAGAGTAAAGGCAGGGATTTTGGTTTAGGCTGCGCATACAAACAATAACCTGCCTGTCTAACCTGAGTACCTCCCCACAGCTGCAGCCCAACCAATCCACCATCTGCATTCCACTCACTCTATAGACGCACTGCTGGCTCTACCTGCTCTCCACTTAGCTGTTGCAATTCAGATCATATCTGGCCCACAGGTTTTGGGCTCTCAAGTAGGAACACTCTGGTGACACAAAAGATCAAAAGATCCATGTCTTGCTTTGACACTCAGGAATAAGAATCACAAGCTGTATAAATGCCCAATTTAGTGTGTGTGTGTGTGTGGGAGAGAGAGCGAGAGAGAGGGAGATGGGAGGGGTCTCCAGCCCTCTTTAGTGGTTTCATTAGGACCCTAAAGGCTGTGTGGCTTTTGCGACTGCTGTGTCAGCACAGAGCGTGAGCCACAACAAAGACTTTAAGGAGCCTTCCAAGCAAAATCCATAAGTTAACATGAAGGACTTTTGCCAGTATTCTCCAGTAACACTACAGCTGAAATGTGGTTCTATGACTTATAATGAAGAAAAGAGTGCAAATCTAAGAGTGATAGAAAACAAGGCCAGGATACTGTTGTCTGTGTGGATCTTGTTTTCTCGCTATTGTTATGTCTCAAACAGGTTGTCCACTCCGCCCACTAGCAGCTAAAGTTAACCTAAATATGTGAAAAATGAACACAGCATGTTGCAGATTTCGCGGGATCTGTTGCCATAGAACCGACGCATTATGAATAAGAGGAGGATAACTAGATGTCAGGGTCTGTGTAGTGTTGATGGAAGCTAACTGTAAAGGTAAAATATTGAGTAAATGTCAAAATCCTCCCATTTATTTAATTCTGGTCAACATAACAATCAAGCTCCACTCTTGCTTCAGATCTGGAAAAGAAAATCTGTCCGAGAGGACCACTCAACACTGTGAGTCTGAAAGGATGTGTATCTGTAAAGACACCCTTACTGAGAAAAGGAAACAGACAAAAACAAGACAAAATTTTCAAATCAAACAAAAAAAGCTGCAGATGTTCTCAGAACAATGGACTGACCATCCCAGAGTCCAGACCTCAGCATCACTGAATGTGTTTGGGATTATTTAGATCAAGAGAAGCAGATAATGTAGCCAATGGAGAAGCCTGAACAGAGATGTTTCTAAGAGTCTGTTTTTCTTTTCCTGAATTTGATGATTGTCTGTTACAGGAAAAGTAATAAATTCAGGGTGGTCTTTGCCTGGTATATACTGTTAAGAAATTGGATCTTGCAGTAAGTCAAGGGAGTACAGTTTTGTTAGTACCTATATATGACCCAGTAAAGATTTATAGGGCTTGGTCACCGCTGTCCCCTCTGCACCATGGGCCCCAAGGACCTTGACTCCCCCACAAGTGGTTTCACCCCATCGAAAAGGCTGCAAAATACAGAAAAAACAGCTAATACATCATAACTACACACTGCATTTGTCTAGTGTTGTGAGCTCATATTTGTACCATTTCTCTGATTTAATCTTTATAAGTGGGGAGCCATTAATTTCCCAAGTTTCCAAGTCTGTGACCGCTACTATAATTCTATCTAATGCATTCCCCTAAAGTCCTTCAAACTCTGCTCAGGGTCAAGATACAACCACTTTGTGCAGAGGGTGAAAAATGCTACTTCTGCCTTTTTAACTCTCCTCAAATGATTATATATATATATATATATATATATATATATATATATCTTAGTGCTCTCTCTCTCTCTCTCTCTCTCTCTCTCTCTCTCTATATATATATAATATATATATATATTATATATATATATATATATATATATATATATATATATATAATTTATTAGTGGTCTTCTAGATGTTTTTAAAAAATGTGAGACAAGCCTTTCTATTCTTTTTGTTTAGCAGATGGTTTGGGCTTTGCAATTCTTTCACTAATTCTATTTCTTTCATATTGTGGAATTGTGTACATTGACTTTAACTGAAACTTGCCATTCTTTAGATGTTCATCTGGGTTCTTTTGTGATCTCTTGAGTCATCAATGCACTCTAGTTGAAATTTTGGTAGGCCGTCCACTCCTGGGAAGGTTCACCATTATCCCAGACTGGTAGATCTGTATTTCAATCTCTTGAGTATGTGACATAGTGTGATTCACAAACAGGTCCTCAGATTCAGCAGGTCTGGTTGTAATCATGCCTGGCTGTGGCTGGGATTAAAATTGAATTTATGGACAACATATGGACATTATTATTCATTATGGGTCACACCTGTGGCTAGTTCCTTCACACACATGCCCACCTCTAACAGTTTACTAGACAACACTATTTTTTTCTAAAGGCAATCCATCATTAGGTGTTTTGTTGATGTAGTCAGAGATGAATGCACCCAGTTGAGTGGGCTCTGGCATATGATCATCCTGGAAGTGACCACTGCTAATTAAGACAAAAATGTCTGAAACTTAAGACTGGGAGTAGTGACACTAATCATTTTATGTTCTTCATACGCTTTGACAAGCATAAATCATTATTAGTGCATCTCCTCCCCAAGTTTCATAAACATGAAATCATCCTACTGTTGATTACACCCTCTATTGAAACTAGAGGAATATGAAAATCAACATTATTACCACAGTGTTTCTTATTTATTACAAAACCTCCAACATTCCAAGAAACTCTTTATTTTCTTTTCACAATATAAGTTTTATATATTGGAATGAAATGTTGTTCTTCAGGTATCATGGTGCAACACACACAGGACTACATAAAGCACAGATACACAACAGTGTAGAAAATATAATAATATAGTGTGACTGTATCAGTTACTGGGTGGCTTTTGCATACACATATTTATGTTCATTAACACAGTGTTGCTAAACATAATGAGCTATTGTAAATAAGATTTTGTTTATTCCTGCCCATACATGAGTTTCAAACTACAAAATAACACCTTTTAATTAACTGAAACCTCATTTTATTATGCTGTATTAAAACATTTACATTAATGCTGTTATTGATTATTTCTTTATTATTTTTATATAAAGATCTGTGTTTGTCCTGCATTTCTATATCGCTACCCTGACACGGTCTTTGGACTGGCAAGAAAGCTATAAATAGTAAATATCATCTTTTCATATTTAATACTTTGTGTATAGCTTTAATGTACATGCACAACTAATCTATTTAAAAATTATACTTTAAGTTATACTACAATTTCATATTTATGTAATATTCAAACATATTAGAACCTATTAGTGAAAATGGTAAAGGAACAAGTAATGCTATTTACCATGTACACTTAAAGTAACAAAAATGTCTTGTTGGTGTCTCCTCATTGCTCTGAGAGCTGTAGAAGTCCATTCTCGTTAAACTGTGAGAAACACTGCAGTTTTATGATTTTTATATAGTTATTTAATTTGGTTGAGGACTAAGTTCTTGGTAACATTTTTCTTTTTGAGTGGTCCTTTGTAGATGATTGTTAAACTTGATTGTTAACATCAGTATCCGTAACATCAACAACACATCCATTATATAGCAATGGTAAAGCATCCCCTAACCCTGGCCCTAATCCCAACCTAACCTTAACTTTAACCCAAAACCTAATCTAGTTCAACTCCAGTTACAGGACAGTGTTAGCAGCTTGTTGAGGATGTTGAGATGGTCTGTAATATATCTGTAATATATTTATTCTGTAACTTCTCAGATTAACATCTACAGATATGAACTTCTATTGAACATGTATATATGAGTATCTAATTAATCTAAAACACACCAATCCAAACACAGTGTCACCCAATTCTCTAACAATAAATAACTTTTAGAATGTCCTTGATTAGTTTAGAGCCACTATAGAAACATGCTTTTCATTCTCAGACAAACCTTATATACATGAATAAAGCTTATACAATTCATTAAATCCAACTCCTGTTGAATTTGTCCTTAAAAAATCTCTATGTATTCAGCTGAGAGCGAAGACCTGCAAGCACACAAGTTATGGCTGTATTATTGAGGAGTGTGTTTGTATAGGGGGCATTAAACCCGCATTTTATTTTCTAGCATATTGTCAGAGGACTCATAACAGCAACATGATATGTGTTCTAAGTGCACACAGGCCGTTAGGGACAGAGCACAGACTGACCCATTAAACCAGCAACACTTTCATCTTTTCCCTCCCTCCCTCGCTCTATCCTTTCTGTTGCCATTAGCTCTGAATGGGACGAATGTGTATGTGTGTGTCTGTGTCTGTGGTAATCACTTGCTTTCATGATGGTAAGTCAGTGAGGGTTGCTTTCATTAGGGGCAAGTGGCTCTCAAACACACAACACACACACCGGGAGAGTTATAGAGAGATACATGATCATTTTGTTCTGTTTTTCTTTGTATATTCAGTATTTAATTTTTATAATCTGTGTTTCACAAAAACGTTAAATTGTTATACAGGCACAGATAAAGAAATTCTAAGGCCAAATAAAATATTAAAATGAGCTTTTACAATTAATAAGAAGCAGCAGAAATACAGCACAGACACAAACACACATGTAAATTAGTTTAATTACTATTACTACTCATTATTATAACAATAACTATACAAATAATCATAATCATAATACAAATCTGTGTCTTTTTTTACTTGTGATTTTACTTGTGGAAACAACCCAGTATTATTAGCACTTGTCATCTAATACGTGCTTTGACTGCTCAGTACTTTATTAAGCTAAATCAGGATTGCTGCTGAAGAATTTAATAAATTCATACAATGTCTGGAGCTTAAGATATTATTTGCTTCTTTAATAATAATAATAATAATAATAATAATAATAATAATAATATAGATGCTACTTTTAATTTTTGCTTATTTATATCTGTTCTAACTATAAATTATGTTCTTACTGGTGAAAATACACTTCTTGCTGAGATAAAAGCTTTTAAACAACCAGTTTAGGTGTGTGAGACTTTTGCTAAATAACATTCCTGATCAGGAAAATTTATATATCACATTTTAATTGCATTTTTATTCATAGAAGCCAAAACAAAAGAATTTGTTCCTTCAACCTGCTCATAATCATATTCAACACCATAGATCACACCACTTGAAGAGAGTTTAAAAGGCAGAAGTAGCATTTTTCACCCGCTACACAAAGGGATTGTATTTATGTTTTTCATGCACAATTTACTATGTGATTCCTTCCACTTTGTATTGTATTCTTATGTTTATGTTTATTCACATCTGTTCTAGTGATGTCTGGTGTTTATACTGGTGTTAATACACTTATATAAGATAAGAGTTTTAAACAATGAGCTCAGATGCCAAAGACTTTTGCACGGTATGTGTGTATGTATCTATAGTTCTATTTAATGGGGTTAATCAGTGCTGCTGCAGATGAAAGCACAAGATCTAGATAGATTGATAAAGCCAAGCATCAGTCATCGTCAGTCATAAAGAATTCTCTAAAGTAATCAGGAGAAAACTACAGAATTCATTTTCACCCGTCTACATGGTTCAAAATGATGAGAGCAGATTTTGGAGAGAGATGGTTGTTTTTCCTTCTTATTCTCTCTTCAGAGATTCCTCCTTCACTGGCTCAGCTCATCAACCTCTTTCTACTCATGATGTCAGACAGCCAGGGTGCTATAAAAGCACTTTGTTTTGTTGTGTTGCTGTTGTCACTTTACAGCCACAAACCATGCAGCACACCGTGGCTGTAATTCAGCAGTAAGGAATCTTGATTTTAACTAACCGTGTACAAACAGTAACTCTACAAGTGCTGCTGTTGTTGCTTATCATGGCAGTAGGCGACCAACAGCAGCATGCAGCTGTAGAAATGTTGCTATTGAGTTTAATGCCGAAAATGGATAATCTTTAAAAAATGCAGGAGAGGACTTCATACTCTTATATTTTTTGGTTATAGACTCTCATCAGTGGCAGATTTGACATCTATACCACAATTTTGGTGAATGGCAAAAGTCTAGCAAAAGTTTGCTGTCAACTGAGTGCTGTCATAACGTAAACTTAGATTTACATTTTTATTTATTAAGGTTATTTATTGTTTTTGCCCTTCTTCTTTTCATTATCAATCTGTTTAAACATATTCCTCAATGTTTTCCCATATGACATAAATGAAAACACAGCATGCCTTGAAATGGAACAAAGGGGTGGGGTTTTAAAATGATAGGCTAGGGGATGTTTTAATTCATATTCATAACTCTTTGCATTCTTAATCAGGTTTAGATCTGCTCATATGGCATTTTTAATAGTTTCTTGGCTATAGTAATCATACAGAAAACAAATAACAATTCCTTCTTATGCAAGAAAGATTATCTTTTTTAACGGTTGTGATTATGACTATCAGCGTAGTTTAAAATATCAAGCAACATTACATTTAAGCTATTCTACACACATTCTAAGCACTTTATGAGGAACATTGTAATACTGGGTAGGGCCATCCTACCAAACTTGTTCTATTGGATTCAGATCAGGTAACAGGGAAGACCACTGAAGAACATTTAACTCATCATCAGGTTCATGACTCCAGTTGGAGACAATTTTAACATTATCATGCTTGAAGTCACCATTAGAAGAGAGCAAACTGGTCTGAAGGGACGTGTCCGGTCAGCCCTAGTGCATAAATAGGCCGTTGCCTTCAAGTAATCATTAATTGGTATTTATGGGCTCAAAGTGTGTCAAGACAACTTTCCCCAACCATAACACGACCTCCACCAGGCTAGACTGTGGATTTATAGTCACCAAATTCTGACCCTACCATCTGTGTGCTTCAGCAGAAATTGAGATTTATCAGACAAGGCTATGCTTTTCCAACTTCTGCTGTCCAGTTATGGTGAGTCTGCATCCACTGCAGACCAAGCTTTCTGTTCTTGGCTGACAGAAGCGGAACCTCTAGCCCATCTGCCTGCAAGTTTGCTTTTCTGCTCAACACAGTCATACAGAGTGGTTCTAAATTCCAGTAGCCTTTGTGTCGGCTTAAACCAGTCTGGCCATTCTCCGCTGACTTCTCTCATCAACAAGACGATTCTGTCCACATCACTCACTAATTGGTTCACTGGCCACTGGATTTTTTTTTCTGATTAATCTCTAAACTGTTATGCACAAAAATCTCCAAAGGCTGGCGATTATAGAAATACTCCAACTAGCCAAACTGTCACCTGCTGCCACATGATTGGCTGATTAGATAATTACATTAATGAGTAGATGCAAATATGTGCTTGGTGAGTGTATGTCAGGACGGTCTGGAAACATGTCATATTCGGTCATGTTTGGAAACCTTACAGAAAACCTTTACATCCATGTCATGATGAATAGACTAATAGACAAATCTAGTTACTTTAATATGCATTAAAATTTCAAACATATTGTTGCCATGCAAAGAAAAGCAAGTATCACCAAAATGTCAAATGTAAGTCAATAGAAGCAGAACTTTCGGAGCGTTTCTATTCATGATAGAATTTTCACACAATATAAATGGCAGCTGCTGTGATAAAATGGTGGAAATAAAATGTTCTATTAAGTTAGCATTTCAAAAGCAACAATATATGTGTGCACATCATTTTACAAAAGTGTAGTTTACAAGAACTATCAAGAACTTTGTCTTAGCCTACATAGTCTTAACAATAAGACTTGGATGTACAGTTCTAGAAAATGTCCTCCACTGGTGTAGAACCATTACAATATATGGAGGTTGTTTAACTCAAAAATAGGTCTGTTTAAAAAGGTTCTTTAACAAATCAACCACTGAGAGATTCCTTGGGGATCCAGAAGTGGTTCTTCTATGGGATCATTTCAAAGAACCTCTTTTGGTACTTCATTTCTGAAAGTGTGCGTCTGTTTGCAGGGTTTTCTAAATAGCAGTGTTTTTGTCTGTCTGATTCAGCGAGTCAGACACAATCATTACTGTTTTTTTTAATATTGTTCATTTAAATCACCGTGATTACCTGAGAGATCATTGTGAAATCAGTCAATGAAGGCTTTAGCCGAGGCAGCTGTCCGTGCCGCTGCGGCTGCTGTCTGTCTAATTCCAGTTCCTCTAATGGAGATGTTTCTTTGTGCAGATCAGTAATTAGTGTCAGGCAGTGATAATAAAGGCTGTGGAAGAAAAGAAAGTGGCTGAACGAGTGACTCATGTTTCCAGCAAGCTGAACGTGGTTCCTGCCAACAACCAATCAGTCACATTAGTGGAGATACTCAGACACTGCTGCCATCCTGTCTCCTCACACACCTTTCCTCTCTCTCTCACTCTCTCTCTCTCTCTCTCACTCTCTCACATCAGTGATTAAACTCTGCTCATTAAAAAAAATAACCCAGCGACAGATTAGACCCCCAGATGGTGTTAGCAAAAGATAGAAAGCGAGTGTAGTTTTAAAAGCTTTTAGTATGAATTAATTTTTTCTTTTCTTTTGACTTGGGGTCAAATGTTTGCTGATCATCCACTATAATAGACTCTTTGTAGACTATATTTACAAGAATGTGGCTTATTATTCCACCCCATACACATTTATTTTAATAATAGTAATAATAGTGATAACAGAATGTTCTTGTTTACTTGTTATTAGGTTACTTATGGAAATTATTATTATTTAATGCTGATCTAGACCACCTCAGCCTAAACCGTTAGTATTTACATCATAAAATCAGACTTATTATTCAGTTACTGCCTTAAACTAACTGATAACAACCATTAAACTCACAATACACCAGTAGAAGGATTATTTCTGTGCTGTGTTCCTACCAGCATTACATTCCTATTTATACAAAAATGGAGGAAAGGCTGGGAAAGAAAAGTAAGAAAAAAAGTAAGTAAACCTTCCTAGTTTCTTCAATGACCTTCAATTAAATGGGGTCTGATCATTATCTAAGTTACAATTGTAGACTAACACAATCTAACTAAACTAATAAAACACAAACAGTTCTACTTTTCATGTCTTTTATTGGACACATTGAGTAAACATCCACAATGCAGGCTACAAATAAAGTAAAACAATAAAACAAAAAGAATTGGCTGCAACAACTAAAGTTCTTCAGCTTCATGTTACAGAGATGCATGTGATGAAAATCACCACAACAAACACACAAAGCTTAAGCACACTTAACCTAAAAGATATCTCTTGCTACAGTTTTGCAAATTTGCAAGTTAACTAGTTCATCTGATTTATACGGGCTCTTAACTGTCCCATCAACTGTCACAAACTCTGCTCATTAAAAAAAATAACCCAGCGACAGATTAGACCCCCAGATGGTGTTAGCAAAAGATAGAAAGTGAGTGTAGTTTCAAAAGCTTTTAGTATGAATTCATTTCGATACTGAATATAAATGATACTCTCATACTGAAGTTATTTCACTCGTTCCTGTCAATAAATTATTGCCCTCAGTGGCTTTTAGCATGAAATGCAATAGGCCAGCAGAGACTACCGTAGAGTCTGGAGGGTTAAACAAAGCAGCGATGCATATATAGTTACACACGCATATAGGATTCGAGGGCTTAATAAAGTCCATGATGATAACAAACAGGCAAAACCACAACAAACACACAGAAACTAACAGCACTCAAGACACGAAATCCAAAGAAAACGTCGGACAAAGACAGACTGCAATATGTAACACAAGGTAACGAGAGGGAGCAGATGACAGGACTGAAGACGAACGAGAAACAGGTGTGACAGGCGGGGCTGGGGCGGAGACAAGAGCACATGATCAAAACAAACACCACGCGGACATGACAGGACGTAAACAAGGACTTAGACAGAGGAGGACGAGCAGGGTGTAACAATAGTGCATACGTTTACATTTTCTTGTCATCACTGTACTCGACCACAAGCAACGACAAAATTCACCTTCAACACATGCAAATTTGACATTACAATTGGACATGACTCGATAAGTTTAGTTGTGTTTGCACACAGCAAAATTTTACCTCTGCATTTAACCCATCCGTGCAGTGAAACACCCACTTATACACACTCACACTAGTGAGCACACGTGCCTTGGAGCGGTGGGCCGCCCTATCCATAGCGCCCAGGGAGCAGGTGGGGGTTAGGTGCCTTGCTCAAGGGCACTTCAGTCGTTTTCTACTGGTCCCGAGGATCAAACAGGCAACCTTCTTGTCACAAGACCTGATCTCTAACCTTCAGGCCACGACTGCCCTGTTATATCTGCTAACGTGAACATACAATAATGAACAGGGTTCTGTACAGCGATGCTGTTGAACAGTTTAAGGGATGATTCCTTAATTGAAAGAAACTGCCTACTTATAGTCGTTCTCTCATTGTATTGAGTTAAGGATTTTTTTTGGTATCTTTGTTAGTTGTTAGCTGTAGTTGTGCGAGTAAGGAACTGAAGTGTGGGGGCGCATACAAGTCATTAGGATTAAAGGGGGCGGTTTGAACATGTATGTTTTGTTTAGTTATTTTTCCAGAGGTTCACTTATTAGCTCATAGAGAGGAAAAAGACTGCTTTAGCCTTTTGATTTAACCATCACAGTGGATGGTGAAAGAAGCACTATTGGCCACGCCATACTGATCTGATGGCTCAAATAATCAATGGGCAAGGTGTGAGGACAAGACCTGAACGAATAGTGTTTATCGCAGTGAGTAGGGAGGCTGTTGTATTAACACTTTGCTATAATATGTAATGTAATGTTAAATATATGTAATATGGTGGTAAGTCAGATAATGACCTTAAGTTTGAGTTTACTTTCTGTATAAGTTTGAGTTTACACTTCCAGGTATTGACGCTCGCTTTAATGTCAATAAATAAGATAAATAATAAGAATACTGTAAAATGAAAAAATGTAAAGGACATTTCTTCCCCCGATCAGAACTGTATTCTCAAACACCTCGGTGGTTTTGATTGAAAGTTTAGAACCTACATGTTTTCATAAGATACAGGAGAAAAACCACTTAACCAGAGTTGACATAGCATTTTAGAACAAACACAGTAAGGTTTGTATGGTCAAATGAAGTTTTGTTGTTGAACGTATTGGGAAAAAATAAAACATACATGTCCTGTGCAAACTATGTGTTTTTAGGGCTCACCGATACTGATTATGATCCCATTAGTGAACTTGAATTGAGTAGCATTGCAGTAAAGAAGAGCAGGTTCTGATCAGGTATAGACAGCTATAACATTACTCACACTGTACGGAATCACTCTGTCCAGGCTGTTTTATAACAACACGCTGCGCCCCGAGTACTGAACAAACACACTGGTAGGTAAACAGTCAGTATGGTCTACACACTGCACTTACATAGTTTGGGTTAAGAAATTAGAAATACTTCTGTGGGTCCTGTTTAAACAAAGACTTTGAAACAAAGGCCTTATATGCAGGTGGGGTGGTGGAGTGCTGATTTGCTGATATAGGAGAAAGAGTGTTTTTAGCTTTGAGCTAAGATAGGCTGCTTTTGTAGCATTGAGGAAAGTGAGGCTGTGTTTTCTTCTTGTTGTTCTTACAAGCCTTAGTTTTGGACCAAACCGTGACTTTGTGAAGTTTTTCAAGGAGAGACATTACTCTACAACACTTTACAGTTCTATTACGTCAGACACAGTAAAGTTATTGTGTAGAAACGTTGGTAGACTTTTATCACCTGTGGGCCTTGTCTCTTCACATGTATTGGGGAGGTGGTTGTGATTGTGTGTGCTTAAAAAAGTGTTAGACCTCCCAAGGTTTTCCTAGCTAACCAGCCAGCGCGGAATGTTTAAAGTTACTGACGACATTGTGTCCGACCTTCACGGAATCAGTAATACTACTCTGTGTGAGCAGATCCTTCCTTCAGTGCCAACTTATCACATGGTATCAGCTGGTATTGATATGTTGGTATTGGTGTGTTTTTATGAGTACCAGTAAATGTGTGTGTAAACGGCCCAGTAAGGGTATCAGCATTGATGAAACCCTACACACAACTGTACCCGCACCATCAATGTGTCATCAATCACTGTCAAACACACTAAAAACACAGAGAACTAATTTTACAAATGAAAGGTGTTTAACTGAATTGCACAAAGTGTAAGATTATAATATACATGCAGCCCAGGGCATGACCTCCTGCTCTTACTGTACACATCTCATTTGAGCCTACACATTACACCCACACATGCTCACCGATGCATACACACACACACACACACACACACACACAAAACACACACATACAAAACACACACACACACACACACACACACACACACACACACACACACACACACACACACACACACACACATAATGATGTCTTTGTGTCTCTCTTCTTAGAACTTATCAATGCTGTTCCAGTTGGATGGGAGCTCTTTTGTTTTCATTGTTCAGTCGTAATGAGACAAGCACATTCTCTCCTGCACAATTTAGCCTGTACGTACCATTAATCAGCCATGTGTGTATGTGCACACACCTACACACACATTCCATTGTAATCATGGAGCTGTGCCAAAAGAGTGACCACCACTCAGCGCGGGGCAATTACATGAATGCTTTAACTGTCACCAAGCTAACCTGAACTGCTAGTCAATTAGCTAGCTCACATTTGTAACCATACAATCAGTCACAGAGATGGACAGCTCAGTATAACGTACTGTACTTTATGACTTTATCAGTTCTGGTTCATTTACTTTTCTGCAAGTGTGCACCTCATCAACGAACTACAGGTAGACAAGTATGCACACGGATGCCAGGCCCACTTTGGAAATCAAGGCAATGGTAGTCTCCAACACCAGCCTTCAGTCTGTCCTCAGTCAGTTAAGACATTTTGTTTCTCGGAGTGGTCAAGAATTGCTTACTTTGACAGGAATAAGCAGTTTGACTGACATGTAAAATAACCCAACACACACTTTTTGCTCCTGTGTCACATATGTGCTATACCAGTACATTTAGTTCAGATTGTAAATTTATATATTTATACCTAGTCACACAGTTTTTAGTTCAACACACTCCAAAATTATGATTTCATAATTACCAACAGAATATGAAGAAATAACAATTTTGACATTATGTCTATGTATTATGTTGCAGAAGCCAGGTCAAATTATACTTTCGCCACATTCTTTACATAGAACACACTCCTGTGCATTTTAATACACAATTACTGCTTATTTGACTAAATTGGAAAAATTAAAAAAGTTATGTGCACATTTTATATTTTTAAAAAACGTTTGACATATATATATATATATATATATATATATATATATATATATATATATATATATATATATATATATATATATATATATACATACTACCAGTTAACCGTTTTAGAACACTACCAGTCAATATTTTTAGTTACAGTTCCAGAACAGTTCTAAAACGTTTGACTGGTAGTATATCTAAAATATTTGACTGGTAGTGTACTAAAACGTTTGACTGGTAGTGTATCTAAAACGTTTGGCTGGTAGTGAATCTAAAACGTTTGGCTGGTAGTGTATCTAAAATGTTTGGCTGGTAGTGAATCTAAAACAATTGACTGGTAGTGATCTAAAACAATTGACTGGTAGTGATCTAAAACGTTTGGCTGGTAGTGTACTAAAACATTTGGCTGGTAGTGTACTAAAACATTTGGCTGGTAGTGATCTAAAACGTTTGGCTGGTAGTGAATCTAAAACGTTTAGCTGGTAGTGATCTAAAACGTTTGGCTGGTAGTGTACTAAAACGTTTAGCTGGTAGTGTATCTAAAACGTTTGACTGGTAGTGTATCTAAAACGTTTGACTGGTAGTGATCTAAAACGTTTGGCTGGTAGTGATCTAAAAGGTTTGGCTGGTAGTGTACTAAAACGTTTAGCTGGTAGTGTACTAAAACGTTTAGCTGGTAGTGTATCTAAAACGTTTGGCTGGTAGTGTACTAAAACGTTTAGCTGGTAGTGTACTAAAACGTTTAGCTGGTAGTGATCTAAAACGTTTAGCTCGTAGTGATCTAAAACGTTTAGCTGGTAGTGTACTAAAACGTTTAGCTGGTAGTGCATCAAAAACGTTTGGCTGGTAGTGTACTAAAACGTTTGGCTGGTAGTGTTCTAAAACGTTTGGCTGGTAGTGATCTAAAACAATTGGCTGGTAGTGTACTAAAACGTTTAGCTGGTAGTGATCTAAAACATTTGGCTGGTAGTGTACTAAAACGTTTGGCTGGTAGTGATCTAAAACAATTGGCTGGTAGTGTACTAAAACGTTTAGCTGGTAGTGATCTAAAACGTTTGGCTGGTAGTGTACTAAAACGTTTGGCTGGTAGTGATCTAAAACGTTTGGCTGGTAGTGTACTAAAACGTTTGGCTGGTAGTGTATCTAAAACGTTTGGCTGGTAGTGATCTAAAATGTTTGGCTGGTAGTGATCTAAAACTTTTGGCTGGTAGTGTACTAAAACGTTTGGCTGGTAGTGTACTAAAACGTTTGGCTGGTAGTGATCTAAAACGTTTGGCTGGTACTGATCTAAAACTTTTGGCTGGTAGTGTACTAAAACGTTGGCTGGTAGTGATCTAAAACTTTTGGCTGGTAGTGATCTAAAACTTTTGGCTGGTAGTATATATATATATATATATATATATATATATATATATATATATATATATATATATATATATATATATATATCTTAGGACAGTTGGCATATTTAAGTGTGTTCTATGCAGATGATGTCTGAATGAATTTTCACCCTAACAATGCTAGCTGGTTAGAATCCAAGCACTGAGCTCAGAAATACAGCTAGCTGTTCTAGTTGATGCTGAATGTTTATGCAGTCCAAAATGTTTAGCCACTTAACTAAGCAGAAGAATATTAATACCAGGAGCTAAATATTCAGCGTCTTCATACTCTCACACATTAGGCTTACATGATAATAATTAGTGAGTTTACATACACACTGCACTGTGAAGAGAAACAACTGTTGAGCGCTGGGAACATCTGTCTTTCAAGTTGTGCACTGTTTGACCTATTTGTTGTACATGTCACTTTAAAAAGAAGCCAGTATTGTACAGCAGTTGTGGGAGACCGAGCAGTTACGCTGGAGGAATATAAGTAGCCTTTCTTTCTTTTTCTAAATGAACGTTTTTATCAAATTCGGAGGAGTCGTGTTTTTTTCGTGGCTAGGATATTGCTGGATTAGGCATGCACAGCGAGGGGACTGTCTGGAGGGGATGAACTATAAATGAAGCAGATAATTGCTGACTGGATGAAAAGGTAGATCTTTGTGAGACGAGCGATGTCCCTGATTCAGCTGAAATTCACAATTAAATCTGCCTCCTACAAATCCAGGTTCCTCAGCTGTCACATCAGGATTAACTGTTACTTATCCTGAGCTAATGCTGGGATACTGGTCTTTTAAGAGACAAGCACTTTTTGCGCATACTTTTTCATTTATCTTCTAAACTAGTTATCTTTCTTCCCTGTTTATCCTTATGTGCCTCATGTCCCAGCACTGTGCTCCTCCAGTGCTAATGATTGTGGGCTGTCCCCGTGTGCAGCTTCTTAAGATCAAACTGCTTTTAACTGGAATCCTGGTGTCAACTTTCAGCAGGTTTCTGCAGAACTCCTCGTGGCTTGACTGGTGAACACCACTGGATTCTATCTGTGGGAAGTTTCTAAGGTCTAGAAGAGTGAAGTCAGCATTTAGAGTGCCATGAATAAAGAAAAGGCAGTAGATGTACTGAATGACTGTGGCCATACATACTTAAAAGTTGAGTTCTTTGCACATATTTATAGATATAAAACTTTAAAAGTGTGTTTTTTTGTAAGTGTGAAGAACCTATTTTAATCTATGGAACTAAGACATAATGTAAAGGTCTTAGAATGAACCATTAGATTTGTGTAGAACCTTAATTTGTACCTACAGTATTTCACAAAAGTGAGTACATCCCTCACACTTCTGCAAATATTTTTTCATATCTTTTTAATAGTACAAGACCATAGAAATGATGGATACTTGGAGAAGTCAGTGTACAGCTTGTATAGCAGTATAAATTTACTGTCTTCTGAATATAACTCAGCACACAGCCATTAATGTATAACCAACTGGCAACACAAGTGCATACACCTCGCAGTGAACATGCCCAAATTGTGCCCATAGTGTCAATATTTTGTGTGGGCTCCATTATTATCCAGCACTGCCTTAACCTTCTTGAGTATGGAATTCACCAGAGCTTCACAGGTTGCTACTGGAATCCTCTTCCCCTTCTTAGACACCTTCTGCTACTCCAACTTCCGTTTGAGGATGCCCCACAGGTGCTCATTTGTGTTTAGGTCTGGAGACATATTTGGCCAGTCCATCACCTTTACCTTCAGCTTCCTTAGCCAGCCAGTTGTCATCTTGGAGGTGTGTTTGGGTTGTTATCATGTTGGAAAACTGCCATGCAGCCCAGTTTCCTTCAGAATGTCGCAGTACATGTTGGAACTTGTGTTTTCCTCACTGAGCTGCAGCTCCCCAGTGCCGGCAGCACTAGACCATGATGCTACCACCACCATGCTTGACTGTAGGCAAGACACAGTTATCTTGGTACTCCTCACCAGGGCACCGCCAAACATGGACATCATCTGAGCCAAACAGCTTTATCTTGGTCTCATCAGCGCACCAAAATGAACAGCCCTGCTCCCCATACACACCTGGAACCTTGTAACTCTAATGAATCACATGACATCCACACAACTGGGCACAATTTGGATATGTTCACTGTGAGGTGTACTCACTTGTGTTGCCAGCTATATGAACATTAATGGCTGTGTGTTTTTTCAGAATATATTTTTTACAAGACAGTGAATCTATACTGCCAGATAAGCTGTGCACTGACTACTCTAAATTATATCCAAGTCTCATTTCTAAAGAGCTGTCCCATGAAAAGATATAAGAAAATATTAGCAGGTTTGTGAGGGGTGTACTCACTTTTGTGAGATACTGTAAGTTCTGGTCTAAAACTAGAGTATAATGTTATTTGGTGTGTTATGCAGTATTGTGTAGTGCAGCACTGCATCTTCAGCCTTGCTGGTATCGCAGTAAAGAAATCATGACTGATGACCGAGTCTCTGACATAGATGTTGTAACTAGACGTGCTGTTAGGCCACACCCAGTGCCACAAGGGGGCCAAATGGGCCTTTTCACCCTCTTTTCTGCCCTCTTAGTTAAGGTTTTATGGATGACAATAATGAAAGACCTTCTGATATTTTATGATATAGTAAGTTTTGTGTAGCTTGTTTGCTTAGCTAAAAAAAACAGTTCAGGAATAAGAAAGAATATTAGAATACGGCTCTGTAAAAAAAACTTTGAAAGAAAGACCGAATTTGGCAGTTTGGTATGTCCGAGTCAGATATGTTTAGGCTATTTGCATAGGGTGGTTCTGTTTTCATATGGAGTAGAGAAGAAAGAGAGAGAGAGACAGAACACAGAGAGGAGAGAGAGACAGAAGACATTACTTTGGTTTAGACTTGCTCTCTTTTCTTGGTTGCAAATAGAACCTTCAGCCAGAATTCTATTTTTTTTTTCATTTTAGCAATCCACAGAATTGAAATGACAGCGAAGCGAGAGACTGGGTCAACAAAAGAGAGAGATAATGAGAGAAAGGAAGTGAGAGAGCTACATGAAATGAACAAAGAGGTAAACCATTTTTTAATTTTTTTCCTTTATCACCCTTATTCTGCTGCAAAATAAATGTATTATTTGATTTTGAAACAGTAATTTTCATCCAGAGGTTGAAAAACTACCTAACATACTGTTTACTGCCATTATCTGAACCCTCAATCACCTCATCCTGGTGTTGGGCTTCCTAGCAGCAAGTGTTAGCTGTTTGCTTTTCTTCTGCATTAGCTATATATATTAACTATAATATATATATATATATATATATATATATATATATATATATATATATATATATATATATATATATATATATATATATATATATTAGCTATATATATATAACTATATATATAACTATATATAACTTCTATATATATAACTTCTGAGGTTCTTTATCAGAGGAATCTGTAGAAAGATGGTTGAAATTTGAACTTAACTGCTCCCTTTGGAAGCTGTGCCACCCCAGGTTCAGAGATTAGATGGAGAGATGGCTAAAAAAAACAGACAAAGAGGAGAAGATTTGAAGAACAAAGACTAAGAAAGAAGTTCTTAAATCAGCCAAGAGTGTATGAACAGTGGAGGTTGCTCTATGGTAACATTATCTTACGTATGGACACTTGATGTATAAACACCACATTATGTGCTGTTGCTCTTCAAAATAATCACATTGTTTATTGTGATGCTTTACAGATGAGCAGCACTTTATGGGTGGGATTTCCAGCTCTGTGGTGGTTGGAGATAATTAAGAAAACTGCAGGTGATCGCACTGCATCAAAGGGAGCACCCCACAGCAACGAAGCCAGTCCACTAGCTTGATACTCAGAGTGAGGCAGGATTATGAAGAATGGATGAGACAATATAAAGTACTGTTATTTTACACACCAGCCAAGTCAGCACATGTACAGTCTGAGCCCCAAGCCCCTCCGGGGTCTGTCAGTGCACATGCCTGCATACATCCTTACCCTGGACATTGCAAACGCAGCAGAGCAGCTAATGGCCTTCCATGAATGAAGGCTCCATCTATTGCCCTGACTATGCATTGTTATTTTTTTTTACATTTAATTTTCACGCTTCAGTGTGCTCTGTAAAAATGGTTTACACGTAAGACTAGAATAATCCACTTTTATAATATTGGTGACGTATCTAAGAAAATTTCATTACATTAATCTTGAGACGTTCTATCCTGCACAGGCCGTGGTCTACACTGAAAAATTGAACAGAAATGGATTTTTGGATAATGGGCCAAATCGTATTTATGACATAATGACAGCCAAATTATATTTATGCCAGAGCTTTTTAGACAGAAAAGAGACTAGAGAACCGCTGCCTTTCCAACAGATCAATGTAATTCCTCAACTTTCACAATATAAAATGCAGACTTTCTTTGATTAGAAGAACATTGAAACACAGATGCGTCTACCATAACCATCACTGGAACCTATAGTCTAAAAAAACAAGTTAATCAGTAAAAATAATTCAAAGTCATTTAGTCATGGTTAGATGGTTTTTTCATGGTTAAGTAGTTCTTTCTATGATGGACAAGTGTTAACATATTGGGGAAAATTAAAAACATTGGCCACCGCTGGGCTGGTCAAGTGACATATTTTGTTGATGCTCTGAAGTGAAATTAAGTTACACATCCTCTACAGAGAGCTCACTTCTGCACATTTTAATTCACTTAATTTAATTACTGTTTATTTGCAGACGATAACAAATTGAGAAAAAATGAAACACAAAACGTGGCCTGTGCAAAAGTAATGTGTTTTATTGTTTTATGTTATTCTTAGCAATGAAATAGAAGTTATAGAAGTGCACTAAAAATTGCAGGTAATGCCATATTTAATCATGTCCTCTGTGGAAAATGCATATAACTATTTTTACACAGAAAATCAACAAAACATGTAGGTTTACCTTTGACTGCCATGCTGACTGGTTCATCATGCTAAGTCTTTGCACTGTGTTTGTGTAAATGTGTGCATTGTGTGAAATTAGATGCATTTTACACATATTTATTCTTTAATGTAGCGTGTTGTTCAGCCATTGGTGCAACCAAACTTTTGCATATTGCATAGTCCATTACTACCTAACACCTACTTTGCACTCAGTATTTATATATTTAGCAGTAAGGAAATTTCACAGCTTGATTTGTTGCAAAGGTTGTTGCAGAGTCAATCTACATGCCTCAGTGCTTGGGTTTATATACCTGTGGCAATGGAAATGATTGGAACACCTGAATTTAATGATTTGGATGTGTGAGTAAATACTTTAGGAAATATAGTGTATATACTTTTCATAAATTGACCAAATATTCATAAAAAATAGTGGGATAAAAATCTTAATTGCATACAATAAGAGAGCAATGGGCTTAAAGGTTTAGAACCTATTGCTAGATTAATTTAGTTGATTGTAGTAGGCTTAATATATAGCCAGTGAGTACTTAGGGGATGCAACATGTCATTAGGCTAGCCCTAGTTTAAAAGTATTATATTACACTTTCATTTTTTTCACATAACAATCACATAAAATGATGAATAACGTAAGCTTATTACTGATGTTGGATCAAAAACACAACCGCAAAAAAATGTGATTTTTTTACACAGTAAAGGTGACAGACTACAGCTAATCAGAAACAACTGTGATTAAAAGGCCTAGACCACGGCAGAATGTAAAGCATAGAGAAAAGATGAGAGAAGGGCAAAAGATTCCAGACCCTCTAACTTCAGGCTTCTCACAACCAGGAACTTGCCTTTGTTCCAGGCTCATCATATTTGAAATGAACTTGCTTTGGCTCACCAGCCCACACATCAGACTGCACACTGAACACTCTTCCAGATAGCCAGCTTGCTATTGTTTGTTGGGAATTCACAGATTTGCTTTCTGTTCCTTTCATCAGGAGCTTGTGGGCTACGAGAGATTTCTGATTTCAGCATTTCAGCTTCCTGGGCCAAAAGTTTCCACATTTTCCTCCAAATTGGCCTTTGGCCTGTGCTTTGTCTCTTCATCTAATTGGATGGTGAAAGAATTTGGTAGCATTTCATAGCTGGAAGCAATAATATGTCTTTGTTCTTTTTTTTTGCACTACCAGTAAAAATGAGCATGACTGTTGCACACATTATCACATTTGGCTAGACTTCATATGCCTACTGTTTCATTTTTTATTTTAGTTTATTTTTTAAGTATTTTTATCAGACCCTCTGCTCATTAGACCTCCTCCATGGAGAGGTTTGCCTATTATTATACTGTAACCACAATTATTATTCTATCTTTTGATATGAATTACAAATATCCAGTGTTCCTATTGTACTTCTGAATCAACTCACTTCTTCACCTCAACTGCTTACTCACTTGAAAGGCAGACACCAACTACAGAGTCAATGCAAAGACATAAAGGTCAGTTTTAGGCTTTTCAGCATTATGCACTGCTTGCCATTCTACCATTACAAAGGTCAGTTTTAATTTTGTGAGGTATAAATTGAATTGTTCGAATGTTAAAAGGTTAAGTGTTAAAATAATCATGCAGGGTATTGAAGGACCATCCAGGAAAGGTCTTGGCATAATAAGAAAGTATGGGGCTGTATGGACTCTGGAGTGTTTTTTTCCTTTTCTCTTTCTTTTTGCATTTCTTTGCTACACGTGTACTTGTACTGGATTACCTTTCTCAACTCTACAGAAGAACCACCACCAGAGAACCACCTGTCCAGTTTATTGCCTTGCTCATATCTATCTTTACATGTTATACAATATATAAAAGGCTATTTTTCCAGATGGGAACACTTTATTTTTAACATATGCAATTTTTAATGATTTTCAGTGTGCTTATTTAACCCTTCCAAGCTTTTCCTTATGGCAACCCAATGTTGGCATCCTGGAGAAATGTGGAACTAAATTATGCTTATGCTTATTTACATCTGTTCTAACAATACTCTATTAACATCTGATGTATGTTAAGAAAACAATGGAGTTTTGTGTATATAGTGTGTGTGTGTAAAAAAAAAAAAAAAAAATATATATATATATATATATATATATATATATATATATATATATATATATATATATATATATATATATATATATATGTGTGTGTGTGTGTGTGTGTCGGTATATATATGTATCGGTATCGGCCGATTTTTAAACAAAATATGTGATCGGCGATCGGCCGCTCTCGAGAGCCGTTCGATGGCGGTAAATAAATGACCCTTATTTCTGTGTTTCCAGCTAGTGTTTCATCCAGAGAGAGGAGCCCTGCGTGAAATCCCCTCCGGCCTGGTTCCTGCAATTCCTATCTGAACCACTAGGTGGAAACACATACCGTTTCATTTTCGTCAGACTGACTAAAGCAGCGACTTAGCGAGAACAGTTTAAGCGTTCACCGCATGTGCGGGGAAAAAAAACATCGTCCGTCTGACAGTTTGTTACCGTATGTGACTCAGACTCATCCAGGGCAGTTTGTAACATCTGTAAAATGAGTAAAACCAGCGTCTCTCGCGGAGGAACCAGGACAAAGACATTTAACACTACTGATCTGATACGGCGCTTACACCACGCAGCTGAATACAGTGAGTATCAGCAAACAGCGGAGCTAGCATGTGCAGCCCAGAGAACAGCAGCAGAAACAGCCAGAGAGCTAAAGAACCACAGCCAGAGTGATTGAGTTTATAGTTCTAGATAAGCAGCTCTTCTCGGCTGTAGAAGACATTCATTCTGCTGCTTAATATTCCACCTGGACCTACGCTCTGCTGTTTCTAGTAGAAAATACTTTTCAGATGTCGCTCCTCCGGAGCTGTATCAAGCAGTTTACTCCCACATAGACCAACTTCTAATTTAGTTAAAAATATTATGCTTCGTCACATGAGCTCGTTAAAAATGGTAATAAACCAGTTTTCACCTTGTTTCATGACTTGCTTGTGCTAATAATATGTAGTCCTGCCATGTCTAACAGCCCCGCCCTCGATCGGTATCGTCTATCGGCCGATCGCGATATATATATACACACACACACACACACAGAGCAAGTAATAGATGTCATTCATATTTTCCTAGACAATGAGAAAAGAACCATACATGCAACCCAAGCCTTTCATCCAAAATATGTGGTGCAAAATACATTTAAAAACTGTAACTGAATCAGTTTGTCTCAACAGTCCCCAAATATCACTAAATATGGTTAAATGAAAAGTGATGTAATATGTTGCATGTGCAAATTTGGAATATACATATGAAAAGCCTAAGTGAATGTATACAAAATAATGTTGAGAATAAAATGATAGTGTGTAGTGTTTCCACTTTATACAGGTTACTTTAAGACACTTTACTTACTTGACCTACTAGTCATTACCTTTTGTTTATATTAGTATTTTGCATATTGTCTCAATTTTTTAAAATTAAGTTTTGGACCAAATCATACAGGGGAAAAAATGAACAAAGAAATGTGTAAAATAGAAAATTCAAAAGCAGTCCGGCGACACTGGCACTAAGCATGAAAAAGAAAATCAATACCAGGAGCTTTGCAATGCATTGCAAGAGTCTTGCCAGTACATTTCAGTTATATTGCCGTGGGGTTGTCTGGCCATTTTCGCTGGATAGGCAAAGTGTTGCCAAGACATTTCAACTGCATGTCCAAGCTCCAGCCAAAATATTTCAACTACAGTTCCATCCTGGAGGCTCAGGCAGATCATGCGGAGTAAACTTTCACTTTTTATCTCTAATAATTGTGCATGTGTTGATTGTATAAAATAGGTCCCTGATTCCCAAGTGAAGCTATAATGCACAAGACACTCATAGACAGCACAGACCGAGCAAACTGTAGTGCAGCTTTATGTGGCACTGCTTTATCGCAAGCTTTTTTTATTCAAAAGCTTTTTACACAGGTGGGCCTGACTGATGAAGCCATCCTTTAACATATTTCAAGTATGCAATTAAAATGACGGTGCAGAAATGACACAAAGTTATTAGACTGTTATTAAACTGCTTGAAAACTTGCCACTTTAGCTGGCTCAGCTCATAAAAGATTTCATAACTGTCATGATAATTATATGAACCTAGAAGTGCTTCGGCAAGGAAATGCTGCTGGGTTTAAATTGCGAAACTGTGGAAAAGGAAGGTTAATTCATTGAAAAGCCTCTGTGGCCTGTAGCATTTTCACATATTAAAAACTGAAATCAGAGCGAAAACTATTGTGACAACTTCTGCAGAACACTGTTGTAAAAGCAGTGTTGCTTTGCCAAGCTGTTGCTGAAGTAACACTATTATTGTAAATGTTAACATTCTGTTAGTTACTGGCTGGGTCAATCTCAGTGAGAGTGGAGAATGTAGAAAAGGCCACGCCCACAAACCTAGTACTGCAAGGTGTCACTACTGTGCTTCAGTAGTGTCGCTATAAACACAAACATCTGCAAAAAAAACATAAATAATAAATAAAATAATAATAATAATTAGAAAAAAGTAAAAGAAAAACTGACCTGGTTCACCACTTAGAAACTGCTTTTAAACATTTTCATTATAAGCAATGCTAAGTCAATTATGTTTCTTATTTGAGTTAGCTTAGCTAACATACTATGTTATTGTGCTACATTCATAGCAAGTAGTCCCTTACCTTAACTGTTGCTTATTAAATAACAATATAACATGCAAGAGTTGCAAAAAAGTGTTTTAAGATATAACTAATTGAACCAGGCTATAACACAAAACCTAGTTTTTAAACTTGCTACTCAAGCAGACGAACATTGTTACAGTGGTTAGACCAACATCCCCCATAGAGCTAACAAAATTAAACATCCCCACTGAGGAATGTCTAATGCTACATTTTCAGCTTGCTAAGCTAACACAGCTTAGTAAACTCTAGCTCTATATTTGGTTTCTTTGAATGTTCCGTAACTTGGATGTGGGGAAAACAGTAAAGGTGGACTCATCAGAGAACAATACATGTTTCACATTGTCCACAGCCCAAGATTTGCGCTCCTTGCACCATTAAAACCGACGTTTGGCATTGGCACAAGTGACCAAAGGTTTGGCTATAGCAGCCCGGCCGTGTATACTGACCCTGTGGAGCTCCCAACGGACAGTTCTGGTGGAAACAGGAGAGTTGAGGTGCACATTTAATTCTGCCGTGATTTGGGCAGCCGTGGTTTTATGTTTTTTGGATACAATCCGGGTTAGCACCCAACATCCCTTTCAGACAGCTTGCTCTTGCATCCACAGTTAATCCTGTTGGATGTGGTTCGTCCTTCTTGGTGGTATGCTGACATTACCCTGGATACCGTGGCTCTTGATACATCACAAAGACTTGCTGTCTCGGTCACAGATGTGCCAGCAATACGTGCACCAACAGTTTGTCCTCTTTTGAACTCTTGTATGTCCCATAATGCTGGGTTATTGCAATACTTTGAGCTAAACTGTGCTCTTACCTGCTAACTGAACTTCACACTCTGCTCTTACTGGTGCAATGTGCAATTAATGAAGACTGGCCACCAGACTGGTCCAATTTAGCCATGAAACCTCCCACACTACAATGACAGGTTTCAGTTTAGTTGTCCAACCCCTGTATATATATTATGTATTTAAAATTTAAACATTTAAAATATGATTATTTTTGCATTTACACTATTTCCCCCAAAGGTGTGTGGACATCTGACCATCTCTAGTTTGTTGTACATGCCTCTCCAAAACCTTGGGCATTAGTATGGAGAGCCTGCTCTTTGCAGCTATAACAGCCTCCCCTCCTTTGGGAATATTTCGGAGTGTCTCTGGGGAATTTGTGTCCATTCAGCTGAAAAAAAGCATTGGTGAGGTCAGGAGAAAGAAAGCATGGTTAATCGAGTTGAGGTCAAGGCTCTGTGCAGACCACTGAAGTTCCTTCACACCAAACCCATCAAACCATATCTGTGGAGCCTGGTTTGTGCAGTGAGACACAGCTATGCTGGAAAAGGGAAGGAGCTTAACCAAACTGTTGCCACAAAGTTTGAAGCACATAATAGTTTAAATGTCTGTGTAAGCCGAGGCATTAACGTGAGGCTTAACTGGAACTAAGTGGCCGAGTTCAAACCCTGAAAAACAGCACTAGACCATTATCCCTCCTCCACAAAACATTACTGTTAGAACAATGCATTCTGGTACGTGTCGTTCTCCTGGCATCTGCCAAACCCCAGAGCATCCATCAGTAAAATAGAAATGACATCAAATCATTCTAAAAAGTGTTCATCTCAACAAATGCAGCGGATTGTAATGTTAAACTGTGTAAACCAGAAGCAGCATGTGAACCATTTGTATTTTAATGGTCATTTTGCTAGCATGGACCACTCTCGGAAATTAAGATACATGTTTTTCTTTGGACAGCGACGATATGCAACAACATTAGCAGCATTTATATAGTATAGCCTTACATACCCAAAAAGGCTTGTTTACAAAATAAAAAATATAAATATATTATTGGAGCAGCATAACATTGCAAAGCAAATACCTATGCATGCTAAGTACTGCCTAGCAGCACTGTGCATCCAGTCTTAACATACAAGCAGGCAGGCAGTCAGAAGCAGAGAGAAATTCATTCATCTCTTAATGGAGGCTGATGGGGACCAAAGTAATAAGGAGGTTTAATTCCACAGGCATTTGAACCATGGAGGCATCAAAGCAATTCCTGCTACAGCCTCCCCTTCTCCCTGTATCCTCCGGGGTTAATGCTGGTAAATTGGGGCTAAATATCATGTGACATGCAATGTGAGTGTAAACCTGCATGAGTGTGCAGATACATGGACGGAGGAAAGTGCTACATGTTTTTTTTCAGGCTACATTTGCAAACACTGTGCACAACACATACTCTGCAGGCCATTCATGCATCTTACACACATAATCCTGGATCAGAGATGGGATAAAGATGGGTAGAGAGAAAGAGAGAGAGAGAGAGAGAGAGAGAGAGAGAGAGATGAACTGATATTAGATAAGATGCTAGTGTGACTCACCCTTTTTTCATACACACTTATTTTAAACACCTCTGAAGCCCCAGTGTGCTTCAAACCCCCGTGGGTTCCACTTTAGTGCAGGTAAACGTCTGCCTCCCACACTCGACAGTTAAAATGTAAGGACAGCATAAAGGCCTGCAAAGGCTCTGCTTCACCAACAGGAAACTGCAGAGATTCACTGTAAGTCTAGGCAAGTTAGTAAATATCCACTGCAGATCAGACCATATGACTGAGATTTGCAGGGTTTGGGGAAAACCAACAGCCAAGACACAAATTCAGTGCTAATTACAAAATTACAAAATAAAGGTTTACAAACTTGCTGCTGTAGACTATTAGCGCTGTACAGTGGAAAGCACATATAAGAAATGGGTTATTTGAACATACACATAACTCAGTATTTACCTAATCACTTTTTCAAATAAGCCATGCATAGTTTGGAATAAAGAAGTGAAATAAATAATGTTTTGGCTTGTCATTTCTAAGTATCATCTCTCCGCAGCTTTACAGGGGAGGAAAACAACCTACATTACTTTCAGTGTCAATTTCAATGGAACCAGAACTTTTTTCCTCCCAAGTTATTTTGTTTCCATTTTCACACAATGTTGCATTCAAATGATGCAGAAAACCAAAAATCAACCAAAAACAGTGGTGCATATTTGTCTTTGGACAGTGAGGAAAGTGAGATGTAGAACAGGACAAAATAATGGTGTACAAGCAGCTGATACTAAGTTTCCTGTTTGGACAAATAATATCATAAAAAGTTAAAAAAGACAGACAGTCTCAAACGTTTTTTGTCATTTGAACACAATCTGCTATTTACACAACAATAATAATAATTTCATAAGGAATGGACCAATAAAAATAATACTAAATCACACATGTAAGAAGAGTAAAGTCTTCTTACACTAACTTGCATTGTAACAGTTGTTTTTGTGTTCTCTGGTAAAGTTACTATTTTTAAGATACCTGTTTTTCTTTGGGCAGCGATGATATTTGTCGATTCACCACTGATGTCTTTGCACTGAGCATATGTGTAAATATGTCCAGTACAATCTCTAAGAGTCTAACGTGTTGCTTTAGTACAGTGCTAGATTAGGTTTTAGCAGGGCTTTGCTGCCCCAGTGTTGTTTAGGGCCTTAAATGAATGTGCATTATGTGTTTTAATCATCTGTAGTTTTTTCTATTTATTTATCACTCAACTTACACTGTGTCTCCAAGTTAAAAGCTTGTGGTCTCTTCAGTATTTTGAAACATCAGAAGTAGCCATAGACTGTTTACATACATCACACACATACAGTTTCATTCATCATTTCTTACCTTGGAGATGGATTTATGACATTTGTAAGGGAGACAGTGTGATGACCCACTAAGGTCCCCACATGTATCATAAATATGGGTTGTGTGTGTTGGGGATTGGAGTGTGCTGGAGATTTCAAAATGTAGTTTAATGTGCTCAGCATAAGCATAGAAATTCACTATGTTCACAGTTAGATATATTGTAGTGATAGCTCTCTGATTCTTTCTAACATTGTTCATGTCCTATTTTGTGCTAATGGCGGGTAATTTAACTTCAATATGTATATTTTTCTGTGCTAGGAGTGCACACTAGCAAAGAGAGTCAGGCCATAGGGTGGGACAGTTTTAACATCCTTATTGAGCTCCCTAAAAGTTTTACCACTTCTTTTGTCTGTTCCTCAGGAGCCATGTCTGCAGCGTGGCATAGAAGAAGTGCGGGCTTACTGAGCCTGCCTTTATAGATATACCTGGAATTCTGGGAAATGTGGACTATACATTCTTTCTAGGTTCCAGACAGTATAGTCAACAGTAACAACAGTTATTCAGGGAGCTATATGTGTAATATACAACAGTTCTGTTCTTAGCTCTAGATGGAATATTGTCTTGTGTATTAAAAAGGTGGTGTTAAATAGCATTATCAAGCTAAATGTAATTCTTCAGTCACTGTTGGTGTAAATTTTCTATAGTTTGACCCATAATGTTAAAAGGGGTCATGTTGCTATGTTTTTGTAGTATGTATGTTTTTTCTGGCCAGGACTCTGAGTCACTGTACGGATCAATAAATATTCAAATTGACTCCTCATTGTGCCTCCTTGCCTTACTTTTGGTTGCACCCTGACAGACGGCAACTCTGCTTAATGCTGATTGGGGTTTAACAAAATTAGAAGCGAATGATCTCTTATTAAAGTCTTTTGTTATTGTCAGGAGAAATGACGTAAGATTCAGTGAGAGTGTGCTCCTGCAAGTCTTTGTGAAAAGCCTGAAACTGTTGTTTGAAAGTCAGACGTGTCAGGTTGGATTTAGCAGAAAATAAATAAATGAATAAATAAATGTAAAAAATGGACCATGCCATGTATTCATGTATTAATGCCACATGCACGGGCGCACAAAAGAGATCTAGCTCAACGTTTACGTCTCAGTTCATTTACTTCCTCAAATAAAAGGGGCTCGTAGGCAGGCTGCATGTGCTGAGTACAACCAACGCTACACACATTGCATGCTATAACACATTTCAACCAGTGAGGTCTCAGAATCTATCAGAGTTCAGCTTTAAGCCTTGAGTTTAAAGATAACATTACTGAGCACAGGAAGAGAGAAAAAAGGTAAAGGAGACGGACAGGACTGAAGGATCAGGTCTGATCAGGTACTTTATAGTGTCTGTGCGTTTGAAAAACATAATGTATTAGATTCTCCTTTTTGACTATTTCTAGTTATTTACATTATTTGAAAGTGCCAACTAACATTTACATTGCATACATATTTCATAACAATAGAAATGGCCCAGCATGACTTTGAATATAAACTTATATACATCACATTTACTTATATTGAAACATATTTTCCCTTTAATACAAGGTCTTTTAGCAGCATTATTTAGGACCTACAGCTTATGAAAGTATTACTCAATATTTGTCTGTAGTAAGTTAATAGCATTTGCATTATATCAGATTTGTGCCTAACACAGACTAAAACAGACTATGGAAAGACAGATCTGCTGAGTGCCAACTTGACCTAATGGGCATATTTTTTAAATTAACTTCTTGCCATTTGCTGCTCTAAGAGTTAATGACAAACAAACATTAACATAATTATAGTTGTTAATTATGTCTTGTGAGAAAGCATGGCTCAAGACTATTCATAAAGCTTTAGTCTAATCCAGTGATGCTCCTGATTCTTGGAGAAACTGTGCAGCAACTATGCTGATAAAATGTATTTCATGCATGTGCAAGCAAAGTATCTGAATAATTCAAAGCACTGTTTATTTTTAATGTATAGGTAAACTGGATGTAAGTTAAACCATAAATGAATCAATAAATCAGATGCAAACCCTTTCTTATTCTACCTGCATGCTCGAAATGAATATAAACACTCTAAACTGCAGGTTCCGTAACTACTATGATAGTAATGTATACGGTATGCAGTTATGAGAGCGAGAAACACAGTGCGCCTGCAATCCTCTTTTTCTTTTTCTTTAAAAATGCAGGTACTCAAACAGTAAAAGTGCTTCAAATGCCCATCCCTGTTACATATTGAAGAGAGCGTATTAGTGGTGTGTATTGAGCGAGTGTATTGAAGCTTCTCCCTTAAGCAGGCGATTGACTTGGGCACGCTCAGGGCCTTTTAATAAGGCAGTCAGGAGGGAGAGCGGCGGGTAATTGAGGTGATGTTATTTAAGATGCACTCTCCGCAAACTCCAGATTCCATTCAGATGGAAAGCGGCCGACCTGTGCTCGGGCAGGAACAGAGAGCAATATTAGAGAGAATACATTAGAGCTGTGAGAATTGTCATGGGGCAAGAGAGGAGCATGCTGAACAGATGATCAGAAGCCGGAGATAAGAAAGTGTGTGCATTAAGAAACAATAGAGAGAGAGAGAGAAAGAGAGAGAGAAAGAGGGGGGGGGGGGGCTTCGTCCACTTGTATGATTCACAGTTCACCTCCATTTTGCTTCAAAAGCTGCTCTGCATGCCTTCACTCCCCTGCTTCCATCTTTTCCTCTGCTCGTTTATTCTATTTTATTCCACCGTGGAATGCATGAGAAAAAAAAGACACTCAGATCTCCATTCTTCCCTCAGCAGAACATTTATCTGAGTGGAGAGAATGGTGTGTGATTGTGTGTGTGTGTGTGTGTGTGTGTGTGTGTGTGTGTGTGTGTGTGTGTGTGTGTGTGTGTGTGTGAGTGTGTGTGTGTGCGCTGTGAGTTATCTGTTTGCGAAGGAAGAGGAGTGTACGGCTGAAGAATAATGAGTTTTCCAAAGAGAGATAGAGGCACAAAAGAAGAGAGAGACTGACTGAGAGAGAGAGAGAGAGAGAGAGAGAAAGAGAGAGATGGGGGGGTAAAAGAGGGAGATAAAGGGAGGGGAAGAGACACACAGAAAGAGAAAAAGACAGAAAAAGAGGGAGAGAGAGAGATAAAGAGAGAGAGAGAGAGAGAGAAAGAGGGAGAGAGAGAGGGAGGGAAAAAAGGGACAAGAGAGAGAGGATGGAGAAAGAAAGAACAAATAAACGACAAAATGAAATAGACAGACAGACAAAATAAGAGAAAGAGAGAGACAAAAGGGAATGAAAAAGAAAAAAGAAAGAAAAGGAGAATAAAAGAAGACAGAGTAATAGAGATACAAAGTAAAGAGGAAAGAGAAACAGGGGAAGAGTGAGAAAAAAAGAAAGAGAATAGATACCAGAAAAAGACAGAGAAAGGTCGAGGATGGGAGAAAGCTAAAGAACAACAGAGTGAGAGAAATAGAGACAGAAAGAAAAAAAAGAAAGAAAGAGAATCTAAAGAGGAGTAAGGAAAAAAGAGTGTGGGGGAAAACAAAGGGAAACCAAGAGAACAAGGGAGAGAGACCAAAAGTACCTCACTCAACTGGTGCGGGTTCTAATTTATCTCTTACATCTGATCACAATGCAGTTGAGTTTTTTTTGGAAGAGCTGCCTGATAATCATCTTATCCTGAATAGACAAACTTTCCTCTGCGTGCTTAAGGATGTGTCAGCTCAGTCAGATAGTTTGTTCTCCCAGAGCTAATTCCAGCATGTTGTTCTAAGTTTAGTGCCAGCAAATGTTTCTGGCGCAACTACCTAATGACAGTGTTTTTCATTTCACCAGCCAATGGCATATTGCGCTGGAGAAAGAAGCAAGTCCAGTAAATCCTGCAGCGCTGGGTTGGAAGTGTAGCGCTCAGTGTCTTTAAGGACAGCTGCGACGCTTTGGCACCTTAACTCTTCTGCAAGCGGTTTAGTTATCCGAGACGCAGTACGTATGATAATACCCTTTTGGTGCAAATGGATCTTTCTTTGATAAAGTTGGTGAAACTGAATTCCATTTATCACAGCAGGCAGAGGAACGGGGCATCCATTCCAATACATCACACAAATAAATCCATAAATCTGCCCTTGTGGAAATACAAAGCAATAAATATACAGAAAAGAATATATGCAGTATATTCAAAGTGAGGTATTCCGATCATATTTCCTGCCATTTCTCTGCTGATTGATAAGGATTCAGGTAAGAAGTGCTTTAAAAAAGGAGGCATTTTTTTTGTTCTTCAGTGCAAAACAAAGAAGACCAAGAAGAAGAAAAACATTTTCGCCTTTTTAGGACCCATAAAGACGTGTCTACATGGAATTATCACATTCAAACAGGTGAGAAAACAGGCAATGGTTAATAAATGTATTGAAATGCCATTTCATAGAGAACAAACGCTAGAAAGGATTCTCTGTCCAGGTTGAAGATAACATCATGGACATGATAAGTTTCCCCTTAGCATGAATTCATGAGTCATGTTGTGTCACCTGCATCATTATACAGTGGAGACTATGACACATTCTCTTCCTGCTTTATTACAATCCTTCACATTTGTAGAAATATTCATATCAATCGAAAAGACACCCCAACATGTCTGTACGCAGGGTTTTAGAAACACTGAGGCAGCACTAACACTATATCATTATACTACATGTAACTAGCTAACTGCTAGTCCTTGCACCTGTAATGGAGTTGGCGGTTTGAGTCAGCGTGGTCGTACCTGCAGACATGGTGGAGAAATTTCTCCTGCGGCAGGCTGCTAAAGTACAGTCGCTGGGAAACACTGTGACCCTTGATGCTAGGATTGTAGCCTAAGTACCGATATGCTAACGTATCATTTCATTCCTATAGTTAGGCTGGACCGAATTGCATTGAACTAAATGGTCTGCTAGCAAAATTGCAGCTGTGTGTATCACAGTTCAGCAGATTCAGCTGTATGTCTGGCTTGTTGGCATAATCAAAGAATAACCATGTTAAAAAAAAGGCTTTGTAATAACCTCTGTGGTAAATTGTCTTCTGTAACGATGCTCTGTTGATGGCTTAAAGAAATCTTTGCTGACATTGACTTCAGTTGTAAATATATCAGTTTATTATACAAAGAAAGTACAGCATCATATCTGACAGCTTCCAACATCCAATCTTCCGATGTCAGAGAGAGGTGTGAAGTTCCAATGTCGTCTCTGTATTCAGTGTCATGCTTAAGAACATGATTTTGGACATATACTACAGACATACCTTCCCATATTTGGTGTGGAAGAAGAAGTGGCTATGCTATAGGGTTTGTTAATACAAGCCAGATGTTTTCCCAAACCTACCATATAGATCTCTGACACTAAGCTCTCTCCTCAAGAAGATGATTCTCACCCACCCACTCCATCATGTTTAGGATCTTATTTGACTTTTATAATATCGCCGCTGTCCGAAGAAACACTTGTATATATTTTTTACATCATTTCAACACAACGACTGGTGTTTACACTGTGTTTAAATTTCACGATGAATGGGCCAATGGAAATGGCCCACCAAAATAACTTGGTAAAACTTCTGGTTCCATTCACTTACATTAAAAGGAAAGAGTTAAAAGGAATGGTAAAGTTACCATTTTGGAAATGGACTGCGACAATAAACATGGAAAATGCCCAGACCTCGGTGACCTCAATGCTGGATATGATCCTAAATGTAGGGTATGTACTCTAATTCACAATAAAGGTCGGTAAGCAGTTTTCTAGTCTAAAACTGGAGTTTGATATGTTGATTGTCTGTGTTAAGCAGTGCTCTGTAGTACAGCATTGTATCTCTCAGCATAATCAGTTTAACAGAATCCACAATTTCAAATCATTTTCAAATCAGTTTTTGTTGATTACTCTCTCACTACAATAACCAGCATGCAGGATTATAAATCCTGACTTTAAGCCCAGCCATTGAATTATAGGCTAAATCAATTTAAGTAAGTTTGCGTTAGTGCAACTCTCACCTCAGTCGTCACACAAAACCTGAAGGAAAACAACAATCCTACCTTCATTTAACACAAAATCACCACCACATGTATTAGAGTGATGAAGTCAAACTGAGGTAAGATCTAGCTAGTCAGGGATCCAGCTAATACCTCCTCTGAATCATTTCTGTTGTTTGAATATTCCACTCTATTAATTGGAGAGATGATAACAATTAATGCTTCATCAACTGCATTGTAAATGAGATGGGGGTTCATGCCCAAGCCCAGAACCATTTCTGGGTGTTTTTAACAGGTCTTACGCAGTCAAACTGGTCTGAACTGGGCAAGGATGATACAATTACAGTGCAGCTCATGCAATTTGAGCTTAAGAAAGCCCTAATGATATATTAACTGTGCAGGAAAGGCGAAATAAAAACCACACACACACAAAAAAGCCATTGATGACATTTATTGGAGGCTATACTTGGGTATACAGTTTGAACGTCTCCAGGCGTCGAAGGCAGTCACCCCTGCTATTTTAATTAGAGCCAAGAACCAGATTCCACATCACTTCTGAGCTGATCTGACAGATACTTTAGAAGAATAACCTGCTATTTAATATGCTACTACCAGTATTAAACAAACCATGAAAGGCAGAGCAGGGAACAAGTTACTTATGAGTACATTATTTCTAATGCAGAGCCTGACTGTCCACTCTTCCATTAATGATGGTGTATAATTTCCCTTTAGATTTCATCTCTGATAGTTAATGTTACTGCTCTGATTCAGAGGGCAATTAAGACTAAATAAAAGTGTGAGCTATCACTCTTCCCCTCTTGTTCATGGCTGACTGCCCTGCTCATCCACATATTTGATTTGCATTTACAACTTTTCAGCTAGAACTGAACAGCCCAAAAACTCATTTTCTTCTTCTACCCTGATTTGTTAAACTCCAGTTCTACACATGTGTGTCAATAATCTACAGTGTGAGTTTCTTCAGAAAACCTTGTGTTTTCTGCTTAATACTTCCTGTTTTGAGTTCTTGGGTGAAATGAATGTTTTTAACATATAATCTGAAAAAGAAAATGTAATCCAGAAAATGGCCAGTCTGGTCATGGTCTGACCACAAACTGTGAATGAGAAGAAAGCTTTAGCCCTTTCAACCTCAGACTGGCTGCTGTAGTTTTGCAGTACTGTTTGAAATGAATTACCCAATGACACTTATATTGCTTAAGATTCAATATCGACCAGATTTAAATTCTATACTGATACGCTTCTGTACAGTTACTGCTCTCAGAAAAAGAAACTGATGGAAGAGTGTTAGGAGAAAAGGTACATGGCAGGAACATTTTTGTTCCTCAAGGTACAAACAATGGAAACGTATCCTCAACGGTACATCAGTGGCTTTAAGGTCCAAATTGTGTACCTTAAATGAGTTTTTCCCTGCGACAAGGTACATACTTTTATCTTTTCATTACCATTTAAAAAAACAAAAACAAACAGAACAATAAACACACAGCCTTGGGGCAAGACAGTGTGTGTGAAGTCAATAGAACTTTGTACCCTCAACACAATGTTTTAATATTTGTACCATATTCCACCGTAATTATATTTTTTAAAACTGCTTTGACTCCACACACCATGTCCTGACACAATGCTTTTTTTTTTTTTTCAAAATATTTGTAGTTTATTGTAATGTTTTAAAACATTAGCTCACATGAAATACACAAATGCAGCTTTTTCCTTGTGGAGAAAAAAATACTTTATTAAAGTACGCAGTTACACCTTAAAACCATTGTTGTACCTTTGAAGGTATATACTTCAATAAAATAGTTTTAAATGCACTGTACCTTTTTAAGATAGTTAACTCATTTTAGAAGACTTGTATTCTAGTCATGTATTTTTAATGTTTTCCAGAAAATAAAATCCTATTTACTTTTTACATTTTCATTTCAAACCTTCAAAGCACTCATTGTAAACATTTCTCTTTGGCTACTTTCAAACCCCTTTTTCCAAAAGTCTTTATTTTTATTTTTATCTTTATAGTAATGCTACTATTTACTGGAATGTTTAAATATGATACTTCGGTACTTTCACTCATGTATTTTTAATACACATTTTTAATACAGTAACCACACTTTCAGTTACAAGTCTACTCTTTCAAATAATAATAAAAAACATGTTTGGACAAAAATGTTAAGTTTTTTGTTTGTTTGTTTGTGCTACAACACAAAAACATAACTTTTCTTAAATTCAAATCATTCTAAAAATCTGTTTTGCATATTGGGCACATTTAATGGTTTCACATAAAAAGGAGATCATGAGGAAACACAAAACACGGTTTCAAAATGATGATACAGCTGATTACTTGTCATCTGTATCACCCATGTGAAAAAGTAAATGTCCCCTAAATATTTAGAAGCAAAAACTGCAACCAAACACTGCAGATAACTGGACATCCACCTTTCACAGACTTTTCACAGCAATTCACTCATCCACAGAGGGCTCTCGAGGATAAGTCACCCATTTGAGGGCACGTCTTGCTGCATAACCCCACTGAGCTCCCGATCACGGTCAGAGGACCGGACATTCCCCTGCAGGATTTTCTGGTAAAATTCATAGTTCATAGTTCATAATTATGGTGTGTCAGCCACACCTGGAAGACAATTCAATATTTTTGTTTAAAGATCTGAAACAATTAAGTGTAACAAATTATGATTAAAAGTCTAGAATCTGAGTTCTTGTGAGAATTTCTCTTTGTTACAAAGAGCTGAGGAATAATAACCAGCAATAACAATAATAATAATAATAATATAAAGAAGAAAACAATAACACTTCTAAGACTCAAAGTGTTGTAGTTGTGTTAGTTTGCAATGAGTTTGTGTGGTGCAGTCACCTAGAGCTGAACACACTGAAGGCTGTGATTTTGGATTTTAGGAGACTCCTCCCAACACTGCTCCCCTTCACAATATCCAACAGCGCTGTGTCGACAGTGGAAACCTTCAACTACTGTTTCTCAAGACCTGAAGTGGGAGACCAACATCAGTTGGGTCTGCCACAGGAGCTGCCAAGCCAGCTCTATATCGCGGTCAGGTATGCAGCAGCCACAGAACAAAACAGAAGCAGAGTGCAATGAACAATAGGTGCTCCCCTGCCCCACTCCAGGACTTGTACAAGAAACAGGCTGAGAAAATCATCACCGATACCTCCTTCCGCCCTGGACACAGGCCTTTTCAATTCCTCCCTGTATACTGTATACTGCATACCCTGTAAACCAGACACAGGAGTACTTTCTTTCCTCATGCCATCACTCTCATGAATTACGTACATACCTTTTTATATTATACACAATTTCTTCCACATACATTGGTGCTTTTTGTGCTATCACACACACATATGCATGTTTCTTGTATATTGTGTATTGTCTGTAAATAATATATACATTATATGTGCTAGTCTGTATACAGTCTGCCTGTTGCTTGTATACTGTGTTTATAAAAGAGAGAAGCAAACTGCAGAATACAAATTCCTGGTGTGGGTCCACATACTAGGCCAATAAATGAGATTATGTTTCTGAGGCTGTAGGAACAGTGACTGAAGGATATAAATACTAGCATTCTTTGATATTTGAAAACTTGAAGGAAAATCTGAGAGACTAATAGGACATTTATTAGATTCAAGATTCAAGATTCAAGAGTTTTATTGTCATGTGTACAGCAGAACAGACAGTTACACTGTACAATGAAATTCTTACTTTGCTGCTCCTCCATTCAAAATATATACAAAATATACAAAGTATAACAATATAAGTTGAAGAATAAAAGTATTTTTATAGTTAAAGAATAAAAAATAAAAGTTATGTGTGCTTTTATGTGCAAGTATGAAGAGCAGCAGCCATAAAGTGCAAGTTGCAAGAAACAAATGTAAACAATAATGTTTGTGTGAGTAGTGAATGTAAACAGTATTCTGACAGTACAGTGAGTGTAAGGTGCAGTTTAAACCAGACCAGTTAAAACCAGTTCAGATAGGAGAGGTTGGAGAGGTGGTGCGTGAGGTGTTCAGAAGCCTGATGGCCTGTGAGTAGAAACTGTTTGTCAGTCTTGTGGTCCTGGACTAGATTAGAACATTATATTCCCAGATACTATAATATGTAATTTTATTAAATTAAAAAAGTGGTAGAAGAAGCATAACTGGTGGGAATGCAGCACTAAAACCTGTACGCAGAGCAATGCCATATGAATTGTAGCAAATGTAGACACAGGCAGTAGAGCATCCAGTGACCCATCCTAAACTTTTCTTAAGAATGTTTACCTAAATAAATATGTGGGAATGTTTACTTTTGAAGTCTTAAAAGAAAATCTAAGCTTTTTTGTTTTAAACTTTGCATAACTTACATGAAGCCAACTTAAAAACAAACCAAAAAACAAAACGGGCCTAACAAACCAGCAAACACAGCAGCCTATGTAAAGAAACTCATTTGAAAAAAAAAAAATAATAGACTTTAGATATTTACAAGGATTATTCTATGATCTATTAATTGAGATAGTAATTAGCTAAATATATACAGCATCATCATTTATAGGGTGCTTTTCTGTTAGACACCTTCATGTACACTTAAGAATGGTGACGCTGAAAGAGTTTAATTCATGACTACTGTATTAATCTGTATACCTACTTACTATTTGACCTATCATGCTACCAATAAGATGAAGTCACCAATCACTGAAGTGTGTTGGAATTAAATTTAATAAGGAACACAATTAACCAAACTTGGAGGCTCCATCTCCCATTTCCAGCACTTTTTTTTAATAATGAAAAGACATAAAATCAGATTTTGACAATGGACTCATCATTTTGGCAAAGCTCACTCAAAAGTGTCTCTTGGTGTTTAGCTCATGCAAATGGAGATGCATGCCAGCCGTAGACTATGACTTGTCACATTGGTTTCTTGTGGTCCTAGCATGCTATCTAATTTGATTTACGTTACAGCATATGTCGGCGACATGGCTCATAAATTAAATTTTAATGTAGTCTTCGAGCTATATGTCTCAAAGGAATCATTGAAAATGTGTGTGTCTGATGAATAAACAGATTGACAGCTTAGCCAAAAGTCAAATACTCTGGCTAGATCGTACCGGAAAAATACAACCATGCAGGGAAACGTTAAGCGGGAATATAAAATAAATAACATAGAAGGACATACTATATTACATTATGTTGATAACGTTTTCAAAACTCTCTAAATTCAAAATGCCAAATATTGTACTGAATGACATTTACAACATTCTCCAGGTAAAATGCTTCAATCATTTCAGTAACTACTAAGACAAAACAAAGATTTCAGATGCTTTAAGGTTTGGAGAGGAATGTCCTACTTTTAAAGTTTGAAGTTTTAGTGTTAATCATTTTAAAGTCTGACAAACAGTTTTAGAACATTATTTTCTATTTTTTAACACAAATTTTTAGAACATTAATAATGCTGGTTGATAATATGGGTTCTGAATATGGCATTAATATTTAAAGCGAGTTCTTTACAGCCTGAGCATAATCATGATGAACACTTATCAAAGCAATATAACACAAAACAGAAACAAATGCCCAGAAGAAAATACTGATACTGAAACCATGCAAATGTTAAATAAATGACCAAGAAAGAAACAAGACACTTAAAAAGAAAAATGTACATGGGCATTTAATTATAATTCTAAGAATGTGTAATGAAATGCTAATGTACAGAAGGCCGCCTGGAGCTGGCGAGAGTATCTGGCGCATACCAATTTTGAGTGCTGAGAAACAAAGCCCTGTGTTCCTCACTTTTATAATGGAATACTCTGTAGTTCCCTTCCATAGACAGGTACCAGTCAAAGACTTGGCAGACCAACATGTCAGTACTATGACATACTATAGGCAGCCAAACTGATATACCAATTAGAGTTTATACATATTAAATCTAGAGTGTTGTGATACATATGCAACCTTGTTTGTGGTTGCATCAACTAATTGATAAGATTTCTAAAATATATTCTTCTTTGTTACACACTGGACTGTTCTAACAGTATCATTTCAAACCTTGCTAGGCATACCTAACCACTATATATATATATATATATATATATATATATATATATATATATATATATATATATATATATATATATATATATATATATATATATATATATATGATCTGAGCTTCATTGGAGCTTCAAACAATTGAACACAAAATATAAATGAAACACATGAGATTTGCTCAAATTTGGCAGCCTCTTGAGAAGCTATAGCTACATTACACTGCCCAGTATGGTGAGCTTTAGATATATGCTACAACTATACATAAACCAAATGTATCAAACTGGGTTTCTTCCAGGCTACAGCTCTGCAGAGATCATTACCTTTATCTAAATTCAACAACAAACATGTTTCAACGAGACAATAATTTTTGGCTTAATTATTGGTTGAATCATGTGTTTTTAACGAGACAGTACACTACAATCTGGAATGTTGTGATACACATGCAACCTACTTTGTGGTTACATCAACTAATTGATAAGATTTCTGAAATATATTCTTCTTTGTTACATACTGGACTGTTCTATCAGCATCATTTCAAACCTTGTTAGGCTTACCTAACTATCCAATTTGAAAGGTTCTGGCCAGCCCTTCATCTTTTACCCAGGAGTTCTGTAATAATGATTTTCAAAAAAAAAAATCAGAAATATATCAGAGCATTTTTGAAGGCCACATTACATTTGAGGTATTTCAGTTTGGACTGATTAGCCTATGCATCAAAAATGATGCCAAAAACAGAAAGAAGCCTAACTTCAGACACACGTACAGACTGTGCAGAGAAGCTTTCTGCCAAGTAAGAACAGCTTTTACATTAGTGGAAGACGTTTTGTTTTGTTACACTTTACTAAAAGAATACATGTTCTTTAAGTATTCATATTTCCTTACTGAGCATATATATGACATTTTTCTTGTTAGTTTTTTTTTTCTCTGGAGGTCCACACCTGTGTGGGTTTATGTACATAACATGGCCACAATTCATTTCAGTAACCATTCCCAGCATCTCTGTATTCCCTGAAATGAAACAGGCTATTTTGTTACTGATCTAAGATCAGTTATGTCCGTTTTGATTGGCTGTCCTGTACTGAGCCTCATTCTAAAAAGTACTCAAGAGTTACAAACGTTATTTGGAACGTTAGTATGGTAAGTGGGTGAAACTAAGCTGCTGTAGGCTGAATAGATAGATTTATGTAAATGAGTTGGTTCCTGTGACATCACAGAAACTCTTTATGTATTTGTTTTCTCAGCATAGTTTCCATATAAGGACTGTATGGACTGAGAGTGAACAATAAATGTTGAACTTTAACATCAATCCATCCATTATCTTCCGCTTTATCCATTAGTCTGAGTCATGGTGGGGCTGGAACCAATCCCAGCGTCATCGGGCGAAGGCGGGGTACACCATGGACAGGTGGCCAGTCCATCGCATGGCCAACACACACGCATGCACACACTCACACCTACGGTCAGTTTAGAGTGAGGATCAACTTAACATGCATGTGTTTGGACTGTGGGAGGAAACCCACTCAAGCACGGGGAGAGCATGCACACTCCACACAGAACGGCCCGGACCAGGAATCCAACCCGGATAGTCTTGCTGTGAGGAGACAGTGCTGACCACTACACCACCGTGCTGCCTGAGCTTTAACAATTTTTAAATATTACTTCAGACTTCTATATTTTGAACAGGCGATGGAATTATTTTTTGTGATAAAGGAGAATTTCTCACATTTAAAAAAAACAAACATGTTTTCCTCTTTGTGTGAATAAATGTATCCTCTTCCATATAAAACAAATCTGCTTACTGATAAATTGATCCTGAAAGATCATTAGTTGCAGCCCTAAACCAGTTCCACAGACACAGTTTAAGCCTAAGACTGAAAAGACTAAAATCTGGATTTGCCTCAATTGCAATGTCATAGCCTGATATTAGGTTTAATCTAGGCCTGGAATACTGGTAGTTTATTGTAGTTTATTATAGTTTCGTGACTAATCTGGAATCTGGAGCAATTCTATTTTCATATAGGTGTTTTCCCCTTTTCAGTTAGATAATTGAAGTCTCTCTTAACTTTTAATTCTTTAACTTGTTGACACTGGAGAAGTTTGAGGTAGCAGCTGCACACTTAAAAGAAAAAATCTTTCTATCTTTAATACTCGAGTTTATAGACTTAGCAGAGATTTCGTGTTGGGCCAGTGAAGCATATCAGAAATTGTGTCAGGCCATGGAGAGCGGTGTGGGCTTTAATACAGAAAATGTACGGCGCGCGCACACACACACACACACACTCTCTCTCTCTCTCTTTCTCACGGACACACACACACACACGGAGCCCATGCTGCGATTGGCTCCTGCTGCGATCAGGGCTGTTCTGAGCCGAGAGTGTCTCCCTGTCACACTGCGCCTCCAACATGCGCTAAGAATAATTTTCAATTTCCTTACGCCTGTCTTGCTCTGTTTGGCACTATCGATTGCCATTCTCTATTTAAGTTTGAGACAAAGGGACTCTGTTCACTTTCCGAAGCAAACCGCCCCTTTTCATACAAAGGCCTTCGCGGATTTTTTGTTCTTTCCTCTCCTCGCTCTCTCCCTCTCTCCTGCCTTCCATTCCCTCCTTCCTATGAATCAGAATCTATACAGCAGGTAAATGTGGCATGTTTGGAGTCGTATACGTTTCTTGGCCCTTCTTCTTGGGCTATCCGGAGAGGATGCTCTGTAATAAACATATGCATGTGTGGGAATGCAGGTCATGTGGTGCGCTGAAGAGGAGTTCAGTCTCCATTCTGCTGAAGAAGGCAGCTCCATTATAGTCTATTTGCATTTTTATGAGTCATACATATTAGACTGTCATTTTCAATGCACTTCCTCTAACAGACGCGTCACAATGGCCACTAAAAAACAGATTACCTCTGCTATAAACATGTGTTTGTGTCCTCTGTGGCTTTCTTCTGGAGGATGGGAGATTAATATTTGCATCAAGCTTTTATGACATTCCTAGAGATAGAGGAGATAACCTTGCCTTGTGACAGAGAGGTGGAAGCGTGCCACTGTTCCATAATGCGCAGCTGATTCCTCCAGGACAAAACGGCTACAATGCGGCAAGGACGGGACCCTTATTTATTATACTACTCAGGAGAAGATTGCTGAGAGAGGATGCATTTTTTAATATATTTACTTTTAATAGTAAAATCAGCATCAGAAATCAAAGCACATTCTCCTCCAGAGTGAAATATCAGGGAGGTCCCCGAGCTGGCTGGGTTTTTGCTCTATGATAGGCAGGAGTGGTGGGAGGTAAACATGATATATTGGCTCGTCCAGCTTTGGCTGGATGTGTGTGAGGGCATATAAGAAGCTCTGGACTCCCAGTAAGCAGCAGTGCAGCAGTGTTGGTGTTGTTGTTCTGTGGAAGGCTGCGGGGGGGTGTTAGTGTCTACCATGTATTGGAGATGTATGGCCCCTGGTGACCTGTCCATGTGACTGTCTATGCTGCCATGTTTAATCAAAGAGCTTCCATCTAAAGCGCTATGTGTCCCACATCACCTTCTTCATACCAAGACTACATTTGGTGTCAGAAGTGGGATTGTCCCTACTTTTTTGGAAGGGACTGCATGAAGAGATTCGTCAGTGGACTCCGGTGGAACATGGCCAAAGTTGCAGGTTCCAGCATACACATGCAGCACTCTCGCCATGTCTACACTGCAGTAGGTGGCAGAGAGTAGGTCGGCACCTCCAGTAGCACGAAGCAAGATGCCACGAGCTGTGAGTCGAACTGCTGCGGCAGGGAGGAGCTCGCAGCTCTCAGGTTGTCTGGGCAAGAGGACACATCCACAAGGGAGGGCCAGCAGCCCACAGGTGTTTAATTGGATAGTGGACATTCTAAAACCTCTATTGCGCAGAGACTGCAAGAGGAGGCAGGTCCCAGAGACTTTGCTCAGATTTTCTATGGTCGCTGGGACAGCTCTTTCAATACAGGGGGTTGTTTTGCATCCTGCTATTAGCTATCATGAATGCGAGGGCTCATGGGAAGCAGAGAACTCACAAAAAAGAGACTTAAATCTTATAAATTGTAATGAATGTGTGGACATTATGTGTAAAACAGGGTTGGTTTGTCAATCTGTGCTGGGCTGCGGGGTTGTTGGGGTAGTATTACTACCATGTACAGGAGATGTATAGCTGCTTGCTTACCAGCCATTTGCATTATCCAACACTAAAATATTTTATGTCATATTAGAAGGTGTTTTCAATTCCAATGTTATTGTAGGTACTGAAACTAAATCTTAGATATCTATTTCTGTTGTTTTTCTTTTATTAACATGTAGGGCTGGGGCAACACGTCAGCGCAATCAATTACGAAATTACGTCAATTAGCAAAACGTACATCAATGCGTCACAAAGATGGCCACGCCTACTAAAAGCATGGACTTGTATACTTCTCTGTGTATCTAAAGTTGTGGGAGTATTTCACACAGAAACACATATTTTAAAATTATTGACACACGTAAAGGCTGATTTATACTCCATCTGCGTGCGTTTGAAGCGATTTAGCGTCACAGAACTCGCACTTCTCTGCGTCAGCTCCGTTTACATGGCTGCTGAGCAACACATCCAGTAGAGGGCAGTTTGAAGTAAATCAAACATGGCGATAGCCGATGAGCTGGTAGTTCTTTATTTAGTTCAAAAACAAAGAAAAGTGACTGTCTCTGCACCGCATGGAAGTGGTCGCGTCTTGCACTGCCCCCACAGTCTCCAGCGGTACTAAATGAACGCCGAATATGGACAGAAGGCTCTGTGCGTATCCGTATTTAACGTTGAGCAGAAATGAGCCTTTAACATGTGTCTTTCAGTAGTGTCACTAGACTACGCATTGCTAACTGTTTCTTAGTCATCCAGTGTAGAGACCTAAGGCTCAATACCAAGGGAGCTTTAAAACACACGTAGGTTCACACGCTGGTTCTCAAACGGCTCTCTGCCAAAATATATAGTCCACAAACTGTCCAATTCCTTGTGCGTGACGTGTGTAGGCTATGTGTCATTTGTCAGAACGTCAGAACGAAGACTCTCAACCATTTAATACATTGTGTATATATATATATATATATATATATATATATATATATATATATATATATATATATATATATATACATACAAAATGTAAAAATTAGTCATTAGATTAATCGACTAATCGAAAAAATAATCGTTAAATTAGTCGATTATGAAATTAATCATTAGGTGCAGCCCTATTAACATGAGTTGTAATGCTTGAGGGTTAGAGGCAGGAAATAAGCACATAGTAACATGATTTTAGCTGATCCAACACTCAACATAGTCACAACAGGGAGGGGTCTGTGCATAGATAGGTGGCAAAAGTGAAAAAAAATCCTGTGCTATGTGTGCTTCTTTCTTGGCTTTGATGGGTTAATTTTTACAAATGTCTTTGGCTACCCACCTTTAGGCAAATCTTTGAGTTCCTTCAGTGCATGAAACCCAGTATGAAACCCATGTTCCTTATGAAGCCACCTAAAGCACATCCATCAAGCATGCATCAGTTACCTGAATGATCTTAACTGTGCTCTGTATCTTCACTAGCTCGGTACAAATCAGCATAAAGAGCACCCTGCATTACCCAAACAGAGGTCACTGCTCTTTATGGCTAGGGCACATTTCACATCTAGGACACAGCCAATCTTTTTAATCAGAAAGCCTATTTCTCAGATTGCAGAGCTCAATTCTCTCAGAACAATGATTAATTTCAGTGCAGTGCTTAACAGCATCCCTAACAGATGGCTCCAGTCTGTGGTTTAAACAGTGCAGATGTGGGAACTTCTCCGCAACATCACCGAAGCTTCATCAGAGCAAAACAGGATCATCAGGATCAGGACCATGACATGAGTCTCAGTAATGTCTTCTGCATTAGTAGATCCAAGTTATATCAGGTCTAACTAGTTGGCTCAGAATTATTAACTGAGCACCTCAGACACACAACCAGGAAAGGTTTCTGCTAACATGAAGACCAAGTCAGAAAGTTCTGGATGGCCTGTCTAAACCTTAAGTAAACTATTTTTTTATATTTTAAAGTATTATAACTGTGACTCTGAAGACTTAATGCCATTTTGTTCATGTATTTTTTTCCACAATGATGTCCTTTACTTGACTTTGTTTCTTCATAAGGAGACATTTTGTTGTTTTGCAATTCACTTTGGACTGTGCTGCTGCTCTGGCTTTAGGATCCGGTGCTGCTGTGACTTAGGGCTGTGCTGCTTCTCTTGCTCTGATCTGTGCTGTTCCTTAGGCTTTTGACGCTCTAGCTCTGGTGTGTGCTGCTTCTCTGGCTCTGGTCTGTGCTGCTGCTCTGTTTCTGGTCTGTGCTGCTGCTCAAGCTCTGGTGTGTGCTGCTCCTCAGGCTCTGGTCTGTGCTGCTGCTCTGTCTCTGGTCTGTGCTGCTGCTCAAGCTCTGGTGTGTGCTGCTTCTCTGGCTCTGGTGTGTGCTGCTGCTCTGGCTCTGGTCTGTGCTGCTGCTCTGGCTCTGGTGTGTGCTGCTGCTCTGGCTCTGATGTGTGCTGCTTGCTCTGGTCTGTGCTGCTTCTCTGGCTCTGGTCTGTGCCACTGCTCTGGCTCTGGTGTGTGCTGCTTCTCTTGCTCTGGTGTGTGCTGCTTCTCTGTCTCTGGTGTGTGCTGCTGCTCTGCCTCTGGTGTGTGCTGCTTCTCTGGTTCTGGTGTGTGCTGCTGCTCTGTCTCTGGTGTGTGCTGCTGCTCTTGTTTTGGTCTGTGCTGCTTCTCTGGCTCTGGTCTGTGCCCCTGCTCTGGCTCTGGTGTGTGCTGCTGCTCTTGCTCTGGTCTGTGCTGCTTCTCTGGCTCTGGTCTGTGCTGCTGCTCTGGCTCTGGTATGTGCTGCTTCTCTGGCTCTGGTGTGTGCTGCTGCTCTGGCTCTGGTGTGTGCTACTTCTCTGGCTCTGGTGCGTGCTGCTGCTCTGGTGTGTGCTGCTTCACTTGCTCTGATCTGTGCTGCTCCTCAGGCTCCTCTTGTCCATACTGACGCTCTGGCTCTGGTGTGTGCTGCTGCTCTGGTGTGTGCTGCTGCTCTGGCTCTGGTGTGTGCTGCTTCTCTGGCTCTGGTCTGTGCCGCTGCTCTGGCTCTGGTGTGTGCTGCTGTTCTTGCTCTGGTCTGTGCTGCTGCTCTGGCTCTGGTGTGTGCTGCTGCTCTGGCTCTGGTCTGTGCTGCTTTTCTGGCTCTGGTGTGTGCTGCTGCTCTGGCTCTGGTGTGTGCTGCTGCTCTGGCTCTGATGTGTGCTGCTGCTCTGGCTCTGATGTGTGCTGCTGCTCTTGCTCTGGTCTGTGCTGCTTCTCTGGCTCTGGTGTGTGCTGCTTCTCTGGCTCTGGTGTGTGCTGCTGCTCTGGCTCTGGTGTGTGCTGCTGCTCTGGCTCTGGTGTGTGCTGCTTCTCTGGTTCTGGTGTGAGCTGCTGCTCTGGCTCTGGTCTGTGCTGCTGCTCTACTGTGGGCTGTGGTAGGTGATACGAAAGAACACCATCAGCTGGAATTCAAATTGATGACAATTAATAATGACTAGTATGGTGCTACAGTGTTGCAGTAATAATAACATTACACAATGCTGCTCAGTGGAATATTATTATTTATATTTTTTATTTCTGTACATGGTAGGGGGGGCAATTTAAACATATCTAAAGACAGGGGGAGGTGTTTACCCCTCTATATATAATGTGATCAATGCCTTGTGAAGGCTGCAACACACAAGAAAAACCTGTTCAATATTACTATAAATAAAACTGCCAATCATTATTAATCAAATGTGCCTTCCCGGCCCACTTTGTAGGAGTACTAAATACAATTTGATTACATCTTAGTATAAGCGTGATATTGCTGAGAAAATAAATTAAATATGTTTACTGTAGAGGATGCCAAAGTGCCATAACCACATGAGTACAACCACATACACAAACACAGAGGGAGAGACAATGAAGAGAGAGAGAGGGAGGGAGAGAGAAAGAGGAAGAACAACGTGTCTGAGAATGTGGGTGCTGTTAAGGGCTGGGCTGCTCTTGCGTGTTGTGGTTCTGGCTGAGGCTGAGATGGGTAATTAGCCAGTCTGCTTGTCTGTGAGAGCAGCATGAGAAATCTCTCGGTGTGACTGTGCTTCTCTCCTCCTGCAAAATTCAGTCTGCCCTCGCTCTCCAACATACTGTCACACTGCAAGATAACATGCACCCAAGTGCTGTACTGTAAAAGTTTAACTATCAAAAAGTTAGGTGAACTTTCAGCAGCTGTATGCTGCTCTCCCTCTCTCTTGCTCTCTCTCTGCATCTCTCAACATATATGTTATCTGTCTTTATGTAGCGTTCTGACATGTGTTAATTGGTCTGTAGGAGGCAGGTAAGCTCAGCATTAAATAACTCTGCAGAGGTAAAGGGCAGATTGCCTATTGTGCGCTGCTATATTGCTCTGTCTATCGATCTAAGCCTCCTTACTGCACTGCAGATATAAAAATATTTACCAGACTATTTACCAAACACTGCTTTCCAATCACCTCACACTATTTGATGCAAGTGAAAAGAGAACCTGGCCACCACTACTGATGGAGATATTCATTGAAATATGCTGCTACCTTCAAGGGCAAAGCTGGCTGGGAAAGATGTTTGAGATTTAGTATAGAAATTAAATGAAAATGTCTGCATTGCTACAAAGTTAGTGTATATTTACTGAGTTACTGATTTCTTGAGCTACAACAACTCACAAAGATATGATTCAATATGAATATGGTCTCTAATATGGAGTCTAACAAAGACAACAACAAGCTGAATAAACAAGCTGGAAGGTCAGATGCCATGCCCATCTCATTAGGCACCTTTGGCAACTGTTCAGACCCCATTATCTCTCTGCCGGAGAGTCCTAATACCCAAAGAAATAAACATTCCCAGCAGTTTTGCAAGAACCAGTGGGGAAATGGGAAAATACTGTCTGGTGCTCGTAAAAAACTGTTTACTTAAAACACTTAAACATTATTAACTAGCATTGAAGTTACTGACATCAAATGCTGGTAATGCTAAAGTAATTTGATCAGAATACAAAGCATTTTTCTACAATTTTAATGTTTAACTACTTGTTCAGAGGGGATATGATGAGCTGATATTTGTTTGACATGCCATTTTAGTAAATTGCCAGTTACTAAAGTTGGTAAGTGTGTTGTTTGGTAAGTGTGTTGTTTGGTAAGTGTGTTGTTTAGTAAGTGTGCGAATGCTGACTTAGCTAGCAAGCAAGCCAACATAGTCAAGTTAATCTATTACGTTCAATTAAACGCTATATAATTAAATATATAACTAGTAATAAGTTATAGTGTCCTAATTTAACACACTACTTACTAGCAAACATTCTAGTTTTGATACAACAATACAATATGATATGCTGCCATTGAATTCTATACTACACATTATAGCATCCCACTACTGACTCGCTCTGCCATGGACATGCCTGCTACCCAGCTTATACATAGCACTGGTGACTGTTCTCCCCTGACTGTGTTCGATAAAAGAGCATTGGTTGTTTCCTGTGTGTTTTTGTGTACAATGACACATTGGTCAGACGTGTGGACTGGAAATGAATGGCATTACCATTTACTCAAAAATGAATTGGATGAATTGGTGAAGAAGATTGATCCAGGCAGAGGACTGCAGTGAAAGCAGCATGATGAAGGGTCTGCAGTGAGAACTTGCCTCGGAGCAGAATAATGCACTAGTGCCACCGAAGGTGTGGTGGGCCAAAAGTCCAAGCAGAGAGGGCACGAGGATTGGCAGCACAAGTTGTGAAGGAGGAGGACAAAACATTCTCTGCTGTGGTGCACTAAGGCAGAGGACACAGTCCCTAGGGGGACAAAGGGAGTACGATAGGCAGAGAAGTCTATGATAACAGAGCATTCTTCAGTTATAACAGCATAACAGTTTTAGGAAAATGTATCCACTAAATGGTAAACCTAGTAATGCCTTCAATCGGTTATTTCTACTCATGTCCTACCAAATCACTTAACTTCGGTCTAATAGGAAGGGTTTAAGAAGTGTTTAAACCCCAGTCAGATTTCTAAACCTGAAGTGAAACTGTTGATAAAAATCAAACAAACAGCACAAATAATTTGTGTTTTTTAGCTGAAATAACAAAAAAAGTCGTTCCAGCCTCTCTGTATGTAAGTATCTTCACAACAAGGGGCGCTTCTACATATTCCACCTGGAGAAGGAACTTTCCCATAATACAGTTGCCATGTTGAGTGTTACAATCTGTCTCATTCGTGTCTCCTCCTCCTTTTATAGTGTCTCTGCAGTGACATAGCAAGCAAAGTGGCAGCTGAGTGAACAAGGCTAATTACATCACACTACATACAGTAATTACTCACACATTTTCTGTCTAAGCGCTCATAAGAGGCCATAAACCTGCCACAGCCAGAGCAGCTGATAATCACACCGCTCTCCCTCTCGGTGGAAGTAATACTCTGTGAAAGGAGCACAATTAAGACTTCCAATTAAAGCATTTAGTACAGTACAATGAGGTCATATTACACATCATGTGTAATATGTCTATGCACACAGACACACTGAATGAGAGTGAATGAGAGTGAATAGTGAGCGGAGGGCAGGTAGAAGGTCACACAATAATGAACTAAGACAGGTGCACGCTACAGCAACTCAAACTCCCCAGTACACACCAGCCTTCTCGGCACACAATGCATATGGAGGACGAGTGTGTAGCTGAACACACGGAGAATGTGCGATTGTGCTTGTGTACATCAGCGGCTTCCATTCTGCTGGAACAGTTGACGCATTAACAGAACATGAGAGGCAGCCTGGACAGAGACGCCGAGGGCACTACAATGCACCCATACGCGTACACTCAGCTGTGGCAAAGCACACGCAGGCTTGAAATCACAAATGTGTTGACTGAGCTGCTCACAATGCTTTGGGCCTGTGCTCGCTCCCTGCATGCTGATGTTGCCAAAACAACAGCTGAACCCATTAACACCAGTGACCTGCTCGTAGAACCTAAAAGCAGGCTACACTGTGAAACACTGACAGGTTTGTGCAAATCGGCACACGCATTCTCGTTCTGCTGATTTTTACTCATAGAGCCGCTCGGGTGGAGGTGAATATAATACCACTTCATATAAGTTGAAATTTTTCTAAAGACTCAAGTTTTGTCACACTCTTACATCAGTACACCACTAACAAGCAGTATACAGACCTGTCTGCGGGGCTGACAATAGCTAGAAATATGTACTGAAATAGAATAGACTCTTGGGGTTAGCCTTTAGCCTAGCGTGGATATCACTCATTTGCTGCACTTCTGTTTGTACTATAGGACCACCTGCAGTGCTGCATCCCCCTGCCAGCTGTATTGGTCAATCAAGCCAAGAATCTGCAGCTTAACAGCTGTTACTGGCGGTTTGAATGTCTGTAATGTTAACCAAATTCCTGCAGTTTCTGACAGTGTTGATGTATTTGGGGCATGTGAGACAAACGATTTCTGAAATTTAGATATGTAGCGCTAGGTCTGGAGAAGCTGCTGTGGGCTCACGCTTACAGTGTTTTATGTTTACGTGCATATTGTTTAGTTTATGGAAGAAAAAATAATGTTAAACACTTCAGTTTTTCAATATGAGTCCTATAATTGGTCCATTTAATCCAAGAACAAAAACCATAAGAAGACTGGTGGCATATTTAACTCATATATGTAAAAACCCGACCAAAAAAAAGTAAAAACACCTGTTTTTAAATAATGTTAATTTCTAGTATGTTGGAACCAAGCTAACAGTGGCATCATGTTGGCAAGGTATGAACTATAGCGTTGGGCAGATCATTTCCAATATAAATTCTTTTTTAAATGTTATTAATAAAGTTTTTTTTGGAAGGACATTTTGAAATGTTCTGACTAAACATGATCAGAGTGTGTATGTAAGGTGTGAAATTTACTCTTGAATAAAATATTTCTGCCATAAAATTTGATATGAAATCATTTATGTACTGTCATCCAGAGTGAACTGTGTTGGCCTGCTCTGGTTGCATGAAGGAAAGTAAGTTGGTAAATAATAAGTTTTGCAAACGTGGCATGATATGGGGTTATAGCTTAATGCTGACAGACAGCAGTGCAATTATTATTTCATCCAATGTCCTATAGAGGTACCAAACAAACAAGACCATAGCAAGACTGCGCAGACAGACAGCAACAAGGAACACAGATTAGCATCAAATCAACAAGTGGTGTGGAAAATGTTTGCCTTGACCTTTTATCCTTTCCTCACACACAGAACAAGTGACCTTGCTGATCACTGCAGACCCTGTAGTCACATTTTCCTTTAAGTCTTATTTGTGTTTGGAACCAGTAGCGAACCGTGACCCTTAAGCCCTTAAGAAACATTTACGTGCGCGAAATGTTAAAACGTGCAGCTTTATATCTTTCACCTTTGCGCGCTTGAGTTTTGACATTAATGTGACGTTGTACGAGGGCAAAGGATTGAATCGAGACGTCAAACCACGCAAAACAAACAAAATGATATAAAAGCCTTTATATCATTACAACACACACAGCAGTCACTAGTGACATACACATCAATCAGAAAAGTCGAGATGTTTCATTATGTCATTTTCTTAAACAGCATCAACAGACACAATCAAACCAGCTGGCAGGGCGGCCTGAACAACGTTTAATAACTCACACACTCACCATCAAGGAATTACTTGAAAACGAAAACCATACTTCTGTCCTTTTGGATGAAGTGGTTGATGGCCGGGTCATGCAACTGATCCTTTGCTTTTAAACCCATTAACACGTTAACACTTCTTTCTCAGTGGAAATCAATGCCAGATCAGACGTGTTCAGCTTCTGCTCCCTGATCGAGTCTGTCATCTAGAGGTATCGTGAGTAATTGCTGGATTTGCAGAATAACTCCAACTTCTCATTAAAAGTTAATTTAGAAAACATCTTGCATAACAAATTTGCAAAGGTGTCCACCTCTGTAGCGGTAGTGCTAGCTTCAGCTTCCATCGTTACTCAGCAAACTAGCTAGCAGTGTTAGCCTAGCGCTAGCTAACTGTTTCTCCAGCTAGTGACGTCACAGCGGGCGGAAATGATCATAGAGTTAAGCCGGCCCACTTAGAGGGAAGATATGATTGGTCAGTTTGACTGTCATTTGAAATTGGTTTGGCGCTGAATTAGAACTGCCTGTACATGAACAGCGGGACCACCGATCACCAACATTCTGCGGAGGCATCACAGTCCTTATAGGGGGAGACACAGGCTCACAGGCTTCCACTTAACCCCTCACGCTCCAACACCGATTGAATAGACACATTTGAATAATTTATTTACCTATATTTTTGTAATTGTTTAGATGTTGATTGTTAGATGTTGACAGGTGGCCAGGAGAGTACGAGAACTTCTTGGCTTTGTTGCCCCCGACAGTGGGAGGGGGTCCTTTATTACAGGCAATCCTGGGCTCATGAACCCCTCCATCCAGGAGATAACAACTAGCCCAGAGACAGCTCGGAACCGGAGGAGGTTACGACATGGCCAGGAGGAGCCCATGTGACCCGAGGGTAATGGAAGGCCAGCCCCTATAAGAGACATTACAACCAGACCAGCTTCAGACCAGATTTTGAACAGCTCCTGATCAGAGCTAAGACGGTTCCGCAATGTCAAATTAAACAAGCTTGAAACTCTGTCTGGTCTCCCTCTTCATTCTGACGGCGAAAGACAAAGTTACAACAGTAGACAAAATAAAATGCTATGTGTGTGTGTGTGTGTGTGTGTGTGTGTGTGTGTGTGTGTTAAGAATATTTTAGGCCCTTTAAGAGGGCGTAGAGGGCCATGACGGTTCCCCACTGTTTGGAACTGGTAGTCCTCTATTCTGTTCACTAATTAGGCTTTTAAACATTTAAATCTTTAAAATCATTCACATTCTAGGTAACTGAAAACACTGAAAGCCAAGGCGAAGGTGACAAATTGGAGGAGAAAAAGAAATGAACATGGGTTAAAATTAATTTATGGCTTAAACTATGTTTTGCTCATGCCACTAAGAAACTTCTCACTGCAAGTCAAAACAGCTGTTTAGATTTTACATAATTGCTTGGGGGGGTCCCCTAATAGCTTAGGCCCCTGTTCATGCACCCACAAAACTCATGGTATAACAAAATGGTAAACAAAAATTACAAACATTATAGGATCCAACATTACGAACATTTTTTGGTTGCCAGATGTTATGAGATTTTTTTCCAGAGAAAGCTCTCGCTTTGCCAGTTACAGTAACCATTATTAAAGATTCACATCATACAGTTTATTCAAACAGCCTGTATTCAATTTGTATCTATAACATTTATATATATCTGCCTAGTCAGCCTCCAGCAGTTCAGCCCCGCCCCTCTGCACTGAGGGAGTGCTTTAGCCTGGACTGCTGTTTGAATAAACAATGCACTCATACCTGATAATCAGGGCAGAACACAGGCAGGGTTAAAAGCTACAGTAACAAAAACACTTGTTTAATTTCAGAGAAAAAGGGAATTTGGAATACATTAACATCATAAGTAGACTTTGGGGAAGCAGTGGGGTGCAGGAGGAGTCCAAGAACAGTATGGAATATGGCTCCATTTTTTCATTAAAGCTCTATAACACCTTGTTTATTGTGTGGCTGGCTCAGGTAGGCTGGTTTCTAATGGTGTGGCTCCTCTACACTGATGACTGGCAGTTTTACCCCACACAGGTCATTTGTGGGTGAATGTGTCAGAATTCACTCTGACTGATGTAGTCATCTAAAAATGACTCAAAGAACAAGCCTGTTATCCTCCACATCATACTGTCAGCTCTGTACCTACAGTACCGGTCAAAAGTTTGGAACCTATATTTTCAAGAACATAACAATCAGTTTGGCTTCAGAAAAAACTTCAAGTTTCAAATTTGTAGGATGGGAGGAAAATGTATTTCTTTTAGATGTGATAAATCAAGCTGCAGATGATTTTCTGAAAAATCACTATAACATTGAGAAGAAAGCTGTAATAAAATGAACCTTCAGAATGGATTATATTTGAGAAGTGAAGAGCAAATTTAACAAAACTTAAAAAAAAAAGTTCTTAGGTATGGCATGAGGTCAACACAAGAACAGAGGAACGCAAGGCCTCCTGTGGCTTATTGCGTTCATAATTCTTTTTTTACCAAAACACTTTAAAAATAATCAACATAAAAAATTTTACGACCTAAAAATATAGTTCCTTTAGATAATGGTACCATTGCAAGGCAACCATGGACTGAATGAGGAGAAAAACATTCAGTATACGATCACTGTATACTGCAGTCCAGTGGTGGACTCTCGGTTTTGAGGACAGGGCAAAAAGGGCACTTATTGGATGACATGAAGCATCACCAGCACCAAAAGCTGTGATACATCATGTGTGGTGAAATAATCTTCATCAGAGCTGCAGGACATCAGCTTTTTTTAAGTTGACAGTGATGAAAGTTCCATGTCAATGGATGGTCACTGATGTCATTATTAAGCCACAGGAGTAGGGGATTCTGTGTGATGTTAAACATTCCACCTTAAAAATCCATGACAAAGTCGAATTCCATAGGTTGAGCATGACGTGCCCTTTCTAGGGACCCGTGGATTGCTTACCTTCAAGAAACTAGAGATATAGACCAAGAATCTAGCAAATCTAGCAAATCAACCATGGAGGAGAAACGAAGAGCCAGAGAAACCATTTTTTAAACTTTACAGGACTATATGGTGTTATGCCTCCTCTCCTGTTTTGGAAGGGCAGCCAAGAGGTCACTTGGTGAGTGTGTTTTATAGAGAACGTCAAGTCTATCCCATCGTGAGGGCACCTATATATCATCACATCACATTTTCTCCACTTCCTCACATTCAAGTAGGGGGATCCTGTTCAGCACTTCATCACACTGTATCGGAGGAGCACTTCTCAGAGAGAGCAGCACCTAACTGGACACTTCTTCATGTTTGCTCACCTGTAGAAGTATCTTATACAGCTGTGCATCCTATTTCCTCTGCTAAGAAGGGTGACCTTTGGGACACTCATGTAGGAGCAGCTTAAAGGGCACGTTTCCATCGAAAGGGCACCCATAGGGAGCATCAAGTTAAGACCATTGTAAGGGCACCTGATAGGGCACTGCATCACGTTTTCTCCACTAAAAGGGCACTCATTAAGACACATTATCAAATTACCTTGCTCTAGAGGTCATATCATCATAATTTATTGCATGACGGGCCGCCCCAGAGGGCACTTGGTCATTTTTTCCCAGAGTAAAGGGCAGTCAATAGGGCACTTCCCCTCGTTTCCATCGTTTTCAGCACCAGGTTTTTGCTTGACCAGCTAACCTAGCACCAGACCAGTGTAAACTAGTACCAGGCTAGCAGAAGGACTGAGAAGGACTGGCCCATTTTTTGAGGCATTTATATTTTTTTCTTCTCTCTCTCTCTCTCTCTCTCTCTCTCTCTCTCTCTCTCTCTCTCTCTCTCTCTCTCTCCTTATTCCACTATCTGATTAGCTCAAACTGCTTCAGCACTGTCTCATTTCCATGTTATCTCCATGGCGCTGAGGGATTGTGGGTCGGAAGTATGGTGCAGACCTACACTTCACACACAAGCACACATGCATGCACACAAACACTAACACAAACTGATTTTTTCACACAAGTTGACACTAATTCACACCCTCTTGTCACTCCTCTCCTATCACGCACAGACACACAGCACTCAGTAAAGCTGCGTGGCAGTCCGCCGCTGCAGGTCACGAGGAGCAGACACTTAGCCTGGGAAAATAGGACAGTGTCATTACGCTGGCGGATCTATGCAGAGCGCCTCGTTCACCCAGAGCAGGAGAGCAGGTGAAGAAGAGTCTGAAACCTTCTCCTCGGTCTGGATTAAAACATGAACAGCCTGCTAATGACTCTGCACTGATGTGTATAGTTATTCAGGACCTCACACATCCCTGAGTGGATAGATAGATCTTAAATCGTATTTCCAGATATTGCTGCTGTCCTTCTTTATTTTTGTTCATTTTATTTTTCTACATTATTTAAACCTGATCCTTACTTTGTGTGTAAAGTTCTGATGACTGGACCAATAGAAATGCCTCAGAATCGCTTGATATAAAGCTCTTTTTATGGGTGGGGGGTGGATCTGGAGCCCATCCCAGCACTCACTGGACAGAAGCCATTAAACAATCTGGACAGGTTGCCCGGGCAGATAGATATTCATTTATTATTATTATTATTATTATTATTATTATTATTATTATTATTATTATTATTATTATTATTATTTCTGTGCTTACTATAACACAAGTACACTGTCACAGTAGACAGACAAGGAAGCAGGATGCAGGTGCAAGCCAGATGGCCGTTTATTAAGAAATAAAACACAAAACTTATTCAAGATAACTAAAGGAAACAAGAAACTAGAAACACTGATTACTGGTACAAAATAAAAAACAATGACAGTGTTAACAAGAATCTAATTAACAGGTAATAATGAGGCAACGAGGGTTTTACTGACATAACATAAGACAAAACACCAAGTACAGACCAAGCAGACAACCAGGGATATATACAGCACCTGGGCTAACAAGAGGGAGACAACACAGAACAGGTGAGGGGCGGAGACAGAGGGCGGGAACAAGGAGCACCTGACAAAAAGTGAAAAGCTAACAGGGCCATTTTGATCAGTGTTACATGCAAAACAGAAATATGTGATAAAAATAATAGTCTGTTGGGGAAAAAAGTTCAACTGAAAAACTCATCAGGGAGTGATGTTTACACTCTCTCATTGTAGCAAGGCTGAGTTTTATTGGCAGCACATCCTTCAGTTCTGTTTAAACTCTGTTAGATGGAAATCCAATACAGTCTCATTAAATAACCCAGTGATCCACAAAATAATAAAGACGTATAGATCCCATAAATAAATGAATAGATATTTCCAGTTTTCCATGTGCTTGTTGTTAATGTTCTATCAAGAAACTGTGAAACAAGTTCTGCACAGCTTCCCTAAAACTGTGAAACTCCTTTAAGGTGTTTTCTTTTGTATGTGTCATACGTGAAGCTGTATGATATTTATCGCAAGAGCATCTTCAGTTGCCAGTGAGATTAGTTGGTCAAAAGTTAGTCGAAGCTGCGCAGTATAGGCTTTGTGTATGAAAATTAAGGGAAATCTGTGTTACTGACGATTTACCTGAGGTTAAGTCATCTAAAATATGGTCAGTGTGTGCTGCTGAGCAATGTTGGTGGGGGCATTGCTCACAGTGCTGATCAGTATGATGCTGAAAGTGAAAACGAGAGAGAGAGAGAGAAAGAAAGAGATCAGACAGAATATGGAGATTTCAGAACACAGTCGTCTGTGCAGTTTCACCTGTGGTCAAAACAAAGAAACGTAGAACTGAAGAGAGGCAGAGCTTGAGGCGCCAGAATGTAACTACTGCACCGCTCAAGTGGAACAGATACATATAGCCTTGTGGTTTTAATGCTGCTAATATATTTTTATGATGATGGTGATCAACATATCCTATCTGTAGTTTTATGACACTGTTTTTTGACACTGTGATTGAGATGAGGCTGCAATCGGCTTCCTATTCAACAGCTTTTTGTTGGAAAGGTCCCGTTTCATCTGGTGCCTGAATGCCTTGGTAGCCTGACTCACAGGAATGAAGCTGCTTTGCTATTAAAGGCTGAACAGCAAAATTTGAAGAAGCTGATTTCAGCTGTTAGAGTTTTATGTAGGGTTCTGCCTGTAAATATACACTATTTCGACAAGACAGCGCAATTCATCAGAATACCTGCAAACCATAAGAGAGAGTGACAGGAAGAGCAGTACACCAATCAACACTGACTACAGCTCCGTGACCTGAAGGGATTGAGGAGTGAAGCTGAATTGGCTATTTTATTGCTGGAGAGTTAAGCACTGTTGGCAGGTTGCTAGCTAACTACAAAACATAGCCAGTCTGATTATAACTGCTGTGGAATTTGATGTTACCCTTGTAACTATGACATTTTGTTAGCTGGTTAACTCACTAACAATGTCTTAAAACTAAAACTTGCTTCAGAGTTTTTCTAACAGGGAAGATTGTAATTGTGAAGTAGATTTAGCTGTGTCGCTAATGATGACTTGCTAATTCTTTCATGGTGGCTTTATGCTTCAGAGTTTGTCCTATATTGTTTGATAAACCAGGCTAGACATTACTCTTCTCTTAAAAAACCTAACTAATATAAAACATTCTTGGTTAACATTGTGTATATTCCATTGTGGCACTCTTTTGATGGCTTGAAGAAATCTTAGATGACAATCTGACGTCTGAAAAAAAACACAATCTGAAAAAAGAACAGGTATTTTTTAACACCTGTAGAGGCTTTGGGCCAGTGTGAAATTCCTCTTCTGTAATGGTCAGACTTCTGTTCTCATACCTGGGCTCTTCAGACATACAGGCGTATCATATGGTACAAGTTATTTTTTAATATCAGGGCGTACAAACAGAGAATAAGGGAGGGATCTATGCTCTAGAATTGTTTACACAAGCCAGATGTTTTGCCAGACATAACGTCTGGAGTATTTACGTCATTACCATCATTTAAATAGATGTCTGATTGAGTGTAGGCTCAAGTAATTAATGCACACATGTAGAGTACCCTGCTCTTGTATAAGTAGTAATGTTAGTTAGCGCCCTATTACCTGTGGACCTGTTACTAGACCTGCTGTAGTCGCTCAAAGTTTATTGCAATTTTAAAAATCCCAACAATGTATAATTCTTGTAAATAGTAGTATTGCAAACTCAGTAGTCCCCACAGACACCATACCAGCATAATATGTTCATAGCATTCATTTTCAGAGATACAACAAAATTGATTTTTGCTCCGTTGGGTAAATAACAGAGCTCTAGATGTCCCAATCCCAGGCATGGCATGACATGCCAGGCATGATGAAGTGGCTGAGCCATCCATGGAGGCCTCATTTCAAATGCCACATCCATGCATCATCTCACACACGTTCTCTGGAAATAAAGCCTTTACTCTGTGGTGGTCTCACATCCATCAATTCCCACATCCATCAATTCAGACTGGCACACACACACACACACATACATAAACACACAAACTTCCTGTCTGCAATTTAAAATGACCATATTGGGACCAACCGAGTTTTGTGATAGTCATTCATGTAATGACTCTGTGGGCTTTCCTCTGTGTTACGCATATCCTCACCAAGAGCTGTGTGATAATATGAAGCTGCTTGAGAGAATGCCAAGAGTGAATAAAACTGCTTCAGAGTGGTGGTGGTGGTGGGGATTCTTTGAAGAATCTAAAAGTTTAAATTTGTTTATCCTCTCAGGTCAACGATGTCACATGCGACATAAAAGGACGCAGTACATAAAAGAATAAATCACGTAAACACTGCACGCTAGAAATGAACTCTCTTTTTTTCCCAGAAGAGTAACATTGTGCTGTTTCAATAAGGACTTCATAGCACTCGTTTCTCTTTAGAAGCTTTGTCATCCGAGCTTGACGGCACTGCCTTTTTGGAAAATTGGTAAAAACAATGATTTGGAAAAAGAAAAAACACCACTGCAACATAACTAATAACCAGACATCAAACAGGTGCACCAATGAAAACAACAGCAGTTGATGACAGAAACCTTGTGAGAGGTGTGAAGAAAAACCCCAAAACAGCAATCAATAACATCACCAACAACCTCCACAGGGCAGGGGTGATGTATTACAATGCACTATTCCACTGTTACAGAGACATGCATCAATCTAATCAAGCTGAACTTTGCTGGGCAGCAAGTGACCCAAAACACACCAACAAAAGACTTCATCAGAGGACAAAGAGAGGAGGTTTCGAACTGGCCAAGTCAATCATCAGACATTAAGTCAATTGAGCATGCACGTCATCCCTGAAGAGGAGACTGGAGGGAAACAAACCAAATACATACAACTGAAAGACTTTGCATCACAAAAGAAGAATGCTACCATTTGGTGATGATGTCAGTGGCTCACCAGCTTGTAGATAAATAACCAACAATTAAGTGTTTTTTACTTTAAGACTATGTGCTCTTATACTTTAGCTCAACTTAATGGATGGTCTTCCACTAAATGTGCCATGCTCTAAAATCTAAGTCTGTCTTTTCATAATCATCCTTTGATCTTTGTATAGTGGACACAAATGGACTGACCTTGCCAGTCATTGTTCCCATTTAACTTTTGGTAACCATCTGGAAACACACAATGTTAAAAATTCACACAAACACACAATTTCTCACAATGTTAAAAATTCAGCTCACTAAATGTGAAAAATGTAAGTTGACTTAGTGGTCTCATGCTGTTTTCATTGTGCATGACATTTTTTTTATTGATGTAGGTGCAACACAGGTCTGCAACAGAACGTAATATGTAATGTAAAAGCAAGTACTCCAGTACTTGCATTTCTGATTTTACTCAAGTCACACTTGTCTTATACAACAAGTAAGTTATGTACCTTGTCTGTCCTCGTTGACCACCTAAGCCTCAGGTATGGAAGCCAAATATTTCCTGGGTTTGACGTATGTGTGCCTGTATCAGTAGTTGAAGTAAGTATATTCAATCCATCTTCTGCTTCTTGTTCCCCATTGATCGGGTTTCTTAGCTTGTCCCAGATACTACCCTTTATAGCACCATGTATATCATTGCTCTTTGTAATATCGGTACATATTTTATTACTTCTACATCTTTTTATTACATATTTTAGCACCAGACATTCCAATATTAGATATTTTAACATGAATTCGGAACAGTGGCTCACCTTTGCTGTTTTCTCCACTTTGTAAAAGCAAAGCAATAAGGCTTCAGGGTTGTGAACTGTTATAGTGTTTTTTACAATAACATGCTCTTTCTTCTATTCTATTAGACCTCTTTTTATTTTTTGTAGATTTTTCTCATGTATTTTTCTCATCAGTTTGTTTTGCCTTGTGATTGTTTCTTACTGTTGTTGCTTAAACGTTTCTTTATTTTAAGTACAGTAATACTGTGAGTGGTTTTGTTCTGTTTGCCTTAAATGATTGAGTGAAGTATTCAGGAGGAATTAATGCTGAACTGCATAATGAATAAATAGAGGTTTAGATATATGCAGTAATTGGAAAAGTTGGGAAACTAATTGAAGGAGATGGAAAGCAAATAAGCGAATAAGCAAATAAAATGTTTAAATGTACTTTAAATTAAACTATGAATTATGATGTAATTATAAAATATATTTTTAAGTAATAATAGGCATTAAAACACTTGAAAAGTGAAACTCAAACGGAAATTTAACTGAAATTACTTAGCTAGACGAACAAGCTTTTGAACAGTTATGTAAAAGATTAAGTTTAACAAAATCAGTAAATCCAGAAGTCCACATATTGAAGAAGTTGAGCCAGTTTAACTACTGAGCTTAGAAATGTACACACATACATTTCTTTAAAGTGCATCAGTTTGGTCTGCTGTTTGTCAGTGTTGGTCTTTAAGCACATGGATCAAATTGATAGGAAAAGTTGAATTAACCCAAGTCATCTCTGCAACCAGTATATATATATATATATATATATATATATATATATATATATAGGAGAGACCAAAAACTGGTCTCCAAGCTGTTTTGTAGAATTTCTTTTGGTCCACTCACCATGAAATTTTCACGAAGTGTAAACAACCATTGGTGTGTTTGAATGATGTAGAAAACTCAAAATCAAGTTTTTTACTGAACAGTAAACAGTTTTTACTTGAACGCTATAAATTTAAATAAACACACCTTTAAACCTGCTGCTCATAATTGATCTGAGGACTGTGTGGGCGTGGCTAATGAGCAGCTTGATTGACAGCCTTTGATTCAACACTCCTAGCCTGCTCCGCCTCTCATATAGAACTAAAATCATTATCCAGCTGCAATGTGACACTAACAGGATCACTAACAGGATAAAAAAGTCACGGACGAACAGACGGGCAGACGGACGCAGCAATGCGAGAAAGAACGGACGAGTAGGCATGCAGATGGACAGATGAGCAAACAAACGGATGGATAAAACGTTGTGTGAATGAATTATCGAACACACGAACAATGTCGGTCTATGGATACACAAATGAATGAGTCATGGGCAGCTACAGACAGGAGGTCTAGTCTAGATCACGCTGGGTTAGCTTAACTTGAAAGGTTTCTCTGCAACTGCTGTGTGGGCGGGGCAGGAGACATCGGCCTTCTGATTGGTTAGGAAAGGTAGCCCAAGATTAGACCCAGTTTACATCAAAGTGAGAGAAATAATGTGAAATACAGCAAACATTTATTAGACTTTAGGAATTTATTCAGGAAACATACTTGTGTATTGTAGCCCAGGAGACCAGAGTTAGAAAGAAAAGGCAGCTTTATGTTCCCTGGAGCTCTAACGCAGGTAATACATGCTCTAGATTTTCTGCAGTGGTCAGTGCCACTAGTGTCCAGGTTAAAAAGAAGTCAAATATGAGGATGAATAAGTCTGCAGATATAAAACACAGGTTCCATTTCCACAAGACGCATCTCTGACCACGCTTGAATATGATGTGAGTGATCTGATCATAATCTGATGACAGTGTGTTTAAACATGACTCACCAAAAAGCATGTTGATGTAAACAGATTCATACTGTACATGGAAGGAACACAGCTAATGTTAATCAAAGCCTTCATTGCTTCTAGATGTGGGATTAGACTGCTACGTTTAAACAGGGTCAGGAGAGGTCAAACTTTTTTCCACACAGACAGCTTTAGCCAGAAATCAATGGAGTGTGTTGTATACATGAACATTACGTGTATAAATGGTGGTTATCTTGTACAATTGCACAAATCCATACTCAATTCTCCTGGCCTTTAGAAGTTTAAGAACAGTAGTGAACGTGTGACCTTTGAGTGCTTTTCAATCTGATTCCGGGCACAGAGCGTTCAGACGAGCGGGCAGGGCCAGACGGAGCGCTGGTAGAGGTGAGTAAACTGAATAGAAATGAAAAGAGAAATTGATTTAATATGACGGTGCTCACGACACCACTGCATAGACAGCATACGTAAGCTCCTCTCTCTCTGTTCTCTCTTTCCAGGGAGTTGTGTTTGCGTGTGTATTGACAGCTTCCCTTTGATAGTAAAGAGATCAAGTAATCCTTACCACAGAGCAGAGTCCAAGACTTCAATGGGAGAAATGGACAGACAGACAAAAGAAAGATACAGGAGAGCTAGAGTGAGAGAGGAGGGATGAGAAAGAGAGAAGACAGAGAAAAGAAAGAGAAATGGTAAGAACTAGAGGCATGACCATGACATGAGTGTGAATATAGATAGAAAGAGATAGAAAAAGGGAGTAAAAGAAACAGGTTGAGATAAACAGAGAGAAAGGGATAAAAAAAGAGAAAGAGACGAGGGGGAAGTGTGAGGGAGATAGACCGTAAGACAAAGAAAGAATAAAGAGCAATCAGTAGATAGCAAAAATTAACAAGAGAGGGAGAAATGGGAAAAAGAAAAAAAGGGGAGACGTGTTAAAACAAGAGAGTGCGATGAAAAGAGAGAGAGAAAATGAAAAGAGAGAGATAGGGAAGAGAGAGAAAAAAAGAGAGAAAGCCAGAGGAAAGGAAAAGAGAGAAAAATATTGACTAGAGTGGGAGGAGAGAAGACAAAGAAGGAGATGGACAGAGAAGATAAAGATGGAGACAGAAGAGAAGGAACGAAGACAGAGAAAAGGGAATGAGGGTGGTATAGAAAAGAGAAAGAGATGAAAGAGAACAAAGATAGACTGAAAAAAAGGAAAATATACTTAGAAAAGAAAAGAATGACCAAGAATCTCTGTTTAGGAGAGATAGAGAGACATAAAGAAAGGGAATTAATAAGACAGGATAAATAGAGCAAATAGAGAAAGAGAGAGAATGAGAGAGAATTCAGAGTAACATAAGAGAGTGTGATAGACAAAGATAGTAAGAGACAGAACAAAAGAGGATGAGGAAAATATAGAGAGAGATATTAGGGAGAAGGAAAGAGCAAAAATGAGGAAGACAGGGCGAGAGAAGTGAGAAGGTTGAGTGACAAAGTGTGAGAATGTAAGGGAGATAGAGAGAGAACAGGGGTGAAAGAGAGGGTGAAATGAAGAGAGAGAGAAAGAGAGAGAGAGAGAGATCTCCAGTGGCTCGTTGATGAGCTGAGACTTGGTCTTAACCCTGTTGAGGTTTCCCAAAGGAGCCACTAAAACGGACAGAGACATCAGAGAACAAACCTCATAATCCATACTGTCTTCAGCGCTACTGTCTCTCCGACACGAAGACAGATGGAATGTGTGAAATGCACATTGTGGAATGATGCATGGATATGGAAGAATTTCTGCCTGATGATCAATCACACTGGAAAAAGGGGGAAATCAGCTCCGGGGATGAAAACCTACTTTGTCGTTAAGTGAAATTACCCACCAGTGCTGCACTTGGAATTAATGAAACATTCATTCATGGAATTTATTCATGAATGTATATGTAGAGACTGAGTGTTACGCCTGCGGTTGTTGACACGAGCATGTATGAATGTCTACATATAGTATTTATGAGTGAATGATAGATGCATAAGGAATGCTTTATGAAGCCCTTAAGTAGCAGCCTCGAAATAAAGCACTACTTACGTGGAGCTAATCGCCAAAATCAAGTCTCAGGAATTCCTAACATGGTCTAGCATCAAGCAGATGTAGCCCCTGCTTTAAGACCGAGGCTTGCTTTGAACCAGCCGTCCTTAACAGGTTATGTATCAAACAGCAACTGGTATATTCTTATTCCCATCCTTCATACAGACCAGGCTGCTGTGCGGTTGGGCTGTGTGCTCCTCTTGGGCACTATAAGGAAACACAATGATGAGCCAGTAGGCTGGCGTGCTCTGACAAGCTAGGCGTATGTTAAGGGAAGTGCGTCTGTAGGGATTATGTGGTGTATATGTGCGCCAAGCATTGTAATTTATAAGCTTCCATTAATAGTAGCCAGTGTTTTTGCCCATTCGCCGCTAATTGAGAAGCACTCAAGCCCAGTACTCGCTATTGTGCTGCCCAACTTTAATATACACAAATCTCCCACTGTTCACTCTGCATCTCATTACCGCACGCCGCTCCGCTCACTGCCCCCCTGTCTGCCCGCATCTGCGCCCGCGTTCGTAAAGAAGCAAGTAGTAAACATACGCATATTTCTCCTTACATTCTCTCTCTTTCTTCTCTCTCTCTTTCTCCTCTATATTTGATCTCTCTTCTTCATAACCCTCTCTCAATCCCCTTTCCCTATCTTTCCCCTGTCTTTTCTCTATCGCCCTGACTCGTTCTCTCTCTTTCTCTCCCTTTCCCTTCTCCTTTTTTCTATTTATCACCTATTTAGTCCCCTCATTTTCTCTCTCCTACATTATCTTGTCTTCTACCTCTCTTCTACAACCCTCCACCTTCTCTCTCTTCTAATCCCCTTTCCCTATCTTTCCCCTGTCTTTTCTCTATCACCCTGACTCGCTCTCTCTCTTTCTCTCCCCAGCCCTACTCCTTTTTTCTATTTATCACCTATTTAGTCCCCTCATTTTCTCTCTTACATTATCTTGTCTTCTACCTCTCTTCTACAACCCTCCACCTTCTCTCTCTCTCCTAATCCCCTTTCCCTATCTTTTCTGTTTCTTTGTCCCATCACCTTCTCTTCTATTATCTCTCTCTTTCTCTTTCTCTATGCCTTCTCTCTTCTTTTTGGCTTCTCCATCAGCCCCTCTCTTACTCTAATTCTCCCTCTGATTTTTACTTTCTCTCTCTCTTTCCCAACTGTATTTTCTCTCTTCTCCACCATCCTTTTTCGCTCATTCTCTTACTCTATCCACTTCCCTACACTCTTTTCTCTACCTCTCCCCATTACCCTCCCTTTCATTCTACCCCTCCCATTCTCTTTTCTTTCTTTATTCATCACCCTCTCTCTCTCTCATTTTCTTTCTATTAGCTCTTGTTCTCTCGGTCCTTTATTGCTTCTCTATCACTATCTATCTATCTACCCTCAGTTTCACTCCTTTTCTATCCTCTTCTCTCTTCTCTCTCTCTCTCAGAGAACAGTGGCCTTGCTTTATATTCCTGCCTCTCTTAATAGACAATACACCAGATGTAAATGGTGGAAAACAATGAATGGATAGAAACAATGCGATGTTTTTCCCTCTCTTTTAGCTTAATTAGCTCCCTGGCCAAATTGCAGAGCTGCAGCTGCTCTATACGTCTACATTTTACACCAATTTAGCCTGTTCTGCTGGCCTGCGCGTGACAGCATCCAGACCTAATGCATGTGTATACATCCTAGAGCTGGAGCTGCAGTGCTGCTCACACAGCCTTTAATTGACAGCAGCGATTTATGCATCTCCTCTGGAGCCCTGCTCCAATTTAACTACGAGACACAGCCCCCCAATAATGACCCCAAATCAGCCCCAGCCTTCTTCAGAGTAATAGTTTGCATATAGAAAAGGGAGTGGGGGCGGGGTAGTGTGAGTGTGAGAATGTGTGAAGGGAGAGAGGAAGTGAGAAAGTTAAGGAAAAGAAAGAGAGGGAGGGAGGAGGATGACAGGGAGACAGAGAAAGAGCGAAGGAGTTGAGAGAGATGAGAAGGGGAAAGTGAGGGAAGGTGGAGAGAAAGAGAAAGACAAAAGAGAGAGAGAGTAAGAAAAACAGAGAGAAGTGAGTGACTATGACAACACAGGTCAAACGAGAGTAAGAAAAAGGGAAGAGTGAGAAGAGAGATAAGAGGAAAGAAAAGAGAGAGAACAGAGGGAGAGAGAGAATGAGTGAAGAGAGTGGGTGAAGGAGGCAAGAGATAGTGAATGAAGAGAGAGAGAGAGAAAGTGAGAGACAGAGGAGGGAAAAGAAGAAGTAAGGGGAGAGAGTGAGTGAATGAAGGGAGCAAGAGAGGTGAGAAGGGGCAACAAGAGAGAGTATGAGGCAAAAGAGTGGTTGAGACAGATGAAGAGAGAGTGAGAGGGAGTGAGAGCAAGAAAACAGAAGGAGTGAAGAAGAGGGAAGAGAGAGAAAGATAGAGCGAGTGAGAGAGTGTGTGAGAGAGATATGTAGGTAAAAACTGAAAGAGAGAGAGAGAGAGAGAGAGAGATGTAGATAAAAACTGAGAGAGTAGATGGAGAGAGGCAATGAGAAGTGTGTGGAAGAATGAGTGAAGGGAGAGAGAGGAGGGGAGAGAGAGGTAATGGGGGGTGGGGGTGGGGAGAGAGGGAGACATTTCCCCAGTAGATGTCAGTAGAACACTCTGATCTTCCAGGTCTGCTCAGGTATTCATGCTGAAGGTAGCTCGTATATTCTGCTACTGGTTTTCAGCCCATACTTTAAGGATCATGAAAGTGTGACGCTCTAAACACTCAGCATCACAAATAACCAATCGATTATAATATTTTATAAAAGCTGCTGTTTCACTGGGAGGTGCTGGTCTAACTGGTCTGATGACGGATCGCGTGGTCGTGGGCTTTAGGGGGCTGGCGCGCTGTTCTGCTGTGATGAAACTCAATGTTATTAGGCTGAGCGTTTTTTGTATTATTGTTACCAGCAGTGAAGAAACCCCTATCAGCATGCGGAGCGCGTTTCCCACAGCATGTTGAGCCGAAATCATTTCTAATCCCGCCAGTCCCAGCGCTCCAGACCATCATCAACTCACGGCTCTTTCTGTTTGACTATTGATCCTCCGCTTGGCCGTGTAGGCGCTGTGCTCGCTGTCCACGGTGCTGAAACCTCCGCCACTCGCTCAATAAGGTTTCAACGGGAAAGCCAAAGAGCGGCGGGTAAAACAGGCTGGCGACCCCGGTTTATGTGACGCCGCTGCCACATTGGTTATTGATAACCACTTCAATGCTCGCGCGAGAGGAACGCTTCAGCCTGTTGCCGTTCCACCGGCTTTCAAGGCTGGAGCATTGGATCTGTAGAGGTGATTAAGAGCAGGTGATTGCGCGTTGATGTTGGTGAAATCTTTGAAAGGGGCTGTTCTCTCGTGCGTCTGCGTGTTCGCCTCCCCTCCCCCTCACCCACACACCCCCACCCCCCCACCACACTCAGTCCGTCTCTCTCTCTCTCTCTCACACACACTCTGTCGCTCTCTCTCCACCCGTGAGCAGTCAGAAGAGCTCAGCCTTTGCGCCGCGCAGCCACTCGAGCAACATGTCCTCAGACGTGCAGCTGCGTGACCGAGCGGAGCCACTGACCAGCGGCCAGAGAGACACCGAGCGAGCCGAGGAGCGCGCCTGGAGCCACAGAGCCTGAGCGACAGAAAGAACGCGTAGGTCCACTTTTCTATATACTCCAGTGCTTTTCGACAGAGGTGTATATATATATATATATATATATATATATATATATATATATATATATATATATATATATATATATATATAAACAGGCGTTGCTCTACTGCTTTAGTATAGTAAGTCTGTAGTCCAAGACACTTCCAGATACAAACGACAGTGACAAAAGAAAAAAAAGATTAAAAGAGAAAGAGTGAGGTGATCTGCGCAATACGAGCACGTAGAAATTCAGTCTGTGCAAAACTTAGTAGATACTCCGTGCAGCGACTAAACCAACGTTAGGAGTAAATAAAGTTGTTTGAACTTCCAATTTTGCATTAAATCACACGGAAAGCATAGAAGAGTAATCTGTTCCATGTATATAAAAGGAGAAAGGAAATGATGAAAGGAGGAGCTGGCAGTGGGTCGTCAGTGCGCGGAGAATTTATAGCCAGTTTGTGGGCACGTTCGTGGTGAAAGCAGTTTATAGCTTTATGTGAGGGGTACCATGCGTAAAGATCAGTGGAGAGTCCAGGGCGCGCCAGAAACAGACTCGCGCGCACAGCATGAAGGTTCAAAGCGCTCAGGTGTATAGACGCACATACACTCGAGCAGGTCTCACTCCGCTCGGTAATTGTGTAATGTGATGGTCGCTGTAAGGAAAACACTGCGCTCTGAACTTTACTGAAGTGTTTACTAAGCTCTGACTGCGATCATCTCAGCTTCACGCAGGAAAAGACTGAGGACTGGTTTGAGCAGGGGTGAAGAATGGTGGAAACACACCAGTTCCGCCGTCTATGGTGTTTATGTTTCTTTAAGCATGCAGATGTTGAAGACCGCGTCTCTGCGCATGTTTTAACTATATTCTTGTCACCGTTCTGCCTGTTTTAACCTTGAGCGGCACGCGCGTTTTACTGCTCCCTATAAGCTTGATGGAGTCTCATTATGTAAGCAGTGGAGGCACGCTGCTCTCTTTTCCGCCTCTAAGTTACATGTATAGACCAAAAAGTCAATGAAATATAGATTCTACCGCGCTGTCAGTCCTACAAGAGATTACATGTACATGATGTTCCTGTATGCATTAATGTAACCCGGAGAGACTCTCTGTCCTCATGTTGTGTTGATCAGTGCTGGAGCTGGTGCACTTCGTACTCTTTCTGGAAGATCATGTCAGTGTTGTTCAATGCCGGACCTTCTCAAAGAAGAAGCGCTCGCACTCCTTCTTCCAGACAGCTGTGAAAGGGTAGAGATACCCATGATATGCCAGAAAAGCAGAGAATGGAAGTGGTGGTCGATTAGAAGTGAGTGTTTCAGATGAAAGACCTATAGAAATGTGTGGCTGTGCATGTATTTAGCTCTTTGTGGGGGCCATAAGCTAAATACATGCATTTCTTGTGTGTCTCAAGAAAGGTGGAAAAGATGATCATTTTGACATTGTGGGGACGTTTGAGTGGTTATGTTTTGTTCATAAGCGATATTTACTTATATTTACAATACATACATACATACATATATATATATATATATATATATATATATATATATATATATATATATATATATATATATATATATACACACACACACATACTGTTTTGCTGGTCAGTGGAAATATCAAACGCTGAAATACACACTGGTTGGGGTGTCGAGAGCGTGCACGCGCACATCCAACTCATTAAAGCAGAGCAGGCAAACGCAGATAAACAGAAAGTCGAAAAGGACAGAAAACGCAAATGAAACTGTGGTCATCGCAGCAACCTCATTAACAGCCGGACAGCTGGAGCTGACCGCTGGATCGGCTTGGACAGCGCTCACAGCACAGCCCGCGCGCTCCACCTTTTCTAGTCTTCAGTCCAGCTGCTCGCGCTCTCGGAGCGTTTAGAGGCAAATCGATCTCTGCGCCGTGCAGATGGGATATGAGCGAGTGCGCGGTGGGAGTCGTGACCCGATCTAACCGGGGCTGTTCTGAGTGACCCGTGACCTAGAGTGACCAACATGTTCCTCATTACGGTCAGCCCGGCAGACTAGGTAGCTCATTCCAGCGAAATCAGCTGACCCTGTCACCGAGATGCGGCTGACCACTGTTGGTTTGCTTCGTGGACCGGTCTGTTTGGGCAGAAGACCACTAACTGGAAGTGGCTGGTCACTGTGTGTGCTTGTTTTCATAACGTTTTCGGGAGAAACGTCCTGTCCCCACAACAGACGGATAACAAACACGTTATATTAAATACTTAACGTTGTTTTACATTCTCTTTATTGTAGATACTTACATATGAATGTAATATAGTGCATGTCATATCACACGTAGGTATACAGAACTAATACTAACATATAAAACACAATATTACTGTTATTATAGTTACATATAGAACACACGAGAACTCATGTCCTGACACTGCATAAAACAAATGCACGTGTGTGTGTGTGTGTGTGCGCGCGCGCGCACGGCGTCTCTCTTCGTTTTTCCGAGTGAAACTCCTTTTATCGATAAATGTTCTAATCGCAGTGGACATTGGCAGCTTACTGGTGATCACTGAGTGGTGAAATGATAATGAACGCAGCGGAGACTGTGGCGCTGTCAGTTCTGCGACTTTTTAATAACATCGTGGCGCGATTTCAACATGACAACAGCAGGACTTCTCCAGACTCCTTCAGCAAACACAAAAACAAACCAGAGTTTTCTCTGCTCACTCAATCAAGCTTTCAGGTGAAGGAGGGCCTTTTAGACAGATTACAATAACACAGATAATCCCCCCCTTCTAATCTTCACCTCGCTGCAGGCATCCTTTCTTTATGCACTGTTTTACACGTGGAACTATGGATATTCCAGCAAACAATATGTCCATCTCCATTAGTTTAGATCTTTTCATTGTGTGAAAGTGTTATGACAAATAAATAGAAATAGAAGAAATGCTTAAAAAATCACAGAATCTTTTTCCACTAACTTACACTAAAAGTTATGAATGTTTTTGCCTTCCACTGTAAAGTTACAGTTTTGGAGAAACATATTTTTCATTGCACACAAATGATTATTATACGTACAAACATTTTGTTCCTGGTTCCTCTCAGTGGTTGTTCCTCAAGTTCTTGTCATCACATGAAGTAGGTTTGTTAGATTCACTCAGAAACACTTTTTACAGTGTACTATGAATATTCATATTTTCACAAAGTTGTCTGATGACCACAGTAGCCCCTTTGCATCACATCATCTGCTGTTTTGTGAACATCATAGCTGTGAAGGCAATGTTTTATATAGTGTGTAGCTTTGTTGCACAGTCTAAGAATGTGATTCCAGATGCAGGCAGGTGTCACAATAAAGCAAGACATAACATGCTGTTGACTACTGATATAGCTGGATGGATGTTCTTGTCCATAAATCACCTCTACTGGAATTAGTCAGGAAGCAGCAAAAATGAAAAGGGGAAAACACAGTGCTAACAGTGCTAGCTTTTCGTTCTTACTGTTATCTGCCTAGGTTCTCCATCCTGCAGAAGCTAGTCAGCCCTTTGAAATACAAAAACATGCAAGTAATTTTTTTTTACTTTAAACTAAGTAAAACACAGAGATGCCCAGACCCCACAATGTAAATGTCATTCATTTATTCATCTTCTGAGATCCTTCTGGGTTACAGTGAGGGGCTACTGGAACCTATCCCAGCACTAACTGGGCATAAGGCTGGAAGCACCCTAGACAGACCACCAGTCCACAATATACACAACCAGTCAAACGGTTTAGAATAAGAACACTACTGGTCAACAGTTTTAGATCAATACCAGTTTGATTGGTAGTTTCCTAAAACGTTTGACAGTTAGTGTTCTTAAACCTTTGACTGGAAGTAGGGGTGGGAGGTTCCATGGCTGAATTGGACCAGTCTGCTGGCCAGTCTTCATTAATTGCACATTGTACCGGTAAGAGCAGAGTGTGAAGTTCAATTAGCAGGTAAAAGCACAGTTTTGCTCAAAATATTGCAATGCGTATCCAGGGTAATGTCAGCATACCACCAAAAAGGACGAACCACGTCCAACAGGATTAACTGTAGACGCAAGAGGAAGCTGTCTGAAAGGGATGTTGGGGTGCTAACCTGGATTGTATCCAAAAAAACATAAAACCACGGCTGCCCAAATCAGAGCAGAATTAAATGTGCAGCTCAACTCTCCTGTTTCCACCAGAACTGTCCGTCAGGAGCTCCACAGGGTCAATATACACGGCCGGGCTGCTATAGCCAACCCTTTGGTCACTCGTGCCAATGCCAAACGTCGGTTTTAATGGTGCAAGGAGCGCTAATCTTGGGCTGTGGACAATGTAAACATGTATTGTTCTCTGATCAGTCCACCTTTACTGTTTTCCCCACATTCGGGAGAGTTACAGTGTGGAGAAGCCCCAAAGAAGCGTACCACCCAGACTGTTGCATGCCCAGAATGAAACATGGGGGTGGATCAGGGATGGTTTGGGCTGCCATATCATGGCATTCCCTTGGCCCAATACTTGTGCTAGATGGGCACGTCACTGCCAAGGACTACCGAACCATTCTGGAGGACCAAGTGCATCTAATGGTTCAAACATTGTATCCTGAAGGCGGTGCCGTGTATCAGGATGACAGTGCACCAATACACACAGCAAGACTGGTGAAAGACTGGTTCGATGAACATGAAAGTGAAATCTCCCATGGCCTGCACAGTTACCAGATCTAAATATTATTGAGCCACTTTGGGGTGTTTTGGAGGAAAACACTAATATATATATATATATATATATATATATATATATATATATATATATATATATATATATATATATATATATATATATATATATATAGAGAGAGAGAGAGAGAGAGAGAGAGAGAGAGAGAGAGGGGGGGGGGGGGGAGAGAGAGAGAGAGAGAGAGAGAGAAAGAGAGGGAGAGAGACAAGAAAAGTATTTCCAAAATGGCTTTACTTTATTTTTACTGTAAGTCAATAGAACCATAATTTGTTTCCAAGCTATTTTGGATCATTTATATTCTGTTGATTTATCTTGACCTTTTCTCAAAATGTAAACAGCAGCTGCTGCGTTCAAATGATGTAAAAGAATACAAAAAAGTCAAACACTGAGATACATGTTTTTCTTTGGACAGCGATAATATACAAGGGCACACAAGGTCTTTTTGAAGAATACCACTCATGATAGTAATACAAAAAATTGGAAAGAAAAGATTTTTACTTTGCTAGCATAGTTAGCATATCTAACACATACTAACATTGTACTGCCAATTACCAGCTCTGTAACAGCAAGTGAACACTTATTTTATGATGTTGAAAATTGGAGGAAGTTGTACACAAGTTGCACACACATTCAAAGCAGCGCTTGTTTTATGCAACATTCTTATGTAATGTCCTTAGATGAGCTCAATCTGACCCATTAGGATCATCTTAGGGAAACAACTTGTGCTCTTTTCTGCAGCTGGTACTTGTGTTTGAATCTTGGTTTTTACTCCCCCAAGAAAAGGGAAATCCATTATATGCCAGTGGTGACGGAGCCTGCTGCTGGAGTTTTACAGCCCTGCAGAGTTTGGCTCCGAATCCTAATCCACCACACCTGATCCAGCTCATTAATGTCTTCCTTGATGAGTTGGATCAGGTGTGTAAGACTTGGACTGAAGATGAAACCTGCAGGTAAATGTCCAGGAGCAGGGTTGTTGACTGCATCATTGTTACACCCATCATTGAGAGTTATGAGCCTCATACATCGCTTAATAAAACATGAACATGTCGCTGCCAACACTTGTCACTGTCATGACTTGTGTTCTTACTTAAATAACTTTACATTTACCTTTAGAGATATGAACACACTTAAAGTAGCACGTTAAACTAGAGAAGCAATGATTCCCAAATGCGTGCCATATGTTGTATTATGTTATATATCCCTCCAAGACCTGATCTACATATAGTAGTGTATATGTACACAGTGTATACAGTGATCATTTTTTCCTACACATTATTATTATTTTTTTTTTTGGGCAATGATTGGTAGCCAACCAGAGGTTAAATACACCATCCATCTGAACCAGTCAGTGCAGTGGTATCATTTCCCACGGAGGGTCCAAATGCGAACTAAAAAAAATACCAGCACTGCTTTTGAAAACCTGATGTCAAAACAATTGACATCAGTGTTTAAAAAACCAATTGTGACTAAAATGGTTGCTAAAATACTATCATTTGAAATCATTATTGCAATGATGATGAGGCTGAAGACCTTTGAGAAATATCTGCTGTGTGATATGGCTCGTGTTATCAGTAAGAAAACAACTTGCAAACCCTGTACTGACACCCCTGAGATAAACAGGCATTAGAGGCTCTGGGTAACGTTTATAACTTCAGTTGGTTCTGTTTGTTAAGTGAAATTGCCATTTTAACCTGGCACATAAGTGAATGTTCCTTCTATCATAAAATAATTGGTTCAATAATTCCCTGTGTTTGCAGGCTTCTGTATTCTAATTAAGTACACAGAAGCTGCTTGAACACTTCTAGTTCCTCCAGCCTGATAAACTGAGAGTTTGCATTACAAGTCAGTGGGCCACCAGAGTTCCCCCATACCCAACTCATCAAACCACGTCTTTATGCTTTGTGCACAGGGGCACAGTCACAATGGAGCAGGAAACTGCATCCACAAAATTGAATCATGTAATTGTGTTAAATGTCTTTGTAAGCTCTATAATTAAAATGATCCTTCACTGAAATTAAAACACTAAACCCAAACCCTAAAAAACAGCTCTATACCATTATCCCTCCTCCACCAAACTTTAAATTTGGCAGGTATCATTCTCCCAGCATAATCCTTTTCATCCATCATACTGCCACATGGTGCAGCATGATTCATCACTCCAGAGAACAGAGTTTCTATTGCTCCTGAGTGCTGTGGTGCCATGCAATACACCACTTCAGTCAACACTTGGCCTTGAAGTGCACATGAAAAAACAGCTGAACAGCATATACTATCAGCATCATGCATATCAATCTAGAGATAAACAGCCACGCAAGACCAGACTTATCCAATCACACCCAGCCTGCTCAAAACACAGCATTCAAGACATAACATGAAATAACAACACAAAATATATGAACGCTGCTAAAATAAAAAGATAAGATACAATACTATAGCAAACTAATGACCATTAAAAACTCTAAACTAAACTGGTCTTTCTTCCATTTCAATTAGAATTATGTTTGATTAAAAAATGGATTTAAATGCTTAGCTGTATTAGCATCTATGTTACATTAGCCATATTTATTTTTCTGCACTGCTGATTGTCTACAGAATTTAATGGTGACTTTGGGGGCAGTAGCTCAGACAGAGACCATCATGGCAGATACTAAAGCAGGATTAGTTTCTTTCAGCCAGATAGTCACAAACATAGATCAGCACATCTATAGATGAGTATAAAAAGTAAAATATATCTATATATTTCAATATAGTTATTTCTTCTTTTCTGCTGATGGTAACCAGTACGGGAACAAACACCCTGCCTTTTTTCAATTAAGAAGAATTATTTTTCTCTGTCTTATAATGTAGAATGGATAGTTGAATGGACAATTAGGGGCCTATGAACAGTAGGATTGTTTACTGTTATGGCTTTCGAGGTTCTCTTGGGCTATTTCGGCAGTGTGAGATGTATTCACAGTGTAGTTGTTTTCGTTGGTGGAAGACAGGTTGTTTCATGACCATAAGACCAGATCAAAGGCAGTAAGACAAACAGCAAACGACTGTAAAACATGTTTATGTGCTGAGTGCAAAAGTACACACATCTCTTCTGCACCAGATGGAATAGTGTGTATGAAGATTCAGGATGTCACTGTGGCAATACAAAGATATAATTCTATTACTTAAGCCAGATCTCTTTGTGAAAATGGGTTAAAGAAACGATACACATCAGGACATGTTGATGCAAATCATTAACTATGTGTGTCTGGCATTTAGTATTTTATCTGAAGTTAAAGTAAACCACAGACAAGATATTAATAATGTAGTCTTCTCTGGCTAACAATGTTATTATAATTAACATAGATGGGTGGGGCTACCTAGCATATATATACAGACTGGTAGATGAATTTTGGGTCTTAAACATTGTTTACATGTATTTTACAAACATTTTATTTGAAAAATCTGGAAAATTCTGTTGTGTACAATATAAGTTCTTTAAAAGTCCATTACACCCTTTTTGACCAACGTGAAATGGGCTCTGTTTTGATTAACATGCATTACTTTTAAAAATTAAAAGCGTTTGGAACCCCAAAAGTTAGTTCCCAGCTGAACCCAAGGATTAGTATGCTCTTTAGCAGAAATTATGGCAATATCTGTGGTGCGTGTCACTTCTTGAGAAAGAAGAAGGCAGCAATAGCAACACCCCCCAAGGGTGAGCAATGGTCTGATAAAGACTTCTAGGTCTTCTTATCACAAATAGTTGATACATGCTTGCTTTTCAGATAAAAAAAAACAAACATATGTAATAAGAGCACAAATGCTTGCTGGTTATTACTACTGTTTACTACCAATGTGCCCTCGGTGTGGCATCTCCAACTAGTGCAAATGCAGGCAGCTGTAGCACAAAAAGCCTGAACAGACCCAGGGTTGTCCTGCTTGAAAAGGGCTATACATGGCCTAAAATATGTGGACACCAATGAACCTACATGAGCTTGCTGGACATCCCCTTATAAAACCATGTGCATTATTATGAACTTAGCTCCCTTTGTTTTTTTTAGCTGCAATGGCCTTCAATCATTTGGGCAGGGCTTGTAGAAGATTTCAGGAGGGAGATCTGGGGGAATTTGCATATTCAGTCTAAAGAGCATTTGTCAGACACCGACGTCGGATGAGAATGTGTTTAACATGGTTAAGTTCAGGGCTCCAAGTTGGCCACCTCACATCAAATTGTCAAACCATAAAATTGTTCATCCAACAGTTTATCTGGTGAAGAGTGATTAATCAATCCAGAGCACACGTTTCCCCAGTGGTGGTGGGCTCTACACCACTCCAGCCAACACTTGGCTTAAGCTTGTGAGCTCCTGATGCACAGTTGTTATGTTGCCTTCAGATTCCGTTTAGCACTCTGTGGTAAGTGATTCAACAGAAGACTGATGATCGTATATACTATGAGATTGAGTACTTTTCATTCCTCTGTATCTTTGCGTGGTCTACTAGCTTCATGGCTGAACTGTTGTTGGTTCTAGATGCTTCCATTTCACAATATTAGCACTTACAGTTGACCAGGGCAGATCTAGCAGGGCATAAACTTCACATCCTGACTTATGGCAAAGGTGACATTCCATGACAGTCCTTGAGCTTTTCTACCGTCTCTGTACAGATTGCATGTAAACCTGGAAGCACTGGGTGTAGTTAAAACACCAGAGCGTCCACATTCTTTCTCTCACATAATGTTTTTTGCATCTTTTATAAGGAACATTCTGGTTCTTTGACAGTGCATGTGGCGTTCCCTGTGTCCAGTGAGGCTGTGAGAAGCTGAAAGGGAAAGTTTAATGATCATATTTTCACCCTCACGCTGACACGTTTCTCTGAGCCGTCTTTGTTTCGCATCATTACACTCGTCTTTGTTTTATTCTTCTTATATAATTAAAAATGTGCTCCGTCTGTGCTTGCCTGAGGTAAGGTCACCGCAGTATCAAGAGTGAAAAAAAAATCTCATTAAGCTTAAACTGAGCCGAGCGGAGGGAATCACACACCAAACTTATCTGTACACATCTGTCAGTCAGCATCTTTCTTTCTTTTCTTTCGGATCTTTCGTTAGCACAGTGAAACTAGATACATGGGGAAGATACGTGAATATAAAAGTGACATGCTTGGGAGAGACAGAAGCCCAACCGGCTTACAGAAGCTCCCCCAAAGCACCAATATCAAGATGAAGGGGATTAGTATTAAACCCCAAGTATTACTGCGTGAGAGACAACGGCATTCAAAATCCTTATTAAATTTAAACAGAGATCTTTAATAAAACTGAGTAATATGTGAAAACTAACATGCTTATAGAGGAAAGTAAATGCTTGAAAAACTTCAAAAAGGCAAAAAGGTGAACAACAGGGCTGGAACAGTACAGAGAGAGAATGAGTACTTAAAAAGTATCAAAAAGTATCTACACTTATGTCAAATTAATGAATAAATAAGAGTTCTAACAGAAAAATGAAAGACTTTTGTTGTTTCTTGGTATGTAGTTTGGCGATGTATGTATGTTACAGGTCTTTGAACAAAGACAAAAGTAGCATAGACATAGGACATTTCATTTCACCCTGAACTGAGTGTGAATTTGGGTGAATGTTTTAATAAAAGTATATATTAATTTGCTCAGGAGCTTCACAGATTGGCAATACAAATAGAGGAAGATCTCCTGGACTTTATATAAAGATTTATATTGAGTACTTAATGAAAGTTCTAAATGAAAGAGTAAGTAGCAATATGTTTCACCACAAGTATACGATACAGTTTAAAAATTTGCGGTCACTGATTCATATAAACATTGGTGTAAGAACCGGAGGGGTTGTGGGGGACGTGTCCCACCCAATATCAGAAATAGGTAGATTTATCCCACCCAAAAATTAAACCATTAAACTTATTTTGAAAACACATTTTGGCAAGCGTATGCAATTCACAAAGTTTTCTGAAACATTTATCTAATAATAAACAGAAATACAGGTAATGTTGTATTTTGTTTATTTATTTGTAATTCACTGTAATTCCACAAACGTTGTTCTACGTGACTATACATACAGAGATTTACCTCCCTACCTACAGTGGAATCAGCTTACAGGTAATATTTTAGAGGATAGGGTGGGCTTTGATTCATATTAGCAAATGTGTCCCCCAAATGTCAGTCCCGCTCCTACACCCTTGCATATTAAGCCAATTGTTTTGAAGATGTGTGTATAAAATACATTTATGATGAAACGAATTTCTTACATGTTGCAAAATCTTCCTGACTGATAGGAAACAATGGGGGGGGGGGGGGGGGGGTGCGTGTGTGTTTGTTTCAGTGTGAGTTTGGCTGTATCGAGACAGTCTCAGGTGCAGCTGTGTTCTATCATTCATCCAGTAATAATACTACACACACATACACACACACACATTATTATTATTATTATTATTATGCAGGCACTCAGAAACAATCACACACACAGCAGCAAGTGAGTGTGTTTGTAATTTTACAGCTGTGTCCTTCAGCTCTCCTGACCTACACTTCAATCAGACGCACAGACAGAGAGAAAGTGATTGATGCTGATTTTTCGAAGCACTGTTCTGAAGTCTAGTGTCATTTCAGTTACACACCAAAGTTCATATGATGCTCTATAATGGTTTGTTTGATGTATCTACTGGTTTCCAGTAATACTGGTCTACAGTACTGTGCAAAAGTCAGACACTGCCCTTTATTTATTTTTCATTTCCAGTCAAATGGCAACAGGTACAAATAATTAATGCAAGACAGTTTGCTCACATATGAAAGTCAAAAAGATGAAAGTGGAACAAACAGTACTTTTATGGGGCTATGGGACTTAAATTTGACCAATAACTGTGCAAGACCACCAAAACTAGTACCATCAGATAAACAGCACTTAAAGCTCTATTCTTTGAGAAAGCTCCACTCAGGCTTCAGTACTTCCACTGTAAGAAGACAGCACAGCAGTTGTTTTAAGAGTTTGAAAGGATGAATAGCTGTCAAGAAGCCTTTACTGAGAAAATGAAACTGACTGAAACTATCAAATGAATCAAAGAAACTGCTGGTGGTGTCAGAACAAAGGACTGACCACCCCAGTGTCCAGACCTCAACATCAACAAATGTGTTTGGATTACTGGACTTTGGAGATGTTGGAAAATATCTGTGCAGGTGTCTTTAAAAACCTTAAAACAAAACAAAAAATGACAACATGTTTGGTGGTTGAGGCTTCTGTGTAATGTTCTGTTAAAAATGTTTTTTATTTCCAGACGTTGAAAAAATGATTGATTTGTTCTTAATGGCTGGAGGTTAAATGCATGATTGGAGACTTTTGCAGTACTGTGTGTGCACTACTTTACCACATATTGATGTGTTTTTAGTCATCTTTTAATTTTCTGCCTCTTGGAGACATACATGCATAATTTTGTTTTGGAGTAAATATCATTACATTACATTACACACACACACATATATATATATATATATATATATATATATATATATATATATATATATATATATATATACGTATATATATATATATATATATATATATATATATATATATATATATATATATATATACTATATATATATATATATATAGTATATATATATATATATATATATATATATATATATATATATATATATATATATATATATCTGTCTAAAACATCATCAGATTCCCAAAAGCAAAAGTAGATGAAAAAAAATAACTTCCTATTAGACTTCATAGATTAGGTCATTACTTTATTGAGGAATATTGGAATATTACCTATCTGTGACTGACTTTTAGCAGGTTCACATACAGGTCATTTGGCAAGTAGTTTGAAAGTGAAATTAGATTTAGGTGTTTTCAGTCAATGAGACAACAATCAGATGTGAGTGGGCGATGTCTGATTTTCACAATACATGTTTGTGGAAGTGAATTATGGCACAAACAAAGCATATTTCTGAGGAACAAGAAGAATGTTGCTGCCCATCTGCAGTTACCCAAGAATCAAGTCAGAAGGCTATTGGAACAATGTTTTGTGGGTAGATGAGAACAAAATAGATGCTTTTGGTTTAAATGAGAAGCATTATGTTTGGAGAAAGGAAAAAAAAACTGCATTCCAGTATAAGATCCTCATCCCATTTGTGAAACATGGTGGTGGTAGTATCATGGTTTGGGCCTGTTTTGCTGCATCTGGGTCAGGGTGACATGCCATCATTCATGGAACAATGATTTTTTTAATTATATCAGAAAATTCTAACAGAAAATGTAAGGACATCTGTCTATGAGGTGAATCTCAAGAAAACATGGGTCATGCAGCAAGACAACGAGTCTACCAAAGATGGATAAAGAACAATAAGGTTAATGTTTTGAAATGGCCAAGCAGTTCATGGGAGGAAACCCAACAACATAACAGGACTGAAGCTGTTTTGTATGGAGGAATAGGCTAAAATTCCACAAAGTTGATGTGCGGGACTGATCAACAGTTACCGTAAATGTTTAATTGCAGTTATTGCTGCACAAAGGGGACACAGCAGATACTGAAAGCAAAGGTTTACATGTTTTGCCAGTCACAGATATGTAATTTCGGATCATTCCTCAATAAATAAATCATCCAGATTTTTTGTCTCATTTGTTAAATTCTTTACCTTTTCACCTTATTGAAAATCTGATGAAGTGTTTATGCAGAAACAGGTCAAACTTTAAATTATCGGTGTAACTACTACTAGCTATAAAAATATATTTGCTTAAGCATTTATTTACTTAGAGACGGCTCCTCTGATCAGTACATACAAACAGAACTACAAAAATAGAGTATAAAAGTGTGATAATAAAAAATACATAAGAAATGAAAACCCTGGGCCTATTAGCTAGAACACAATGCCCTGTGGACAGTAAGACTAAAGGTTAAAAATGTATATACTTCTAATTGGAGATTAGTTGTCTCTAGAAGACACTGCCTCCATGCTGACTAGCCCTTCAGAGAGTTTTTCAAACTGAAAAATAATAATGCCTTGAATGTGTCAAAAGATTGCATATGAATAAAATGTGTTACATCAGCACAATACTTGCCAAATGAAGCAAACTGGAGGACACCAAATGTGTCGATGTAACATATTTAATCCGTGTGCAAGCGCTCCACACATTTGAATCATGAGCCATTATAGTCAGCGTAGACGAAATCCTCCAGTCTCAGCAAACTACAGCCCTCAAAACCTGGAGTTTGCTAAACATCTCTCAAGCTGTGATTGAAACTGCATGCAACCAGAATAGAGGACCAAAAACAAAGAGGTTTGAAAAGCTTTGCAAGAAAGGATGTGCCACACTGAGAAAACAGTACTTTGAATAGATGTGATTAAAATGTGTCAAATGGTTGCAAATGAATCAAATTTGTTACATCACCACATTTTTTAGTGAGAAGAAGCTGTTAGAAGAACAGCAACTGTGTTGATGTAACATGTTTTTATTTGTGTGCAACCATTTGACACAAACAAATCATTTAAATTCGAAGACTGATTTTTTTTTCAGTGTGTAGCAGAAGACTGAAGTGGTGGACGGCCCGAGGAACCTTATTAGGCATCAGGCATTCTGTCAAGTTTCAGGACATTTAAAAACTGGGCCATTGTGAGACCTTCCAGCAGGATAATAATCCAAATTCCTCCTCCAGGTACACAGAAATTAAGCTTTTGAAATAGTTATTCTTGTCCTCTGCCATAATCCCTATTTAATACCTATTAATGTTAGGCTGCTGAGGGATCCCAGGATAATCTGCATGGAGAGATACTTTCAGATTCCTTACTGTGTTCTCTCACCTAGTTCATTTTCTTCAGCAGGAAGATTTTTTTTTCTTCTTCCATATGTGGTATTGTATTCGGTTTTGTTGAGGTGCAGCATGGAAAAATAATGCCAGCTTAGAAAGCCAAATTCGAAGTTTCTGAATGTGAGGGGTCAGTAAATGGTGAAGTATGCCAGACATGTTCAATTAACCGGAAAAAAAAGCCCACTGCAATTACTTGTCAAGAAAATGTCAATCTTAGGACAAATTGGAAGAACTTTGCATGTTTGCAACTTCTATGCCAACACCATAACTCAAGAGTAACAAACATAGAAGAGGCCACTGGATGTTGGGCCAACAAGTTAAAATGAGTGAAATATTTGGGTTCAGCTGCCGTAGGCAGTGTGTTAGTTTTGCATGAGTGGTTTCCACCGTCAAACATGGAGAACTAGTGTCAGTGCCTGGAGCTGTTTTGATGGTGACAGAGTTTGCCTCTATACCAAGCCCATGATAACCTCAACCAGAATCATTGTATTCAAAGGTAAGCTGGTCCAACAGACCTGGCCAGGCGTGCAGTCCATGTACCAACAGCATAAACAATAGTGCTTTCACCTCCAAAATAAGCTTTCAGTACCACTCTTTGAGCCAGTGTTATTCTGCTCATCTGATCGTTGCTTTTGAAATAAACACAACTATATTAATTGCATTTTGAAATGATCAGAGAACACAAAGGCCTTGGACAAAAGCCTTATACAATGATATGAATAACTAATCACAATAATTAATTAGTTAATTTTAGCCATAAACCTTTTGAATAGGCTCCTTGACTTGAGACAAGCAATGCCAAAAAACAGGTACATATGAAATCTTTGTTGTACACAATGCTCAATCTAATTATTCAAACTCTTGTTAAAAGAATATATTCATGCCTTCTTCAAACGAGCCAGTAGGCTAGCAAATCAGCCAACACTAAATATTGCAAATTCAACTCTACAGAAAAACAAAACAAGACAAAACATATGCTATTAAACAAAGCACGTAGTTCATTAAGACCTACAAAAGATCTATGTTAGAAAATGAGTGACAACGATCACGAACCACACACACAGTGATCAAAACATCAAAGCTTCACCTGATTGCCTGCTGTAGTATCATATCATAAAACTTTCCACAGAACTTTTTGATGGGATGGACATGAGACTGGAGCCTCATGTTGTAAACTGCCATTGCTTTGTCAAAGACGATTCCTATTGTGTTTCATTTCAGTTTTTGATTCCGCATCTTGGTTACAAGTAAGTTGTAATGATACTGTCAGTCAAGCACTTTCAGCCAGTATGGAAACCTCAGCTATTGATCATCAGAAGTGCAAAACGCTGTCCCAAGTTAATAGAGATCTTCTAATACCTTTCTCTGAGCTATACAAAAGTCTTCAAATTACAATGATAGCTTGTTCAGTGTTTGCCTTTTCTTTAGTGTGTGTATGTACATGGTCAGCAAATTTCTAAAGCTCCAAGAAGACGTCAGAGACAGAAACTTTCTCCCACAGAAACCTCTTTTCTCAGCTGCCTGAAGTACCTTATTGGAATTCCAGCCCGGTCTCTGTTACAAGCTCAGAAAAGAGTGACCAAGCTGACTAATTAGAGTAAACAGGGTTTATCAGGAGGCGGGGCTTAAACACACAGGAGCTCTAACACAGCATTTTAGAAAAACATTATTTAAAAAAAATTAAAGCATGCAAATTATGAACACTGAAAATGGATATAATAAATCCCCCTTAAGCATTACAAATTAGATTAACCTTTTAAGACTGTCAGAGAAGTAACTTTTCAATTTATTTGATATTTAAAAAAAAATAAACTTTGAACAGAAATAGCACATCAGTCACATTTTGTAAAAGTTCAGATTAACAGATTGGCACTGAACAATTACCAATTTGAATTGCGTGCTGAATTAAGTTTTACTTTCAATCAACAATAGGGCAATTATGTACTTCTTTTACAGAGTGATAGAAAACACAGAGGTACACACTCCAGTTTCACATGATCCACTCTGTGATCTACTTGTACATACATGCATAACAACTGCTCTGGGAACTGACTGTAATGAGTTAAACTGGACACAGGAAGAAGTTTCCGTAGCAGTAAGACATTCACTTTGATTGAATGCAATCGCAACATTGAATTATACATCAAAGACGAGCTGAAACATAAGTCACTTGTTTTTAGACCCTCGAAGCAGTCTATAGCAACATATCAAGGAGCATATGGCTCTGTAATTGCGAGCAAGTCCTTGTAATTAAAGCTATTTTGAAGCACAGCACTAACACCAAAGGAAAGGAAATATATATAACGGCAGTGGGGCCATAAAAATAACAAAGATGTTGAAGAATGGTGAAAGGCAACACGCACACACACGCGCGTGCACACACAGAGCTGTCAGAGTTGGAGTTTAAATCATTTAGAAGCTCTAACAGGACCGTCGAGACTGTCCACGAGTGTTTCTGGGAACAAAGATAGACAGCATCTCCCTCAGGAATTTCCCTCTGACTGCCACACACACACACACACACACACACACACACACTTCGTCTCTCCTGAGAGTCTCTGCGAAACAATGCAGCAAATGACTCTACAGGCTCCCTGATTGTTATTTACCAACCTGCTGCTGCTCAGTGATATTGCATAATTAATAAATGTGTGACTTTGTGTGCATCTGAGAGAGAGAGAGAGAGAGAGAGAGAGAGGGAGGGAGGGTGTGAGAGCGAGAGAGAGAGAGAGAGAGAGAGAGAGGGAGAGAGAGAGAGAGAGAGAGAGAGAGGGAGGGTGTGAGAGCGAGAGAGAGAGACATGCAGATGAGAGAATGTGTAAAAGAGATGGATGAACCATGGCTCTTTGTCACTCTTGTTGATTGACACTGAGTTAATCTGATACTGTAAGATACATGGCTGCAGATTTCAATGAGTGATTTTAAAGCTGCTGTTAAGTCTCAGGTCAGAAAGGTCACAGGATAGACATGATTGGTCAGTTGAGAGGAATGAAGAGTGTAAAGCCCATTCCCCTGAGACAAAACATCATTTCCTTTCCATTAGCAGTCCCAGCACTAACCAATCAATGCCTCACTAATATCTATTACAAACTTAATGTGAAGCTAGACTTGCTCATTTGGTTAAATTACCGTGAGCGCAGGTGCTATTTACTCATAATTATTCCCCACATATTTAAATTCTTTTAAAAAGTGTGAATTCTAAACTTTCTATTTAGAGAATTTTTTTTATATTGTATCATACTTGTTTTGGTTGCAGCCTTTATATTTTTGCCACATTCTGTCATTTCCTGACACTGAAACAAGTGGAATAACAACAATAACAGATCCGAAGCTGATATAGATTGTGAATCTAATGTAACTGTAATTCTATATGCAGGTATGTAATTAAATATATTCATATAACTACATTATAATAACAGCAAACCAGACAATATTAACTCTAAACTAGGTTACTACTCAACACAAAGCATTAGTACATACATACACATGGCTACAGTCTCTGCTTTACCTCAGATGCAGTCACAGAGAGAGAAATAGACATAGAAAGTAGGGACTGATCCATGTCAAAGCTTATTTCTGCCTCCAACATCTGCAGTGTTTTTTTACCTGCAGACAATTTGCAATTGTGTGTGTATGTGTGTGTGTGTGTGTGTATGTTTCTGAGTACGCCTGTCTCACAGAAGGATCAGACTCAAATTAGAGTGGAAAAGCAGAGAGGACGTGTGACTCTACTGTCCACGCTGACAGCCACTGACAGCCACATGCAGGCTTCATTCAGCCTCAGCAAACTCATTTACTCAACATCTACAATGACTGGAGAGCTGAGTACCTACCCAGCTTTTGTAGCAGAGCTGTCATGTTGCCTCAGATTATTAGATCTGCTTTAAAAAAGTAATTAAACCTTCTTTAGATCCATGCCACCCAGCAGCCCCACTCAATTTCTGAGTAAACACTTCTATATAGAACAACAGCAGAAGTCCCATTTGTTACCTTTGCACAGGTACATTGTCAAGCAGTAGCTTATAGATATCTCTTTGTTTCTGTGTGTGTGTGTGTGTGTGTGTGTGTGTGTGTGTGTGTGTGTGTGTGTGTGTGTAATTGATTCTATTCTGTAGTTCTGACTTCTTTCTATTAGTTTCAGCTGAAAGAAAAGTAAACTAGAGGACCCAGTGCATGTTTTCTTCCTATATGTGCATACACACATAGTTTATTAAATTAGAATATATTGTCGCTGTCCAATAAAAAAATATATATATATCCTATGGAACCAGAATTATTTCCAGCATTTCTATTGGTCCATTCAACATGAAATTTTCCCACAATGTAAACGACACTTGCTGCATTTAATAGATGTAGAAAAATAGAAATCGACAAAAATGGAGATACAGTTTTTTATTGGACAGCGACAATATATCATGTATCATTTTTATTGATTTTTATTTTTCTGCATTATTTTAAAGCAGCAGCAGCTGTACACTTTGTGTGAAACCAAAAAAATGCTCCAAAATAGCTTGAAAAAATATCCTGTTCCATTGACTTACAATAAAAATAAGCTCTATTCTTGGCCTCTACTGTAAAGTTGATATTTTGGACAGTTCTGAAACAGCAGTTTTACAGGAGAGGCCAAAAACGTTCTTTATTTTAATGTAAGTGGAAAATTCTGGAGCATCTATTGGTCCGTTCATCAGGAAACTTTTACATGAAATAAAGGGCAGCTGTCATGTTTTATACAGAACAAATGTATATAGAAAAATGTTTTTCTTGGGGCAGCGACAAACTGTCACAGGGTTACATTTTAATATTTACCTATGTGAAAAATCTATGGAAATATATTTACCTCATATTAAAAGAAACTATAAATGAGGGGCAATTGATAAAACAATTGCGTATTTTGGTAATTGCTTGTTTTAATAAGCAAACTGAGAGTAGAGCATGAATCAGCTAGACAGAGTTGGTCTAATTCAACGTGAGAATGAGTCTAATTCAATTCAATATATGAGTCGAATTCAGTGTTTCTCAGCCCTGTTTTCTTTGAGGGAGTGAAATTTCGTGTCCAAACATGTCCATGTTGAGAACACGATAAACCAACAATAAAACATGCAGGGCGGTGGGCCTCGGGGGTCAGAAACACAGATCTGTTTTATCTCTATCTGAATGAAAATTGTATTGTATATAGTTTGAACATGAACATTTACACCCTCTAAAGTTAACTGGGGATGTGACGCCCCTAATTTACACAGATCTTACACCTCAAACACTTGTAGGAACATGTTCAACAACCAGAAACCCCTGTTAGAGTTCAGCTCTGTGAATTTATCACCTACCATGAACTTCATGATAAACCGCATCCCTCACTCTTTCATCTGTCGTCTGTTTCTGCGTCTCTCCATTTTAGGCTATATTATGGCTGCATTGTGACTCGTCTGTCGGAGATGCAGTAAACTGCACACTAAACTAAACATGGCAGATCAAAGCAGTAAAGACATCTTCCATTTAACAGCTGACAATTCCAGCACCGCTCTTTCTGCACGCAGCAGACAGAAGATCTGAGCGCGCGCAGCCTGCGGGGCTGGAGTCTTCTGCTTTATTGAGATCTGCTTTAAAGAGCATTTGAGGAAAAACAGAAGCAGAGGGAGAGAAGGAATAAGAAAGAGGGAGAGAGAGAGAGAGAGACTTGGGCAGACAGGAGGAGAGGGAGGGTGAAAGAGAGAAAAGAACATGTGTGGGGGAAAGAAATAAGAGGGACGAAGAACATGATACAGAGTAGAAGAGATGGTGAGAGAAAGAGAGAGAGAGAGAGAGAGGAAGAAATGAAAGAAAAAAAGGAGGAAGAGACAGGAACAAAAAATGAAGACAGATTGAGAAAATTAAAGAAAAGGAAAAAAATGAGGGAGAAAGGCAGAAAAGAGTGAGAGGCGAAGACTCAGACAGACTGAAAGAGAGAAAGAATGGGAGAGAGAGAGAGCGATAGAAAGATGAAATAAGAAAAACGGAAAAAAGAGGAGAAAGAATAGCAAGGGAGAAAAGCAGAATACAGAGAGAAGATGATATAGAGAGAGAAATAAATAGAGAGAAATACAGAGAGAGAAACAGAGATGGGAAAAAATGAACAGAGAAAGAGGCAGAAATAAAGAGATGGATAGGTTGTAAAGGAGAGAGAGACATAGGGAGAGTAAGGGGGAAGAAACAAGAAAAGAAACAAAGAGGGAGGGAGAGGGACAAACAGAAACTGATGGGGAGAGAAAGACAGAGAGGAATAGAGAGGGAGAGAAACAGAGGGAGGTAGAAACAAACAGAGAGAGAGAATCGAATCAGTTTATTGAGTGCAGGTCAGATACTTTGTACTTGCTCAAGAGCAGGATGGACAGGATGAAAGGCCATGGAGGACATTATGCAAATTATCAACACACACACACACACACACACAGACGCGCACACACACATACTCACACACACACACACATATCCCCTGACTTTCAAGAGAACTGGAACACACACTTGCTTCCCTGCTGGCGTCTGTCCTAAATGTCACGCTCGGAGGCTGCTTTTGTTCTTTATGCATGTGTGTCTGTGTGTGTGTGTCTGTGTGTGTGTGTGTGAGTGAGTGCTGGGGCGGTGTTGGAGGGCACAGTGGCGTTTGGGGGGATTTGTGTATTTCATATCTCATATTTACCGTGGAGAGCTGTTGAGTCATGTAGCCGTGTCAAAGCCTGCAGCTCCACTGAATCTGATCTGACAGGGTAGAGGCCTCCGAGGGTCCGCGGATGGGGGTGAATGCAAGTGTGTGCAAGGGTGCCAGTGTGTGCAGACCCACATACAGCAGCTCTCGCTTGCTCTGACAGCCCAAAACATCATAACAACACCCTATACACAAAGACAGAACTCAGAGCGACTGTGTGGTTAGGTATTAGTACAGAAAAAGATACCCCTGAACCATATAGTACTAAAGATAACAGGTCACCTGCTTCCTTTAATGCTAATCTTTAATGTCACCTGCACCCCATGGACATTTGAGTGACTAATGACAGACAGAACTTCTGCCAAAGTATATACATACATTTATACACAGTTTGCACTTGGGGACATTATTATATTTAAAAGCTATTTTTCCAGACTGGAAGTTTTTATCAGTAAAACACTTTTTACTGTACTTTTATTTTTTAAATGTTTAAACAGTATTAATACAGTAAGTGATTTTACATATTTGTTTATTTAATGCTTCCCAAGCATTTTCTTGTGGCAACCCTGTATTATTTACAGTAATTATCTAATACCTGCTTTGACTACTTTTGACTTAAGTACTTCATTAAGGTTAAATCAAGATTGCTGGTGAAGGAATTCAATAACTTATACAATGTCTGGGGCGTCCAGGAGAAATCTGGAGCTAAACTTCCTTCTTCAAACTGACGATATTATCTACTTCTTTCATAATAAGATATTTATGGTAATTTATATTGTACTAATGCTTATTCACATCTGTTCTACCAATATCTGGTGTTCTTACTGGTGAACATACCCTTATTATAAAGATTTTAAATGGTTTTAAACAATGAGCTTAGACTTTTGCATGGTAGAGAATGTATATATACTATTAAAAATCTAAAAATAATCTTTTCTATTCTCAGTACCCTTGAACACAACTGTGTGTGTTGTAAAATCAATCTGTCAACAGCAGAAACCTGAACCTGCAGAAGAGAAACACTTTACTCTAGGATTCCATTTAGCCTGCACACAACATCATGTTAATAATGCCATTTATTACCATGCAGCAATGCCATTACATAGCAATGTCTAATGCCATAATCCATTTTTTTAAAACAGTACTATGATAATGCTTTTCACATGTCCATGCATTAAGCTAGCAAGGTTAACTCGGCACTCAGATGGTTTTGATGTCAGCTCCTGCTTAACTCTCAGTCTACTAGTCAAGGCAGAATATAAAGTCTAGAGCAGTTAAGGCGAGTCTGTTAGCAGCAACCAGTGATGTCCAACTGACAGTCTGTCATTTGGTTGGATTTTATGGGCTTAGATTTCAACTCTTACATCTGGGCTTTTTTTTCAAGGAGTCTTATTAAGTCACATTCACATGTCGGCTGAAGCTCTGCACCTTTCATACTCTTAACAAGGTCCCAGAAACAGCTAAGAGACATGTAATGTGATAAAGCAATACACAACGATACACATATGTAGCCTTTCATATATATGGTTCATTTATATATACACATATATATATATATATGTGTGTGTGTGTGTGTGTGTGTGTGTGTGTGGTGTGTGTGTGTGTATATATATATATATATATATATATATATATATATATATATATATATATATATATATATATATATATATATATATATATATATATATGGCCCTTAAATTCTAGGATCTTATTTGAGGCCACACCGCAATTTGTACAGAACTTGCACAGCAGTTTTCTATTAGTTCTTATTAATAATATTTTACAGGATTTGCTGAATAATAAGAATAATAAGTTATATCAGTAATATTAATAGCTAAATAGTAAGCCTGGAGTTGTAATTGTATTTTAATAAAATGGAAAGGCACACTGAAAGAGTGGTAGGGTAAAGGGGTAGTAGTGCATGTAATAGTGAGTGGGGTTTCGCTTCAGTACAAGATCATGAGCCCTTACCTTCATACCTAACTCAGAGCAATCAATACAGCAGCACGCTGACAGAGACTGAACTGTGCGTGTGTGTTTAAAAGGATGCAAATTGAAAATGCATCAGTGTGTGAGCTTGTGCATTGCAACAGAAAGATGTTAAATGGAGGAAGAATGCAGTAATGGTGTGTGTTAGTGCATGTGTGTGCGTGCATGTGTGTGCGTGCATGTGTGTGCGCGTGTGTGTGGGAGTGTGTCAGCATGTGCGTAGTCATATGCAATAGTCTGTGCCCCTCTAGTTAAATGACATGTTTTGTTGATAATGTAAAACTAAGTTAATACATCCTCTACAGAGAAATACATTTCAGTATGATACTTTCCTCTTTCTGCCTGTGCACATCATATTTATTTATATACTTTAATATATTTAAAAATATTTAAAATGCCATTACTTAAGCAAATATTTTTTTTTTACTAACATGCATAAATATTTGTTTATGACTGCATGCAAATGGTCATTTTGAGCTGACATAAACAATAAACAACACACACACATGCAATATTATATTTATATTTACAAGAAGTGCATCATGTTAAAGTGCAGTCTAGTTAGATTTTTTTTCAATTTGTCCAATATTCACCGCCATCTTTCCAAAAATACTCACCAAAACTACCACCCCTCATCAAAATAACCATGTTCTGCTACACACACACAAACACTTTAGTAACATAGAACACACACCATGCCAAACCATAGGGTGTATGAGTGTGTGTGTGTGTGTGTGTGTGTGTGTGTGTGTGTGTGTGTGTGAGTGTGTGTGTGTGTGTGTGTGTGTGTGTGTGAAGGGATGATAGATGAGGGAACAATATTAAGCTGGATGTTCCCAATAACTCATAGTGAGACCTTGCAGAGCCAGAATGGAGCAGTTGAGTGTACAGAGCACTCTTGACCTAGAGAGGTGGCCAGAATCACATAGAACATCAGGGGTTGAAAGAGTGCAACTTCCTACTTAAATAAGAGTACACTCTCTCTCTGTCTCTCAAAAAAAGAGTGGTGGTACCCTTAACGTCATGTCATCTTCAGTACCTTTAGTTAATCGTATATGTGGGGTATAGCAACAGAGGACAATAGATGTGATGTGGAAGAGAATATGTGGCCAAATGACACAGACCTGTTCGACTAAGCACGTGCTGTTCCTGTGATGTACTTGGTGTTTTTTTTTAATCACTACAGTAAAGATGTCTCATTCTGTAATGTTCTCTTCTGTAATAAGTTCTCGGAAAACAAATTATACATTGATTGCAAAATAAACAAAAGCATTATTTGTGAAGTTAGATTGGGTGTTCTTGGTGGTAGTACAAGTGAACACTGTATGCCAACAGTTGTTAATAGTTCTGATGTGCGTGTGCCTTGATTGACTTCTTTTGTATTTTATGTTACAAGAGTTAACTTTTTGATGGAAGGAGGCTTTAAGTGGTTAGTATAGTTTAGTGGGTTATGCGGCTGTCTGTTATGCTGTAGCCTGGGGTTCAGTTCCTCACCTGGGCAACTACCTTACACTATACCAATAAGAGTCTTTAAGCAAGACTCTACCTTCGCCAACCATAAACTGTAAGTTGCTCTGGATAAAAGCTTAGGCCAAACGCTGTAAATGTAAATAAGGAGATGTAGCTGTAGAGCATTTGAGATATAAAAGCATGACTAGTTGCCTGCACGTTATGTACACATAGCCCTAATATTCTGCAAGTCAAAGCTATACAGACACAAGCCACAAGTTTGACAGCAAAGCGTGAATTGAGTAGACATGTGTTTACTGTATCTGTCAGAACAACACTTTGTGTGGTAACTTTACAGGAGAAAATAACAATGTTCACGTCAGAGACGTTCTTCTGAGTTCTGATGGCCTGTTAATCATGAAATTGTAGCGTGAAGTGTAACGGGAGTTTGTAAATTATGCAAAAAAGGAGAAAAAGACAAATATGTGGATACATGGTTTTACACAGCAGTGCTGATTTGTGTGTGTACGTGTGTATATGTCTGAACTGAGCTTCTGCATTATGGAGATACTCTCTGCATTATGTGTATCTGTATGTTGGAGACTGACCTGGGCTAGTGTGTGTATTCTCTGTTTGGCTGCCCTAGCTGGATGGTGACAGTGGTGTGTGAGTGAGTGAGTGTGTGTGTGTGTGTGTGAGTGAGTGTGTGTGTGTGAGACGCAGGCTGGCATGTTGGCAGACAGACGTAACTTTCCCTGCCTGTCTCTTCACGCTTCACCATCACGAAGAAACCAGCCAACCATAACCTCAACCCTGACAGCGCTGAGAGAGAGATAGAGATAGAGAGACAGAGAGAGCGAGAGAGAGTGTGTGTGTGTGTGTGTGTGTTCTCATAAGTGTGTGTGTGTGTGTGTGTGTGTGTGAGACGCCCCTGAGGGTCTGCTCTCTCATCTCTCCTCTCTGACAGGCAGGAAAGCCCCATTGGTCACACGTGTGTCCGCTGGCCCGCTGGCTTTGAAGTGACTGCTCGGCTGTTAGCCAGCAGGATGGCTTCATCTGCACCATTTCTACACCTCAGACACACATAAACTAGCACCACACGCTCAGGAATGCACCAGCCACTGGCTACCTCTACCCAGGGGTGGGCCCACCAGAACAGAGCTGACCATCAGTTTGAAAAAAATAAAGAAAAATGCAATGTTCAGTGACTGTGTTTATTCAGATATATGAGCATATCCATGTTAGCGTTAGCATATTCATGTTAGAATTCATTTGTTTAATTGATTCACGAGTAAAGTTTGACTCCAGAGTGATTATGTGGTTTAGGAGCTCATTTCTTTTTATATTACTAAAACCGACCAAGGCAGCAATAAGTTCAGCAATGCTAGGCTAGCGGAATTGCTTTTGGCTAGCGTACTCTCGTTGGGTGATGCAGACAACATAGTGCAAAATATCAAATGGTACAATTTAAGCAAACTTGTGTTACAAATATTTTGGATGTTTATTTGGGGGTGTTGGGGGGGGTTGTATAACGTGCGGACAGATTTTGACAAATGGTTAGAACAGTTTGCTGTGTGAGCATTCAATACTGAATATTCTAGTGCATTCTAAAGCAGTGGGGCGGAACTATTTAGGGACCAGCCACAACAAAATCCTATACTGAGACTGTACTCTCAAATGGGTTAATCAGACATTGTAAGTAAGGCCTGCCCACTTTTTAAATAAAAAGTATCAAAATGGCAGCATCAAAGTGGAGCTAAATGGTTTTGGATTGGGACATATAAAAATATATTGTGTAAAGCTTATTAAGGGTTCTTCACACAAGCAAAAAATTTCTTTAAAAAAATACTTGAAACATTCTTTAGGGAACCAGGAGTGTATCTTCTTTAACATCACTCCAAAGAACAAAACACTAGAGTTGCGATGATATTATTAAATGCTGTAAATATCACATGGCACGCATTACAGAATTAAAATTGTATTGCATTACATATTTCACCAAATCACCAAATCAACAATACCATCTGGTGTGCAACATGGTTTTGTGCTGGTTGCATGCGATAAACCATATCATCTCACTGAGATAAGCAAACACCTCTATGGTCCACAAAGGCTGTTCAAAGAGCGAAAATGGTTAAATGGCCCATCGCTACCACGCGGCTGTGAGGCACCAGGTACACAGGATTCACGCCAAGCTAATTGCTTTTCAATTACAGAGCCCTGCTGAAAGGAGCACATGTGTACTGATTTGTTAGTGGGCACTGAGCGCGCTTAATACGCGGTTAGCCTGCTTTGGCCAATAAACCTCAAACGGCGATGGGGAAATTAATCATGAGCTGATAGGATTTGATGGACAAGGCTGATGAGAATTCTGTCGAAAAGTCGGATTTTTATTAACTTGCTGCATATTTAAACAAGTGTGGTGCCAGTTAGAGTGAAGCCCGGCCCAGTAAATCATACAGAGAAGCACAAATGCTCAGTTTTCATCACCACTGTGTTCAACCTATTCAAGACAGAGAGAGAAAGAGGGAGTGGGGAGGTAAGTGAACCATATAAGCACAGCAATATACCCACATGGAAAACTACCAGAAATGTTTTTTTTTCTGGTGTGGGGAGATTTCTATCCAATTCTCACTCAGTTCAGTCACCTGCTAGAATCCCCCATCACTCAGTGCTACCAAGCTAGAAAATACACAGTCGGGTCACATTATTATGAACCTAGTTTCGGCGGTGACAGCACATAGGTGGTAGTGTTATGGCCTGGGGAATGTTTTAGTGGCATTCTTAGGACCCACTCATCCACGTTTGAGGCACTCTTTGGGTATGAAGCCATTCTTGCAGATCACGTACACCCATACATGCTGATTGTCTTTCCTGGGGCAAATAGGATCTTCTAGCAAGACAATGCGACACATCACCCAGCTAGAAATGTTTGACACTACTACTGACCAAGACTACGAAGTACTAGCCTGGACCCCTAATTCCCCAGACTTGAACCCAATTGAGCATCTGTAGGACCAACTCGTTTGTTGTGTACACACTATGGATCGTCCCCCTGTGGTATGCACTGCAGTCAGCATGGCTCCAGATACCTGTGACAACCTACCAGGACCTTATTGAGTCACTCCCAGCCCGTCTAGCTGCTCTCCGTGCTGCACATGCCGGTTATTCTGGATATTAGCTGGTGGTCATAATAATGTAACTCGACTACGTAGGAGCCAGCATGTGCTTATGTTGATGCTACTATATTTTTTCAAATTTCCACTAACGCTACATCACTGGGCACACTAGCTTCTTATTCTGCTTTGTAAGTTACTAATGTTCAGATACAGGTGTGATGCTAGACACTCAGGGAGAGAGAGAGGGCAGTTATGAATGACTGTGGCATCACCATGCATGTTAAGCTCTGTCTGCACTCCTTCATACATATGGCCCAGAATCTTCTCTCTCTGCTTTCTCAGACTCAGCTTACACACAGGAAAATGTCTACACAGCTTAGACAGAGATAGTGGTAGCAACAGATAAGACTGAGCTTAGGGTCCAAATGAGCTCTGTGTAGTGTTAGAAAGTGTGTTAGCGTGTGTTAGCGTGTGTGTCTGTGTGCTAGGACACAACTGATTAAAGATGTCTGTTTAGGGATCTGACTGCAGTCCTGTGTCTGGAACATGCTGGGATTGATTAAGCCGTCCCTGCAAGCGCCCCCGCTCCCCCCCCCGCCCCTTCCTCCGCAAACCCCCCCACCTGTCAACCACTGGAGTTATGACATCATCAGCCCCCTCATAAGACTCTCCATTGTTTTGAAATGAAAGAACATCAATTTCCTGCGCAGCACTGCCAGCACCATGATTTGTGGCTGCTATTATTCTCAGAAAGTGCTGCAGAAAATAGCCAAGGAATGAAGCCGGTTTCGGGGAGAGAGAGAGTGTGTCGGTGCAGCGGCTTTACCTACTCTCCATCACCCGGTACACACGCCAAACCTTCTGCAACACGCTGCTAAAGATATTACACACCAGTACCCTCACTCCAGGGTGAGGAACCACACTGCTTAGAAGTTCCTGGGCCAGAGATGACCAATCCTATCTACCAGCTGAACGACTATTCATGGCACTTTTTCCAGATTAAAAAGCTTTTATTACAGGACCATTCAGTTCCGGTCCTGGTGTCCAGCAGAGTTTGGTCATTCGCCTACTCAAATGTACCTGATGCCGCTCATCTGTTAATAACCAAGTGTAATAGAAATGTTTGAGCGGTGAAATCATGGAACTCTGCTGGACACCAGCCCTCCAGGGCCACAACTGAACAGCCCCGTTTTATTTCATTATGGCCATGAATTAGCCTCTTAAATGCACCATAGCAATGATATGATGATGATGTTTCAATAAAGTCTTTCATTTAAGAAAAGTACCATGGAAATGTATTTTAGTATTTTGTGACACTCAATAATGACTATTGGCCTGGATGTGGAAACGGAAAAAGATTTTTATTTCCTGCCCTTGAGAGTGAGTAAAGATGAAAAGGAATATATGTCACACTTCACTCACTTTTTTTATCGCTACTATAATTAAACCAGTCAATAACGCATCTCTACTGATTCCTTTCAGAATATGCTTGTGGATTGATTGAAACTGGAACAGTGCATCCAACAGTAAAAACGCTACTTCTGTATCTTCCGCGCTGTTTTATATCAGGACGTCACACTGGGCTCCTTTTTAGCCAAAACTCTGCAGACTACAGTGTTCCTTGTCTCCAAACTCACCTAATTGAACCTAATTTAACTCAAGACCTTCTCGAGTTGAGTGCAGTCTCCATAGACAAAAGCTGGCAGTGTCAGAAATGGTGGTACTGAAGAACTCAGAGAATAAATGTCGAACTATCTTAGTCCTAGTATCCTAGTATGCTTTTTCTTTACTGCAACTCAGATTGCGAAATTTCTGCCCTGCTAAATCTGCTCTGTCCAACTGTAAGTGATATTATGAAGAACTAATACTGAGCAGTAACAGCTCAGCCATGAAGTAGCAAACCGCACAAATTCACAGAATATGGCCACCCAGTGCCAAAGCATGTAGGGTGGTCGTGCTCTGAAGGTTGTAGGGCAGTTGTGAGCTGGAAGTTAGAAAACCAGCCTTGTGACTAGAAGGTCATGGGTTTAATTCCCCAACAGGACATAATGGAAGTGCCCTTAGTGAGGTACCTACCTGCTCCCAGGCTAACCGTGAATAGGGCTGCCCACCGCTCTGGGCAAGTGTGCTCACTGTCCCCCTAGTGTGTGATTACTAGTGTGTGTGTGTAGAAGTCTGTAGAAGTCTGTGTGCAAACACAAATAGCAAATAGTTCTAAATTCCATTCAATTCTAGGTCATAAAAAAATCTATCATCCTCTGTTTAAATCCAGCAGCAGAGCTCCAAACTGCCACTGGAAGCAACATCAGCTGTGCGTTAGGAGCTTTATTAAATGGGGTCTGCATAAAGCCAAGGATTCCAGTGGAGCACATCACAGTTTTTAGTTTGGTGCACATGAGTATGCACAGTATCCAACAGAAACAAAAGATTTTTTTTATTATTTTTTAATTTTGAATTTAGGACAATAGAACTGTCAATAAGGCAAATCTAGCATTTTTTTGTGTGTGTCCAATACAGATAAAAAACAGCGGCACAGCAAAAGCTGAAGTGTTCAGAGTTGAACGTTACTGAGTTGCAGGCAAGAGCGGGGCAATTGGTGCAGATGTTTTGCTGCAGTGGGATGTGTACCAGAGGGAACAGGACTAAAAAAATCTGTCCTTAGTTGACCGCTAATGCCAAGTGTTGGCTGGAGTGGTGTATGTGCAGGCTGTCACAGGGCTTTAGAGCAGTGGAAACATTCTCCGGGGTAATGAATCACACTTCATTTGACAGATGTCATACTTTTGGCTATATCGTGCACTCTATGAAAGCCTATGAATATCTTTAAAATGCAAGAAGTTGCTGAATTGTACATTTTCGTCTACCAAATCTGCAAGTGCTGCTGTCTGGGATCAACATGTAGTTCATTCCTTTACTAAAGAACATCTTCAGACACCAGCATGCTTACCTGCCAGTGAGCGCATGCATGCGCGCTGCATTTCTAATAACTCTGAAGGACTTTAAAACACAGCACTCCCCAAGGGCACTCAGAGTCGATGCTTATGCGCTGAGAGGAGTGTGAGTAGCAGGTTGAGGTTTGAAGTGATGGGTTGGGTCGCTTTGTCTCCCGTCATGGGTGTTTGGCATGGCACAATAAGAGAATCTGAGAATGAGAGTTATCAGCCAGACGCAGTCCTCTCTCACCTGAGCTGAAGCATTCAATTCCCCTCTTCCGCCCCTTCTCCCCGCGGCCCTTTCTCCCCGTCCACCGTCCGTTCCCTTATCCCCGCCATTCCACCCCTGGCCGCACAATCCAGGCTGCCTGCTCCAGATAAACATTACTCTTTTGCACAGCGGCCACTCCACAGCGACCGGGTAGGATTAATGCGGGCCTGGGCTCAGAAGTGCAGGGAGACAAGAAGAATGAAGCATTGTGCTGCCATTCGCACAGCCTCCCCGCTACTTGCCGCATACTGATGCTACTGTTGTGTGATTTGATGAATTTTCTGCTCGCGCTCGAGCGTATGTGTACTGCTACGGCGATAAATGCAGGTTAGCATCTAGCTTTGCTTTTCTTCGGCATCTCGACTCCTCGGTTTAAGCTCGACGGCTGAGGCCTGAGACCATTAACAAACTAAATTACATTGCCTGGACAGAGGAACAGCTCTCCCGCATGAACCAAAACAACATTAGCACTTGCTAACAATCACACCAGCGTTCAGGAGCCTGACGCACAGAGCCGGTGCAGACTTGCAGAAGATGATGATTAGCGCTGGTAAATAAAGGAAGTTCAAATATGGAGGATGAACATTGCAATGCACACACTATGATTAGCACCATTAAGCGCTATTAAATGGCATGGACCTCATTCATTAAACCGGCCTTAATTGCTTGCTAAATTCTGGCACGCATGGAAATTACATGATTGCACTTTGTAATAAATCACTGGGATTCACTGTGGTGACACATGGCACAAACGAACTCATTATCACTGATAAATATGACTCACACCAGAACTGTGCTACAGGATGGAATGAGTAATTGGTCATCCGCTTTTAGCAATAGTGCATGATATGGGCAAAAAGTATTTTTATGCATATTGCTATGTTCTGCATTTATAATATACTCTGCGATATACTGCAAAAGACTTTAGGGTCCCCTCATGCCAACTCACCTAGAGCCTGTCTGGTCAGAGCATAGATTTCCACCAAAAAATTCAAACAGGAAACAGAATGCCTGTCAGATTCTGTGTGTGTGTGTGTGTGTGTGTGTGTAACATTGAAACCACCTCCTTGTTTCTACACTCATTGTTCATTTTATGAGCTCCACTTACTATACAGGAGCACTTTATAGTTCTACACTTACAGATGGTAGTTCATCTGTTTCTCAGCATGCATTAAATAGTTTTTCAATGGTCAGGACCACCACAGAGCGGGTTTTATTTTGGTGGTGGATCATTCTCAGCATGGCAGTGACGTCGAGGTGGTGGTGTTAGTGTGTGTTGTGCTAGTAAGTGTGGATCAGACAAAGCAGTCACTGCTGGTGTCACTGCTGGGCTGAGAATAGTCTATCAACCAAAACTATCCACCCGACAACATCCTGTGGGCAGCGTCCTGTTATGTGTGTATTCAGAGAGACAGAAGAACTACAGTCTGTAATGGTAGAGCTAAAGGAACAGGGTGTACCTATATGGTTAATGGAGCTAATAAAATAGACAGGGAGTGTAGAAACAATGATTCAATGTTGTGTCTGGTCTGTGTATATTTATATAACAAGACACTGATTCTGGCATATAGACAGCTACTCTCAGAAACTCCTCCCTTTCTGCTGTATACACACTATAAATGAAGCGTTCCACGCTGGTTAGAAAAGTCAACGGCGTAGGGAGAAATGCCAGAAATGTAGTTTCTCAAGTGAGTCACTTACTCTCATTGAAAATCGCTCCTGCGGCTTTGTTTGCGAACATTGTCTTCTAGGGCCTTTTAGAATGTCTTCCCAATGGTTAGGGAAAGGTATAATTTAACAAGCCTGGCTGAGCATGTACTCGTTGTTTACGAACAGTGACCGCAGATGGGTGACGACCCAATTGTTTTTAGTTACACGCTCTTGTAGTTCTATGGCGCAGGAGGTCTCCAAGAAAAGGTTGGTTTATGTCGTGAATGAATGCTGGCCAGGTTGAAGAACAATGTAGCGAACGCTCGACCTCCTGTTTAAATCTCTGCTCCTACAAAGGACTGTGCCATTATTAAATGTCAGGAAACGTAAACGGCCCTTCAGCTTAAGCTTTTGGGCCAATGCCATAAGGCTCTACATCATCTATGCAGACTAATAGCAAGGATGTTTTTAACTAAGGTTATTGGATGGGAGTGTTGAGTTGGATCAATCATCCTATATTGCTTCTGATTACAAGGCGCAAGTACAAAACTATTGATTGTTCCATGTTTTGCATTTGCTGAGTGAATGGTTCTCTCAAACACCTCGGAAGTGCACGATTCTTTACAATACAGAGCTGTCGGGGAATGGGGAAGATGTGAAAGCTCTTTAGTAGAAGATACAGAAAGATAGTACAAAACATTAGGAATGCATTTCTAATATTGCACCGCACCGTGTTTTTGGCTATTGATTGTTCCACAATTTGCATTTCATTCTCTTCTTTCATTGATTAACCATTTCAACCATTAGCAAGCCATAGGCTAAATGAATGTCTTCTGCCTGCTGGACCATTCCAGATACAAATGGGGCGCCGATGACCCGTGTTCCAGTACTTGACACACTCAAGCCAGTGAATCTGATACCTACTGACTGTCCTACCCCATTCGAAGGCACTTCTGACCATTATCCTCACATACCCAATCAATGTCTCAATTATCGCAAGTCTTAAAAAATCTTTAACATGCCACTCCTACACCCTACACCCTACTTCCTGATCTTTTCGACTGAGGTGTATTTAACAAGTGAAATCAATTAAGGATCATAGATTCTCCTGGATTCACCTGGCCGGGATCCAAGGAGCAGGCATCCCAATATTTTGTACATCCACTGCAAACAGCCATTTTAAAGCGTGGCAAGGAGCCGCAGGACTGAGCCTTTTCAATCTAAAAGATAGCAGGAGCAGCTGTGACAAATACCAGGTAGTGGCTCTTGTTTGAGTTTACTTCAGCACTTCTTCATGTTTATTTAAATGTAAGCACTTATGTGGTTCTTTTAAAACGTGCTAGCTTGTCCAATGCAGTAGTCCACTAAAAAAAGAACTGGAAAAGACATGAAGATAAAATCACTTGTAGGGAACTGCTTGTTCTAGTGGCTGCCACCAACTATATCATTGTGCTTTCCTAAAAGCTATTTTAGCTTCCTACTTACAATTTGCCACATAGTCCATGTGCTGTGAATATACAATGTATTTTGTTTGGCTTGACTGAAACTGATTACCATGCTGTGCTAGCTCATTTTTATGTGATAGCTATTTTTTATTTGTATGGGTTATCTGGTAGCTGAAGGAAGTTACTGCCAGGAACCAAAAATGCTGCATCTTACTGCGTCTGTATAATTGTGGTAACTATCTTCAAATCATGAGTACTATGGAGGTGATGGATCTCTCTCATCACAGAAATAAAACTTAAGGTACAGCAGTATTTAGGACAAAGTTAAACTAATGTGAGTTTGGTTGTTATTGTAGCTTACTGTAGATCAGAGGATAGTCTAGCAGCTAGGCTTGGTTGACACCGCTGAGATTATTAAAAGCAATAAGACGTATTTGTGTGCTGGGTAATAAAACAACAATAAAGAATCAAAACATGAAAATGTTTACAATTTTTACATCTAACAAGCTAAAGGATGAAGCAGTAATCTTTGGAACGCTAATGACAACTCCAGTTGTAGCTTTTATTTTAAATATAAGTTGTGAAAATATTTGTTCATGTAGATCAGAGGTCACTAATAGGCAGACCGCAGTCCTGGTCTGGACCCAGACATTGTTAAGTGCGGACGCAAACCAATAAACTATTAAGAGCAATTTAATATTGACAGTGTTTATTTTAAGCAGCAGAACTTTTCTTGTCTTCACGGTATACGGGCTTTGCGGTGCAGACCAATCGTGTGCATTGTAAGATCACCAAAAGCGCTCCTCAGCCAATCAGATCTGTGCAGATTCAGGAGCGCAGCATACACAGGCGGGGTGTGAAGTGAGAAGTAGCGGTCAGAGCATAAAGTGAGTGAGAGAGTAAAGCGAGTCGGAGAATAAAGTGAGTCAAAGAATAAAGCGAGTGAGAGAGTAAAGTGAGAGTTAGAGAGTAAAGCGAGTCTGAGAAAGAATAACCTGCTCTAAAAAAGAAACGTCAGTGCCGAAAACTTTCAACCAGGAATGGACAGAGATAAGTGTATTCTTTCCACAGGCAGCTCCAGAATGACAGGTCCAGATGTGAAATAAAGAAGACCCCTAAATTGTAACTAAATACCCCTGATGTAGAGGCTCCATTTTCAAAAAAAAGGTCTTCTAATTTACAAAATGAATTCTTTAAAGAGCCATCCATTGGTGAAGTCTTTAGAGAGCTAAATGTGGTTCTTCTGCGCCAGAGCTCTAAATTACTCTTTTTGGAAAGACATGTTGAGTAAAATCTTCATATGAAGAACACAGTGCAGGCATCATTCTTGACCCTTGAAAGCGGTCGGAGCTCGCTACAAATGTTATCCGGAGTGATTGTATTCAGGCAGAGATAACTGAGAGAGTGCTGCTGTACATGGACATATATAGACAAAAGCATGAACACAGTGAATCAGCCGCTGTAGTGCAGTGGGACTGCTTAGATTGACTGGCATTAGAATTTGTTTGGTTGTGCGTTTTGATAATCATATTTATTTGTACATGCTTGAGAATGGAGCAGAGCGGCGGTTTCCCAGTACCTAACCTTTGTTTAACCCAGCTTTCTGTTCCTGCTGCTCGGCGGGATCTCCCCTGCTGGGGAACGGCTTGTAGAAGAAAATTTAATTTTAAAGGACTCCTCCCCGGAAATCTTTCATTGTTGATTTAATTATGTCTCCCAGAGCATTCCCCAGGCCTTGGCCCTGACCTCTCTATCTCTCTCTCTCTCTCTCTCTCTCTCTCTCTCTCTAAAACACACATACATACATCCACACTCTCGCACAGACACAGCTCCTCTGGGGATGCCAGTAGTGATGGTTGAGATTTCCTCGATTGGTAGCAGGACTCACCCTTTATTCACCAATATTCTTATTAAAGAATCACTTCAAGCAGGCCAGTCATCAGCTACTGGCTGCCTGCAACAGAGAACGAGTTTCAATCAAGTCCTACCGTGATCCTTCCAGAGACGTTATTATTCTCCAGGAAGCGGAATTGCTAGAACGTTTTTATCCACCCGCGTCTCCCAGTCTGTTTAAATATGGCATTTCTACCTCTGGCTACCTCAAAGAACATCTCTGGAAATGATGGATCGTTCTCTAGCAGGGAAGCTAGAAAGTGCATGTGAATGCATAAGCATTTTCAATGATACCGATGCTGGTCTGACAGTCGTGGAAAGAGCCAGTGGGCTCAGTAGGTGAAGAAAAATCATTTTGTCAATACAGTGCAATTTTCCAGGCATAATTACACCTCCTCATAGAGAAATGCTGTTTCGGAACAGTATTGTACCCGATGCTGTTCATTTGGCTGGGAAAGCTTGAATAAGCTCATATTTCCCCTCCTCTGCTGCTTAGGGCTTATGCCAGACACGCATAAGCCTCATCATCATCATCTTGTTCATGTGACTCGAAAAAGCTCATTTCCAGGCAACTAGAACTGCAGCTGTGCCCTGATCTAACCAAATATAACTGCGTGTCAAAGATCTCTGATCTGCACAGACCTACACGGTACAAATTCACATTATATTTTGTTTGATCTCCATTGTGAGGTGAAGAGGGGCAAGACTAAACAACCTTAGGGTTCAGTAGTAACAGAGCACATGTAACACCGTTACATATTCTGAATAGAAAAAAATTTAAAAATACAGCAATCTGATAAATCAGTGGTGATTAATGGTAAATTTACACATATAATCTATAGAAATTGTTGTATGTTGTTTTTAATCATATGGTTTCCCTGATTTTACATATTCCTTAATTCTACAGCACCAAACTAATCTAGTTGGGGGGGGGCCCCAATATTTAGCACTTAACTCTACCATTCTACAGTTGACTGGATATAAATCTTAATCTTGTGAATGTTAACATGTCCAATGTTAATGCTGAATTGAGTTAATATTAACTTGTTCCAAAATGTGAAAAGAGAGCAGTATGTGAAAAGTGTGAAAAGTCTCATGAGCAGTAGAGTTAGTTTTCATTTTCGCATCAGTATTTTCTGTCTTTTTAGGTGTTCGGACGCTAAAAAATGCTAATATGTGTAAAGGATCAGTGTTTATAAAAAAGACAATCAGCTCCCACATAGTATTTATGTGAAATTACGTCGTCCAAAGTTATGAGTTAAGGACGCATCCACAAATAACATAGCTAGCATGATCAACAAAGTTAAAGTACGGCACACTAATCAAGCCATATGAGCAGCACAGCCTGTTAGCAGACATTCTAATATTAGGCCATTCTAATAACTCTGAATGGGCATCATTAGTGATGCCCATTCAGAGTTATTAGAATGGCCTAATAAGAGTTATTAGAGTGTTATTAATGAACACCGTTTTCACTGCAAACGAGTGACTCAAACTCAAACAAATGTATCATCTCTATGTTAGAAATATTTCCATCCATATCGCTCCACTCAGATTTGGTCAATCAAATAGCCGATCCTTGAATGAAGGTATAAATAGCACATAAATTAAATTAGTTTTTTTATGTCTTTGTTTATTTACAGGCATTTAGAAAGTATTCCAAAAATAAATAAAATGTAATCAGATTACATTAAAAGTGCTTTGTTGATGTAATCTAAGAAAATGACCTCATATGGTATCAAGAAATTTAATTAGTTTTACTCAACTCTTACTTTAAATCACTCAAACTATTTTTAAGGTCGAATAAAACCTATTAAATTCCTTGTTACTGCATGTTCCCAATTAAGTATTTTTAAATGTACGTGTGTAGGTGATCATTGTTGTATAAGTAATTTGTAATGTATATATATTACTGCCTAACCCATATAAACAAAGTATAAATCTTGACACAGGTTTTTAATAACAACAGTAGTAATAGTAATAATCATGGTATACTGTCCCTCAACTTCAGTCTAGATTACTTGACTGTCATTTTTTTGATACATAATTTACTCCTTTATACCTACCAAAAGTAGAAAACGTGTGATGGAGGTGTAGAAAGAGCTGATTAAGCTGAGATATGAATCAAGGTTGTTTGTTTTTCTAATATTGTTTCAATTTGATCAAGAAATATTATGTAGTAGTACACTATTGCTGAAAAGTTCACCACCTGTTATTTTTTTATTGTCATTATTGTATTCAATAATGACATATACAGTGAAATACTAAGAGACAGACACCATATGGTAAGATGTTTTATTAAATATTTGAATCAAGAAGGTATTCAATTATAAAAACATACTTTAATTATGTATATATATATATCTGATTCAATCACCCTTTTTTTGACCTAAAGCATTCTGGTTGTTATTTTTACAATGAATGTATTTTCAATGATACAAACTTGAATCTTCTACATATCTGTTTATCTTTCTGGACACATCTGACAATTCCTTAATCTTTTACAGCTTTTTAAATACAAATTAGTAAAACTATGAAGTTATTAAATGGTAGCATCAAAATAGTCACTTTTGTATATATATTTACTATTTAATTGGTTTTATAATATTTACAACAATGAATATAGTACTGCACATTCTGTACAGAAATACAGGCAACATTTAATTTAAATAGTCCAAAGAAACCCTCAAGTTCATGTTTAACTTACCTTCAACTAAATATCCATTAACCAACACCAACCCAACCTTAAAACCCCACTTCACCAGTTAGTTTGTAAACTATTGAAGTCTAGTTGATAATTGATACTGGACTCTAAATTAATTAACTGCAATACGTCTAGTCATCAGCAGTTCCGTAGTCATCAGCATAATAGTTCATTTGAATCTGGGTGTTATATTGAACTCCCTAGGTTTCATACTGTACTTTCTAGTTTTGTACTCAAAGCCTGTGCTGGTAAGATAGAGGTGTGCGATTTAGTACGTCCTTAGAAAGCAGAACGACTATAAGCCCACTGTTCAGTATCCGGATTGGGAGAAGCTCTGTTGAGCTGTGCTAAAACCTGAATAAACTCACACAGTCCTGATAATGAAGTAGAGAAAAGCTCTAATCCTGCCAGCTCTCTCTTTCATTATCACACCACTTTAACACACAGGCCTGTGTGTGTGTGGATTCTGTCTGTATGCACTGCTTTCTTCCACACACACGCACACTCACTATGTGTAAGTATTCATCTGGAGCGGAGGACAGCAGGGTAAGCGCTGTTTAACATTCAGACATAAGTGCTGTACCTTTTGTTTATTTCCACAGAGACAAAGTCAGAACACTTACCAGCGTGTAACAAAGAGACAGAGTATGTGATATGCCCAGTATCAGGCTACCGCAGGTCCTGCTCTCCTCTATAGAGACTAATTATTCCATATTTTGTGCAATGTTTCGGTTTATGGAGTAACTACTAGGTTTAATGTCACATACATGTTGTTTTAACTAAATTGATTTGGTGGAATGTATAATGGTTTACTTTGCTATAATTTTGGTTTACTGACCTGCAAACTGGCTTGGACAATTATGAAATGGTATTGAGATATATGTATTAGTTGGATTATTGGATTACCATTATATATTATATACATAAGTTATTTAGGATATACACTGATCAGCCATCGCATTGAAACCATCTGCCTGTATTTACACAGTCCATTTTATCAGCTCCATTTACAAAACAGGAGCACTTTGTAGTTCTACACTTACAGACTGCAGTCCATCTGTTTCTCTGTATACTTTGTAAGCCTCTTTCACCCTGTTCTTTAATGGTTGGGACCCCCAAATGGCCACCACAGCAGTGTTAATTTTGACAGCAAATTTTGATTTAGTCTTAGTCGTAGTCTTTTGACTAAAATGTCACTTAGTTTTAGACATAATTTAGTCATCTGAATTGTTTTTTTAATTATGACTAATTATCATAAGAATATAGTCGAGTAAATCTACAGTCGATTCAGTCGATTAAAATATAAAAAATATATACATTATTTAAGTTATTATATATACTTACATGAAATTAAACATTTTATAACCAGTTATGGAATATTATTCATGTTTGAAAGACCAATAAACACAAACAGATTTAACAAACAACATCTGAGCGTTTCCGTAACTGCAAAGTGAATAAAAGAAAATTGTTATTTTATCCTTGTATCACCTTTTTATTTATTATCTCTTATTTATTTAATAATTGTTACTAGTGCTGTCTATCTAATTAAATTACATGCTCTGTAGTTAACTAATCTGCATTAATTGCATTTATTACTTTTTGCTATGAAAATATGTTTAATTTTGCAATTCAAATAAATTTTAGCATAACAATAAATCAATAAATGAAAAACTACCACACCTCCAGGTCACAGTGTTTACTAGAGACACACACTGCACATTGCGTTCACGAATAAATTGTAAATAAAACAACCTAATCTGTTTTGTGCACTTCCTAGTGTGTACGGAGAGATTTGGGACATGATCATCAAACGCAGATGGCTGGAGTTAGCTAGCTAGTCTCCCGACTCTGGCTCTGCACATATAACGTTTCACCTGCTTCCCACATACCTGATCCAACTAATCTGATCATTAACACCACCTTACTGAGTTAATACAGCGTTTACAGCAGGACACGCTCTAAACTGTACAGGACAGTGTGCTTTCAGGACTAGGATTAAGAAAGGCTAAGCTAGCGTTAAAACACAAACACTAAACTCTCTTTCTCTCTGCTGATACTGTCTAGATAACTTAGTTTCATCATGAGTAGCAACAGTTCACAGACTCGTATGGTCTGTAGACCAAATTTGTGTAGGTGTGCGTTTGATTGACAGCTACTCGGCCTGTCTCACCTCTCCATATACGCCGAAGTAGTTATGATTGGATGTTTTTCTAACTTGTCCCCGCCTTTCACAAAACTAAATCAGTTCTGATTTGTTGTCGCCCCTGCCAAACATGTTAGTCTCGTTTTATTCGTTGACTAAAGTGTCAATCAATTTCGTCATAGTTTTTATCCTTTCTGTAGATTTTAGTTAGTTATCGTCTCATTTTCTTCATGAAAAAAAGTTTGTTGACGAAAACTATGACGAAAATAGTTTGTCAACGAAATTAACACTGCACCACAGAACGGGTATTATTTGGGTGGTGGGTCATTATCAGCACTGCAGTGATACTGATGTGGTGGCGGTGTGTTAGTGTGTTGTGCTGGTATGATTGGATTAGACACAGCAGTGCTGCTGGAGTTTTTAGACACTGTTTCCACTCACTGTCCACTCTAATACACACATCTACCTTGCAGGTCCTCCATGTAGATGTAAAGTCAGAGATATTAGCTCATCTGTTGCTGCACTGTTTGTGTTGGCCATCCTCTAGTCCTTCATCAGTGGTCACTGATTCTCAGTCCAGCAGTGACACTGAGGTGTTTAAAAACTCCAGCAGCACTGCTGTGTCTGATCCACTCCCACCAGCACAACACACACTAACACACCACTATGATGGTGGTGAAAATGATCCACCAATTCATTAATATCTGCTCTGTGGTGGTCCTGTTAATGTATACAGGAATGGACTACAGTCTGTAATTTAGAACAAAGTGTTTCTATATGGTAATTGGATCTGATAAAAATTGGACAATGTGTGTAGATAAGCAGGTGCATTTAATGGTATGGCTGTTTAATGTATAGTGGTTGACATACATTAATTTGTTGTATTGGGTTCTGAGTTTATATATTACTTATTTAGCATATGCAGTCAATCTAATATTCCAATTATCTAATTTAAGTCCATAATTTAAGAAACTCCTGCAGATACTGGCCAGCAATGCTTACATCAACCATCAGAAAGGGAGCATGACCGTGGCATGACTGTTCGCACCAACTGCTGATTGTCACACATAAGAGATTTTCACACATAACAGTCTCTAGAGTTTTTCCGGGTTGGTGCATTAAAGGAAAATATACAGTGAGCTGCAGTTTTGCAGATGGAAATGTCTTGTTGATAAGAGAGGTCAGCAGAGAATGACCATACTGGTTCAATCTGACAGTAAGCCTTCAGTAACTCACATCCTCACAACCACTCTACAGCACACCACACTATAAGGCAGATGGGCTACAACAGCAGAAGACCACATTAAGTTCCACTTCTGTCAGCCAAGAGCAGAAAGCCTAGGCTGCAGTGGGCACAGGCTCGTCTTAACTGGAAAGTTGAGAACTGATAATGGTAGGGTCAGAATTTTGTGCCTGGAAAGGTGGGGTCAGAGTTAGTCCACAGTCCATCCTGGTGAAGGTAGGGTAATGGACAAAGTAATCATCGCTTGGATGCAGCAGCCTATTATTCTTGCTTGGTTTGTGGTAGGACAAGAGATTTGCAGCATTAAAGTGCACTTAATACATTTTTTATGTAAACATGGGCCAGAATCTCAAACGAAAGTTGCCAACATGTTGTGAAATTCATGCCAGTAAGAACAGTTGCTGTAGTGAAAGTAAAGGGACGCCCTACCCGTGTTAGTGTAGTTCTCCTAATAAAGTGCTTAGTGAGCGTAATTTGGTTAAAATACTGGTTGGCCATATGTAGCAAATGTATATACTTAAAACACAATATCAGCTGGATATTCGATTATGAGTATAGTCATTGCATATTTATTGATGAATATATACTATTTTATATATGTACCATTAAACCAAGTGGTTTCTCTATAACCCTGTATATAGAATAATTATTTCACCCTGAATGGCACCCTGTACTCCTCTCTATCTGTGTTAGCTCATTTAGCTAGAGTACTGCACAGTGCTCAGCATACATTATGACTGATAGCAGGGCAAACAACTGAACAAACAAACTAATCAGGGAAGCGCTGAGCCACACACACACACACACACACACACACACACACACACACACACACACACACACACACACTCACACAAATCATGTCTGTGATTCCTTCCTGTGTGTAGTGTCCGTATGCATCAGTGCATTCAATGCATCCACAAACTCAGGAAGACACAGAACGTTAACACTGATACTGAATTAGACCTGGTTTAGACCTAGACCTTTTGTTGTGTTTAATCATGGAAGCATATTCATTCAACATTTGGTAATATTCTATTATAGGAGAGTATATTGTGTTTGTTTGGTGTCTGTGTTGTTATGATTCATTACATCACTGTATACAGTCTTCATTTTAGTTTGTTAATGTTTTATTATGGCATCGTAATGTTTATATTTTGGGCCGGTTTAGTTGTGTTTTGTTATGGGACAGTGTTTGTTCTTCACTAATGCTTCATTGCAGGGCAGTGCATGTTCTTTATTGGAGCCTGTTTAGTCATGCTTTATTATGAGCGTAATGAAAGTCTTGTTTCTGCACATGGCCCTGGTGACCAACTTTGTAGTCTGATGGAGTCGTTGGAATGTTATCATCTCCATTAGGCCTCCTTCAAAGATAAACACGCACACACAGACACCCTTCTAAGTCCACTGTAAACATGAGTTGGCGCCAGTAGCCACCCACCATTGCAGATGTAGTCTGTATCTCTGAGTTCGAATCATTTGAGTCACAGAAGATGCTGAAAGAGAGAGAGTATAGTAGAGAGAGCCTGGCTCTGAGACAGATGTGAGTTTGGGGTGGGGTGGAGGGGGGGCTTGGAAGTCGGGGGAGAATATGAGCTAGACAGAAACAATAGACCTGTGGGCTCGATTGATGGATGGTTCGTCGAAACAGAATAATGGCATATTTAACCGTCAGAATCTGAGACAAGAGACCCTGCTGAGCCTAACTCTACAGTGAGACAATGAGAAATAGACTCAGATAGAGTGAGAGAGAGAGAGAGGGAGAGAGAGAGAGAGAGGGAGAGGACAGCAGACTGAGTGCAAGCCCGCGGCCCACACACAGGGAAAGCATCATCTCTGCAAACAGCGATGAGGGACACTCAGTAAGACAGAATTGCATTATGGTCCCTCCCTCCAGGGTGTTTCTAATGGAAGGCTGGGAGCAGCAGTTAGAGCTGACTTCATTCTGATGAGGGTTTTAACAGCACTTAAGGGAGATCAACACACTACAAACACACAGAACACACACACACATGTTTGCACAACTCATAGGGTGGCCAGTGCAAATATTAACCTACACACCTGCGTATACATATGGGGTAAAAGTCTAGAGGCTGTATGATTATGGCTACATGATTATGTTTTTATGGCAGCAAGCTACATCCTGGTTTTAATTAAACATGTATAAATTTTAAAAAAGTCTAATTTATTATTTTTCCTTGTCTGGAGTTGCTAAGGTAGCCACAATCTATTTAGCCTTCTACCTCATCAATTTTAAACCACGCTGAGTTGTTGGAGACTCTCTGGTGGGGCCACTTGGCATCATTGGGTGTACTTTGGACCCCTTTCCCAATGGGATGAATCTAAGAAATTGTGAAGATATTAAAGGAGTATTTAGAGAGACCATTTATCTAAAACTTGGTAAACAACATAACTGCTGAGGATATGTGTAAATGATCTACTTCGATCATCAAACGTGTGATATGTACAGGAAGATTTTGCAGCAGTGCACATACATTTTTTCTTCTGACTCAGTAATGCTGCTTACGCAGTGCAGCTTTAAATATTCTCTCATAGAAAACTCAAGAAAAGCGAACCGAAGAGACAAACGTCTGATCGACTAAATTTAAGATCAGAGGAAAGTGGGAATTAGATTCTTCACCACATTATTCTTTTAAGCACCTTCAGCAGTGAATTGCAGAAGAACTGTTGCTCTTAAACGGATGCACATTTGAGCACGGGCAATAAATCGCCAGTGTTAATTTAACACCTAGACTGTTAAACGTTTTCTATAATGCATGCGGTGTAGGTGCACATCTTCTATGTGTAAGCTGTTCATTTAACAATTCTGATTTTACAGTGTGTGGAGAGCGAGAAAGAGGGAGAGGGAGAAAGAGAGAGAGTTAGAGAGAGAGAGGGAGGGAGAAGGAGAGAGAGAGAAAAAGAGAGAGAGGAAGAGAGAGAAAGAGAAACAGAGACAGAAAAAGAGAGAAAAGAGAGCAAGAGAGAGAAAGAGAGAGAGAAAGAGAGAGAGAAAGAGCGAGAGAGAGAAAGAGAAAGAGAGAGAAAGAGAGAGGGTTAGTTTCTCCATTGCCTGAATCGTGTTGATGAATGGCCCCCCTCTCTCAGCTTCCTCACCCGTTACATGCGCCGCTGCACGAAGACCCATATGTAATAGCCTCTGCTGATTTCTCATTCATTTAGCTGCCTCTGTCCACCGAGGCTCAGTGGGGCGGCCAAGTTTAAAGTAATAGATCAGCAAAAAATCAAAAAATGATTAAAACATAAAGAGAGGAAAAAATGGGACTCCAAACAACCGTGCAAGACCTAGTAAACCATCGAATTCAAGACCACCAGACAAGCTGTACTTGAATCTTTCAACTCTAAGAAAGAGAGGAGGAAACCAAGCTCCACTTTTGCTTCAGATTGGAAAACATCCACAGGTGCTTCTGTCCATTCCTCCACTGTGAAAGTCCAACTATGAGTCTGTAAGAATGTGTAGTAGTCAAGCTGTTACTGAGGAAAGAAAACAGACAAAGAAACTGCTGGTGTTGCTTAGAAAAACGTACTGACCACCCCAGAGTTCACATCTCAAACTCAGTGTGAGTGGATTGGGAGTAGAAAAATGCAACCAACCTCTAAGACTGAACTCAAGTAAAGGTAATGAGTGGTCAAAATAAATACTGAAATGATATATTTTAGACCTAGTTGTTCTGTGTAATGTTCTGTAAAACATGTTTTTGTGGATATTTCCTTTCACAGGACTGCACATTTGTTAATTTATATATCAAGCAGTATGTCAGAAACTACATACATAAATTTAACGAGGCAAGCGTGTGATGACTTAGGTTTACAGTGGTTTTTATAATCTTTCATTAGTTGTTAACTACCTCAGAGCTTCTGTACAAAACTAAAGAAGCAAACATCAGTCTTAGCTGTGTTCATTTCCCTGAATCTATAATTAAGGCAGTGCTATGGATTTTTGGGTAAAACTGAAAGAAAGAGAATCAGGAAATATTGTGTGCATGCACTGCTGTGACTTAACCTTTACATTAACCTTCAATTTTTTTGGCACACATCATACATCTTCAATTATTCAATGAGATGTGCATTTCTTAAAATCAACATTATACTGATGAATACATACTGACTGCAGTAGATAAATCACCTGCATCCTTCACCAAGTTTTCTTCAGCAAGCATCAGGCTCATCTGCTTACAGAGGACTAAAACACAACCAACATTACAAAATGTTTCTCTGCACAACTAGTGCATTAACACGTTCGCACCCGAGAGGTCTCTATCCCACCCCAGTTTTTACATAGTACAGCTTTAAGTCCTGGATGAAACAGGCTATGATGTACTGTTACCTGAAAAGCTTCTAGTTCAGCCACAGTATATTTTACAGAGCAGAGTCTTCTAATTCCAGGAGCTCTGCTGAGCTCCTGCCAAGCAGCAGGCCTGACTTATGAGATCAAATACAGAAAGAGAAAAGAAATCCACTATGAATTTAAGCCCCCAACAGAGGGCACAGACTGTTATTGAGCTATTACAAGGCTGACTCTGCCAAAGAGAGCGGGCACAGCCTAGCTTGTCCTGGGCTGTCCCTCATCACTTGGGTCAAACACACTAACAGCAGTTCGTGCCCACAGGGGAGAGAGCAGGGCCTAGACGCTGTAATATCAGACTCCGGTCTGAAGCCAAACAAGCTGCACCACTGCAGGCTCGGGGGATTCAGCCTGGATTGAGCAAAACACATGTTTTAATTGGTTTTATTTTGAATTATCCCTCTTCCCATTATTAGATTATATTTATCCTCCACACGCATGCTCTTACATCAGCCTCTGAAAAGGGGATTAATGCGGAGATTTTTAAGCGCGGCTCCATCAGCTGCGCTCCGCTTTAATATCCTACTCAGCTTATTATTGAGTCCGCCATGCTGACTTCCACACACTCAGCTCCATGCTAAAAGGATTTAGCCACAGTATAGCTGCACGCGCGCCTGAAGTCAACACGCTGAAACTCCAGGCTGAACAGGGACAGTAATTCAGGGACGAATGCGCTTTAACACAAACCTCCACCTGATTTAACTCGAAGCGGAACAGACGCCGCCTCGGAGATACTGCAGGGAGGAAGAGAGGGAAGGGAACGATAACATCTCCGTGACAAAACACATGGATCCGCACTGTAAAACACTGTTCCCAGTCCAATAAAATCACAAAGCACTTGAATGTGTACCTTAGGCAACACGACCAGCTACTCGTGCCAAGAAACACTATCACCAGCCCTAAACATGAATAAAAGCACCTTGTAGATCTATGTCCCCTCTTAGAGTCTTAGAGTATGTCCACCTCTTTCTCTTTCTCTCAGTATAGATGAGCAATGGGACTCTGCTGAGGCAGATGTGTAGTTTTATAGAGTTGAATGTGATTCATGAACAGATAAACATGATGGAGAGCACCTACAGACGGCAGCTTCCCATCAGACACAACAACCTGCTTAACTGCTCTGTACTGTTCTCTTTCACTCTCTCACTCTCACTCTTTCTCTTTCTCTCTCTCTCTCTAATGCTCTTTTACATCCTGAAATAAAAGCAGAATTCATCAAGTCTTTTAAACATTTTTTATATTCATATTCATTAATCTGTCTACAGCTGTGACACAAATAGTTTATAGAAAAGGTTTAAGACAAGGCAGATCTTTGGATTTTTTATGTGTTCTGTTAATCTTAACTCTATGAGACATTTAAAGTCTGGCGGTAAAAGACTTCACATACACATACAATTCTGAATTCTGAACAGATTCTCGAGTATGGCTCACCCCTGGCACCCCTAACTGCATGCGGTGCAGCTGGCCTTAGCCAAGCAGCTGCCTATGCTATTGTATATGTGTTTCAACTTAACTTCATTTACAAACACATTTTCTTCTTGTGAGCTGTTGGAGGTTTCCAAAGTTGTTTGGCATGTTCATGGTCAGCAATAACATGTCCTCCCAGGTTTTTGGTGGTCGCTGTGTGCGATGTGTAGTCTCAATGGAAATGAGACCCCTTTGTTTCCAGGGTGAGTCGAGAGGGAGGGACTTAAATAGGTGAAGAGCCACTGGCTAGAAATATGTACAGCAAAAAATTAACACAGATGGAAAGGTTAGTCAATGGTAGATTAGTCTCAGCCTCAGATGCTTCACCCACACCTACACAGACCAATTAATATGTTTTGCTACTGGTATTTGGGCAATTCCATTCTAATTAGCTTCTAAGTGAGCTTGTCTGTATGTTTACTGATGCATACCAAATATGGGACATATTAAACATTTCTTAGTATGTCAAAAATGTGAATTCACACAGTCCCCACAGGTGGCAGTGGGGGAGGAGCTTGCACCGCAGCTAGATGACTCTATACTCTACAGTATATCATAATTTAGCTGGTCCACAATAGGTCCATCCCTATGGGGAAAGGGAGCCCTGCAACTGCAGTGTAGCGTCACACAGATGGCCAACCTGGGAAGACGTACAGGCCTCAGCTGTAGCAGGAATAGAACTGCTCAAGCAGGTGGTCATCCAGTCACTTGGGGGCAATTCAGCAGCGCCTGTGAGTGAACTGATGACCGAGGCAGACGTATAGCTGCGATGTAGCATCACTCATGCAGTTGAACATCACCAATCAAAGCAGAGCCACAGCTGCAGTGTAGCATCACCCAAGCAACTACTATATGGTATTGAACAAGTGGCCAGTCCAGGCAGCCTCGTAACTGCAGCAGACCATCTTTCAGCCCGCCGGTCCAGCCAAACTCGTAGCTACAGTGCAGCATCATGAAAGCAGCCAACACAAGAAGCCTCTGAGCCACGGGGGGGAGATTACTCCGTGCGTACGATGGCAAACTCCTCAACCAGCAAGGAAACAACGATGCATATACACAAACAATACAAAACAAATGAAAAATCAATGTAAAGCAGCAGCCACTGTGCCAGAGAGCTTACAACCCAACACACAAACACAAATAGTGACAGTGCACACACACAGGGACACAAGTAAACAAAGCTAAATTCTGATCACAGACATGGACATAAGTGGCTTTGACATACAGTATTAACAAAGGCATGCTAAACAACATCATAGAGACCATTAGAGGCTTTTAATTATGATCAGCATCAAGCCCTGAACTGTGTGCACGGCCATGCATGTGTGTACACGGGCATATACGACTATGTGTCTGTGTAGAGTTTAATGAGGTTTGTGATTAAAGCGGTGAAAGCATTATTGCCTCTGGGAGAATGAACCATTAGGCAGTGCTCCAGCAGGGCCCGAGCCATCGAACCACTGTGTCTAAAACCCTGCAGCTCTCTGCGTTCACCTGCTCTTCAGCCTTCATTCGCTCTACCTGTCCCCCCAGAGAGCCTCGAAAGCCACATCCATGTGAGATGTGAGACACATTAGCACCGTATCGTGCATCCCCCACAATTCTCTCTCTCTCTCTCTCTCTCTCTCTCTCTCTCTCTGTTTGTAATTAGCGCTCATACTGAGCCACAGATAAACAGGCTTTATCAACAACGTCAATCTCTATCTGCTGCAGATTACTCTCAGTGTTCCAAACAGCTCCACCCCCAGCCTCCACAAACTCCTAATCTAATACCCTCTCTTTTACCTTTTACTTTCAAGCCAAAACACTCTTCCTATACTTCTTTTCCTTAACACCTTCAGTACATTTTGTTTTCTTTTTGACTTCATAGCCTTTAACAGCTTTTATGACAACAATATTTATTGGCAAACCTTAGGTTTATACCTGTTGTCGCAAAATGCTTATGTCAAAATCTGTATAATTAACTACAAATACTGCCTTTAACTAGCTTTTCTAATTATCAGGTTCTAGTTTCTGTAAAAAACAATGGTGTGCCTTGTTATGCATTTGTGAAGCATTTCAAAGTTTCAAACTAAAGTTTCCATCCAATGCAGTTATGCAAATAAACTTAAGAATTGTCTTTGCAGCCATTTGCCAACTGTTATGGCTGTGTTGTTTGCAGCTCAGATATGCAAGGGAGGGACGAGCAATGGCTCGCCTAATAAGGGCTGAAATCTCTGCGATGCCAACGATGCCTACCTTGTATCTGGGAGTACAAACGCACCGGACAATTCTGAGAGGACATGGTGTCAATAAGAACAGGTGGAATAGAATCATGTGACCTATGGCTTAGTACATTATTGACACGACAAATAATAGCAAATGTCTGTGAAATAAAGATGATTATATATATAATGTGTCTGTAAGTGTGATGTTAAAACAGATTATGTCTGGTTTCTTTACATACAGTCAAATTTATTTCTTTAAAAAACAGCAGATCTTTTTACAGTCTTAGTGTCCTGTAGCCTTATTAATGCTGCCCTTTAATAACATTTTACATTTTTAAATCAGAAAAAAATGGGGGGCAAAGATGTGTACTTAGGAGAGGGTAGTCTGAGGTAAAAGGACAGGGCATGTGCTTGATTACTATTGTTTGAAAGGGGATATTTAGTCTGATACCAGTGTGGTATCTGGAAAAAATATGGTGTGTGTTTTGTGAAGTCGTTTTTACTGGGATTGGCATGTTGAATTGGAAATTTGAATACTTACAAGAAAACACACAAACATACGTCCAGAGAACTACAAGTTTGGACTTTGGGAAAGGCCAATGGTTCTGACTCCACCTTCTCCCATCTCCACCCTGTAGTGTCTTTATTCCACCCCTTCTCCTTCTCAGTCCTGCCTTTTCAGTCAGAGTTCTTCCTCCATGTTTAGTAATTCCCTGTGTTTACAGCCATATGCTCCTTTGTGCATTAGTCAGGTCTTGAATGTGTGTGTGTGTTAGTTTGATGATCGCTGTGTTTTACTATGTGATTTTTATTACTCTGTGTCTCCGGTTAGCTTGCTTTCTGTTACATTTGTGTTTATGGACACTGTGCCAAGCTTGATTTCTTCTGTCCCCGTGTTTAGTTTCATTTCTAATAAAGTTTAGAGCTCTCTCTCTCTCTCTCTCTCTCTCTCTCCCTGACTCGCCCATGATAGGTACTACATTCAAGCCTTCCCATTCCTTTCTATTTCTGCATTCTCCCATTTCTTCCCATTTAAAATGATCACCAACATAGTTTTTCATGAACAGCAAAAACATGGAACTAAAGTTGAGAACTTGAGACTTTGTCTTGCTCTCTAACAACATGGTCTTGTTATTAATGTGATATTTATCACCACTAAAATATAATTTATATAACATTTCATGTTGTGAAACCAGTATTGTTAAACAGTCTCAACCTCAGTCTTGTCTTTACAACCACAAGCTTGTCTGACTTTTGCTCTGGGTCTCAAAGACACATCTCTGTATTGATGCATTACGAAGTGGTTCTGGAGACTGATAGAGAAGTAAATTACTTGCTTGGGAGGACTGACAGGTATATAGTTAAATCCATACAGTGGATCAGTATATAGCAGTAGTTCCATGCATGTGGCATGGGCTGCTATGCTTGCTTTCTTAGAGCAAATGGATTTGGTGGTATACGTCAGCGGATTGTCTTAAAAAGACTTAAGATGACCCATATGGGATCTGCTGAACAGAATGCAGAGTTTAGTATATTTTTAGAGGATCTTAGTAAGTAACGTCACTGGAGAATGATTCACTGTGATTTACACATCATGGATTTATTGGGCAGAAAAGGAGATATCTTAAAACCATAGCAGTTTAAATAATGCTGCATAAATTAGTCATCATTCATCTCTCGTCAGCTTTCATCTGAAAGGTCCTGTAATCTAATTGGAAATTTGGCAGTTCCGATCCACCTAATTCCTTAGACAGATGATCAGAGGAACAGAGAGAGAGATTGAGGGAGGGCAGTGATTTGAAAGGGTTTGTTTCTGTGAAGAATTGTCCTTAAAGCAACATGTATGGCAGGAGCAGGCTTTAAAAGTCACCTGGAGCTAGCCTTCCAATTTTGAGCGTGAAGAAGCAAGCAAGTTTCAAATACAAATCAGTCGCTCTGTATGAAGGAATCAAACAACCGCACAGGCATGACGAGGTGGGATTCACTGCTGTCAGTCAGGCCTCTTTCTGCCGTTCATGACGAATGCCCCTAATCCAATCCAGGCCTCTCAATTCCACAGCAAAACTGCACCAACACCAGATACCCTTGCAGAACTTAATGGCTGGAACCGAAACTATTTACAGTCTGAGGACATATATGTGGAAAAGGTTGACTGGACGTCATTGCTACTGGCAAATTGATCTATTCGTGCTGTACCTCTGGATTTCTTCAATACGTTAAATTCAGCAAAAACCTAAAAATTGTGTACTCCAATTACCCATTACTATATATTCTTCCTGGATTTTCAATCAACAAAACATCGGACTAGGGGAAAAGTCTCAGGCTTTTGGATTCCACTCTTCTTGTGTCAATCCAATGCATGAAAACGCACCCAGTGTGCATTCTGTTTGTTGCAACATGAGCGAACGATCATAAAAAAAAAGGCTAAATAAAAATAAATTCACTATGAAATTATGTTTGTTAGAAAAAATGTAAGTTAAAAATACAAATTCATGGAGCTGACATGTTCAGCTGCTTCACGCACCGTTGCCGGTTTTAAAACTAGATAGATTTTTTAACTAGAGGAGCAAATTGAAGCAAACTCATTCACCTCATTGGTTCTTCATAGATTAGCAATTGTGGCTTTTCCCAGAATAACACTGAAAAACTTTCTGATAACTACTCTGATAAGCTGCCCGATGTCCCAAGAAATTGGTGGAAAGAGTGAACTGTTACTCAAACGAGGAGATGTGTAAGATCTTAGTTAATGTGTGCAAGCGCTGCTATGGTGAGGGAATTCACTGCCATCCCCAACCACTGCATATAATAGTGAAAGCTAACGACTGTGGAAAATAATTGTGTCCAGCTAAAATAATTGGTATCTGGCAATCACTGTGAGAGGTATTGGCGTGCACATTATCAGGGGACCTATCTGCATTCAGTTTAGACACCAAAGCCCCCCATCCTTAATGCACAATCGAGTCACATTATTATGACCACCAGCTAATATCAAGAGTAACGGTGCAGCAGGTACATCATCTAGATGGGCTGAGAGAATCAATTAAGGAGGGCGCGTGGGGGAGGATCCATAAAGCTAACATGAAGATCGAGTTGGTCCCCAGATGCTTAATTGGGTGCAAGTCTGGGGAATTAGATGGGGTTAGGGTAGTACTTGGAAGTCTTGGTCAGCTCTTCCAACCAATGATGAACATTACTAGTTGTGTGACATGTTGCATTGATCCCATCCACCCCAGAGAAGACAATCAGCATGTGATCTGCAAGGATGGATTCATACCCAAACTGGTTGAGAATGCCTTTTACATGGTTAAGCGGGCCCAGAAAATGCCACAAAATCATTCCCCAGACCATAACACTGCCACCTAAACACTGCCGTCGGCCATAATAATATGACTGGATTGTGTATGTGTTTGTACTGTCTCGGCACTGCCACCGTGTAGCTGTGTGTATACCCTTCTGTTTGTGTTCAGGGCTGAGATTAGGTTTATGGGTTAATGCAGTGGTATATCATGAGAGTGAGAGTTAAACCGACAACCAAGGATGTGTATGTTTGTGTTTTCGTGGTTGTGCTTTCCTTCAGTACAACTGAGATCTGATATTGATCAGAGTCAGAATCATCTAGAGTGAAATGCTCAATTTAGTCCTTTTCTTCCTGTGTTTCCCTCCCTCGCTGTTTTCTGGAGAGCATTTTTTGTCTAGGATTGTCCTTGGATGAATTGAAACATTCTCTTGAGCTCACTGAAAGTGAAGTGTGTGAGTGTGTATGTGTGTGTACACTACACGTGGAAAGTAGTATTGATTTCTGTGAGAGGGGCTAGATTGAGGAGCTTGCGGTGACATGTTCCACTCATTGATGCCCTGATGGAAGCGCAGGTGAAGACAAGTGCTACAAAACAACCAGCAGCATCCTCACACACACACATGCATGCATGCATGTATTCACACACACAAAGGGCATTTTGTTGCAATAACACATCAAGGCTGTGGCTAAAGGACCTCCTGCAACAGAAGTTTCGGCTGTCGTTTAGTCCGAACATGAAGAAAAACTCAGGCACATGTCTTAAAATCAGACAGCTACATTACACAACAACAATCAGTCTCTCTAAAACAGCCAACATAGCTAGTTTATGGGAAAGGTACTGGAAGGAGATCTCTATGCAACAGACTTTATAAAAAAAAACAAGGCAAACAAACACACACAAGACGTGTCTTTGGTACAAATATTTTGAAAGCTGGACTAGTTTCAAGTTTCAAGTTTATTTGTCATTTGCACATCATGTCAGGACATAACATACATTGAAATGTTTGGGGTGAGGCTCAGATAATAACTCTACAGCAGAGTAGCATTATATATAATAGTAAAAACAGTGCAAACATACAATAAATAGACAATAATGAAGTAAAAATAAGCTAGAATATATACATTTAGTAATACATAAGATATTCAGGAGGACATATGTAGAAACTTTTGCATAGACAGGTTATCTAAGAAGATTAAACTATTTAAAGTGATTTAGTGATATTGTCCATAGCAGCGATATCAGATATACAATATAATATTATAATATAATATAATATATTATAATATAATACAGCAGTGGCCAAGTGAACGGCTAAACCTAAACGACTAAACTTGTTTAAGGCATAATCCAGCCATGAATTTACAGACATTGCAACCCCATTGGGTGGGGTGGAAAACATCACAGTTCACAGTGTTAAAAACATTTCTGTTTAATTTAATGGATGTGTTGTAAACTATTTTTCTTTTATTTGGTGTGAAATGGAGAGATTTATTTGTAGTGGTGATTGGAACCTGGTATCACAATATCTACAACACAAATGCATATATTGTATTTACTATTTTGCTTTCCAATGCCCTCTGTGCCCCTCTACACTATGAAAGGCTCCTAAAAACACATTTAAGCCTTCTCTAAAACCTACCATGCAATAGTGTCACAGACATTAGGCAGTGTAGTTGTGAACATTTGATCTATTAACTTTATGTACAGCAGATTTTAAAGCAATCACGTTCTTATCCACACCTATGTTAACAATTATGACTTGGTTACTGGGAGCATTTTGCATCAAATCATTTAGCGAAATTTCGTATTATTGATTAAACATATTGCACATGTGTTGTCCCTTCCACAGGGATTGTCAATAACTGGGGGATCCTGGCAACGTATCTGAAAAAGGAGGTAAGGATTGATAGCCATCCCCTTTAAGTACATAACAAACCAGTCGTTTGGGAATCTGATCGATTAAGTTGGAGAAGCAAGGTCATTATGGTATTCTCCTTTGACAGCGTTAGGACTACGGTCCTGGAAGTTTCCCCTGCGTGTTCAGTTACCCCGTCTGTTTGTGCAGGGAAATTCCCGAACTATGGATATCCAAGATCAGAGTGGAGCACCTCTGCATTAGTCCTTCAGAGTGGCACTGCATGTCAGTGTACTCAGATGCAGCATACAATTTTAGCATTAGGATCCACGTTCAGGAGTTTCCATAATGTTCTGGACTGTTCCCCAGCTTCTGTTCTGTTTTCAGCCCTTCCTGGGTTCACTCCGACCAGTCAACAGAGGAGAAAGCTGCCAAGAAGCCTTCAGAGAGGACTTTGCCAGTCTGGCTAATGTCATCATGTTATAGTACAGTTGAGCCCCAACGTTCTTTCTGAAGTGACCGCCAGCCAACATGCCTCCGGCAGCCATGGAGACTCCTGCTTGCCTCTACTATGCTTCCTTTGACTGCTGGCTATGTGGGTCCTGTGGTCCCAGTGTCACTATGTCCTGGCCCTGTGGCTTCAGTACTTTCTGCCTCGGGGTTAGCCTTCCACTGGACCCCACCCCCCCAACTCAGCATGCAGCTCCAATTTATGCCGTTTCAGCTCTGACAATTTTCTGCCCCCTGCCTAGTGCCTTTGTGAATGTCATTGACAACGCTCCTCCACTACAAAAGACTTTGCTCCCATGTTCTGCATAACAGAACAAAAAAACACCACCAGGCAAGAGCATCGGCCTGACTATACTTTTGGAAATGGCGCCACCCAGAAATGTGGAGGCTCCTTGGGTCAACAAAAAAGATCTCCCTCGCTAAGTTTCTTGTTCTAGAAATTCCTGTCACTGTAATCCTCCCCCCTCCAGTCACCCCTGCTGGAGGTCCTGCTTCTCCTGTTCATGTTGTTACTCACCATTTTCTACCAGTCGCTGTCACTGATTCTGTTCCTCAGGCACTCGTTGCTTCTGTCCCTGCACTACAGACACCTAACTCAACCCCTCAGGTCTCCAGCTCCTTCAGCCTTAATTCCAGGGCAATCCAGCTCATCCAGCTCATAGCATCTTGTCCCCAGTAGCTTCGGTTTTTATCCTCAGGCCATGCCCAGTTCCCTAAAGTCATTCTGTGGTGAGCTGGCTCTCTTGCATAATGCATGTAATGAACCATAGCCTGGCTTCCATCAGTGTCCTCAGCGCTTCAGCTCATTCTTTTACCATTCTTGACTTTGGCCCAGTCTCTGGGTTTTGCTTTTCCATTCATACAGGTCAGGTTCGTCACTCTTGTTCCTTATTCATGGCTTATTTAAAACGACTATTCAGACAGGATTAGTTTTACATGGTAAGGTGAGGAAATGTAATTCTTGCCAGTATTCCTTAGTGAGTTAAGCTCCATCCAAATTCACTGTGTCAGTAATGTTTTCAGAGCATGCGCCCAGACCTCAGTAAAATGCCAGCAGCTTTTAGCTACTAAGACTATTAACTGTAGAAATATTCTCAGGTTATATTAATGGCATGCGAGTTGCCATATCAATAAATATTTCATCACTTGCTCAGGAAAAGGAGTGTGTTGTTTCTTATGTATGGAGCCACTCAAATGAGCATTTGTTCTGCAGCCAAAATCATCAATGCTTTTTTTTATGCTGATATTTCGTATACCAATCGAACCATTTCTAAACACTGCCCACCTTCAAGACAAAACTTTGTCGGTTATTATCCTGACTGCTCGTTGTTTGAACTGTTTTGCCCGCATTGCTTCATGCTTAATGGAAAAGCCCAAATAAAGCTTTAGGAAGTCATGCACTGGAAGCCTTTTTGAAGCATTTCAGGCTCTCTTCTGACACTCAAAGATGTTTCCATAATAATCCATGCATACATCAGCTCTGACTCATGCATGCGCCACATGCCACTTCCCCCTTATTTTATGCTTTGCCTGTTTTTGTCTCTGCTGTGCATTGCAGAATGCTACAGAATAGGTTTGAACTCTATCCTATACGTATTCATATAAAAATACATTCATGCTTAGGTTAATCGATGCCTCTGAAAATACCCCCTGTGCCAGTCCTAAAAGATCTGTGATTTCCTCACTCTCTGCCAATGGAAACTTATATTGGCCTATATGCCATCTATCCCCGTAGACTCAGCAAACGATACTGTGTTTCCTCTCTTCCTCGCTTCCGGGTCGACTTGATGAATGTGAGTAAGTGATGAGAGAGATGACTGAGAAGGCCAGAAGAGATGGGAAGTGAATGAGAGACAGAGAGGTGAATGCATTAAAATGAGTGATTGTGTTTGAAAGTGTTTAAAACTGATGTTCATGAAGACAAGCGAGTCTTTGCACTTGAGAAATCACAAGGCCATGGAGATGCATCTGACCTGATTTCACTACTGTTCAGAAGTGCACAATGAAGAGGTTTTTTTTTTTAAGAATTAAAGTTTAAAGTTATTTTTAGGGCTAATTTTGACTCATAGTCGCATAGAATTCAACACTATATATAACTAATATAACACTGTAGGCAATGAGGCAACATAAAAATGAACATCTACTTTTCTAGCTAACTATCTATCTATCACCAGCATTGAAGGAGGAGTCCCATTGCCCAGTAGTCCAAGGAGTTCCACCAGATGCTAGGAATGTGTGCCACCCTCCTAAAGCACACCTGGACCCATTGGGTACCAAGCGATCTTTGTCCATCCAAACAGCAATAAGGAGCACATGGCTGGAGACAGGTGGCAGACTACACTAGGGCAAGGAAACCATGATATGGACTCGCATAGTAGAATCTTTTTATGCTTTCATCTGTAACCAAATTGGGTTTATATTATTGAAAAAATATCCAAACTTTTGAATGCTCAAATATCAATTTAGCATTAAGAAAGTAATTGAAATAAAATAGACAACCTGGCTCGGTTGTACAGGATTTGAGCGCTGCCTGTAATTTGAGGAATGGCCAATGAAGCCGATTTATATATGATGGATTGCGTTGTCTTGGGGGAGCGTTCGCATAACATCATTCATTTAGGCAATCTGCAGAGAGTGCGTGTGTGAGAGAGAGAGTGAGTGAGTGAGGGAGTGTGAGAGAGACTTCCTGGTTGTAATGAGTGGATGACCTCTGTAGGATCATTTCCGTCTCTCCTTTAATTAGGTTCTAAATGTCAGGATACTAGTGTTGGTTGTGTACGAGCCACTGTGTGTGTGGGTTTGGTGTTGATCAGTGTAACAGCGATGCTGCTTGACCCAAACTACAGTAAAAAGTTTGAATGTAGATGAAAGGCAAGCTCTTGAGGCAGACCGCTACTGGATAGCCGCCTCTCTAGCCGTAGCTCCTCCAGACTGAATAATCTTACACAGTCAACATTCCTGTGTCCTAGCAACTCCTAATTAAAGTGCCCTGTGTGTACGCGAGCATGTGTATTTAAGCATCAAATGAACGGATACCTTAAATGAAATTGTTTAAACTGAGAGAAAAGCTGAGAAATTAAACGCCGCTCATTAGGTCACCGCTGTGGGACGCCTCGCATTTTAGTGCTCATACCCACACACGCCCACTCACTTACAATATGATGCGAGAGCTGAAGCTAAATGGACACTAACGTCTACACATTCGATCTGTTTTTAAAATGTAAACATTCAAGTCAAGATTATTTATATAGCGCTTGTTACAGCAATGTTGACAAAGTTTGAAAACATGTATCCCCCTGTGAGCAAGCCAGAGGCGACAGTGGCAAGGAAAAACTCCCTCAGACTGGAGGAAGAAACCTTGCGAGGAACCAAGACTCACAAGAGGAGACCCGTCCTCCTCTGGTCAAACAGCATATACAGCTTATTAAGCTAAATTCAAAGTAGAAACTAAAAGAATCTGAGTCTGGATGGTAAAAGCTTCAGAAACTGCACAGGTGCTACATCTGGATGATGTACAGCAATGCAGTCGAGGGTGTAGCAGAGGGTGTAGTGTAAACATTCACTTTAAATGTGCGGTTAAATATTCAGACCACCTAAATTGACGTGGTTTTAAGACTGTGTAGAGTATGGTTTAACCCAATCATTGATTAAAACATGCTCAAAAAGTGGTTCTCAAAAGATCAGAGGCGATTAGTAGTCCAAGTTTTCTTTTACATCATCTCAGTACGGCCACACTTTATGACAAACAGACCAACAAAAATCCTTAAAAAAAAACAAAAAACTTTAAAGCCACTTAAGCTAGAGTTAGAGAATGCTTTTGCCCTCTTCTATAAAGTTTTTGAAAATATGTTTTTCTTTGGAGAGCCACAATATGTACAATAAATCTGTTGACTGTGACTGCGCTGAAAGCGTATTTAAATTTGAGCGATGTATCTTCTATTTCTATACATCTAGTTTCTTTATCAGTATAATGTTAATTTTTTTCTTTTTGAGCCTGTGTGTGGTATGCAGTACTGCGTTAGACAAAACATTAAGGCACTTGGGGTCATTATCATATTTAAAATGTTTTTGTTTAGTTTTCAGACAGGGAGCTTTTATTTGCTCAGCAAAACATTAATAAATATTCAAATAGTATTAATACAGAAAGTAATAGATTTACATGTCGGTGTGTTTATTTAACCCTTCCCAACCTTTTCTTTGTGGCAACCCAGTATCATTAGCGGTTCTCATCAAATACCTGCTTTGACTACTCAGTACTTCATTAAGCTAAATCAAGATTGCTGGTGAAGGAATTTAATTAATTTATACAATGTCTGGAGCGTCCAGGAGAAATCTGGAACTACACATTATTCTTCAGACTGGGACCCATTATCTACTTCTTTCATAATGAGATATTCATGTGTCTTTGTATGGTATTTATGCTCATTTATACCTGCTCTAACAAGATATGATGCTCGTACTGGTGATAATACAATTATTGCTAACATACAGGGTTTTAAACAATCAGCTAAGAGTTTTACACAGTAGTGTATATGATGTAAAATTCAGTCCAACATCTCTGACTCTCAAACTTAAAGTTGATTATTTTGGGCTTTACAGAGTGACTCAGCACATGCACATGATATTTTAGCATCATTTACTTCTCCTGAATGCTACTTCTGTCAGTTAGTGTAGCTTTGATCGATCAATACATAGACACTGTCCTGACGCTAGGCTTTCTATTTACATTGTATTATTATTATTATTATTGTTTTGAGGTACCTTAAGAACCATAAAATGTACATTTAAAGGTTCATTAACTTTGTTTGCACTGTGATGAATCAAAATGTACCTGTAAAAAGCTTTTTTTTCTCACAGTAAACTGCATATTGTAGTTTTTCCTACTGGTCCCTCAGACAGTAAAATCTGTTTAAGGGTATGTACATTTGTACATAATGTACATAATAGAAATCTGTTTAAGGGTATGTACATTTGTACATAATGTACATAATAGAAAGCTATATTATTTTAATCAGTCAATGAAATAATCAGTGGATTGCTCATATAACCAACACTAAGTATTAGCCACTAGTGTTTTATAACCTCCATATTAAACCTATCTGTGCAATGAAACACCCACATGTACACACACTAGTGAACATACACACTAGGGAGCACGCTTGCCCAGAGCAGTGGGCAGCCCTATCCACAGCACCCAGGGAGTAGTTGGGTGTTAGGTGTCTTGCTCAAGGGCACTTCTGTTGTGTGCTGTTGGCCCAGGTTATTGAACCAGCGACCTTCCTGACACAAGACTGGACCCCTAACCTTCAGCCCAAGACTGCCCCTCTAATAAAAGTAAGAGTAATCATCAGCCAGTACCAAAATGGTGTGATACTGATATTCATCTCTGTGTTTAATTACAGTATAAAGAGGGTGAATATATAACTTCTTAGCCCCAGAGGCAGAGCTGTGACTGCACTGTTCAGTCTAATGCTGCTCCATTGATCATCTCAAATGAAGGGAAATGTACCGCTGACCCTGAGGACCACTGCAATTCCAAGCACACAGCAGCAAAAGCTCCAATAAGAAGATATGCAAATACTTCTGAGGCTCAAGTGAAAGAGAGAGAGAAAAAAAAGAAAAGAACACTTTCCAACATAGCCAACGGTGCAAGCTTTTCTCATTCACAGCTTATCTGACTGTATAAACTCACATTGGAATTCAAAAAATGGTGCATTGAACTAAATTGGAAAGCAATTTCACAACAGGAGGGTCGTAATTACACATCCTGAAAGCAATAACTCCAGCCTCATTACGCCTGTTTGCACAATTCAGGCTGTAGGATCAAGTGGACACCTCCTCAGGCAAATTCAGCGCCTCCTTATTCAGATCGTAACACATTATTATGTCAGATCAAGACTCAAGGTCATTTGCTACTGACAGTGCTATTACTTTTGTTAATGTAAAATAAAGACTACCTGCACTGCATTTCCCTTAGATGCTAGCATATAACCATCCACACACACACACACATACAAACAGACATTCAAACACTTTCACAAACAAGTTCTCTTCCCAATGATCTTCATTCACTACAATCAAATCCAGAGGATGTCAAGATTCAAAGACATACTTTAAAAACTTTTCTCTGCTCTGTGTGCTCCCAGTGTATAATTTCACAGTGGTTTTACCACAATGTTGTGCCTGATCCTATACTGTACAACTGAAAGCTCCCATTTATTTACTGTAATAAGTCTAAAGCAGGGGTATTTAATTAGAGTTCAGTAAGGTCCAGTTAGAGATTTCTTCAGGCCAAGGTCTGGACCGTCATCATTTCTAACTTGTGTTATGATTCAGTGCCATATCCTGTTTACTGAAGTAGCCTAGTATCAACATTGTATACCATCAGCAACTGAAAGACAAACTTATTACAAATACCGTTCAGTATATTTCAGTATATTTACTGTTTAAATGCTAGACTAAATAAATTATTTATAAAACAAGGGATACATTAAAAAGAACAGAATGCTTTTGAAGAAAAAGTGCATCTTAAAGTGTTTATTTATAGAGAAAGTAAATAAAACCTGTGTCTTCACAAATTCACATGTTGGTTTTACAGAGCGGTATTCTCCAAAACTAGACGAGCGAGTCCATTCAATTACCGTTCCTGGTTAAACAGTCAGTTTTCGCTGTTGACTTTTCTGTTTTTATGTTGTTCTTTCGGACTCGCTTTAGTGTAAGTTCATGGAAAAGTATTTTGTTTAAAGCATCAATAAACAGTAATAAAACCAGTCTGTTTAAATTCTAAAGGATTAAGAGAGAGCCTTCAAAAACAACTGTGATATACTATTAAGTAAGAGCATCTTAAACACAAGACATCACTGTTACATATATGTGTGCCAGTCTTTAAGACAGCTAGTCTATACTACTAGTCTATAACCTAACCGAATATATCTATACATATACATCATATGTAATATTATGGGATAAACAACTATCGTACTTGAAATAACTACATGTAAAAGGACATTTAAACATCTTTGGCTTGAAAATAACATGCAGCTGAAGAAAACTTCTTAATTAAAGTTAACAAATGTACTGAAAGTGTTCTTGTCACTCTCTTAGAGGATATGGGTGATTACTGCAGGTATAGAAAGCTACAGCATTTTTTTAAAGTCCAGATTGAACTAGAATGGATCAAATATCATTAAGCTGCTACTTGCACATTCTCCTCTCAATTGAATGCATAAAACGGACAGTTCGGCTACTGAGTAATTGTTCGGCTGCTGTTTGTAGATGAGATTGGCTAGTATAAGCAAACGAAGCACTTGAAGTTCTAACAAAAATTACTTTGATTTTCTGCTGTGGGGTTATATTTTGTGGCACAGCTACACTGCACCATTGACTAAAGAATTTTTGCAATAAAAAATAAAAGCAAGCTCGGCATCAAACTAATATTGGCAGACAGGACACTTCATTTTGTTCGGTTGCTGTGCCTCGGGGATCAGCTCTCACTCCCCGCCCTGAGTTCTGTTCCACTTTCTCCCAGTCATACATCAGTGACCGTGCAGCAGATATCTGCTGAGTGACATTAACAGAGAGTGCCTGAAAGGGATGCTGGCAATTCCATGCAAATGTCAACCTTACTGTGAAAAATAAAGTGAGCGGCGGAAGAAAATCACTTAAATTGTCCATTTAGACTTAGACACTGTTTTTAGCTGCTCTGCACGAATTCTATACCAGTTATAATGACTGACGATGGTACTGGAAATTGTGGAGATAGGGGTTGGTGTGTGTGCTAGGCTGACAATGAGGGTGATTCAGGGATTTGTTCTGAATTCTTACTGTAGTCTTTATTCCTATTTAATTCAGATCCAGAAATGACCAGTTTTCACCTCTAACATGCAGATGTATGACAGAAATTACACCCTGCTTTTAATTTGTGGCCCATTGCTAGTAATTGCTATATATTCGTGAACATATGCCAGCCCCTCATTTCATAATATAGCAGTGCATGAGGATGTGAAACCTTTACTTTATAAGTAACCCTTGTTCAGTTAACAACCTATAATAATGCTAATTCATTATAATGCTAATTTGTCATTCACTTTGTCAAGGCCAGGCTACATTCACGTTCTCACACATTTCAATACCGCCTGTGGCAGCTCTATTTTAAACAGTGACGTTTGAAGCTTGTAAGACATGCATGTAACATACTTTGTAGAGAACTCTGCTTTGACTTTCATTCATTGGAGGCAGTTTTTCAGTGCAGTGGTGCCTGAACTCTGAAACAAGCTCCCACAGAGCCCGTCTCCAGGTCTCCATCTAAGCCTTCTTCTTTCAGATTCTGTTGAATGGCAGTCTTGTTTTTTGTTTTTTTTTGTCGTAGCCTAATACATATCTTCACGCATGTACCTTTGTATGCATTCTATTTTTTAGTGAGAGCTTTTGGTTGCTCCTCTGAATGCTTCACCTAAAGTACGTATGCTATCAGCCTGCCAATTAGTAGTTACTCTGTTTCCCAGCCAAGGTAGCGTCTTTGATGTATTGATACTGTATTTTAAAGAGATAAACTGTTTTTTTGTTGTTGTTGTTTGAAAATATGCATTCACTCACCTTGTCTCTGTGCCGAAGGAGGGTGACAGTTTTTGGGGATCATGCTGGGTGGGGGTGTTACTAGTGGGCCGGTTTAGACAAATGTTTAGGGCTGAATTTACTCCCCAGTTTTAGATCCTCACATTGGTCTACATAGTGCACATCACCGCATCCATTGAGCCTGAAAATGTGAGCTTTAGGTAAAGAGCAATGTTGGTGAAAGAAACTTTCTTTCTGTTTCACTGTAAAGAAATCAGAATAAAAAAAATATTCATTCATTTTTAAATTTCTGATAAAAAAAAGAAACCTTTCTGTCATAAAAGATACTTTAACTAAGTTTGATCAAAACTGGCTGATGTAAACTTTAAAGAGGAATATAAACATTTACTATTATTATGCAGTGTTAAGTCAGTTTTATGATGAGCTTATGTAGGTGTCATGTAGTCTTATGAACTGGACACTACAGTAGAGTGTTACCCAAACTTTTGGATATAACTGCAATATATTGATTTTTAATTATTATTATTATTATTATTATTATTATTATTATTATTATTATTATTATTATTATTATTATTATTATTATTATTATTATTATTTCTTATTATTTATTTTTATATCAGAACAGTTACTCAAGAGATTTATGCATGTTTCTCAGTCTTGGTTTATAAAGACTTTACCTTTTTCTGAACATTTCTCCACTGACAGCATAACAGTAGTCTTTTTAAAACTGTATGTTTGTATTTGTTGTAAGAAACACATGTGAGATCTTTCAGGTATAAACAGAATGGGAAATGTTTAGCTGACTTTGATGAAATATCACCAACAATTTGCATCTACATCAGGGGTGGGGAAGTGAGGGCTGGTGTCCTGCTCAGTTTGGTGATTTCCCTGAACTAGCACACCAAGTCTGGTAATTAGCTGATGAGTTCAATCTGGCCAGTGCATTTCCTCACACCTGGCCTACATCAACACACTCTTGGACGAACATTCTTCATTAAAAATCCTTTGGATGCAAACAGAGCTATTGTGGAAATATTTGATGAGTAGGAGGTGTTGAGGAGCAGTCTGAAAAGTGTGAGGAGTCATGAGAGACAAAGCGAGAGAGGCGAGAGAATGAGGAAGGGAGATGTAGGAGAGATAAATGAAAGAGCGAGAAAGATGGTAGGGCTTGGGCAGATCATCTAAACAACATCCTGACTCCCCTGGGCTGCGAGACACTTCCACTGCGTCATAAAACAGAACAGAGCAATGTGGCAGCACTGCAGCTGGCACCCAGCCATGCCTGAAAACTCATCCACTCACTCATTCACGCAGCTGAAAACTCAGCTTCTGCTTTCTAAAGATCCTCACACACACGTGCTGAATCACTCACAGCACCTTTCTTCTTAAACGGGGTGAGGACACAATCACAGGGCTGACGCCCTCTCCACGGCCTCTAAAACAAGGGCCGCATGTGCTCTATCACTGTCTCCTGAGCTCACCCCGACTCCAGTCCCTGATTCAAACTCACTGTTTTCATCCTCTTCTCTCAGCACTGCTGTGTCTGTGCTGATCAATAAGTGCATTCTCACAGGAGATGCTAATTTCATGCGAACCTTCCTCGTTATGAAGAACCTGATTTAGCCCAGTCGCCAACACGGCAGCCTCAGTTTTAGAGCTAAGCATATCTGTGCTCGGTTCTGTGTGTCTGTCATTCTGTCTGTGTGTCTTTGTGTCTATGAGAGCATATGGTCAGCAAAAACTAAAATAACCCTCTACCTATCTCTTTCTCCCTCTCTCCCATCATTCTCTCTCTCCCTATTTCTCTCTCCTTATCTGTCCTTATTCTCTCTCTTTTTTTACTCTCTCCCTATCTCTCCTTCCTTCTCTCTTCCTCTTTACCTCTCTCTCTCTCTCTTCCTCCCCTCCTTGTCTCCCTTTCTTGCTCCATCTCTCTCTCTTTCTCTCCCCTCTTTCTCTTCCACATTCTTTCCTTCACACTCTTTCTCCCTCTCTCCTTTTCTCCTTTCCTTCTCTCTTTACCCCTAATTATCCTTGTTTTTTTTGTTCCCTCTCTCTCTCTCTCTCTCTCTCTCTCTCTCTCTCTCTCTCTCTCTCTCTCTCTCTCTCTCTCTCTCTCTCCAGCAGACACACTCTGGTGCTCCCTCCGCTCTCCTGCCCAGGAGAATCCTGATTATTCCGGGCCGAGTCCACATAGCGCAGCTTCGGGAGGGGCTGGAGCACGTCAGCAGAAAGCTGGATTTGCAGGTGAGGATGGACAGATCAGACGGATGGATGGGTAATTGGACCGAAAGTGGAAGTGGGAAAGAGAAACGTTAAGAGGGGGAGTTGTTGGGGAAAGGAAAAAAATTAACATTTAATATGAGAGTTGAAAATGGCTCAGTAAGGTGAAGCACATTAGGAGAAGGTTATTACAGTCAGTGCTAGTCTGGTTCCATCTGTACACTCTGGAGAGACTATGTATGTGTATTACGCTGGCGTCTCTTTCCTCTAACTAATATCCTGCTCTGAACGCTATTCCCCGTGGTACACTGTGCTCGCCTGCTTCCGAGTCAATCAGCTTAAACTTCTTCTATATTCACTGAAAGAAAGAGAGAGAGGGAGAGAGAGAGAGAGAGAGAAAGACTGACTGACTGACTGACTCTGATATTCATAAATGCTCCCATTCTCTCACGGGCTCGCTTACCATTACTGCACGCATTCTATTTCCTCTGCTTTCCTAGAGAGTCAGCGTTATGCAAATTCCTGTGTTTTGGTTTCATTTAGTTTGAGCTCTTGAAGTATACAAGCTCACATGTACACACACACACACACATCCATGCATACATTCATGAGTTTGAATTCACTGTTTTCAGTCATTTAGAAGCATTGCTTGTGCAGGTATATGTATAAAATGGTTTTATTATGAAGCTGCTACTAGTTTAGTTTTCACCTCTACTGAACAAAATAGAAATGAAACCTTTTTGGTTTGGTTTGCTAATAATGTTTATTTGTTTCCCTGGAAATGTGTCATACTGCTGCAGGCAAACAGTGGTCACACCAGAATCTAATGTGGCAACTGTGTGGCACAACCGGCCCTGTTTTTCAAAGGTTTCAGAAAAATTGTTTCAGTTAAAAGTGTTTACATTTTTGGTCTGTATAGTAAAGGAAGCTCTCAGAATGCTTATTTTTATGTGGTTTATGGTTGCTCAAATCAATCTAACCAAAAAAAAAAAACACAAAGAGTTTTTTACTATGTACCAAACGTTGTTCAAGAGAGGAAAATGGAAGAAATATATATGTATATATTAATATGAAAAATTGACCAAAAATGACTTGCACATCCTTCTCTGTGGTCAGCATGAGCTTATCCAGTCAGCTTCCTATCACCCGTGCACACCCATAGATGAACTGTGCAATATATGCCACTCATGTCAGATAATAGATTTAAAACAACAGCTACAAGAAACACCACTAACGCATGAATTTCATCAAGAAGCAGGTGAAACAAGAAACTCACCTCAGCCTTGTCTTGACCACAGACAAGTAAAGAGAGGTGAACATAAAAAACTTAACCCGCCCTGTACCTGCAACGAGCTGCAATAACTTCTTCATCATTATTCATGCTGATCCACATCTTAGTGGCATTTCACTGGACCCTTGAGAGGGTTAGCCTAAACTAAGTAAACAACCTTTATGTAAGTTTTCATTGGTTTTCTTAAGTAGAAGAACAACAATATAGACAGAGTTGAGCTCATTCCAAAAAAGTGAACATCCTCTTATAAGACATCCATCCACTTCTTTAACAGAGATGCAGACTAGAACGAGAGATGTATATACAGAGAGAGAGAGAGAATAGAAATAGAAACAAACAGAGAGAGGTATATACAGAGAGAGATAGAGAATAGAAATAGAAACAAACAGAGAGAGGTATATACAGAGAGAGAGAGAGAGAGAGAGAGAGAGAGAGAGAGAGAGAATAGAAATAGAAACAAACAGAGAGAGGTATATACAGAGAGAGAGAGAGAATAGAAATAGAAACAGGGAGATGTAAATACAAAGAGAGAGCAAGAGAGAGAGAGAGAGACAGAGAAAGAATAAGAGATAATAAAAATAGAAACAGAGAGAGAAAGAGAATAGAAATAGAAACAGACAGAGGTATATACAGAGAGAGAGACAATAGAAATAGAAACAGAGAGAGAATATAAATTGAAACAGAGTGATATATGCAGAGAGAGAGAGAGAATAGAAATAAAAACAAACAGAGAGAGGTATATCCAGAGAGAGAGAGAGAGAGAGAGAGAGAGAGAGAGAGAGAGAATAGAAATAAAAACAAACAGAGAGAGGTATATACAGAGAGAGAGAGAGAATAGAAATAGAAAAAGACATAGAAAAGTATATACAGAGAGAAAAAGAGAGAGAGAGAGAGAGAGAGAGAGAGAGAGAGAGAGAGAATAGAAATAGAAACAGACAGAGAGAGGTATATACAGAGAGACAGAACAAGGGAGAGAGAGAAAGATAGAGATAAGGGAATGGAGGGAGAGAGATAGTGAATAAGAAACAAACAAACAGAGAGACAGAGAGAGGGTCTGTCAGTAGAGAGATGTGAGGTGTCACCAGCTGAATCAATTCAGGTATTACTCTGTATCTGAGAGTGTTGTGTGTTTGTGTTTGGGAGAGACAAAGAAGCGGGAGCACGTGTGTGTGGGGGGGTACTTGTGTGTGTGGGTATGTGTCTGGGGGTGCATGTGTGTGTGTGGGTGTGGTCCCCAGAAGGCAGATAAGGACAGAGCGGCTGATGGATGGATGACTGTCTGTATGATAAGCTTCATTTCTCTCTGCAGCAGGGCAGATATAGAAGGCGCACATTTGTCACCTGATGGTCCCTCCACTGCTTTTTTTTTCTAATCATGGACCTGGTGGGTGTCACTGGCCTCCCACTCAATTTCCTGTCACTCTATAAGCATGCCAGCGTCTCCCTCAGGCAGACCATGGATACACAGTGACGCGCAGCCGTTTACACACATCTATAATTCATCTCTACAGTAAATCCAAAACAAGCCTACAGAGATCAGAGTGCGCTCACAAACAGACACACACGCAGCCTTGTTTTTATACAGTGCCAGGACGTGGGATAATACACATACCCATACGTATCATAAATATGTGACTATATTATGTTTAATACATCATTGCTGCTGACTTAACAAACCTGGCATCTCCAAAAAAAACTTTTCGGGAGTAATACACATTCTTAACTTTGAATGCATATATAATACATTAAACACTATATATAATTAGTTAACATTATGGGTGGAATACTATGTGATAGAGAACAAATAAATTAATATAATAAATAAAATAAAAAAGTCTGGACATTTATTTGTCCTGGAAATGTACTAAAACAAACATACATAGACACAAATGCACATTTTGTGTACCGACTAACGCTTCCACTGGGCCATAAAAACAATTAAAATTTCAATGTAGTTGGATTTACTGGGTGATGCGAGAGCTTTGTTAATCATGTAAATACTGTAAGACAGATGGCATTCCTGCAAAGCCAAAGATGGTCAAAATAAAACAAGAAAGAGGAAATTAGGCTTCTGGTATTCTCATAAACGCATCTAATCATCCACCAGCAGATGCTGAGTGAAAGGTCATCCTCTCTTTCCTACAGCGCAGAAAACCCAACATGTACATGTTTAATAAAACATGACAGCAGAAATAAAACAGATATCCAGAATATATTTTCTCTTCTGTTATAACAGATGCATGTTATGGTGCTCAACCCCAGAAAGCACCCCTGATGACCGTCATTATTACAGTTCCATGAAGCTCATGCACTTCATACACACAATCATATATATATATATATATATATATATATATATATTTTTTTTTTTTTTTTTTTTTTCAATCATCTGTTTGCTCAAGTTTTTTATTGTAATGTTCGACTGGGTATGTATGTATGTCATGGTGCTGTGCTTGGAATAAATAATTCCATCACACTCCATCAGTCAAAACATGTCTGATGTTTGCATTTGTTTAGCTATGAAGCTAATGTTACTAACATGTAATGAAAGCCTATATACCCCAACAAGTACCAGTCAGACCTAACTCTGTGGTTTCTGATATTCTATGACTTTTACAGTGTTATCTGTAATTATAGATAAAACAGTATTTATGATAACATATATGTTGCATCTTTATGTATGTATCTTTAGTAAATGACTTAAGAACCTGACTATCCTAAACATTGTTGGGCATTTCCAATTCTTTTGACTTTTTCATGTTCACTCGAAAAAATTTCAGTGGCACTATGTTTTAAGTTGCTGATACTGTTTACTTACACCAGTCAGGTTTTTTTTACCCATCCCTCATCACACAGTGGCAAGATTCCATTTTAACACCCCTTAACCATTAAATCACTCTACCATTAATTCAGCCACACTAATCATCTTGGTTTCAGTAGTCAGTCTAGGTTGAATGTAACTTTGCCTTGATTACGTAAACCTCATACAGATTTAAAGCACAACTTCTGCCAGAAAATAAAATCTCAAAAAAAGGAAACTGCCCAGGGGTTGTTTACTCTGCTGTGGCTGCGTTACTGTCAGTCACCATTCAGGAGTGATGAAATTTTCAGCATAAAGGTGGTGAAGATGAGCAGGTAGTGGGGACGCTTACATAAGATGCTTACTTACTATTGAGTAAGCATGCAATGCCTCTTTTCCACATCTTGCCTCTGCTGTGCTCTGAGCTCTGCTCTCAGCTGAGGCTGCTGTTTCTGCTGCTGAGTTAAAGTAAAAGAAAACGTAGCTATTACTGTGTATTAGATCAACTACTTCCAAAATATTCACTAGCAACAATAGCATTCTTAACCATATATCATCTACGACAGCATGGCACTTATAATTTATGTTTAATATCTGCAAAGCTACACTTTTGATAAATGCAATATAAGAGCAACATCTTTCTTTGGCGATTTACACATTATGGTCCATCATGGGATCTTTTTGCTGACAACGTAGGCGTTTGTTGGGAGGAACATATAACAGTTCTAAATGTTGGTAATAATATGGTTAAGGGGAAAACTCCTATCAATTGATATAAGAATGTATATTAACATTTATCCAACTGTGGGCAATTACTTCTGCTGGGTTTAATAGTGACAATTTTTTAAGGCTTTCATTTATTATGTCCTTTTTTGGTTGTACAGCTCATTTTTAATTTATCTAAATATTTTATTTACTTAAAAAGGTATGGAAATGCTCTCCATGCATGCTAACAGGAATTAATGGGTGCATTAAATGCATTCATTTATAAATACTGTTGTTAAATAATGTATTCTAAGCACCCCTGCCTCACACCCTGCCTTTAAACTCATCTCATATCTGTCAGCCTCCGCCTCTTGTGTCCCTCTTCTTTCTTTTTCATGATGCTTCTTTCTTTTATTGAATAACACAAATTCCTAACTGAATATAAATGCAGACTTAATATCAGCCTTCTTTCCTAGTGGCATATTATCTGGTCGCATAACTCATCAGTTATTAACAAGTGGACCACAGGCCCATTGTTATATAAGGTATGCTAAGGTAATAATGTTAGGGAACTTAGGCTGTTAAACATCAAACTGATACTCACAGTGCACTCAAAACAAAACCTAATATCTTGCCGTTCGTGACTGATCCATGAAGAGGAAAAACTATGTCACAAGCCATCAGGCTACATTTAAATCAAACTGAATCTCTATCATTAGCGTGGCTACCACAGCCACAGATAATGTTAATGTAAAGTTGATTGAACTCTTTTAATGTTGTATATTCTTGTTTTTATTATCTTATTATTGTTTGCTATTTTGTGTTTTTGTAAGGTGTCCTTGAGTGACAGAAAGGCGCCTATTAAATAAAATGTATTATTATTAAAGTTATCTAATGTAGCTTCAGCCTCGAATGACTTGATATGTACTGTGCACACCACCTAGGTCCTAGAGGACCCTGAATCCTGCACATTATTGTGTTTTCCTGCTAGAACACACCCACTTTAACTCAGGAAAGGCTTGTTTATTAGCGGATTAGTGGATCAGGTGTGCTTGGAGCAGTGCAAACAATGGTCAGGGCTGGGGGTCCTCCAGGTTGGGAACCACTCGTCTCCAAAACCTATTGTTCTGTAGGTACTGCATGCCAAACACTTTGCATTACACATATTGTTGTATCGTCAAAAGCTGTGCTCAGTGCTGTGCTGATGACTTTCTTCTCTTTGAGGACATATACAACTATATGACATAAAATGACTAGAAGAGTGGGGAGTAAATTGTAGCTATGCAGTGTGAGCTGAAACGCCCACACTGTAACGTCCCCATCAGCCAAAGAAATTTTATAGCTTTTAACTGCCTGTACATGACTATTCAGTTTTTTTCCCCCCACAAAACTTTGGTTAACCATATATCTATAATATCACAGTGACATTTCTTATATTTGCACACTGCTCTGTATAAAGTATGTATGTATTCATCAAGATTTGCACTGGAGGCTTCCCTGCCAGACGTGGCACATATTCCTGCCTTACTTGAGCGTGAAGCTATGACCAGCAGCAGAGAAAATGAGATGTGTATGCGTGTAGGGCAGGAGAGAGATTGGAGAGAATAAAAGTCATTCCTCAGGGGTAAGGCGACAGCGGGGCATTGAGGGATAGGGGCTATGAGAGGAGTAATAAAAGTTTACTGTCGCATCATGTTGAAGGATAATTCAGTTCACTCAAATGTTAGCAGTTATGTATTAGCCTCCCAGCTACTGAATGTGGTAAAGGGCAGCCCAGGAGTTGATCCCTACTCCAGCACAGTTTCACAACCGACTTTACTTTTATGGAAGTCAATGGAACCAGAACTTTTTCCAAGCTATTTTGGAGCATTTCCATTTCACACCATTTCACACCATTTCACACAATGTAAACAGCAGCTGTCACGTTCAAACGACAGCAACGATATATCTGTTACACCCATCTAAACTACTGAAAGTTGGAGTCATCCAGCTATTCACACATACTGAAGAGTTTTCAGGGAATGTACAAATACTCCTACCTTAAAGTTACAGCCCCCAATAATAAGCTGTTCTCTAAACTTTCACTGATAATATGTTCTCCTTCAAACAGACACTGCCACTCACACAAGCAACTATCCAAACACACCTTAACTGCCCTGCGGATTTCTTTTCTGGTGTGCAGCTAAAATGACTAAAGGAGATGTTTATGAGATTAGATATGAGACAATCCCCTTGCGTAAGAAAGAGGAATGTCAGCACTTAAAACTTCCGCCTTCAAGCTCTTGCTTCAGGTCAGAAAAATTCACAGGCTATTCATGTCTCCTTCAATGATGTGTTCAAAGTACCGTTTGTAGAGAAGCAGCCTCACATCATATATATCATGCATAGGTACGGCACTCTTGGGATTGTATGTTTGTACGTGTATATATCTGAAGCCCAACCTTATCTGACATTCAAACACATTTAAAATAGAAGTCAGTGTGCAGTATGTTGGCCTTCCTTATTCAAAGTACACAGTAAAGGCATTGAAATTATTGCATGTAAGCAAATGTATACTGCAGATAGTGACACATAGAGATTAGACAAAAATGAAAGACTGCAGTCTTCCTTCCTACTGAAAGCAAACAAAAAGTGGGTTTTCAATGGTACTGCTCCAAAGAGGCCTTTTATGTGTAAGTGCTATTTGCGTGTGTGTGTGTGACATGGGGGCTTCACCTCTGCACCATGTCACACACACTTGTGAGCGATGAATGTGTGTAGCAGCTGTATGACAGACCGCCACTCACCTTGGTTAATCTCTTACACATACACACACCCACTTGCTAATCTCTTTTATACACACCTTTCTCAGTGCAGAGTGATAATTATGCATTCACTGCAGCTGCTTGTGAGATGCAGTAAATCGCATTAGCAAATCCCATGGCAAAACAATGCAGGGGGGAAATGTAGCAACTTTACTGATGAGCACAAAGGAGCACTGGGGGGAGGGGGATGCACACCTCTATTCCACCTCAACCTGTTTTGCCTTTTTTTCCTCTCGCTCTTTCTCTTATTATTCTCTGTATGTAGTTGCTCTCCACTGTGCTGGTGCACTGCTGATCTGTCCCAGTGTTGGTAGTACATAGTAACTGAGGCATATGACACACCAGGCAGTACAGAGAGTACTTGCCAATATCGAGTCCAATACCATAAACCACCAGTTTATGATGAAGGTAGCTGTTGGTATAAATGAGCACAGCGTACCTTAAAAACAGAATCATTCAAATCTAGCTGACTTTAAATGATGTGTGTTAGTTAGTCATGGGTCGAGTAGCTCTGCAGTGGAGAAGAGTGTCAGAAAAGCAGTACAGAGAGACTGAGCAGCAGCTGTGCACTAAAACATATACGTTTAGGATGAACACAGTCGCCACACAGTTAAAGATTCTCTAGGTTTGTTTCAACAAGAACTTTGAGTCAGTGGCCCCAAATACAGGTGTGGTGGTGTTTTGCTAAATGAAGAGAAAGAGTTGCTGTGTTTTAAGCTTTGAGCTAAGATAGGTTGTGTTTTGTCCTCACTGTACAGAGTCATCAAACCAGGTATTAGATGATACATGTTCATAATACTGAGTTGCCATAAGGTAAGCTTATAAAGAGCTAAATAAACACGCTGACATGTAAAACCACTATAAACTGTAATAATACTATTAATGCTGTAAGTGTTTAACTAAGAAGATGCTGTCTGACATGCTAGCCCTGTCTCTGCTACTACTGAGAAAGCGGCTATGTCCTTGTTCATGTGTGTTGATAAACTCTGTAAAGAATCTGCCAATACAGAAGGTTTAAAATGCGTCTGTCCTCCACAGAGTCAGTAACACTTCTTCTCTGTGTGAGCAGATCCTCTTTCACTGCCAGCTTGAGTCATTTGATGGTCGATGCAGCAGCGTACACTCTTCTTACGTCATGCAGGGATACCGGTTTTGGTAACGATGCATCCATAATTAAAGTGTCGAGTGGTGCAAATATTGTGTGTTGGCTTTATCATCAAGAGATTGTAAGTTTTATCCCTGTTGATACCACAGCCATGGCCAGGAGTTACATTGCTTCAGCATCAAACAGTGACAATAATTTTTTCAGCTATGTCAACTGTAAGCCCAATATCCAACCAGTAATTCATATTTTAGTTTCCCATTTAATAGAGTTTGAAAGAAGATTTGTTCTCTAAAATGCTTCTCCTCTGTATTATACAACCCTGTAACTTTACAACCCCCAAAACACCCACTTCCTACTCTGTCTTAAACTCAGTTTGGGTAAACATTTGGTAAAACAACTGGATAAAATGTAGACTTATATTTATAAGACATTTAGACAGCATTTTTAAACACAAAGGTGTTTTGGAACAACAACATTTACCTTCACTGTCCAAAGAAAAACAAGCATTTCCAAACTTTACATGAGATAAAAATTTTCAATGTAAGTTAATCGAATTAGATTTTATAGTTATGTTGTTGGTTCATCCATCATTACATTTCCACATTAATTATCCTTTGATCTTTAAATTATTTGCCTCAAAATTTGATCACCACTGTTCAAATATAAGTCATTCTCAATCATCTACACCACTGCTAATCATTGTAAATTATACTAGACAAATTAAATTCTCTTCCTACTAGAAATTATTTAAAGTTTTAGTGTATTAGCATCATAAGCCACATGCATCTACCACAAAATGTTATTTACATTTAAAATAGCATTTCTAAACGTTTTATATACATCTATAATGGACAAGCAATCAATAGGCCTATAGATACACAAGACATATAGTCACATATAGTTATAAAGACATACAGTACACAGAGATATACACAAGCATTAATAACATAAATAAGCTGTTCTTTTCTCTTACAAGCTTGTCAGCTCCTGTTTGGTGTAAAACATGTATGTGATAGTTTTGGGCAAATGTATTGTCATAGCTGGGCTCCGGACCCACAGTAACTGTAACGGTAACCTTCAAGTAACACAGTCCCATCACAGCAGGTTGGTCGCTCACATGCTATAAAGGTCTGGTTTGCTAATTTTGTAAATCAGTCCTTATCATAAGAATTTGTTCATTATAAGACATATGATGGACTAATAAAATCTGAAACTGATACTGTTTGTTTCCTCCTCTGGCCTGTTAACATTTACTAAATCTTTATTTTAATGTTAAATACATATACATTCTTTTTTGCCTCAATAATCCAGAAATAATGCTGTTACTATATGAACTACATTTTGTAGAATGATTGACAAATCAGGGGATACAGTGGCAATCATCATTATCAAAGCCTATCAGTATCCATTTCTTATGAAACCTCCAATTTATCAACATTATCTTCAGCTGATCAAATACTTGGAGATAGCTTCTGCAGCTACAATAGCATATTTCAGCCAAGCATGTCCATATTTGCAGTAAATTATTTTTGGCCCCCATTAAAATATCGTGTAAGTCAGTGAGGCTGTAAATATCTGAGCTAGTGCAATTATGCTGCAATTATGCTCTGGCACATGAATGAAATTTGCATTGTTCTGTTAATAGAGATTTTCATACCTTACTCAGCGGCACTGTAGTGTAAAATGAAAACAAGTCGTCTGGCACAAACTGTGTCTGGAAAACAGATTTTCTGCAACCAAATGTCTTGTACACCGTTGTACACCTGAAGAAGACATATAAGAGTTTCCATGCAAGTTCACAAATACATTTACATTTATATTAGCAGTTCATATATACATTGTCACTGTATGTAGTTAATAAATTGTATTAAGTTTCTGCTGATGTGATGTATTTTCCTTTTACAACGTGATTTCACGAGCTACTAAACACTCCCACTGAGTGTGTTTAATGGTGATCTGAATAGAGGGGCTTCTAAAAGCCTTTGGAAATAGCATTTTCCATGATCATCGCTTGCTTATCTTTAGTTTTCTTTTATTCTACTACGCCTAAAAAATAGAGGTAGTGATCCTCGTGTGCACCTCTATTGTGTCTGTTGTGCTACTTTTCTGTTGTTGGCTGTAGATGGCAGTTAGTGCCTGTTCAATTCTGACCTGATTAACATGAGATCAGGATTTTACAAATGAAATGAGTGAAGAGATAAAGTGAAGACAAAAAGGTCATAATAACGTGACCTAGGTAGGTTAGCTAACTAGCTGCATTTGAGGTCATTCGTAACAAGCACAATGTGATAAAGAAGAACAGGATTTGATTTAGTGTAGCATGTGAGCATTTATATACATACACGGTGGCATGGTCGCCTCACAGCTAGGCGATCTGGGTTTGATTCCCGGTCCGGGCTGGTCTGTGTGGAGTTTGCATGTTCTCCCCGTGCTTGAGTGGGTTTCCTCCAGGTACTCTGATTTCCTCCCACAGTCCAAACACATGCATGTTAGGTTGATTGGTCACTCTGAATTGCCAGTGGGTGTGAATGTGTGTTGACCGTGTGATGCACTGGCAACCGGTCCAATGATTTATCCCCCACCTTCGCCCGATGATGCTGGGATTGGCTCTAGACCTCCGATGACCCCGACTCTCTCTCTCTCTCTCTCTCTCTCTCTCTCTCTCTCTCTTTCTCTCTCTCTCTCTCTCTCTCTCTCTCTCTCTCTCTCTATATATATATATATATATATATATATATATATATATATATATATATATATATATATATATATATATATATATATATATATAAACCAGCTGTGCTCTGTGTTTTTTATTGGTTTTTTTTAAATGTGGTGTTCCATCCTGTTTACTCCACATCCTGCTCTTGCATCTTTGGTTTAGGAAATGGGTAAGATTTCACTCCAAACTCTCAAGATATCTGATATCTGATTTATTAGTTCTCCCCACACGAAAAGCTAGCTCTGTGCGACCGAGCGTGTAACTGACATTCTCTCAGAGCGTTTGAAAGATACTGTAGTCTGTGATCAAGTTCCTCGTAGATGACAGACTACTCTGGTACAGCCGCCCTTGCTGAAGTGTGGCTGTAGGCGATTACTGAGTTCGCCTATATGGACGAACTGGTCCTGTAACATGTATAGTTTGTCTTAGTGTTCTTATGTTTTTGTGTGTGAGAGTTTATTCACTTGCTTGCAGAAAGTAGTCTGAAATGCTATCAGTCCACCTGGAATTCTTCAGACTCTCCCGAATACCCACTCCAGTGTTGCTATTCAGCCTTTAGCAATGCTTCATCCTTTTATACTTGTGTTATCAATTGGTGTTTCAGCTCTGAGTGCTTTTTGAATGATGCCCAACACAGGACAGCCAATCAGAACAAAGCTTATTTACATACAAAACAGCCTGTTAAGAGCTCAGCAATAAGCAGAGGTTTAAAAAAGGTCATGCATAAATGCATTATAATTAGTTTTTGGTAGATAGCAGGACTAAAATGTTATCAATAGACCTCAAGGGGAAAAAACCTCAAACACATACAAAATGTAGGAAATACAGGCTTTAACGTAACAGAGGAAAAGCTTCCAAACCGTTAAATCTGATATGACAAATGTTTCTGCCGTGTAAGGTCTAACTTTATTAGGTCCACTGCATGCATTCTCTCATAATGAGCAAACATTTAATATGCATGCATTTAATATGCAAACATAATATGCAGTTTGCACCCCTGGTAAATAAGTAAACAGCCCCTTCCAGTCAGGATGGCTGAGGCAGACATTTCTCTTTTACTGCGTGGAGTGTGTGAGATTGGAGGAGCAGAAAAGCGTTTAAATCAGAGACGCCCCTGCTCCTCTCTCTTCTTCACCCCAGCAGAGCGAATCTGCTGTGAGCATAATTTAAGTGACAGGCCTGATAGCGGGTTTAAATCATGCCGCTACTGCCACATTAGACCGGGGGCAAAAGCTGAATCATAACATCACAACCCCCTCAATAATTACAAATTACAACCAGTCTCTGCCGTGGCATCTGTTTTCTGTTTCTGCTTTCTGTCACCAGCAGAATGAGACAGAGGGCAAAAACAAAGCTTTCGTCGCTGAGCAGGAGAGTCGGGGACAAAATCGATTCCAGATGTCTTAGGCGCTTGATGATGCTTGTACTCTCCACAGGTTCATTTTTCGAGGACGCACACCGGGGCTATAGACTACAGCGTTAGAAACAACAGTGCCAGATGCAAGCAGAGCTGGGTCCTTGGGAGAAGTGGCTTAGAACAGGAGTGTCCGATACTGTGTTAGAGATCTACCACCCCAGAGAAATCTGACACACCTGCCACTAAAATTAAAGTGGAACTCCACCAATTTTGAAAAATGGTTATGAAATCAAATGCTCTGCTCTAGAGAAGCGTACAGAGTCAGAATTGTTCACAGTGATGGGGAAGGAAACCAGATGTCCACTCTATAAGCTCCTACATGCAAAGATATTGCAGAGAATGGTTGTGGATACACTGCCAGAGGCATGGTTTTATAATAGTTGTTTTTTAATAGTTGTTTTTTACGCTTTTTAATAATGTATACATTTTCAGAAATCTGTTGAATCTCATTTTAAGAAGCTTGAAGGCTTTTATGCTTGCATTAGCTAAATCAGTTGTCTTTGATTACTGTCTGAGATAATCTCTACAGGGTTGTAGGTTTCCAAGACCAGGCCTGGGCACCAAAACCATAAAAGAACAACTCCTTTGAAGCACCTTTTAGTGTTTGAAGAGAACCTTTAAAGAATGAAATATAAAAATCCCACACTACTCCAAGAACCATGCTTCCAAGCCAGGAATCATTTAAATCCTTTGTTTTGAAGTGCGTGGTCTAGTCTCCAACAGAAAAGCAAGTAAATACACCATCAGAATATGCACATCCGTGTTTTGCATATTAAAATGTTTCTGGATGTGGGATCACAGCTTTCTGCGTGTTGTAAATGGCTGTATATAAAAAGGAAGATTCTGCCAAAACCTGCTGCTGTTGTTCTTGGCTGCAGATCTCCCAGTTCCTGAACAAATGTAAGCATGTTGTTTTAAAAAGAGTGTTGTTTTGAAAAGGGAAATATGGTTCCTTATAGAAAAACTACAACAGAAGCATATAGTCCAGTTTTCTGCTTTGTCAGGTCATATACTAGTTTACACTAGTGTAGTGACAATGCAAACAAACTGATATACAGTGTTTATCCACCTCTGAGGAAGCCGGTTTATTGTGCGCACATCTAAACATTGCAAAAGGTCTGTTTGTGTGTGAATATTGTCCCTATGTTGTTGTGCTCCACTGTCACTGACACCACTGATATAATGTTAGGTAGTTAAACATTAAGTATTAACTACCTAACATTACATTATTATTAAATGATATATTATTATATATCATTTATTAAAGTATGATGGCAATAACTCCAACAGCTGCATTTCAGTACAACAAATAATTAATAACAAATGATTTTATATTCTCAGCTTTAATTTCCTTTTTCGGAGTTTCAACTTTCACTCGATATATGGCTTGTTCTTCCAAATTTACAAACACATTTTGGGCTTTTAACAGACTTCAGACTAAAATTTGTATTAGAATTTTGCTTAGTCACTATAGACAATTATGTTAATGTCAATACAATTAATTATTTTGACAGTAATAAAAATAACATAACACTGCTAAATCAAATATTTTGATAGCATATTTTAAGAATAACTAAGATTGACTAGCAATATCAGCTTTAAACAAGAAGTACACACATTAAATCATTAGATAGGTCTTTAAAACATGAGGAGGCTTACAGAAAATATGTGTTTTGATTGTCAAAGATTTTGATATTGCTCACCAATACTGTAGACTGTAAAACACATTTACTATTACTGATCAATTATAAAATTGATATGCATTAATTGCATTACATTAATTGCATTAACTGCAGATCCTTTAGTTACAGAGTGTTGTATAAATGTAATAGAACACTCAAGGCTGATTTCATTCATTTATTTTTAATCTTCTAAGCTGCTCATGAAGGGTGGGTGCTGGAGCATGTCCCAGCACTCACTGGGCAGAAGGCAGAAAACACCCTGGACAGGCTGCCAGTCCATTGCAGTGGTTTCAAAAAACATCACATAACATCATATTCATGACATTTACTTGATTTTCTTTCTATCTCAGTGTAGTTGATTAGCTAAGACAGTGTTAGTATCTGAGGTTTGCGTCTTTAGTTTCTCACTTGGGGCTGCAGGACTAATACAGCTAACAAGAAGTGGCAGCAAACACTCATCAGCTTCGAGCATGAATTTGTAATCTCATGCACACTTGCTTGTGTGGTGTGTGACACAGTATAACACTGTTATCTATAAACATGGACAAAGGCACAGACTAAATGCCATGTGTTTAACCCTGCAATGCATTTTTGTCAGTTTTTATAGATAACAATACATCATTCAGTGTCTGAAGCCACATAAGACTAAAATATATTGGTTGCTCTATCAAACATGTCTGGACTGATTGTTTAGGGAAACAACTGCATAAATCTCTTGTTTCACTATAACTGTTCCTTTAACGTGGAGATTTAAATCTGAAGAAAAAAATCTGGAAAGGCTATCTTTGACCCCAGCATAAATGGGTTAAAGTGAACCCACTTTTTTTGTGATGGCATTTGATGCATTGAAAGAAAACGGCTGACATTTAAAGCATGCGCTCCAGTTCCCAAGATGGCAAACTCCTTATTTAAATTTGCTGCTGTAGGGCTTTGTGGTAGTTAGTAGGGCAGTGATAGTGCTGCAGAATAGCAAGTTGTTCAAATGTTGAAAATGTGCGGTATGTTAAACATCAACAATAAAATGGGAGAGATGTAATGGTTTAATCTAACGAGAGCGTGTCCACGGGCATTCTCAGAAATGCTAACAGAGCAGCGCACATCAAGTTTCTTCTAGCAGTTCTAATAACTATTTCATTATCCGTACTTGTTCACATTTCTCCTCTGAAACGTAAAACATGAAAGCAAAGTCGTTGGAGTGGAGAGATGAATCGCCTCTCCAGCAGTTTCTGCACTCTACCTTTGTTAGCACTTTCCAAAATTTGCACCTCTGTGCCTTTCGCAATTCCAGGCCGATGAGAGAGAGGACAAGAATGACAGAACAGAATGAATGAAAGAGAGAGATGTGTTGCAGGGGGGGTGGGAGTGAGACGAGATGGGGTTTGAAAAACATTCTGCTAAAAGTGTTCAGTGACCCAGCACTGACGGCCAGTCTCCACTGCCACTCACCACAATAACCCTGCCGTGTCCTGTGCCGCCCTTCATGTACTTACGCACACACACACGCCTTGCATATAACACTGCTTACACATTTTAACACATACAAGAGTTTAGAACATTCAGCACTGAGAGAGAAACCTCTAGTAGCATGGTTATGAGTGTGTCTGTGTGTGTGTGTGCTGGATATGCTGGGCTTTGTTTATTTATTGTGGACTATTGTGGACGAATGTAAAAAAAATAATTTTATACATTTTGCAGTTTCATTTATTATTATTATTATTATTATTATTATTATTATTATTATTGCAGTGCTGATCATTTTATTTTTTATTACTACTACAACAGATTTATATACATAAATTCTGCCAAAGTACAATCTTTTTCTCATACTGTACATCTGTATTCACTCTTTGCCTGAAACGCTCTGTTAAAGCTGCTGTGTCTGCAAGCCCCGCCTCCTGATGAGTCCAGTGTGCTCCAATTGGTCAGCTCACCCACTCTTTTCTGATTAGTCAACCACCAGAGCAGCGTACTGGTTCCATGACCACATCGCTATGGCTATTCTTAGAGTGGTGTTGGTTCTTGTAATGGTGGGGGAGACGGAGGAGGTGGATACACACGCAGATGAAAATTCAAGGGTTTAATAAAGTCCATGATAATAACAAACAGGCAAAAACACAACAAACACACAGGAACAGCACTCAAGAAATTAAATCCATAGAAAACGTCAGACAAAGACAGACTGCAAATACATGGCGTATAACAAGACAGAACACATGAAACACCTGGACACAGGAGGGGTAACAGATACAAACCAGGTGGGAGGCGGAGACACTAGGAGCACAAGATCAAAACAAACACCAGGCGGACTTGACAAGACGTAAACAAGGACTTAGACAGAGGAGGATGAGCAGGGTGTAACAGTTCTGTGGTATTGGTTTGAGTCAGAGGTAGCATAAGGGAGGGAGAGCTGGGCCACTTGCAAGCTAGAGTTTTTTATTCTGGCAATAAGGATTATGTTACCGGATGACATCACCTTGTAAAAGAGGAAAGGGCTAAGAAATCTTGCTGAGAGTTTCTCCCTCTGGCGTGTACTTTGGATTTGCAGACTGTTTACATTCACAGAAAGTGACATGACATCCTAAAGGAAAGTAAAAATCAGAAAAGCATAATAATGGACCCCCTTTTGAAAAAAGTTCAGCCCCCAAACATAACTGCAGTGAACAGAAAACATGTTAAAATAGCAAATATGCTAATTGCCAGTCATCACTGTTATATATAATTCTTTTTTAGATGACTAGAACATATTAATAATAATAATGATATACGTTTGCTTATATAAAAAATAACTGACAAGAAGTTCATTATGAAATACGAAAATCACAAAGAAACTAAAGCAAGATGAAGGATGGAGAGGAAAACTAAACACGACACACTATTAACAAAAATAGCAAAAACAATGGTTCAGTAGACTTAATGGTGATTCTCCTGAAGTTCCTCAGGAGAAAAACCATTAGACACATAGGAGATACGAGACACAGGGGAGATGAAGGAGAGATGAGAGTTTAGTTGCTGATAAAGAGTGTTAGGATCTTGACAAAGCTGAGAACAACGCTGTTGAGATGTGTACTAAAGCTTAGAGGAGACACATGTAAGGAGACCCTATGGACAGTGTCTCTTCAGACAAACCTGTCATTTCTTTGAGTCTTCAGCTTCTGACTGGCTGGTTCAGGTCCTCTTATTGTACCCATTCATCATTTTCCTCTGAGTCCTCTTTCTACTTTTATTTTCACTCGTTCCAAGTCAAGTCAAGTCAAGAGGTGTTCATTGTCATTCCATCTACGTACAAGTACACCTCCAGAAACAACACGGTGCAACATAGAACAAAGAGTATAAAGTTCTGACATGCAGACATAAGTGTGCGACTAAATTTAACTAAAAACATCAAATACACTAAAGTAACACGACATTAGACACAGTAAATAGACAGGACAGTGCAGCACCGGCACAGCTTAATGTTTTTTCTTTGTTTGTTTGTTGTTGTATTTTGCAAATATTTGTTCTTTTCAGAAAAAGTCCAAGATAATCCTTAGTTTGGTAATCTGCCAAGATTTGGTCAAAATCTGCCAAGATTTGGTCAAGAATTAGTTTTCATCTGTTCAAAGTACTTTACCTACATCAAAGTTCAAAGATGTCAGTAGTTTTTTCCAGTCCTGCTTTTTACTGTCCAGTTTTTACATATGAATAAAAAACCCAGATCTGGTCTAATTATATTTTTATGCTTCCTTCTTAGTCTGTGCCAATCTGTGTGCTGTTTCTTGGCTGCTGAATCATCTGTTGTTAATAATTTGTCCATGCGAGCAAAAGCTGTCCGTCTACGTCTTCACCATTAGCGGTCAGGCACATTGTCAGAACTGGCTTTTTCTCAGGAGGAGTATCTGAGCAGCTGCAGATTTAAGCAGAAGTTTGTCCTTTGTCTTACCGTCTGATCTCACCGTCTAGAGGAATCTACAGAGAGATTGCCATTTCAGACATGTCAACATAAATACTTGCTTTGCTTCCTGGATTTTTCAAAGGACTAATTAGATTAGTGACATTGAAAGTCTTTAATGCATTTTAGCGAAAACTGCATGAACTGCAATTCTGTTGTCCTCTGCTGAACCTGTGAGAAACTTCCACACTGCTGACTTTTTCAGCATGACTATGTGCATTAAGGCACAAAATACCACCAATATTAAGCATATTTTTCAGTTGGCACTAAATTACATAATTACATAAGGTGGCCTAAATGGCTGTGATGTCAGGAGTTTGGTCATCTTTGGTCAGGAGTTCAAGACAGACTCTGTCTAGTCAGGTAGGATGGTTCCCCCGACTCACTCTCAGATTCACATGAGCATTTGTAAGCTGACGTAGCAAGTTGGCAGTTAGTGGTCCTTTCAGCATCAGTGGTTAGTGGTGGGTGGCTTTATGTGTCTTGAAGGAAGCTTAAACTTGGAGTGCATCTCGGAAGCCTCCATTCTCCATGTTGGGTAGTACTGTGTAATAAGGGGAGTCCTAGCAAAACGTTGGAACTTGAGATGGCATGAGTAAACATCCCCCACACTAAAAGACAAATAAAAGACTGCAAGTTTATAATGTGGCCGCATCATAACATATTTTAAGAGGCATTTTCTACATCCAGTAAATATTCAGCACAGGGTCCAGACCTGTTATTGTTAAAGGACATTAAAAGAACACACTTTTCCCTATTTAATGTATGTTTACTGATTAGTGGCAGTCGTGGGCTGGAGGTTAAGAAACCAGTCTTGTGATCGGAAGGTTGCCAGTTCGATCCCATGAACCAACAGGACAGGACTGAAGTGCCCTTGAGCAAGGCCCTAACCCCCGACTGCTCCCTGGGTGCTGTGGTAGGGATGCCCACCGCTCCAGGCACGTGTGCTCATTGCCCCCTAGTGTGTCTGTTCACTTTTGTGTATGTGAGTGTTTCACTGCAGGGATGGGTTAAATGCAGAGATCTTTCATTTCCCTCTGGGATCAATAAAATCTCTATCTATGCTTTGTTTAGCAGATTGGGAGGGAATTATGAAATGTGGTCTGTGCTGAGGTGCAGTTTGAATTTTTTATGTTTTATTTTTTTCAGTATGTTAATCTCAGTAAAGGGATAGAAACAGTGCACCAACATTTGGATGTGTTAACTCATTTTCATTTCCTAAACCAACAAAGCATGTAATTTGACCAGAGGCGTTTAAACTTCATTTAATTATCAAGTAAAATAAATCCAGCATCGTCTTCAAACGCTTGTATGAGAAGCAAATGCACAGAAACTGCCCGCTTAGGCTCGTGCGCCACTGTCCTACCTTAGGACGTGTGGACAGAACGTGTGCAATCTGCACCTGAAACTGCTTTAGAAGGTTTGAGACCCTCTGTGTTTTCCTGGCACACTCTTTGCCAGCTGTGAGTATTTTGGCTGCTGTGCTGGAGCGCTGCCCAGTTCTAATGCCTGCCATGCCTCTAAACCAAAAGTCCCCGGTGCCTGTTTATCAGCCCCTGCACGGCACAGCGGAGCGCCACAGCAGCGTGACATGGGTCGATTAATCCAGGCCCAGCTCCATCACTGCCAGCTCACAGCCATAACCCACAGCACACTAATATATATGATAATAATCATAGCGCCACGCCACAGCCAGATGCAGTAATAACATTTCCTCTCTTCTCTCCAACCATATTTCCTCCCTGACTCGACCAAACCGACGCTTTCTAAGCATGTTTGTCGTTCTACTGTCTCTAGAGCACTCTGCCTTATTAATGCTATTTACACATTACACGTGCACTACACATATCCCTCCCAGCCGCCAGCAGGAGCCTACAGTTTCTCCTCCCACCCGCCCGCGCCATCACGCTAACCCTAACTGCGCTCCGTGTCTAACAACAGCGTCTTCTCGCTTTTCTTTGGCGCCTCATGTGTGCCTTTCTGTGTGACTGGCCCAGTGACCAGTTTCTCACTCCACACATTTCTGCTCTGTGTGTAATGACATCCCTGCTGACCCCAAGCAACCCTGCACTGAAATATTAATGACTACCTGCTAGGAGCTGAGGAGAGAGCCCACTGCTGAAACAGGCACAGGCTTTGTTTATGTTGGGGAGAGAGGGAAAGTGAGAAGTAATACCTGACTGCCTTGGCTGTCTTTACTTCAATGCTATCCTGAGGGCTCTGTTTCAGTGTGAGCTGAGGACCAGGAGAGAAATGTAGGGTGAAGAGAGAGAGAGAGAGAGAGAGAGAGAGAGAGAAAAACAGGTCATAAAAGCTCTCAGTCTCTTCTCTGTTTATTTGCGGCTGGATGGTAATCTCTAGGGCTACTAACACGATCAGACGATTTATTTTTAACTCATAGTGTAAATAATGTGAACCTGCAAAGCAGTGCTGAGGTTGATACTCAAAACAAGGTAATACATTATAAATGACTAATTATCCATGTAATTATATTACTTTACTAATTACTTCCTAGAACAAAGCGATCCCACTAATCATTACCTTCTTTCTATGTTACTTTCTTACCAATACAAACTGAGAAGACTGAAAAGGAAAGGAAGAAACCCAATAGTGCATTCTGTCCTATATTTTAAAAAAGAAATAGATACAACAAACACTATTTAGATGAAAACCTATAAACTACTCTAGCATGATAGGACGTTATAAAATGACTAAATTACAGTGAAATGTCAAACAGGTTCTAGGTGTTAACTAAGTAAGTGCCAAAGTATTTGGGGTAAAATGATGAAAAATACCAAGATAGTAGAAATGACATGGAAATGATCAACAGGCTTCAGCTATTAAGCTGATAAAGGAGCTGGCCATGAAAATGATGGGTCCACCTCTGATACTCTCTTATTGTGCTCTCTTGGCTGGAGAATGGAACAGGGCTTCTCCACTTTCAAGTTTATGACTAATCCCTCAGCCAACACATTTGAATCGTATTTTAGGATTTGAAGGTTCTGATTTGCGTTAGAACTAAAACAAATCCTTGTCCCAGCAAACATCCTCCCAATTCCTGGAGTATCAAATCCCCAAACGTGCAGCAACCTCACAGAAATGAAGGAGAGAATAAATTATTTAGGAGCTTTGGCAAGGTTTCACCAGCTCCAGCCCTGTCCCTGTAGATTGGGATGTGAGTGAAAAGAGAGGTAAAAGTAGGGAAAGTGAGGCAGCTTCAAGAGTGGGGAAGGAGCACTCTTCTCTTTGGCTAGTGTGGATGCTGTGATTGACAGCTCTCAGTGCATGGCTCAGGTGTGAAGCTGGCAGTTGCTGAAGGTGGCTCCGATGACTCGATCTGTAAAGCTGGAACCTCAGAGACACAGAGAGAGACGGTGAGAGAGAGAGCTTCCCTCATTAAGCTACTCAGCAGGAGATTGGGGTGTACACAAACAAACAAATCAAACGCACTAAACCAAACAAACAACACAGAGAGCTTTTAGGCTGCCATTAAAACCCTATTATCTAACTCAAATGGAACACCACTCACATAATCATCTTCTGCTCCGTTGTTGTCTTTAAGTGTTTATCTATACACTCTTTTCACAGGGACTTTGGTAAGAAATCTCAGTGCGCTTTAATGTCAAATGTGAGGCAGAGACCTGAGTTTAACTCTACAGTAAACACAGTGTTTGACGCTCTGTACTTACACGCTCAGTGATTTTACAGACAAGCTTAAGAGAGGCCAGGACTCCACAAGCGTCTGAATATTCAGTCGCACTTGCAATGGCTATTTGCATTAAAGAAGCGGTGCACAAACATCTAGTGGTGAAGTTGTGTATGGCAACGTACTGAACGTAGTGTATCTAAAACGTTTGACTGGTAGTGTATCTAAAATGTTTGACTGGTAGTGTATCTAAAATGTTTGACTGGTAGTGATCTAAAACGTTTGGCTGGTAGTGATCTAAAATGTTTAACTGGTAGTGATCTAAAACGTTTGACTGGTAGTGTATCTAAAACGTTTGACTGGTAGTGTATCTAAAACGTTTAGCTGGTAGTGATCTAAAACGTTTGGCTGGTAGTGATCTAAAACTTTTGACTGGTAGTGTATCTAAAACGTTTGACTGGTAGTGTATCTAAAACGTATAGCTGGTAGTGATCTAAAACGTTTGGCTGGTAGTGTATCTAAAACGTTTGACTGGTAGTGATCTAAAACGTTTGACTGGTAGTGTATCTAAAACGTTTGACTGGTAGTGTATCTAAAACGTTTGACTGGTAGTGTATCTAAAACGTTTGGCTGGTAGTGTATCTAAAACGTTTGACTGCATATGTTTTCTTCAGTAGAGAAGCTAATATAGAGCTGCCGTCACTGTTTTTCATTTCTAACAGCCCAACTAGGCTGCTGCTCATATTCACAGTCAGTAATGTATATTAGACTAGCAGAAAACATAGAGTGACATTTTTTTGGAAAATATATGCTCACTATCAATATTTAATTCATTTAAATAGCAACACATTTCCAAAAAGTTTGGACAGGGTAAAAAAAAGGTGATGTTGTGTAATGCTAATAAAAATGCCTGGTGGTCTCACAATCAATAAGGTTAAACATTAACAGGTCAGCAACATGATTGGGTATAAAACCAGCTTCCTACAGAGACCACATGTTGTTTGGCACATTGTCAAATTAATAAATACAACAAATCAACCCAGAACAAAGAAGAACAAGAAAACCTTTTATTTTCAATTCTACAGCAGTGTTAAAGAAGAAGTCGGAAGTGTTTGTAAACACAATGCTGTCCCACCGTTCTTGGGATGTGAGGCTGATATCACAGTGTTTCAGCTTTTTTGGAGAAGGGCGTGTATGCTGATTATTCATTTAGCACGTTGTGTCAGGCTGTCTCTTCAGCTCTTGCAGTTCTAAATGTCTACCTGAAATCCTTTGAGAAAAAAAACAATTTTGTTTTCATCTGAAACATAACAATGATTCAGGAGTGGTACGCACGATTTGATTCAATAAAATTACAGTAAAAATTACAGACTTTCTCAGAAAGCCTAGAAAGCCACTGCTAGTAAGGGGGGGAGCCCATTAACAATACCTACAACAACAATGTAACCTCTGTTACAGACGCTCACAGCAGTAAGCTTATATAAATGCAAATGTGTACAATGTTTTGTAATAGCAGATTTTCTCTCTTATGTAATTACCAAGGGATTCGCCTGGACTGGGCTTGTGAGGCTGTAGCCCTGAATACCAGCCCTGAACCACAAAACTTTAACCTATCACACACTTCACCCCAGTTTGTTTATCCATCCCTCTCATCATCAATGGTTTCGTTCGGGGACACATTCACCCACTCCCACAGACTATAACATTATATGAGAGAGAGAGAGAGAGAGAGAGAAAGCACAAGTGAGTAATCAAGAGCGAGAGAGAGTATAAGCACAAGAGAGCATATGCAAAAGAAAATGGGAGTGTGCAAAAGAGAAATTGCATAAGTGCAGTGTATTTCTGATCCAAGCCCCATTTGTATGTGACAAATTAAAAATTGGTACAATTCTAGAATGATTATCAAGAAACTACTAAAATGACCCAAAGGGAAAGGATTGTTTTAGAACAGTCTTGGTTTTGCTGAATGCCTATTTAGTATTAATGTAAATATAGTATATATTTTAGTATATATAGTGTAGGTTTTGTATAAGTATTCTATGTTTAACATTTGTGTACATGTGTAGAAAAGATGTTTGATGTGAACACAGGAATGAACTACGGAAATATGGGAATGCCGTAACTGGGTAAACATCTCCCTACCAACAGCAGGCCTCCTTCACCAAAATCTCCCCAAGTTTATCCTTAAATTAACTTTGTTCTTGAGAAAGGTCCTGAGAAAGGTCTGCATCAAACGAATGTTCTATTTTCAAACCGCTGAACTGTCTGGACTGTCTCTTGAGTGTGAGCAGATTCTGTTCTTACCTCAGAACAAGTCTCAAATGAGAAGTCTTTGTGAAAACTGAGTGGGTTTTAAGAAGAAATGACATCTTAAAAACTGTTGATGAATGAGGGTCAGTGTTTTTAGTTGTGTGATCTATACATGCCTAGACAATACACCTTACATTATGTCGAAGGGGTGAACTCCTGTTTTACCAACGCTAATGCATTATAGAACTATCAGAGCTTTGGCTAGGTTAACAAGAACATACTACTACAGCTAGCCTAATGTTAGGAAAGTTTAAGTTTTCTGTGCAACCTGTCACAATGCAGTTAATTACAATCAAAACATCTACAAATTACACGTGTAATCACATAAAAGAAATTACATAATCTAACTAAGTGTATTTACATAAGCTATTCCAGGTCAAGAGGCTTTTATTGTCATGTGCAAGTACACAGTGGAGTGACATGACGTTCCTCCAGGAACAATAGAGTACAAAGTGCAAACGTGCAGGCATAAGTGTGCAAACTGAAAATGTAACTACAAACACAATGAATACAATAAATTAAACATACAGTAGACACAGTAAACAGAGAGGAGGGTGCAGCACCGACACAGCACTCATTACAATTTTATAAAAGTAGCAATACGTTTCTAGCCAGCCATAGAAAAAACTAAATATAATACAGTAGGATAGAGATGTTTTGATGATGTTGTACAGAGAGTTGGAAGTCATTAAACAAGATTGAGTGTACTTGCTGTGTTTATTATAGATGTTGTGCGATAGAAATAGTCACAGGTTAACTGTTTTCTCTATCTCTTAACTCAGATCTTAAAGCAATGTTATCACCCTAGGCTAGCCCAGACCGGTTCCCCATCAACTATAAATCTTGTCATGGTTACATACCAATGATAGCAAGACACAGTGAGGTACCAGCATTCTAAGATGATCTTAGAGACAAAGAGATTGCTCTCGTTTACAGAATAAGCACATAAAAAGATAAAGAAATGAAACACGTTCAACAGTAATGCTAGTTTAGCAATACTACATCTTTTCCATATCACCATATCATCACCATACCAGGGGATGAATGTGCCTTACAATCCTAAAGCAAAGGTGCCAAAAGAGGGTTCTGTGGAGTGATGCAGTAGAAGAACCACTTATGGTTCCCTGAAGAACTTTTCAGTGTGTGCTTGAGTTTATTTTATATGATTTTGTTTATTTAGATTTACAGGTACAATGTACATGAATCAGTTTGGCTCATTTTAACCATAGTCCTGTCTCTAGCAGTACAATAGAACAAAGAGACTCATAAAACATGAATGGTATGTACAATAATACAAGAAAACATAAAATAACAATAAAAATTAAAACGATTTACATATTCTGAATGCATTCTTTTGTTTAGCCATTATTTTAAACTAACGGGAAAATTTATTTTAAGAATAGTCTTTTTTATTTGGTAAATAAGAGGTGTATAAAGAGCATTCTTTTTTTAGTACTGCACAACTAAGCCAAGAACCATTTTCTTCAAGCAGGCCAACATATAAACAATTGCTGCATGGGTGGGCAATATAAGAATTATTGTTATCATGAAAAACCGTGTCACAAACTCTCCCCTAATATTCAGATATTCTTAAAATACCCTCAAATATACTGATATAACAAATCTAAATAAAAATATTCCTCTCACTTGCATTGTGTTATGTTAGGTGTAACGTCAGGGTCTGTCAGGGTTCTCATCGGTTGTTGATGGGACATTTATTACTGCATGGCTGTGCCACCATACCAGCACTTCACTTCAGCCAAGTCTTAATAACACCTCTGACATCAGCGTCAATATGCCTCTTGCCCCCCCTCCCCCCCACCCCAACTCCCCTCTCACTCTCCTAAGTAGAGTTGGTCCCTCTCAATGTTCAATTCATGCTTTTGCTTTGCTATGAAGAGAACACAATTAGTGCTGTGCAGTCTGTGAAATGTTCTATATTTTATTAATATATTTTTATTATTTGGTAGTAACTGTTTTAGTAGTAATTGTGCCTCTTCTTTTGGATTTTTGAACATAACACTTCTCAAGAAAAAACATATTGATACATATTGTGTATAGAGAAACCATCCTGAGGTATCGTGATCTAGTAAGGGATGTAATTCTACCTGAATACCGAATTTGTGAAACAATCCTATGTGAGCAAACTGCAGTTGAATGTTCTGTGCTGCATCTTCTCACAAAAGCACCTCTATTTTGAGAGTTAAAGTAGTTCTATTATTATGGTAAATATACTTTCAGCACATTTTAGAGGTTCTGCATGACTGCTGTCTGCAGCTATTGTTAAAAGAAACCTCCCAAAAGTGTGCTTTTGGGGGACAAATGCAAATTCACCACTAGTTTTAGTTTTAAACGGCAGAGAAAATACACGCCACCACTAGTTGTTCAAACTTTAGTAAATCTAGTGGAATATGTATCAGCAGCACTATCAAAATCTCTGTCAGCTTTCTACGCCATCCTGCCGTGCACATTCTGCATATTTCCATCTTTATGGCCCATAAACTGCACTTAGGCTTGTTCACCAGTTTTGTACACAAAGCATGGACAGAATGTACCCAATTTGTCTTGGAAACTGCCACAAAAAGCCTTAATTTGATTTGGCTGGTCGGGAATAGAGATGCATGTGCCATTAAATAAATGTGGCTCTCAGCAGGGGCTGGTTCTCATCTCCTGCGCTCTTTGTTTCCTGCGAGATCCACACAGACACAGGTCCACTATAAAGCAAGGTCATCCTCAGCAGCATTGTTGTGGAACTCCTCGAACTGCTAATATCTTCGGTTTTCCCACAGGAGCGCTGCACTGTGCTGCCCTTTACCCAGGAGTTTGACCTTCAACTGCCTGCCTGAATCTCCGCACACATTCCATTCACCCCCCTAAGCCTGTAGAGTCCTGTAGGATTCGTGAAATACGTGCACCCCCCACCATCACATCAGGCTCTTATGAAGGTCAAAAGTCTAGCAGCGGCGTCTGCTCAAATCCCCCAATCTTCTACTGGCATTCTCAGATTTTTTTCTCATTCCGGGGCAAATGGAGAGTTGGACAGTGGATTACACAGTTCATTTACACTCGTGTAAGTAATATTTGTGATAATACAGAACTGACAGAACTGTGACGAATAGTGAACTTTGACTAGCTAAAGTGGGTGCATCAGGAGTGACGCCGACATGATTGGAAGACTGAATTTATTAAATGTTATTAAATGTTTTCTTGTTAATTACCCTGCTGAGAATTCCAAACAAGACTAGCTTTTGCAGGTAGATGGTTTCTGATGATGTGTGTTGGCCATGCATTAAACTGGCGACCTGTCCATGGTGTACTCTGCCTTCGCTATGGGCTTCACCAGCTGGCCAGTATATTTTTTAACATGTTCTGCTTATTTTACCATTGATTCATTTTGGCTAACAACCTAAAACCTAGATGCCTGTACACAGTGGATAAGATCTTTCATCTTCTTGACCCAACTCTGTATTTATTATCTTATCTTTACTAAACAACCTGCCATTTTCACCATCTACAGAACACTGGTGTTACTGAATGAGGTGACATTAGTTCACTCTATGGAACAGTACTGACCAGTCTGTGTTAACAGTCACTTGCTATTGTGCTAAAACTACAGTAATGTCAAAATGCACTCTTGAAACATGTCTCTGTATCTCCCCCCCTCTCTCTCTCTCGCTCTCTCTCTCTCTTTCTGTCTCATCAATTATCCTATTCAGCAGCAGTCTAAGTCAGAGTGCAAGGCTACAGTCAAAATGGTCATTTTTCTTAGAGAGATAAAATGTGCCTCGGCCTTCTCTGAAATGCATTTAAATTCATGTGAATCCCTCTTCTCGTCTGTGTGTAATAGATCTATTCTGTCCTATCACAGAACTCTGCGAGAGGAAAGACATTTTTCTCCTCCAGCCAGTGGCTTGAAATGATTAAGCTTACAACACAGGGTCACTCAGCCTATGTGCATGTGGGGGAGAGACATGTCCACATGGTGAGGGGGCTCTAAGGTCAGGTTGGGCAGTCGGCACCACAGATGGAAAAGGTCTGGGGCGTGCACGATGCTGGTGGTTTGCTTTGATTGTGAGGGCGGTTGTCTGGCACCACACATTGTCCTGAGTCACTGTGCCTGACCAGAATGACCAATCAGTGACCACCAAATGGCTATGGCTATACTTTTGCAGTACAATGTCTTTAGCACGGTATTCCACTTGTTCATCCTTCTTAATTTGTTTCTCTTACAAATTGACAGCAGCTGTTTCAAGCTTAAGCATTTCTTTTAGACCAGGCATACAGAGAAGAATAGGTCCTGGATGTACTAAGAAGTTGCACTGCACACTATTAAAACTAAATGGTACCAAAAGGCTTCATTGGAGCGATGCCAGGGAAGAACCACTATTGGTTCCCTGAAGAATCTTTCAGAAAATGAGAATACTCTACTGCTGTTCAGTCTGATCTTCATCTGCCACATCTGTAGCATAGAAAATTATTTATAGTGTTTTCACAGTAAAGGTTTTTTTTTTCCAGACCCAGGACTGCTTGCTCTGCCAGTTCAGTATATTTAGTCAAGTGTGAAAGCTGTTTTTGAGCCCAAGGGCAGTCCAGAGAACCGATCTCTGGTCCTCCTGAAATTGGTGGTCTGGGGTACGCTTCCAGCGAACTCTGGTGCGGTCCACTGCACTTGTGGAAAATTTGCACTCCCGGCGCGGCATGTGGGTTTGCATGATTGGTTCATTTTGAAATGTGACTGCTTTGACTTATCGCATCACTCCCTTTTTCCTTGCTCTTTCCCTTTTTAGCACGATTATGCATCAATACATGCCTAATAAAACTAGACTTTCACAGGACTGGAGCAAGATTACTGCCGCACTACCCTTGTGGAGTGAGTGCGTGTACTAAACAGTGCATGCAGGTCTAAAACATTCTGCACATTGACATGCCATATATCCTAACAGCACCACTTGAGTGTTTGTGTTTGGGAAAATAATAAAAGCTAGTGGCTAGAAAAAAGTGATGCATGGAAGTCGATTTAAATGGAATTCTTGTGTGTGAAAGCAAATCAACAATCTTGAGCTCCTTCCTTAAACAAGCCCAGAAACAGTCCTAGGCTTCAGGACAAGAGTAAAAGTGCCCAACTTTCTATAGTTAGTTTAATAAAAAATAATCTGGGCCATTTCTGGACATTTGGGGGCACTAATATATTACTTGGGCCACCCAGTCCACCCATATTCTTTTCTGTGCCAGAAAGTCTGAATACGTAAGGCTGCACTATGCAAGCTGTTGTTGTTAAGAAGCTGAAAGAAGTTGCATTACTGAGTCAGATGGAAAACACTGAAACTTGAATGTTCATGTGGCATCTTGAGTAGCCTGTAAAGCTGCGACAGCCCTGGGCAGGCAGCAGGGATGAGTCTAATTCTCGCCCACAAAGTCGGAATTATTGTCTACAGCAATCGATCATACTCTGCAGATACAGCAGATAGAGATTAAGCTGAAAAACACTGGAGAATTCCTTTAATAAAACATCAATTGAAAGGTACCAAACTGCTTCTTCTACAGCGCCTCTTGGCTAAACTGTTTGGGCAGCTTTGTTTTTAAGAAGGCCGTTCTAGAAGGGACTGAACTTTTGACCGGACACTTTTTTATAATTACTTCTTGTTTCTTTACAGACATATTTTCCTATTACTTGAGTCATTATTTCAGTTAATTGGCAATACTTTTACTAGAGAATGGCTTCTGCATTCTGGCCAAGGCTGTTTGCAATTCCACTACTGGCTGGACAGTCGCCAATACGCCATCTATATCTCTCACTCCGTCAGTTTCACTCTCTTCAGTGGCTCCCTGCTCTTCATAATGCAGAGCACCAAACGCAGATTGATGACGCTCACCATGGTGATTCTCCCCTGATATTTATATTTAGAAGTACGTTTGATCTGCGTCTTGTAAGCGCTCCAGTTCTCCATATCTCTACAGAGCTCCGTCTCTGGGAAGCAGAAGAACAAGTCTTTGAAGCATCTGAGACTGGGATTCCAGACGTAGTTTAAGCTCAGACCCAGACTTGATGGATTTAATGGGGTAGGAAACAAAAATCAAAGGGCACATCTCAACGGCAGTAATGGTGTAATTTAGTTCTAGACTAGGTCTAATCTGACCAGCCCTAGAAGTCCTGCACTAATGCAACATGGTGGACATAAATGCCCCAATCTGGCGTTATGGAAGACGGTGAGGCCGGATATGTGAAGCAAGCGAGGCCCCAGGCTGCTCACCCACTCAAACACAAAGCAGCGTTTTAACAGGATTACTCCTCCTCTCTGTGACAGAGAGAGAGAGAGAGAGGATCTAAACACCATAAACACTGGAACACATTACAGCCCTGAGTCACCTCTCCGTGGGATCATACAGCCTCATCGGCTTTAACGGAGCTGACAGCCACATCACTCGCTCATCCCTCTCCTGCTCCATTTAACATCACACGCTGCATCAATCTGGAACATCTTTCTATGAAAACCTAATTAACAGAAGATTACCTGGAATTAATTTTTACAGCCATTAATTAAACATAGTAAACCCTGGATCAGAAAGCCTACAAACACCACAAACACCGTCCGCGTTCTTATCTCCACCAAAGCCCCGGACGGCTGTCATATGGCGCGACCGTATGACTGTTTGAATCTTATGCTGGTGCTTATGCTAGTCGTGCTCCTTGGAGACAGACAAACCATGACAGGCTTTGGAGGCTGTCCATCAGCAGGGGAGCCCATCACTCTCACTGATGCAGATAGCACATTCCCCGCAGCCGCAAAACAGTTTGACAAGTCTATAAAACGCAGTCTGTCAGCCTCCTCAGCGCAGCGTGTTCCTCGCTAAACCAAGATATCAAGTCAAAGCTACTCAATTACATTCACTTAAATTAAGACTAGAGAAAAAATAAATTAAAAAAAGGAGCAACCCAATTCTGCAGCGATTCAGCTTTCCTCCTGGGCTCCATGCTTGAGAGGTGAACTCCACCATCACCATCTCACTGAACTGCCAGTTTTTAGTTTCTCTGCCAAGTGGGAAGCTGGGATTTATGCAAATGAGTGAATGTGCAAATCTAAAGTATTTAGTATATTGTATGTATAATTGATGTCGACGGAAAAGGAGTAGAGCAGCTCTGGAGACTGAAAGATAATTGGAGATGTGGTTCGTGATGGGCTAAAAGCCCTTCTGTTCAGCGTCAGAAGAAGAAGAAAACCTTTCCGCCGCTGACTTGTACTCCCTTGGCCTTTCAACAGATTTAGATGTCATCAAAAACCTGAGCGTTAGCTTTGTTGGTGGCACAATACAGGACTGCCATATGGGATATTCACAGTATTTTCAAGAACGCTTTCGAGAGATTCTTCCCTAATTTATGCTGTTACATTTTATGGAAACGCTAAACTTTTTTTTTCAACATTAATCTGTTATGTAATGTCTGAACGGTAGTGTGGTGGGTGTTATCTATGTTTCTTTACTCAGATACATGTTCAAAGAGTAGCTGTAATCTTTTTTTTATCATAATGTCATCATAAATCATAATACTTTCTAGTCTATTCTATTTATTTCTATTTTTATTTCTATCCAAGTATATAATATTTTTGACTTTAGATCTTCTATTGCGATGAGTCATGAGTCATGTCAGTGTCATGTAATCACTAATGATGACCACAGAATGAAATACTTGCAACAAGTGAGTTTAAAAGTCAAACTCAAAGACAAACTCCACGGGTCAGTAGAGTGTGATGTGCCCTTTCCAGTGAGGCCTGTATGACACTACTAGCCTTTAATTAACCAGTGGTACTGACTCTGGAACCTTAAAAGAGCTTAAGCAATTTGTTTTTAGACCAAAAGAACCCAAAGAATAGAGGAAACAAACTATAACTAACCTTAGTTCCTGTCATAGATGCTGGATGTACTGAGAGTTACTCGGATGTTTTTGACCCAGTACTTTTGTATTCTACTCAAATAGCTTTTGTGAGGAAGTACTTTTACCCAAGTATCAATACTTCTATTTGACTATTTAGGTTAATTCCACACTTGGAGATATATATTATTAATTATTATTTATAAGTTATTTTGGAGCATTTCCATTGGTCTACTTATCATAAAACATTACACAAAGTAAACAGCAGACGTCATGTTGAAATGTTGAAAAATAGTCACGTTTTGTTTGGACAGTGATGATATAATCAGTATAATATGAATTAATATATAATAATAATTAGTACATTATTAGTTTTCAGTCATTTGTTCTTTCATTTGATTTGTAGTGATTTAATCATTTTAGTAATTTTACATCATATATTTACAGCATATACATCTTACATCGTTCAGTGTTGTCTTCAAACCTTACATTGTTATGCAATGTTTGTCTTTTAATCAAACAACTATTCTGTGTTTATATATGAATTAATATGTTTAGCCCACCAGCTTCTCTTGAACTTTTTTATTACTAAAAGACTGTAAAATTTCAGAACTCCAGAGGTTCACTCTCTAGATTGTTATGACCTGGAAAAACAGGCTGGTCTAATATAAAGGTAATTCTGCAGGCGTGTTTGGAGATGATTGGGGAATAAGTTGGATAAATGGGTTTTGTCATGTGTCAGCTGACAGTGTGACAGGTGGTATCAGAGAGAGCTCAGTGCTGAGATGGCTGCAGGTCATGCATACGATGCTGTGATCAGAGCTGAATTCCCAGGATTACCGTTCATCAGTATCTCTCATTTCAGAGCATTTGTAAAATCTGCAGGTCACAATTTGACATTCATCCCACAAAAGCACTGCCCGTCACATACAGTAATGAGGACAGATGCCATATGGCTAGAGACCGTCATCCAATTAGATTTCTAGCTCTGAGAAAAGTTTTAAATGGCATGTGCAAAGGGACTGACCGCTTTGTGTAAATAGCAGCGTTATTTATTTTTCTATCATTAATGACTGCAGGAGCTGCACCTTAACTTGCAGAGCAAGAGTAACCGCACAGCCCGCACTCTAGTGCTAGACTCATACAGCGGTTATCAGGATTATTCACCACATCTTTCTCTTTCTATCATCTTATTTTTCTTTCCCCACAATCCCCTTTCCCTTCTTCTTCTATTGCTTATTCTTCTTGTTATTCTCCTCCTTCTTCATTTTTTCGCGCTCTACTTCAACTTTTTCTTCCTTGACTTCTTCATTGCAATCTTCTTCATCTTCTACACCACATCTTACTCTTTTTATCTTTCCCTCTCTTTTTTCCTTATGTTCTTCTTCTTCTTTTTTCTCTACTTCTTCTTCACTACATGTTCCTTTTTCGCATCAGGTACACTGCAATTTCTCTTTTTTATCATTTTCTTCTTTATCTCTTTCACTATTCCCTGTTCTCTTCCTCTTATGCTACTTCTTTTTCTCCTCCTCCGTTTGTCTCTTCTTTGTGTTCTACTTCTACTTCTTCTTTATTGACTTCTTTATTACAATATTCTTCAACTTTTTTTTGTTATTATTATTATTATTATTATTATTATTATTATTATATTACATAATGATAATAACATTGAATGTCTAACTTAACTGCAATGCTAAACCTACTTCTGTGCACTGATATCATAGTGGGGTTTACAACTGAACAAAGTTGAACGTACAACTTCTGATATTTGGAGGTAACATGGCCACTACAGACCAATCAAATGCTACAGAATGTGGCTTGTGTGAATGCCTAGCCTGATTATCATCAATCTCCATGCGGTCATGAAGAATGACTCTCTGTGGCAGCAGAATAGAGAAGCTGAATTCTGAGAAATAGGGTCTTCTGTCAAAAATCAAGACCATCATTAAACTAATCTCTTCTTGCTAATAAAGCAATGGTTTTGGGGGTCGATTTTGTTTGTTCAAGTGTTTGAATCAGTTTAATCTAAGAATGTGTCCGAGTACTTGAGTACTCAATTAACTGTTTTTTTTGGGTTACAATATGGAAAGTCAGGCCTTTCAGTGAAATGCTGTTTTATTTTAATTGCTCTTAAACAAGTGCTCTGAGCTTAAGTCAGCATATTATACTTTGCTATTATGAAACACAAGTGCCTTAATGTGATTGTTACAAAGCGCTCATTGTTAAGGGCGACACTGAGGAAGCAGTTATTGTGCAGCTGTACTCTCAGCTTAATTCAGTTAGTTGGACTGTTTGCTGTTGTATGTTACACTGCATGGGATTTTGTTGTTGTTGTTGTTGTTGTCCTCTTTTGAAAACTATGGTTTGTAGTTGCTGATTTTGTGCCTGTCTAATGACTTTTCATGTTAAAGTGTGAAGTTCTAGGCCACATTTATGTACAGAATGCAGTGCACAGAAACTGTGGTTGGACCAGTGTAGCTGTAACACACTACTTTATCTGGCATTAGCTAGAACAATGATATGTCTGTGTTCTCAGCTGCTATCTCAACAGGCTTATTTGTTTTCCACTGAGTAAAAGAAAACTTATATGGAAGTCATGACCATCTATTGTTGCACCAGTTAGCTTTAGTGCTAGCAAATTATTTGAAGAAGCATTCCTTCATGTATAGATATCTTTGACTTTTGGTTTTATACACAAAGTATCAGAATTTAACAGAGATTACAGATTTTAATGTTTTCCCATATACCAAAGTACAATCATCTCTCATGGGAAACAGTGGCAACAGCTGGACACACAGTTTATTTTGATTCCCTGACCATCATGCATTAGATTGGCTGTCTAATGAACTGCAGCAAAACATATCTGCTTTGCATGAACACTAAAGGAAAGACAACACAACACGTTGCTCAGTTCTGACAGTGTAGGCCGTTCAGGACAGCAACAACTGCACTTGAGAGAAAGAAAGAGAAAGAAAGGTTGAAAACAATGAGGTGGAACAACTCCAAAAGGCAAATGCTTTATCTCTTTCCTGCTCTTGTCCTTTCTGCACTCTCTTTTTCCCCATTTTCTCTATCGCTCCCAATCTTAATGAGTACCCCAGCCCTCCATCTAACGGCAGCGCAGCGCCGATACATCACCAGCAAGATGGGGAGAAGGGTTAGCGGAGGGGTGACAGTGACGTGAGCAGAACACAGCTCGGCGCACACGCACACACAACTGCTGTAACGCTCCCCTACAAGGGCATGGGAAAGCAGCTCCACTCCTCCCTTGTCCCCCCATTTTTTGTTCCTCACTGCTGTGTTTGCCATGCTGTACCGCAGAAGAATAAAGGCTGATTATGCAGGCTCGTATGTTTACTTGTAAGACATTTAGCTTGTATTGTGTTGAGCAAAAGCAGACAATGGAATCATATCACAGTTGATGCCGGAAACCGCAATGGCATGGGAAAACAGCTCCACTCCTCCCTCATGACTACAACCCTTTCATGCTGGAGCCAAAAAGCAGCCTTTCGAGCTACTGTTTTCTTTTAATGGGATGGGTTCTTGGTACTTTATGAGCACCTTATTGACTTGCTTACAACTTACTCACTGTCTCATGTTAAGCAGGCTGAACATTTTCCACATGGAGGCGCCGTTAGCTTCTGATGCTAATGTATTTACCTTTCTAAGCTAAGAAATGAACAGCAATACATTACACATGTCAGGCTTCTTATACTGTTGATGAAACAAATCAGTAATAAACCAAGAATGGTTCAAACTTAGTTCTGAAACAATCAAGGTACATCCAATAATAAAAGACTGTGGTCTTTTATAAAGAGATAGAAAACGTAGTTGCACACAGGAAGCTTTAATTTCATACGCTTATCCATTTTACAATGTCTTACATAAATAAACTTGTTTAACTACTCTGGGTGATGAATAAAAGCCAAAGCCTATGAACGCATCACCAACAAGACGTTAGGTAAGACATCGATAAACTATAGCATCAAGTTGTACAAGCAACTCAAACACCTTAACTGCATCGCATTATTAAGGAATATAAATAAGTTAGTCCAACTATCATCTATCAGTAACTCAAGTCCCCTTAGGGACGTCACATCCTGTACCTGATGCAAAAACGTCCTGTCAAGTCCGTGTGGTCTTTGTTTACGTTTCTGTCATGTGCTCCGTGTCTCCGCCCTGGCCCTGCCCGTCTCACCAGTTTCCTATCAGTGGTCCCTACTGTTCCCAGCTGTTTCTCATTCCCTGTGTGTATTTATTCCTCCCGGTTCTTCTTTAGTTTGTCGTTCATTTTGTGATTATCCTTGTCGCTGTCTTTGCCGCTGCCCCGTTTCTCCATGTCTGTTTTTTTGTTATTTGTTGTTTCTTAGTTTTTTCGTTATGTCAAATAAAAGGACTTCACGTGTGTATCCGCCTCCCGTGTCTCGTCACCTTGCATTACAAATATAAATATGGCACAAAAACTCTGATTTTTTTTACCTCAACATTATACACATCAGACATGATGACATTGTTTTTCTTGCTGAAAATATAAATGTTTGCTAAATATGTACAAACTCTATCAAAAGATTCTTGGCCAACTCTAACATTGTGCAGGATTATTTGTTGACGTTGGATAAATGAGAACAGAGGATTTGTTCAGGAGCTAAAACTGTGCTTTAACTCACAGTTGGACTCTCATGAGTTTGAGTATATTTTGGAGATGCAGCTCCACACTGAACGAAGCACATAACAAACAGACTGAATCGCTTTAGGTCTGAGTAGAATCTGATTCTAGCTTCCAGCACAGAGGACAAATGGTGACTGTCTCTTTTGGAGAAGTGAAAGTAGTGTGATGAGCTTAGGCACTTCATTCCAAAGGTAAACCGTTGAGTTCTTCCACATTTCAGTCAATGTTTGTCGCCCAGTTTGAGTGTTTTACAGTTTATCACAATTAAGAACATAGTGAGCATACCACTAATCATCATGATCATATATGAAGCTGTATTAGGCTCTTTGGACCATTTTCCCAAAGCTGTTTTTTAAACTGAAGAAATGATTTTTGGTGGTGATTTTCAGCAATCTACACTATGACTGGTAAACTGGCCTTAAGAAGTTCTGTGATTGCAGATACAGTAGGCTGAAGTTCAGGATATAATCAGCAGGTCCAGGTCAGAGAGTTCTATGGAGTGCTGTCTGAGAGTTGTGCCAGGTCAAGTCGAGCTATGTCTGAGAGCTCCAGGGCTTTTGATGAGACACTTAAAGCTGTAGCAATGAAGGCTCTGGATCAGAGGGGTGGTGCTGTAGCACAGTGACACCTGCTGAGAGTGTCTAGGACAGAACAACAACAGCACTCATAAACAGCTCCTCAAATGGAGCCTCGTCGAGCACCGAGACTGACAAGCTCAGTGTAATACACAGAATAAACAATAAGATGACGTTCCTCCTGCAGGCTGACCTTTTCAAACACAATGACATGCACGACTTATTGACGGAGTGGAATATTCATGATGCAAGTCTGCTTCCAGAATTACCTGCAAATACGGGCCACATTTCTGAAACGTCTCTGCTCATATTCTGCTCATATACTGGGCTGGATCACATTTCCGTGTGAAGGTCTAGAGGTGAGGCATCAGTTTGTTGCAATCTGAAGAAACAACGTAGAAAACAAACCAGCAATATTTTAAAGACAAATGCAGTTCAGAGATTTCAGACATTCAAAACCCCAGAGAGACAGTTTTCCATTTTCTAACATCTAACGGCATCTCTCACTGGGTGTCCATTGCAGGTGTGTGCAGTTCACTAGGGAGGACATGGAACTCAACACACACACTTACACGCACGCTGACAGTGGAGAGAGCAGGATAATGCACGTCTCTCACTGCCATCCATTATATTGATGGCCAGTCGCAGCAGGACAGCCCTATACAAAACAGGGCATAGATTATACCATAATAGCTTATACGCCTTAGGTGTACATGCATGCACACACAGGCACACACACACACACTCACACACACACACTCACAAATCCATCCTCTGTTCTCCTTTTAAATGTATGCATTAATACCAGCAAACACAATACTCAACTATATTCCAGTCAGCTAACAAATAAACCATATTATCAAGTATGCAGTATATCAGCCTGGCAACAAATAAACAGCTTAACCAAGTATATACCAGCATGCTAACAAGTAAGCTATACAACCAAGTAATCAAGTGACCTTGACAAATAAATAGCAGTATATATCATTCTGCCAACAAATACACTATACAACCAGTTAGACAGTAGTGTGGAAAAAATAAGTGCACTTATAAAGACTTGTTCAGCATAACTGATCATACAGATATCTGGTCTTCATTAAAATGCTGGTATATGTAATATGTAATATATTTAAACAAGCAACACCTAAAAGATTAACATTAATGTTGTTTGTTATATACATGAAATTAATTGAAATGCTATTTCCTTATGTGGAAAACGTGCTACACCGCCATAAGTATCATCAATGTCAAATGAAAAAGAAGTTTCTTCCAGATAGTAACTTTCCATTGAGGCCAAAAACTTTCTTTCCTTTCAGTGTAAGTTCATGTAAAGAGGTTTAGCATTTGATTTTGCTTTTATAATATTCATTTCATCATAAAACTTTTACAGGATGTACAGGGCAGCTGTCATGTTCAAATGATATAGAAAAAAAAAGAAAATGAAGATTCTTTGGACAGCGATGATATGTCACTTCTTCAAATGTGTCAAACTGAATTCAGGTGCACTTGGTTGCATACTAATTATTATAATACCATTAGAGAATATCTTGAGGGAACTTGTTTTGTCTGAATTTATTTATATCTCAGATATCTGGTCAGATTTACTGTGTTATTGGATTTTGGGGTTATCATGCCTAGATCAAAAGAGCTCTCAGATGTCTTCAGAAAGACTGTAGATGCTTATAAGCCTGGAAAGAGGTTTGATATGTGTTGCCAAAATATTAAAAGTCAGTCCTTCCACTCTCTGAAAGATCATATACAAGAAGAGGAGATGTAAAACCACTATCAACTTGTCAAGACCAGGGCAGAAAGCAAATTTAATGGATGGGCAGACCGGAAGGTGCTAAAAGGAGTCTTTTGTTGTGAAGGTGCACTGATGTAAACATGCATGCCATTTGAATAAGACTACTGATTTGACCTACAGGGTGCAACCGAAGGAAACCTTTCATGTATAAAAAAAACATCAGAAAGAGACTAAAGTTTGAATTTCTAGGCAAGGTCCACGACTAATAGGACAACATGCTTTGGACCGAAAAATCAAAGATCAAAGAGTTGTTTGACCACAGCATCATGTTTGGCAAAAACTAAACACTGCATTTGATCAGAAGAACTTTAAAGCAACTGTAAAGCATGGGGGGTGGACATGTTATGGTTTGGGGATGCTTTGCTGCATCAGGGCCAACTTGCAATCACATAATTTAGTACAGATTTTGTGTTCATGCCAGAAGTTGAGGAGAATGTGAGACCATCTGTAAAAAAAAAATTGAAGCCGCAAAAATGGGATAAAGATCCCAAACATACAAGTAAATCCACAACAGAATGACTCTGAATAAAGAAATGCAGGGTTGTGGATTGGCATTGTCAAAGCTCAGATCTGAATTCCAGTGAAAAGCTGTGGGGGGATTTGAGAATGTAAGAAACCCCTCAAGCATTGCACAGTTGAAATCATTATCCACAAAGTAGTGGGCAAAAGTTTCTCCTAATAGACGCCAGAGACTGGTTATAGGCTGGAATAGGAAACACCTGAAATGAACACATACTAGATCTTAAAAAATGAATTCAGTGTCAATAAACTGTTTAGCTGACGACCAAATACTGGTTTGACCACCTGTGAAACATACTTTTTCACACAGCTGCATACTAACAGTTTACCTCTAATAAATACTAATACTAAAATTATACTGAAGTATATTAAGAAACAACGAATACAATTTTTTCTTCTTGTCAACATTTTCATAACTTACAGGAAAAACATAGAACATAGAACATAGAACAGCACATGAACATAGAACCCTTCTTTTGATAAAATGTGATGTGCTGGAGTGTCAGAGTAGTAGCCCAGCAGGTTTGGCCCACCATGTCCACCAGCTGACACTAATGCATGTGTGTGCGTGTATGTGTGTGTGATGGGCTATACCAGGGGTGCGGCCTCTGTCCTCGGTGCCCCACTGAGCACAGAGCACCTCCATCTATCAGCCCTCACACCTGGGACTCGACTCAGCTGCACCACAGGAGAGAGATTAGAGAACACTGCAGTTCAGCACAGCTCTAACTGACTGCTCCTACCTCTGAGGGAAACGCTTTACACGTGCACGCAAAGGCAAATCACTTACAGATACACTTAGCATAAGACTGCTGAGTAAAACCGGGTGTGTGCGTGCTGTTTAAACACTTGTGAGGACCTAAAACCGTGTGTGTATAAGTGTTAGTGTTGTAGTCAAGACTGCTAGTCAAGGCCAAGACTGAGACACAAGTCAAGATCAAAACATTTAGTAGTCAGTATTTAACCAACTGTCATTTTAAATGTGACTAATTAAAAAAAATTAAACATCATATCATCGGTCAAATTCAGTTAGAACTGCTCCGGATTCCGCTCGTCAGCCTGACAAATCTATACATTTTCTATCTCCACACAAGTTACAATGTAGTCTATTTTAGTAAGAACACTAGCTAGTACATTTTAGTAAGAATACTAGAACATTTTAGTTAGAACACTGTCTAGTACATTGACATAAGAACATTGTCTAGTACATTTACGTGAGAACACTGTCTAGTACATTTACATAAGAACACTGTCTAGTACATTTACGTGAGAACACTGTCTAGTACATTTACGTAAAAACACTGTCTAGTACATTTACGTAAGAACACTGTCTAGTACATTTACGTGAGAACACTGTCTAGTACATTTACGCAAGAACACTGTCTAGTACATTTTTGTAAGAACACTGTCTAGTACATTTACGTGAGAACACTGTCTAGTACATTTACATAAGAACACTGTCTAGTACATTTACGTTAGAACACTGTCTAGTACATTTACGTTAGAACACTGTCTAGTACATTTACGTGAGAACACTGTCTAGTACATTTACGTAAGAACACTGTCTAGTACATTTACATAAGAACACTGTCTAGTACATTTACGTTAGAACACTGTCTAGTACATTTTACACTGGTGATCACCTTTAAGCACAAATACTTAGAACATTTCAGTAAGAGTACTGGCTAGAACATTTCAGTAAGAGTACTGGCTAGAACATTTCAGTAAGAGTACTGGCTAGTACTGTTTAGTACAAATCCTATGTAATGCATTTCATTAAGAGCATATTTGCAGTATATTCAGTAAGAACACTGTCTAGTAAACGAGTGCTAGATGCTGTGGTTCTACTCGTTTATTATAAATGATAACGTTGTTTCTGTAATTGTACTGTGTGACTGAGGGGGCAATGTACTGTTAGCAGTGGTTTTAGAAGTAGTTAAAACAAGGTGGTTTGAAATTGAGGCGGGAAAGTAATGCTTAGTCGTAGTTCTGATGAAAACTGGTGATTTTTGAGAGGCAGATTTCTAAAACACATTCATTCATCAAATTCCACTGTGACCTCGACTCTGGTCTTATTCCTGCATTTGCATTAGACTGCGTGTGCATGTGTGTACGTGCGGTCGTACACTGCAGACTGACAGTAGCAGCTGGGAAGATGTCAAAGTCTACTGCTACCTGTCACAAAGAATCAGACTGCTACAGCAGGAGTCAGACACACACACACACACACACACACACACACACACACACACACACACACACACACACACACACAGAACCCTCATTCTTAAGACAACATATAAGACACACAGCTTCCTGACTGCATGTGATTTTCTTTTCATAGTCAATTGTGCTCCCCTCGTCAGCTCCTCATTAACCTTCCAGCGTAACACACCTGCTCTAGAACCTGTACACAAACACAAACATAGTTTTTTTCAGCACAGGTGTGCATCAGAATTACCCCGAGGACTCACCACCAACAACATGCAGAACAAATTCCTACATTTCTATTGGACGCAGTTTACATACAAAGCATTCAGGAACTGCAGATGCTGCACTACATTCATTTGACTTTGGATCACAGTGAACACTTTCACAAACCTTCTGCATGCACAGCCAATTCCATCCAATCAGAGTTAAAAGAGAGGCAGGCAAGGAAAAATGTGTGGCTTTAACATTGTTTTTACAGTCCATGCAAGGCTACAATTGCAGAATATCATATTTTTTTTAGAAGAGCAACCAAACACTGGAGTACAGTAACATAGTAACACAAGTACTTATGCACCTGCACTTTTGTTTTATTGTACTCCTGTGTGTGGTTGCCCTTCTAAAAAATGGGACCACTATTTTGTACTAAATCACTTATAAAATATATTAAGTTACACTTAGTAAATATTAAGTATACTAGTCATATGTTTTCTCCAGGCTGACTTTTGAATTTTGGTATAGCCGTTCTATCCAACACTTATAAATATGTACAGGTGTTTGTCAATCACATGAATATATTATACATTAATTAATATATCAAATATAACCCAGTATGATATTAGTATACTTACAAAAACGTTCAAGTATTGGAGCCAAACACTTTTTGTGCAATTCCAATAGTTATACCAAACTTTAAAGTATATTCAATTATTTACTGCACTTAAATGCATGTTTAGTGAGATAAAAAACATACGTCTCATTCATTTAGAGTAATACACGCCAAATTCTTCTAAAAAGTCATATCTTCATTAATTAATCTTCTAAGTCTCTTGTCCTTCTGGGGGTAGGTCCTGGAATCTATCCCAGTACTAATCAGGTGGAGGGCAGGAAACACTCTGGACTGACCGCCAGTCCATCACAGAAACACACAGGGGCACACTCACACCCAGGGGCCAATTTAGCATCTTAGTTTTGTAGATTCACAAATATAAACCTATACAAACCCATTACTTTCATGATGAGTGAGTTGATAGTATAGAGGTAACATCACATTCGTTATGAGGAGTGAATATAAACTGATAAAAGCAATATACTCCATTGCAGGCATTAGCTGTTGAAGTTATTCTTCCTACACAAATGAATATAGAAAGTTTAGTTTGAACATGATTTTCTGAAAGTATCATTTGTAAAGACAACACAAAGATGCATGTTGTGCAAGCGTTTTTCACTAAGTGCAGTTGTATAGCTGACGTTTCTGCTCCTAGGACTCATTTCAAAACTAGTCTTGTCATAAAAAAATATTTACTATTACATTTGACTTTATTTTTCACACAGCGGGACTATAAATGTATATATTGTGTAGGGGAACGTAGTTTTCAGACAGTCTCTGCACTTCAGGCAGAAGTCCAGCACAGTTTGCCTGTATTCCTACTCAAATACACCCACTAAACCTGAGGAACCACACATGAGTTTGTATCAGTTAAAGTGATGCTGTGCCTTTAATATTGGTTACCTCATTCTTGCCCTCACCAATTGCTAGTGCTATCTTAGTATTCATTATGACATCATAGCCAATAACTTAGAAAGAGGTTAGCTGACACTTTCTGTCTGTACTTTATGTGTATTCTTTAAATTCTGTATTTTGTTTATTTTCTGTTTATATGTTCTCTGTGTTCTGCATTTTGTACTTGTATATAAAAAACAACAACCTTGAAGTAGAAAATCATATAAATGTAAATTGGCTGGCTCTGTGTAGCAGCTGTGATTGGACACAGTATTAAGGACACGCTTTAAAGCCAGAATTGATATGCTCAGTTCATCAATAGTCGACATCAGATGTAATGACCTTGAAAGGAACCAACTGTCTCATTGTCCCCCAATTTCAACTCATTCCCTCCATTCTGCTCTCCACTCATTCTCTCAACCTTTCCTCTCCTTGATATCTTCACATACTGGTGTAGGAGAGGAGCAGTAGGAAGGTAACGTAAGGGAGGACAGGACAGAAGCATCAAAGGTTTGTGGATGTAGCTCAAACAGGATTTTCCTAATCAGGGTATTAGAACATCCTGCATTGGAATGATATGTAAAGGGCCCATATCATGGAAAACTGAATTTTCTCCACTTTTTTCAAAAAAAGTTTGAGTTAATAAGTTCTAAAACATACCGTTCACTGTCCCGTCTCTACAGTTTATAGAAAGATATAAAGCTGCAAAACAGTCTGTTTTCAATTTACTGCTGTTTAGTTGTTAAAGAATAATCAGAAGATGGAAAGTGGACATATAAAATAAATTGCAATTAAAATATACCCACACACACACTTATACATCAGTGGGAGGACAACATAGATGCAACTATTTTAATCAATAGGATGTTATTAATTATACAATGCTAAGTATCTTTCAGTATCAATATTGTTGTTTAAACCACTATAGACATCATATTTCATATTTCCAGTGCTACACAGCCATTCACGCCCAGCCAGAATGGATTTCAATAAGTAAAGTCACTTTTACTTGTATACTCTCTCTCTCTCTCTCTCTCTCTCTCGCTCTCTCTCTCTCTCTCTCTCTCTCTCTCGCTCTCTCTCTCTCTCTCTCTCTCTCTCTCTCTCTCTCCGATCTGTCTCCCTGAACCCCGAAGACCAGTGTAGTGCAAGACGATATCTGAAGCAGACGGAGGTTGTAGGTTTACAATGCAGGCACCCAGCTGTGCACTGTGCCAGCTCTCTGTGCGTGTTTGTGTGTATGCTGTCTGTGTGTGTTTGTGAGTGCACAGCTTGCACAGCCCCCTGGCAGAGAAGGCATAACATAGCATTAGTTACAGTGGCACTCTCGCTCTTACAGCCTCCTGCAAGGCCCACATCATAGCTTCAAACACCTCACATGCAAGCGGCGGGGCCGAAAATGATCTGCACTTTAACATTTCCTCTCTGAGGGTGTGCCGCCCTCCTGTACTGTATTTATCCCTCTTCTGCTTGTTAAAGGGTTTCCGGTGCAAGCCGTAGCTGCAATTTAAGTTTGATGGCGAATGACAGGACAGATGAGTTAGAGCTGAGAGGCCAGTGGTAAGAGCAAGTTTTGTTGGCCTTTTGGACTTTAACTGTTCCTGGAGCTGGCTCACTAGAGCTGAAAATTGCCTGTGCCCTTTGGGATGCGCCCATGGCCTATCCCTCTTTCTCTTTCTCCCTCTCCCTTATTCTTTTTTTTTTCCTGCATGAACACCGCAGTTCCATCACATTGTTGTTACGGTGTGTTGCTGCAGATGGTGTAGCGTTTATGAACGTTCTGTAGCTGTTGCTCAGTTGCAGCATAGCCTGCGCTATTAGCTTCAGGTCTGTTCCTCGTACAACTCTGAACTACTGTTTTCTTTATGATAGGCTGTGGACAAAATATAGAAGTGTGTGCACATGCCATTAAAACACTGTATATTTTAGTTATAATGAGTATTTCACTTCAGTATTGGGTTGCCCCAAAAATATTAATTCGTCTACTGTTGTTGCTCAATGTAAGCAGGCGAGCAAGGTGGATACATGTGCAAACGTCCATAGTGAAACAAAACATCCATACAAACTAACAGATTCTCAAACTGACTACTCTAACAAACACAGAAAAACATTACAACAACAATGCCAGACAGACACAGGGAGCAAACAAGAGGTATAAGAGCACACAGGAAACACCTGGGACAAGGAGGACACAAACTAGAAGCAGGTGAGGGGTGTAACAAGAGGGTAGAGACAAGGAGGAGCACTCAGCTGACACAAACATACATTTGGTCTGCTTTGGGGTTTGTACACACAGGGTTCATGTTTTTTAAAAGAAAACCTACCTCTACCCTAAAAGCTCGCACTGCACCTCTCTCACTCCCTCACCCACACAAACACCCTCTCTCTGTCTTTGATCAAAGCGCAATCCACTTTGTGTGATGGGTTTCAGGAGTGATAAGAAGGAACCTCAATCAAGAATTTCAATCAGAATTCAAGTGCAGCGCTGGTGAGTCTACATACACGTCATTTATGGCTCCCTTATTAGAAAGTCAATCCATTTTTACTTGAGGTAGTGGAGGAGTAGGAGAATAGCTGCGATAAGAGCAGCAGGCCTGGTCTGTGGGTACAAAGTGACTTGTATAGTTATAAAAAGCCAAGAATAACTGAAGCAGGACTCCCTCATTTCTGATTCGCTCTGCCTCTCTTCTGGACTACAAGGGTGAGTAAATATCATCTCTCGAATGCCTGACTAAGCCTCTGTGCTTTGAGCTGCATACAAAAGTCTGTTTTTTATATACTATTCAAGATGTGAGGTCACACATTTGTTTCAAATGTATGTACAAATATACATATATACACACACATGTGGGACAAATGGATGACCTCACAAATTTATACACACATGTATGTTTAATTACTTGTTCGGAAAAAAACAGATGCTGTTTGGAATTAAAGAAACAAGTACCTAAGAGCTTTTGATTGGATAATTACTGGAGTCTGCAATATGTTTCAGTTGGCATACATTTTTAAACCCTAACTGAGACAGTGAGTAACGTTCTTAAACAACCATGTGGGAAGACGTATCCCATATTCATAAAGAAGGTGTTACTGTGTTACAGAAAGGTTTAATTATTGGCCTGCATTAGGCAAAGAAAACAACTAAGGATATGCTGAAATGACTGGAATTGGGTTAAGACCTGTACAACACATTATAACACCTTGAAGGATAGTGTTGAATCATTAACTTGATGGAGGAAAAGTGGTAAGAAAGCGCCTGAATGATGATGATTGGTCATTTATACACTTGGTAATGCTGAAACACATCAGTAGAACTCACGGCTGTGTTTAATAATGAAAGTACGAATGTTTCCATGCACACAATGTGACAAGAACTCACAGGATTGCAGGATTGGGACTAAACAGCTGTGTTACCATAAGAAAGTCAGGTCTAATAAGTGCACCCAGAGGTAATTAGGTATGTTGGGGTAATAAGGCAGTGTTCTGGGGTTGCTTCAGTTGGCCAGGTCTAAGCTCTGAAATATTATGTGGCAATAGTCATCTGATTGTACTGAATGCAGGTTCTCTCATCAATGGATTATTTTTCTATGGTGGCTCGGGCTGGAAATATGAGAAAGTTGTTTAAGAACAATGAAGAATCATTTTTACACATAAATTGGTCACCACAGAGATTGGAAGGCACTAATCATTGACTGAGAGAGCGTTGACTCCACCGAGTACAGCTTGTGCATTTGAAGCAGCTAGATGAAAAACTTGGATGTCTAGTTGCTGATGTTGACAAGCATGAAAAGAGATCTGAAAGCTGCAAAAATAACAAATGACAGTTGAAACTTGGGTTTTATGGAATGCGCTGGAACTAGGGAAAAATCTTAATGGATAATTAAACCACAGTCATAAAAGAAAATGAAAGAACATGCTGGCTCAACATCAGAAAAGAAACTAGCTTGTGTTCTATACCCTCTATGCTGAACAAGTTATGAGAAACAAAAGGCAAGAAGAAGATGACTGATTGCTGGAAGCAACACCAATAACTTTTAACATGTAGATGAGCTGACATGTCAGGAAGAGCAGAGTGAAAGGATGGGCAATCAGTTTGGTATAAGGAAAATACAGAAAATAAAGATTGACACTTGGCAGAACAAGGATGAAGAGTTTTAAACAGAAGTTTTCTAACAGAACACGGGATTTTCCAGATAAAGACTATCCATATGGCTGCCAGCAGTTGGAATCAAATTAATGGCATCTCAAGCAACGCTATGTAGGATTTGAGGGCTTTAGAGATGTCTCTGGTATAGATATGTATTTGTACGCAATATGCGGAAGAACTTTTTGGAACATCAGCTGTGGCCTGGAAACCTAGAGTTTTGCAAGCACATTGAAGGAGTATTTGAAAAAAATGTCTTTACGTCTTGGTTTTTAGAAACACTGTTTTAGAAATACTGTTGTGTGGAATCAAATCTCAATATCTTGTAGCACTGTATTTCATGACATTTTTATATTTCATATGATGATGATGATGATGATGATGATAATAATAATAATTCATAATACATGTATAATAATTACTGATCAGTTCAAGTTAACAGACAGCTCTGTGGCTCAGATTGGTTCTAATCAATATAACAATACTAAGCTTTGGAGTTAAGATGTGGGTTTCTGCTGTTTTGCTGCACACAAAGAGCAGGACACAGTGCATCCGCACTACTCAGTAATATGTATGTGCTTCACGTACCATAAATTGGCCATAATGTATTTCTTTTTTGTGACAGGCTCTTCATCTCAGGCTAATTAGGCTAGCATGCAGTTATCAAGTGTCAAAAGCTTTTAGGAATGCTTGCTGACTGTCTGTGTCTGTTAAAACATTTTCCTCATGAACATCAAGTTTCTGAACAAGAGTAATGACCTTGTACTACTTAATGTTATTTACTCTGAAATGACAGTGTAATCTGGATAAACAGCTACACAGGAATTCGATATTGTTATAATGGGTGCTTTTAGTATTCAGCTGCGTGAGCCTTGTTGTGATTCTCTTCTGTATTACATGGGAGACAGGCGCGAGAGGGTAAAACCCTCTTACAGAGTTTTTCTGTGACCTTTACTGCTTTGGTAAATGGGTTTAAACCCTGAATGTCAGAAAGAATAGTCTGTTTTTTTTGTTGGTTTATTTATTTTCCCAAAATATTTTTCCACACTTTTTGAAAGACAAACAAGATTGAACTGTGCAGGGTTCACTGTGTGCTGCCTGCGGACAATGCCTGAACATGTTAAACTAAACTATTCTTATGACTCGATCTGAATGTATGTAAATTTGATGTGGAATGAGATGTACATTAATTTAATTTTTAAAAACTGCACAATATTATACTTAGGGAGTAAATTTAAGCTAACCTAAAATGCCTTTCTGGATAGTTGAAGAAGTGATGACTCAATAAATGTATACAGGCCAACAAGAGGACTAAACAAAGGCTCCTGTGTGTGGCACAACCCAACACATGTTATTTTTTAACAAGTCATTTTTAAAGCAATTGATCAAGTTGAATCATTTTATAGCAACTACAAAATATATTTCTGCTACAAATGAAATGTAAACTTCTACCAGCATCTACCATTTCAGTGCTATACAGCTGAAAGTGCCTGCTGTAACATTTGCTTCCATATACAATTCCTGATCCTTAAGTATAGGCTGATACTAAATATCAGTACTAAATCTATTTAATACAACTAACCTATTTTTAATAAATTTCCTTCAGTAAAATCTGTTCTGTGTCCCAAATAAAACACACTCATCTTGACCTAATGGCATTTCCTTTCCTGGATTACATCTCTATTATATGCTTAATAAAGCTTTTTGTTTGTTTACTATGCAAATTTACTATTTTTTACTATTCTACTATTATAAATAATAATCCAGTATAACAGGTAAATACCAAATATCTTTATTGTTTAAACAGTTAAAAACCAAACTAAAAAAAAGTATATGAATATAAACCTGTGATGTGTTCTTGCAAGTATCCAGCAGTTACTCTTGCTCTGCTATGTCCTTGATTACAACATATAAAAACCTTTTAAATATTAGGTGTTGATTGTTTGGAATGCAATATGGACTGCTAATACTGTTTGTTTAGCTGTTACATTGTGTGGAAACTAACCCCAGCATGTGAAAGCTGTATTTTAGCAAAGTCATCTGTTGCTGTCTGTATGCTGCAAAATGTGTCTGTATTACTGGCATTAAAATGATAAAAAACACATTTAGAAATAAAATAATAAACCATTATTTACAAGATGTATTGTTCCACTTAAGCTGTTGTAAAATACTGCCTCAACTCATTATATAAAAGATGGACTGTAATGCTGCTCATGTGGTCCACCTAGTGTACTAATGAGGTGAGAATCCAGTGGGGCTGACAACTTATTTCTTAACCAGAGCTAGGCTGATTAGCTAGCTAAAAGACTCAACGATTATCACTGGCTTTCAATTAAAATACTTGCTCTATGATTTACTGTATAACTGCTCTTACATGCTTCATATGCCTGTGTTTTAGTGAGATGGGCCTTAAGTAGCATCCAACCGTGGCTGAATCTCAGAGTCAAAAGTGATCAATACTCTATTGGAGATAAATAGCATCCTCAGACATCTTGGTTTGCGGTGAATCTCCCACAATTGTACTAATGGTGCTTGTATTTATGTACATGTCCCTTTTATTTTGCAGGAGTAGCAATCATTTTGCAGTCATGGGCCATTATTGTTGAATGAGTGCAGGAGAAACGTGCAGTGGGACTCAGGCTCACGAGTACAGAAGCCCATATCTCTGGAAAAAGATGCATCTATTATCTGTTCTTGACATTAATGGTCTCTTAACTTATTTATATACAAAAGAAATAAAGAAAGAGAGACAGAGTAATTGCACTCAAGGTGCTCGGCATATTCCTTCAGGATATATTAGCTTACTTTATAGATCTTGAGCTAGCCGCTGAAACAAGCTGAGGGAACAGAGTTGCATGTCCAGCAGCTACATCACCACTAAATGACTCCTACTGTCCTTCAGAAGGAAACACATGTCCACACCACTCCAGATGTAAAGAAGTGGAGGAATAAGAGAAAGTATGAGAGAATGAGGTGGATAGAAAGAGGTTCATTTCAGGTGAATAATGTGAGAGAGTCTAGATGGCCTGTACAGGTGGGCTTGTTGAAAAGAGGAGAAAATGAGAAAAGGTTTTGAGAGTGTGAGTGTGAGAGAGAGTGCGTATAGAGAGACAGAAGTGTAGCTGTGAATGAGTAGGGGTGTCCTTTATATTTGGTGTCTTTGGGGAATTTCACATTTCACTACAATTCAAACAGATCACAGTTACAAGTGAATTTATTCCAAGGCCCAGAGTCTCAGACACTCCTCACATGGAGGTCTCATGGCAAGTCTTTTGGAGATAGATATAGTCATTGGGTGGAAAAAATGTTTGTGAAGTTTAACATCAAATCATTAAAAGCTATTCAGTCGTTTTCTATGAAGCATTTAGAAGTAGATGAGATATTTTCACATTTGCCAAAGCATACCACTCTTCATCATGGCAAGTGACAACATGCACATGCTGATGATGGAAAGAACTTATGCACCATGGCTCTAAAACCATAATCAGTATATTTATATTTGGGGCATATTAGGATTTGACATTATCACTTTTCTTTTAGTGTGTTATATAACTTTGTGCATGTAAACAGTTTGCAAAATTAAAAAAAAAAACAAAGTACTTACCCAATTAAGAAATTCTCTCCCACAGAAATGTCTTAGCCTCACTGGAATTCCAGCCCTTTTCTGATACATGGTGACATCATCTTGTCACAAAGTACTTATTGGACATGTGAACGGGAGGGCTTGTAGCAGAATGCTACTATTGCTTCCAACAAGCAGAGTGCCAGTGTTTTGGGAAAATTGATTTTAGAGGACCCAAAAGATGTAGTTCTAATTTTTGGCCTGAATGCTGAGGTTGTGGCTACAGCAGCTCCTCCTCTTTAGGCAAGACTTGCCACAAAGGTTTGGAGCACTTACGGGGGAATTTGTGGCCAATCAGTAGAAAGGAAATCTTTGAGGTTAAGCACTGAAAGCTTGGCTCGCAATATAAAATCAAATGCATCCCAAAGGTGTACAGTGGGGTTACAGTCTGTGCAGGCCACTGGAGTTTCCCCTCACCAAACTCCTCAAACCTAGACTCGCAATAATTAGGAAGGGTGTCCATGTACTTTGGACATGAGGCTCATTTTAAAAATACTAAATACACAAATGTAAATGGATACAATATTGACAGAGTGGAGAAACATAGACAGCAAATACAATACAATACACCATCATTCATTTTTTGGACTTTTTTTTTTTACATAGCCTAAGAGTATCTATTTTTGCCACAAGCTGAGCACTGCTGTAATCAATTGTAGTTTATTCTAATGTTACAAAATCAATGTAGTTGAATCTCCACCTTCAGATCCATTATTACAGGTCTAGTGTGCATGGCTGGTGCAAGCATTAATCAGACTGTCTTCCTAAAAAGGGTCCTGCCGGCATTGTTGTGCTATTTTTCTTGTTTTAATGCACAAACTGCTGGACTTTAGTGTTTTTATTGGGATTAGTTGTGCTTAGCTGCATGCGTAATGCCATGATTAGGGATTTCTGGCACTGGAGATAAGTGAATTTTCGACAGTTATTCAGAGTTTGGGGGCAGAGCAGCAAATAAGGCCAAGTTTTTAATGGGGAAAAATAAGAGTGTGTGCTGGTAGCTCTGCCCAGCCTGATAACCTCATCTTTAATCATTACTTCAGCCCTGGAACACTCAGGAGGTCATATCCACCATAGTATGAGTGCGTATGTGTGTGAGTGTGTGTGTGTGTGTGTGTGAGAGAGAGAGAGAGAGAGGGAGAGAGAGAGAAACACAAACACAAGGTCAAACTTGCCCCTAAACCCAATTCTGGAAACAACTTTTTTTCTCCAGACTAATCCTGATCTTTAAATTCCCCATCAGTATTTGTTGAAACAGCAGCAGCCTTTTGTCAGCGCAGTAGCAAACAATTGGCTGCCAGTTGCAGGGTTTTCTGATTCAGGGCTTTAACATTATGAGCAAAGGAGCAGAACTGAGCCTGGGAAAGGGCTTAAGGACAATGAAATGAAACTTGCTCAGAGTGAAAGTGACAGGCATTTAAACTAACAGTCAGAGATGAAGCTTCAGTCCAAAGTTCCAAGCACGGGATAAAGGCTGCTCCATTCAACTCGGTTGGCTGCAGCTAGACCCACAGAAAGAACAGAAGGAGCACTAGTGGACCATTATGATGTTTGCCCTCAGCCTCCTGAGCCGACACACACACAGACACACCATGTGTTATGAGCCATAGCACTAACACACTCTCCGCATCATGAACCGCAGCAATCCCAGGCCATCTGTACGTCAGTAGTGTGGCTCTACAGGTGTGACCTCACACATCAAAGAAGACAATCAGCTACATCATGGGATGTAAACTCACATCTGTGAACATAGACCAACACTAGATACAGACTAGACAAATACACACACTCACTAACTTTTGGTATGCATTATATATACTGTATGTAGAACTTTGTGGAACTTTGCTGCTGTGATGGCAGAATTTTTCACTGTGGCTCAAATAAACAATGGAATATCTAGTTTGACATCATCTGTTTTCCAGACATCTGTTTTTTAAAGCACCCCCTTCCCACAGTGGCAACCACAGCCATGCACTGTATATGTACTCACCATTTTTTATCTTAGGTGTTTATGTTGATTATCTAATATAATCTGTTAATCAAATTCAGTCCAGTATGCTGGTCCGAGCTGTAAGAAGGGGGGGCTTCTGTCCCTGGCAGTGTCTGTTAACGGTAGATCTGTTGCATCAGTTCTGGAGGCCATGGCTGCTGCTTTGTGGTATTTCAGGTGGCTCTGCTTCGGTCTCGTTTCCTTCATTTGGTTCAGCGGCAGGACCTCTGACTTTTTAATGACCAAGTAGCGCAGAGTCCTTCAAGCCTAGTATTTGAACCAGCTACAGCTTACTCTCTTAAAGTTAGCACAGACCATATACATTTAATAGACCTTTCTGACACACTAGCAAACATACAGTGTCTGCCAGAAAATGGAAGAACCTTTGAACCTTTTCAAACTAACCCAATCCCTAGGCCGAGCTGCTCATTAGTGCCCGAGGCAGAGACACCTGGCACAGATATTTTTATTACATCTCCAAAGTTTAGTCTTAAAAGTCGGCTGTACTCTCTGCTTCTCATAATCCAAATAGTCCCAAACACATTCAACAATGTTGAAGTCTGGATTCAACAGTGTATTTGTCTGAGAATACCAGAGGCAGATTGATTTGCAGGGTGTTTTTTTCTCGTTTGTCCACTTGCTTTTCTTAATAATTAGTAATTAGCAGCATATTTTCAGACCTTTGCAGTGGCAGGATGGACAGAAACACATTTTTTTAGATCTAAAGAAAGAGTGGAGCTTCATTTTGTCCTCTCTCTTGAAGATGAAAGCTTCTATGCACCAGACATGGCCACAATTTATTTTACATTACCATTTTCCAGCCTCTCTTTATTCCTTAGAATGAAAGAGGCTGTTTTTGTTACTGAGCCTGGTCTAAGACCATTCAGAGATAAATGAGCTGTGTTCTGATTAGTTGGTCTGTAGTGTGTCTTATTCTGAAAAGCACTCAGAACCGAAACATTCCAAGTGGATGGGGCTAAACAACTATAGGCTGTATAGGTGGACATATGTAATGTAAATGAGTCACACAAAACTACAGTTTAGTGTTCATATATGGACTGTGTCTACTAGGGAGCAAATGATAAACTTTAACCATGTTTAATTATTACACACTTCTTTATTTTAAAAAGTTAAGGTAATATATGTACTGTTTATTTGCAGGTGACATTCTGGGGGTGTAGCAGCTTTTACCTGGTTGTCTGGAGTCCCATTTTGTTTTTTGGAAACTCCAGGTTGTTTATTTATTTTTATTTGACTTATGCAAGTGGATTATTTCATGTGTAATTTTAACAAAAAGTTTCTCCTGAAAAATTAATAACCTGTACTTAATGACCATTTTGACATTTTGACTGGAAATTGTCTTTATATATATATATATATATATATATATATATATATATATATATATATATATATATATATATATATATGTATGTATATATATATATATATATATATGTTATTAAAGAGACACACACTCACACACACACACAAGGCTACTGAAATTAAAAGGCTTTGCAGGATTTGAGGAGCATTGCGGATCAAAGCCTAGCCATGGTGTCAACTTTAAAGCAAATGTTGAAAGCAAAAAAATCCTTCCAAGTTTAAACACTGCTTAAAGTTTCTGTTTCAATTAATTTCATCCAGTTGATAAATCTGTTAAATAAAATATAGAAGAGAAAATCTTTTTAGCTGTGTGTACAACAAGGCTGGGATGATTTTAGGGATTGATGTGGGCGAATCCTGTGCAATCCTAATCTCACTCAAATCCATGTGGAATCTGCAAGACCCACAATAAATTACATAGTGAATGAATAGAGTTGTACAGTCTTTCTGTTTAAGCCTATATAGATCCCTTTCAGCTAAAGAGTGAATTGCTTTAAACCTCATTTATTTAAATTTACAGGACCATCAAGTAATTAGGTTTTTAGATCATGATGAATTTTAATGATAAAACCAAACCTTGTATCTCTATTCTTTGTTTGTACTTTTTTACAGTGTTAAAATATCAACTACTCTTTAGACCTTGTATAAACATTTCATGAGGAATGGACCAAGAGAGCTTTGTGTGTTTTCTTTTTTTGCAATGGAATCTACCAACATACTACCAACAATCTATTTAGTAATATATGATAACATATGGAGCATGTTAGATCTGTATTTACATATATTATTAGTAAAGCCAGGTAACAGGTGATAAATAATTTAGGCATTTGGGGAGATAACTGTTTGGTAGCTATGTACTGTTATTATTTATTACTTGCTTAAATGATTGTTTTTGTAATTTCTTAGTTGAGTATTTAGTTGAATGTAATTTCTTAGTCATCGTTTTGTGATTTCCTTGCACAAAGGTAATCAAGAAGGACTTAAATATTTTAGATGTGTGAAAGACATGAAGCTGCTCATTGTTGGATAACCAGGACTGAAGTTTGTTAAGTTAAAAAAAAGATGCCAATAAGTTCTATAACTAAAGTAAAAATGTTGCAAAACTGCAATGACTTTAGAACAATGCAGGAGTATTATTATGGTTATAATATATTATATTATAAATGTTATATTATATATATTATTATGTTTATATTATAGTACATTGCTGATTCAGATATCTTCTGGCAATATAAGTAAACTGCTTACTCAAACATCTACAGATAAAATAAACATGAACTCATGGGCAGGAAATACTTTAGTATTTTCTCTTAGCAGTACCCCTTCCTTTCAAATTATTAACTCCTGAAATGTACATGACTTGTTACATATTTATCATTGACATGACTAATTTTGGGAACAACTTTGTGGTTTGAATGTAATCCTGTGAGTAATCACTATTTTTTAAAATGTACAAGCAATCTGATTACTGTGTTTTTAACTGTAACTGTTACACTGTTACATAAATTCTGTTATTACAAAGCTCTGCTGAAGAACCATTCATTAAAAGTTTCTTTAGGTAACCAAGAAATGTTCTTCTAAGGCATCCCAGGTGCCCTCTTTGCTATCTTAATAGTGCTAAGAAGTGTTAATTAAAATTAAATTAAAATTGTTGGTTTCTTGAAGAAAAGAGTGGATCCAAGTCGAGGAAGAAACTATGTTTTCAAAATGATGGACTTAAGTAGTCAACCATGTAAAACAAAACCTTCTTGTTGTCTCTTTGTCTAAATGACCCAGAAACCCCCTACTTGATGGGCAGCTTCTTCCACCTTTGTAAATAAAATAGAGGAGTTGAGGCCCACCCAGGATGTCTCCAAGATATCCCTATAAACAAATGGCATTGCCAGTTGGAGAGCTATAGATAACTAGATGTAAAAATAGGATAACCGTTATAGGTCATTACACGATAAAGGAACATACCCTGACAAGGGAAAATACCAAGAGAGACATACAAAATGCAAATTAGATTACACAAAAGGCAAGACGAAGAAGAAGAAGAAATAATGTTTAACAGTTGTTAACAGTGTATAATCCTTAGAATATCCTTGATACCATCAGCACATCCATTCGTTTCTGGGGCACTTTCTTGATAAGACTCAAAAATCTTATCCACTGCTAGTGATGCCAACAAGAGATGCAAACAGGACTGCACACATCTGTTCTCTGTCTTACAATCATTGAGAGAACATTCAATACACTAGCAGACTGAAACAGACTGTTCTCAAGCCAACAACTGGCTCCATGTAATTTGTAGTAGCCCACGCTATACACAGTTTCATTACTCACTGCTTGCTTTAGCTCATAATAGCCTACAAACCCAAAGGTCGTGATGACTGGTTGTTCCACTGCCACCACTTACACTTAGAACTCCTTTAATGAGTTCTTTTCCAACTTTTGATTGACACATTATGGTCCACGGGCAGCCCCATCTCATTCACTGGTAAATCAAACAACCCTCTTGAACTTGCATTATAATAACAATTCTAACTAACTGAGCTAATTTGATTTCTTTTTATCAAAGAGAGTGTGGGGGGTGCGCCTTACTGTATAATATGTTGCCATATAATTCTGAAATGAAAGCATAAAAGTGTTCCTTTCTTTCTTTCCTCTATCTTTCATGTGTAGGTGTGAAGGCTTGTGAGCACTGCTCCCTGGGGACCGTAGAGCTACACCTGAGGCAGGGACAGATGGATGGAATAAATTTAACATTCTGGAATGCCTCTGAGGGCAATGAGACGGAACCGGTGGAAGAGGCGAGCCCTTATAAGACGGTGGAGGTGGTATTCATCGTGCTGGTAGCAGGCTCGCTAAGCCTGGTCACTGTCATCGGTAACATCCTGGTCATGCTCTCCATTAAGGTTAACAGAAGCCTGCAGACTGTCAACAACTACTTCTTGTTCAGCCTGGCATGCGCTGACCTCATAATCGGCCTGTGCTCCATGAACCTCTATACGGTTTATATTGTGATCGGTTATTGGCCGCTGGGCCCCGTGGTCTGTGACTTGTGGTTGGCGCTGGACTATGTGGTTAGCAATGCCTCCGTCATGAACTTGCTGATTATCAGCTTTGACCGCTACTTCTGCGTCACTAAGCCACTGAGCTACCCCGTCAAGAGGACCACGAAGATGGCAGGAATGATGATCGCTGCTGCCTGGGTGCTCTCCTTCATCCTGTGGGCTCCTGCCATCCTCTTTTGGCAGTTCATTGTAGGTGGCCGCACGGTGCCAGAGAAAGAGTGCTATATTCAGTTTTTCTCCAATGCTGCCGTCACCTTCGGCACAGCCATCGCTGCCTTTTACTTGCCTGTCATCATTATGATGGTGCTGTATTGGCAGATCTCCCGGGCCAGCAAGAGCCGCGTCAAGAAAGACAACCGCAAGCCCTCGGGGGCCAACCTCGGAGTGGCTTCGCCCAGCCAGACCCGCAGCAATGCAGCCAGCAAGCCTGAAAACAACAACGTGGCGGTAGAGGACCCTGATAGGGGCCAGACCCAGGCCACGGATGAGGTGAACAACCAGCATGACAACAAACTTCAGAATGGCAAAGGGCCATCCACAGCCAACAGGGAGGGGGAGAACGGAGCCAGGGACAACTGTGTCCCCGTGGAGGAGAAAGAAAGCTCCAACGACTCCACTTCTGGCAGCGGGGCTGCGGCCAATCAGAAGGAAGAGGAGGCTGTGCCTTCCAGAGCCAATGACAGTCAACAGCCTGCGCGGCACCGCACCAAAGCAGGGGGCTCCAAACTCACATGCATTAAAATCGTCACCAAGTCACCGAAGGGAGGCTGCTACGCCCCGTCCAACACCACTGTGGAGATCGTGCCTGCGGCCGAGAAGCAGAACCACGTGACACGGAAGATCGTGAAGATGACTAAGCAGCCGCCCAAGAAGAAGAAAGCCGCTCCTTCCAGGGAGAAGAAGGTGACCCGCACCATCATGGCCATCCTGGTCGCCTTCGTCGCCACGTGGACACCCTACAACGTGATGGTTCTCATCAACACGTTCTGCTCAAGCTGCATCCCCAACACGGTGTGGACCATCGGATACTGGCTCTGCTACATCAACAGCACCATCAACCCCGCATGCTATGCTCTCTGCAACGCCACATTCAAAAAGACCTTCAAGCAGCTTTTGCTTTGTCAGTATAAAAACATACGCTCAGCCAGATGAGCTCCATGCGTGTGCTTGTGCGGATGCGTATATGTGAACCTGTGAGCATGTATGTGTGAGAAGTATCTGTGCAGTGAATGGAAAAAGTGTGAGTGTGGCAAATGGATGCATTGTTGTTTTATGTCTTTCAATAACCTGTTGTAGCACTTTACAAAGATTTGCAATGACTGCAACTCAGAGAGGGTAATATTGCTGCAGGCTTTGCATACAGACCAGTTGAGGTGTTTCTTTAAAAAATACAATAGAAGTATAGACAGAAAATAGTGCTTTATAAACATAGAATATACAAAGGTCAAAATATTAATAGAACAGGGCAAAAGTCAGAGACCAGCCTTTTATTGCTTTCATTTTCAGCCAAAACAACAATTAAGTGCGTGTTATTCATTTTTCAGCCTCAGAGAAAAAAAGGAAGAATGCGTTTAACAATGATACGAAAGCATAATGTCAAATCTATGAGTACTTTATTTGTCCATTCTTTTAACTCTTCCATCCTTTCAACGTTAAATCTTAGTTACGGCTGCGCCCCCCAACAAAAGCTGTTCCCAAAGCAGTGACTGAAACTATGTTCCTCTGCAAACACACACTACCCAAACACACCTTAACTGCACTGCAGGTTTCTTTATTATGTGTGTCAAAAATAGCTAAAGATACTTCTGAGGAGGCCACTTGGGGACAGTCAGAGGAAAACAAGTGAAAACAGTAAAAAAAAAAAAAGTTTAGTTTAAAAAGTAAAAGTTTAGGAGAGTTTAAAAGTAACAGAAAATGGGACTCCTGATAGTCAGGCAGGACCTGGTAGACCGAAACACCAAAACTGTCATTCCATCTTTGTCCTTGCTTCAGATCTGAATGAAAAAACCAACATTATGGATCTAAACGTGTAGCTGTCAGATAACTGTCACTTAAAAAGAGAATACACAAAAAAAGAAAACTTGCCCTTGGACCCAGCTGACATCTGAGAGTCTAATTATGTTTCTGGAATCACTTGGATGGTGATATGCAGACCAGTGCAGCCAAGTTCTAAGAGAAAGGTATCCCTGCAGATTTCTTTAAAAAGTCTGATGCTGGAAAAAAAGCAAAGAGTAGAAGAGTAGACATACAAAATACGGAAAATACTGTGTTTAGTGGTTGAAGCATTTGTGTAACTTTTTCTATGTTTGTTCTGAAGCTGAAAAATAAATATGACACATTTAATAGCTGGAAAAACGAAACACTTTAAAAGGTGGTTTCTGTCTTTCGCACTACGCTGTGTGCCAGTGAGGCTCACATTTAAGAGGATATACAGTATTACAGTACCTAAATACAGATTTAATTTGAGAGTGCAGTATTAAACGATTAGAAGCTGCACTCTTCAATTCTATACTGATTAAAGGGACAATAGGGCTGACTGAACACTCAAACCTAGTGTTTGGACTTCAGTATAAAATAATATTGTACATATTTGTATATAACTATGTACAGTGTATGTTGTTTGGCTGTGTATGGGGGTGAGAGGAATCAGGGTGAAATGTGTATGTGTGTGTTTGGTGGGCACAAGGAACACAAGCTGTGTTTGTGTGTGTGCTTTACGGGGACAGTGTAAAGATGAGAGTGAGAGTGTGCTAATGTGAAACTACTGCATATATTGAATATAGACATTTTATGGTAGTGATTGCAGGGAGATGTATGTCTAATCACAAGCTTTGTTTGTTTGTATGTGTGTGTGTGTGTGTGTGTGTGTGTGTGCATTAGTGAGAGAGATTGAGTTACAGAGAGAGAGAGAGAGAGAGTGGCTGTACTGGCTCAGACCTGAGAGAGCTATTGGAGAGCCACTCTGCCATATCCACATGTAAGAGCTTTGAGTGCTCGAGCCTCCAGAGATGCAAATTAAAAGCTTTTAAAATGATGATCGAGGGGCAGGGTGAAGAGACACTTTTATTATGGGCTCGGGATTTTACACCTTTTTTTCCTAACGCGTTTTATAACGCAGTGTCAAATGGTGGCACGAATATAAAAGAGCTAGAGACTGTCTGTCTAATATGACATGAACACAACCTCATTTAGTGCAGATCAATAACCTAACCTATGTCTTCAGAATACCTTTGGCATGGATTCAACCACACAGCTCTCTCATCAAATTTACATACATGTGCCACTTATGCTAGCATGCATCCAGCGGAGTTTTTATTCATCAAGGCTGCAGGTGGCTAGGGCGCACTGCCACTCTCGCAGTACCCTTCTGGAAGGATCCTGTGCTTTTTTTTCTGTGTGTAACAATAAGCAAGAGTTAAAGGACTGGCTGAGACGGAAGAGTATGAATGCTGGAGTGTGTAAGCGTGCTCATTTGTCTGAACAGAGCTAGTGCTCATGTTGGCACCAGTTGCATCACTTGATCCTACTGCTGTGTGACAGTTCAGACTCATTGGAACTTGCTGTGAGGTATTTGATCCACAGAGGGGAAATGGAATTTCGCTTCTTGACTGCTATTGTATGAGGCAAGTGCTTGTGTGTGTGTGTGTGTGTGTGTGTGTGTGTGTGTGTGTGTGTGTGTGTGTGTATGTATGATCACCCCGGAATGGGGTTTATTCTAAATCACAGGTCTTGGCCTTGTGAAATAAAAGGGCTTGATATTTCATCATGAAACAGCAATCACTAAATCTCTCGTTCTCCTTGAGCACAGCATATTCCAAGTAGAAGTCACAACAGTGTCATCAAGTAACATCCTCTCAAATATGTGCCCAAGTATGTGTTTTTTATGGTCACCTGTAATTCTTTCTATCAGACTCTTTTTATCATTTTTGCTGTTATGCATAGCAGAAATGAGGCTCAGTGAGAGCGCTGATGAACGTCAACCTCAAGCTCATATCATATTCTGTTAGTATAGATTTATTGTCATAAAAGCTTTCAACCTCATTTTGTGAATGCGTCAGTTTACCAACAAAGCGGCTGGGTTCCGACTAAAAGATATAAGAACGTTAGCTGAGGTAGCAGAGGGTCTTAGATTTTATACTGACTACAAACTTTCTCAAAACACAGTGGCACATCGGTGCTGGGTAGAGTGAAGGGTTTGACTCAGATGTGCTCAGTAATGTAAGGGGTTTCACTAAGTGGCATTGGGCTAATGGCTAATCTACAGTGCTGTAGAGTAGATTGGTAATCCATGGTGACGTTAGGTAGAGTGAATGGTTAATCTATAGTGATGTTGGGTAGAGTGAAGGGTAAACGTACAGTGGTGTTGAATAGAGTAAAGGTTTAGGCTACAGTGGTGTTAAAAAACAGAAGAGCTAGTCTACAGCTGTGTTGTGTAGACTGAAGGGTTAGTCTACGGTGGTGTTGATAGACTGAAGGGTTAATTTACAGTGGTGTTGGGTAGACTAAAGGGTTAGTCTACAGTGGTGTTGATAGACTGAAGGGTTAGTCTACAGTGGTGTTGGGTAGGCTAAAGAGTTAGTCTACAGTGGTGTTGGGTAGACTGAAGGGTTAGTCTACAGCTGTGTTGTGTAGACTGAAGAGTTAGTCTACAGTGGTGTTGGGTAGACTGAAGGGTTAGTCTACAGTGGTGTTGGGTAGACTGAAGGGTTAGTCTACAGCGGTGTTGGGTAGACTGAAGGGTTAGTCTACAGTGATGTTGGATAGACTGAAGGCTCACTAAAGAACATTTAAAGAAAAATTTAATGTAAATGTAAATAACTTTTTAGAAGTTGTAAGAACCCCCACATAATGTAACAATTCTACACCTAGAAGTGTGAGTACAAGACAAGGACAATTTGGAAACTTTTGTTTTTAAGATTAGTAGTGTTTGGAACACGGGAGCCATTGCCATAAGCAGTGTGATAGAGAGCAATGTGGGTCGAAGTAATAGCAGAATCTCATGATAAAATGGATCAGATTAGCTGATGATGCTGAACACTGTGCGAGATTGAAGATTACACATTACACGCTCGGCAGGCTTGGTGGTTGCCTGCTCCACTTAGTGTCCCACACGCTTTAATCTCCTCAGCCACGAATCCACGTAAAAGCGAGACATTGTTTAAGCAAGCAAGGAACGCTTACAGGGCTTCTGCTATTTATATTAGCGTTCCCCTTTTCCCTTTCTCATATACATCCTCTATCTCACTCAACCACTCTTTTCAGTACCCTCTTATAACCTTCCTTTTTCCTCTCCATCCCCCGGGTTCTCTGTATTTTACCCGTAAAATTATCTTTCTCCATGTTTTAGTATCAGTTTGTCACCTTTCTGCAAATTGCTTTTCCCCATCTCTTCTTTTTTTCGCAGCCACATAGTAATTTAACTCTCTGTAGAGTCTTTGTAGTCTCTTGCAGATGCACAGACTCAGTTCTGAGTATGAATGCCTTTTCTTAGAAGTGTACTACATGCATGCATATCCAACATGTCTTATGAAATTAAGAGCATTAGTAGGGAACTTGTCCCCCTCTTGCTGCCTCTTCTCTGCTGGGATGACATTCCTCTAGATGTTGGAACTAGAGATCTGACGCCTTTCAGCACAAAAGCATTAGTCGGGTCAGTGCTGATGTTGGCCAATTAAGGCTGACTTGCAACGGTGCTGCACTTCATCCCAGAGGTATTTGTTGCAGCTTTATTTCTCCAGAGAACACATTTCTACTGCTCCACGAAATGAAGAGGAGCCCCTCTAGTTGACCCTTGGCATGGTGTATGGAGGTATTCAGCTGGCTTGCGGCTTTTCCAGGCTGTCCCGTTCTATTTCCAATGCTTTTCTATAGAGATTACATGGCTGTGCATGCAATTTAACATCCTTGTCAACTACAGATGTGTCAAATAGGTGAATCCAAATACTAGAGAATGGTAGGTCCATTATGGAAGGCAATGTAACAATATGATATTGTTATTATATTCAACTGTATCACAAGAAGCTTTTCTAAACATTAAGCCTATATTGTTAGTACTTCCAGAACACTGCACATTTCATTAGAGTACATTCAGATAAGTAATTATTTTTAAATGAGCCGTTAGTTTCCCTTTAAAATAAATTCCAAGAAGCATGATATTGTTTTTATGTTGGCAGTAACTGTGCAAATAATATATCAACCCCTTCAGAAGGCCAGAGCCCACCTGTGGACCCAAAGTGATACAACACACTTCAATAACCTAACCATAACCCAACCAATTTGCATAACAGTCCTCGTAGTTACTATTTAATAAGTTTTAGTATGTAATGAGTCAGGAGATCTTAAGGGGTTAACATGTTTAATAAATTGTATATTTTTTTAACATATTGTCACAATTGGTCCTGCGTAATTGAGGTTGTGCAAACACTGAATAAGAACACATTTTTGGGGGGGTATCAAACTTTTTAAAAACTGACATATTTGTAATAAGGATCATGCATTGTGAACATGTCAAATATCATGATATTTTTGCCATATTGTCCCCCTCGAGGGTCCACATCCATGGTGTGGATGGGAAGGGCTCCCCATTGTGCTTTCCATTCCAGCCTCACGGCTTCAGCACTTTGACAGCGTGATGGAAGGGGTTTGAGGGCTTGCCTCAATGGACCGGTCTCTGTAATGTGAAACAGACAGGCCAGTCCCGGCGGCATGCTAGGTCCAGAGCTTTCCCATCCGTCAGGCTGATAAGTGGATATGTGCCTGCACGTCACCTGTCGCACTCCCTCGCCCACCCCCCTCCTCTTTCCCCTGATGGTAGGAGCACTGCAGCCCTCCTGCTCATCTCTAAGAGCAGCAAGAGTGGTCGTTGTAGCCGTGCGGCTAACGCAGTGTGAAGGACCAGTCCGATTGCTGCTAATCTCTAGTGCAGAGATAGCGGGAGTGTTGCAGTGTTCAGCATGGCAGATGCGTGAGTTTTCCACTTTCCATTCGCTTGCCATCACTGCAGCATGACCTGTGTGGCCCTCAACGTGCAAACACATCCTTTAATGGTGCGACATTTATGTATCACATTCACTCTGACCTTTCTGTTGGAGATAAACTGGAGAGCAGTGCAATGATAGCACGGAGTGGTGTATGATAGAACAGTGTGTGATGGCACATGAGTGTGAGTGATAAGATGCGCTTGGCCAGGTGGGTCGAGCTGTGCGACAGCTGGCAGTCATCTGCAGGACCTCGCCAGCTCTCTCCTTTGAGCTGTGTGTACTGTTCTTGCCTGATAAGGCGCCACTCTATTCTCAGAGAGGGAGAGCAAGAGAAAGAAAGAGAGTGTCATTCAGCCTCTCCGGGTGACACCTGTTTAAAAGCAGCAGAGACATCGAGGGTCACAGCAGCAGGCAGCTTCCTGTCTCAGATATGCCACTGGGTGACTGGTGCAAGGATACACAGGAAGTGAGTGAGTGCGCATGGGCGTTAGCATGCAACAGTGAGGCGCCAAGGCCAAGTGAACTGGAGAAGAGTTCATCTCACTTCTAATCAAAACAACATGCCAAGTCAGACTTAAAGCACAATATGAATATCAAAGGGCTAAGATGTAGTTCACGAGCTACACCTGTATTACCTGTTTTTCTTTGTGTTCTACTTTTTTTTTAATAAAAAGGTGCCACAAAGGGATCTACACTCGTCTCAAAATTTAAAGTTAACTCATCATTAAAAGTTCCGTGAACTCAAAATATTAAGGCAGCCAGGTCACATACTAAATTCCACTAATTTGAAGCATTGATGACACTATTTTATAGTCACTGATGCTACAGAAGAACTACTTTGAGAATCTATTAAGAACTGTTTGAAAAGGCCTGAGGAATCTCCTAAAGCTTTAAGGACCTTCTCTCAATGTAGAATTTCTATACCCGTTTAGGGGATCTTCCAAGATGATTGTTTTTCAAATGGGTCTTCACACTCCCATATCTCATTTACAAAAATGGTTTTCTATAGCAGCGGTTCTAAAACAGGCCCTCAGGGTCTCCTGAACGCTGTGCATTTCGAGTTAGGTGGTAGCAAAACTGTGGACTGTCTGGGGGCACTTTCAATATCAATGCGCTGAAGAATCATCAACCTAAAGGTGTTTGGGTAAACAAAATTAGTGCTTTTATCACAACACAACAAACTACTCTTTTAGCAGGGTTTAATATATTATTTCAAATTCACAAAAAAGTGTCATAAATGAATAATTTAATAAACGTCACAGGTTCTCTAAAGAAGCTTTTAATAGATATCTCAGCAACACGATAGTTCAGATGCTTTCCACTGTTCTAAGAACAGAAAATCCAATGATTCAAAATTCTCAGCAGAAGCTAATGGACAGTTTATTCCACTGTCACTTTCTAATTATGTTAAGAGTTAATCTCACACATCAGACATTCTGTCCAGCTCACGAAGTCCCATCCATTGGCTGTATATACAGTACATAGACAACAATAAATATATATATAGTTTGATAAGGCTTTCAAGACTCTAAAGGTTCCCCACTGACTAAACAGTCGATACTATAGATGTAGCAGATAGAGATTAGATTGAAAAATGCTGGCATATTAATTTAAAGAAACTTTTCCTTTAAATCCAAGCTGGTTCTTCTTTGACATCACTCCAAAGAACCGTTTTTGGCACCTTTGTCTAAAAGAATGTATATGATTATTCTGATCCTGTTGCTTGCATATGGACTATTCTTTTTATTCCGCATATGCTGGCTGATAAAAAGATTTTAAATTGAGTTATTTTGTGTGTGGACAGGGTGGCACTGGCTGCTCCAGCAGCAGAATGTGTGACGACTGAGGCTGGAGTGATGAGGCTGATAATTACATAGTCAACCTCCCCCTGTGCTGCCTGTATAATTCCACACAGTTACAGTTTCAGAACGACATGAAGTGCCTTACAGAATTCAAAGATGAATTATTTAAACATTTGATTATTTATTTATATATTTATTTTGATTAATTTGACTTCTTTTTCTTCTTCTTCTTTTTTTGCCACGGTGGTTGATTATGTTGTGTGTACGAGTGTGAGTTGAGTTCGGGGCTGACAGAAAAGCACAGGATCCTTTAAACTGAACATTTCACTTCTGCAAGGTGTCAACTGTCTGTCCAGTGGAGGTACAGTAGCGATGTAACGTAATGAGTGGTCTTGATTGGTCTGTCAAAGCAATGCCGTCTCTGTATATATACTCTGCTTTCCAGGAGTGGAACTGTATAAAAGTTGTGTGGACGGGTCATCTCTGGAGACCTGAGGCCAGCATTTCATCTAATTGAGATGTGTGTGTGTGTGTGTATGTATAAGGATAGGTGTGGGAGTGTGTGTGAGGGTATGAAGTGTGTACATGAGTATATATGTGTTGTTCGATTGTGGTCTGTTGATGTGTGTGTGGGGGGTGGGGTGATGTTTGGGTTAAACTAAGATTAAATTGAGAGTTGTGTGTATATCAAAACTTTAGAATAACCTTGGCATGTATCAGTGGGTGTTACACAATGTGAAATTCTCAGCTGTTCATCAGCACAGTGACAACATATCACACACACGCATCGGCAATTACAAAGTGGGGGAAAAAGAAACCAACGGCTGCCAAAGACACACTCTTAACTGCCAGGGACAAGCCAACCTGTCAACAAGCAAACAAGCAAACAATCAAAGAAAATCAGAAACATCACAGGAGCATACGGTATTGTATGTATTTAAAAAAAACAGCTCTCTTTTTGTATGAGGTTTTATAAATGTCCATTCAATGCTGTACAGATGTATATAAAGTGCAAGTTTGTTGTTGGGCTGAGAAGACGACTCTTGAGTATTGATTCTGAAGCTGGAGCATCTGTCAGTGGAAACAAGGGATAATTGGACGTTAAATCAAGAGTCCACCACAGACAAGCTGAGCTTTCAATTACCGAGAAAGAGAGAGAGAGAGAGAGAGAGACAGAGAGGTGAAGGATGACAGAACATGATAAAGTTGGTGAAAGTTTCTAATTGTTAGGTGCAGAAGCTCTGTAGTGCCGAGTGCTAAAAGAACTTGTCTGGGCATGCTTACATAAAAAAAGACTTCAGTTCATGTTTCGTGTTTTTTTTTCTTTCTTTCTTTCTTTTCTTTCTTTCTTTCTTTTGACAGAGTGCTTAGCTGAGCACTGTCTGGTGCCTGGGAGAGTGCAGTCACTCATTTAAAAATGTGCTCATATGCCTGAGCTGGACCCAAATGAAACCAGTTAAGGCGGTTTTCTGGAGTGTTTCCGCAGAGTAATGGCAGCTTAGCCTGTGAGTGAGACGCAAAACAGAGGAAGCATGACTCCAAGGCAAGCTCTTCGCAACACAGGAGGAGCTGGAATGAACCAAAAATCTAAAAAAATTAAAAAGTATATAATAAAAAAAAGACACAGCGTGCTTGCTCTAGACCATATGAACAGAACGAGCTTTGACTAGGTGAAGTCGGAGCAGACCGAAACAGACCTGGAAAAGCACTTCCTGTGTCTAATGTACATATTTAACTCTTTATCTTCTGTTGCTTAAATGTGTAGGTCCTCATTGTGCTTTCCCTTCACCGTGGGTTGTGACTTTACATCTAGTAGAGGTCATCTGCTGACTGCTCAAAGTTCTCATTGTAATATATCATAATCATTCTATGTGACTTGGCACAGTTGCTGTGTAAATACATGTGTTTATTATTCATCTGAATGTTCCCTTCCTACTCCTCCCTTCCTCTCTTGTGTCCCCCCCACTTTCCCTGCCCTTACTAGCTTACCTCCAGTTTGTACACTTCCAATGATACAGGATTCATTGCGGGAAATGATTGGTGGAGAAATCTGGATGTTCACAAATCACTAATGAAACCATAATATGAAAATACATTCACAATATATATTGTGCCATTTTCTTTTGAAGAAGAATTCTATCAAATAAAGATATAAGACATAAGAGTATACATACTTTGTTCTTTCTTTCTTTTGTTCTTTCTTTCTATATTTAAGTATATTGAATAAATTGTGTGATATTATACACTCACTGACCTCATCTTACAGAAAAACACCTCACAGTCACACACTGTAACCCACCTATTACTTTACCTTGTGTTAGCTAGGCTCTAGCCCTTTACCAGTGGTCAATTTTTGCCCTTTATCAGTGGTCATCAAGAGCTCTCGTCCTAGCAATGATGCTGATTTGTGGAACAACCAAGACTAGGGTCATTCTTTTTTTTCAGTACCAACACCCTGACTTCGAAACCGATTCTTCAGAAAAATATGTTTTTATACCTCCTTTTAAATTACAAGTGGATGTGACTTAAACCAAGAATTAATGTGTGTTTCTCAAAGTGTATATACAGATTACAGTATAATAAAAAGGGATGTTAATAAAATGTGTAGGTTAATAACATGCAGGCCCAGATCATTTAGTTATCAGCCCCTGGATACAAATGCTTGGCGGACCCCTACCTAGCTACATTCCTTTCGGTTTGTTTTAGGATGTTTTAATGATATTTTTGTCTGAAAGAGCTCTTGAAGCTGCATAAATTTGAGTCATCCAAATTCAGGTTATTTATATGGTTCTAGAAACAAACCGCTTTAATGCAATATGTCTGTGACGTAAGAAAGCTTAATGTTACTAACGTTACTTGTAACTGTGTTGACCTTAACTGGTTGCATAAATACTATATTTATATTATAACATCATGTGTTGTTATAGCCTATTCCTTAAAGCAATGGGGTTATTGTCCTTCATATTTTATGATTATCATATTTTACTATTGTTCTTAAAACAAAACTTTAACAATATTAGACACACATTAAGAACAACCAGTGCAACACTTACTGATCAACCCTCCGCTCCAGATAAGCACAGCGTTTATCTAAAGCATGCTGCCACAGCAAATGTAGAATTTTTTTTTTGTTCATCTATATCTTACCTTTGAAGGAGACAATTCACATTCCATTACTAACAGTGTAGCTGCAACTTTCTTCAACATGTTTAAAAAAGTTAATACAGGGTCAACAAAAGACTTGTAAAGTTAAATAATGCTTTAAAAACTACCAGTGGAACTTCTAAGCTTAATTGGCAGTGGGTCAGTAACATGATTATTTGTATAAGGAGCTGCTCAGAGAGTCTGAGTCTTTCAGAAGTAAAGTCTTCTTTATCACTGTGAGAGACTGTGCAGGCAAATATTGCAAAATTTCAAGAATAAAGTTTTCAAACATAAAATAACAAAGAACTGGGGACCTTCAGCATCTACTGTACATAATATTATTATAAAGGTTTAGATAATCCATAAAAATCTCTGTATACAAGGAACAAGGCCTAAAATTAATATTAGACCATGACCTTCAGGCTCTCAAGCAACACAGCATTAAAAACAAATATAGGTTATGTAGTGGAAATCATTGTGTGGCCCCAGGAACACTTCCAAACACCATCAGATGTAAGTTAAAACTCTAAAGGTTTTGACCAAATCTAAGATGAACTGAGATAAAGTGGAAAAGAGTGCTGTGGTCCCACAAATCAAAATTTAATTGTTTGGGAAATTGTGGACACCACGTTCTCTGAGTTAAAGTGTAGGGGAGAATATCCAGCCTCTTATCAGCTTCTAGAAAGGTATAGGGGTGCATGAATACACGTGGTGACTTGCACATATGTGAAGGCACCATGAATGTTGTTTGATATATATGGGTTTTGGAGAAATATGTGCTGCCACACAGACGGGCAAATGTAATATTTAAACTGCCACAAAGGTCCTTGCTTTTTTTCCTTGCTTTTCTCATAATATGAAACATGATATAACTTTTTATAGCTATGCTATGAAACATATTGAGATTCAGTTGAAAGTTGAAAACAAAGAATATGTAAAAATCAAGGAAATAAAAAAATGCCTTTAGATCTCTAAAAAAGGTTCTTGGCATGTATGGCCTTAACTGACTAGTTCTAATAGCTCAATAGTCATAAGTCACTACTGTTTTGTTATTGTTTTGACCAATATTCGTTCCAGTCGAGCTTCAAGAAGTGAATCCACTGCCCAAATAAGTTATAGAACAATACAATATAGATGAATGATAAGTTCTACACTCAAATATAAAGACAGTTAAATAAATAGTGGATTGCAAACCAATCTTTATTTCCTGTGGAGTTGAGTAACAGGGAGTGGTAACATCACTATCTTTCATAAAGGGTGTCCACATGTAATATACAGTGTGTCTACTTTGGGAAAAGCTACTACTGAACAATTACACACTGAACCCCTCAGTCACCAACTACATCACAGTTCAACCTATTACTGAGTCAATTTAATTATTTAATCTTTTTAACATGTATTGAACAGGACGCACCCTAAACAAGCTATGCAGCTGAGTACAGGATTTAGTATACGTTTGTATTTATCATTATATATTTATTGATTTATTATTCAAAGATCCTAAACATAATATCTCCGAACGAGCTACAAGTCGCCTACAGTTCTACACACAAATAAGGGAAAGACACATGGTCTCTTCTTCACTCTTCTTCCATGCGGCCATGTTGCCGCCTCTGTCTTCTCCATCCGAGAGCTGAGAGATACGGGCAGTCAGGGGGTTAAGGGAGGGTGTGTTCTCTTCTCTGAACCTCTACTCCAACAGGGCTTGCTCTTTCTTCTTCCCGTCCCGCTTCGGCTTCCGCGAGTCTGTGGGGACACACAACACCGCATCAGTCGGCAACAAACACATGCACACAATGAGATGCTGGCTCGGTGCCAGAAGCAGGTCAGAAAGGATGAAGCTGCTGTGTGTTCCCAAGTGCTCAGGCCCTGGCTCCCTGCGCTGGATCGCTTTAAAGAATGTAATCTCTCAACGCCTCGGCTCAGTGGATTGCAGCGAGAGAACTGGCTCTGCTTCCTTTCAATGATGCTTGGGGTAGGTCCACTTGTGTGTGGTGGTGATAAACAGAGAGAGAGAGAGAGAGAGAGAGAGAAAGAGAGAGAGAGAGAGGCTACAGTGTTTAATTAATAAACAGAATTAGATTCGACACCTGTTGCACCTGCATATATAAATATATATATACATTATACATATATAGAGAAAAAGAGAGAGAGAGAGAGAGAGAGAGAGAGAGAGAGAGAGAACTGTGCAAAACTTTAAGCCATTTAACATTATTATATCTAAAAAGCAATGATATAGGACTTAAACACTTAAATACTTCATTTTTTGAAAATTCAATTAGTAATAAAAATAGTAATTTGTAATTTTGCATATGTCGGTGTGTTTTTCCAAAGCTGCTTCTTGTGGCAACCCAGTGTTATTTGCAGTTATCATATAATGTCTGCTGTGACTACTCAGTACTTCATTAAGCAAAATCAAGATTGCTGGTGAAGGAACTGAATAAATTCACACAATGTCTGGAGCGTCCAGGAGAAATCTGGAACTACACTTTCTTCTTTAAACTGGAGCTCAAGTTATTATCTACTTCTTTCATAATAAGATATTGCTGTTACTTTATATTGTTTGTATGCTTATTTACATCTGGTCTAATGAGATATGATGTTCTTGTAGATTAAAATATACATCGCTAAGATAAAGGCTTTTAAATAAAGATATTAAACAAACAAAGAAATATGTTCCGCCTCATTGTATGTACCTGATCTTCTCCAAGCTTACACTTGTCACTAATCTAAAATGTTACTTAGCTGATCAACTTTGTGGCACTTGTCAGGAGAAATGATGAAACCTAATGCTTTGTTTTTTTCAGAATGTGAATCAAACACGTTTGATATACAAGTAATGAAACCAATCTTGTGACAAAAATAGTCATTCTTGGCAAGTCCTAATCCTTGAATACATATCAAGTTACCAAAGCCTTAAATTTAGGCCAAATTCTGTGCTCCGATAGGACTTTTGCAATATGTTATCGCTCTGATGATGGCAGCTTAGTACAGTTAACATGGACATTTAACGCTTGTTGAAAACATTCCATGAAGCTATTTACAAACAATAACACTTCTTTTACTGTGCAGCAGTTTTGCAGAGACTCCTTCATTAAAGAGCCTTGACACAGAGCCGTCCTAATTTTCAGGCTAGGGATCAGACTACCAGTGACACTATATTTACCAATCAATGAGTTAAGTGCACTCTGAATTATCGGTCTCACTGTCGTTTAATAAGCATTAGACCTAAACTTGGAAGTTGAAACATGTACTGGCTGTATGGGAAAACATGTACATGTGCTGGGCTTGTCACATGTCATCAGCTGAAGCACGGGGGCAGCCAGTGCTTAATTTGAAAAACAAAAAAAGGTAATGGAACACTAAAGGTGTGGTGATCCAACAAGTGGCAGTGATGGAAAAGGTCCTGGAACACTTAGGCACAACAGTGCTTCAAGTGTCCATCTAACATGGTAGCATTCTATGCAATAAAAAAATCCTAGCTTTAATGACTGCAGTAAGTAGCTGCAACCATAAAATCTCAGCGATACCACTGGACGAATAGTTTTTGGTGTCCTACAAAAAAAAAGACGTCAAAGAGTATTCCTCATAACTAAACAAGTTTACAATAGTACAGAACTATTAAGATTAATAACTGCATATTAAGCGCCAAGGCTCAATACACCATTCAGGTTGTGGATCCACATAAATAAGTTCTGGAACACAGGTACCTGAAATATGAGAGGTGTTGCACTGGGTGCAGCTGTCTCAGTAGCCTCTGGAACTAACAGTGTGCTGTTAACAAATTAGCCTCTGGACTAAGGCTGAACTGAAATGTTTATTTTCTGTATTAAAAAAAATAATATTGGCATTGTTCTTGTTTTTTAGCTTCTGTTTGTAACAAGTGACCAAAATGCAGCTAATCAGCTACATAGCTGATACTACTACATTTACATTTAGGGCATTTAGCAGACGCTCTTATCCAGAGCAACTTACAAAAGTGCTTAGTGTTCAGTTAGAGAATGTATCTCTATCTAGTACAGACTGGTTGAAGTCCAAACTACTCGAGCTCAAACACTGCCACAAACAAGTGCCAGTGCTGATACCTAGAAAAGAAGACAACACAATATAAGATTAGACACAATGCAATACCTAGCAAGACTGGAATACCTACAGAGAAGAGAATAAATACAAGACTGCATACAGTATAAGTGCAATACTTAGTGTTCCTAGAAGATAAGATGCAATTACAGTTTATACCAATGCTTCAGTAGATTAATGCTTATAAAATATAAACTTAAATTTAATGGCTCAGAACTTACCAGCCCTCTGTTTGCACTGTTTTTCTCTCTCTTACTCTGTCTCTCCTTCACACTTCTTCTGAAACCTTTATTGTGGTTTCATTTATTGTGACTGCTCTCTGTGGGTTATTCTCATTGACTGCTGCAGTACTGCAGCTAAGCAGTAAACGACAGTAACCTTTTAACTCTTTTAAGCCAGCTCTTTAAAAAAACCCTTTATGCAGATCAGTCAATCACTACATCACAAAATGTTGATGTATTTCCATCATCCTTGGAATATGTGGCACATACAGAGAGCTAATACACAAGCCAGCCCAACACAGCCCCACTCTCCTGACCGGTGAGGGTAATGGCCCTGTCCTCCACTTTGCGTGCTTGTTTTCATTAGTTTGCCTGTTTCCTCCGCTCTGCAGTCAGCAAATTGCTGGGGAGCAGTGGGAAGCGAGAGTGCTGCTGAGGCATTTCATTTAGCATTTCTGTTCAGGCTGCTTTAATATATATTCATTATCAGAACTACACAGCTCTCTGGATGGGGCAGGGTACAGGCACACACACACACACATACACGTTTACACCCTCCATTAGACAGCCTGTTAAGACACCCAGTGACAGGCTGGACAGCTCCAAGTGGTCTCCTTCATTATAGAAACAGTTTCTGAAATGTTATGAACCCAAATAACATTGGCATCTCCTACTGGTGGTGAACTTGGGACAAGCTTTGGGGATCTGGGGAGCGAGGCTGTTTCTCTTAATGTTTCATTTGCGTATCTCTGTGCCGCGTGCATTATTGAGAATTTTCGCTGGCCTCTGGGCCGCTCAGACCTCTACACTCTTCCATCCGTTCATTCTTCTGCTGAACCTTATGACAAACGTTGCCTCTGGCCCGCTGTACCCAAGGAAAAGCAGCCGCATGGAACTCATTATGAAGAGCGGAACGGGAGCAAGACCAGTAAGATAGCCCTGAGTGAGTGTGTATGTATGTACCTGTGTGTGTGTGTGTGTGTGTGTGTGTGTATGTATTTGTTTACCTGTTTACCATAGCTCTGCTCACTCCACCATGATATCACCTCCCAGTCTCCTAGAAGCTTCTGGCTTATCTCACCACACAGACAGCTGAGCAACACACACCCTACAGTCTGTGTCTACAGCGTGAGTGTACATGCAATAATATAGTTGCAAGACCCAAAAAGATGGGGGGGTCTCCTTGTGCTGTATCTCTTTATTTTTAAGCTACAATGAAATTCATTCATTCATTCATTCATTCATTCATTTATTCATTTATTTATTGATTAGTAAATTAGAGGAATTTCTTCTGCTATAATTGTTTTGCCACAACACAAAATGGCTATTTGGTCAAATTGGCACACAGAACATTTGTCTATGTGTAGGTTTTATTAAACATAGAGCTAAAAAGACTTAAACACTATCAATCCACTGACAACAGACACAGGTCAGGCAAAGGAACAAAGACTATAAGACATTTTCACTGACATTACCTTACTGTATACAACAGTATAACACAAATATATACTCTTCAGTGTCTGTTTTAAAATACTAAAGAATAATTTCTAAACAAAGAACACAAAAAGCAGCAAACCTGGCAAGTAATGAAGCACAAGAACTTTGTTACTGTTGTTACTATTATACTACATCATGTATACAGTCTATACATATAAATAGTGCTGCGGTTTTTATTGCATATTTGCCGTGCAGACTGCATAACTGCAGTCATCCATCCATATATATATATATATATATATATATATATATATATATATATATATATATAGTACACTTCATCCTTTAGTTAAATAACTTTTTGAGACTAAGTTTTATAACACTGTCATAAGAACTCCTCACACTTTTCAACATTTCAAGAGAAATTACAAAACTGTATGTGTTTGTTTTCTGGCCTGATCACTATGAAACATCAGGTGTTGAGTGAGGTATTATTAGCACGAGACAGTGTATAGAATTCCCAGACAGCATGTAGGAGGTTGTTTGCTTTTCATTTAATGTTATGAGATTTTCTTAGATTTTTTTTTGCTTTCCCCAACAGGACTCAAGACTTCACGTCTTTCACATATATACACATACACACACACGCACGCACACACATAAACATACATACACGTACAGTACATAGCTTTAAAAACGGAACTCCAGCTTTGATACAGAACCTGTCAGCCCCTACAGACAGCGAAACAACCAAAGAATCAAAACTAAAAGACCAGATCATTTCAAAACAAAGTATACAAAATTTTCAGCTATGTGTACTTGAGTAGTTCTGTTATTCATCTTCTTTCTAATCCTTACATTTTAACAGGCTCATTGCTTTAGTTTTACTGATTGATTCATATACTTTCATTTCTCTATTTATTCTGGCAGAATTCCACCAAACTTTAGGTTCAGTCTAAAACCAAACAAGTATGATGTGTGTGTTGGAACATGTGTGCTCACGAGACTCAAGAATGCTTTGGTAAACATGTAAAGAAATACAAATATACATTCACAATCATGCTGTGAGAGCCCATATTATGTATTCTCATATCTACATACCCAACATATTAAGGTGTTAGTTATTAGTATATTAGTATCATTGAAGTTGAGGAATAACTGCAGTACAGGTTTGAGGGCATCTGAGGGTTTTAATGCTTCTATATTGTCTTTTCACCAAGATAAGCTTTTAAATAAGCAACTGCAAGAAGATGTATCAGAAAATTGCTATTTGATCACATTGGCACACAGTTCATTTGTGTATGTGTAGTTTGTATTAGGCACATAGCTAATAAGCCTGAAACATCATCCATTAACTTACAATACACAGGTCAAGCAGAGGTACTAAAGTAAAGTAATTAATACTATCAGACTGTAAGACATTTTCACTGACATTATCCTACTGTACACAATAGTATATGGCAAATATTTACTTTTCAGTATCTGAAAAGTACAGTTTCCAGACACAGGTTAAGCAAAGGTACTGAAATAAAGCAATATCTCCTCTCTCTAAATTAAGGCTGCATTCACAGCCACTAATCATGATGATGCACAACTTCTAGTTTTCCCTAAGTCTACTTTATCAGAACCAATACATCCCCAGAGCCAGCGATACACGTACATAGCAAAATAAACCATCCTAAACTTGCCGTGCTGGATGTATAGAAAATGTTTCTGTGAGTTTGTCAGACTCCTTTTTGCTTTACACTTGCCTCCGGCAAACTGCCAATTATGATAAAAAAACATGTCAAAGAGTCAACTCCAATCTTTTAAACTCTTTGTCATTGGCAGAGTTTTACCACACTGCATCAGGAACTGTTGCTTTACCTTGCAGCAAACTGTTATTAAAGAAAGTATTCCAACAATGTACAACTTACATTCTGGTAAAGGAATTCAAACCTGTACATGGAAATGTGTGGTGCTCAAAATTTTAATTATTTAACTATAAACATAAGATTTCATGAATGTGCACCCATACTCCTCTATATCATCACTGTCTAAAAGAAGAACGTTTTTGCCCTCTCCTGTAAAGCTAAACTAAACTAATTTGGAGGACTTAAAAAAAGAAACATATGTACTTTTGCCACCTCTTAAGACCTGTACATGATATTCCTTTCCTTTCCTGCCACTCACACACTTCTCAATTCTTAAACTTGTTGGCTTGTCAGCAAGCTAGCTAATGTTAGTGTTAGCGTAACCCATGGTTTACCCATGTAACTGCATGTTAGCTAACAAGCAACTGAGTAAAAACCTAATGATCAGCTATACTGACTTTTGTTACTTTGCAGAGTAAGTAAACACAGAGACCCCTCCCCAGGCCTCAAAAGTAAGAGGTAGAGCTACTTTGAAAGACACACCACCTCCAGGTTACAACCAATTTTTGTAAATGTGAAGAAAGCAATAAAAGTGTATAATGAAGTATAACAAAGGCAACCCCCCAAAACTAGCTTAGTGATGCCGCCCAATAACCTTTAGTACTCAAAAGATAATACAGAGCAGTTACTGGACAATTAATAGTAGTTACGACATAATACACAGTAATTACTGGATAATCATGGTAGATAGTGGATTGTTTATTAAGTGAGTAATCCACAGTACTTACTTATCAGTTACTAAAATACTAATTGAATAATAAATCAAGATTTGTTTAATGATATCAATTGAGGGTTTTTATATGGGACATAATAAATACATTAGAAATGCACTTTATCCTTTAGTTAAAGAACTTTTTGAGAGTGTCTGAGTCTTATAACACTGTATGAGTTTGTTTTCTGGCCTGATCACTATGAAACATCAGGTGTTGAGTGAGATATTTTTAGTACAGAACAGTGTATAAAAATTCCCAGACAGCATGTAGGAGGTTGTTTGCTTTTCATTTAATGTTACAAGATTTTCTTAGAACTCTTTGTTTTCCTCAACAGGACTCAACACTTGTCTCACACACACACACACACACACACACACACACACACACACACACAGATAGTATATAGCTTTAAAAACTGAACTCTACAGAACCTGTCAGTCTCTTCAGACAGCAAAAGAATCAATACCAAAAGACCAGATAACAACACAAATAAAGCATTTCTTTGACTGTAATGATGATGTTTTCTGTGTGTGTGTGTGTGTGTGTGTGTGTGTGTGTGTGTGTGTGTGTGTGTCTGGTCTGTGTGTACACTGATATCTTTTGTAGCAGTTTGTGTAAATTAGTGATGTTGTTTGGATAAGCACATTGCTCTAATTTGCTTTTGAAAGTCTCTGCACATTCAGGCAAGGTTGCATAAATGATAAAATAAACTGCATATCTGAAGCTTCTCGTATTCAAAATAGACCAAGACCTGCATACTGCAACCTCTCTGCTTCTTTACTTCAAACACATACACATTTTCAAAAGGCTGTGTGTGTGTATATATTCTGTGTGTGCATATATATTCTGTGTGTATGTGTGTGTGTGCATATATATTCTGTGTGTATGTGTGTGTGTGTGTGTGTGTGTGTGTGTGTGTGTGTGTGTATGCATTGAGAACACCACAGCCTCTTCTGCAGGCCCTTGATTGGCTGTGCCAACAGCAGAATGAAAATATTGGCATAGATTTCAGTTAATATAAGCAAATTAAATATTTCCCCTTATGATACTCTCTTATCAGATTAACTACAACACTGGTGGCTCTCTGTTTAAGAAATGTGACTTTGTTAAGCTGCTAGCTAGCAATGAGGCAGTAGTAACAATTTAGACCTCTCCACAGAGAAGGCTACACTGAGATTATACACGTCCACAGCTCTTCTTATGTTAAACAATTGTAAAAAGCATATAAACACAATACAAACAAATGTTGATTTGCTTGCTCACCTGCAAATATATTGGTTAGGTTTGTAATCCATGCACACTTTAGTCCTAAAAACAGTATAAATAGTATTTTAGTAATTTTATTAAGTACAATTGAGGGACATCCAAAACAGGCAAATATAGCATTTTACTGAACCCACCATCTACCACTGGGGCTGTCAGACCATTTTATTTTGCTTTTTCATGTTTTTCTTTAACAGCAAGGATTAACCCATCTTTCCTTTTTTTGTGCTTTATGTCCTATATAATAAAATAATTCTGCTAGAAAACTAAAATATATCTCTGATTTCTCTTATTTATAATGTATTGATGTTATGAGGTGTAGAGAAACGTGCAGACACTAAAACCACAGAACTGTCCATCAGTGTGTGACCTCACTAATGCTCTTGTGGGTAAATACAACCAAACCTCACAGAAGTATGCCAACATTAAGAGCTCCCCATTGAAAGCTTTCATTCTTGTTTCCGGAAAACTTCCCACAAGTGCAATGGGGGGTTCAATTGCATATTAATGGCCATGGATTAGAATGAGATGTTGAACAAGCTCATATAGGTGTGAAGGTCAGTTGTCCACATACTTACTCCATATGTACTCCTTGCTTATATCAATACATTTCTGGAATGTTTCGAAAAGGAAACTGTACTGTATTTTTTATGAATATGTCATGAATATCCATCATGTACATTTACTACAGTTGAGTTGAAATGGTGTTAAGATGATTTCTTTTAGGGACCATTCCCTTAAACACCAACACTGAGTATATAATTTTATGTTCTAAGAGAGAAAAGGTGCTTTTGCTTAGCTTGCACTATAAAACTTTATATGATGTTTTCGGATAATGTACTTAATCAGTAAAACATATGAAACAATTGTGGATTCTTGGTCAATATTTTAATAATTCAAGCTACAATAAGTTTGCCTAGGCAGTTTCCAGGTTTAGTGTTTAATTGCTTTCCTGTCAGTGTGGAAGCAACATGGTTTTATTTTACAATTTATAATTGCAGCTATCAAACAGGCACTAAAGTGCATCAATTTAGTTTCCATAAAATAAATGCAGTGTAAAGATGAGAACGCTCATTGTTTTCATATTGAGTGATCTTAATCATGCACAAAAACATTCAATTATTTTAATATAGGGCAGTATGATTTTATAGACTGTGAAAATAATAGGAAAGAGATGGATCAGGTGTTTTGGGGTGAAAATAGCTGAATTTGTGAATTGCAGTGGTAATGCAATTAGTGGAAAACTTCTGTCCTTCAGCAGCGTGACGTGCAGAGGGAGGACTTTTTTTTTTAGCCTGTCATGTCTGGCAATTTTCACCATCGGAATGATAATCAGAATGCACTGATGTACTAAACATATTTGCTTTTACAAGAAAAGGCAATAAGGAGGGGGTATATAAGATATAAGGTATATAAGGTATAAAAATAAAAAAGGGGGAGAGAAAGAAAAAAAGAGAAACAAAATGAGAGAAAGGAAATTTGTATGTGCCTTTGAGGGCAAGAAACACACATCCCGCCAAGAGAGAGGGTCAGAAACCACGCCAAGACATCCGGCCACGCACCCTGGAACCCACTGGCACCCACACCCCAGGGGTGGCAGTGACAATCAGTGGGGAGCAGCAGGTAGCGGTAGGGAGTGGTAACTCCCGCCTTCCGCAACCATGTCCCACAGGTGTCAAGGCTCAGTAAGCCACAGACCCAGGCCCAACTGGCCACACACACACACACATGCACACATACACACATGCACACACATGCCCAAACATTCACATACCAGTCACACACTCATGCACACACACGGAACGTACATGTACACCTAGCGTGGGTAAGTGGGTACCAGCACCGAGCCAGCGGCAACCCAGGGAAGCACCCAGCTCCTAACAACTAGCCAGCCCCCTACCAGGCAGGGTGCATGAAACTGGGGTGTGAGATGACCCACCCACTCCCTCCTCCCACTCATGTTTGCAGTGATGTGAGTGTATGTGAAGAATGTGTGAAAGCTACAGTGCTATTAAAATTGGACAGATGTAATATAAGCACCCAACTACACTGCACCCCCCCCCTCAATGTCTAATAAATAAGTATATAAAATTGAGGAGCATGTAAATAAAATTGAGGAGCATGTAAATAAAATTGAGGAGCATGTAAATAAAATTGAGGAGCAGAGGAAGGACATTAAGTCATTTTCTTCATAAGTAGCAATATCAGGCTCTCAAATTGCCTATGGTTTGCATTGTTTACATTTGCTCACATCGATCTCACCAAGAAACCACAACAAGCTTTTATCAAGTACAAAAAGTTGGTGTTAATGAGGCGGAAAATGCAAGAAACTGACCAAAACACTGGTGTATACAGCAATACAACAGACCATAGATTATGTGAGTGGATATCCAATAAATAAAGATACAGGAGGAGCCTTAACGCACACGTTCAAGACTCATTTGACAGGATTTTGCTTTACTGAACACTCAAAGCTGCTCTGATAATTGCTGTGCTTTAGGAACTGTGGAATTCTTTCAGTTCTCTAAATAATTATAATAATCACAGAGGGAGAGTGTTAAGGGGGATGATAGAGAATGGAGGCACAAAGTGATAAAAGAGAGAGAGAGAGAGAGAGAGAGAGAGAGAGAGAGAGAGAGAGAGAGAGAGAGAGAGAGAGAGAGAGTGAGCGAGGGAGTGAGAGAGAGATGTCAGCACCATCTAAAGTGTTATACTCCAAAAGAAGTCAGGGACTGCTTATGCTTACTGATGCAGAGGCTAAAAGAAAGAAGAACTGCTCCAGTCTTTAAATGGCAGAATCTTCAGCAAAAAGCAATTACCTCCCACTCTCTCTCTCTCTCTCTCTCTCTCTCTCTCTCCTAGCTTTGTCATGTGTCTCAGTCCTCTAGACATACATTTCTGACTGACAATTGGCAGCTAACAGGCATGCAACTGTGGTCAGTTTTTGTCAAGCAAAGTGAAGTCAGCAGGCTTCTGATGACTTTTCAGCACCATGGACAGCATCGATGGCTGTCAGTCGGCGTGGGATCAGCACGCTGGACAGCGGTCAAACGTACTTTAGCTTCTCAGTATTGGAACAATATGGTGCTACAAAGACATACAAAAAAAACTCTGAAAAAAACCCTTCATTTACTTATTTCTGTTCACAATAGCAATTTAATTAAGTTCAACCTTCACTTCTGAAGAGAATATAGATGTAAGATAGTCTGCTCGCATAAGGAAGGAAAAAGCAAAGGCAATGGAAGAGTGAAAGTCACAAGAGCTTTCGAAATGGGACAAATGATTCAAACAAATAGAGAGTGTGGGACTCCTAACGACCATGAAGACCAACAAAACTCTCACCATTAGGTAAACAGCATTTACATTTATGGTACTTAGTCGGCACTCTTATGCTGAGCATTTACAGTTTACATTAACAGAGGGAGATGAAGGTAGAGTTACTCTTGCATATTGGTGTAGTGTAGATTGGATGCCCAGGTTGGGAATCGAACCCTAGTCTCCAGCATTAAGGGCAGCAGTGTAACCCAATACACAATACCACTATACTATCACTATAGCAGCATTTTAAGGCTTTAAAAGGAGGAGAAAAAAAGGCTTTAAGAGGGAGGAGAACAAATCGAAATCTAAAAAATCCACAGATGTTTCTGTCCATCCTTCCACCGTGAGAAAACAACACTGTGAGTCTGATAGAATGTGTACCTGTCAAGAAGCCCGTATGCAGAAATGAACATACCAAAAAGAAAATTAGCCAAATCAAACAAAGAGGCTGCTGGTGTTCTCAGAACAAGTGTCTAACCACCCCAGAGTCCAGACCACAGATGTAGAAAATGTAACCAACTTCTTAGACTGAGTTTAGGTGTAGAAAAAGATGAAAATAAAAGTTGAAAAGATGAGAGCAAGTCTTTGGAAAAGAACAGAAGCTGTACTAAGGGCAAAGCATGGACAAAATAAATAATGAAAATGTCCATACTATGGTTGCTGAGACTTCTGTTCAATGACACTGAAAAATAAATAACCTGTACTTTACTTTTGTACAGTGCTGTATTCAGTGATTTTACATGTAACTGTTTAGTATTTGATATAGATTGTTTTTAATATTACCCTGTAGCTTGGGCTTGGGTTTGCCGCAGGGTTTGGTCGCACTGACAGTATTGGGGCAGTTAGCATCCATAAGGGCACGTTTCAGCACACCAGTTCGGTTCTTCATCCTTGTGGCAACATCACACTCGCCCCATGCCTGGAAGTCGTACTTGCACTCTCCTGTGTGGGGCACAACAACACAAATTAAAAATCAGCACTTGTCCCAGCACTTGATACAAGCCAAATCTGCAGTCAGTACAGTGAGTTAGCGCAGAGCTTAGACTGCAGATACAGCGCTTTTAAAGAACAGGGCACTCAGTCAGCCCAGGAGCACAGTGGGCTGAGTCTGTTCAAGGTGTATAAGACATGATACTTTTGATGGCAAAATGGAGACTAAACAGGTTTTGAGAGGTGCAACTGTCTAAGCATCGGCCCTATCATTGGGAGATCAAAAGTTTAAGCCACAGTTTGATGCTGCAGCCACCGGTCGCAGTCCGAGACAGTATAATTGGTCTTGCCTTCTCTGGGTGGGCAGGATGGACCTTCCTCTCCCATTACTGAGCATGATACTAGCATCTGAGTGGGCATCTGTAGGCTCATGTAGCAGAATTGTCAGTTAATGTTCTTGAGCTGTTGATTGATGCTGTGTTAGTGATAACTTGAAAGATGTTTTAGTGTTTCAGAAGTCTTGAAGAAAGCACATACTAGCCTTCCTTCTTGGTGGTATCATGTGATAGTGAGAAACCTACTTAACACTGACAATGACAGGGTGGGAAAACATAGATCTTTGATTTTAACATTTTTCTTGCTTTTTAAATTTCACAGCAGACCACTTTGAAACACACACCCACACATACAGACACATGCACACAAAAATGTATTGATTAGATCTTAATTTGTTTTACTGGGTGCTTACACCTGGACATCTATGTTGACCTGCTATACCTGTATTTCATTAGAGGTGATTCTGTATCAGACAATATCCTCACCACTCTCATTGCCTTGTCTATCAACCTTATCACCTTAGCAGTTTTGCACTCATACTGACCTACACCTCAACCTATGACTTGATTCATCAAGATGTCTGCACCTTCAGCCAGTCAGCCTTCTCTGACTGCCGCATTCAGCCTAAAACTACAGCTAAAAAGAACACTGATTGTAAATAGCTGTGAATGATATTCCTTATACCACTAAATCTGCCCCAACCTAATATTAGAACAGCAGCACAAGTGTGGAAAGTGTGTTCTACTTTCTTCTTCCTGGATTTTCTCTTATAGGTTTCCCTTTGGCATTAATACATCCATCCATCCAAACATCCATCAAAACATACATACATACAATCATATATCTATACATCCATCCATCCATCCATACACAAATAAATACATTGATTTGTCCATTCTTCTTCCATATCCTGGCTCTCACGGTTTTAGACTAGTGTCTAAAGAGTGTTAAAGAGCATAATAAATAAAGTGCTAGCAACTTTAACTCCATACTACATATTTAAGTGTTTTGCTTTGTCTTATGCTGGTAACTCTTATATCACTGAGATAAATTTGCATAATGGTTTAGTACTGCTAACTAAACTTTAAACCACAGTGTTCACAAGTCACAGCCACACAGGCCACATGTTGTTATTTGTAGGAGACCTTAGACTACTCAGATCTATACATATTTTGTGTATATTTGTCATCATTTTTGTATGTACAGTCTGTAAATGTGGCTTATCCTGTGCCTTTTTACTCTAAAGGCATTGGAATGTTTGCGGAGTGAGAGTATTTCAGAGACAAGGAGCAAATCTTGAAAACTATTTGAAGCTAATAAGGAATGGTAAGCAGCCCAACTAAAGAAGACCTGGAAGTTTGGGTTTTGAAGGGAAGAAGAAGATCAGACTAATAAGATAAGGAAAGATTTTTAAGAGCAAATTTTTAAGAGAAAGTTGTAAAAGTCCAGGTGGCCATGAAGACATGAATAAGAGTTTCTGAGAGAGGCATTCACTGATTTTGGCAAAATTACTATATTTGGGTTTTTTTTCAGACTTTTTACTCCCAGTTGTTTATAGCAAAACTAAATAAATCTAAAAAATCCTCGAAGCTGAATGTGGGCTTTGAGTTTTGAAGGCTATGGATGGCAAACCATAAGGACCGGATTAAGGAAACACAAACAGCTTTATTAAGAAAAAATGAATGCCAACGCAATGAGGCCAGACAAGGGCAATATAAATAACAGAGAGTGAGAGATCGCTGTGAACACAAAGGTGTCTCAAAGCCGGGCTCAAACTTGTTTTAAACATTGTTATTGCTTTAGCAGATGTTGCCTGTTACTGACCAAACAAAAGTAACCACATGCGACTAAACTACCAGTAGGTATCATAAATTGCTCGTAATTGAATAGCAGCTGCTCCATTGTGGTGCGGGTAGAGCAAGTTGGATTTCGCCCTACACAATCGTTCATGTCATTTAAAGCTAGTTTATTCTCTCTCTCCTTAATTAGACTCCCTCCACTGACTCCCTCAACAACTAAACTAATAATACACACACAGTATGATTTTTGTCATGCTCACCTGTACATTTTGTTACTGGTATGTGTTAATCACTGAGAGATAGTAACAAAATACTTTATTCAATGTATGTTATCTCTATTATTTCATGTACTCTATTAAAACCATTTCCATGGTTTTACACTTTCACTCTTAAGTCAGTTATTTTACTTTTTTTGTACTGCACTGCTTTCTGCAGCATGTGCATATACACTGTGGCAAGAAAAATGATGTGAACCCTTTGAAATTACCTGGTTTTCTGCATTAATTGGTTATAAAATATGATCTGATCTACATCTAAGTTCCAAGTATAGACAAACTCAATGTACTTACCGTAATACCACACAAACAGTTATAATATTTCATCATTTGTACTGGACACGTCTATTAAACATTCACAGTGCTGGTGGAAAGAGTAAGTGAACCCTTATGCTAATAACTTCAACAAAAGCTAATTCAGGAATTAGCAAATCTAGAGTCCAATCAATGAAACGAGATAGAAGTGAGGTGTAGAGCTACTTTGTACTTATAAAAGACACTCAAAACTTTTAAGTTTGCTATTCACAAGAAGCGTCTGCTGATGTGAACCATGGCTCACAAAAAAGAGATCTCCAAAGACATACGATCAAGAATTGTTGATTTGCATAAAACTGGAAAGGGTTACAAAGTAACCTCCAAGACTTTAGGTATTATTCAGTCCTAGAAGTGTGCATCCCACCAAGTTGACTCCAAAGGCTCCAAGAGGTAAAAAAAAAAGACCCCTAGAGTAACAGCTAAGGGCTTGAGTAGTTCTGTAAGTATGAATGGTCCAACATTCTTCCCGAACGTTGTGCAGGTCTGATCAGCCGCTACTGGAGACACTTGTTGGAGGCTATTGCTGCCAAAGGAGGTTCGACCAGTTATTAAATCCGAAGGTTTACTTACTTTTTCCTCCATAACTGTGAATGTTTAATGAATGTGTCCAATACAGACATGAAATATTATAACTGTTTGTGTGGTATTAGGTTAAGCACATCGTGTTTGTTTACAGTTGGAACTTAGATGTAGATCAGATTACATTTTCTGACCAATTAATGCAGAAAACCAGGTCATTTTAAAGAGATCACATACTTTTTTCTTGCCACTGTATGATGCCTTGGTGTGTGCACTGGATCATTCACCAGCATGCAAGAGTAACAGAAGATGTACCGGGGTGTTAAAGTACTACCAATGTGAAATGGTTCTGATTAATACACTTTATTAATTAACAGAATAACTGGCAACATTAACACTTATTATTAGTAATTATAAAAGGCCCTGCCCTAATAAAGAGCAATCATTATCTGACACACGGCATGGCCCAAAAAATGTTTTTTGAATTTAAATAAGTAAATACTTAAGAGGTTTGATTGGATAATTACTACAGTGATTAATCTGTCTCAGCTGGCAACACTTCTTTTAACTGCTGCAGTGAGTAGCTTCTGATTTCCTAATCAACATATGTGGGCAGATGTATCTGATGTCCTGTGTTTCAGATAGGCCAATATATTGACCTGCATCAAGCAAAGGAAACCTAAAGAGATCCTGAAATGACTGGAACAGGGCAAGAACAGTATAACACATTATTAAAAAGAAGAAAAGAAATGTGTTTGGAAAAAGATCTTGAATGATCCTGATCATTATACCACCTGGTCAGCTGAATGGTATAAAACGTATACAGTAGAACACTTGGCTGTGCTCAATAGTGAAAGTAACAGCATTTCTATACAATAAAACATAAAGACTGGGCTCAATAGAAAGAGGTTATGTGGTCTGATGAATCCAGATTAACTCTATTCCAGAGTGATAGGCGTGTCAGGATAAGAAGAGAAGCACATGCAACTGTCTGTGCTATAATCTGCCATTGCTTTAGTTCTGGGGTCACTATAAGGACGGACTGCGGTCCGGTTAAATCTGTGCAGATTGGGGCGAGAAGAAGCAGCAGCCGGAGACTAAGGCTAGTCAGAAAGAATAACGTAAAAACAGAAAAGTCCACAGCAAAAACTGAATATTTAACCAGGAACGGTTATGGAATGGACTCGCTCGTCTAGTTTTGGAGAATACCGCTATATAAAACCAACATGTCAATTTGTGAAGCTGAATTAACAAGAAGACGCACATTTTATTTACTTTCTCTATAAATAAACACTTTAAGATGAACTTGTTCTCACTGTAGCTCTTGTTTTAATGAAGTGAGTTAAAACTTTTATTAGAAGTTTATAAATGATTCATTCAGTTCAGCATTTAAACAGTAAATACACTGAGATATACTGAACGGTATGTGTGATGTGTTGGTGTTTCAGTTGGTGATGGTATAAGATGTTGATACTAGACTACTTCAGTAAAAAGGATACACCACTGAATCAGAACATAAGTTAGAAATGATGATGGTCCAGACCTTGGCCTGAGAAAATCTCCTCTAATCGGACATTATTCTATTCTAATTACATACCTCTGCTTTAGTTGGTCAAATCAAGGCTTTGCAGTGTAAATGTGGCAATAAAATGAAGTCAGTTGACCTGAATGTACTGCACGACCAAGTTATCCTATCAATGTTTTTTGGGTTTTTTTTCCTGATGGCATGAATACATTATAGGAAAACAATGCTGAGATTCATCAGGCTTAAATTGTACAAGAATGGTTCAGAGAGCATGAGGAATCATTTTCACACATGGATAACTTAACTCCTATGACAGTCTTTAAGATGTGCTGGAAGACTTTACAGAGTGGTTTGAATCTCCCACCAATATAAGATCCCAGCCAAAGCAGATACAACGCTGGATTGCAATAGGTTGTTGAAACAACGCAACAGTGAATGCACACCTTGATCAAAGCTAAATACTAGAGTGTGTGTTATGTTTTGGCCAGGCAATGTAGTCTGTTAATGACTGTTATCAATTATATCACAATTACATAAGCATGAATAAATGGTGGCATATGAATTATTAACGATTTACTTAATGACACAAAAGATTGATCATTACTTTATATTATAAAAATTTAATCCTTAATTAAAAATTGTTATTGATGATTGGGGTATTTTATGTTTACATCCTATAAGTTTTATAATAATTAAATAACAATGGCAATAAAAAATCTCTATTTCATATGATTAAAGTAGTTGTTAATGTTATTTTGTGACACATACATGGTTTCATTGGTAACATATGACTTTTTCAAAATCTATGTATTTATAAACACATTAATTTATAGTAAATGCACTATAAAAGACACGTGCTGTATTATATTACTATGGATGCAATTGGATTAGCAAGCTGTGATTTCACTGTACCTTCATAACAACTACACAGCAACTGTTCACTTATTTTCATATGTAATATTTACTTAGTTGCTGTCGAGTATTTGTTACATGGTAATCTGATAACATCACATGGACTAACAGAGTTTTACATTATCTACATAAAGATTAATCATTAAATAGAAATAAACATCTGTTGAAATACTATTATATCGCAGAATGGTTTACCATGTCATGACACAAGCATACTATTACAGCTGGTTAAAGTTGTATAGTACAGTATCAGTAGTGGTATGTCTCTCAGTATCAGTAGTGGTATGTCTCTCTCTCTCTCTTTCTCTCTCTCTCTCTCTCTCGTGTATTTCATCATCTCTCACAGGCACTGTGTTGCATGCTTTGGGGACACACATGTAAATGGACTGTGAGCTCAGTGTAAGGAACTGAGGTGTCTTTATCTCTCTTGGAGTGGCACTCCAGCTCTATGTGTGAAACAGCTGTGAAGCAGAGGTGAACGGGTGTGAAATAAAAGAATGTAAATGAGAATGTTTTAAACCCACTAAAGAGGCAGCTGGCTTGGTTTATTACACCATTTGATCACCTGTTTCACCTGCAAATTGCTTCATCCTGTTAAGGGGATAGTTGCTGTGTGTATGTGTGTGTGTGTGTGTGGGTGTTTGTGTGTGTTTGTGTGTGTCTGTTTCTACCTCCGAACTGCTTCTTCCAGTTGCAGGGGATTTTGCAGCGCTGTGTTTTGATGGTCTGTTTGCAGTCAGTGCCGCTTCGAGTGCCCTCTCTGGTGCCCAGTCCACAGTCGCCCTCGTTCGCCACACACACGCTCCACTGCCATTCCCCACAGTCCGACTTACGCTCCTTCTTGCCTATGAGACCACACACACAAACTACATGTAACACACTTTGACATGAACAACAACAATGAACAATTACTGTTTACTGGCTGAATTAAAAGCTTTCCTATGTAAGATTAAGGGATTTGAAAATGTGTAATTGCATGTATTGCGCGGGAGAACACTTAGTAATTAGGGTTGGAACTTGCCTGAGCAGATAAACCTGATGACTGTGAGCGTGTTAAAAGAATATTCAAAGAGAACTCAAAACTTGGTGATGGACGTGTCTTCTGAGGATGTAAGTGATTTATCTACTATTTCCATCAGATCTTCATCAGTATAATATTGATGCTGCGTTTGAGGCCTAAACTTCAAGCTGGATATGAAAGCTTTAACAAAAGTTCTGCCAGTAAGACTCCAATGCTACGTCACTCTCTCATCCATTACTCCAGCCAATCACAGGCTGCCACCTGTCTTTAAAAGGATTCAAATCATGCTCCTTCTTTGCTGCCTTCAGGTGCTCACGTTTCTATGCATTCCCCTCTCCTCCCCAATACCACCAGCTGAGTCCCAATCCAGCCATCCTGGGAGGCGGCTTCCCCCCTGCTGTCCATATCCAGTAGGTTCTGCGAGCGCCTGCACGCTTAAAAACCTGGACCTAAGACTGGGCTTATGCCAAAGACTGTTTCTTCATGTTCTACAATAACCAACCTTCCAATTGTACACCCTATCAAAGATTAAACCTTGTTTTACATTCCTCTACTCCTGGAGTCTTTTTGGCAGAATTATTTTAAAGTCTGTTCATGTGACATTAATATGTGAAGATCTATGATGTGGTCTGACTCAAATCCGACCTCACATCTCTGATTTATAAACTATTACTGTAGATTTACAGGGTGAGTTGCAGCAGCAGACGCATATAATATTTTATTCTTAATGCTAAAGAGTGGATCATACACAACAGTACTGCTGCCGTTGTAGCCAATCACTGTCCAATGTCCATTAGACATTCCTACCATGAGGGATTGGTGGGCTATCCTTAGTCCAGCAGTGACACTGGGTTTTTAAAAACCGCTGGATCAGATCCACTCACACCAGCACAGCACACACTAAGACACCACCACCACCACATCAATGTCACTGCAGTGCTGAGAATGACACACCACCTAAACAATACCTGCTGATCATTGATGAACATCCTGATCATTGAAGAACAGTGTAAAAGGGTATTAACAAAGGACTCAGAGAAGCAGATGGACTACAGCATGTAATTGTAGCTCTACAAGGTGCTCCTATATGGTAAGTTGAGCTGATAAAATTGATAAAGAGTGTAGAAACATGGAGGTGGTTTTAATGCTATGGCTGATCTATTCAGACAAACACTCTTAGTATTCCTTGATCATACAGAGTGGAGAGAAGAATAGATTAGTTGGCCTGAATAACACTCAGTGTGACACATTTCTCTCACCTTGCTTTTCCGCCTTCCCACCTTCTGCCAGCATCACCGTGATGGCCAACAGGCCCAGAACAGCCATACACACCCACTGCTGCTGCATGCTGGGACAGAGCACAGACATTACCACAGGTGTTGTGTAGAATCCCATTAGTTCATATGTACTAACTCCACTAGGTTCAGTCAAACATGTACAAGCTGAGCACTATTAAAATGAATAGCCTTATGTAAATATTATGTAAATATCACAGCAATGCATAAAATGATTGTGTGTTTTGTATGATTTAAACAAAAATATGACAGAATATGGCAATTTATTTAGTTTAAAGCTAATTTAAACACTGATTGGTCTGCAGTTTTCAATCCACAATAAAGGCATGTAACATAAATTTCTATTATAAAGAAACAAAAATATAAGAGTGTAACAGGGGCTGGAATCCACTACTTTATCGATTCTTTGAAAAACTCAGTTTACTGATATTAGACTTTCTCTTGCGGATGAGGCATAGCCAAAAAGAACCTTTTTTTCAATAGATAGCTTTTAAAGAACTGTTTTAAACTATTTTTAAATGAAGATACACTTGTGTATGTGTGCTCTTACTATCCAAACTGACCTCATCGAGCCGTGATGTCAGAGTCAGTAAGTAATCTGACTCAAATAAGCCTCCACGTTTTGGCAAAGGCAAAATAACAAGATGATTCAGACTTCACAGCACTCAGCAGACACTCCCCTCATAGACCAAAGTGATTTCACCCACCTCTGACCACCTAGCAGCAACCTATCCGGCTCCAAAAACCACCCAAAGTCCACTCATCTACTGTTATATTAGCTCTCTGCTTTCAATCTGTGACTAAGGAAGACCATGTGCTTCTACCATGTTTGGCACTCAGCATAAATTTAGGAAGACAGAAAATCAATAAAATAAGTGTCTGGTGTATGTGAATAATTTATTTTCTCTCAACAACAGGCAATATAATGAACCACCATCAATAGTATTGCACTTGCAGCTCACAGGCATTCTAAACAAGTGTGTGGAGGGCATCTCAGATGCTGTTCACTGTTTTATTTTAGTGGGACGTTCATTATGTGACACTACGTGGCCTCGTTTCTGACGCCCAAATTTGGGCCCAACGCTGGAAATCTGTTGGCTGTGACAAAGCTCTGTCAAAATTGGGCTGAATTTGTAAAGTCTGATCCCAGCATTAGACTGACCCATCTGGTTTAAGGGTGATCGCCTACTGATAATATATTTTTTAAAACTACAGCCGCTTTGAAGTGATGAGGTGAGAATCCTGGGGGTATCTTATTGCAGAAGTTTAACTGTAGAACCTGTTTTCAAATCATGATTGCAATATAGAGAATGGATTCCTCAAGCTATACAAACGAAGTGATATAGGCAGACGCAAAACACTACACACATTTATCTCAATCTGGATACTTTTGTCTGACTGCCAAGATAAAAAATGATATCAGATGTCCATTCATTTATTAAATTATGACTGAATCACTGTTTTCTTTTTGATTTTGTCTGAGAAACAAGGTAGGAAGAACCCTAATGTTGGCTTGGTTGTATTTATCACCAAGTATTGAGTTTGTTATTACATTTGGAGGTCTCAAATGATAGAATTGCAACAACAGTGTGTTGTGCTGAAAGTGAATGCTGGGCGTGAGACATTAGCATGACTCCGAGCATGCAGTGCAGCAAGCGGAGGCGCACAATAGACAGAGCTGAGCTACCACTCTCAGCCTGTCCGTCTCTCACTCAGCCTTTAGTTCCCACTGGCACCACAATGCTCAACCTTTTAAACTGCTTTTAATCAAAGTTTCTGTCCATTCTAGCTCCGCTCAATTGCTTTTTCCCTCTCTTTACTTTAGAAATGCTCTCTATTTCTCTCTCTCTCCCTCTCCCTCTCTATTTTAAAGCAGCAGAAAGGCACTCAGACCGCTCTGAGGAGAAAAGAGCGTGAGGAGTTGGTAATTATTGAGCGTCTGAAGCCCAAGTGCTTCACTGTGCTTAAATTACTGCAAAGGTACAGCCTACCGGCGACATTATCTCCATTCCTCAGTTTCAATTAATCATGAGTCTGCCCTCCCTCCTTCCTCTCTCTCGCGCTCCCTCCCCAAACCCAGTGTTTCCGCTTTATATTTTTAGCTCGCTGGTTTCTCTGGCTGTATGTGGCCGTTCCTGCGCCCATCGTCTATTTATTATCGATGGAGAACAGACTGTATGGGAAACGCTCAGGCAAAAAAGGCCATGCTCACTCCTGTATCACTATTAATGATCCCCTTCATTAACGACACCAACTGTTCTTTCTATAATGCCGTTTTCGTCTGCTCTCATTAGGCTGGGGAGCAAGTCTAGCCCAAACCATCCTTACTGTATGTTGTTGCTCAGAGAATTTGGCTTTGTGTTCACAAACCGCCACATACATCACACATAGATACATACATGCACACACGCTCAGCTCAGATCATGCTGTTCAAGGCAGCAGAGCAGAGCAGACCATTGGCTCAGAACAACAGAAACACAAAGGATGATTTCATATGTTGCCTGATGATGGATATGGCACTGTGTGGTGTGGATATGCGTTCGCTCTGAGGCAGCTGACAGGGTAATTGCCTGAGAGGCGGCTGTGTCGCTGTCGGCTGGCGCTGGTAGAGAGCAGAGCAGGATTAGAAAAACGCTGTGATGCTGTGCCCCTGCTCAGGCCTCCCATCTCCCCCTCGTCATTTCACTCCCCACGCCAAACATTTCCATTGTACTTGTGGACATTGAGTTTAGCTGTTTTTAAGACACAATATAAGAAGACAAGGTTGTGAACATCTAATTATCTAGTGTTCCTTCTAAAATTAAGGGTATTTAAATCAAGGGCATTGAGGGGTCTATAGCATTAAATTTCTTTCAGTAAAGGAATGTGATATTTTATGTAAATGTCATTGAAGTTTTATGTAAAATGTACCGTTCAGTGTACAATGTACAGGCCATACAGTCCATATATGGAAACAAATAAAGACTGTTTTCATTTCAGTGTTTTTATGATATGCATATATCCTTCTTTTCAGTCTACTACAGGGTAGCTCTGCACATTCTTACTGAAGTCACAAAGATTGTTTCAGTTCAGCATAATAAGTAACATAATAAGTACAGCCAACCAGAACAGAGGTACATTTACATATTGTAGTCTTGAAGGTGCAGTATCAATACCAACCTAATTAAATCTAAGGGAAAAAAGAGGTTGGAGAACAATAATGTAAAAATACACGATGGCAAAAAACTGTAACTCTCTGACTCTTCAGGGAAAAGATACAATACAAGACATATGTAGGACATGGGTCCTTTATAAAAAAATTTTAATGATTTTTCTCTTTTTTTAAAGCTCACCATTTCAGTTCAGATGAGACAGAGAGATTCATATTGCAAAAAAAATATGTAATATAAAAATATGTTATATAAATATAGCATAATAGACCACAGCTGTCCAAAGAAAACCATGTATCTCAATGTTTGTCAGTTTTTAATTTTTTGCATTATTTGAACTGCTGCTCTTTACATTGTGTGATTCTAGTTCCATTGACTTACATTAAAAGTAAAGACAGTTTTTGTCCTCTCCTGTAAAGTTTTGATTTTGGAGATTTTTTCTTTGGACAACAACAATATATAGATTACATAATATAGTTAATATAGTAAAATCATAAAATACAGCTAGTCTCCCAACAAACTGCATATCATGCAGACTCTCTATACTGCTAAATTTAGCAGTTTCTCCATTTGGGATTTGTTAGTATTGCTACTGAGGGGACCACTACTTCAGGGAATATACACCCTAAACAGAATTTGTATTAAAAGGTTAATCAAAGCTGCAAAACTGTGATGAATTCCTATAAAATGAATGCACACACACAAAGAAAAAACAGATTAAAAAAACTAAAGTGACTAAATGCAAAAGCTCATACCAGTTCAAATATTAAACAAATACGTGACCTTACTAAAATGCTTTGGTTGTGTGTTATTTTAAGTGTGGCAATGTATCCAAACACACACAGAGGAACATGAGTTTATGTTAACATTACTATACACAGTCATTATACACAGGACATTGTATACTACTATATGTGATATTTTCATGTTAATTATTAACACGGTATAATAACTACTACTTTACTTCTACCATTTACTGGAAAAATATATCCAAAATTGTTACAAAAGGGGAAACAGCATGTTGGAATGAAAACACTGCCTGCTGCTCATGGTATAGCAAAACATGGAATGTTAAAGCTTCACAAGCAAAACTGAACAACAATCAGCGCATTACAGTTTGTAATGTGGGCTGTGCTTCAGTCCCATTCTGCTAGCAGATGATTTGAATGATTGCAAGCATCATGTTGAAGAGTATTTAAAGAGAACTTAGTTAAAACTGTTTCTAATTGCATTTTTGACTGTTTTAGACTACTGCAACCATGAACCTAAGCATGTCGTCTAGTGTTTCAGACTTGGGGTCAGTATATCTCCTTATATAGTAATTGTTGATGCCATAGAAGAATTACTTACAGTTCCCAGAAGAACCTTTCAGTTTCTGTATTTTCTAAATGATTGTCATGAAATCATTTTAAATAGCGTCCATTGTAAAGGCCTAAAAAGCAACTGATCTGAAACAGAGACACTGAGAAAGAGTGAAAGAGACAGAGACAAACTACTCGTGCTGTATATTTATATGCTTCACTGTGCTGCAAACATTGAAGGCACTTCTGCTCTCAGTGAGCCTTAAGCAGCGTCAATCACAGAAGTAATAAAAAAGAAATAAAACTTGACACAAAACTGTCACTTCTGGCCACTGCTGGCCACCATCGTCTAAGCTGATGTTTACAGAATGTGTAATGGCCACTGGTCTCAGTGACCCTCTCAAACTGAACTCATCCTCAGCCCCTGGCTCGCAGCTTATCTTCCACATCTCTGCTCTCCATCATTCAGTAGGCAGAGCATGGAGAGCTGGACAGGGAGGGGCTCTAAGTGATGAAAGTGTGCTGAGCAGAGAAAAGATGCGAGTGCAGATGAGATAGAGCTGAGGATTATTGGGGAAACCTCACGGACGGCTTCAGCTCCAGAAATACCCTGCTGGTTGGTTAAAAGAGAGAGCCGAGAGGTCCAATACACCACGCAGGGTCACATGACGCAAGTCCTGCAGGAAGCAGTGGGTGAGAGAGGTGGTGACTCATCAGATCTTCAGCAAGAGTTTCACTCCAGTAGTGGAGCTCAGTGGGCAGCACTGGAGACTGAGCCTGACCATATAGCTCTATTACAGAGGAGACTCAGGGGGTAGGCTTTGAATTGAGACAGGCTGTAGCGATATACCACTCCATTAGCTCATTGATCAGTGCCAGAGCAGCTGTCCCAGCTGAGTGGTGTGAAAGAGAGGACACTATTGACCAGATCACATCTGTAAAAGTAGTCTAAAAGGAACGACAGAAGGACACTCACACCCTGAGCCAAACCCTGACACATACACAGTACAAAGTAAAAGTCAATAGCAATAAAAGAATATCTACGCTCATAAAACATTTTAGGGAAAATCTTTAATTGGTATAGAACCTTTAAAAGATCTGGGGGATCTTTAGTCTTTGAAAAAAGTTCTTCACACTCGCATATCTCACTTACAGAAATGATTCTTTTAAGTAATCATTCTCTGAAATGTTCCCTAAGGAACCAAAAGAAGTGCTTCTAAGCAATCACACGTTTGGCATCTTTGCTTTTAAATGCGTAAACATTGTAATGAAAGCAGGTAACTCTATTAGGTCCACTGGAGACCAATTAAATTTAACAGCAGTTAATTTAACAGTGGTGGTTTTACTTTTTACTGACCACACATCTAAACACTGACTAAAGACACACACACACACATACTGAACAGTAAATCTAAAGCTAAACTTTTACAGAGCTGTGCAAAAGTCAGAGTCCACTCTCTCATTAATTTAATTTCCAGTCAAAACTGGCATACGAATATAACAATTCAAAGCCTTTAAATGATTAACTCTGTATTTTTTGCATTACTTCCATCTTTCAGTCTTAAAACTAACTAGTTACAGCTGTGCCAGCCAACGAAAGCTTTTCCCAAAGCTCTCACTGACATTCTGTTACCCTTCAAACAGATGCAGACAAGCAACTACTCAACCACACCTAAACTGCCTCACAGAGCTCTTCTGAAACACAGCTAAAATGTCTAAAGGAGATATTTCTGAGACCAGACAGAAGATGATGCACTTAAATAACAAAGAGGAACGTTTATGTCAGGGGTGCCCAAACTTTTTTCAACGGGGGCCAGATTGGACAATATAAAAATACTTGGGGTCGGTCTCTCTTTCCAAAAGAATTATTCATAAATTATATATTGACACTGTAGGTACAGAATAATGAAAAATTATTTCATTAATAAATTTCATTTTACCGTAATTGCAGAAGCTTATCAACAGAGTGAAAAACATTTTGTCTGAACAACATTTCTGCATCACGTATCTTTACTTTTTCTCCTGTAGAATGTATATTACTCAGTTGCTATGCAAACTTATGGAAATCAATAACAGCAAGTCTTATATTTCTTAAGACACATAACTGAAAAGGCCTGTTTCTGCTAATTTTGTGAAAATATAACTTAACACCACTTTTTTTTCCTTTCTGTTCTACATAAAACAACAAATAAATTCCACCACCCTTTGGTACTCCAGTCGCTTCAGAGCGATTTTGATGCAGTGAAAAATAAATGACTGGATATTACCTTAGAGCAGTTTCTCTTACCCCTAAGGTAACATGGGTTTTTTTTTCAGCTTTCAGAAACTGGTAGGGCTGCTTGGAGCTCACATAACAGCAATTAGTGGATTTTTTTCCTCATTTGTCAATTTTAAAAACAATGAAGTTAAAAATATATACTTTACATATACTGCATAATGGATGTGTACACATGTACGCATTCTAAATATTTTTGTTTAATCACAAGATGAACTGACATTCTGTATTTTTTCCAGTACCTTGGTAAAATAATATTAGCTATATAATATCATTATTAATATTAAATACTATTAATTGCATTATATGTACTTCTTCTGCAGTTAATAAGTTTTTATCAGATTTGTACAGTGTCTATGGGACATTTTGCCCATTCCTCCTGGCAAATTTCCTGGCAGAGGTCATTGACTTGTAGCACTGTTTGAGTTTTCAAACAGTGCTACAGATTCTTGTTTGGAATGAGATCTGGATTTTATCAACCACTTTTTTGTTGTTGTTCAAACACTTGCTTTGGTCTTACATTTGGGAGAGGCCAAGCCTTCCCCAAGCTTTAGCTTTAGCAGACTAAAGCAGGTCTTTGTGTATCTCCCTGTATTTTGCACCGTTCATCCGTCCATCAATATAAACAAAATGCCCAGTCCCTGTCGAGGAAAGCATTTTCGCCTCAGGATATGCTACTATCATCTTCCTTCACTGTTCAGATGGTGTTTGCAGAGGAATAGACAATAGTGAGTTTGCAGCACACATACCATTTGAAATTTTAGCCAAAAATCTTAGTTTTGTTCTCATTTGACCAGAAACCTTATCCTGCATTCAGCGGGGTCACTGCTTTTTTTCAGAAAATACTTTTCCTAGCACCCTACACTGGCCAGTTGTAAGCAGAACTGTTGACATTGTCCACTACTGCACACCAGTCTCAACCACTGAACTTTATAGCTCAGTGTGAGTTTTGAGATCTTGTGCATGTATATACAGTCCCTGATTACTCTCCTTCAGATTCACAGTCTGATCAATTGTACATGAATAAGGGGTGTATCCAGAAGGTGAACTTTTTGTTCATGTTTCACAGCTAGAGGCAGGGCTGGATCTGCAAGGTGGCAGGGTGTGGTGGCTTCCATCCTTCATGCTGCACTAGCCACCCGAATTCTGCAGCTCATAAATATGAAGCAAAATTGTACAAGGCTGTAAAAGTAAAGCACAATGTCTACCTTTCAAAAACGAAAGAAGCAGACAAGAATAATGTATATCTATTATTCATTTAGACAAGGGGCCCATCAGTCGAGAGAAGTCAAGAGACACACCTCTGTGTGCGCAAGCCACTTTCCCACTCTGAGTGCTCTGAACACACACAGCGAGCAGAGCAGGAGAGTGAGCAGGGATTTCTGTGTTTGTAAGATTCCATCGATCCATCCAACCAATATATTTTACTTTATCCCGATAGTTGGGGTCACGGGGGGGGGGGTGGGGGGGGGGTACACCATAGACTGGTCGCCAGTCCATCACATGGCCAACACAAACTCACGCATACACTCACACCTACGGGCAGTTTAGAGTGATCAACCTAACATGCATGTGTTTGGACTGTGGGAGGAACTCACTCAAGCACGGGGAGAGCATGCACACTCCACACAGAACGGCCCAGACCGGGAATCGTAGCCGGATCGTCTTGCTGTGAGGCGACAGTGCTGTTTGTAAGATTCATAAAAAAATAATTAACTTACAATATTTACAGCAGAGGCCGATTGTTCTTTGTGTTCGTTCTGGTTTGCCCCGTGGAGGTGAATGTGTGTCAGTACAAGTTTAAACAAGTGTGAAATAACACAAGACAGGATTACCATGACCTTTCATATAAAATTTAAGGCTGACCGACTGCCTGAGTAACTTTTTAAAGGTTTAAAGCTTGTTAGATTCGTGTTTGGTGGATGCATTAATAAGCAAACTGACCAATCAGAGTTACTGCTGTAGGTTATTTGCTTGTTTTCAATGTTGAAGCCTTGTAGTCGCTAACTTTGATCATTTACTGCGCAATGCACATCTTTTTTTCTTCTTCCTGAGCTCTCAGAGACAAAAAAGCTCATTGGAATTCATGGGAAGGTTCAGTGTGCTAAATATAACATCCGTTTTTTGAGAAGCTGTCTGTAATTATAAATATGCTAACACAGGACACGCCACTGTCGGATTTACATTGTAAATCTACAATATAAATCCAATCAGAACATGTAACAAGAGAGCTGAAATGATGGACGGAATAAATAAGACAGAAAAGGAGGGAGAAGGAGCTGGTAGCTGTCATTTGTGAGCCTGTAGGTTTTGTTATTTGAGAAAAAAGACATTCACATAATCTATCACCAATATTTCTCCACTGTTAAGACCATCCACTGTTAAGATTCCCCTGTCTCCATCCATTAGCAGCACTGTTAATGGGGAAATAAGATATTTCCTAAATTCAGTGTTTGCTGGTCTTTTCCCACCCGTTTGTTATCCGTATCCCTCTGGTTTGGGTCCTCTGGTCACAAAGCACAAGATTCTCTGGATGAATCCTGAGAAAACACCAGAACAATCCTACATCCAGTTCAGATGTATGTGCACACAAGCTATCTAAACAAAGATAATATGAACAGCAAACACTTTATCAGAGCTGCATTTGGTCTTCACTTCACTACAAATTCATTCATCTCAAGGCATTATTAGAAAAATCTCTTTAATTCTAGAGTCTCAAGTTCCACAGCACATTGCAGCCTCTTAGTGACCTTTGGCCAGCCTATATGATTGTTTGGTTAAAACATGTAATGGAGCCTATTCTGCTTCATTACCATAGACAGTCTTTTAAGGGCCTGAGTGATAAATTCAGTGTAATTATCATACACTACCCATTCCTGAGCCTGTGTGGTGCTGCACATGGCTTTTTTTTTTCTTTATCACTTCTTCCTGGCTTCTCCTGCTCCACCTATTTCACACACCTACAGCTGATATAGGTACTGATTCAGACACCCACATGTACAGCATTGTTGTCCATGTGTTTGTGAAGTCTCTTTGCCATTTACCCGACTTATAATCAAACGTTGTGTGTTCTGACCCTTGTCTGGTCTCTAGTTCAGATCTGCCTGTAATGCTACCTGCCTGAATATTGACCCCTGTATGTTGTCTGGATGTTAAGTATTGAACTTCCCTAAATATACCCTCTCTTTACATACAGCAGTGAAATCTACCAAGTTAAACAATGTCATGATTTTCCAACCAGAAGATAATTCCAAGCAAATAAGCGTGTTGGTTGCTGTTGTTTAAAGTTTGTTAATAAATCTATACTTATGTATTATATATAATCTAAAAATGCCACACTGCTAAAACTACCTGCAATCCTTTTGCCACCCTGGTCATATTTTGGGTAGAAGTGATTTGAAAGCAAACTGTGTCCTCAAAAGGGCAATATCTTTCATCTGCATGGCAAAGCATGCATATATACATTATTTTCAAGGTTGCTGTGATGAATGATATGAAGGAGAGAAAGAGGAGATGTGCTGTGGCTATTTGATTATATCCATTCCGGGATTGTATGTATTCAGAGTTAATCAAGGTAGGCTGCTGTAACGACCTCCACTCTTTTTGAAGGGAACTGTTGACTGAAGGCAGGGACAAAATGATATAGATCTAACAAATTTCTAAGAACTTTCTAAGAACTCGCTTAAAACTGCTGAAAAGAAAAACCCAAGAATAGCCACACATTGTGTGACTACGTGAGGCTAAGCTTTCTTCGCATTCACTGTCCAGTGGATCAGAAGGTCCTCTGGCAGTAATCGACTTTTTGACAGGGTTTTGACTTGTTTATATGTTTGACTTGCACATGTTTATATACGTGTGAAACGAATGCAGACACTATGTAGGCATGTCATGCAGGCTGTCATTCATAGTGAACAACTGGAACAGCAAGTCTGAAGTGTGTGCGTGTGCGTCAGTGTGTCTGGTCTGTGGGCTGCGCCTTTTGAGGGATTTTGCACGGATGAAATGGAGTCTTGACTGAATGCAGTTAAAAGCTCAACACAGGGGTGTTTTCTGAAAGCCACTGTATTTTACAGCCAGAACTCTAAAGTCCTGTAATCCTGTAGAGAAATGTAGCCAAGAAGGACAGAGAAAAAAAGCATATCTGGATCATTCTGCTGAATTGGTTCAAAGTCACAGGTTCAAAACATTTCAGACTTTTAACTGACTTGGACTTCAGTGAAAATTCCTTTTACTTTGGGTGACTATATGCTTTGATTATGTATTTACTTATTTTATTCGAATAAATAGTTGGATATTAAACAAATATAATACTACCAAAACTTCAGCCAGCCAACTCAAAAATGTTAGCCAGCACATGAATAGCAAACACAGCATTGAATAGGGTATTGAATAATACACACAGAAAATCCGAATATTTTTCATTAAAATACAGAAACAAAGTTTTCTAAGTTGATGTTAATGTTCCAGATGGATTTTCAGACTTTGAGACAAATTTATTTTACAACTTTGGGGTCTAACTGCTCACCATGTGGCCACGAGGGGAAAGCATGCAGTTTCATTTCCTGCTCCATAATGCAGGGTATGACTACAATAAGGCTCCGCCTACTGACTAAAACTTTTTTTGTGTTTTGGTAGTGACATAAAGACATGGGACATTATTTTATTTAAAAACTCATTATTCTTTTTTTACTTTTTTATTTTTGAGTTTTAATTGTTATTATCAAATATAAGGCCTTGGCTGTAAATAGACCCTGACGTATATAAACACATAGACATGTATACACACATAGAAAAGTACCTTCACTTTCAGCTCTCCTAGCAGTGGCTCCAGACTTCTGAATGATGCACAGCTGGTCGTGGCTCATGGCTCATGCTAATCAAAGCCTAATTGAAGGCTGTAGTGATTTATTTAATTTTTGTCTTTTTGTTAGTGGGTGTATTTCGTGCTCGATAGAGACTGAAAGCAACTCCTTGTCTCTGTAATGGAGTGTTACATTATAGCTTGTCTGTATGTGCACCACTCTCACACACTTGAGAAATGTACATGCACATGTGTTATTGTAATTAACACCCATCCACTGTACAGTCTCTCTCTTGTTCTTTCTCACTCACTCATAAAAGGCTCATAATAGGTAACGTAACAGGTAATGTGTATGGTAATGTTGCATTTTGTTTTTAATTAACTTTACAGAACCAGTCACAAAAAATATTTCATTTAGTTTGTTTCGTATAAAGAGGTGGAGGCACGGTGGTGTAGTGGTTGGCCTCACAGCAAGATGATCTAGGTTGTGTTTCTGGTCCTGGCGGGTCTGTATGGAGTGTGCATGCTCTCCACATGCTTAAGTGGGTTACCTCCGGGTACTCTGGTTTCCTCCTACAGTCTAAACACATGTATGTTATGTTGCTTGGTCACTCTAAACTGCCCGTAGGTGTGAGCGTGTGTTGTCCTAAGCCCAGGTATGTGGCAATGGTTGTGTCAGGAAGGGCATCCGACATAAAACAACCAAATCTAGTATGTGAGTTGACTCGCTGTGGCGACCCCTGTAGAAGGGAATAAACTGAAAGATGTGTGTGTGTGTGTTTTATATGAGGTGTGAAGGCCCAATATGATACAATAGTAGGTTTGCTGTGGTACTAGATCTGATATTTGTTTGTATAGATACGAAGGTGTTCAAACAGACATTGACTGTGAAATTTTATAGACAAATATAAGAATAAAAACCCAGCCAACCTAAAATTATGAGTTGTTTCACAGCTTGAGATTAAACTACTTAAACTATCTAATTCACATCAGTCAGGCAAGCAAAATATATATATATATTTTCCCAAGTTCTTTTTCGTGCTTAACTTCTTATGCTATGGAGTGTGTTAATCCATAATTATACAGAGGTTGTTATGAACAAAATAAGACCACATGCAATGTGATACAAGGTTTACCAGAAAAATTACTACAGCCTTGAACTGTCATCGGTTTGGGTTTCTATCAACAATTCTCAATTCGCCTAATCTGTTCTGAAGAGTTAATTTAGGTCTAGGACACCCAGGCTCCACCCCCAGTTAGTCAAATATAAAGCAAATATATAGATAAAAGCTGTATTGGTGTATTCTATTGTGTTTATTTAGTCACCACTTTTACCACTGTTAACAGCAAACTTTAACCATAGCTAAACCAATGTACCATTTCAGGGCTTATCAATCCATCCATCCATCTATCTTTCTATCTATCTAACTGCTTTGTAAAACCCTAAATGCCACTGGTGAATCAAGACTTTTGGATCTGTCCTTCACTGTGTACCATAAATAAACAAACAAACAAACAGACTTACCCCCTGCCCTTTGAAAACCAAGACATGATTGCTTGTTTCCTCTATCTCTTGCTAATTGTGTTCACAGTTAATGTAACATTTAAAGCTTTCTACCTTCTTAAAGCTCCAGTTTGCTCACCTAAATAGACTCCTACTACAACACTTGCAGACCCTCAATACAATATTTGTGATTATCCTGTTGAAATAGAAATGATCCTAAAATGACTTGCATGAGATATTTAGTTCCTTGAAACCATTAGGCCTTCTCTGAATTGCACCGAATTACAAATAGCAGCCATAGCAGTATCTGCCACGTCAGAACTTTAAGCAAATTTAGCTTCAAATACAAATATACACACAGCTATACACTGACCCAAAGAACTCTCCTCCGAGGGTGGTTAACAGTGGCTAATTACTATAATAAACAAAGTTAATTATTTATAGACACACACAGCGAGTGTGTGGCCTCCTGGGGGAGGGGGGGTGACCCAACCCCCAGCAACCTGCCACTGGAACAAATCCTTCCTGCTGGAGCAGCCCGGCCTCATTATGTAATGGAGCTTCAGTAGAACATGAGTTTAGCCTTGCAAAAGCACTCCTGAATATTCCTCCTGAAAAGTGCTCTAACGCTTCTGACTTTTAACAGAAGAATCTCCATCCTTTCATCTCTTCTCATCACACATTGCTTTGTTCAGAACACACTTACACTGTGAATATACGATCCGTTCACTTAAAGGGGAAGTTCAAATTTTTAAAATCACATTTAATGGCTATAAAGCTACATCACAGAACGTTATTACATAAACATAGTTACAGATATGCTGTTTGATGACAAACACTTCTTATCCACTTCCTATCCAATCCATATATGGCAGAGAGGTACATGCAGGGCATTCTATGACAAATTAACTCTCAAAGAAAACATTTTTTTTTATTTCACATTGATCACTATTTTAGCAGCATTATCAGGATTACATATAAAAGCTCAGAACTTTAAGATCAGAGGTTTTAGGCACTTGTGGACATTATATTTAAAAAACAATTTTTCCAAACTGGAAGTAATAATTTAGTATGTAGTGGCTTCACATGCCAGTGTGTTTATTCAACCATTTCTAAGCTTTTCTTTGTGATAACCCAGTATTATTTACAGTTATCATCAAATATCTGGTTTAACTACTCAGTACTTCATTAAGATAAAGCAAGATTGCTGGTGAAGGAAATAGATAAATGTATACAATGTCTGGGGCGTCCAGGAGAAATTTGGAACTACAAGATATTACTTCTGTCAAATTAAGATATTCATGTTACTTTATATTGTGTTTATGCTCATTTACATCTGTTCTAATCTTATCTGGTGTTCTTACTGGTGAACATACACTTATTGTGAAGATATTGAAGGTAGATGTATATATATGCTCTACTTAAATTATACTGCACTAGCCCCCATACACCCTGTTAACGTTTATCCTGAGGAAGGACTAGAGATGAGCTACTGTCTCTGACTTTACATCTACAAAGTGTTCCAGCAACTTTTCTAATAGAGTGGACAGTGAGTGGACAAAAACCCCCACAGCACTGCTGTGTCTGATCCGCTCATACCAGCACAACACACCACGCCAGTGTCCCTGCAGTGCTGAAAATGATATTCCACCCAAATAATATACACCCTGTGGTGGTCCTGTGGGGGTCCTGACTATTGAACCACAGAGCAAAAGGGGATAACAAAGTATACAGAGAAACAGATGGACTACAGTCTGTAATTGTAGAACTACAAAGTGTACATATGTGGTAAAAGGATCTTACTTTCTATTACTTTCTTAATCTCTCTCTATCGTATTATTTCCTTGTTCCCCCCTTGCTTTTATTGTTTCTCTCTCACATACACACACTCTAATCTCTGTCTTTCTTCCTCTCTCTCTCTTTACACAATACAGTTTGTTTTCAAATAACAGATTAATACTGTTTACTGACTGTGTCATTTACTCACCGTGTGCTATAAGTAAGGTTTACATCAGCACCTTGTACATGACCTAGCAACAGACAAATGTTGCAGAAACATCACAATGTTAAAAGTATGTATTAAATATGTATTAACCCACACAAACTATCTGAGTTACTGTGTGAATACACTACGGTTGAAGCGAGCCTACGCACTCCATACAAATTAACCAAACAATTTCAGGGTCTGAAAATATTTATCAATATTGATCAAACTCCCCGTGATAAATCACCACTTATGTATGTTAAATACTACATAAAAAGACTGCTGTGAGGAAGACCGTTCATTTTAAGAACGGTATCATATTCACATAGCTTCACCTGCTCCATTCTATTATACTAATTCAGAACGAACTGTGAAGACTAAACATTGTCATGATTACAATACCAAACATGTTAAATGCACCCAAATATTATCTGGAGTATGAATAGGGTTGCAGTGCTACTAATACAGTATCAGCTCTGATAATGCCACTTCAGTATTAGTATCAGTGATAGGGATATGAATATCTATGACGTAGACCACAAAGCACTTTCTGGCATGAAGCAATTTCTAATTTCTAAAGTTCTAACAGATTTATCTGTTTATCGTTCAGTTAACTATTTGACACACTGGTTAATAAAGCTGTTGTACTCAAGTCCGGCCAATATCACACTAATTTACTCATAATGCACAGATACCAGCATACCGATACCCATGTGATGCAAGCTGCATGTATGCTGCTGCATGAATGATCAAATGACTCAAGCTGGCAGTGAAGGAGGAGCTACTCACACAGAGAAGTGTTACTGACTCTATGGAGGACAGATGCAAAACTCTTGGTCACTTAACATTTCACCTTAGCAGATTCCTTTCAGCCAGGAATACAATATTAGTATTGTGGAATCTTGGACTCAAAACTGTTATTTCAGAGTCAAAAAACAGCAGAAACACTGAGGGGAACGCACAGCCTCATTTAGCTTGATGCTAGAAACTTATCCATCTTAGCTCAAAGCTTAAAACACAGCTCCTTTTTCTCCTCCCTCAGTAAAACCTTAGCACCCCAGCTATATTTGGGGTTTCTGCCTCAAAGTCCTTGTCTACACAAACTTATACCACATACCGTTTCTTCTTTCTTTTTCTCCAAGTGAAATAAACACAGCATGGTGACTGTAACTGTTACTGTCCTAATGTACTTTTAGTGCACAGCTGCAGCTCAGTCTCTCAGCTCTCTGTGCGCAGCGTGTTCTTTTGAATGAACCAGCATAGATGAAGGACATCATCGCTGTCCAGTGAAAAACAAATATTTTCAAAATGGCAATTTTCTTTGAGAGGTCAAAAAGGTCTTTACTTTCAGTGTCAATGTACACAGAATGCTTTTTTAAGCCATTCTGGAGCATTTTATTGTTCATTTGATCAAGGATTCAAATAATGTAGAAAAATAAAAGTTGACAACAATGTGTTATTCTTTGGACAGCAATGATATACAGTCTGATTACAGCTATTCTGACTTCTGACCACTGCAGAGCCACTCATGGCTAATGTACTTCTGGTATGGTACTTTGGGTATGTAACAAATAGGTATCTATACATCCCTGGACTCAACCTGTTATGATAGGGATGAAGGACCCAAATGAAGGGAGACTGGCTCAAACAAAGGAGAGGGGAAAAACGAGAATGAAAATTAAGGTGCCACGTAGGGTTGTCAGAACTAACGAGGTTGGGTGGCGTTGTGATTCGGGACACCGAATAACAGGAACTACGTGCTTCAAATTGTTTAGCGTTCAGAGGACACAGAAGCCTCAACTGGCTAAATTGCGCAAACTGGCACTACAAAATACCAGAAAGCCTTCACTGGTTACCTCACGCAAACTGGCGCTACAAAATACCAGAAAGCCTCCACTGGTTACCTCGCGCAAACCGGCGCTACAAAATACCAGAAAGCCTCACTGGTTACCTCAGACAAACTGGCGCTACAAAATACCAGAAAGCCCCACTGGTTACCTCACGCAAAGCGGCACTACAAAATACCAGAAAGCCTTCGCTGGTTACCTCGCGCAAACTGGCGCTACAAAATACCAGAAAGCCTTCACTAGTTACCTCGCGCAAACTGGCGCTACAAAATACCAGAAAGCCTTCACTGGTTACCTCACGCAAACTGGCGCTACAAAATACCAGAAAGCCCCACTGGTTACCTCACCCAAACTGGTGCTACCAAATACCAGAAAGCCCCCACTGGTTACCTCACCCAAACTGGTGCTACAAAATACCAGAAAGCCTTCACTGGTTACCTCACGCAAACTGGCGCTACAAAATACCAGAAAACCCCACTGGTTACCTCACGCAAAGCGGCACTACAAAATACCAGAAAGCCTCACTGGTTACCTCGCACAAAGTGGCGCTACAAAATACCAGAAAGCCCCATTGGTTACCTCACGCAAAGCGGCACTACAAAATACCAGAAAGCCTTCACTGGTTACCTCACGCAAACTGGCGCTACAAAATACCAGAAAGCCTTCACTGGTTACCTCACGCAAACTGGCGCAACAAAATACCAGAAAGCCTTCACTGGTTACCTCACGCAAAGCGGCGCTACAAAATACCAGAAAGCCTCACTGGCTACCTCGCGCAAACCGGCGCTACAAAATACCAGAAAGCCTTCAGTGGTTACCTCGCGCAAACTGGCGCTACAAAATACCAGAAAGCCTTCAGTGGTTACCTCGCGCAAACTGGCGCTACAAAATACCAGAAAGCCTTCATTGGTTACCTTACGCAAACTGGTGCTACAAAATACCAGAAAGCCTTCACTGGTTACCTCACGCAAACTGGCGCTACAAAATACCAGAAAGCCTTCACTGGTTACCTCACGCAAACTGGCGCTACAAAATACCAGAAAGCCTTCACTGGTTACCTCGCGCAAAGCGGCGCTACAAAATACCAGAAAGCCTCACTGGTTACCTCACGCAAACCGGTGCTACAAAATACCAGAAAGCCTTCACTGGTTACCTCACGCAAACTGGCGCTACAAAATACCAGAAAGCCCCACTGGTTACCTCACGCAAACTGGCGCTACAAAATACCAGAAAGCCCCACTGGTTACCTCACGCAAACTGGCACTACAAAATACCATAAAGCCCCACTGGTTACCTCGCGCAAACTGGCGCTACAAAATACCAGAAAGCCTTCAGTGGTTACCTCGCGCAAACTGGCGCTACAAAATACCAGAAAGCCTCACTGGTTACCTCGCGCAAACCGCGCTACAAAATACCAGAAAGCCTCACTGGTTACCTCACGCAAACTGGCGCTACAAAATACCAGAAAGCCCCACTGGTTACCTCACCCAAACTGGTGCTACCAAATACCAGAAAGCCCCCACTGGTTACCTCACCCAAACTGGTGCTACAAAATACCAGAAAGCCTTCACTGGTTACCTCACGCAAACTGGCGCTACAAAATACCAGAAAACCCCACTGGTTACCTCACGCAAAGCGGCACTACAAAATACCAGAAAGCCTCACTGGTTACCTCGCACAAAGTGGCGCTACAAAATACCAGAAAGCCCCATTGGTTACCTCACGCAAAGCGGCACTACAAAATACCAGAAAGCCTTCACTGGTTACCTCACGCAAACTGGCGCTACAAAATACCAGAAAGCCTTCACTGGTTACCTCACGCAAACTGGCGCAACAAAATACCAGAAAGCCTTCACTGGTTACCTCACGCAAACCGGCGCTACAAAATACCAGAAAGCCTCACTGGTTACCTCGCGCAAACCGGCGCTACAAAATACCAGAAAGCCTTCAGTGGTTACCTCGCGCAAACTGGCGCTACAAAATACCAGAAAGCCTTCAGTGGTTACCTCGCGCAAACTGGCGCTACAAAATACCAGAAAGCCTTCATTGGTTACCTTACGCAAACTGGTGCTACAAAATACCAGAAAGCCTTCACTGGTTACCTCACGCAAACTGGCGCTACAAAATACCAGAAAGCCTTCACTGGTTACCTCACGCAAACTGGCGCTACAAAATACCAGAAAGCCTTCACTGGTTACCTCACGCAAACTGGCGCTACAAAATACCAGAAAGCCCCACTGGTTACCTCACGCAAACTGGCGCTACAAAATACCAGAAAGCCTTCACTGGTTACCTCACGCAAACTGGCACTACAAAATACCAGAAAGCCTTCATTGGTTACCTTACGTAAACTGGCGCTACAAAATACCAGAAAGCCTCACTGGTTACCTTGCGCAAAGCGGCGCTACAAAATACCAGAAAGCCTCACTGGTTACTTCGCGCAAACCGGTGCTACAAAATACCAGAAAGCCTTCATTGGTTACCTTACGCAAACTGGCGCTACAAAATACCAGAAAGCCTCACTGGTTACCTCACGCAAACTGGCGCTACAAAATACCAGAAAGCCTCACAGGTTACCTCGCGCAAAGCGGCGCTACAAAATACCAGAAAGCCTCACTGGTTACCTCGCGCAAAGCGGCGCTACAAAATACCAGAAAGCCTTCACTGTTTACCTCACGCAAACTTGCGCTACAAAATACCATAAAGCCCCACTGGTTACCTCACGCAAACTGGCGCTACAAAATACCAGAAAGCCTTCACTGGTTACCTCACGCAAACTGCCGCTACAAAATACCAGAAAGCCCCACTGGTTACCTCGCGCAAACTGGCGCTACAAAATACCAGAAAGCCCCACTGGTTACCTCGCGCAAACTGGCACTACAAAATACCAGAAAGCCTCACTGGTTACCTCGCGCAAACTGGCGCTACAAAATACCAGAAAACCCCACTGGTTACCTCATGCAAACTGGCACTATAAAATACCAGAAAGCCCCCACTGGTTACCTCGCGCAAACTGGCACTACAAAATACCAGAAAGCCTCACTGGTTACCTCGCGCAAACTGGCACTACAAAATACCAGAAAGCCTCACTGGTTACCTCACGCAAACTGGCGCTACAAAATACCAGAAAACCCCACTGGTTACCTCATGCAAACTGGCACTATAAAATACCAGAAAGCCCCACTGGCTACCTCACGCAAACTGGCACTACAAAATACCAGAAAGCCCCACTGGTTACCCCGCGCAAACTGGCACTACAACATACCAGAAAGCCTCACTGGTTACCTCGCGCAAACTGGCGCTACAAAATACCAGAAAGCCCCACTGGTTACCTCATGCAAAGTGGCACTACAAAATACCAGAAAGCCTTCACTGGTTACCTCACGCAAAATGGCGCTACAAAATACCAGAAAGCCTTCAGTGGTTACCTCGCGCAAACTGGCACTACAAAATACCAGAAAGCCTTCACTGGTTACCTCACGCAAACTGGCGCTACAAAATACCAGAAAGCCCCACTGGTTACCTCACCCAAACTGGTGCTACAAAATACCAGAAAGCCCCCACTGGTTACCTCACCCAAACTGGTGCTACAAAATACCAGAAATCCCCCACTGGTTACCTCGCGCAAACTGTCACTACAACATACCAGAAAGCCTCACTGGTTACCTCGCGCAAACCAGCGCTACAAAATACCTGAAAGCCTCACTGGTTACCTCGCGCAAACCGGCGCTACAAAATACCAGAAAGCCTCACTGGTTACCTCGCGCAAACCGGCGCTACAAAATACCAGAAAGCCTTCAGTGGTTACCTCGCGCAAACTGGCACTACAAAATGCCAGAAAGCCTTCACTGGTTACCTTACGCAAACTGGCACTACAAAATACCAGAAAGCCTTCAGTGGTTACCTCGCGCAAACCGGCGCTACAAAATACCAGAAAGCCTCACTGGTTACCTCACGCAAACTGGCGCTACAAAATACCAGAAAGCCCCACTGGTTACCTCACGCAAAGCGGCGCTACAAAATACCAGAAAGCCTCACTGGTTACCTCGCGCAAAGCGGCGCTACAAAATACCAGAAAGCCCCATTGGTTACCTCACGCAAAGCGGCACTACAAAATACCATTAAGCCTCACTGGTTACCTCACGCAAACTGGCGCTACAAAATACCAGAAAGCCCCACAGGTTACCTCACGCAAACTGGCGCTACAAAATACCATAAAGCCCCACTGGTTACCTCACGCAAACTGGCGCTACAAAATACCAGAAAGCCTTCAGTGGTTACCTCGCGCAAACTGGCGCTACAAAATACCAGAAAGCCTTCAGTGGTTACCTCGCGCAAACTGGCGCTACAAAATACCAGAAAGCCTTCATTGGTTACCTTACGCAAACTGGCGCTACAAAATACCAGAAAGCCCCCACTGGTTACCTCACGCAAACTGGTGCTACAAAATACCAGAAAGCCCCCACTGGTTACCTCACGCAAACTGGTGCTACAAAATACCAGAAAGCCCCCACTGGTTACCTCGCGCAAACTGGTGCTACAAAATACCAGAAAGCCCCCACTGGTTACCTCGCGCAAACTGGCGCTACAAAATACCAGAAAGCCTTCACTGGTTACCTCACGCAAACTGGCGCTACAAAATACCAGAAAGCCTTCACTGGTTACCTCACGCAAACTGGCGCTACAAAATACCAGAAAGCCCCACTGGTTACCTCGCGCAAACTGGCGCTACAAAATACCAGAAAGCCTTCAGTGGTTACCTCGCGCAAAGCGGCGCTACAAAATACCAGAAAGCCTCACTGGTTACCTCGCGCAAACCGGCGCTACAAAATACCAGAAAGCCTTCATTGGTTACCTTACGCAAACCGGCGCTACAAAATACCAGAAAGCCTCACTGGTTACTTCGCGCAAACCGGTGCTACAAAATACCAGAAAGCCTTCATTGGTTACCTCACGCAAACCGGTGCTACAAAATACCAGAAAGCCTCACTGGTTACTTCACGCAAACTGGCGCTACAAAATACCAGAAAACCTCACTGGTTACCTTACGCAAACCGGCGCTACAAAATACCAGAAAGCCTCACTGGTTACTTCGCGCAAACCGGTGCTACAAAATACCAGAAAGCCTTCATTGGTTACCTCACGCAAACCGGTGCTACAAAATACCAGAAAGCCTCACTGGTTACCTCACGCAAACTGCCGGTACAAAATACCAGAAAGCCCCCACTGGTTACCTCGCGCAAACTGGCACTACAAAATACCAGAAAGCCTCACTGGTTACCTCGCGCAAACTGGCGCTACAAAATACCAGAAAGCCCCACTGGTTACCTCGCGCAAACTGGCGCTACAAAATACCAGAAAGCCTTCAGTGGTTACCTCGCGCAAAGCGGCGCTACAAAATACCAGAAAGCCTCACTGGTTACCTCGCGCAAACCGGCGCTACAAAATACCAGAAAGCCTTCATTGGTTACCTTACGCAAACCGGCGCTACAAAATACCAGAAAGCCTCACTGGTTACTTCGCGCAAACCGGTGCTACAAAATACCAGAAAGCCTTCATTGGTTACCTCACGCAAACCGGTGCTACAAAATACCAGAAAGCCTCACTGGTTACTTCACGCAAACTGGCGCTACAAAATACCAGAAAACCTCACTGGTTACCTTACGCAAACCGGCGCTACAAAATACCAGAAAGCCTCACTGGTTACTTCGCGCAAACCGGTGCTACAAAATACCAGAAAGCCTTCATTGGTTACCTCACGCAAACCGGTGCTACAAAATACCAGAAAGCCTCACTGGTTACTTCACGCAAACTGGCGCTACAAAATACCAGAAAGCCCCACTGGTTACCTCACGCAAACTGGCGCTACAAAATACCAGAAAGCCCCACTGGTTACCTCGCGCAAACTGGCGCTACAAAATACCAGAAAGCCTTCAGTGGTTACCTCGCGCAAAGCGGCGCTACAAAATACCAGAAAGCCTCACTGGTTACCTCGCGCAAACCGGCGCTACAAAATACCAGAAAGCCTCACTGGTTACCTTGCGCAAACCGGCGCTACAAAATACCAGAAAGCCTTCATTGGTTACCTTACGCAAACCGGCGCTACAAAATACCAGAAAGCCTCACTGGTTACTTCGCGCAAACCGGTGCTACAAAATACCAGAAAGCCTTACTGGTTACCTCACGCAAACTGGCGCTACAAAATACCAGAAAGCCTTCACTGGTTACCTCGCGCAAACTGGCACTATAAAATACCAGAAAGCCCCACTGGCTACCTCACGCAAACTGGCACTACAAAATACCAGAAAGCCCCACTGGTTACCTCACCCAAACTGGTGCTACAAAATACCAGAAAGCCCCCACTGGTTACCTCACCCAAACTGGTGCTACAAAATACCAGAAAGCCCCCACTGGTTACCTCGCGCAAACTGTCACTACAACATACCAGAAAGCCTCACTGGTTACCTCGCGCAAACCAGCGCTACAAAATACCTGAAAGCCTCACTGGTTACCTCGCGCAAACCGGCGCTACAAAATACCAGAAAGCCTCACTGGTTACCTCGCGCAAACCGGCGCTACAAAATACCAGAAAGCCTTCAGTGGTTACCTCGCGCAAACTGGCACTACAAAATGCCAGAAAGCCTTCACTGGTTACCTCGCGCAAACCGGCGCTACAAAATACCAGAAAGCCTTACTGGTTACCTCACGCAAACTGGCGCTACAAAATACCAGAAAGCCCCACTGGTTACCTCACGCAAAGCGGCACTACAAAATACCAGAAAGCCTCACTGGTTACCTCGCGCAAAGCGGCGCTACAAAATACCAGAAAGCCCCATTGGTTACCTCACGCAAAGCGGCACTACAAAATACCATTAAGCCTCACTGGTTACCTCACGCAAACTGGCGCTACAAAATACCAGAAAGCCCCACAGGTTACCTCACGCAAACTGGCGCTACAAAATACCATAAAGCCCCACTGGTTACCTCACGCAAACTGGCGCTACAAAATACCAGAAAGCCTTCAGTGGTTACCTCGCGCAAACTGGCGCTACAAAATACCAGAAAGCCTTCAGTGGTTACCTCGCGCAAACTGGCGCTACAAAATACCAGAAAGCCTTCATTGGTTACCTTACGCAAACTGGCGCTACAAAATACCAGAAAGCCCCCACTGGTTACCTCACGCAAACTGGTGCTACAAAATACCAGAAAGCCCCCACTGGTTACCTCACGCAAACTGGTGCTACAAAATACCAGAAAGCCCCCACTGGTTACCTCGCGCAAACTGGTGCTACAAAATACCAGAAAGCCCCCACTGGTTACCTCGCGCAAACTGGCGCTACAAAATACCAGAAAGCCTTCACTGGTTACCTCACGCAAACTGACGCTACAAAATACCATATAGCCCCACTGGTTACCTCGCGCAAACTGGCGCTACAAAATACCATTAAGCCCCCACTGGTTACCTCACGCAAACTGGTGCTACAAAATACCAGAAAGCCCCCACTGGTTACCTCGCGCAAAGCGGCGCTACAAAATACCAGAAAGCCTCACTGGTTACCTCACGCAAACTGGCGCTACAAAATACCAGAAAGCCTTCACTGGTTACCTCACGCAAACTGGCGCTACAAAATACCGTAAAGCCCCACTGGTTACCTCACGCAAACTGGCGCTACAAAATACCAGAAAGCCCCACTGGTTACCTCGCGCAAACTGGCGCTACAAAATACCAGAAAGCCTTCAGTGGTTACCTCGCGCAAAGCGGCGCTACAAAATACCAGAAAGCCTCACTGGTTACCTCGCGCAAAACCGGCGCTACAAAATACCAGAAAGCCTCACTGGTTACCTTGCGCAAACCGGCGCTACAAAATACCAGAAAGCCTTCATTGGTTACCTTACGCAAACCGGCGCTACAAAATACCAGAAAGCCTCACTGGTTACTTCGCGCAAACCGGTGCTACAAAATACCAGAAAGCCTTCATTGGTTACCTCACGCAAACCGGTGCTACAAAATACCAGAAAGCCTCACTGGTTACCTCACGCAAACTGCCGCTACAAAATACCAGAAAGCCCCCACTGGTTACCTCGCGCAAACTGGCACTACAAAATACCAGAAAGCCTCACTGGTTACCTCGCGCAAACTGGCACTACAAAATACCAGAAAGCCTCACTGGTTACCTCACGCAAACTGGCGCTACAAAATACCAGAAAACCCCACTGGTTACCTCATGCAAACTGGCACTATAAAATACCAGAAAGCCCCACTGGCTACCTCACGCAAACTGGCACTACAAAATACCAGAAAGCCCCACTGGTTACCTCACCCAAACTGGTGCTACAAAATACCAGAAAGCCCCCACTGGTTACCTCACCCAAACTGGTGCTACAAAATACCAGAAAGCCCCCACTGGTTACCTCGCGCAAACTGTCACTACAACATACCAGAAAGCCTCACTGGTTACCTCGCGCAAACCAGCGCTACAAAATACCTGAAAGCCTCACTGGTTACCTCGCGCAAACCGGCGCTACAAAATACCAGAAAGCCTCACTGGTTACCTCGCGCAAACCGGCGCTACAAAATACCAGAAAGCCTTCAGTGGTTACCTCGCGCAAACTGGCACTACAAAATGCCAGAAAGCCTTCACTGGTTACCTCGCGCAAACTGGCACTACAAAATACCAGAAAGCCTTCAGTGGTTACCTTGCGCAAACCGGCGCTACAAAATACCAGAAAGCCTCACTGGTTACCTCACGCAAACTGGCGCTACAAAATACCAGAAAGCCCCACTGGTTACCTCACGCAAAGCGGCGCTACAAAATACCAGAAAGCCTCACTGGTTACCTCGCGCAAAGCGGCGCTACAAAATACCAGAAAGCCCCATTGGTTACCTCACGCAAAGCGGCACTCTAAAATACCATTAAGCCTCACTGGTTACCTCACGCAAACTGGCGCTACAAAATACCAGAAAGCCCCACAGGTTACCTCACGCAAACTGGCGCTACAAAATACCATAAAGCCCCACTGGTTACCTCACGCAAACTGGCGCTACAAAATACCAGAAAGCCTTCAGTGGTTACCTCGCGCAAACTGGCGCTACAAAATACCAGAAAGCCTTCAGTGGTTACCTCGCGCAAACTGGCGCTACAAAATACCAGAAAGCCTTCATTGGTTACCTTACGCAAACTGACGCTACAAAATACCATATAGCCCCACTGGTTACCTCGCGCAAACTGGCGCTACAAAATACCATTAAGCCCCCACTGGTTACCTCACGCAAACTGGTGCTACAAAATACCAGAAAGCCCCGACTGGTTACCTCGCGCAAAGCGGCGCTACAAAATACCAGAAAGCCTCACTGGTTACCTCACGCAAACTGGCGCTACAAAATACCAGAAAGCCTTCACTGGTTACCTCACGCAAACTGGCGCTACAAAATACCGTAAAGCCCCACTGGTTACCTCACGCAAACTGGCGCTACAAAATACCAGAAAGCCCCACTGGTTACCTCGCGCAAACTGGCGCTACAAAATACCAGAAAGCCTTCAGTGGTTACCTCGCGCAAAGCGGCGCTACAAAATACCAGAAAGCCTCACTGGTTACCTCGCGCAAACCGGCGCTACAAAATACCAGAAAGCCTCACTGGTTACCTTGCGCAAACCGGCGCTACAAAATACCAGAAAGCCTTCATTGGTTACCTTACGCAAACCGGCGCTACAAAATACCAGAAAGCCTCACTGGTTACTTCGCGCAAACCGGTGCTACAAAATACCAGAAAGCCTTCATTGGTTACCTCACGCAAACCGGTGCTACAAAATACCAGAAAGCCTCACTGGTTATTTCACGCAAACTGGCGCTACAAAATACCAGAAAACCTCACTGGTTACCTTACGCAAACCGGCGCTACAAAATACCAGAAAGCCTCACTGGTTACTTCGCGCAAACCGGTGCTACAAAATACCAGAAAGCCTTCATTGGTTACCTCACGCAAACCGGTGCTACAAAATACCAGAAAGCCTCACTGGTTACCTCACGCAAACTGCCGCTACAAAATACCAGAAAGCCCCCACTGGTTACCTCGCGCAAACTGGCACTACAAAATACCAGAAAGCCTCACTGGTTACCTCGCGCAAACTGGCACTACAAAATACCAGAAAGCCTCACTGGTTACCTCACGCAAACTGGCGCTACAAAATACCAGAAAACCCCACTGGTTACCTCGCGCAAACTGGCACTATAAAATACCAGAAAGCCCCACTGGCTACCTCACGCAAACTGGCACTACAAAATACCAGAAAGCCCCCACTGGTTACCTCGCGCAAACTGGCACTACAAAATACCAGAAAGCCTTACTGGTTACCTCACGCAAACTGGCGCTACAAAATACCGTAAAGCCCCACTGGTTACCTCACGCAAACTGGCGCTACAAAATACCAGAAAGCCCCACTGGTTACCTCGCGCAAACTGGCGCTACAAAATACCAGAAAGCCTTCAGTGGTTACCTCGCGCAAAGCGGCGCTACAAAATACCAGAAAGCCTCACTGGTTACCTCGCGCAAACCGGCGCTACAAAATACCAGAAAGCCTCACTGGTTACCTTGCGCAAACCGGCGCTACAAAATACCAGAAAGCCTTCATTGGTTACCTTACGCAAACCGGCGCTACAAAATACCAGAAAGCCTCACTGGTTACTTCGCGCAAACCGGTGCTACAAAATACCAGAAAGCCTTCATTGGTTACCTCACGCAAACCGGTGCTACAAAATACCAGAAAGCCTCACTGGTTACTTCACGCAAACTGGCGCTACAAAATACCAGAAAACCTCACTGGTTACCTTACGCAAACCGGCGCTACAAAATACCAGAAAGCCTCACTGGTTACTTCGCGCAAACCGGTGCTACAAAATACCAGAAAGCCTTCATTGGTTACCTCACGCAAACCGGTGCTACAAAATACCAGAAAGCCTCACTGGTTACCTCACGCAAACTGCCGCTACAAAATACCAGAAAGCCCCACTGGTTACCTCACACAACCTGGCGCTACAAAATACCAGAAGGCCCCACTGGTTACCTCGCGCAAACTGGCACTACAAAATACCAGAAAGCCTCACTGGTTACCTCGCGCAAACTGGCGCTACAAAATACCAGAAAGCCCCACTGGTTACCTCGCGCAAACTGGCACTACAACATACCAGAAAGCCTCACTGGTACCAGGGAAAACCCTGAGACACTTTAGCTTTACCGACTACCGGACGCAAAGGTGCAACGGCAAGCACAGCCCAGCGTCTGGCCTAAATAGGCTACATCACTTAACTAGTTGCACTCAAAGCTAGCTACAGTCACTCTTAGATAGTAGCAACCGGAGAGCTAGCTACAGTCACTCTTAGCTGGTTACACCCAGATATCTAGCTACTGTAACCTTTAGCTAGTTGCACCCAGGTAGCTAGCTACAGGTCACTCTTAACTAGTTGCACCCAGGTAGCTAGCTACAGGTCACTCTTAGCTAGTTGCACCCAGATATCTAGCTACAGTCACTCTTAGCAGGTAGCTAGCTAAGATTGATTGATATAAGATTGATATTTATGTCAGTGAGAACTGAATATATCTTATAATTTCAATGTCCAAACTAACAAACACCACCAAGTAAAACTTGAGCCAGCCAGGTGAAAACAGATTTGCTTTTTAATTGCTGTTTTATGATACATTGGTTGCATTCATTTAGAGTGCAATTTGCTGGATTAATTCAGAGAAGGCATAATGGGCATTGATTAAATTATTTAGAGGGTGAAATGGTTGGATTTATTGAGGGTGTGCATTGGTTACATTCATTCAGATCAGTTGTTTAATGCTAAGAAACTTTCTAGTCATATATTTGTCCTCATAAGTAGAAGAGGAGATATTTTATCACCTTATTCAAGGCCTGGACTATGGGTGTTAATACAAAGTATTATGCAGCCACTCTGCATATAACAACCATCACGCTAAAGTGAAGGATATCCACACGAGTTTTGTAGTATGTATATAAGAATTTGTGTCCTTTCAGTGGAAAGAATATTTGTGAGTTCAGGCTCTGACGTTGGACGAGAAGGCCTGGCTCACAGTGTTGGAATTAATTTCAAAGAGGTTAAGACCTGCGCAGGCCACTGGAGCTCCTCCAACTCATCAAACCATGTATTTATGTAGCTCACTTTGTGCACTTTGTTTCCCAAACTGCTGCCACAATTAGAAGCTTATAATTGTCCATAAGTGTCCTTGAATGTTGTTGCATTAAAATCTCCCCTCACCCTAAACTCCCAAACTCTGAAAAACAGCCCCATAATCCTTCTTCCACCAAACTTTTCTTTTGGCACTATGCGTTCTGGTAGGTAATGTTCTCCTGGCATCTGTCAAACCCAGATTCATTCATCAGACTGCCAGACAGTGAAGCATGATTCATCACTTCAGATAACACAGTTCCACTTTCTTCAGAGTCCAGAAGAAGCATGCTTTACACAGCTCCAGTCGATGCTCGGCATTGCACATAAATAATATTAGGCTTGTATGCAGCTTTTCAGCCATAAAACCTAATTTCATGAAGCTCCTGACAGACAGTTCTTGTGTTGATGCTGTTTCTGGAGGCTGTTTGAAAGGATAGATTTTTAATGCGCTATGTGCTTCAGAACTCGGTGGCTTCATTCAGTGAGTTTGCATGGTCTGCCATTTCGTTGATGAGCTGTTGTCACTCCTAGAGGCTTCAATTTAACAATGACAGCACTGACAGTTAACCAGAGTGGATCTAGCAGGGCTGAACTTTTGTAAACTGACATGTGGCATTCCGTGACGGTCTCATGTTTTAAAATGACTGAGCAGAGGAGCAGAAGCAGTGGCTTTGGCACTGTGTCCACCAAAGTGTTACTTGCTCCATTGCAGTCCCTCTGCGCTGGTATGCCTATTGAGAGGGTCACTGTAGACATCCTGGACCCCTTTCCCACTACAGATACCACAAATCACTATGATTTTGTAATCATGTATTATTTCCCAATTTTGCCCGAGACATATGTTGTCCCAAATCACAATGCACCCACAATGACAGAGAAGCTGACTGAGAAGTTCTTTCGGCAGTTCAGAGTGTCAAAGAAGTTTCACAGTGACCACGGGGGCAAGCAGTCACACCAGCACAGCAACTGCCTTGTGGGGTCATTACTAAGCTTGCTATTTTCACTGACCAGCACCACTGTGATTGTGACTGACATGTCCTGCTGGTCTTTGGGTCTGCTGTTCATCAATCATCAATATTTACACCAGCTCTTCTGTTTGGCTGACGGTTCTGGACACCCATTGCTGTTCTTTGGTTGCCCCCAGAGGAGGACAATGCACCCAGTGCAGGGTATGCCAAGGAGTTCCATCGTTGTCTTCAAGCCATGCACCAGCTACCTTCTTTATTGAAAGTATGTAGTTCTGTGTTAATCCAGGGGTCATTTAGTGTGAGTTTAGTGTTTACCATAAAGAGATGGTGTACAGTTTGAACTAATTATTTTGGGGTCTCTTCTGCTTTGTTTAATAAAAGAGCATCTCCCCCATTCAGAAATGATAGATTTCTATTTGTGTAATTAAAAACACAGCTTTTACCAAAATAAAATATGTAAAGATATGCAAATAAATATTAGGACTTATGATCTAGTAGAGTTAGGCAAAGTTAGTATAGTTATTGATGTGAGAGGTAAAAAAGTTGTTCCAGTGCATGCCTTAGTAAAATGTATTGAATTTAAGAAGCTCTTAACCCTGTGATTCATAAGATAAGAAAACCCTTTCCAATGCACAACATTTGTCAAACTTGACCAGCATTTCTCATGTTATTTTATGTGTTGTTGAGTATCAATTCATTATCGGTTGAAATCAGTTAATTTCATTATTTTATGTTTCAAGTGCCCATTAAGAATCTTGTTTTTAACCTGAAATCATTGTTTTTTTATTTATTTTATTTATTTGCTTCATAAACAAAAAGTTTTTGTAAATGTGATCCCGACTGCCTGAAATGTTAACAAATGTCAACAGTTCGAATAAAATTCCATAAAGAAGTAATTTTTTACAAAGATATAGAATATAAAACCGCAGTCAGAACATGTTTGATCTAGGTTGTGCATCAAAGGGTTAAGTAAACAGAAATAAAACCCACTGAGAATGTGGGAAAGCGCCACTCACAGTTACAATACTTCATTTATATAATACTTATCTTTATACTCATCTGTTTGGATTTATGAAACGTGAAAATTTCCTATAGTGCCAGTAAAGCATTACTTAACTATAAAACTATTGGAATTACATTTTACTCATAATATTATGTTGGCAGTTATTACTAGGTATCAGTTTATTAGTTACTGTGGTCTGGAAATGTTCATATCAGCTGGCCTTAATAATATTTGATCTCAGCGCTCTGATTCCAGTTTTTACAATCATTTCCCTTTTTTTTTGTTATGAAAGTGCAAATATAATCAATTTATAAAGCTTTTTTCGGCTTGATCGTGATGGAATAATTTATCTCCAGTAATAGTCCTCTGCTCCTCTGTGCAATGCAGAAATATTTAACACATCTGAAAGAGTGCAGAGCCCGGGGAGGTTTTGAATGCTTCAGAAGGTTTAAAGCACTGAGGAGAGCGCAGGGCCTCGGCCTGAAAGGAGCTGCTGCTGGCAGGTATCAAAGAGTCCGGTTCATTAGCACATTCCTTCAGTGGCCAGAATTCCCCTACACCCAGCACAGTCATTCCCATTCAGTCCTCAGCGCTCTGCTCGAATCCCACACACATACACGCACTGTCAAAAAATCCCACCTCTCACACACACACAGACAGGTGTACCCAGCTTGGATAAACCTGCCGCCTCAAAGATAAACCTGTCAGTCACCTGTAATCCCAAATCACTTTTACAGACAGACACAGGCACAAACACACACACACACACACACAGACATGCTACGCCATAAAGCTACCAGGACTGGACCATCAAATACAAAACATTCAGCACCTGCCACCATCTTTTATTTATTTATTTATTTATTTATTTATTTCTTGCATGGGCCCAGGGGCCCATTTCCACTGTCACTTTATAAAAAAGATATGTTGTACATTTATTTTTAGTATGAATGCATTTTACTACCCATCCTGTTAACTGAATATATGGAAAGACAGAAACTCAAAGGTCTGTTCAAACTGAGCTACTTGCACAGTCCACTGGTCACCACAGTGAGGCCAACTGGACAGCGTAGCTCAGATCAGCTGACCTGTGCGATTCAGCGGGTCGTGCCGCGCAGATCAATTTGAACCTTTCAGCAAAGCCTAGTGAACAGCAGTGCGTGACCCAAAGCAGAAGTGACTGAATACATAGTGATTGTATTAGTTACAGCCATTATTACAGAATTATGTGTTCCAGCATGATTAATATTTCTCAGAATAAAACACTTCCTTTCTTTATTGCACTTATTTTCTGGAAACTAAAGTGTTACATTTTAATGCATGTTAGTAGCAGGCATTATAAAATAATAAAAAAAAAATCTGCTTAACGTTGCTTCCCCGCAGAGAAGTAAACAGCTATGTTCTTAACTCTTTAGGGGCCAAACAGGGAATTACAGGAGATATTTGGGATCATATTTGCATCCTTATGCAAAAAGATTTCATCATTATTATTATTATTATTATTATTAATTGTTGTTGTTGTTGATATTCATGTTAATAATAATGACAATAAGAATAATATTTATTCCAAAGGCAATGTACAATTCGAATATTAACCTAGAAGAACTTTTTATGTATATAAGTTTTTTTTATTATTATTATTATTTTTTTTTAATTAACCAAAATTTCTGCTTTTGGTGCCTTGAAATTTCACAACAGGCCTAATTATGTATTCATATAAGCATCAATATTAGGCTATGAAGCCTAAACCTCACTGATGCCTCTGTGTTGTAAAGTTTGGAGAAACATGCAGACACTAAAAACACTTGTGCTCCACAACTGTTCATTCGACATTAGTGCTTGACCTCACTAATGCTCTTGTGACTGAATGCAATCAAATCTTCACAGCAGGAAAGAAAACTCTTCATCATGCGGGAACACAAAGTCTGTGTGAATGGCTGTAACTAATACAATCACTAGCGTATTTAGTCACTTCTATTTTGGCTCTTGCAGCACTGTTTACTGGTTTGAGCTGATTGGCCTGCTCCACACAACCCAATGAATTGAACATGTGAACTGATCTGAGCCATGCTGTCCAGTCGGTCTAGCCGAGCTTACCAGTGGATTGTGCAAGTAATCAATCCACGCTGTGCAGTTCTGTAGTGTAGCTCAGTTTGGACAGGTATTAGAATTTTTTGGTTTCCCCCAAACATAGAAAGGTTGCAGGTCTACTGTTGAAGTTAATGAAAATACTTTGTACCTCCGTGCCTTTATGACAGATGTATGACTGATTTAATTGACTTATGCATGTGCCATCCTTAAATACTCCACCCAAAAATTGTTGGCAGGTTGTTAGGATATTGTCAGCCAACCCAGTTCCACCTTCCACTTACATGTCTAAGTTTTAGTTAATTATTTAATACAAATATGGATCTTGTTGTAAAAACCCTCATTATTAAATGTTCCTTAAAAACAAATGGATTGAACTCATGAAACATCAAATAGAAAATTGCTCAATCAGATACTGCTATAGATACAATCATAGATACTGCCAAGCTTTCCCATTGGTCCAGAAGCTGAACCATAGGCCTAGCATGTCAGTTTAGCCTCAACTTTTAAAGGGTGGGACCAATTTTGTAAGACAAAATGTCACTTAAAGCCTTCTGGAAGTCCTGGATATGTTACTGACTGACTATTAGAGGTAGCTGGACCAATGCATTTCAGTCAGATTTGTTGTTGTTAGCTAAGAACAAACATATTTCTAGAATCTCATTGGGGTACTAATAGAAATAAGCATTATCGTAGTGGTGTTTTGACATTTATAACCTAATCTGAAAGCCTCTAACAGTCACGCTAATGAGTTCATTGTAATTTCCTGCCTAATCAATTAGCCCAGTAGTGTCACATTTTAAACTGGCAACTCAATACCACAATAACGAATCAGCATCAACACCAACTGCGATAGAAATAATAAAAGCAAATGAAAAAGCTTGATGTATTCACATTATGATCCATTACCAATTCTGTTATGCATGCCAGTATGTGATCAATGTCACTCTGTCTTGCACTTGAATATTCCCACAAACCAGACAAGCAGTGTATGTGATATGCAAATATATTCTGCATTGACACTAAGAACACACTAGGTTTTCTATGTACCCACATAAAATGCATAACGATTTGGATTTGGCACCAAGCAGAAAGGTAATAAACTAATAATGAAAGATAATTTTGAACAGCCATGGAACGCAACCATTTCATCACTCTGGAACTAATGGAAAACAAAACCTTCAGGTGTGTGAGTCACATGGGCATTGCTGCATTCATATGCTTCCCTAATAGGAGTTTTACTGAGTGTAATGTCCTATTAGAATCTTGATATCCATTGCAATATGAAAGTTTCACACAAAACATCTCTTCACTCTATTCCGACAGTCAAACAAATCTCAAGCTTATGAAGTAGGCTCTGATGCTTTGTTTTTAAAGTAGTGAAGTTGTGCTGTGAAAAAAGTATTTGTCACCTTCCTAATTTTAATGTTTCATGACACTCCTTTTAAAGTTTGATAAAACATTAGACCATCCAATAACCCATGGTTTCAATTTCAATAGTAAAGTATAATCACTTAAGTACACGATGCCACATACTAAATACAGATACAATTACAGATACAAAAACAAAACAAAGTCAATGAAATCATCTGTCTGGTAAGGGTTAAAATGGTATTGTTAAAACCCTTGTGAACCCAAGTGAAAGCCATTATACACAAATGGAGAGAACTTGTAATCGTGATGAACCTTCGCAGGAGTTCCAACTAGAGCGCAGTGACACCTCATCCAAGAGATCAAAAAAGAACCCACAAGAACATCTAAAGAACTGTAGGCCTCAGTTAAGGTCAATATAAACAACTTTTGAACTTAGTTTAACCACTAAGATATTAGAAATAATATTCTGTGGAATATTCTGTGGACATTCAAGGGTAAAACTTTTTGAACATTTTCTTTCAGTCTAACATGGTAGTGGTAGTGTGATCAGGGCCTTCAAAATGAAGGTTTTGAAGTGGCTGAGTCAGTGTCCTCGCTTTAATATCTTTGAGATGCAGTGGCAAGACCGTAAATGGTGTAGTTCACGCTCGAGAACACTCCGATGTAGCTGAATTAAAACAATTTGCAAAGAAGAGTCGCCAAAATTCCTCCACATTGTTACCTTTCCCTGCTACTGCCCCCGACCGTGGTCACGACAACGCAGGGGGAGCTGCTTCGCCAACCAGCTCCAGGGCTAGAACAAGTCGAACTGTTCTGAGGTAATACCCAAAAAATAACACGAGTCAAAGCTGAATACCAACGAGTACTTGGCATTTATTGAAAAAAACTGTGTGGTCGTGTTTAAAACAAAAAAAGAAAAAGAGGAGCCGAGAGCGAAGTTAACGTGCGGCTCCAGTCACGCAGCACCTGGCGACTACAACTACATACCGTACACTACCCACAATGCAGTGTGTTTCACAACGTCAGCACCCCACTTTCCCAACACTAGTGATGTTAAAAACTTATCACAAACATTTGATTGCTGTTGTTACTGCAAACAATGGCACAACAAGTTATCAGGTTTATTGGGGGAATTACCTTTTAACACAGGTAATACCAGCTTTAAATGAATCTCTATCTTCAATAAATGGATTAATTATTTAAAAGCTGCATTTTGTGCTTATTTGTTTTGTCTTGTTGGTGTAAAATATCTAAGTGTGATAAATGAGCACAAATAGAATAAATCAGTCTTGATAGCGATGTACATGTGACTGCTATGAGACAAATGAAGGCAACATACTAGCCAGTTTCTTCTCCTTATATCAAAAGTTGTTCACCACTCAGAAATACATTCTGAGATCCGTGTGTACTAACAATTCTCACTGGTTTTCCTTTGTCAATCTGGAGCAGTGTGGTGGAGCTGGAGGTGTAAGCAGAGCTGCGTTCTCCATCAGCCAAAGCCCATATGAACAACTAAAATCTGCCTCTCGGAGCCACAGCTGCCTCACAAAGCTCACACTGAGTGTTCCTGAAAAAAGCCTTCACATAGACAGACGCATGAGCCCATTATGCTGCACCTCTTCACCTTCGTTTGACTCAGACAGACTGAGCCACACTCACAAACACACACGCATGTCCGCACTTGAGTGCACTCTCCAAGATTAGCTTAACCGAAACCGCAAGAGAGAAAATGAACACTCCGGATACTTTAATGACCTGTGTTAATGAAGGGGGGAGAAGGAAGGAAGCGCAGAAGCAGAAGAAGAAGGTTGGTGCTTTCCACTCCATGTGCTATACTGCTGCTGGACTGGCAGAGCGTCCACTCATCCAGCTGATTTGAGACGGGATAACAGTCCCCTTGTTAGCCCCCCAAAACCTGTAATTGAGTGCACCTGTCAAATATATCTGAGAGGGGATGGTAACCACCTTGTTAACTTTTGATTTTGAGAATTTTTTATGTCGGGCTGTTCACATTGCAAATGAGTCTAAACGTGAGGGACAGAGAGAGAGCACTGCAATGTAGCTCACTCTGTCAGATGAAGCAATACTTCAACATTGCATCGAAAAGTAAAAGCTTCATTTTCTGGGTTTTTGAAGCAAAAGACATGAGAGGAGTTATGTTATTCACTAAATCTATATATACGTCTATATATACAGAGCAACAAAAACAGCCTGATAAACAAACAGGGTTTTTTCCAGTTTGAAGAAGTGTTTGTCACATTTACATACCCAATTATGTAGAAATCTGAAGTTAATTTGGGCAATAAATGTTACATTTATTGCCCAAATTAACTTCAGATTTCTACATAATTGGGAATTCTAGGGGCAAATTCTTAGTTTGTGGGTTATGTCTACCTAGAGGTGTTTTGTTAAAAGGGGTCTTTAAAGAGGAGCTGGTTGTGTTGTTCACTCTATAAAAAGGAGAATTATGTTATTCACTAAGTCTATATAAGTCTAAGTCTCCTGATACATGGCACCACCTTCAGGATACAATGTTTGAACCACTGGATGCACATGGTCCTCCAGAATGGTTCGGTAGTCCTTGGCAGTGACGCGCCCATCTAGCACACGTATTGGGCCAAGGGAATGCCATGATATGGAAGCCCAAACCATCACTGATCCACACCCATGCTTCATTCTGGGCATGCAACAGTCTGGTGGTACGCTTTTTTGGGGCTTCTCCACACCTTAACTCTCCCGGATGTGGGGAAAACAGTAAAGGTGGCCTCATCAGAGAACAATACATGTTTCACATTGTCCACAGCCCAAGATTTGCGCTCCTTGCACCATTGAAACTGATGTTTGGCATTGGTGCGAGTGACCAAAGTTCTGGCTATAGCAGCCCGGCCGTGTATATTGACACTGTGGAGCTTCCGACGGACAGTTCTGGTGGAAACAGGAGAGTTGAGGTGCACATTTAATTCTGCCGTGATTTGGGCAGCTGTGGTTTTATGTTTTTTTTATACAATCCGGGTTAGCACCCCAACATCCCTTTCAGACAGCTTCCTCTTGCGTCCACAGTTAATCCTATTGGATGTGGTTCGTCCTTCTTGGTGGTATGCTGACATTAGCCTGGATACCGTGGCTCCTGATACCTCACAAAGACTTGCCTTCTTGGTTACAGACGCGCCAGTAAGACGTGCACCAACAATTTGTCCTCTTTTGAACTCTGGTATGTCCCATAATGTTGTGTTATTGCAATATTTTGAGCTAAACTGTGCTCTTACCTGCTAACTGAACTTTACACTCTGCTCTTACTGGTGCAATGTGCAAGAAAACTAATAATACAACAATTATTTTTTTTTCAATTCAGTTTTTCATTCATGTATTGGACAAAGACATGAAATTACTCAACTGATAAATTAATCAACAGTCAGTTAAGTTACTGTTGGCAAAAGTATGTGAACCTTTATTAGGCTATTCATTATGTATGTATAGTTATGAGTGAAATTAAGATCTAATTATATTTTAGGTCACATTAATGTAGAAATTTACAAAGTGATAAAGGGCTCATAAACTTCCAAGCAGCACCAGAATTACATAATAGTTATATTTTCTTTATATAAATGGCACCATTTGAGTTCACGTTACATCCCAGTGGTGCCAACTTGTTTTTTCTTCATTCATTCAAGAATTGTAACTTACCTGCAGCCATTCCCTCATCTCTTTCTCATCACAAGTAGTAGAATGATGATAGAGTTGTTGGACTCAGATCTATTCAAAGAGCTTCAGTGTAGTAGAAGCTTGGAGCCGGACATGAAGTTCGATAAATCATGGCTTAACAAGCGAATTGTACTCAACTGAGAAACCTTAGCATTTCAAACAGCTTCACTAATCAAACATCCAGGATAAGCAAACAGGAGGTTTTTTCCAGTTCCAATAAGTGTTTGTCACATTTAGGAATGTCATGAGTTGTGTTCATTTGAACTTCAGACACCTTTCCCAATATCATGCACTATAGCATGAACTGTATTTGATTTATATTTATATCATGACACTATGTAGAAATCTGAAGTTATTTCGGGCAATAACTGTAACTTCTAGGGGCAAATTCTTAGTTTTTGGGTTATGTCTGCCTTCTGAAACCTGAATGGTCATCAGATGATCACAGTTGAGGTGTTTTGTTAAAAGGGGTCTTTAAAGAGGAGCTGGGTGTGTGGTTCGCTCTATAAAAAAGGGGATGTGTGGAAAAGAGATAGGAACTGTGATTAATGAGGCTATTCACATGCAGCCATTATATTCACCTGCCTTGTGTGTTTAATTGTAGCTATTATAGGTTTTGAGTTTAAGCAATGAAAGAATGCACTGACATTAGAGAGCGCGCTGTACTCTGGAAAAGGCTGCAGGAAATGAGAATGGATGTTCCCCATATGACATATTTAGGTGTGCAGTCCTTCTTGATAGATAGCAGACAGTGAAAAGATTGTAGTCGATTGTAAAACTGCATTACACTAAACAGAAGGAAAATGTTGTCCTCATGCAAAAACGAGGTGCTCCATGAGCCTGCTCTGTTTTATAACTTTAATTAGGCTTTATCATTCTGCCAGAGGGAATTATCATCTCCAGTTCCCAGCAAACAAAAGTACAAGCATGATTACAGTAAAGAAACGAGAAAAGTTGACCGTGACAAAATGGCAGCCTGTCTTTAGTGTCCACTTGCTCTTGTTCTTATTCATTCTCTGGAATAAAGCCCAACTCTCATAAAAGATCCAGTTCTCTTTCACTGCTCTACATCTGACTCTCAAAGCTGCCTGTAAAACATCATTAACCCATTACACTCTGGGCTTATTTCTCAGTGGACTTTACTTTGCCCCTATAATGTTAAAGTATGCTGTTAATGTTGAGGCATATTTATCCAAGATTAAGTGTGTCAGGGCAGGTAGGGATTTCTTAATAGAGCATTTTAAAGGCTAAATATAGCATATATACCAACGACCAAAAACCTGTGATTTGTTTATTCTGGTAAGAGTATCATGAATGAATATAGAGATACACCCACCAAAGACTCAGTGATCAATGGTGAGTTGTGGCTTACCACATTGTGCCAAATTGTCAAACAGTTCAAATTTTTTACCATACATACTATTGTAAAAAGATTGTGTAAAGGTTAGGGATCTGGTCTTGTGACTGAACGTTCACCGGTTCAATCTCCTGGACCAACAGGACATGACTCAAGTACCCTTGGGCAAGGCACCCAACCCCCAACTGCTTCCCGGGCACCGTGGATAGGGCTGCCCACCACTCTGGGCAGGTGTGCTCACTGCCCCCTAGTGTGTATGTTAACTAGTGTGTGTATATGTGGGTGTTTCATTGCATGGAGGGGTCAAATGCGAAGGTCATATTCTGCTGTGCCCAAACTTAAGTGGCAGTTAATTTCAAGATGTTGTTTTTAAGGATGTTGTTAATATTTCTAAAAAATAAAATGTTGGCCAGTAAAAAAAGTGAAAATCGTTTCATTGTACTTTCAAAAGAATGAACAAATCAAAGATTCCTCTTTTATCACATTTTACAAAAAAACATTCCAGCAAAAGGGTTTGTAGTTTGAAAATTAAAGAAAATACCTGAGAAAATATGTGGAGAAGCACAACAAGAGCAGACCCAGCTGACCATGATTCTCAATCACAACAGTAAAATCTGAGCGATTCAGCGCAGGGCCTTATGACCAAAATAACAATACAGTTCTGAATGCTCGGCCCCTACCGTGTGGGTCTGGTTACTCTGGTGTTTGCTGGCATGTTTTGGGTCAAATTGCCCCTTTAAAGGGCAGGCTTCAAATCAATACAAACTTAATTGTGACTGATCACCTTCAACCTGTGATGAAACATTTACTCTCCCGATGTGGGTGGTCTTGACAGAGATGACAATGCCCCCATACACAGAGCATGAGGAGTCACCGAAGGGTTTGATGAGTATGACAGTGATTCAAATGAAATGCAATGAGTTTTGCAGTCCCTCTGTGTCAGCCTACTTGAACATCTATGGGAGACTTTGGTGTGTTAAACAGCGCTCTCATTAAAATACCAATTGAGGGAACATCTTTTGGAAGACTGGTTTTCCATCCCTCCAGTAAAGCTCCAGAGATATGCTGAATGTATGCCAATGTGCAGTTAAGCCATTCTGCTGCTTTAATTTCTCACCCATCTGTTTAGAGGTTATGCAAACAAAGAACTGAAGCCCCCTTTAGATAGATCTGGACCCACCAAAGTGTCCTTAGAGTTGAATGGGTTAACATATAAGCACACTCTTCTTCTACATGTTTGAGCACAGCGTGAAGATTATGTGAACTTTCTTCCGTGTTTATTGAGGGTGGGAGTAACTGTATTTAAGTTCATTGTTTATCTGCAAAGCAGAAACCAATGAGCTCACTTTCTTAATTAAAAGCAGAGTAGAAAACTTTGCCTATTGATTATCCTGTGACATAAAATGCCCAGACTGAGTCCACTTATCTAAACGCAGAAGGTGTGAATTATGTGAGTAGTGACGTATAAAAGCTGTAATTGCTTTGTTCTGCACACCTGGTCCAGGCTGCTCTGTCTAAATGAACATAATTACACCTTCCTTCAGGGGCCAGCAGCAACAATCAGTGCCGTCCACAAAACCATTTTTGAGGCTGTACTTCAGCGCGCATTGGGCGAACATTATAGGAAGCATAGCCATTTTATGCAAAGTTTTGTGTTTCAGCAAACCAAAAGTAACTAGACACATAAACAATAAAACGTAGTACTTGGATGATGCCTGTCTAAAGTCCTCAACCCATAAATATCACCTCACGCCAGATATCTCTCCCTGGCGATGCTCTGTAACGCAGCATGTTTTCAGTTCCCACTTGTTTTTGCCCTTCAGTCTTGTCTTGAGTAGGAAATACATTCTCAGTGTGACTCTCACACAGGGTGACTGAACATCCTATTCTTGTTGGCCCTTAAAAAATCTATAGTTGCTTTACTAGCATGTTTCAGGTCATTGTCCTGTGCAAGGTGAAAGCCCATTGAGATTTGAGACATTTGGTTGGATCTGAGCAGTTAAGAGGCATCTGTACACTCAGAGTTTACCCTGCTGCTGCCATTGGCAGTCACATCAAAAGAAGGGAACCAGTTTTATTCACTGGCAGCCATTCCTGCCCATGACACCATGTTTCACAGATGGGTCATGAGCCGAGGCTTTTATTTTCCTCCACACTTTCTTCATTCCGTCACTCTGGTCTCACTCATCTCACACATCATGGGACTTCTCTTTTTTTCTTGAGGCTTAGCAGAGGGTCTTCATCTTGTGCTAAACCTTCCTATGATGCCATGCTGGAATATTCCCTGCTTTATCTGTAACTCAACTGTTTGGCGTTTAAGGAAAGAGGAGTCAAGCTCAGTCTATAGCTATGTTAATTTTATTCTACACTTATTAAACACTAAACAAAACTATTGCTTCTCAGTAAAAAATAAATAAATAAATAAATAAAAATGTGAATGCATGCTAATAATTAATGGAAACTAAACTGAAATCAAAACCAAAATGAAAAAAGTGAAGAAAAAAAATCTAGATCTCAACATCACTAAATATGTTTGGTATTATTTGATTATTTGGATTAATTATTAAGACTGAACTTTGGAGGTTTGGAAAAAAATATTGCTGCAGATTTCTTCAAGAAACTGTTAAAATATTCAAAGTTGTAACTAAGACAAAGAATGGACACAAATACTGAGAAAAAAAGGAAATAGAAACAGTGATCTCTGAATTTGTGCTGTACTCTTTATCCCTACATCTTTTCACCAGTTTTTTTTTCATGCCTAAAAGTATTCTATGAGTGCTGTAACCTTCTTGGCCTGATTTTGCCACCTTTAAAGCCAAATCTTAAATAATTTTGATTTACCAACCTCATGATGGCCTGTTTTCCCTGCATAGAATCTTCTTTGGTCCTCAGATTGAGAGAGTACATTAACAAACTACAGATTTAAATGTTACATGAACTCTTGGTCTTTTGTTAGCATATTATGGTAACTGAGCAAATAGGTCACATAACAACTTTTTACTAAAACATAAGTTAGTGTTTCAGAGTTTTTTCATTCCAGTACGTGCAGACAGACATTATTGATCCCCAAAGGGAACAATTTGTGAAATGTAAGTGCCAAGGTCAGCTCTTTACTGTTGGAAAGTCAAAGAGTCAGACAGGCTGTTATCTGCTGATGATTCCATGCCCTAATGCATGTTTTTGCTGAGGGCGATCTACAGTGCTTAACACTCTTCTGCATGACTAGTTTGGTAGGAAATGAGACACATGTGAAACACGCCCAATGCATGTTACACAGTGGCTCAGTTTTCAGTAGTACTATAGGTCACTGTTGGAGATGGCTTGTGTGTGTTCACCACCAGTAATGGCTGGTCATAACATCAGATGGGACAGCTAAAAAATTACATCTATCAATAGCTCACACAATGCAGCACCACATTTCAGATCCCCTTCCAGCTACAGCAATAAATCAATGAAATGAGCAGTCAGGCTAACTACAGGTTGCACTTAAATGTTTAAATGCTGATGTGCACCATTACCTGGAGCTATAAGCTATAAGAACAATTACACAGTATGTCACAGCAGTATTGCACTTTTTATCAACTACAACATTAACAGATTTATATTCAGATCATATTAAATCAGATCAATACCAAATTATATTATTTTTCTTATTTTTTAAGATGTTGATGAGGCAGTTAGCAGCTTGATCTTTTAGTATCTGTGTCCCTTTTTTTAATACTTTCAAGCAAAAGAAAAACATTTTTTAGGAGAACAGATGTCAGGGGATCTTTAAAATATTTTTATTATTTTAGTATTAATTACTAGAACATCAGTTTGCATTTTAAGAAAAATCACTACATTTTAATAGAACACTATGGAATTTGAGTTATATGGCAAAATGAGCAACGACACAAACTTACGAGGTAAAAAATGTCCATTATGATTTTAGGTTGACCTAAAGCTATATTAGTTTACAATGACTTTGAGTGCATCTCAGCCAGTCAGATTTTAGAATCTGACCTCTCCGCTCCAATGAGTACTGAGTGCAAGACGGCTACAAGGCAAAGCTGGAAATCACTCTGGGGGATGTAATATGTAATGATGTTCTTGTATTGCAGAAAGGTGAATCAACAGCTAAATGTAAATCAAGCCCATCTTTCAGTAAAGTCAACAAAAGTCCTAAATAAGCAGACGAAGGGCTCAGGGGGTGTTCACCCTCCTTCTAATGAATGTAACAAAGTACTGTTACACTGTTTCAAGCAGCTTTAGGCCCCTGAGGATTTAACCCTGTTGAATGTCTAATAAGTAGTATGGGTTGTTACGTAGAATAAAAAAAAAAATCCTGTGTATCTGGGTGAGGGTTTGCGAGTTGTTTGTGAAGTGTTTGCAGGACTGGAAAAGTAACAAGTACATTAAAAAAACATTTTACCCCACTACATCTGACATACATATATACATACGTTCCTCATTATTTTAAAGCAATGTTTTAAAACCAGCAGACAGATAGTAGCCATATTGTGTCCATCACAACAGAAAAACAGCTATTTTTTAACAGTTGAACTTGGTGATTGTGATACTGGCTACTAGTATGGCAGATAAAGATGAAGGTTCACCACAGCACTCATGCCCTTCTTGTTTCTATGTACAAGATTTTTATACAGAAAAAAGTTTTGTATCATTTTAAATTATTGCTCTGTTTACTGCACACACACACTTCATCAACGCCTTCAAAAAATTGCAGTTCAACATTTCGAGGTAATTAATTTCATTCTGGTAATTAATTTTAAACAAAGTTGCTTGTGTGTAGCAGTTGCAGTTTTTATGTTATGTTTGGTCAAATGACATTTTATGGATTGTTATGGATTCGCCTACCCAGTATTGGGCCTAACTTTATTTATCAGTTGCTGTGGAAGACCATAATCGGCATTAATAATACAACACAGGAACACATGTGAGGTTAGGGAACCAGTCTTTTGACTGGAAAGTTGTGTGTGCCATCTCCTGAACAAACAGAACACAAATGAAATGCCCTTGAGCAAGATATCCAAACCCCCACTGCTCCCTGGGCGCTGTGGATAGGGTTGCTTACCACTCCAGGCAGGTCTGCTCAATGTTGTTTCACTGCACAAATGGGTTAAATGCAGAGACCAGATTCCTCTGTGTGCAGGCACAAACGGTCAGTGTGTGGATTTGTATTGTGATGTACTGCTTTATATTGTACTGTATTTAAACCAGCTGGTTCATACTTCACTGCTCATGCATAAAAGTAATTACCTAGTTAAAATGCTAAGTTCACGTTACTGACTAAAGTTCCTTCAGAAATTTGTCAAATAAACATTAGTACAGACTGTGCAGTCAGTGGGTTGTTTCAGAGTCATTAGATTCTGTAAATACATTGTAGTGGTACATAAATACATGTGCAAAGAAAATTAAGTATGAAAAAAATATGTACTTTAACTGAAGTACAAAAAACACATTTGACCAGAACTATCTCTATTTAACTCAAGCAATTGATTTGTGTACTTTGTCCACCTCTGTGCATTGGCATGTTGGTCAGAGCTTAGTGACCTTTCGGCCAGGCTGACAACATTGCCCTCTGTTGGCCAAATCGGCACATTAAGATTCCACACTGTGTTCTACTGGGCAGATTTCTCTCAGCTCATTTTGGATGAACTGGTAATTATAACCATGGCAACTCAAGCAGAGACAGGCCTGAGGCATCAGACACCGTGAGCTCTGATTAAATAGTTTCAGGAACTCAGTGAAACCCAAAGAGAAAGATTAACTTAAAGCTGAACCAGTGCTGCGACGAAAACGAGCAAAATAAACATGACGGAGGACCTGTGAAGGAGGGAAGACGAGAGTAAGAGAAGTGATTGTGTTAATAAATGCTGCACGGCTCACATTTCATATCTCCACGTCTTCAGGTTTCATTTCGCAACTGTCATCTACACTCTGTACTTCCTAACTGAAAATGGGTGGAAGGTGATTTTTTTCCCCCCAAAGAGGGAACAGAGCATCCTCAAGTGTGACGGATGGATGAAATCATTTTAGTCTACAATAAATAGGGCCCACGTGTGCATTTTTACTCAGTCCCACATGCGTTCTCTCCCGGCACACTGTCCATAATCTCATCCATCTCAACCTCTTCCTCTCTCTCTCTCTTTCTTTCCCTCTCTCTCTCTCTCGCTCATGTTCTTTCTTAGTTAATATGTCAGACTCTGTTTCCCAGCAGCCCCTGCCCTTAATCATGCAGAGAGAGACAGGTTTATTTAGCTCTATATGTCTGCAGGCAAGCAGGTTGTTTACTGAAGCTGCCCGCAGCTGTGTGGGGAGACAGCTCAGATGCGTCACACCACCACACACTCCTGCCTCTCTCCATCCCTCATCCGAATACACACGCTCACTCGTAAAGCTGCGAGCACCGGCCTCCTGACGTTAGCAATGGGAGTGAGACAAACTCCAAATCCATGCGAACAGCCGCATCAGGAACTGAATACCTGGTGCTAAAATAACCTGAGATAAAACACCCTGGCCATCGAACCCGCAGCCCATTTCCCTGCGTTTGCTGCTGAGACGCCAGAGACAGCAAAGAAATTACAACTGGCCTCTCCATGCTCAGCCCACAAATGTTCCTTTGGAGCAACTGCTGTGAGGAGCGACACGCTTTACAGGATGCTAGCTAAATGCCATTCAACGTAACAAGGAACTGCATCACACGACTTTCTCAAATAATCCACATTAAATGTGTTCATTCATTTCAAATCACATAGATTTTGTATGCACGTGAGAGATCATGCTCTTAGAATGAATCAGGTGTAGTCTTGTTGTCATAGGTGGTGCAACGAAAATAAAATATTAGGCCGAAAACTGTTTTTGCATTCATGCTTTAGAATTAACTACTAAACTAACAACTAAACACATTACTATCAATAAAATCAGTCCTTTAATACTACAGAACGTAAGTGCTGATATATAAATAATTCATACAGTATGTGATTAAGAAATTTCTTGTCGTCAACAACAGCGAACAGCTGGTCATCCAAGGCACTGACTACAAACGCACTTTGGCTGTCATTTGTAAGATACATTGTGTTACAATACAAAGCAAAATGATATGACATGATACAATAAGCGAGTCACTTCATTGTCAGATTTCTTTGCTGCTCTGTTAGAAACAGGAAAACTACTTTCACAGCAACCACACATAACACACCTTACAACAAACCACAGCAATGCACTTCACACCATCACCAGATTCCACATAACTTCCCACACTGCACAGCGGGTGTAAATATTGCTTCTCATGCGCTTATTTAAACAGTCTGCTCTTTCGATTAAGTATCATAACTAAATAAATGAAAAGTGTTGACATCAGGGTGTTTTCAAAGAGAGACCAGAGGTGGTGATGTTGTGCCATCGAGAACTTTTTTTACTGCTTCTGTTGTTTGCGATATTGTGTGCATTGAGCAGTAAAATCATATTCTCAGACGGTATTAAAGCAGTAGAGGAGACGTTCATGGGCATTTTACCTTCTCTACCCGGTATGAATAGGGATTGCTTCTCAACTGTCTCTTGTAGGAACCATGAAATAATTCCACATAGCCGACAGCTTCACTGTTCTCTGCTTTTAGCCTGTATTTTATAACAAAGGGTTAAAAACAGTGACATGACGCTCACTAGTCAGAGCCATTTCACTCACATCTGAGTTCAGATTCTAATCCATCTCCAATAATCAGTTATTAACAGCTAAATACAGCTCATCACCACAAACCAGCCAGAATCAGGCTCATATGGGTACACATGCTTCAACTTTGTTTTTGTGGGGGAAGAATAAAACACAGCACTGTATTTCAATTTATACCGATTATCTGATAGTAAACACGCAACGCAATTTAAAATCAAGCTTGTGTTGCCAAGTTTTAGCACCTAGCAATAATCAACATGTCCACCTTATACTAATAATTTTGTTTTGACTTAATAAAAAGCTATAGAAGGGCGGTGCAGTGGTGTAGTGGTCAGCACTGTTGCCTCACAGCTAGACGATCTGGGTTTGATTCCCAATCCGGGCTGGTCTGTGTGGAGTGTGAAAGTTCTCCCCGTGCTTGAGTGGGTTTCCTCCCACAGTCCAAACACATGCATGTTATGTTGATCGGTCACTCTAAATCGCCCCTAGGTGTGAGTGTGTGTTGGCCATGCGATGGACTGCCCATGGTGTTTGCCCCTCGTGACCCTGACTAGTGGGATAAAGCGAAAGATGATGGATGAATGGATAAGCAACAGAATGAACCACCATCACAACTTTTGCATTTTCAACGTTTAACTGATGAAGATAATCCGATCAGTCTGAAGGCTTGTGAAAACTCTCATTGTTGCTACAAAGGAGCTCATTTGTGGTCAGACGGCAGTTCTGTGTAAAGCGAAAAATACATAATTGTTAAAGAAGATCAGCAGAGACGCCTGTCTTTGTCTCTGGATAATTTGAATAATTATGGAAGACCTCTCGGAAGGTCATTGTGTGTGTGTGTGCGTTATTGTGCACTGCTAAGAGACAGGTAAAAGCCCACGGGCTTGGCATTGTAAGCATGGGAATGGTTGATAGGAATGGAACACAAAGTCATAAACTGCTCTCTGGCCCTGCCAGCCATCTGTGTGCACATGGAAAACTCACAGCCTCAGGTAACTTGTTTTCTGTTTCGTCAGAATGTGCAGAAACAATGATGCAATAGTGACAAAAAGGCAGAAGTAAGGCACTTCACGTTCACTTTCCATTACATATACGCTTACTTTTAGTCTAGACTGAATGAAATATTTAAAAGGTTCTGTGATCTGCAGTCGCCAGCTCAGACTTGCCTTGCAGTTCGCAAATATGAAATTGCTGCATTACCGTTTATAACTTATAAAGATTCAGCACCACAGTCACCCATTAGTAAATGTCAGAAGCATTCCGAATGTATCTATATTACAGCATGTCGGTCTGTTGGCTGAATAAACAACCCCTGTAATCCACTTTAAATTAATCTGTAAAGCCTCTGTTGCTCACATCACTGCTGTGTGTGATTATAAATTAGTGTTTCAAGAGGCTGTCCCCCACACCTCACATACACACACACACTACTCATCAGTAATGTTTTAATAGAGGCTTTACGTAAATCACCAGTGTTTAATTAACGCATACAGAGGCCTATTTAACTAAATTTAACTCTGTATGAGATAATTGAACACAGGAGATTGCCATATTTGTTGCTGGAACCGAGTCCCAAAGCACCTCTCAGTGTCACTTTCACTGGAACAAGAAGCCTGGCAACCAGCCACTGGGAAAACACACGCACAGGCACTTATTCAGAGCAGAGCCCTCTAGCTTTGCGATGCTGCCCATCCCATTCAAAAAGCATCAGTCAGAGAGACAGCATGTTTGTTGGCATAGGAAGTTGTGCTGTGTGTGACCTCCACTGTCCTCTGTCATGACTAACCAGGTCAGAGCGCACACACTCATGCGCACGAGCACACGCAGGCACTCAGGTCCCGGCGCTTTAGGGCCTTTCAGCTTTTGTAACGTCCACAGACAAATAAAACAAGGGGCAGCACACTGATGGGTCTAGTTGACCTGAACTACATTCCAACATACAGGCCACAGCTTACGTCCTCAAATTAACGTCATGTTACAGACACACATACACACACACACACACACACAAAAAAAAACATTCTTTATCTGAACTGAACTATGGACAGCATTTTCACACAATTCACACAGTTCATTTTAGAATAACATTTGTGAGAATAGAAGCATACTTAAGAAAATAAATAGGGAATTCTAAAAAAAATGATGCAGAATTATTTGTTGGGTTTCCTAATGGTAATAAGTTTATGACCGAAGATGGATTGATTGGATTGAAAATTGGACTGATCTCTTTTTTGTTGTTTCTTTTTAGACACAATATATATTTTCAAGCTGGACAGTACCCAATAATTTGCAAGTCGTTCATGGTCCCGCGAATGGACATGCAGTTCTCTGCAAATGGGCAGAACTCAGCATTATGCATGGGTAAAAATACTGGTGAAAACTAACTAGCTGGTTAGCAGGAACCCACAGTGGATTGTAGCTGTAACATTATAGTTAGTAATCACTTCCACGTGTGAAAGTGCCTTTCCATGTTTCCACACCATTTTAGGCCAAAACTGGTCCTGCAGCTGACCAGCAAGACCAATAACAGTAAGATTCGTTGGCAAGATAGCATTGTTAGCTGAGAAGCCTTCAGCTGACCACTGGGGTTAGATATAGCCAACAACTCCACACTCTAGCACACTTTTGTTTTAATATCATGAATGCACAAATGATAATGCAGACTTATAAGTTATGATCATAAACCTCTCGTTGAAATTGCCCCCATTCATAATAAGTAGGAGCTGCAAAAATTCAGCATCAAAGTCCAGCATATGTCCTCTGTTAAGTTTGTAAAAATGGAGAGAGAACGGTGGTTCTATCTTTGGCAGAGCAGAGCATAGATAACATAAAAATTATGTGTAACAGTTTAGTTTAGTTAAGAATTAGTTATTGTTATAGTATGTTCATGTGTGACCTCACTCGCTGAGCTGGGTAAACCTACCATTTTTATTTTCTGATTTATGTGTAAGTGGACTATTAGAAGCCTTGAGACTTTCGTCTCTATAGTAAATAACCAAGCCTTCCGGAGAAGCCACAGTGCCGGTGTTGCTGCTTGTGTGCTTTTGCTAACTCCATTCCTTACAGCTACCTCGAGGCATGCTGTCTCTCTCTGGGCAAGAAGCATTACAAACACAGAGCACAGTGTCTTCTCAACATGACTACAAACTCATCAAACTCTTCCCCACCTCCATAAGCTGCTGTGTGATGTGTGAGGTTGTGCCCAGCTCATCCCTTGGAAGGTATGTGACAAGATGCCATCAGTATGTTGCTGAGTTAGGGCTGAAAGAAGTTAAACTGTTAAAACTATTTTTTATTAATGCTGAACATTAAACGTAAAACACCTGAACATTACATTTTCTTCAGTTAGTAGAGCTCCTGTTAATATTCAGAAAATGCATTCCCAATGGAGATCCTATCTGTAATTTCTTGGGTATAACCAACAGGAATGTTGCAGAAATGTGAGAAAAAAATTAAACAGCTGGCCAGGTTTATTAATGTCCAGATTCTCCAAAAGGATTGTCAAGAAAACCAGGCAAGAGTCAAAACTAGATAAACAATCCAAACAACAAGCCAACTGGGAAATCCAAAGAACAGTCGATAAACAAAAGGAGGTCACACACCGGAAGGAGACGAACAGAGAAAAGTGTTCTGTATGCATAAGACAAGGCAAATGAGAATCCTTTACAAAGACCAGCAAGGAAGAGCAGATATTTGTACAAACAGGTGATTAGAATCAGGTGAATATGGTCTGAAGAACTGTCCATGATTGGGTGAAAGAGAGCCTGTGTCTATGATGTCTGTGAGTTCACATCATTATGGGAACTGGACTTCATGGAAGGGTGCCACCTCTAACTTTTCATTATGTTTAAACTATGCCCCGATAAGAAGTACATATAACGTACACAAATGAAAAAAACAGCTAAATCAGTGCTTGGGTTTGTGAGCGTTAACCTGCTCATGTAGCCTTGGACTGTTAATGGTAATACATTCCAACAAAGCAGATATAATTCTGACATTCTGAACCTTATTTGACTTTCATTTCCTCCATCATCAACTGAATTGCACATGTATCATGTACCATGTATCAGGGCACATTGTAACTAAAACTGGCCAAAGAACTGATATATCAGCAAAGTGCTACATGAAAATAAACTCCAATTAACCATCCAAATATTTTCTGTTATCTTACAATAGACAAAACATGTGTTCTGTTAATACTATAAACCCTAAAAGAGTTCAAGGTGATACAGTGAGGAAAATAAGTATTTAAACACCCTGCGACTTTGCCAGTTCTATCTTTTAGAAAGCATGCAAAGGTCTGAAATTTTCATCTTAGGTGCATGTCCACTGTGAGAGACAAAATCCAAAAATCACAATGTATGATTTTTTAATAATTTATTTGTGTGTTACTGCTAAGTATTTGAACACCTGTGAAAATCAATGGTAATATTTGGTACAGTAGCCTTCGTTTGCAATTACAGAGGTCAACAGTTTCCTGTAGTTTATCAACACTTTTGCACTGCAGCAGGGATTTTGGCCCATTCTTCCACACAGATCCTCTCCAGATCAGCCAGGTTTCTGGGCTGTCACTGAGAAACACAGAGTTTGAGCTCCCTCCAAAGATTTTCTATAAGGTTTAGGTCTGGAGACTGGCTGGGCCACTCCAAAACCTTGATATGCTTCTTACGGAGCCACATCTTGGTTATCCTGGCTGTGTGCTTTGGGTCCCATGTGCTTCACAGTAGGGATGGTGTTTTTGGGATGGTACTCATCATTTATCGTCCTCCAAAAACGTTAAGTGGAATTAAGACCAAAAAGTTCTATTTTGGTCTCATCTGACCACAGAACTTTCTCCCATGACTCCTCTGGATCATCCAAATGGTCATGGGCAATTTTAAGATGGGCCTGGACGTGTGCTGATTTAAGCAGGGGAAGCTTCCGTGCCATGCATGACTTTAAACTATGACATCTTAGTGTATTACCCACAGTAACCTTGGAAACAGTGGAGCCAGCTCTCTTCAGGTCATTGACCATCTCCTCCCGTGTAGCTCTGGGCTGATTCCTCACCTTTCTTAGGATCATTGATACGCCACGAAATGAGATCTTGCATGGAGCCCCAGTCCGAGGGAGATTGACAGTCATGTTTAGCATTTTCTAATAATTGCTCCAACAGTTGATCTTTTTTCACCAAGCTGCTTGGCAATTGCCCCTTAGCCCTTTCCAGCCTTGTGGAGGTCTACAATTTTGTCTCTGGCGTCTTTGGACAGCTCCTTGGTCTTAGCCATATTAGTTCTTGGAGTCTTACTGATTGTGTGGGGTGGACAGGTGTCTTTATGCATCTAATGACCTCAAACAGGTGCTTCTAATTTAAAATAATAAGTCAAGTGGAGGTGGACTTTTTTGAGGCAGACTCTTTAAGGGCCAGAATTTTTGCTGATAGGCAGGTGTTCAAATACATCAATAAAATTTGCAGCAGTGACACACACATAAATTATTTAAAAATCATACATTGTGATTTCTGGATTTTTTATTTTTAGATTTTGTCTCTCACAGAGGACATGCACCTAACATGAAAATTTCAGACCCCTCCATGATTTCTAAGTGGGAAAACTTGCAAAATTGCAGGGTGTTCAAATACTTATTTTTCTCACTGTATGTAAAACATTTAACACATTACTTGTTAAATGGACAAGTGATTCTTTGAATGGTTTAATGGATCCTCTCTGTGATGAAAATCTTGTTGCATATAGTTCTCAGAAACCCTTCAGAAACGGTTCTATGCATATAGCTGTAAAACATGCAGTTTCACTTTAATTCAGTTACATGACGTTGTTTGTCAGTTTCAAACATTCCATTAAGCAATAACAAATACATTTATTCTGAAATTTAGGTTGTAAAATGAATATAGCCTTACTTGCTAGTGATACTTTGTTTGAGTTTAGTTCACTACAGACAATCATACATTGTTGTATAAGCTAAATGCACAAGGGACTGCCTTAATTAGTGTGTCATATGGAGGGACAGATGGCATGCAGAGAAATTTTGCACACAGATTATTATATGATGAGAAAATTCCCTATGCTGTCCATCAAACTGGCCATATATCTATTGTCATCCAAGTATATCAGAAGTTTTGGAATATGAAATTAACAAGACAAAAGACCACTAGAGTTCCTCCACACTAAACTCATCAATCCATGTATTCACTGAGCAGTTTACAGTCATGCTGGAACAGGTGAGGATCTTCTACGAACTGTTGCCAGCATATAATTGTCTAAAATCTTATTTTATGCTGTTGCATTAACATCACCCTTCACTGGAGCTGAAGGGCCGAAACCCTGAAAAACTGTCCCAGACCATTATCCCCCCTCCACCAAACTTAACATATTGTTTTACTTCTTGTCGTCAAAATGAAGAGGGAGACCAGTTCAAAGTATATGCGTTATTTATGAAGGTTCCACAAAAAGAAATATTCTGAGAAAGGTCTGATCACAACCAGCAAACACACCCTATTTAAATAATAGATCCAACAAGGTCCAACTGGCCCATGTGACCAGTCTGGCCAAGTTGTTATCTACTGGCCTTGGGATAGATTTCCTTGGGAAGTTCTTGTTGTAAAACTTATTGCAAAGCTGAGCATGTTTGCGACAGCCATCTGTGTCTGAACAGACTCAATCTAGCAGAAGGGCATGGCATGTAAAAATATTTACAGCATTACTAAATTCCTGTAGCTAGTTCGCTCATCAGCCAATCATGGTAAGCATGATTTATCACTCCATAAAAATGTTTCTACTACTCCAGAGTCCAGTGGTGCTGAGCTTTAGATTACTCCAGCTGATGCTTGGCATGACATTTAGCTTTGTATCCAGCTGCTCGGCCACAAAAAACCCAATTCATAAAGCTCCTAATGCACAGTTATTGTACTCTTCAGCAACACAACACTGTGCACTTGATGGCCCTGCCCTGTGAGTTTGTGTGGTCTACTGTTTTGTGGCTGAGCTGTTGTTGCTCCTTGACACTTCCACTGCACAATAACAGCAATAACAGTTGACCAAGGCAAATCTAGCAGGGCAGAAATGTCAAAACCTGACTTGTGGCAAAGGAGACATCCTGTGATGGTGTCCCATTAAAAGTCACTGTGCTCTTCAGCCAGTGTTTGACTAGGGAGATGGCATGACTGTGCTTTTGTACAATTGTTAGAAATGAGTGTGTTTAATACCTAAACCTAATAATTAGGAGGGGTGTCCACATACATACCATATGTATCCTCAATTTGACCAGTATGCCATTTCTCATACTGTTGCCCAAAGAAAGTTTGTTGTTGATTGTTACTGATTGCCATGTGATCTTTTTTTCATGTGATGTTTCTAAACTTTTCCCAACATTGAATTTATCGGTATTTGCAGGGCTGGTAATGCTCTAGTTCATTTCATTTCAAAGAAACTGACATTTCAATTGTGCTCAGTTGCACCAAACGCCGCCCCTGTGTGTCATCAAGAGGAGTGCAGGACACAGCCAATTTATTAAGCATTTCAGGATCAATGGCTGGGTCGGCTCCCTCATTAAACAGCACCATAGATGGCACGCTACATTAGCTACAAAAGGCTTTGGAAAATGATCATACTTTAATGAGTAACCTCAAGAGGAAGTTTACAGTGCACTTACCATTAGGACACTTTAGGGAAACTCAACTTGTCCCTTTATGTGTGACTATCCAAATCTCTCTCTCTCTCTCTCTCTCTCTCTCTCTCTCTCTTTAGATCTCTCTCTCATATTCACATATGCATAGATTCAGATATTAATTATTGTGTCTCTCTGTCTTTCACTCTCTCTCTCATTCTCTCTCTATCTATCTGTTTCTCTCTCCATCTACCTATTGGTCTATCTCTCTACCTTTCTATTTGGCTATGTCAATCTCTTAATCTCTCTCTCTCTCACTCTCTCTCTTAATCTCTCTCTCTGTTTTCTTCTCTCCTGCCCTTATTTGCACTTGTCTATATCTGTTCATATCTCTCTCTTTCTCTCCTCCCTCTCTCTCTCTCTTCGTATCTTCTCGATATTTATCTATATCTACCTGTTCATCTCTTTCTCGCTCTCTCCCTTTCACTCCTCTATTCGTCTATATCTATCTATTAACCTCTTTCCCTTTTCTCTTTCCTCTACCACCTCCACTTGTCTACATACATCTTGCTTCTTCCTTCCTTCCCTTTATTATGTCTATATTTGTCTGCTCATCTCTTTTTCTACCTCTCTCTCTCTTTCATCTCTCTCTCTCTCCAGGTCTTGTCTCTATTTATCTATATCTGTTCATCTATGTCTCTCTCTCCTCTATTTGTCTATACATGTCTGTTCATCTCTCTCTCTCTTACTCTCTCTATTTCTCCAATCTATTTGTCTATACCCATCTGTTCATATCTCTCTTTCTCTCTCCCTCTTTCTCTCTATCTCTCTCTCTCTCTCTCTTTCCCTCTCTCTCTCTCTGAGATTAGACTGGCTGCCTTATACACAGTTCTGTGCAAAGCATACTGATGAAGGAGGCAAGTTATTTTCTGATCACAGCTGTATGTGTGTGTGTGTGTGTGTGTGTGTGTGTGTGTGTGTGTGTGTGTGTGCATGGCTTGTCTAAACTTTAAAAGCATGATACATTAGTACATTAGGAAGTTATAATGAGAGTTATGGAGGGAGTTATTGGAGTTATAGAAGGAGTTATAGAGGGAGTTACAATAGGGGTCATAGAGGTGGCTATAGAAGAAGTTGGAGGGAGTTATAATGGAAGTCGTAGTGGTAATCATAGAGGGGGTTACAAATGGAGCTATAGTGGGAATCATAGTGGTAGTCATAGAGGGGTTTATAGACAGAGTTATAGGGGTAGTCATAGAGGGGTTTATAGACAGAGTTATAGTGGTAGTCATAGAGAGGGTTATAGAGGGAGTTATAGTGGTAGTCATAGAGGGGGTTATAGACAGAGTTATAGTGGTAGTCATAGAGGGGGTTATAGACAGAGTTATAGTGGTAGTCATAGAGGGGGTTATAGACAGAGTTATAGTGGTAGTCATAGAGGGGGTTATAGACAGAGTTTTAGTGGTAGTCATAGAGGGGGTTATAGACAGAGTTTTAGTGGTAGTCATAGAGGGGGTTATAGACAGAGTTATAGTGGCAGTCATAGAGGGGGTTATAGACAGAGTTATAGTGGTAGTCATAGAGGGGGTTATAGACAGAGTTATAGTGGTAGTCATAGAGGGGGTTATAGACAGAGTTATAGGGGTAGTCATAGAGGGGGTTATAGACAGAGTTTTAGTGGTAGTCATAGGGGTGGTTATAGACAGAGTTTTAGTGGTAGTCATAGAGGGGGTTATAGACAGAGTTTTAGTGGTAGTCATAGAGGGGGTTATAGACAGAGTTTTAGTGGTAGTCATAGGGGGGGTTATAGACAGAGTTTTAGTGGTAGTCATAGTCATATATTAAGAGTTCTGTGTGTGTGTTTTACTGTGGGAGGCAGGTCTGACCCACAGTTTGACTGAGGTTGTTCGTTTTCTTCAACTTCAACATTTCCTGTGTGTTATATTTAGAGGTGTGTGTGTGTGTTAAAGGTGAGGCTTCAGTCAATCATGTCTCTGTGGGTGGACATGAGCTCAGTGTGAGGCTCAGGTCCAATCGCTAGGCTTCAATAATCCTACCCCGTTAATCTCACATTAATGAAGCCTCTCCTGCTCCCTCCCACCAAGCTTAAATCAACTGCCTCTCTGCTTTCATATCAACCAACACTACTCCTCATCCATCTGCATCAAACCCTAAAGCACAGATTATAATTTACTGGGATTAATTAAACAAGCCCCTCCTCCTCGCCCCTTTCCTGCTTGATGGAAAGGCTTACTTTTGGTGCAGTGCATGTTTTTGTTTCCTCTAAAGCATTTAAAAACATGTATAAAACTAAATAAAGCAAATAAAACATGCCAGCATTGTTTTAAAGTAGAAGAAAAGCACAATGTGTTCTGCTATTAATGTAATAATAAGCACGTTACATAAACAAATCCACTGCATATGATGTGTAATTTCCCTCGAGAATGACCGCCTCATTATTCCATATCATTTCAGCCTGTAAAGTTGTTTTTAATGCTGAAAGTCCTGGAAGCTCTGGAGGTCTAACAAAGACGGTAAGCCGTACCAGAAGCAAGAATAAATTAACCTATACGCAACACGGGCACCCATCTCACCTGTGTTATCATCTGTGCACAATATGTGACCGTTTACGATTCAATGTGAATTAGGCACACATCCAATAAACTCCCAATGCAGGAGGCAGAGCTGCTTTACTCTGGCTGCTTTTCAGAATGCTTCTCCATTAGGCTGTTATTCCAAGCCATTGCCTCCCCCATTAGTGTACAGGAGCCTATTAGATTGCAGCAAGGGCCGCTCACAGGTACACACCGCGCCTCACTGCACTCATTCCAATCAGCCTTCCACCTGCTTTCCATTCCAGCTGGCATGAGATCTGCGATGAAGATACAATCGGCTACTTCCCACTGACACACCGTCACAAACCCGCTAGGGATGATCTGGACTATACTGACACGCTCCGCTCAGCCAAAATCAAGACTGACTGAAAACATCCCACATTCGTCTCCAGAAAAAAAAAACACAGAGAATTCTACAAACCGAGGACTTGAGCGAGCGTTCATCTATACGGAGAGCCAGATGTGAGCGACTAAGCCTTTTACACCAAGTTTCAGGGACAAATAGGACACATTCAGAGACACATTCTGCCTGAGAAAGCATGTGGGTTATGTATGAAACTGGCAAACAAGTATCTATTCATGCTGTGTGTCTTTTTGGGAAAAACAGGGGGGAAATTAGTGCTGTCAAATGATAATTAGACATGATTAACCTCTTTCTGCAGCCCCCCTAGTAGAAATGGAAATTGACTCTAAAATTTTAATTAATAATATTATCAAATAAAATGTGATCTTTCTGTAACTCTGTTATCAGATTAACTAACACAGAGTAGCCTCAATGTGTGTGTAAAATGTGACTTGGTGCAGAGCGTGCACCTAGTGAGCAATGATGTGTAAAGTGGGAGGGTGAAGAATCTTCTGCTGTGATTACAAGTCACGCCTCTCCACAAAGACGGCCATCTCAAGACTAATTATATTCATAAGATATTAAAAATATCCCATCACTGTAATTGAAGGAAAAAAAACAATACAGAGAAAAAACAATAGAGAGAGCTCCGAAAGAGTGGTGGTCTTATTTGGTCAAATTCTGTCCTATGATTTTTATTATGGCTGGATGGACGCATCAAACTTCATGAGAACTTATTACTTTATTATTATTATTCAGTAATTTCATAAGATTATTTTGATCAGATCAGCACATGGTTCTGCAGAGGAAAGTCGCGTGAATGTTACTTTCCACATTTCATCACCTACAGCTACTGACTGCATGTTCCAACCATTGAGTGTGTGTATATCATATAGTATCAGATATTCAATCAATCGTTCCAACTCATCTGTGGTTGTAGCCCACCTACTCGTGTTCTTCTTCTCACAGCTTGTTTTTCTTGTTACAGTGGAGGCCTCAGAGGGGAACTAGAGCTTTTGTTAGTTTGCTGCTCATTGATTTACCCACTGGTCCCCCGCCAGCCCTGTCCAATAAAGTCTGCCAAAGTTTTAGTACTTTTAAAGGCTGAATGAGAGAACTGGAGTTGTGGATTTTATTACAGCAACATGCAAGACGCAAGCAGCTGGGCTTCAGACTGGCCTACTACAGGTGAGTCAAAGGGTCAAACTAAACTATTGAATGTGCAATTACTTATATACTCCATCTGATTTACTGAAGTTTGCACAGTGGCCAAATTTGCCTTTTTAAAAGTAGGGATAATTTAGCAATGAACATTTACCAACAGTATAAAACCATTTCAACCCACTAGAGAACCCCTAGTGAATCAAATGATCATCAATTTAATGTAACTTGTGCTATTTCTTCAGCTTATGTACTATTACATTCCTGCAGAATGGGTTGGTGGGATAGAACTTTACTGCCACTATCTCTTTATCAACTTCTATTCTGTCGCGAGTTTGTTGATGGATTCGCTATTTATCTGTAACTTTCAAACCCTACATCTCTCAAATGTAGGACGATTAGCAGCTGCGTGCAGTGTATGTGATCAGATATGAGTATAGCAAATGAAACTGAAATTTCAGCCTCGTTATGAGCACGTTTTTCATGACACATTCTGATGAAGCCTACCTACATCTGGCTCTGAGTGTGGGCATCAAAGGCGGAGGACTAAAAATGCTACCACTTTTGAGCACAGTCACACTATACGATGCACTCAGGTTGCCATGGCCAAGTTGTTTCTATTGGCACAAACGATGCTGCTCCACATTGATATGATTCTTTATATCACAACTGCCTGCTTCATCGACCTGCGCTTAAGATCAATACGAGCTTCTCTTTAAGGCCGTGCACATTTCATCACCTACTGTTTATGCTCCTTGCCCTGAGCAAGCCACACTCGTTTAACACCCCATGACGGCTTTCTCTCTGATTAACAGCAGTCATAATATCTTTAATAATCTTGTTTGGATCGAATCCTCAGTCTCAGAGCAAGGTGGTGATGCTGGGGGTAACAAAATCCTGTCTACATCAAGCCCAGGCACACAGGTAATGATATTCTGTCAACCTTCTACTGGCTTTGATGTTTTTCAATTTACCTACCATGACCGTCACTCCATAAAATGTTTTATTGTTTATCTTGTTGAAGGTTGGGAAATATACTATATGGACCTTTTCATCCAGAGTTTCTCCAGCAGTGAAGAGTTTGCTGCAGTAACAGGCTCTACTCTCCTGGGAAAATTCCACATTAGATGTTTATTCAGCCACAGGAGAATTAGTCAGGTCAGGTTTTGATGTTGGATGATAAGTTCTGGATTACAAGTGTCACCCCACTCATCAAGTTATCTGATGATTACCAAGTTACCATCACTCCAGAGAACACAGTTCCACTCCTCCACAGTCCACTTCTGGAGGTCTTAATAACACATAGGCTATACTTGGGTGGCCATGAGTATACTTGGGGGTCACCCAAGTATAGCCTATATGTGTTATTTTGTTCATATCTAATTATATGCAGGTTCCAAGAACAATGACAGTGTCATTAATGTATGGCAACACTCTTTGTCTGGGTCTCCATTGTCATTCCTAAACCTTCAGCTTGTGAAATGCTTTACATCTAAAGAACAAAAACACATGAAAGGTTCAGCATTCACTTTTTTTTAAAACACATGCTATGATGAGTTTGGATATCCATATATTTAAATGATGTCCCACAACCACATAGGCCTGTACGTAACATTGTTGTACCCCTTTAGCTGATGCTTGGCACTGCATTCCACACTCCAGAGCAGCTGCACATGCACCTAAGATGACTAGACTCATGTACGGCTGCTCCAGTGTGTTCTTTTCTATTAACAATGCTTCTCTATAGAGATGATACCAGCGATGTGTGTGTAATTGAACACCAGTATAAATTCAAATAAGAATTCAGCTAATTATGTGGTGTCTGAAGACTTTTAGACATATCGGTTTTGCTAAATAACCTGTACATCCTGTAAATATCAGTAACTAAGAAGTAGATATTTGAGCAGACAGTGAGCAAAAGCGATTGTTTTGTATATAAGACTTCACAGTCTTTCAAAACAAAGGATATGAATACAGACAGTGTTCAAATTTTAAAGAGATTCAAATGTCTGTTCTGCATGAAAGAAAGCTACCATCTTTATTAAAGATGAATGCAGTCTGCCATGTTGACAAGTATTCATTTAAACTCATTTCTGTAGACACTTCTACAGTACCTGCCTGTCAGTCACCTGGCTTTCCTCGCTGTTCTTTTCTTTTCTGTCTTTCTCTCAATTTGACCTTCAGAAACATAGTAATCTCAGTTTATTAGATAAATAATAATATACTATACAGAGCAACCTGTTCACTTAGGGAGATAAACAGATGGTAATATAAAGGAGTTAAAGAGACTTTGGTGTTAAAGTCATCACTGACTTGGGAATCTACTATTCCTGCATCTCTAAAGTTCACTAAGTCCAGCTACAGGTGTTGGACTATACCACACAGGGTTAATGACGCTAAGCACTACTTTTATTAAACAGGGAAAGGTGTTTGAGTACTATTGGCGTCCCTTGTGATAGATTGTAGATGTGACAGATGTGTATAAGTGAGTGTTTGAGTTAGTAATAAGGCTTGTCCAGGAAACCATTCACATTTAAAAACATTTAAAACCTCTCCAGTGTCCGCAAGAATCAGTCAGTTGTTTAAACATGTAATTTATCAGAATGTGATCAAATTGACCTTGATTAGGGTTAAATGTCCACATATAGCACATAGATTTAAATATTTAATACAACTATGACTATGTTTCAAAGAAGCACCTATTATTTATGTGCTATTCTGTATTGAAGGGCGAGGTGAGGGAGGCGGATACTGATGTGATGTCCTTTTATTACCAAAATATGACAAAAAAGCTAAACCAAAGGAACAGCGGAACACTAAACAAACAAACACGGAAAAATGGGAAAGGAACACAGACCAGGGAGGCGAGACGAAGACCATGAAACAGCAATAGAAACACCAAACCAGAAAACCAGCGACACACACAAGAGGAAGCGAAAGGAATAAATACACAGGATAACGAGAGAGAAACAGCTGTCGAGACTAATGACCAACGCGAAACAGGTGAGACAGGTGGGGCTTGGGCGGAGCAGAGAACAAAGAGAGCACATGACCAAACAAACATAACACAGGGCAAAAAACGTAAACACAAGCACATGGCAGACGTAGAGACATGTGACAAAGAGCAGGAGAACGTATCTTTGTAAAAGATGACCTTATGTTCACAGCCTTCAGCAACCCCTCTTATCCACAGTGATTTATTTATTTTAATCTGCTATACTTTTACCTCTAATGTCTCTGATGTGCTTAGACCCTTATAATTGTCACTGCAGCTAATTTTATCATTCTTCTGGAACACCATTTTTACAGTCTTAACTAGTTTCCAACTTTAAGATACTTGATTGCACTGACTCTCTTTTATTACCTTATCCTGTTTTACAAGGTCCTATAGCCATTTCATTGGAAAACCTTAGGTGCCGTAAGTCAGTAACTAGAGCCCAACATAAACTTTTGAAGTAGGCCGTTTAAAACGTACTATTATTTTTGCTTTTATTTGCTTGATTAAACTTAAAAAGCTTTTCTAACCGTGTCCCATAATGTGTGACATATCCTCTTCAGAAGCACACCTACAGCTTGATGACTGAAATGGGATATTATGTCATTATGACATATGAGAGCCTTTGTTCATCCAGGCAAGTAGAATCATGACCAAGACAAACTAAAACACATCAGTTTGATCTTGTATTTCCCCGCTCTCAGCAAGGATTGTCATTTGTGATGTCAGCAGTTGCTGAGCTGTTAAAAAGCATATCTGTCTGTGTGCAACAAACGTGAACCTTACAGCTGTAGTGAACAGTACACTGGACACATTATTTTAAGGAACACATAATAGCAACTAATGAAATCTTACTAAAGTCTTATTCATAGTATTCAATATGAAGTAGAATGTATTGTATTGTTTAATTGTGAAATGTATTAGTGTATTATTTGTTGGTCTATGTGAAAATCATTAATACACACATTATTAATGGTAGAAATACTTAATAAACACTTTCTTCAGCATTTGTTATGAAGAAATATTGACTGTGGGTTGTCATCTAAATTTACATCTTACAAATGCAACATGGGCAGCATATATTTCCTATAGGGTCTAGATAGCATCAAGTAACTTCAAGAGAAGTTTAATAAGTCATTAATACTTCAAGATGTGTTTTATTCTAAAGTACAGTACAACTAATGATGACTGGACTTAATCTAAATTTAATACTTAATGATTAGTATTTTGGTCCCAAAAACGGAACACTTTACTAGTGTTACTTCTATACAAGACTAAAACAACTAAATAACTGTATTCTGAATGCATCTTGAAGTATTAGGTATAAATGATTATTAGACGCATTGGTTCCTCAATAATAAACTGCAGCAAAATAGAAAACTGTTTAGAAGCTTTAAGAACAAAAGTTGCCAATAGTACACTTATATGATCTAAACTTAGACAATTAAATAATTAAAATAATACATTCTCTATAATTAGCATATCAATTATGCTGACCAAGTATGTATTATACATTAATACAGCAAATAAATCAATTTTTTTACATGAAAGGCCTCCAATTATGTACTAATACCAGTCAAAATAAATAAAGCTTAATGCCCAATGAATAATCGATTTATTCATTCATCTTCCAAGTTACTTATCCTTATATCACAGGGTGTGACTTCAGCGTTCGACGTGCAGATATACCTGAATAGTCACACCTGGGGACAATTCAGCATCTCCAGTTAACCTCACTGTATTTATTTGGACTGTGGGAGGAAACCCATGCCACCACAGGGAGAACATGCTAACTCCACACAGAATCAAACCCAGGCCCACAGTTCTGCCCTTATAATCGGTTTTGAAATGGTTCACTTGGGCTTTATTGGGAAAATTACAGGACCTAATAAAATATTAACATATTAACATATTAATATTAACATATTATCATATGGTCTGTATGACCAAACACTTTAGTGTCACAACTGAGCATAAAACATTAGAGAAAGCATTTGTTTAAAGTTCTCTGTACTGGATATATCAGGTCACATAAGGTCCACTAATGCACACGTCTAGTTTGCCCCTCTGTCCGGGTTGCTCTGGATTTTGCAGTTAGCAGAATGGAGCATCCAAAATGAGTTTTACAGATTAATTGATGATGATAGCGAGATGTTGGCAGCCAATTGCTCCCCTAAACAGCTCTCTACTGTTTAAATAGGTTTTCACAACAAGGTCTATTGGCAGCTTTGTCCAGTTCATTCAGATCCACAAATATTGAACCAAAGCCACTCGTGGTATTGAAGATTCACTCCATTACTTTAACTGGGTGGATTTACAGGTTCAGCTAATGCTAAAATCCACAATAAATGGATTTTCTTTAATAAATGTGAAACTTTTAATGCTACCCAGCATTAAAAGCATTATCCAGCACTGGTTCTTTGAAAGGTCATCTGTAGCTGAATAGTTACAAAGAAGTTTCGACTCTTCACAGCCCACCGACACAGCTCTGCTCTGCACTCTTAATGATTAAGATTCCTAAACGACTCTTGGCCTGAACATATTTCAGGAGATATTTCTGAGGAGATAAGATATAAGACAATCCAGCTGCATGAGGACGAGGAAGTTCAAAAGAAAATAATTGATACAGACAGGTGTGGTACATTTTTTTGTGATATCTAAAAATATTAAACATTAAATAGAAAATGTGACTCCTATTGACCTTGACAGTCAATGCTGTCACTATCAGATAAACTCTAATGAATTGGAGAGAATCAAACTCAACTTTTGCTTCAGATCTAAAAAAATATCAACATGTTTTTGTCCATCCTTCTACTGTGAGAAGACAATTCAACATTCTGAGCCTGAAAAGGGTGTGTAGCTGTAAAGGAGCAGTTACTAAGGAAAGACAAAACAGAAAAACATAGCAAATCAAACAAAGAAGAAAGTTGAACTGACCTCCCCAGAGCTCTGCTAATGTGTTTGGGATTGTTTGGAGTATGTTGTGTGGATCTGATAAGAGTGAACACACTAAATGTTAATGTCTTGTTTGGTCGTTAGAGTTTCTGTGTGGTTTTCTGTATACATGTCTTCTGCTTTATTTCTAACATTGTAAAAGGAATAAGTTGTACTTGATGCCTGTTTTGAGAGGAAACTGAATAAATTAGAGGTCCACATTCTTTTTTCTAGATTGGCCATATCATGTTAACATTCTCTAATACTAGAAACCCACAAACTCATTAACAGGACTTCACAGTTTTGAAGTTCATGGCCTGAAATGAAAGCCTAGCTCCAATAGTAACAAGTTGCCACTGAAAAGAACCAAAAGTGCTCCTTCTAAAATATTGTTCCAAAAAACCCTTTGTGACACCTCCATTTTTCAAAGAGTGCGGAGCCCTCAGGTGGAGCTCAGTTTCTCTCTCCGAAAAGAATACATGGAGGAGCCCTGCCTCCCCTCAGAGTGTCCTCTGTTAGAGCTCCTTCAGAGTAACTCCCTCGTCCATGGCCTGCCTGTAATTCTGCCCTAGGGCCCACAGGTGCGTCTGAACGAGAGCAGTCATGTGAAACAGTCTGGATCAGACATGCAGCTTTGGGCTCAGTTCAGTGAGCCTCGAAGCATGGCATCCCATACCAACTAATGTTTGCAAAAGTCTTTAAATGGAAACCATAAAACAAAACAAGAGGGTAGAGAGAGAGGGAGAGAACATTCACTCCCTGTTACCACCGACAGACTAAAGCTATTTTTTCCTGTTCATTTGGGAGCATGCCAAACACTGCTGTACTTGGCATCCCACACACATAAACAGCATTGCTGGTGTCTTCATTAAGAAATACAGCCTAAGAAAAAATACGTTACAACATAGAGCTGGTCCAGATGCAGGCATGAGGCTATTCTAGAACAATCCTGCACATATTCAGTATCACACAAAACCTTTTTTAATGGAAGAGTTGAATGTAGCACATTAATACTCTCTCTGTTTTCACTGTTCTGCAAGCAATTAATTTTTTTTAGTGATTTTTAGTTTTTTTTACATTTCCACCTTTAATCTCATTCCACAATGTGTGTGTTCCCTGAATCCCTATAACCTACTGATAAGGTCATTTGTTGATTCAGTTTATTTATTGATTAATTTTGTCACTACGTGAGAGATCACGTTCCTCCGCCAGACAGAGCTGCTGTAGCATTTTCTGGACAGCTCTCTGTTTAATTGAGCATTTTTTTACATTTGAAATCTTTTAAAATTCTTATATTTCCTCCACAGTCCAGCTAAAACTCTCTGCCATGCTGATTGTATTTGTTTTGTGTAAGAGGCATGTGAGTAAAATCTGTCACGTGGCACTTCATATATGTGCCAGTCTTTAATTTTTTTTAACAAATATTCATTTCGGATATTTGTTGTATTAATAAGAAATTTTTCTGCTGAATTTGAAAATTTTATGTCAGCTCTGTTAAAACATATATACTGTCAAAAAGAATTACTTCTTTTGGCCATACACTACAAGAATGAAAATTAAGTTGCCCTTTGTTTGTTTTGTTTTTGTTTTTTTGCAGGGAGGGCGGGGATTCAACGTTTCTGTGATGTCATGAAAAACAACATATTTACATACATCTTCCTATTCAGCCTACAGCACTTTAGCCCCACCAATTCACAACGAAGTAATTAAGAGTGTTTCAGCCTGGACTGATTTTTAAATGAGGCATGACACATGGCAGCCAATCACAACAGAGATTACTAACATACATGAGACTTAAAAACAGAGTAAAAAACAATTCGTTTATTTTACAAGATGAAATGGTCACAAAAATAAACTGGTTTTGGTGCTTAACACTTAACCAGTGGACAGAGGAAATACCATCACATGACAAACACAGGATATGACCCCCTTGAACCCCTTTGTTTCTAACATCCTCTCTTATCCTTTCTCTGTCTACCTAGACTTCCTCTGGCAGTAATCCTGACCTCCAGCTGATCTGAGGCCGGTCTCAGAGCTGGGCCTTAGCTGGTTAATCTCTCTTTCATTAGATGCTCACCATGTGCTGATGGTAAAGAAATGAAGCGGCTCCCTTTCAGTGTAGGCCTCACCGCTGCGTCTTTTGTGTGCGGAGGAATGAAGCCGAGTTTGGTCAGGCTGGAGTGACTGTGGCTTGACTTAAAATAACTATGGCAACAGCAGGAGCATTGAGGCCCTCTCTCTCTTGATTTCTTTACAGGAGCAGCCGGTTAACTCTGCATCCCTCCCATTCACATTCCAGTCAGGATCGACCCACTTTATAGCTCTCAAACACACACATGCTCTATGCAACATGAGAAAAACTACACCTGCTGCACATCGCACACATGAGCAAACCTACACATCTACTCACATACAAATATATATATATACAAATATGATACTGTTACAAACACGGTATGCGGTACAATAGAATACTTATACAGCAAAGCAGAATATTCTGCAGTAAGTAATATATATATATAAACATTGAGTTTGCAACGACTACGATGAGTTCAGTGATAAGAGGGGAGATGAGACACATTTCATTATTGCTCTTATACTCCGCTGCAAGCCTTTCAGGCAAGAAATAAACAAAACTGTGGTCTCTGCTGATAAAAGCTGGACCAACACTAACCCCAGAATTTTAAGCCTGTTTTAAAATGAAGTGCTTTGAAGTAAAAAAAAAAACGGAAAGGGAAAAACACCTAAGCCCTGTTAGGCACCCCCTACGTATCGGAAAGCAATTTTCTCCCTCTGCCCCTGACTTCAATACATGCACCAAAAACAAATGAGAAAGGACAAAATTAAGTCTTGTTTCTAATCTCACACTCAACATCCAAACAGCTCAGCCCCTCTGAGGGACACCTTCTGCTTTCTCTTCTTATTTGGCTGTGTCTCAGACCGACTTGCTCTGTCCATGTAAGAAATGCAACACACAACTTACACAACATCTGACAGCGTACAGAAGCTGCACCTCATGAGGAATATATATATATATATATATATATATATATATATATATATATATATATATATATATATATATATATATATATTTATTTTTTGTATAAATGATATAATATATAATGTATTCAATATGTTTTTATTATTTACTGACCACCTCGCTATGATGTAATCATCACTAACTAAGCTCATTTCACTTTTTGTGTCTTCTAAATCGACAGCTCTATCAAAATACAGTTTGGCTGCTCTGGTGAAATGACCTGTTTTGTTGCATAGCTAGGTAAAATAAGTTAGCGCATCCTCTACAGCACTGGTCCTCAACAAATGGCAGTAAATAAAGTATTAAAATTACATATAATAATACAAGCACTTTGAATGGGCATTGTTAGATGTTCATCCTTTGCAAACTGACTTTTTTGACAGACTTTAGACCAATCTGTCATTTTTCCTGATTATAATAAATTGCTTTTTTTTTTAACGGGTTAAAATAGATCCATCAACAACTAAACTATGTTTAAATGTGTGGTATGTATTTTAAGTTTATATTGTAAAATGAGCTAAAGTGATTAAATAATCAATCTAAAATTATAACACTTTAGACAGTAGGTCAAAGATATCAATGTAGCTAGCTCCAGCCCCTCCACGCTTGTAATATAACCTTGTAGTGAGTTACTGTTGCATTTAACCAAATCAATAATAAAATCCACTTGTCAATCATGTTGGTCTCAGCAAGAGGCCATTATAACGAAACCCACCACTGCCACCACTCTTGGCAATAATTCATGTTCAGCAGCAAACAAAAGAATTAATATAAATAGCACCAAATCAAGACATTGGTGTTACTTTCCACTATTGGAGGTGCTCTTGGTGAGTAAAGTAATGAAGTTCGATGCTAATCTTGCTAAACTATTTTTTTTATAGACTGGTAAGGAGTGAAGTTTTCATTTCCTTGTTTTATATAATAAGCAGAGCTGGCAAGTGCACCTCTTAATTAAAAACAGAAACAAAATACAAGTAGATTATTAGATATCTATACGTGTACTTTCTACATTTTAAAATATATATATATGAACATTTTTATTCACCACATTTAAAAACAGACCTGTTACTTTAGTTTTAGTGGTCTTCTATCCAGGCACCTAATGAAGTGCAAAACAGAAACGTACAGGATGTGAAAGGGGGGATGGCGGAGGGAGGAAACAAAGGGGAACAGAGTGAACCTGAGATTGACTATTTTCATGGGTAACCGGGCCGCTGCAGTGAGCAGGCAGGGAAAGGAAAAAAAAATAAACAGATGACAAAGGAATCCAAAGAAAGTGACAAAATCAAGACAGCGCTTAATACAGATAATGTGTCTGTAAAAACTGCGTCTGTAGCCTTAATTTAATAACACACAAATGTATTTTAACCCATTCAGATTCTTCATTAGGTGCCTGAGCTCATGCCACATTGACGCAGCAAATATTAACCCATCCTAAACATCTTTAAGTAGGAAAGTAAGGAAAGTTCAGTTCATTTCCTCTGTAGGATGATGTGGGGCGAATGACGACTACTTGAGAAACAATAAAAAGTTGGGTGTAATCTTGTTTCTCGTTTTAAAAAAAGCAGAGGTTGGCGTTTGCAGTTTCTTATTTGAGTCCTCCTCAATCAATGCAGCAGTTACTTTAATAGTGAGCCAGCACAGAATGTAACTGCAGTGCTATTTAAGGTGGAACAGAATTTAGAATAAGAAGCTGCCAAGAAAGGAGCAAAACACAGCTTCATCCACTTTTCTATGACACTCAGTGAAAAACATTGTTTGTTTCTGGTTTCTGTTTCTTGTTCAGAGTGGGAGTCTGAGATGATTTTCCTTTGCACAGCTATTCAATAAACTCTGTTTATGTTGGGCCTCTTTTCTTTGACTACTGTTGACATCCAGCTTACAAATTTGTATCCACTCACTTGTACTCACAAAACTCCAGCTGCTGAGAAGAATAACACTGGGATGCACAGTATAGTGTTAATTAATAGATATTGCGCTCCTGTCCTTTTCAACTCTGCGATTACAGAAGACTGTGCTATGCAAATGAGGCTTTGCATGCATTTCTCAATGTGCTGTGTTCATCTTCAGTAATCACAGTGCCAGATGTGTGAATGATTTACATATTTAGTGTAGGTCAGCAGATGTTGGTTATTTTGGTTAAAATGGCATAAGCCAGTCTTGAACCACGTCACACTATTAATCCACCAACGTGCCACAGATTTACCAATGTGCGAGGTGTATCACGATCACAATGCAATACTATTATGCAATAATGCAATAACATTATTTTGCAAAGACAGTATTAGTGATTTCATAGTAACTTTTCAAAAAGAATTCACAAAAACCAGCACATTAACATGAACCTGCCTATTTCCCGCCTTAGCAGTGTTTTACTTTGACTATTTTGAACATCCAGTCCATCAACTTTTATGATCTAACAACAGATTCTAAAACTCTCCAGCTGAGGACAATAACAACAAGAGGATCTCATGGCTGCATTGAGCATGGCAGTAGGACTGCACGATATATTGTTGGTTCATTATTCTCGCAATACTGATATTACAGGAGCCCATATGCAAATAAGGCTTAATCTCACTATTTTTTTTATTGTGCTCATCTTGATCATTTACAGTCTCTTTCTTGAAGCGTGGTGTTAATTCACTTATTAGTTTAAAATGATGCAAACCATTTATTAACCATATCGCATTAGTGATCAACCAGTGTTCAAGGCATATCCCAGTCACAATCAGTAACATACGAATCGTATTACCAGTATCGTGTCCATACAGCTCAGCTCTACCTGATGGATATAATTGTCATAGCAATACAGACATGCACATTATCTCCTAGTCCTGTCACGTTATTGCTGCGATATACAGAGCAGGCCTTGAGCATTCAGAGTGACTCTCGCTTCATCTCTGGACTGTGCTGGCTGCCTCACCAGGGCTTGTAAGACACTCTGTCGAGCCCTCACACACATTCATGCCCTCACACACTTGCCGGAGCATGGAAATTCTCTCTGACCACAAATCTCCTGTCTCCTCCATGCTCACACATGACATGAAGCGATATATTCAGAGCACATAGCTTCCCACAGGCTCCCTGCCGAACCTGCTATCTCTCCCCTTGCTATCTCTCCTCTTCACTACTCTCCCCATCTCTCTTTCTCTCTCCACTTGCTCTTCTTCTATAGCCTCTCTAACATGGTACTTACTTCTAGTTTGGTGTTTCCGCACTCAGAGCCTTGCCCCTCTCTTCTCATCCACTTTGCGTTGGTTGTTGCTGTTTTTTTTCTTTGCTCTCTGTCACTCTGTCTTCTCTTACACATTCACTCTCTGTCTCTGGTGAACTTGCGCTGTCTGAGCCACCGGGTTGTGCTAATGGTGTGTGTATGTGTGTGTGAGTGCGTGTTGAGGGGGGGAGTTGTTGTTGTACTTGGGTTGTGCCTGTGCCTGGGAGGGCGTGCGGAAAGAGCCACGCTCAGCTTCATGATCACACCCTCGTTAACACAAGGTCACCCCAGGGACGAAAGAGTGAGAGAGAGAGAGAGAGAGATAGAGAAAGAGAGAGAAAGAGAGAGAGAGAGAGAGAGAGTAAGAGTGAGAGAGAAGAGGTAGGCGGAAAAAAGCTGTGGGGTGGCTGCCTGTCAATCAAGAGGATGGATGGTCTGTATAAAGTGGCAGAAGCAGACAGTCAGAAAAAGAAGGACTGGCTGTTCTCTCTCAGTAAACTATGGGGAGCACAGACTTTTAAATGAACTGTTTGGTGGTGTCTGGGTTGACAGAAAACAACTTTAGTTGCCACTGACACATCACCATGATTAACTCCTTAAAGGCTAGGCTTATCTATAGTATCATCCCTCCCTCCAAAATGATAGCTTTACAGGAGAAGGCCACAACGTACTTTCCTTTTAATGGTAGTCAATGGAACCAAAATTGGTTTGGAGGCATTTCTTTTGGTCCATTAATCATAAAATATTCACACAATAAAAACAGCAGCTGTCTATTTTAATAATTACAGTTTTATAATCTAAGCACTATTACTGCACTCAGTAACTATTCAGAAACTACTATGAACTATTGGGCAACTAAATTATGGGGTAACCACAATGAATTATTCTGTAACTACTATAAATTACTCAAATACTCAATAACTACTGCAACTCATTTAGTAACTACCATTAGTTACCACTATGGATTATTCAGTAATTGTTATGTCATGAATTATTCAGCAACTATTATGAATTACACAGTACTACTGTGAAATATTTATGTACTACTATAATTTATCCAGTAACTACTATGAATCATTCAGGTACTACCATTAATTATTAAATATTTATTATGCACCATACATTATTTAGAAACCACTCCTGAGAATTCGGTAACACTATGATTTATCCTGCACAGTTACTACCACTATGAAACCAGCATGTATGTTACTAGTCCTTAAAGCTCAGGTAATATATATATATATATATATATATATATATATATATATATATATATATATATATATATATATATATATATATATATATTATTTTTAATCGGATGCTATATTGCTTGATACTGCAGTCTCTGAAGTGTATTACACTGAGGAATTCACAAGCAATCATGCTACACCTCCTTAGACTGTGCTTTTTCTGCTTTGGCAGAGAACTGTGAATTGGTTATTCTGGTCACAATATTTGCAGTCTCCCACACTGGACACAACAAATGAGGCCATGCATCAAAGTAATGTTTTATGACAATTACTGCAGTTTAGTGCGATTGACTTTGGTGCCATTAATAATCGGCACAATCAGGCTTTCGGTGCTTCATTCTTCATTTGTTATGGCTGATGTATGATTTTGTTCTGTTTGGTTCCTGTTAATTGCTTCAGCGAAGAAGTGCGCACTGCATGTCTTCCCCAGAAATTACATTAAGTCCCTTATAAATCACATTACCTCTGCTCGGCACAAGATGCTTTTATAGTCATTTTATCAACCCATCATTAAGTAGATTGCAGAAGTGGCAGCTCCGCTCCTCTGACAGACTGTGACGCTCCGCCCAAGTTAAGGAAGACATGCATCAGCTTGCTATTAAAACATTTTTTAGTGTTTGTATTCACTTCCATAGCTATTTGGGCCAGGTTATAGATGGTTTTAATACTGCTTATCAACTATTGATAAAACTGATACTGGTGATATTCAGCTCCACTTTTCATTTAAACCTAGTAAAATTCAAACTCTGCATAGACTCATAGACTGTCTGGAAGCTATCAGGAACTGAATGGCTGAAAGATCTTGCAGCTAAATGCTGATAAGACGGAGGTTCTGATTGTTGCTCCTGATGGGGTGACTCCTTAGATTAAAAAAAATTCTTAGGCTTATTTCTCCGGCTGTCTACTCAAGTTTGCGTAACTTGGGTGTTATATTTGACCAGTCCTTGTTGTTTGACACACATGTTAAACAGCAGACAAGATCTTGCTTCTTTTATTTAAGACATGGTAATAAATTGAGATATATAGTTTCAAATGCAGAGCTAGAGATGCTCATTCATTCTTTTATTTCATCTTGGATTGATTATTGTAATGAACTTTCTCATCGTTTAGCGTGTCTGCTTGTAATCGCTTGCAGACAATACAGAATGCTGCAGCTAGATTGCTTACTAGGTCAAATAAACAATCTCATATAACTCAATTACTAATATCACTGCATTGGCTTCTGGTTGAGCAAGGGATACAGTTTAAAATTCTTACCCTCACTTACAGAGCTTTGCATGGTCAGGCTCCCATGTATATAGCTAATCTACTACACCCATATATACCAACATGTTCTCCAGGTAATTTGAATCTGCTGTCTGTAACCTAATTCCTGAGGACTCGTGGGGATCGAGTGTTTGAGGTTATTGCTCCTAAATTGTGAAATACACTACCAAACTTTTTAAGAGTTCCTGATTCGGTGGATTCTTTTAAAAAGCAATTAAAGAATATTTTTAAGCAAGTATTTGGATAATGCATCTGGTTCACTGTCCTGTATTTCATGGTCTTATAATGTGTTTTATGATCTGATGCTATTTTTGTCTGTTTTAGATTGTATGGTATGAACTTGTAAAGCACTTTGTAATTTTTGTCTATGAGAACTGCTGTTTAAATACATTTCACTTTATTTACTTACTTACTTAATCAGGAAAAATGTAAAGTGAGCAAACATGGTAATAAATGTTATTCATTATGATCAGTCATTTGATCAGTGAGAACAAAGTAGGAGCTTAAAAGTATACAAAATATGCTTAAAAAATTAATTTGCAGGAACACAACTTGCAAATAATCTGGAAAAATGCTGTTCAACAAAATTAAGGGAACGTCATCACAGTATAACATCAAGTCAGTTTAACTTAATCTGTTTAGTTAGTAAGCATTAGCAATTGTAAATCAATTTAACCTGCTTTGGTGCAAATGAAAGCGATAACAGCTGCATTGGAGAGGAAACAGCAAGACAACACCTGAAAAAGGAATGTTTTTGCAGGTGGTGGCCACAGACAGTAACTCTCCCCTCATCCTTTTTTGCATTTTGGTAGTGTTGCCTCTACGGGCAGCATGGCTGCAGACACTGGCCATTATACAAAGAGAGCTGCACAGGGCCGTAGAAGAGCATCAACCCAACAGTAAGACTAGTATCTGCACCACTGTGTGGAGGAGGAAGAGGAGGAGCACAGCCAGTGGGCCTTCAGTGGGCTACTGGTGTGCATGTTTCTAACTAAACTGTCAGAAACAGATTATATGAAGGGTGGCATGAGGGCACGTCGTCTTCCCAGCTCAGTGCCGCTGGACTTGCATTTGCGGAGAACACCAGAACTGGCAGGTCCGCCAATGGCACCCCGTTCTCTTCGAAGGTGAGGGCAGGTTCACTCTGAGTATATGTGACAGCTGTGAAACAGTCTGAAGACACCATAGTGAACGTTATGTTTCCTGCAACATCTTCCAGATTGAGTGGTTTGTTCGTGGTCAGTGAACGTCTGGGGAGACATATCTTTCCTTGGAGGGTCGCACAAACCCACACGTGATAGTAACAGGATGAAATTCTCAGAGACCTTACGCTGGTGCAGTGGGCCCTGGTTCCTCCTGGTGAAGGACAGTGCCCGGCCTGAATGTGTAAGCAGTTTTTGGGTGATGAAGACATTAATGCCACTGACTGGCCCTCATGTTTCCTAAACCTGAATCCACCTGAGAACCTCTCAAATGTTATGTATCAGTGCTGCTGCCAAGTAGAGCCATAGATAGTCCAGATATCCTAATCTAGGTTTAGCAGGAGATCAGGAGAATGCCCATTACTGAGTAACATTAAGAGTTTTTTTTTAATAAAATTAAATGATTATTTATGAAATTAAGTGATTTTATTTTTAAACTTTAATTTTCTGCATGGTTTTGAATCCAGCCCTCTGGGTTGATGACTTTGGTTTCCATTGACCATTATTATATTGTTCTGTTCTCAACAAATTACACAGTTTCTATAAGTAAATATTTTCAACTCAAATCTCCCATTCATCAGGATCTGATATGTGATTTTAGTGTTCCCCTAATTTCTTTGTGCAGTGTAGCTCACAAACAGCCAGCTTTATCTATCTATAAGATCTTTATTAATGAATCTGCAAGACCACGACTAAAGTAGAAGTCAATCATTTTATTAACCACTGACTGAACCTTAGCTAATGATTAGACTATTATTTCCAGATTACAAACAGTTTAATACGGACTGAGTAATAAAACATTTTAACTTTCAATGTAAGTTAATGTAAAGAGGTCTTATTCCAAGTGATTTTGGAGCAGTTTTATTGGTCCATTCATCATGAAACTTCGTTATAAAGAGCAGCTGTCGTGTTCAAATGAAAGATAAAGAAAATTACAAAAATGGAGATGCATGTTTTCCATGGACAGCAGTGGGAATTTCTATACAGAACAAGATCCCCTTTTTAACTGACAACAGAAAGAAGTCAGCTGTCTTTTGTCTTATCAGTCTTTGATTATACTGAAAGCAGGGCTGGACTGGGATTTTTGTCTTAGACCAGCCTGTCATAATTAGCAGAGCACAGCCGACCAGTAACTTCTGCATGTGTTCCACAAAGGAATGTATTTAACTATTACCATATAATAATTAACAAATAATTATTAGAAATTTATTATTAGAAATTATTAGAAAATTTACAGTGAATCATTACTTTAGAAGTCTATCAAATAACCAGTGTGGAAAGCAAATCAGTAAATTTACACATACTGTAGTTCCAGCTCTTCTGTCTATTTTCTGAATTTTCCTGATATTACAGCTCAGTTCTAATTCCTCAGGTTAAAAGGTGCTCCCTCCTTTAAAAAACTAAAACATGCATTTAGATCAGGCTAAAAACAGACAGGGCTGCTTTGTGAACTCGTGCAACACATTAGCATTTAACACTGTCTTACTGTGGACATACCTTTTACTAATAATACTTTTATACATTTTTTCAGTAATGCTTAAATTGCAAAGCTTTTACTTCATTTAGCAGTTTTAAGATCTGCTATTTCACTTGTTTGAGTGTTTTTAAAACATATTGAACCGCAGCATAAAGGCTACAAATTGAAACTACTATGCTGCCTTTCAACACACCTTTAGTGTAAATAGCTAAAACGCTATAATGTAGCCTAAAATGAACACTTGCTGCTTCTCCAGCACTTCTCAGTCTTGACCGTTTACTATTTTAACGTTACCTCCATCAACTCAGAGTCCCTGTGTTATCCTAACTTACGTACTACACTCTCCTGTTTAGTCTGTCCCTCGGGTTCTCCGTCCACAGCCTGCGTCTCTGGCTGCTCCTCTCTCTCCCTGCTGCTGCTGCTGTCTTCACCTACAATCTGCTGTTACTGGAGCTCTGCTGTCACAGAGGACGTGGAGGCTACAGCAGTGAACATGTCTGTGATCTTAGCACATTTTGCAGCATCTACAGTGACACTCTTCAAACTCTTCACACGTAACTTCTCCGCACCCCCTTTCTGCCGCTTCCGTTTCTCCATGTTGCCATGTTTAACACACGCTCAACACTGAAACTCGCCAGAGTGACAGTGGACCACACAGAGAAAGGGTGGGGCCGCTTTCGTCCTATATCCTGATTGGTTCAGTCCACTGTCTATATTGAAAATGGGCCAATGAGCCGCCCGCTCTAAATTGTGGGCCGGTCTCTTAAAAAAAAAAAGGGAAGAAAAAAAAATCCAACAGCATCGGCCCCTGAGGACTGTCGGCCCACCGGGCAAATGCCTGGTACGCCAGATTACCAGTCCAGCCCTGACTGAAAGAGAGGGAAGTATCTTGGCACAGTACAACTAGGAGCCCAGTGAAACAGTGATTAATAACAGTGCTAGTGATTAAAAACAGGTAGAAAATGCGAGTGTTTAAGCTACATGTGTTCATCTGCATGCATCAGTGCTAGATACAAAGCAGAAACAATGATCACCCATTTTAGCAGTCGTCTAATGACAGAATCAGCTCAATCAATCGACATTGGGCTGCTTCACTGAATACGGTAATAAGGCAGCATTTTCACAAATTCTGCTCTGCTTAAAAGCCACTAGCTATCACACTGCCCTACAAAAGTTTGGGAGCACCAGGCTTTTCTAATTATCTTTCATTTTTAAACCTATAATCAAGTATAAACATGCTGACTTTGGGAATCACTCAGTAAAGTAACATCTCAAGTAGGAGGTACAAAATTAGCAGGTCTAAAAACTACTTGAAAGTGTTGGCCCTATACTAGAGAGATCACAATTTTAAACTGGGTGTAAGCTAACGGGGAACATCTTACACTTAACATCTGCTTTGGACAGAATTTCTTGTTGTTTTGTCATGAGGGCAAACCCCCTAGACTGTACATCAAAAAGAGCTGCTACAGCAACCTACTGCTACAAAAACCACCCAAAATCCCATATCAGCCCCGTTATTACATAACACAAACAAATCAACTGAACTGGACCTGTTTGTGTTTTTATGCATGCACAAGAAGTATAGCTAAAAAAAACAAATGGGGATAAATATGAGGTTAAAATACAGATATTACAGACAAAGATGGAGAAATATTTTACTATGAACTGCCTGCTCACTTGAGATTGTAAGAACAGTGATTATTTACCTCAATTTAACAACCAGCTTGTCTATCATCTCTGCCTGTATGTCTTTTTGTTTTTTTGTCTCTCCCAGTTTTTGGCTACTGTCCGAATCACTCATTAATTTTTTTTACAGATGATCTAGAACTACAGGACTCGTGAAGACCAAACACATCTGAAAATATCTGAGGAGCTCTGATCACTTCAGAGCTCAGATCAGATGGCATGCACTTGTTTCTCCTCTCACGCTACCAGACCATCGTTGCAATTAATTGCTTCCGATCAAGCTCCTGGACTGGAAAATTGCTTCCTGGTTGTGAAAATTGTCAGAGCGGTCAAATCAGGGTTAAAATCTGGCTAAGAATTGCGTAGTGTAAGCCCAGCTTAAGCCATCCGTAGTCCAGAATCCAAGAGGGCATATTTAGTCACACTTACTACGGGTGGGTGGGATGACCATCCATCTTCTCCATCGTTTGTTCTTTATACCAAAGGATACATTTTAATAAACACACATTCAAGTGTTGCAGAATGTATACACATATTAATAAGAAGCTGCTGACGAAACTTTGAAAAAAACCTTTGAATTGTTACTATTTTAATTCATTTAAAAGTAAAATTACTTGGGATCCAATATGTCCCCAAACCTTTGACAGGCAGTGGATGTATCATAGTGCCATGTACTTAGAAAAGCCTGGCTGTGTATGAAAAATGACCCATCAATGGATCCTCGTCTGCACTTCTTATTCTCCTGTGCACCCCCCACCCCTGATCCCCCACTCCACTCCAGCTGGTGCTGAGCAGATGAGGCAGCATAAGGAGAGGCTGTTGAGCTGCAAGGCTCCTCTGGCTATTCCTGCTCATGCCTAAGGCCACATCCATCCCCTGATCCACTGCACTGTTCAATACTGAAGCAAGCTGACTGAATCAATAGACTGAGTAAGGTAGCTGAGTGTCCTCCATTAAGTTCACACTGTAAGCACATTCATACTTCATGCTAAATACAGTTTAAAAACTGAGTGCTTCATAACACTGGGCAGCTCATTCGGTGGACAGACGTGTTCTTTATCTGGTCATTTGAGTTGTGATGATTTAGAACACAGCGCTGCTCACAGCACACATACTGTAGTGCTCATATAGTTTCTTTACATACGCACTCCAGAAATGACCACAGAGAAATCATTCCAGTTGATTCCAAAGGGAAATGGCGTCCGATTGATGCGTCACTGTGGGCTGATGGCTAGAATCGAGTCCAGGCTGACCTTAAGCTAGACCCTAAACCTCCTGTTCTATTCAGCTCCATCCAGACCTGCTCTGACAGATTACAGCACAACCAGTCAATACCCGGCTCCATTAGCACTGCTCTCTCTCTCTCTCTCTCTCTGTCTGTCTTTCTCATTCTGTCTCTCCCTGTCTGCCTTTTTCTTTTTTCTCTCTCTATTTCTCTTCATCTCTCTTGTTCTCTCTATTTCTCTCTCTCTCACTTTCTTTTTCTCTCTCTATTTCCTTTTATCTCTCTTGTTCTCTCTATTTTTTTTCTCTCTTTTTCTCTTTCTATTTCCCTTCATCTCTCTTGTTCTCTCAATTTCTCTCTCTCGCTTTCTTTTTCTCTTGCTATTTCCCTTAATCTCTTTTGCTCTCTCTATTTCTCTCTTTCGCTTTCATTTTCTCTCTCTATTTCCCTTCATCTCTCTTGTTCTCTCAATTTCTCTCTCTTGCTTTCATTTTCTCTCTCTATTTCCCCCATCTCTCTCGCTTTTTCTATTTCTCTTTTCTTTCACTTTTTTTTTCTCTCTTTAGTTCACTTCATCTCTCTTGCTCTCTCTTTCTCTTTCTTTCTCTCCATCTATTTCTTCCTCTCCCTCTTTCTTTCCCCTGTTTTTTTACATTTAGATAATGTTGTTGTGCTTATTACCTGCCATTGAAATGTTTGGAATAAAACAATAATAATTTAAACTGATTTCCTGATATATCTTATGCATGTACAGATTTAATCAATAAACTGCAACTAGTCCCAAAAGGCATTTTTAGATATACAGTCACATGAAAAAGTTTCTCCTGTTGAGCATTTGTGTTCAAATCAAAAATTGTAATGTGTAATCACTTTTAATAACATTGAGGAGAAATGCAACATGTTGATAGTGTTTATCATCAACAGCATTCCTGAATAACAGTTCACTTACTATGCGTAACATTTAAGAAACTGTTTGCACTCTCTATGGTCATAGCTGCATTGAAGCTCCTTAACTGATATTGTAGTACAGCTCCTTAACTGAAATTGAAGTACAGGAGAGATATTGTTTTTGTTAGATTAGATTTGATAGTTATTTGGATGTACAACAAATATATCTTCTCTGTCCAATGAAAAACAAGTATCTACAAAATGGCAACTTTACAGGAGAGAACAAAAACTGTCTTTGCTTTTAATGTAAGTCAATGGAACCAAAATGTCTGCAAAGCTATTTTGGGGCATTTCTATTGGTTCATTCATCATGAAATGTTTACACAGTGTAAGCGGCAGTTGTCGGGTCCGAATGATGTACTAAAATGATTTTAATTATGTTTTTCTTTGGACAGCGACGATATATTGTAAGTGAAATAACCTGTAAGGCTTAGTCTTGACTGCATTAACTTTTATCCTGGCTGTGTGGGTATTTTGCTGCTTCTTATGAGAATACTGCTATTAAACAGAAGAAGACAGCATTACAGAAACAACTTGCATTGGAACCCACGCTACACCGCTTCTAGTAGCTAAAACTTTGAAACTAAATGCAGGTACAAAAAAGTTATCGTTATGGCTGGTGTTAGCTCGGCTATGGGGGCTGCTGCTAACATTAACTGCCCACCGCCACGTTCACTGGTATGATCTGGCATAGAGAATGCCAGTATCAGCGTATGGCTGCAATATGTCTCTCAACGTACAGTGACCAACTGTACACAATACATATTAATACATTTTTTAAATGAATTCTAAGTCAGAAATGTTTTGGTTTGGCAGGAGACGTATCTCACAGCCAGTGTGTTAGATTTGAGAGGTATGAGTTACAGTGTGAAATGAAAGCTGGACCTGCCAGACAGTTCTGGCCATTTCAGAAGTTTACTAATTTATTAAACATTCTATTCCAGTCTATTTTTTTTATTATATTATTTAAATCACTTATTTTAAACACATAAGCAACGTTTATACAGCAGTATAAGGCAGACCAGCAGCTGGAGTGGTAACTCATGTCTTCATTCTGAGACCTAAACAGTCAAAACCTAGTCAAAAAACACAGGATAACAATTCTTTGACGAAGCTCATTTGTGCTAGCATCCTTATGGTATTTCAGTAGTACATTAGCACCAAGCTAGTGGTGATACACATGAATATTTTCGTCCGTTCTACATAAAATGCGGGCTTTATTAGCAGACATATTAATATATAATTGAATATGAATATTTAATTCAATGTATGGTAGCACAGTCACCTCACAGCAAGTCGATCCAGGTTCAATTCCAGGTCCAGGCCGTTCTGTGTGGAATGTGTATGTTCTCTCTGTGCTTAAGTTGGGAGACTCTGGATACTCCGGTTACCTCCCACACGTCCAAACACATGCATGTTAGGTTGATCAGTCACTTTAAATTGCCCGGTATAAAAATAATGTATCTATTGATGTATTACTTACCTTATAGCAGTGACTTCTTCAATAAAGAGTCCCAGCATAGGTCTGCCTCGGTTTTCATGTTTTCCTTATGCATTAACACTTCAGTTCAGCTCTTAAAGGTCTGAACATTAAGACTTAACTTTATCAATCAAAAGAACCCCACCAGGAAAAAGATACAGATTTACATTTAGCATTTTTTAGAATGTAACCTTTTTGTTTCCAACCAAAAACATAACAATGAAATTAGAGTGTAATTTCAATATTTGTGGAGTTGAAATCCAACACGTGATAAAAAAAAAATAAAAAACTTATTTTGTAGGAACCCCTTTTTTGCTCTCTGAAGAGGTTTTGCACATCATTCATCAAGGCTGAGCTGTGGGAGAGAAAAACAGCCAAATAAAAGCAACCGAGTCCCCACGGTAATACGAAGCAGCACTACAGTTAAACTAAAGTCACCAGCGGAGCGGCACACTGCGCCCACAGCCCCGCAGCTCAGAGAAACTTCACTCAGAGAGGAGAATCTCTCGCTCACACACTCACTCGGAAAGAAGAGAGAATCATTTTAATATGAAATTTTAATGCCGGGTGTCGGAGACAGTCACAGTGTGAGTCCCCCTCTGCTCTCCCCCCGGCTCCTCTCCTGCCCCCCCGCTTCCTTCTCATTTTCCTTTCATCAATAATACACCCCGTCCATCTGCATCTCTCTCCCTCTCTCTCCGCCCCCTCTATCTCCATCTCGCTTCCCCTCTCGTACAGTCTTTTTACCTTCCTCTTACCTTGCGTGTTGTGGTTATTTGTTTTCATATGAGTGTGACAGCATCATACAGTCTGTTTCAGCCTCACCCTCACTGCTGGATTCATTTCACATCACCATACGTCAGGTTAAACTAGCTGTTTTCAATTCAGAGGAAAGTAATGCGCTTTTCCCCACCAGTGCTGGACATCCGTCTGATCATCTGAATGTGTGTGTGGGAGCGTGTGTGGTGATGAAACTAAATGAAATCTTCCACTCCAGCTACTAGTAATGTGACACATAAAGCAGTCCCAGAGGCCATCAGACAGAACGACAGACAGACGGACTCTCTCTCTCTCTCTCTCTCTCTCTCTCTGTAGCAGTAAGAGCACTCAACTAAGCTGAATGGTAGGCTGAGCTACCCTGGTTGGTTGCTTTCTCAAATGTTTAATGTGCACCGTGTGTATAGACAGGTCTATAGAGAACAAACTTAAATATGAAATTTAATGCACATTTTGATGTGCACCTCCTACGTACCTGCTGAGCTTAACACACTGGAACAGTAAAATATAAAATATAAAATGTGGCTGCGCCTACCCCATCATTCCAGCAATCATGAAGCCATTAAGTACATGTTTTTAGTCTGAGAAAAAGAGTGTAACAAAAACACGTCATCACTGTCCAAAGAAAAACAAGTACCTCCAAAATTATAACTTTATAGCAGAGGACAACAACCCTCTTCACTTTCCATGCAAGTGAATGGAAAGGTGTTTTGTTCAAAGCAGATGATTAGTTAGTTAGTATTTAATGTGTCCAGTGTTTGTCTTGCATTCATGTCTAGGGACTCACTTTCTCTACTTTCTAAAAAAACTGAAGAGAAATGTATTCACTCCTCCTAAGTTCACAATGTTAGACAATGTTTGCAGCCAGTCAGGTCTGGACTCAAGAGCGGTCAAATCATTGTTCAGAGCAGCAGCTTGTTTGTCTGATTCGCTGATGTTTTTGTCCAGCTCCTTGAGAGCCACACACCCTTTCACTGTTGAGCGTCTTTACACAGTGTAAAGATAGACAGAAACAGCTGTGGACTCTTTCGGATCTTCAGATTTTCTCCTTAAAGAGCTTTAAGTGCTTTTTTATCTGATGACGGTTTTGGTGGTCTACCAGCTCTCTCACGGTTGTTGGGGTTCCATTTTCTCTGTATCTTTTGAACATTTCAGAATCTCCTGTTTCTTCACTTATCTATGTTTTTTCTCTCTATTATCTTTCTTGAAAAAGACAAAACAGAAAACAAAACAAAACCAACAGCTCACAAAGGTTCACCCCAAAATGAGACACATTCAGAAAGAAACTGAACAGATTACAAAAGGTGAGAGAGACACAGAGAGACAGACAAAGTGACAGAAGTGAGAGCAAAAGAGAGCAACAGAGAAAAGAGAGAGACAGAGAGCGCAACAGATAGAGAGGCGGAGAGAGCGGGCAAAAGGGAAAGAGAGAGCAACAGAGAGAGAGAGAAAGAGAGAGAGAGATCAACGGCCGATCAATGAAAATGATTTTAGACTCTCAATGTGTGTGTGTGTGTGTGTGTGTGTGTGTGTGTGTGTGTAACCTTTGTATGTATTTAACTCCTTATTCTGTTAAGAAAGAGTACTGAAGGTGTTCGCCTCTTTTGATGCTGGTAAAAGTGTGTGTGTGTGTGTGTGTGTGTGTGTGTGTGTGTGTGTGTGTGTGTGTGTGTGTAAAGTCTATTATTCATTCAGGTCGATATGTAACGACGGGAACAGACACAGAAGGTGCTCTGACACTTATGAAGCACTTCAGCTCGAGAGCTCTCCATGGATCTATTGCATCCATTACCTATTGAATGAACCTACTGAAACTGGAGCTGATGTTCTACACATCACATGCACCCACTTACAAACAGCTCCAACCCCCTTCCACGAGTCTACGGGCTCACATGGCTTTTCAGAACTGAATCTTCTAAATAACAAGCCTGAATTGAGTCAATCTGAAATCCAAACTGCCCTTGTTTACCTGCCTGAACCAGTTTGGTTGCACCATCCTGCACCAGTGGGCAGTTTTGTTTTTTTTTTGATCAACTGCACTAGATTCAAATGTGCACATCATTTCCACGTATCATCAGTGTGTTGTCTTTCTGTTTATTCAAGACTAATGTATACAGGGTAAGTCAAAAGTCTCGGGAGACCCATTTATTTCAGAAACGAAAGGAAAAATGACATCTCTGAATACTCCAGCAAGTAATGGGTGAGGGGGGCTAACTTTAAGGCTATGTCCTGAACATGGCCACCATCTTGAAAGCCGCCATATTGGATCAGGGGCAAGTTTTTCCAGTAGGAAGATGGTCGTGTAGCATATCAAAGAAGACCAGATTTGTCTCAGAAACCAAGTAATGTAATCAGATTTGCAATATCCCTTGTGGTTCAAACATCATCAATACAGAAAGTTGCCAGAACAACCACACTGAACAACACGTTTGGTATGCTGTCCCTGGTTCTGAATTGCACCTTCAGATCTGTGTTTATGCTTTCAAGATGGTGGCCATGTTCGGGACATAGCCTAAAAGATTGGCCCCCTCACCCATTACTTGCTATTCAGATATGTCATTTCTCCTTTATTTCTGAAATAAAAGGGTGTCCTGAGACTTTTGACTCACCCTGTGCTTATGCGAAGATGTGCATAAACATACATGTGCTAAGACACTGAGAACTGGTTAACAAGTAAGCCTAGTTTACAGAGGCCACAACATCTATTGTGTATAAATCTGTGTATAAAGCTGCACATCAAGAGAGCGTTGATTAGCACAAGACTTCAACAACCAGACCCAAACCAGAGTTTCATGGAGCGGTTTGATGGTCAGTTGGCAGAAGGAGAGCAGTATTACAGACATATCGTCGCTGTCCAATGAAAAACATGTGTCTCCATTTTTGTCAATTTTATGTTTTCTACATCATTTGAACACACCGATGGTCATTTACATTGTATGGAAATTTCATGACGAATGGACCAATAGAAATGCTTCAAAATAGCTTGGAAAACATTCTGGTTCCATTGACTTACATTAAAAGTAAAGTATGTTTTTGTTCTCTCCTGTAAAGTTGCAATTATAGAGATACTTGTTTTTCATTGGACAGCAACGATATATATGACCACAAATAATATTTAAAAATCTACAAAATAGTACCTTAACAGTGAAGTGAGTATTAACGAAGGTTGGAGCTTGCAATTACATCCTGGCAGTCAAAACTGCAAAATAAGACAAAATGCTTCCAAGAAGGCAGCATTGCTTGCATCATGCTATCCAGCAAACTGTAGTTCTATGAGTGATTACCCTAACATTCATAATGTATTTACCTTTTCAAAACACAGAACTTCAGAATGTTAAACATTCACAACTGAAAAACTTGCATTTTGTGCTTTTGACATGCTTGATAGTGGGTAGGCTCTCCACGTTTACACAAAATATAAAGTGTAGAGTATACAGAGGCCCACACTCAACAAATGATAAAGCAAGAGGTTATAGTTGCTTTAAACATTTTCTTTTATTTTAAGGCAGGCGTGTTTTGACTCGCTGTCCTTAACATCACTTTCATAGCTTTAACCAGTTTCTGCGTCTGTATGCTGACTGTGTGAGCAGTAATATTGATATCATGTCATACGAAGAGAACTTTCTGAGTAGAATTTCACAATGAAGAGTGTTTTTTTCCTATTCGAAGTCAGAAAGTTATGAGCGCTAGTCGAACACAGCATAATATTATCAGAGAAAGTTAAGAAAAACACAACTATTTACTTTCAAATTTATGTAAACTCTGGAAAGTATTTCACCTACGTGCATGGACTTGACTGCACAGCACACGTGTTCAAAGAACTGCAAGCTCAGAATTTTAAACCAGCATTGATTTTGACACTAACTGTGTTTATGCAATATATTGTGGAAATTCAAACATAATAATGCACACATTTAAATCTAAAAATCTATGTGTCTGTAATTTTTTAGGTGATTTTCATTCCGTAGAATGAATATTGAGCAAGTCAAAACTGGCCAATCAGGAATTGCTTTTTTCTGTGGTATCTAGGAAGATATAGATTAGGTTTAGGAGTAGGTATAGGTTCTTCCTACAGGTTAGGGTTAGGGTTCAGTTAGGTTTAAGACTAGATTTACTAAAGTATTCAACCTCAGTTTCAGTTGCATTTAATAGAATTGAACGTTAGTTAAAGATAAATTGAGTGTCTAGAAAGCCTCTACGGTGGACCGTTGAAATACAGTGTTACCAATACAGTTAAGCAATCTCTCCAAACTGTTACAACTGCAGGAGCTGAAAAGAAGTCCTAACACGTTAGACTAACTAGCAGCATAATTATGAAGTGACCGAGGAATCCATTCTTACAATCCAATAGGTTGTTTGCAGTCATGTAATTCTAATGATGCACAAAGTCCAGATGGTGGGCAGGGCATGAAAAGCAGTATGGTTGAGGTGGAGGTGAGCTCATAATGTGCTGAATCACAAAAAATGAACTTCAACTGAACTGAAAGAACTGGCTGCTGTCAAGGCAGTAGATATAAGAACTACCTTCCCCTCCAGACATAACTGAAGTATCGAGGTGCCATTGGATCGACCGCACAAGGCTGAAGTCAGCTATTTATTCTAGTTTTCCCATTCAACCTTAAATAGTGCAGCAGTCACATTCCAATTCAGAAAACTGGTGATAGATTTAGAACAACAGCTACACCACTCGAACCTACATTCAAACAAGAAGCGGGTAAATAGAAAGCTGACTTCAGTTCAGATGAAGATTCACAAGTCATTCACAATTTTCATTTCTTGCATTTTTCCCCTTATGAGTCACAACTTTTGGCTCATGAAAAAAAAATCTCCTTGTGGTTTTTCGGTTAAATCATAAATGAAACCATAGGCATTCTGGGAGCCTGTGATAGAGCTCCCTTTGTAGAAAATCACTTCCTGGCCTCCATCTGCAGTTCTCACCGCAGCAAAGCAGTGATGTGACGTCGTTTGCAAACAGCCTATTTCTGGAAGTCTTATTTATGTCACCAGCTGAATATGAGTGGAAGTCTAATCAGTGGGTTGTTAGAAATGGAAAACCACAGCAGTAGCTCTACACCAGCCTCTCTAATGAAAGAGCCACTCTGAAACTGCTACAAGACAACATCTATGTTAATAAGTCCGTGCATAAAATGTAAAACAAGAAATGTTCATGTGAATTTCTGTTAAATTAGTTTGTACAAAATGCTAGAAGTCCCTCAGGGATGATAGCAGAATGTAGCAGAGTTTCAGTAAGTATTTAACACTGCAAGTCAAAGTTCTTGCAAAATCTTCATTATCCACTGTTCTGAGAGCAGGTCCACCAGGTAGATTTCATCTGTGTCTATATTTGAAGAGGACTAAATAAATACACACAGTGAAAACTAACACTGCATAAATCCCCCACCCCCCTCATACACAGTCACTTTCACCTTCTTCTCTCACCCAACACTCTCCCTCTCTCACACGCACAGCAGGAATGGATTGCTGACCAGGGGCCTGCAGAGAGCTCAGACCAAACAACATGAGGGGCTCCAATTATTTTTATATTCAAGAATGCTAGATCCAAGTCAAGACGGAGACAGGGACCCATCAGAGTCAAGACCAAGACTTTTATTGAGTCTGAGCTAAGACCGAGACCAGAAGTGTCTGAGACCAAGATAAAATTTCTTTTGTATACATTTATATAAGCAGTTGTTGTGAGTAGAGTTTGTGTTACAGAGGCTGGTGAGCAGCACTGAGGAAGTTTAATGCTGTTAGTTAGACAAACTCTTGCTGTTTAAACTCAGACTCTCTCCTGTTTTACACTCACCTCTATCAGATGTCTCGAGCACATTCCGACTCTAAGCATTTCACCTCTTAGAGTCAGTGACCAACAGTCGTTCTCTACTTCCAAAGGAACGGAATCAGAGTCTGTAAATAGAGATACTGGTTTATTCTGTTTATTCTGATTTCATTTATATTAAATAAGAATTAAATATTGAGACAGAGGCATCTGACTGATTATTCACAAGGATAATCTATTGCAGACATAAAAGTCAGATTAGCTGTTAAATGTGAAAAAAAGACTGAACCAATTAATGATAAAACTGTTATTTGTGGTTACATTTTGGCTGTTTTTAACAGAGAGTGCCATTGTTTCCGGAGTTGACAGTATCTGGGCAATGGTCAGATGTTTTATACTGTTTAGTTTTTCTTATTTGTCTTACTGTATTTGTGAGGTCATCCATAAGTTTCTATTGGTCTTTATATCACTGTAGATAAATAATACTAGACCTGCACACCAAGGTTATAATAGTTTTGGATTTTTAACTATAGTTTAGTTTTATTTCGTTGACTTTTTTTCTCTACTTCAGATAGTTTTAATTTGTTTTTAAAGTGGGTTTGCTAGTTTTTTTTAGTTATTATTTTTTAGTACTGCTTAGTTTAGTTTAGTTTTCATTAGTTCTAGTATTAGTTTTATTTTTTTACAATTTGTGATATTTTTTAGGTGCAGAATTCAAATAGTCAGAATAAGTATTGTTTAATAAATTGAATTCTGGTTTGAGTGAAATGCTAAACTTTTTGAAGGCTACCTAGTCACATAGTCATGTAGACATTTTGCAGGCTAGCGTAGAGAGCAGAACAGACTGTAAACAAGAAGTGGCATCAGGGTGCAGTACGGCGCTGACAGCTAACGTGAAACTGCTCGAGTGGAAAAACATCGATTTAAATCCGTCCACAAAGCTTATGAATAAATTGACAAACATGATAACGATTGGTTATAATGTTGACTTTTCAATACGTTGTTGATTATATATAATTCTGCTACTTTGTGATTATTAGGTAGTAAATATTAGTCATTTTAAACTTTAATACTCATTAACTGGACCCCTTATTATATTATATTATATTATATTAAGAAAATCACATAGACATTTAATTATTTCTGTGTTACTAATTAAAGGGCTAACAATAGCGTTCATTAACTTTTAGATCATTTGTAGGGTTCTATTATTATAAAGTGTTACACTGTGTGGTACTGTTAGAGGTCGAAGGATCTTCGTAGGCGGCTTTTGGAGCTTCTCAGATGTACCTGACGTGCACACACACACCTCTTCATATAAATGATCCTCAGTGAAATCATAATTAGCAGAGAGCTCACCGAAACCTCACACTGAGAGCGCTGAGAGGAGAGTAAAGTGGTGAGAGGAGAGAGAACGTGTGCACTGTCTCTCAGCATGTGTGGGGGTCCTGAGGGTCTGAGCTGCAGACATGGGCACAAACTTCATTTAGACCTGACAATTAATCTACAGCTGTGTCAGTGTGTGTTCCTCCACTGGAGCGCAGCCTCTCTCGTCCTATCACACTCTCTCTCTCACTCATGCATCTATAAGCCCATGCACTTCCTCTAACAGGAGGAAAATCTCATTAATGTATTACAAGCTAGTTCTGAGCTCAGATGTGTCATATACTGCATGTGTCCTCAGCAACGGCTTTGCATAATCACATGCCCCACAAATCCTTAAAAAAGAAAAAAGAAAGAAGTTTTCTTTTTTATCCTTATCTGACAATACAATACGAGCAAACTGACTTTCACTAAACTCGCAACAAATCACACAGTAAAGTGTGTGTGTGGTCTTGGAGTGACCATTGGTCAGGACCACGTCCTCACAAGTATAGGACAATATGAACTTTTTGGTGAACTGAGGACATTTTGCTGGTGTTCACTTAAGCACGTTTTTTCCTCCCAAATCACATATTCTTGGAAAATATTCAGAAAAATAGGGCGGAAAAGATTTTTTTTTTGATACTGAGGTTAACGTTAGGGCTAGGTTTGTGTGCAGCAGGGTTATTATCGTTAAACTAAAATGAACGGAATAACGAAAACTGAAATTGTTAAAAATTTTAGTTAAGTGAAATAAATAAAAACGGTAGGTAAAAGAAAAAACGATAACTAACTGGAACTGTACGATGCATTTAAAACCTAACTAAAACTTACTAAAATTATAGATAGAATACCAATCGTTATCATGTTTGTCAATTTATTCATAAGCTTTGTGGACGGATTTAAATCGATGTTTTTCCACTCGAGCAGTTTCACGTTAGCTGTCAGCGCCGTACTGCACCCTGATGCCACTTCTTGTTTACAGTCTGTTCTGCTCTCTACGCTAGCCTGCAAAATGTCTACATGACTATGTGACTAGGTAGCCTTCAAAAAGTTTAGCATTTCACTCAAACCAGAATTCAATTTATTAAACAATACTTATTCTGACTATTTGAATTCTGCACCTAAAAAATATCACAAATTGTAAAAAAATAAAACTAATACTAGAACTAATGAAAACTAAACTAAACTAAGCAGTACTAAAAAATAATAACTAAAAAAAACTAGCAAACCCACTTTAAAAACAAATTAAAACTATCTGAAGTAGAGAAAAAAAGTCAACGAAATAAAACTAAACTATAGTTAAAAATCCAAAACTATTATAACCTTGGTGTGCAGGTCTAGTATTATTTATCTACAGTGATATAAAGACCAATAGAAACTTATGGATGACCTCACAAATACAGTAAGACAAATAAGAAAAACTAAACAGTATAAAACATCTGACCATTGCCCAGATACTGTCAACTCCGGAAACAATGGCACTCTCTGTTAAAAACAGCCAAAATGTAACCACAAATTAAAAATGTGATTTTGAAATCATTTTTGAAAGATGCAGCTGGTCTTCTGACATTTCTTTGATTATCTTAGCACCACCCTCACTGTGCATGGGGGCAATATGTCGATACGTCCCCTTCGAGGCAAATGTCCAATTCTTACATGCTTTTGAAACATAACTGGTGTTGTGTGTTCTTACGGGTTTGTAGACCAAGTTATGCAACTCAACAGCTTTTTTCCCTCATATGAGCGGAGAGCTTTTTGGTTTTACTCATGTTGGTTGATGACAAAGTGATTGTACCTGTGTATTACTTCATATTTATACCCCAGTGATATAGGGCGGAAACAATACACTTCCTAGACACTAAAAGCAATATCAAGGAACATTTTATCCCTACCAACCATATTCCTTTAATTTTATTTAGTCCTCAAGAGTGCCAATGATTTTGATACAGATGTTTTTGATAGAATGAACTGTTCCAAAATAATAACAACACTTAAATTACTTGTACTGAATGAATATTTAGCATTTTCTCCTAATATTTTTGGGTAAACAGAATCATTGGATGTAATATGTACATTTGAGTCATGGTTCTACTCACTTACACTCTAAAGCCAGGTGTACACTACATGATGATTTCTAGCCAAATGTTCCTGCAGTTGTCACGATCTGAAAACTTCCCAGTCCAGAGTTCAGCCAACAATGGCTGATGGCACAGATGATCTGGTGGTGTGAGAGGTTACACAGGTCAATCTTTAGCCTTTCTGATCTGGGTCCAGACTAAGCAGGGGCTCCCAGATATTCGCAAACCAGTTTATAGTAATACACTTTCCTTTTTTCAGGAGATATTTCTGATAACATTAGATATGAAATATTTCAGCTGTATAAAAAGGAGACAGTTGAGGGAAAAATAAGTGAAAAAGCAGATGTTTTTAAGAAAGACCTGGCAGCAGAACAGACATTTCACGTTGCGCTTGTCAAAAGAGGGTGGCTGCAGAGAGAATACTGCGGTGTAACACCTGACCAGATGCTAGCAGGTGTCAAGTGAGTCCACAACACCACCTCAAACACAAGGTGACCTAAGGATTAAAAGCAGAGATTGCGGGTTACGGGACTTGAATTGTATCACCAGATGATCTGACTTGAAAGTAGCTACAAATAATGCACCACTTTTAACTGCATCACTTGTTCAGCCATCCATATATGACATTGTTGCATATGATGATAGCAGTTAACTCTGTCTCTCCAAAACTAGAGCTAGCCTGGGAGTGTGTTTCGGGGCTGAACTAGAAATGTCCATAGTTTTTATTTTAGAAACCTGGCCACCTTAGTGAATGAACCATGTACACCATGAACAGCAAACTAACTAACCAGCAGAGCAAGACTTCACCACAAAGATGTTTCGCTCTATGACACCCTTAGCTGTTCATTATAAGAGTGAGATGAGGGTGAAAAGGGTCAGGTGTGTTGCTTTTGCAGCATTTACTGACACTAACTTCAGGCTAGTTCTCATTGCCATGGTAATGAGGAATAATATCACACACTCAGTGAAAATAAAGTTGGGACCTGAGTGCTCTCATTATGGTTGCGTGGTTGAATGGAGATACATGTTTAGAGAGTTTGACAGGATTAAAGTGAAAGTTTACGTTCTTTGAAAAAAAAAAAAGCTGGATGGCATTGTGAAAATGCCCCATGGAGACTCTGCCCAGAGAAGAGGCCCTCTGAAACTTGTGTACTGAAGTGTAAAACGTTATGACTGGAAAACCGGAATTTCATTATAAACAACAATCTGGCACAAAACCATAATAAAATGCCCGCACAGTCTCTCAGTCTCTCTCTCTCTCTCTCTCACTCTCGCATTCTTGCTCTTTAGTGGAAAGGGGACAGAAATCGATTCTGAAATTAATCTTTTGCTGGAGGGATTAAGGGCCAGTTTTGCCTCCACTACCCCAACTCCCGGAGGACCTACCACACAGAACACAAACACTACGGAGAGAAAATGGAAGTCTTTATTTGCCGTATTTTTGGACCATTTGTTCACAACCTCCACACTTACAGTGGAACACTTCCTCTTCAGGTATGCTTACGTTCCCTACCTTCCTATCTATACCTTCGTTACCCTACATTACCCTACCCTACCATCCTTTTGTTTCTTGCCTTATCTTCTTTACCTTCCTTACATTACTTACAATCCTTACCTTCCTTACTTTTTACCTTCCTAACCTTCCCTTCCCTATGTTTCTTACATTTCCCTCCCTTCCTCCCTTATCTTCTTTACCTTCCCTACCTTATCTTCTTTACCTTCCTCCCTTATCTTCTTTACCTTCCCTATGTTTCTTACCTTTCTTTCCCTTCCTCCCTTATCTTCTTTACCTTCCTACCTTATCTTCTTTACCTTTCCTCCCTTATCTTCTTTACCTTCCCTGTTTCTTACCTTTCCTTCCCTTCCTCCCTTATCTTCTTTACCTTTCCTCCCTTATCTTCTTTACCTTCCCCCCTTATCTTCTTTACCTTCCCTGTTTCTTACCTTTCCTTCCCTTCCTCCTTTATCTTCTTTACCTTTCCTCCCTTATCTTCTTTACCTTCCCTACCTTATCTTCTTTACCTTCCTCCCTTATCTTCTTTACCTTCCCTGTTTCTTACCTTTCCTTCCCTTCCTCCCTTATCTTCTTTACCTTTCCTCCCTTATCTTCTTTACCTTCCCTACCTTATCTTCTTTACCTTCCTCCCTTATCTTCTTTACCTTCCCTGTTTCTTACCTTTCCTTCCCTTCCTCCCTTATCTTCTTTACCTTTCCTCCCTTATCTTCTTTACCTTCCCTACCTTATCTTCTTTACCTTCCTCCCTTATCTTCTTTACCTTCCCTTCCTTATCTTCTTTACCTTCCTCCCTTATCTTCTTTACCTTCCTCCCTTATCTTCTTTACCTTCCCTTCCTTATCTTCTTTACCTTCCCTATGTTTCTTACCTTTCCTTCCCTTCCTTCCTTATCTTCTTTACCTTCCTTACATTCCTTACCTCCCTCACTTACCTTACCTTCCTTACCTCCCATACCTTACTTACATTTCTTACCTTACCTTCCCTACCCTCCCTACATTCCTTGCTTTCCTTACCTTACCTTCCCTATCTTACCTTTCCAACCATACCTTCTTTATCTACTGTACCGTAGTGAGAGGCCGAGTAGAGCAGCTATTTTTTCAGTGGCTCTGGGAGTGTTGATAGACAAACATGACATAATTTAACAAGTGACCCTTATTACTAACATTTGTACCATCATTTTTATAATTTTAATAAACAGTCATGCAGTTACTTTAAATATAGTACTATGCAAAAGTTTTAGGCACTTGGACACATTATTTTCAACAGCTATTTTTCCCGACAGAAAGTTTTTATTTGCTCAGCAAAACACTTTTGTTTATTAATTATTAAAATAATATTAAGTAAAGGTTTTACATATGACTGTATGTTTAATTAACCCTATGTTTTAATTAATGCTGCAATGCAGTATTATTTTAAGTTCTCATCTAATACATGCTTTGACTGCTTAGTACTTCATTAAGCTAAATCAAGATGGCTGCTGAAGCAATTTAATCTGGAACTAAACTTTCTACTTAAAATTGGCGCACAAGATATTTTCTACTTCTATCCATATAAGACACTGATGCAACTTTGTATTGTATTTATGCTTATTTACATCTGTTTTAATGATAACTGGTTTTATTACTGGTGGAAATACACATTGCTAAGATAAAGGCTATGAGCTTATATAACTCAGACTTTTGCACAATACCAAATATCTGCACTTAAACATGTCAAATTAAAATCAGGAGGCAAAGATCAGAACAACCTACAGAACATTTTGGAGGAAACTGTCTAACTTAAACCTCTGTTCTGAACATTCACTCATCGCTTATCCTTCTGAGTCATAGGGATGCTGAATTCTATCCCAGCTCTCACTGGGTGCAGGACAGGAAACACCCTGGACAGGTCACCAGGCATACCTAGGGGCAATTTAGTTTCTCCTTTTTACCTGACTCTATATATTTTAACTGTGGGGGTGAAACTGGAGCACCTGGATGAAACCCACACAGACACGAGAACATGCAAACTTAGTTCTCACACAAACTCACACAGAATCAAACCCAGACCCACCTTGCTGTGAGGCGACAGCACTACCCACTGCGCCACAGTGCCGCCCTTTTGTTTTGAAGACACCAGTTAAAATTAGGTTTTGTTGATTATCTAAGTAGCGCGGCACGGTGGTGTAGTGGTTAGCACTGTCGCCTCACAGCAAGACGATACGGGTTAGATTCCCGGTCCGGGCCAGTTTCCTCCCACTGTCCAAAGACATGCATGTTAGATTGGTTGGTCACTCTAAAATTGCCTGTGAGTGTGTTGGCCAGGCGATGGACCCCGCTTTGGCACAATAACACTGGGATTGGCTCCAGTGACCCTGACTAGTGGGATAAAGGGGAATGTTAACCCATCCTCTACAAAGAAATATGTAAATGTGGCATTTTCAGAAAATTTGAATGCATTTCTAAACTTTTATTTATTTTTTCATATCAACACAAAGCATCTACACAAAGTTGGAAAGCGGACGTGAACTCACCTCGAGGTACAGTTCATGCTGCACAAATGCACTTCTTATGTAAAATGTTATATGATATAATTTTCTGAAATATTAAAAAGTATAATAAATGGAAAGCAGGGATCAGTAAGGTAATCTCTAACGAAACTGAACCGCTACCCACATAATTCCACTTAATCTGCTGGAATTGCACACAATAAAGTTAAACCTCTTTTAAATATAAGTTTAAACTTCATCACACTGTTCAGGGCTAATTTTGAATAGCATACAATTTTAATGAGAATATATTAGCTCCTCTAAAAGTGAATACTTAGCAATGCAGACTGAATTAATTTCCATGGCAACACAGGGCTTGACATTACAACTAGATGAGACCACAGTTCTTCTTTGCAGAGCTCCTTCCCAAAGCAAGGGCAAATTCAGCTTAATCCTCTATTTGATTAGAAAGAACTAAATCTTATCCTTCTTAGTTTCTGTCAGAATTCCCAGTTAATAGAGGTTATTGTCAAAGTGTTTTATAGATCCTCAGGAACTAAACTGGAGGAAGTGAAAAGAGAGAGATTTATCACTCAATGAAACATAACCTGAAATACTAGATACTTTTTAGAACTATAAAAGAATTAAAATATTAATAATAACAATAACAAACATTTATTCATTATTTGAATAAATATTTTGCAATAATAATTCAAGCCTCTGATTTTTCTTTGCACCATGAGGAATATCTATTGAAATTAAAGTTCATTCTGATATGGAACCAGCTGGTACTCACAATCGATCTGAACTTTAAAACCTATATAACTGATTATAGCATGACAAAAACAAAAGGTCCCACGCTCCTGTACTTTGAACAAATCACTAACCTTTAAAGGAAACACTTATTTTCACACCAAAGAAATGCACCGGCACCAGGAAAGAATACCAAAAAGATAGAACACAACTTTTCTACATTTTGCACTAATAATACTAAATAAATGTAGAAAACCAGGGAGCAAAGTTGACATTCTGCTTTCTTTTACTATCTCTGATACTTATAAGCTAATGCTGTGATATATGAAAATAACATTATAAGAAATAAACAGACTTCTGTATTCTCAAGCATTGTTATTTTGTCAACCAGGTCATTGCAGTAACCTCCAGGAGCACATATTCTAGACCAGAGCCTGTAAAATATATTAACCATTACTCTTCTTTTCTGTAAATAATCAGTGCTGTTAGAAAGTAGCATGAAAACTCAAGTCCTACCTTAAACTCGCAAACCAGTAATTAAGTGCTGGTGCAGTTTTGGCCACTACTTTCATCCAACCCACTTTCTACAGTGGGATGATGGTCATGATTTCATCTGAATCTGGGCGCCACAACCATAGCATACTAATTAGAGTACTTTGAGGTGTTCTTGGTGTTGAGGCAGATGTGTGTCAGACTACCTGATTTTTTTTACTTTCCAACAGGCCAGCATACTGCCACGCCTCTCTGCCGAAAGTCGTTTATGTTTAAGACACATGGGCCACATAAGCCTGGTCTAATGAGGGCCACTTTTCACTGAACCACAGTTTGCCAGTGCTGCCATATGTCTGTTAGACATTTCCCACATCTGCATGCTATATGGGTGTGGTATCAGGTACGTATGTGTAATTGGTGGTATTTGTATATTTTGTACATTTTGTATATTTTGATATTTCTAGGTATCATGAGCAGTCGGTGGGTTGTGCCTGTGTGCCAATCATTTGGTCAGCACCAGGATTTGGCTTTGGAGTTAGACCGTTTTGCAATCTACCCTTAAAGCCACTGTGTGAATCAGGCTTCGAATGGATTTCAGTGTGGAATCCCTTTATACTGACGATTACTGAACTGTCTCGCCGGTGGATGGACTGCTCTGTGCATTCTCAATGAAGCTGCCACTCATACACCGAGTGCTGTAATAAGATTCAAACAACAAGCTTCAACAATTTAACCTCATAACCTCATTGTAATGTAGGTCCATTCTTCTATAATACAGATGTTACCATTCAATAAACTGATTTGACTTCAGTTATCCTGTTTGATGAAAAACAATGCTACTCACTGAGAAGCCGTTTGTGAGCAGAAGGAGCTCACATTAATTCACTAACAATACACTACTAGTATAGGGTCTCACACAGAGATAAACAGGATAAAGCAGTTAGGACCACTGCCAAATCATAGCTGTTCTGAGATCAGCTGAGGACCAGTAACTGCTGATTGGATAGTCTCATCAATGTCCTTAAATTAAAAACATGCACATCTCAACAGAATAAAATATCTTCATCTATTAATTTCTTGAACTTCTTTCTTGAAAGCAATACAATCATGAAGACAAAGCTCATTTAGTGGGCTAATCTAACAGGACAACCAAACTTTTCATGCATACAAACGATAAAGCAAAACTTAACTTTTCTCCTCCAGACTCACCACTAAGTAAGAGAAATAAGACACCACCACTGCTGTCTAGAAATAGAGTCAAGTTTAAATATGCTTCCTGGTCTAGCACCTGTTGTATAAAGTGAAAGCTTGTGTCAGCGAGAGACATTCAGATTATGTGTGTAGGCTCTGCTAATGAGGTCCAGAGGAGATCTACTCTCAGCACCTAAAAACATGACCCTGTGAACTCTAACCTTGCTGCCATTCATGTAGAAACTCTCAAACAACAAACAATCAGGAAGCGGTAAACATACACAAACACACCGCCTCTCTGCCTGATGGGCAGGAATGGAACAGAGGAGCGTATGTGTGTGTGTGTGTGTGGATGAGCGTGTGTCTATTTGATTAATGATCGTCTTTCTCCACTTTATTCTGCTGTGAGGGGAGAAATACATTGTGCTGCATCCTTCCAGACTCACTGAAAGAAATATTTGCAATCGGGGCAATCTCTATAATCAATAGTGCTATTATCCATAACAACCGCCTTATGAGGAGACACTCTGCCACACACTCAATAACACATGACCTTCAGTGACCCCCAGACCAAGCAGTAACATCAGCACAACAATAATCATGCCTCTCGTTGCCCCCCTCGCCTAACCACACAGTCGTCATTGTCTTTCTAAATGGAATGTACTGACTCGCTATATATCGAACCAAACAGGGAACCAAAAGCTCTGCCATGAGTGCACCCAATCAATAAATGATTACAAAACAGACCCCTATTTTACAGCAAACATTCTTGCTTTCCCTCTTTCTTTCACCAGATCTAAAAGAAGAAACTTAAAACAGTGGTTTCTTCCCAACTGATTAAAGACGCAAAGGTTGCCTGAAGGTTACCAGATAAATATTTCAGGCTTTTGAAACTGAGCTTACAAATACTGAATACAGACAGTGTATTCAATGTTTCTACACTCTGTGTCTATTTTATCAGCTCCATTTACCTTATAGGAGCACTTTGTTGTTCTACAATTACAGACTGTAGTCGACCTTTTTCTCTGTATGCTTTGTTCGCCCCCTTTAACCCTGTGTTTCAATGGTCAGGAACCCCACAGAACCGCCACAGAGCAGGTATTATTTGGGTGGTGGATCATTTTGGACTATAGATGGTGGACTATAGACTATAGATGACTATAGATGTCTGTAGATGACAGCAGATGACTGTTCTCAGTCCAGCAGTGACAATGAGGGGTTTAAAAACTCCAGCAGCACTGCTATGTCTGATTGTTGTATGGTTAGAGAAATTCACAGTGGGCTGAGAGTGGCAACTTTTGCGAGCAGGGTATATGCTAAACACAAACAAAGCACTCACTATCAATATGAGCTACAAATCAAGTCAACATATACTCAAAAAGTCAAGGTATTATTTTGGGGGTATCAAGCATCCTGGCTCTATATTAACTTAAGAATAATGCAGCTACAACGACTTAGTAAAAGTTAAACTAAACGGTTTAGCACTTATATGGAAGCACTAAGGGGGGTCTATTTTGGTCACAGACATGAAATTAAACATTAACGCTGGAACTGGAACTATACAGCTAACAATAGCGTTAGCTCACTAGGACTCAGTTATAAAATCTTTTCAGAATGCTAACATTAACAGCACCACAAGCCCCAAATCATATCACTTTACTAAGGCCAAATTGGATTAATATTGACTGTTTGGTTTCCTCAATAAATACACAATAGTTTCGAAAACCAAATCTAACATTTCAACTAACATTAGCTATTTTGCTAATGTTCGCCCAGCTAATGACTAACGTTAGCTTAACAGACACACTTACCTCTCTGTGGGCTTTGAAGTGAAAAAAAAATTGTCAAGTCAAGTCAAGTCTTTTACCAATGTTAATCAAAAATCATGCCTCGAGTCCCCCACCTCTGATATTAGGAGCAGGCATGCATAACTCTAGTCCTGGAGGGCTGGTGTCCAGCACGGTGTGGTGATTGCTTGCTGAAACACAACTGATTCAACTACCCAACTGTGATGGATACCAGCCCTCCAGGAGTGGACTTCTGATATTAATATGAATAACTTCGTATAGGAAAACTATACATTAACCCCTGTCTGCGGGCCCTATAGTGGCCACGCCACCAGAACAGTAATCAACATATTTTTCATGAATATAATGAAATCAAGTTTTTTCCCCCTAACTCTTTCGCAAGAACTGAACAGGAAGGGGCGAAAACAATTCACACTTCTCCACAAAACTGCCAATGCTGAGATAATAACAAACAGCACAACTGCAGCTTTTGTCATAACTGCCACAATGAAAAACAGCATTTTAACACAACAGTGACACTTTATAAATGTTGACTGATTGCTTACCTGTGACGTACCAAATTCAGTCGGTTTCTAGTTTTGTAAAACATACATTTCCATCAAATGTTATTAAAAACACATCACAAATATTGCATAGTTTAACTGATGGATCTTCACATACACAAAAAAACAGAAATAGTATCTTATAGGGGGGTTAATACTGTTACATATGTGGGGAATACCTTGCCAAACCAAAGGAACTCTCCCCTAACTGACCTCCCCAGGAGTCAATTCATGGTTTCTCATATCTCATATCATCCCTGTTTACCACTCACTCGTTGGACATTAGCCACAAGTCCATCAGCCACAGTGCCACATTGCTGGTGTCCCAAGATGACCATCCCTGCCACAACCCTATAATCAAGTCCCTAAGGTAGCTGGGGGTCTGTCTGCAGAAGCGGCTACTGCTGTCGCTCAAGAACAAGTGCTTCAGAAGGCATGCTTCTGCTACTGGTGTAGAACTGCAGAGAGAGTCCTGATTAGTGGGCACGACAGCCTATTGTGACCTGTCTAGGAACAGAGCATGCAGTGACTGAGCAGGCTAGTGATCATTCAGTCACATAGAGAAGGCAGTGAAAAGGCTAGATTCAGATTCATTCTCACAAGCAGGTCCCAGAAAGGCTATGATTCGTTTTTATTCCAGGTTGTTTTCTTTCTTGCTGTTTGTGATGCTACCCAAACACAGCACCTATCAGGAGGCGGCTCCACTCAGGGCACAACCACAATGTGAGGACATATTATCTCCACCATGTGACCTTACCCGCAACTGCTTCTACTGCAGTGCCGATGGCTGGAGAAAGTGACTGAAGGGGCTGTTAAAAATTGAGGGGGGACAAAATATGTTCACATAATGAAGACTACTGTTCTACAAACAAATTACACAAACATTTATTTCACAGCAGAGGTGAAATCCGTGGATGCTCTCTCTCATCGGAGAACCACAGTACACTACAATGGAGAGGGGATCTACAAAATAATGTTATGCAAAATAACAGAATTTATGAATTACTAATAGATAATGACATACAAAATATCCAACAGTGTCTTTCTGCTCATGCCATGCAGCTCTCTTTCTCTCCGAAACTTTACTTCCCTGTTGTTTCCATTCTGTGGATTGCTACAATAGAAGAAACTGAATTAGGAAAGAAAGTTTTGTTTATAACCACGAAATGCAAGGAAGGCTGAACTGAAGTGATGTGTTCTGTCTCTCTCCTCCGCTACATCCAGTACTGGTACAGAGCCGCGCAGCCCTGTGCTAATAGCCTAAATATAGCCTCCTGCAAACCAGAAAGAAAAAATGGTTACATTTTAACTTACCTTACTTTCTGAGCTAGCAGCTCAAATCCAGGCTTGGTGATTACTGCTGCCTCGGCTGGGAAGTCATGTTCTGATATCCATCCTTATTCCTGAACTGCTGTTGGCTAAGCAAACAAACTATTTAGCAAGCAAACTAGCTTTACAGCATGCCATGAGGTATAAATCTAACAAATTGCTCGACAAGCCATAGCTCAGAAATATTAGCAATATGTTTCAGAACCGTGTTTGAATGTTTGTGTAGCGGAAAAAGAGACTGGATCAGACAGCAAGCTTTGATTATTTGATTGGATAAAGAAGGTCTTTATTACTGCTGTGACTTAAACTGAGGAAAAGGAAGAAAATACTCTGACACACCTGGTCCCGGTTGTGTTCTACAGCTGTAACCCAAGAATCTAGTCACGGTGAGTCTGCATTGATGGACATGGTCACCAGCTGGCCCTCAGTTTAGTTCTGTTCCATTCAGTTTATATTATTATCTCTCAAAGAGAAAATTGGTTTGCAGGCAGTCACTACCAACCAAACCATACATACAGAAAAAATAAAAACAAAAAAACATTAAACAAACACTGACAAAGCAAATTCATGGGCACAAAGAGTGAGCAAACAATTTGCAAACAAAAGATGATTGCATGATTGCACTACGGATAAAAGTGTTACTTAATCTCTTGCAACTCTAAGTTGTCCTACCACATCCAAGTGACTCTCATCTGCTGTGTGCCCCTTACTTTGACATGGCCTTTCTTATAGTAGGGTTGGCATACCAACCTAATGCTCTGCCTTATCTTTGGCCAAATCATCTTTAAACCCTTATTCATCTGCATGTCTTATCCTGCTAGTCCTCAGCTCATTAGGGACAACCTGTGCCTGGAATAAGACTACTTAGCTGTCAAAAGCATACTTGCTAGTATACTGTTGCTAATTGGAGTGTGAACAAACATGTTGAGTGCTAGCTAACTCATGCATGCCTTTTGCAACTCCCTGTAAGACTGTTGTCAATGTCTACTGCCAGGAGTCCCTAGTTTTCACTACCTAGACATTGTCTGTGGTAAGGCTTTCCCCAGTATGTGTCATGATTCTCTGTGGTTAAACATTCATCCCAGCTGGTGTCATCAGCCAAAAGTTCTAATCGTCAATTGTAGACCTCCCACCCTCCCAACCATCACTGCAGTGTAACACAGGATGTTGTGGTGAGGAAATCTTAGGTGTCCATATATCAGTGGTATTGCAGGAGATGGCATGAGTGGGAGAAGTAGAATAAAGTAAAATGACAGTAGGCTCATCTTTGGTGGTGCTGGTAGGCAATTCATCAGAAGTTGGCAGTAAGTGCCAAAGCTCGAGTGACCATTGTAAGTGGTCAACAATAGCTTGTTCTAGGCCACTAGGTAGCCAAACCTGCTCAGTGTCTTCAGGCTGGTATACAATACTGGAGAGAGTTCATATACTTTGTTACAGTGCGGCTTCATGGGATAACACTTCCCAAGAAGTAAAGTGGTTGACCACTATTGGCCCTCACTATCTCGATTACCTGCTGTTCACAGCATTTACTGTTCCAATGCCATTTGATTGGATTGTTAACCATACAGCAATTAGATTGTTAGGCATTCTTTACTCATCTCACTTTGCTAAGCTAACATGAAACTTCATGCATCTAGTATTTTCTCAAACAGCCTGTACATAACCATCAACCTTATAATACAGAAAGTAAAACCTGACGCTACACTGGATTAATATGTACATTATGGTGCCTGAACTCTTGCCCTGAAAGCAGCGAGCCATATAGAAATGGGCCTCCACATAAAGTTAATAACGTCCTGAGCATCTGCTGCTCCATGCTGTGAGCTCTAATTGGGAGCTGAGACATTCCAGTCCAGACTCCTGGCAGCCCATCTCTGTCTCTGTCGTTATATCCGCTGAAGGGGACAGCAACCGTCCAGTTACCTGAGCAACGACTTCTCCTTCTATTCATCAGGAAGAGAGGCCATCAGCAGAGAAGAGAGTGAGGGCAGCCAGCGAGTGAAAGGACCCTGAATGGACCTGCCTTTGCCACAGCAGAAACCACTGCTGTTTGCCGTGCACACAAACAGACCCATTCAGCGACTCTCTTTACCCACCCCCTCCCACACTAGCCCCACTGTTTATCTAATAATGCCTCTGTATCTGCCCGACTGTTTACCTAATAATGCCTCCATACCTACTAGCACAAAGCCACATTCTTTGGCTATGGCTCTCTGTGGTCTGGCCTTAAATACCACGCTGAGCAAATCTTAAGCGGAGGTCCAGAATTTTCCATCCACACTGCAGTGCCACTTACCTCAGGTCTGTGAACTGCCAACGACGGGTCAACCAACACCATACCTGAAATAAGGAGCTCCATCATTTCAGGTTGGATGAATGTGCCTCTTTAATATTCCATAGAGCACTACAGTCTATTTTAGCTTTTCCTAAACCAATGGATCATTGAGAAGTCATTTTATTTTCTTTTCAAGGGCTGCCTGCAGGGTAAGCCAGAGGAGAAGACGGGGCAGTCATGCTGCAGCACCCCTAGAGCACTTTGCAGGTAGTGTGCCTTCCTCAAAGCCACAGCAGCAGGAGGAAAAGGAAAGACAGAGGCACAGTATAAGCTACTAATCAATATCCCCGGTGCCCCATCTGGAATTCTAATCAGCAACACCCGGTTCTTAGCATGAAGTCTGAACCTACTGAGCTGCTCCCAGCCCATACGCATCTATTCGGCTTTTCCTAGTGGAAAAACAAAGCAGGGTAGAACTCCTTTCCTGCACTAAATGTAGTCTGTTGTGAATTATTGGCTACTAGTTGCATTACATTTGCTGTGCTCTTTCACAGTAAATAATAGTAACATGGCAACGGTATTCCGTGAGTTCACAGACATCCTGGACCACAAGATTGCTGTGGTGTAGCTGTATACTTTCAGTAATAAGCTGTAAATGTATTATACAGTATTCCCTTTATTTTTACAAACCTACTGTAAAAGTAACACAACTCAGTAACACAACTCAGCACCCAGTGATGTACTGTACAAAATAAACAAATAGGTTTACCCAATCTGTACCCCTTAAATGTTTACAACTTTAAAAAAGGGGGCCTATTATTATGCTTTTCTGTAACATGCTTGTCACCCCCTTACACAAAACACAGCTAAAATCTGAAACATCCTGCTCCAGCCTAGCCTGCAAAGGTGGATTGTTCCACCGGAATTTCAGGATCGGACTCTGGCTTAAACTGATTTAGTAAAACTGACAGTATGGTAAGTATAGCCATAGTGGTGTGGGTAGCAGAGCTCTATCAGGATGCAACTCTGGCAGTTGACCAATCAGAACAGAGTGGGTGAGCTGACCAATTAGAACACGCAGGGCTCATCGTAAGGCAGGGTTAAAGACACAGGAGCTTTAACAGAGAATTTCAGACAGAAGGAGAATACAGATGTACAGTATGATAAAAATATACTGTGTTGTGGGAAAGCTGAATCATGTATAGTAGACCCTGAAACACTTAAAATGAGCACAACAGGTTCTTTAACTCATATCATTTCCCATAATATCATCATATCCTATAATGCTGTGCAGTACAGCTCAATGTCAACTTTCTAATTTTGCTGTGAAAAATGAGTTTTAAATTTTGTAAAATTGTGTGCTTGATGAAAATGGAACCTGGTCTTCTCTATCACAAGTCAGCTGCTGTCAAACTGAGTTGATAAAGGCTAATACATGCTTCATCCATGACAGTGAAGTGTTATAGCAGTGCTGCAGCACAGCTACTCCATCACCGCCCCCAGCTTATTCCTGCAGACACTCCCTAAAAGCAAGAACTGCTACATATTTTCTAACTTCCAATCCCACAACAGACATGCAGCACTAACAGAGTCACTGTCGCTGAATACAGACACTTTGAGCTACAAAAAGGTGGGTTTGTGGGTTGTTTGATTCCAGAATGTGTCACAGCACAATTCATAATGCAGTGCAAATGCATTTCAGTGCATTACAGGAAGGGCCTGGACAAACCGCCTTTAAAACCAATGTCCGGTCGATTGTCATAGCAGACGAGCAGCTGGACGAGTACATCACAACTGTGGTTCACTTGTGAAAATATATATACGACACACCATCACCTCATTATTTCAATAGAGCAGGTAAAGCAGCTCACTGTCCTCTACCGTCCACATGTTTAGCTGCACTGATTGTTGGAATGACAGGAGACCATCGTTCCCCTTAAATACCTGATACAGGATGTGGGCACTTAGAGACCCGTATAGGTGAAACAAGACACAGGCCACAGCTCTCAGGTCTCTTTCGCTTGTCATCACATATAACAACGTACATGAAAAATAAACAAATGCAGTCAACATGTTATCAAACGTTTGGAATTATAATGTTATTGTATGTTTTGAACTTGATTAGAAGTGTCTGTTGTGCATATATCTGTTTTGCAGAAAGAAAACACATCTTTTACTCCTTTTTGCCACGTGCCGTTTCTTGACACAAATGGAAGAAAGCTGGAAATGCAGACATGCAGTGTATTACTTACTGTGTACTTAAATTAAGTCGTATGCAAATGTTTGGGCAACCATGGTGAAATTACATGTTTTTCAGATTTTTTAAAAAATAAGTTACACAACCTCCACAAAGAAGACACAATTTAATGCAAAGGTGTTCTCTGCAGAGGATCTGGTAACTGGTATTTTCTGATATTTTCACTTAGAAAATCAACTAAACATTTCATTTTACTTCAGCTATTTCAACTTTTGCATACATTAGCAGCTTTATATAATTCAGTGCAAAGAGTTTTTTAACTAAAGCTATAGAAAAAACATATTTGGTTCTCTATAAAACTTCCATAGAATGTATTTACTCAGTATGTTAAATTGTTCTCTGATGTCTACATATAAGGCTTTTAGCTGCTGATTTACAACATATGATTTGGTCCTGTTTTCCTTTTTTCGGTGAGCTAAAGAATAACTTGTTGAGCTTTGCTCTGATTTGCTGGTTTACAATGAGACAGTGATGAACACACAGAAGTAAAATGCTCAGATGAACATCTGTGTAAATAAGCCAGGTTGTCATACTATTTATTTAGCTATGCTCATTTTATTTACTGGAGGCTTGCTAGTAGCTAATTTTCCCTGTACTACCTACAGTACTAGCATTCAATCGGAAAATCAACATATAGTAAATTAAAGTTGCTGCTTACTATGAAACTTTGTAAATTTGCAACGGCTCTTCACTTCAGTCTTTTCAGTGATAAACGCTAAGAAAAGCTTTGATTTTGTCCAGAATTTGGGAAACTGTCTGGAGTAAAAGGTGGCGAGCAAACAAACAGTGTTGAATTAAAATTGTCAAGGATCTTGTTAAAGATGTGGAAGCTAAAGCTGGCTTCCTGTTTGCCAGCTTGTTTACATTCTTGTTTCTTTGTTGGTGTTACACTGGGCTACAATGTGAGCTGGTATATGTCAATTAGGGCATCAGATTATGCAAAGGTTCTATACCAATTGAAGCGTTCTTCCCAGAACCTTTTCGATTCACTTGAGTTTTTTTGTAGGGAAAACAAAATATTTGGTTCTTCTCCCTCACCTCCCCATCCCAAGCCCCTCATAAAACCACCGACATTTTTTTAAGGGCCCATTTAACTCAAAATGGACTTTTACTTGCATTATTTAAAAAATAGTGTAACTTGTAAGCACTGTTAAGTTTCAAAACTTATCATTATTCGTTTATGCAACACATATATAGAAACATTCAATTGTTGAATTACCTGTTTTTAGGGGGTTTTCAAAATCAACACAATGACATACGCACCAGTTTGGTCCAGACATAGTAACGAAAACAGAGCGTAATTCTCAGAGATAAAGAAACGTTGGGAGGCGGTCATGTGAAAAATGCATTATGACTATTTTTGCTTCACAAACAAGCGAGTGAACCTCGGGGGAAACTATCTGAACGAATGAAACAACACTGAACTTCTACAGGTTTAGAACAGTGAGAGTACAACTTAACTATACCGTCACATAAACACACAGAGAGACAGCACTGCCACCTCCACTCGCACAACCACATCTGACCAGTCAGTCCAGACCATTCACAGCATACAATCAGCCCGCAGCAGGGGGCTAACTACTGATACACACTCGCTGCTCTGCGGGAACCGTCTGCCGCCCTCACACAACCGACAGGTCACCTCGACATCCGCACGCCAAAAATAACAGCCAGGGCTGAGTCACGCAGACCGCTTGCATTCCGCGCCTACCCGCTCGGCTCTCCTATATGAGCCTTCTCTAATGGAGCCCAGTTTGGTCCCAGGCTCTTACAGAACATGCTCATCTTTACAGGCTGACAGCAGACGCAGCTGCAGAGGAGCTTTCGTTCTCATGACATGGTCGAAGAGAGACAGGTGGGGAAACTAATAAAGATCTGAAGCATTTCTGAGTACAAATTCATCTTGGAGAAACAACCTTGTGATTATTTTCTCTCCTCTCTGGCTCCCGCTCTCCCTCTCCTTCTCCTTCTATGTCACTTTTTAAAGAGAGGGATGAGATTGCAGCAGCGAGAGGATGGGCTGAATTGCGCCGCTGTCCCCGTCAGCTTCAGCTTATTGAATTGATGTCGCTCTTTTAAACTCCATTTGAAGTGTTTGGTGGCGGGGAGGCGGGGTGGGCTGGGGAGGCTTAGGAAAGAAAAGAAGAACCAGTAATTCAGGTGGAGACTGAAGCCTGGCACCTGTCCAGCAGTCCAGAGGAGCAGTCTGAGCCCCCCAGGCTTATCGCTCACCTCTCGGTCATCCCTCCACATGGCTTGAAAGCCACACTGTGGTTGTGTCTGTCTTGGCAAGTAGCAAATTCAGAAGCATGGCTTTCGATAATGACGTTAGATCTGGCCTCTGAAACACTTTCAGATTTCTTTAGAAAGAGCTTCATAAAAACACTGTGGCTTTAACCTCACCAGAAACTTTCTCTGCTTGTCCTCAGCACGAGGCCTGTTTGCCTTCGAGCGATGGCGAACATTGCTCTGCTGTTTTGAAGCAGTGGAGCACGGCAGCGATGGAGGAAAAGGTAACCGGCACTTAGTAAGCGGTGGCGGGTCTGGTGAAATTACCCATTTAATTCAATTTGTATGGAGGTCTGAAATCATGTGTGAGAAGCTGGAACGCAAGGTGGGCCGATCGAGTGATCGAAGGATCAAATGGAGGTTTATTTCTGTTAAGCGGGTGAGGTTAGCCGTCACAAATGTGGAAATGCACAGAAATGGCACATTAGCACGCTTCGATACCTTCGCTAATGAGAGACGTTTTTAATATTTCATCAGAGACCGAGTTTCGATAAGACGGAATGGGCAGGCCTCACTTCAACTGCTCTACAAAGTATGACGGTTTGAAGAAGAGAACCCACGGAATACCAAAAATATCTCTCAGACATAAAACACACGAAAGTCAAAGCCAATTTCCCCTCGCAGGAACTAAGACACGGCTCCAGTGATACATTTGCTTTGACACTGACCTGTTTCATCCTCAGTAAAGCTTTCACTGTGATTAAATAACAGCTGATAAGGGAAAAGAGACATTTGTTAGATGACACGATGCAGAAGTTCTCTCTTTCACACGAAGCCAGAAGCGTGGAGGGAGGACTCCATAGAGAGCGTACATTTGTATTTAGACAGCAACACCCTTCTCACTCTGTACTTCTCTCTTTCACCTTGCCTTCACAGTCCGTTCCAGTGCTAGAGACACATTATTATTTACACATAGTAACTACATACTGACTAAAACAGCAGCCTGTAAATTTATAGACCAGCTTATGAAAGATATCTATGCTGTACAGTGCTGGGTAGTCGGAGACCAGCTTTCACTTACTTCATTTCAATTTCAAGCTGCTACTAAAGCAGCAATGTGTAATTTTTAGTTTAAAACATTAGAAATGAACTAAAATGATCAACAGAATATGTAGAAATAACAGTTTGGATGGTGTATTGTGTATGCTAAACAGCTAGCCTCATAAATTTCACTTGCAATACCCATTTGCACATCAGGAGGTGATAGGGAGACACCATACCATCAAGCTGAATCAGTCCATCATATGAGGATAAAAAGAAGCACTGCCCCGGCGGTGTATTCTAACCTCTTATCTATCATGTTAGATTTTTAAGGACAAGTAGCCAATGAAAGGAAAATAAACACAACCACTGGAAAAACATTGGGTCAGTCATGGGCTGGAGGTTAGGGAACCAGCCATGTGACTGGAAGGTTGGCGGTTCGATGCCATGAACGACATGACTGAAGTACTCTTGAGCAAGCCACCTAACCCCCGACTGGTCCCCGAGTTCTGGTAGGGCTGCCCAGTGCTCTGTTCAAGTGTTCTCAATGCCCCCCAGTGTGTCTGTTCATCTGTGTGTATATGTGAGTGTTTCACTGTACAGATGGGTTAAATGCGGAGATCTTGAGTTTCCCTCTGGGATCACTAAAGTATCTATCATTATAATGACCATCGCCGCCCACTCATATCAAAAACTACGTTCAGCAGCAAACAAAAGAAGTGACATAAATAGAAGCGAAACAAGAAAAAACATTAGCTGTAGACACTGTTGGTAAATAAAGGGAAGAAATTTAACATGAACTCACAACATTTCTTCTAGATTGGTAAGGAGGGAGGAGGTGGGACTGTGCATTTTCTGGGGATATGTTGCCCTCTATTGTTTGGAGTATGAATTTGGTTATGTCATCTTACAAACTGCTCTTCTAAGTACATGTTTATTTTTGTTTACCACTAAATGTAACATCATCATTTTCAGTAATCAGTGTTTCCACTCTTTGCATTCTTTGCAAAGAAATCTGCAGGGATTTCTGTTCACACTCCAAAATTGAGTTATAGAAGTCGGCTGCATTGTTGAGATCTGGCCCATTAGGGCTTATTGGCAGCTACACATCCTTGCAGTGTTGAACTGTCTTCCCACAGAGGAAGAATAAACAGAAGCACCTGTGGATGTTTTCAGAGTGGAGCTTGATTAAGTATTGTTTATCTGATGCTGATAGTTTTCATGATCTAGTAGGTCTATCAGTAGGTCTGTCAGAAGTCCTATTTTCATTGAATCTTTTCATAGTTTTTATCCGTTTAACTCCTTTTCCTTCACTTGTTTATTTCTTTTGATGTGCCTCTTCTTTATACAAATGGATTCTCTTTTATGTTACCTCCTCAGAAATATCTCCTGAAAAATAAATGTCTTTTTTCAAGTGTTTAAGGGCAGTTTAGACTAGATATTACACAAATGAAGGGTGGTCTGTTTGCACGGCACTGTACCAAAAGAAATAACACCACCCTTATTATATCCCATCTTTCACAGATAGCATGCAGCAGCTCATTACACACAGACAAGATGACTGTTCTCAAGTCCAAAACAAGAGCCATGGTTCATGGATACACACTGACATCTAGTGGAGGTAAGAGCGGCCACTGCTTGGTAATGTTTCCAGAGAAATGAAACCAACAGCAGCAGAAAGGGGCGAGGTTGTTGCTAAGAGTTCCTTGAACCTATAATCTCACATTGCTTTCCACTTGAAGGGCGTGGAATCTGTGCTGTTTGTAGTACTCTTGGAATTCTTTCTTGTAGAAGCAGTTTACAAGGAATATCCTACAGCAATGGCGGAAGGTCTGTCGGTTCTGGAGCTGGATTTTTCCTGCCCTATCTGCTGCGAGGTGTTTAAAGACCCTGTGGCTCTGAAATGCAGTCACAGTTTCTGTAGGGAGTGTCTACAGCAGTGCTGGTACACACAGGAAGTGCTGCTGTGTCCAGTCTGTAGGAAGGAGTGTGCAGAGGACGAGCCCACCAGGAGTCTGGCCTTCGCCAGCCTCTGCGAGAACTTTAAAAGCAGAAAATTGGCAGCGGCAACAGGCGACATGTGCCCTGAGCACGACGAGAAGCTCAAACTCTTCTGCTTTGAAGATAAACAGCCCATCTGCGTGGTGTGTTACACTTCAAAGAAGCATAAAAATCACAAATGTTCTCCTATTGTGGAAGCAGTGCAGGAGCTAAAGGTGAGGAGGGGTCTTTGAAATTGGACTTTCTCGGCTGCTGAAAACAGATCAGTTTCATCTCGGACGTTGTGAAAAGAATTCTCAAAGAAGTCTGGTTTTAATTCTAGGAGACGTTTAAGGTGAAAATGGAGACTCTGAGTGTAGCCCTTGATGACATGAGTAAAGTTCAGGACGGCTATAAAGAGCAAGCTGAGCGAATCACTGTGAGTATCCTCATTCCTCAACCTTTCACTTAGGCTCCAGTACCGAAACCTTAAGCTCTTGTTAACTAAGGACAAGAGAACAGCTGCGAAACACCAACAGGCAGGGAATCAACAGAAATGATGGTCTAATAATGTCTAATTTCAGGATGAAACACAGAGAGTGGAAGAGCAGATCAGAACAGAATTTGAGAAACTCCATCAGTTTCTCAGAGAAGAAGAGGAGGCCAGGATCACTGCTCTGAGAAAAAGAGAGAGTGAAAAAAAAGACATGGTACAGGCCCGAATTAATGAGCTGTCCACAGACATATCAGCTCTATCAGAGGCGATCGCGTTTGCCTGGCAAGAAATGGAGGCGGACAACATTCCATTTCTGAAGGTACGCCACAGACAGACGTACTGAATATGTATGAATTTCACTGAAAGATGCATTTATAAAAGCAACAGCGACACTAAAACTATTTCAGCGTTGCATAAAAAAAGTGATCTCTTGTTTTGTCAGAGGCAACAAACGCACCACAGTAAAGTCACATGTAAACTAAACTGCTGGACTATAATCAAAACTCATACCTGAACGATTGCTGAGTATGTATCTCCCCACTATACTGTACAAAAACAATGTACTCTCCAGACTGCCCAAGTAATGAGTCAGTGTCTCTCCAAGTCATCAGTCTCTACAGTCAATAACTAAACATAAATACTAATTAAACGTAGAACAGTTTTCAAAAAATGATATCACGTTGTTGTAGAGACGGCTACTGAAATCCAGAGAGGCTATAAGGTAGTTAGAATTTTTATCACAACAGTCCAGGTAATTACTACCTCATTACTTCTTTGGACTTCTTTAGAAAGAGCATCACAAGTTATGTGTTTCAGTAGTTAGATTAATGCAATTTAATTAGGCTGTTATTGTACTACCACCACGAAAAAATGCTTAGCAGCAGCTTTCTCAGGTATCTCGCCTTCACAGCAACAACAAGAGAGCTAAAATAAAGAGCATACACAAGGGGGGTAAGCCAGGGGGACAACACATAGGGGACAAGGGCAAGATGCAAACAGAACAGGTTAAACAAACACTTATCAAGTAAATCTGATGACTCGCTGATAACAAAGTTTTACTCGCCTACATGCATTTGTAAAATAGCACCAATGACAGAAAAGGGACTAAAACCAACAACAGAGTGATACAAGTATTGAACCTGAATGGGGCCCAATTGGTCACACGCCAATGACACCAGCAGGTCAGTGTTATCTCGATGTCTTGCCACTAATTTGTGTTCAAGAAATTTGTAAGCAAAAATCAAGCTTGAGTGTTGAAAACAGAGAAATAATGCCAATTAGGCCTCAGTCGTTATGGGTTAGTCAAATTTAGGAATGGTCTATAAATGATTCAACTTAAAGGAGAGTAGAGAGTGTCCTTTTCAAATGTAAACATATGGACAGTGGGCAACTGGTGCCTAGTAGCCATACCGCCTGCAGAATGTAAACTGGCTTTTTACATGTTTTATTAATATAAAAAAAAAAAAATAAAACAGATTTTTTATTAAAATAATTTTATCAAATGTAAAATATTAGCATCCTATTCTAAAACAGACATCAATTTGTCTGATCCATATAAATAATAAAAATAACACATACTGCTACTCTTGAATAGACTTGATGAAGGACTAACACTGCTTACTAACACACATTTTCTTGTCTTTATTTAATTTAGAGGTCCTCTGAGAACCTTCAGAGGTACGTTTGTTGGAACATTGTGCTTGTTAATTTCATACAATCATACAATCATGAAACAATGTAAACACTGACAAATTGGTTCATGCCTTAGCCCAATAGTTATTGCCACATTGTTACTACAGACTAGAATGGACGTCCATTCTAACAGTAGATTTGGAGACAAAGATGGACGACACACATCTCATTCAAACCCTGATGTTCACAGTCTGGGCCAGAATGCAGCATCTTATTTCAGGCGGTAAGTGTTTTGTAACTGTATATTTTAATTTTTTACATTCAAATTAACTAATATTTCCAGAAATAATTTCACCGTTTTCTCCTTCAGCCCCAGTGACCCTGGATCCCAACACAGCCTCCAATAAGCTAGTGGTGTCAGAGGACTTGAGCAGGCTCTCTTTTGGGGAGGAGAAGCAGGTTGTAGCTGATACCCCAGAGAGACTATATGTGGGAGTGCTGGGCTCTCAGGGCTTCAGCTCAGGCCTGCACTGCTGGGACGTGGAGGTGGGAGACAACAACCGCTGGACTTTAGGAGTGATCAAGCAGTCAGTGGAAAGGAATAAACTGCTAAAGATGGATCCCTGCAAAGGAATGTGGAGCATTCGCTTAGTTGATAAAAAATACTGGGCTGGTCTGAAACCTCGGAAAGAACTCAGGGTTCCAGACAGGCCGTGGATCATCAGAGTGCAGCTGGACTATGACAATGGAGAAATATGTTTCTATGACCCATTTAAAAACGTAACCTTATATACCTTCACGAGCATCACTTTTACTGAGACGGTATTTCCGTATGTCTGCACTGGTGATCAGGAACATGCACTGAACCTCTATCCAGCAAATAGACTGTCAAAGTGAAAAATATCAAATTCTGTTCTTTGCTCCAAATTAGGTGCTGCTAAATGGTTTTAGACTGTGTTACGGGTTATTTTGATCTTTATTAGTACATAATTGTAGGTTCATAATGTGAGGAGGTCTGTGATTGCTGTGGTTGAAGCTTTATATTAATATTTTTTTTGTTTTATGAATGGTTGAAGGCAAAGGACTGTGGAATTTATGACTTAAATTGTAGGATCTCTCACAACCCCATGCTCTGTACTGGTCAGGTGTTCATTTTGGCATTTGTCACCACAGACTCTTCAGGGGAACACGAGAGTACCGCATGCCGAGTGCTTGGTCAAAACGTGATTCCAATAAGAAGAAACAGATCACGAACTGCACATACTACAGAAAGAGGACAGACTTTGGGGGGAACTATATAAAGGAAATTGTGATTGACCAATCAAGAGTGAGCCAGTGTACATTGGCAGCTCTCCCTCTGGCGAGAAACTCTGCAGAATAAATGGCATTGTTAATTCCTAAGGCATTTGGTTTGGTGATTTATTCAGTGTTGCATTATTAGTTTTAATAAAGTATAACAAATGCTATAAATGATTGCTTGGGAAGAAACTTCAACATTCAAACTTTTTGTACTGTATAATTCCTTAATTATTCCTAAATTATGATGAATTTTACTAGGAAACACTGTTTTACACACAAAAATATTTTAATGAAGTGCAAATAAAACATTTTTTTAAGATCTTATTGCTTAATTTTAGAAAATTATTTTTAGATCTAATTGTTCAGCATGTGTGGCTAAAATTAGACTCTTCCTGTGGGTCAGCATTTTTGGAAGTACATGATAATTGCATGATGATTTTTAAAGACTCTCGGCATGTATGCTAAATAAACAAGACTCCGATTCAGTTAACTGAACAAAAAAGCAGTAAATCTTGCCAAACTGAGTTCTTTTTAAAGTCTGTTTAACAGGAAAGGATGGGACCGACATCCAGGGACACATGGAGCAGATGGCAACACATCCTGATGAAATATACAAAAAAATGGAAGTGAATATAAGTGGTTGTGAAGCAATTTCACATTTGTAAACAAGCACTTGTGTCTGCCTAGTTGCATCATCTCCACAGACCGCAGTTTAGTGGTTCAGTATTGACAGCCAAGTGCAGATCTCTAAAGGACCGTCCTTAAGGACATGAGGAAGATCCTGAAGAGATATGATCTGAAGCTCCAATCATTGTGTTTACAGTATCACTGCATGAAAGGCTAAGAAATGTAGAAATCAAAAAGCTAGAACTTAAATTAAAGCCCAGCATTTTTAGTGATTACCTGAATGCTGCATTCTAGAAGTTGGCTCTAAATGTACATAAATAATATAAGCTACTTTTGATATTTCAATTTCATAATTTATTTCAATTCTCCATTGAAAAAAACATGACATGAAAAATATTAAGTGAGGATGGCTGTAATTGCATTCTTAGTTGTAATAGAGTAAAATAAATGCTAAAATAAATGCTAATTATTGGGTGTGAACAAATTTTACATCATGACCTATCTGTTTTGGCAACTTAGAAAAAACTTGATACCGCCAAGTTTTGGTGTTAATCCAAAAAAAAGAAATATTTATCAAGAAATCTCGTTAATATTTCAGGAGTTTTTTCCAACCCAACATTGAGATCAGATGGAAAGACAAAGGAGATTTTTGCTCGAGTCTGTCCTGCTGCTTTGTTGTTTCTCCCAAACAACAGAGCTCAGTAATCTTGTGTCTGTTTGAGATCTGTAGTTGAACTCTCATGTCTCCTTATTGTGGACTGCTATTTCTCCAAAGGTATTTCCAGAGACATACCACTCTTAGCCATCACAGAGCAACGTTTCGGCAAATTTCCTTACACACTTTCATGTCACACAGACTTAAACTTGACTTTACAGATGCTGTCCAGGTTAAGATGGGTCTGTATCAAAACCTAGTGACCTGTAGGCACTGTCTAGGTAGGCAGCTGTTTAAGTAACAGTGTTCTGTCTGACGTCTCTCCTCATAAAACAGATTATTGAGACGCTCTAGTTAGAGCAGCTGCGTCACGGCTTGTTCCCGGCCACTGCAGCAGGCGACCGGTGGTTTAGCTGGTTGCTAAGTTACCAGCCGGCATCCAAAACAATAGCCCGAGACTTAAAAATCCGCTAGCATAAATGCTAATGGCTCCAGTTGTAAATAAAATACTGTTTTGTGTGATTATATGACAAGAAACACATTAAAACACCAGAAAGAATCGAAATAACTTACATTTTAAAACAACTTCACTACTCGTAGATTTGCCTGCGTTGCATCATGGGATTGCCTCAGCGGTCGAGGAAGCGTTGGATGCTTCCTTAAAATTGGGCCAAAATAAGGCGCCTTAGTAGACAGTGTGTTTCAGGTATGTAAGAATTGGGACAGTCTACATGTCGGGAGCGCATACTATGGTATAAAATGCTGTATATGTAGGCAGCTCACTAGGTTTTGAGACACACCCTATGACGTTAAATGCTGCCTATGTAGGCAGCTCACCAGGTTTTAAGAAACACCCCTCATGATGTAAAATGCTGTCTATGTAGGCAGCTCACTGGGTTTTGAGACACACCCTATGACTTAAAAAGCTTTACGGTCAGTCGTGTTGGATCCAGTTCACTAGCATACAAGGTTTAGATAGATGGGGTGTCACTTTCAAGGAAGTATAGGGGTGCTTCTGAAACAAAGAAACAGTGCCTGGCCAGGCTATACTCTGAGGAACTCAGGCGTTAAATCCCAGTGCAGCATTTTATACAGTGACTCCATCTGGCCCATTTTTCAAAGCATACAGTAAATGTAGCCTCCAACGTCTGTCTGCGTCTGTTGCAGGATGTTAAATTAAGTGGAGAGAGAGAGAGTAGTTTGTTTATACATGCAAGTTGTTTGTTTGTGGTTGTTTAAACTCTTACCTATGTATAGATGAACTACTGCTTGTAAATAGTCTTAACACAAGCTGAGCTTCATTACACAAACGCTGTGCTTAGAGACCGTTCTTATTCCTGCCCTGCTGACTCACAGCACTGCACAGTTTCATTACTCCCTGCCATTACTGGCTTCTTAACAAGCTGCTGAGCTGTACTTGCAGACATGCAGGGCTGTGGCACACCCGGAGCAGGATGAGGAAACACTGGATGGAACAGTATTAGTAAAGCGCCAGGAGCTAGCCTACCGTTTGAGACTCGCCCCAGGATGAGATGAGAGTTGTAGGCATGTTAAAGCAAGTAAGTCCTATTGGCCTAATGCCCCCTACTCCATGCTCCAGAGACCCCCTTGTCAATTAAAATGGTGCTCAAGCTATCCCACTGAAGTAATCTTGATTAACAAAAGCTTCTTCTGTTCCACTGTTAAACATTACAGCACTATGCAAATGTAATAACTTAAATTAAAAAGGCTGACAGATTTAGGAATGTGCGTAACTACGTCCTTTTCCTCAAACAAATAAACCATTCCTGAAGTCTCCGGCCTAGTAAGACATATTCACCAGGACAACAGAGAACAGATGAAGGTATAGGTTTTCATCACAGAAAGACATTTGGCTATAACAGAAATGAACGATAATTTCAGAGATACAAGTGCAACATTCTCTCTGGCAAACAGGACAGTAAGGTTAGGTTAAAGTTGGGGTTAAGGTTAGATTGTTAGTCCTGGGGTGTGTCTCAAAATCTAGTGAGTGTCTAAATAGGCACTGACTAGGCAGCTGTTTAAGTAGCAGCGTTCTGTCTGGCGTCTCTCCTCATAACATAGATTACTGAGACGCTCTAGTTAGAGAGCAGCTGCGTCACGGCTTGTTCCCGCCCACTGCAGCACGCGACGGGTGGTTTAGCTGGTTGCTAAGCTACCGGCCGGCATCCAAAACAATAGCCCGAGGCTTAAAAATCCGCTAGCATAAATGCTAATGGCTCCAGTATAAAACTGCTAAATGGTCAACAACTGGTTGAAAAGTTGCAAATAAAATGCTGTTTTGTGTGATTATATGACAAGAAACACATTAAAACACCAGAGAGAATCGAAATAACTTACATTTTAAAACGACTTCACTACTCGAGATTTGCCTGCGTTGCATCATGGGATTGTCTTAGCGGTCGAGAAAGCGTTCGATGCTTCCTTAAAACTGGGCCAAAATAAGGTGTCTCAGTAAGCATGTTTCAGGTATCTGAGAATTGGGACAGTCTACATGTCGGGAACGCATACTATGACGTAAAATGCTATGTAGGCAGCTCACTAGGTTTTGAGACACACCCCGGGTTGAGGGTAAGGTTAGGGTAAATTTTGAATTAAGGTACGATCAGAAGTTAAAGTTAGGGCTAAGGTTAAAGTTAGGGTCATAGTTTTTAAATGCTTAAACATTTTTACAACACAAATTAGTTAAGATGCTGTGTAAAATGTAAATGTAATCAGCATTCAGTAGCAGTTATGCTAAACCTTAAGCACTCAGTAGCTGTAATGCTAAACAATCAGCACTCAGTAGCTGTAATGCTAAACAACCAGCACTGAGTAGCAGTAATATTAACCAATCAGCACTCAGTACCAAAAATCCAGTCATCAATCAATAGAAGTAATGGCAACAATTCTACCCTCAGTAGCACTAATCATTTACAAAAAGCACTCAGTAGCAGTAATGTTAAACAATCAGAACTCAGTAGCAGTAATGTTAAACAATCAGAACTTAGTAGCAGTAATGTTAAAAAATCTGAACTCAGTAGCAGTAATGCGATGCGATCCGCGCTCAGTAGCAGTAATGTTAAACAATCAGAACTCAGTAGCAGTAATGCGAAGCGATCCGCGCTCAGTAGCAGTAATGTTAAACAATCAGAACTTAGTAGCAGTAATGTTAAAAAATCAGAACTCAATAGCAGTAATGTTAAACAATCAGAACTCAGTAGCAGTAATGTTAAAAAATCAGAACTCAATAGCAGTAATGTTAAACAATCAGAACTCAATAGCAGTAATGTTAAACAATCAGAACTCAGTAGCAGTAATGTTAAAAAATCAGAACTCAATAGCAGTAATGTTAAACAATCAGAACTCAGTAGCAGTAATGCGAAGCGATCCGCGCTCAGTAGCAGTAATGTTAAACAATCAGAACTTAGTAGCAGTAATGTTAAAAAATCAGAACTCAATAGCAGTAATGCTAAACAATCAGAACTCAATAGCAGTAATGTTAAACAATCAGAACTCAGTAGCAGTAATGTTAAACAATCAGAACTCAGTAGCAGTAATGTTAAACAATCAGAACTTAGTAGCAGTAATGTTAAAAAATCTGAACTCAGTAGTAGTAATGCGAAATGATCCACACTTAGTAACAGTAATGCCATCAAATCAACTCACATTAGCAATAATGGCAATCAGCACTGAGTAATGCCAGTAATGCCAACCAATCAGCACTGAGTATCAGTAATGCCAACCAATCAGCACTGAGTATCAGTAATGCCAACCAATTAGCACTGAGTATCAGTAATGCCAACCAATTAGCACTGAGTATCAGTAATGCCAACCAATCAGCACTGAGTAGCTGTAATGCTAAATATTCAACATTCAGTATCAGTAATGCTAAGAAATCAGTCCTCAGTAGCAGTAATGCCAACCCATCAGCACTCAGTAGCAGAAATAGTACTCCACTGGCCAAAACTAGTTTGATGTGGAGGAAAATGAAGCATACAGGTACGTGTTTTTGCTTTTATGAAAGCAAAGGTGCTTTCATAAAAAGGGCTAGAAACTACTTTAAGTAACGACTTTTGCCTGGGTACTTCTGTTTACCCTATTACATATTCATTCGCTCGCCGGCGCCCTCTGGCGTTTCGCAGTCGTGTTGCTGATATTAATGGAGAACTAGGAACGCGAGCTACTTTTAGCCGGCTGTTTTGCGCGGAAACGAAACTGCAGTCCAGAAGGGGCGGAGTTGGTGCACAAGGAAATGCGTACTGGACCAGCGTCTCTCCAACAAGTGTGCGTTTCAAAAACGGCTTGGCGTTCAACGTGGAGCTGTTCAGTTTAAGATCTGGAGAAGTGAGCGCTGTGGCAGATCTGTCATCGTAACCGTGTGAAATGGCAACTACTAACGTGTTTATTTCAGAGGACAGCCTCACCTGCCCGATCTGCTGCGAGGTGTTTAAAGACCCAGTGGCTCTGAAATGCAGTCACAGCTTCTGTAAGGAGTGTCTGCAGCAGTGCTGGAACGCGCAGGAGGTGCTGCTGTGTCCCGTCTGTAGGAAGGAGTGTGCAGAGAACGAGCCCACCAGGAGCCTGGCCTTCACCAGCCTCTGCGAGAACTTTAAAAGCAGAGAACTTCAAGCTACTCCGACAAATGACATGTGCCCTGAGCACGACGAGAAGCTCAAACTCTTCTGCTTTGAAGATAAGCAGCCCATCTGCGTGGTGTGTTACACCTCAAAGAAGCATAGAAATCACCAGTGTGCTCCCATTGTGGAGGCCATGCAGGACCTGAAGGTAAGAAAGCTGTTAGCTACTAGAGCGCTTTAGATAAGACTCCCACCTTCTGTTCCCTCTGTTCACATGTAAAGTGCCGTGTGAACCTCTCTTATAACCCACTCTTATAACTCAAGTTCACCACCCTCTAAAAATAAGACCCTCCGAGTGGCTGCCTCCTCAACAAAACAGTGCAACAGGTGCCCATATCATGAAAAGCATTCTCTTCCCTTTTTTAAAATAATGGAGAAAGTATTGTGTAAACAGTATTACAACGTACTGTTCACTCTCGATGTCCACACAGTCTATATTTGGAAACTAAAGCAGCAAAAACAACCTGTTTTAAATTCTGTGAGGTCACAGAAACAGCTTATATACATATTGTTGTTGTCCAATGGAAAACAAGTATCTTCAAAATTGCAACTTTACAGGAGAGACCAAAAACATACTTTACTTTCAATGTAGGTCAATGGAACCAGAATTTTCTGAGCTATTTTGGAGCACTTCTATTTGTCCATTCATCATAAAATTTCAAACAATGTAAACGTCCATTGGTGTGTTCAAATGATGTTGAAAACTAAAAATCGACACATACATACATACATACATGTCTTTTTTTTATTGGACAGCAACGTTATATACATAACCCGTTCAGTTTGCCCAGTCATGCTGAAGATAAAAGGGCTGCGTCCAGAAACTTCTGCAATACTTCTGCTGTCCTTCCTGTTCTCTCCTGCTGCTTCTTCTTTCTTACCTCGGAAGAACGTGGAGGAATCATGGAGCAGGAGCAGGAGGAGTGCCAACATTCACTTGCTGCTGCTGCACCTGTTCAGTGTTGTGTGGGTTTGAGTTTCAGTTTACACCAATATTATTTAACACAGATACTACTATAAACCCAAACACAGCACAGAATGGAGGGTATAGCTGGATTGCTCTGTGCCTGTACACTCTAAGCAGTGCTGGGCAGCATAAACTGATGTGTCCACCATTTTGGTGGGTATTTAAGCAGCTTCTCTCACCTCCTCTGGCGTTCGGACACCCAGTAAGGTGGTATCATTAAATCTGTTTCTGGATCAGTGAGGAGAGGAGGAGGATCAGGAGGAAAAAGCAGTACGTTTCAGGATTGCTGGACACAGCCAACCAGTGTTTTAGCTCTGATTGTTTTTTTGTTTTTGTTTTTCAAATGAGGCAAATAAAAGAATGAATAAATACAGGACCGGCCATTAGAGCAGAGCTCATACAAGATAAAACACGTTGCTCCAAAGTAGTATCTTTGCATGAAAAACATTCTGCCAGTCAAAGAGGTTTTATTCCAAGCAGTTCTGGAACATTTCTGTTGGTCCATTCATCATGAAATGTCTAGACCATGTTAAGCACAGTCGCCGTGCTCAAATGACATAGAAAAGTCAGAATTGCATGTATGTTTTCCTTCGAACAGCAACGAAAAGTATAAACATTTATTTCTCTTAACAGAATTGTTCTTATTGGAAAGTAAACAGGCTAAATATATTTCAGAGAACTCACAGTTCTTTCTCCCCAGAGGCACAAGCACTAACCAATTTAACAGGCTCTAACATCGGCATCATTCAATTACAGCTTGTTTAATGGTTTTTGAAGTGTTGCAACGCTAACAGTTTCTGAACCCTGTTGTAACAGCTGTACTTTGTGTCCTGACTTGTTGGTCTCATTTTTGACATTGAAATTGTGTTTAAATTCACTTTAGTGGCTTCAACAGTGGGTGGGTGTGTAGGGCAAGAAACCTGAAGAGCACTAGATTTAAAAGCATGCATTTGGAACAGACTCCTGAACTGCACAGGCTGTGCACATACTGAACCCTGTGAAATGATGTCCTTTACGATACTTCTGGTTTATAATTTGTGAACGTTCAGTAGCGCAATCCAGGTTACAGGCATGATGCAGCCAATTTTATAAATCTTATAAAGAAATGCATTTGAACGCACATCTGGGTATCTCCTTCTCAGTCATGTTGGTCAGACGGCCTCTCCACTCTGATTGCTATGGGCCTGTATCTTAAGGAACCTTGAGTGGGAGGCAGCTGCTGAGTCTGTGTAGATAAGGGCTCATTACCAAAGGCCTCACTAGAGGGCGCTTTTGAGCAACACTTTTAACACCGAAATGAGAAATGGGCCTCAGAAGAGAATGTATTCTACTATCAGTCATCTTTATGTGTGGCTATTTTGAAATATTAGACACAAAAGTGACTGCAGGACCACAAAGAATAGATATTATTTAGCTAAATTCCCAAATACTGCTGCTGAATTCATCCAAAAGCAGCGAGTGATTTTCGTAGGACTGAATATTGTTCTATAAATGTTTTAATCAGAAGTGGTATTGTCTCTGGTGGAAAAAATCATTATGAATTACTGTAAATAATAATGTTTGGGTACATAGTATAAAAAATATTAAAATCATTGTTAAATTGTGAAAGAATTTAACATCATACTGTCAAAAAAGGGAACATTTTTAATTGCTAAACTATTATAAGCGATTGTTTTAATGAAATGACATAACAGAAAGTAGTAAGGTATCCGGCTGGGTCATAGTCCAGGGATTGTAAATGTGTAGTCACTCTGTAAACAGGCTGGGTCTGGCAGAGCTTTATACTGTGTGGCCTGTTTCTGTTTCCCCACATGTACAAGCTATTTTTCTAATGATGGGACTCTTGGAAGAGGCGACGTGTGGAATAGGAATAGCTGTAGTGCAGCTAAGGCAATCGCAGGTTAAGATGACTAACAGATTTACACTGAGTGGTGAACTGGGACCAGTGGTGGTGGGTGGTAGATGCTCCCTGACTGGAGGCTCTTTGACAGACTGTACAAATATACAGTTTATTATAGATTATGTAAAGCCATTAGCATCTGTTCAAACCTGGTCAGATTATAGAGGAGAGGATTGTATCTATGTTGGGGTTATGCTTATAGTTTTAACCCTAGGTTGTAGGTTCTTCCTCATATTAAACACTATGTCTACAATGAAGCACCATAAAGAACTGATTGACATTGAGGTTATGTGTTTATTTACAGGCAGAGGTGAACTCGGAGGTGTCTGGTATGATGCAGAACCTTCAAATCCTGAACAAGTCCGTGACGGATTATCAGCTCCTGGCAGAGGCCATAAAAGTAGGTGAAATCACGTGTCAAGGTTTGAGAACATGCAGCGTTTTCCAACACGTTTTAGTGCACAGTTTGTATCTGTTTGTTAAAGTTAACACATTGGGATTAGTAAAATATGGAAAAAAAAAAAGAAAAGAAAAAAAAATATAAATATATATATAATGTGTGTGTGTGTGTGTGTGTATGTATATACTACCGCTCAAAAGTTTAGGATCACTTTAGAATTTCATTTCATGCAATTTTCATGCAATTCATGCAATTTTCATCCAGTTCACAAACAATATTATTTACAATTAATTTTATCAGATAATTTTTAAAGAATAAAAATGTTTGTATTAAAGTCTATTTTTGTATAGAGGCTTATTTTGCATATAGTTCTATTATCAGCAATTCTCAGTCCTCTGCCTAAATCTCCTGGTACGGCCGCCAATCCAAGTTAAGGATGTTATTGGGCTGATTGGTTGTTAGGACACTCTTGCTCAATTGTGATGCACAGCTGAAAAACATTCTACTAATAAGTGAGTATAAAAGGGAAAACAACATTCTAGGTTAGTTTAGTATCTGAAGCATCAGCAGTTGATGGCTTGCTGACAGGTTTAAAATGGCCAGAAAGGAACAACTTTCTTTAGAGACCCGTCAGTCCATTGTTGTGTTAAAGAAGGAAGATACTCCATTGCCCGAACACCAATGACCAGGGGCACCCGAACCTTTGCAGACAGACGCAGACATTTATTCATTCATCATTTACACTGCATATCCTCCTGAGAGTCTATCCCAGCTCTCATTGGGCAGAAGACAGGAAACACCATAGACAGGTCACCAGTCCATCACAGGCGGGCGCAGAGAGCTGTCTGTTAGAATCTGCTTACTGGGGCCGTCGTGGGCTGGAGGTTAGGGAACCAGCCCTGTGACCGGAAGGTTGTCGGTTTGATCCCATGAACCAACCGGACACCACCCAAGTGCCCTTAAGCAAGACACCTAACCCCTGACTGCTCCCTGGGCTGCCCACCGCTCTCTTGTGTGTCTGTTCACTAGTGTGTGTATATGGGGGTGTTTTACTGTACGGCTTGGTTAAATGTGGAGGTCAAATTGTGCTGTGTGTAAACTAGTGGTAAATTCTAAATTCTGTTTTCAGGAGGAGAGACAGGGTGTGGAGAAGGTCCTTAGGCAGGAATTTGACAGCCTTCATCAGTTCCTCAGAGAGGAAGAGGAGGCCAGGATTGCTGCCCTGAGAGAGGAGGAGCTGAAGCAACATGAGCAAATCAAAAGCAGGATCGAGAAGTTGTCATATGAAATCTCAAACCTCTCTGTGACCATGCAAATGATCAACCAGGAGATGGAGATGGATGACATCACTTTCCTCCAGGTAGGAAGAGCCGAGCCTTAGCTCTGTGCTTCCAGTGTTACTCTCTGAATGTGTCTGGACAGACAGCTTTGAATTTGTCTCAGCTGTGAATGAAAAATCCATAAGAACTCCACAGGGCAGGCAGAGCAGCTACTATTAGGAAGGTGGATCATTCTCAGCAATGCAGTGACACTGACATGGTGGTGGTGTGTTAGCGTATGTTGCACTGGTGTGAGTGGATCAGACAAAGCAGGGCTGCTGGAGTTATAAACACCTCAGTGTCACCAAAACTTTCTAGCCTGTACAGGGGGCAGCATCCTCTGACCGCTGTACTGTGCATTAACAGATGAGCTATCATCTCCTACTATCTTGTTGGTGGACCAGCAAGGTAGGCATATCTAATGGAGTGGACGGTGAGTGGACACAGTGTTTAAACACTACAGCAGCACTGCTCTGGCTGATCCACTCATACTAGCACAAAACACACTAATACACCAGCACCACCACATCAGTGTCACTTAAGTGCTGAGAATGATTCACCACCAAAATGATACCTGCTCTGTGGACCTGTGGGGGTCCTGCGGGGGTCCTGATCACTGAAGAATAGAGTGAAAGAGGACTAACAATGTATACAGAGAATCAGAAGGACTACAGTCTGTAACTGTAGAGCTATGAAGTGTACCTATTTGGTAAGTGGTGCTGATAAAATGGACAATGAGTGTAGATACAAGAAGTGCCTAATGAGTGGCCTGTGGGTGAAAGTCTATTGGCCCATCAATCAGTCAGCAGACACCTACAGCCAGAGCTGGGTCTAGAAATACTATTGGGCAGTCTCAGCAGCAGTCCTGCAATGTTCATGCCAGCTTTTGACAGGTTCTAACAATAGTGGCACTTGTGGTTGAAGATCATATGAATTAGTATAAACAAAGTTATGGTGACTGTTTGTATCCTCTCTTTACAGAACTACGCTAATGGCCACCACAGGTGAGTGTTGTTTACCCTGTCTGTTCACTCATCTGCACCTGACTGCTTCTTTAAAGACAAAGTCACCTCTAAATCATCAGATATCAGAAAAAAAGTTCCTGAATGGAAGCGTAATTCAGTAACTGTTTATATTGACTAAATCTTTGTTAACATTCTGTGTGTGTGTCTGCTCTGTTTAATAGATAGATAGATGGATAGATGGATAGATGGATAGATAGATAGATAGATACATACACACATACACACATACATCATTGATCCTGATGGACATTTAGCAGCCAGTAGCAGTTACACAGTACAAAACACACTACAAAAAACAATAAGATATATAACACAGTATAAATAAAGAAGAATAAAGAACTCCAATAGTCAAAAAGTTAATATGCTAACACATCATACATGTGTGCACTCATCAAGACAAGTTGTACGTGTACTTGGCAAAATTGTGATTCACATTCTGAAGACAAAGTCATTCAGAGGGGTTTGATTTGTAATTCTAGAGAATTGTACCCAATCAGTGATGGCAATAGGAACCAGACATCTGAAGAGCTTAATACTGAAAAGGTTAATACAAATATATTATGATTAATGCTTATGAATAGAAAAGAAAATTGTGAAACTATGTAAAGAGCAGCTGTCATGTTCACATGATAGAGGAAAATGGACAAAAACAGAGATGCATGTTTTTCGTTGGGACGATGTGCTGCCTGGTACATTGTTTTGGCTTAAAGCATCTCTTTCAAAACAAATTCATGCTGGTGAGGTACATGCAGAGTGTGAGGGAAATAAATAGTCATCAGATAGATTTCCCACTGTTTCTAGACACAAGTAGGTCCACTGTTCATTTTGGATAGTGAATAAACTGGTTATACATATACATTGTGAATGTTGCAACCCTCTGTTCCTATCACCACCACCAAGAAATCAGATAAAGTAAGTTTCTGTTCGACGAACCATAAACCTGTCTGAATAACTTTGTTTACGTCTCAGTTATAACTATGCAGACATGAAAAAATATCAGGATAATTTTACTTTTAATACTTTCAACAAATAATGTCACTGTGTCCACAAGATACCTAACGATATTACGCTTGAATCATCATTAGTTTAATAGCTTTGATGTACACATCAACAAATCAACTTTTTAAAATGTCAGTTTTCTTAAGTGCCAACACTGAAACCCTGAGAATAAAAGATCAGATCGTCCATTTCACTTCTTTCATAGAAACCAAAATTGGCAGTGATGTTAAAAAAGAATTAAAAAAAATATCGAAATGTACGAGCCAGTTGTGGACTGTGATGTGGAGCTGTAGTCCAGTGTAACTAGTGTAACTTTTAGGTCTCGAGTGATTGTGATTTGTTTAAAATAGCAAACCTCTCTGAATCCACTCACTGCACTTAATCACGGGTAGTTACTAAGCCTAATAAGCCTAAGCCTGAGATGTTATAGGGTAAAAGTTTTTAAAAGAAATGACTTGGAGATGGATGGAAGGGGTTGTAAAGTCTCTTTATTACTAAAACGTTGCACCTTACTGACTGCAAGCAAATGACTTCCTAAAATCAATAAGCAAACCTGAGTTGGGATGTCTTCAGTGATTTCACACAGACTCTTAAATATCACCTGACTCTTTGTGTTTGGTTTGTCGGTATTGATCTCAATGCTAGCTAACTTTTGTGTGTGTCAGGCATGAGTGTCCTAGATAGGGGTGTGTTTAAAAAATTGATTTTTTGTATTCAAATTGATCTTCATTTGAATAATTCGATATTGATTCGCATAAACCCGAGATCGACCTTTACAATTAGCATTCCAGCCCCCACCTTCCCGTCCCCCACCCCGGGTCTCATGTGATCAGCCATTGTTTTTCGCGCAACGAGATCTAGCTGGGGGGCGCACATCAGTTAAGCATGGCTGGAGCACAAGTGAAGGCTCCCCAGAACTTGAAAGCAGATGTCTGGCTACATTTTGGCTACATTTACCACATTAGTTCTCTAAAAATCTCTTTTCATATTCAAACTAAACATATTATTGTAACTGAAATATCCCTAAATGAATCGATATTGAATTGAATCGAATCGAATCGGAAATCGAATTGAATTGGGACCTTGTGAATCAGGATCGAATCGATCCAGGAAATCAGTGGTGATACCCAGCCCTAGTCCTAGATGTATATCACAGCTCTGCTCACCTTGTGTTTCAGTCCAGTCAGGAGCACACTCCCTGAGCCTAACATCATCTCAGGAATAAACAGGGCAAAACATCTGGGCTTCCTGCACCTCGGTTTACGGACGAAGATGTTTGAACTGCTCCATGAATGTAAGTATTACTCAACCTCTGCGCTGCTGTTACCAGTTTTTACTCTTCAGCGTGTATGTCCTAATCCCAACGCCACTTGGCTTCAATGCTTTTGTTGATGGTGACCCACAAGTTCTCTCTCCAGCACCCAAATCGGTGATTCTGGACCCCAACACGGCCTCCAATAAGCTGGTGGTATCGGAGGACCTGAGCAGCGTGTCTTTTGTGGAGCAGAAGCAGGTTGTTCCTGATGCCCCAGAGAGACTACATGCAGGAGTGCTGGCCTATCAGGGCTTCAGCTCGGGCCTGCACTGCTGGGATGTGGAGGTGGGAGACAACGACCAGTGGACCATAGGACTGGTCAAGCAGTCTGTGGAGAGGAAGAAACTGCTGAAGATTGATCCCACCAGTGGAATATGGTGCTTCCGTTTAATCAGCGGGAAATATCGGGTCGGGACGAAGTCTCGGAAGGAGCTCAAGCTGCCCGAGAAGCCTCGGGTCATCAGAGTGCAGCTGGACTATGATAAAGGAACCATCACGTTCTCTGACCCGTTCAAAGGTCCTGCTCTGTATACCTTCTCTGAAACATTTGAAGAAGCACTGTTCCCTTACTTCAATACTACAAGCACCATCTGCCCACTGCATATCTTGTCATCAGGAGCTTATGCTGCAATGTCTTAATGTGCCACAAGGTGGCACCAGCCTCAATGTTTTTGGAGGCCCTGCATTTTAGTGCTTTTCCTGCTTTAAGGCAACCGCTTCAGCTCAGGTCCTGTTACAGAGCTGGTTATTTGGATCAGGTGCATTGGGGGCAGGGAAAACACTATATTTCAGGGCAGTGTGCCTCCAGCCTCAGGGCTCAGAAAGAGTCAAAGAGTCAAGGCACTGTCTGAAGAACATGTCTCTCCAAATGTATCTCCATTTTTTTTGTTGATTTTTCATTTTGAAAGCGACAGCTGCTCCTGTGAAAGTTTTATGGTGACTGGAGTAACAGAAATGCTCCCATATCCATTGGAATTAAAACCTCTTTACACTAACTTCCTTTTAAAGTAAAGAATGTCTTTGGGATCCCTGCCGATGACATCTGTAGCTGAGGGTCCGGCAGATATTAGACTGTGTGCATCCATCCATCTGTTCATAGTAGATTCATAAGCAACACGTTGTAATAATGATTCATATGGTTTCAGTAAATTTGGCACTCTACATGGTGCAATGAAAAGATTGTGGGGTGTTTTTGCTACTTCAAAGCTTTTTTTTCCCATTATTTGATTTTTTTTACTCTATTAACCACAAAGTGTCCACATGTGTGCTTAACAATATTTATCATTCACTTTTTTAATTAGAGAAAAAATAGAGCTTGTATTTCTTTCAAAAAATCTTTTTTTTACTTTGCTGGTTTGGCTGTAAACTGTAAGGATGTAAACTAAAATTAGAAAATGATGCCAAAAATCAGCTCAAAATCAATACAATTTTTATTCATTTTCTTATTCATCCAGGCAACGTGTAAGATTTCACCATTTGAATGTATTTAGGTTGGGTGGCAGTATGTTTCATGTGGGAGGGTAAGATGGCCCTTAATCTCCCGTCACTCAGTGTGATGCTAGCCGTTCTCTTCTAAGCGTCTTAAGCCGTCTGGTGGTGTTACATTAGAGTTTGGCACGGTGCAGTGGTGTCTCGGAGGAAGAATGTGCTAGAATTGAGCCTTTCAGCTCGACAGCGGCTTGTGATAAGTGGATACCTAGATGGAACTGATCACAACTAATTAAGAGAGAAAACTTTGTTAAAGAAAAAAAAGTGTTAAAAATCAAATGAATGAGATTCTTTGTTCAGTGTGCAAACAAAATAAAGCTAATGTGAGCCTTAAAGTGTCTATTTTTTTATTATTTTTATTTTATTTTGATGTAAAATTCAGATTTGTTGATCTATGTATATGGATTAAAATATGGAGGCAGACGCTTTACTGACATTTTATTTACATCTTTTTTGGATGAGTTTGTAAAATCTCCAGGGCAGCATACACTTTCTGATAAACGCAGCCTTAATTCAGTCCATTTCTTAATTAAAATATTATTTCTGCAGACATTACTTCACTTCAAGTAAATTTACAATGAAAAAAAATAGGCTTTCTTTTTATTTCCAGTAAACCATTGGCCGAATAATCACATACAGTACATGACGTAAACGCACGCACGGGCCAGGATTGCAGAAGTTCTCTAACTGGGCAGGGACAAATGTGTTACAGTCCCTCTTGATGTGGACTCACTGGTCAGTTGACTCTGCATCCAGGCACTCTTTACACTCTACATGAACATATTAAGGCAACTGTAAGACTCCACTCAGCAGCCGTTCTTACCAAAATAGTTTTCTCATTGTGTGTTTCCATTTCACAAGGGAAGCATCATTGCACCGGGTATTACTATTTATAAAAATATCAAGGCCACACACACATTTAAAGGATAATCACAATTTCACTGTGCAATACGAGGGGCGGCCACAACTTGTGAAAGCTATGTGAGGAAATAAAACTAAAAAAAATAAAAATTAAAACAGTCTGGAGTGGAAGGCTAAGGGAAGGATCACAGTCAATTATCTCTGAAGGTAGTGTTGTCTAGTTAAGGGACACGAGGCTTCTCAATCGGCGTCAATGTGTGGTAAAAGAGTTCCCCACATTGCAAAACTCGAAGGCTGAAACAGCAGTGAGTCATCTTAGGTCTGCAAAGAAAGGGCTCCAGCAATGATACACAGTTTAAAACAGACAACAAGCAACATGCAAAACCACAGTCTGACACTGATGTAAAAATATCCATCGGCAACACAAAAAACAGCTTTAGAAAAGGAGTACATTTAAAAACAAATGTAACTCAACATCTATTGAACACCAATTAAAATGGATTAAAAACAAAACACGTGACATCCCACCGCCACTGTCCCTTTGCCCACTCATTAAGTGCAACTTCACTGTCCTTTCACCAGAACTGGAATGTAGTCGTCCCCGTTGTAACATAAACTCCATTTCGCAAAACAGGCTGGAGTAAAACAGAGGTCAACCACACATGATAATGAGTCAATCCGAAGGAATGCGGTCACATTTTATTTCACAACAAGAAGTAGAAGAAAGAAGACTTGATTGGGTTCCCTTATAACAGATATCTGTTTCCCTTCATTTTCATAAACAAATCTCTTCTACAGAACTCCGTTGTCACAGTGAAGCCTGCTATTTCCCTAAGCCGTGTGGATGATGTGTGATTTTACACATCTAAGGCTAACAATAAAAATATCCTCAGATTTAAATTTTTTTCCTGAACTGTTGCTGTCGAGGAGCTTTCTATGATTGCAGCAGATGCTCTGTTTCTTCTGTGCTGCTTTAGGTTTCTTCCCTCTTCTGGCCTCTCATGTAATGATAAGCACAAGTAATGATTAGATATGAAGGAGCTGGAGGGAGGAGTTCCAGAGAGGAGGTGAGTTCTGCTGCACCAAATATGGTAGATGATCAGGAGGAATACGTTTTCAGTTAGGAAAGCTGTGTTAGGGTCCTGATGGTCTCAGTAAAGGAGTGTTTGCAGGAGTTTGAGAGTGAACAGGGACAGCATATGCGAGTACAGTGGTGCGGCAGGGTCACTCGCAGGCAAGTTTGCTGTCAAAGCTGGACAGGCCAATGGCGAACGCTTGTAGAGCGCACATCGGATAGTTATAGTCCAACGTGAACACGTCCTCGGCTACCCGGCCAAACTGCATCACGATGTAGTCCGCTGGAGAGACACGAAAACAAAAAAAGGTGCTCAGAGCCTAAACACACATGACAATAATGGACTAAAAAACTAAGAAAGCTAAATACACAATAAGGCCAAAAGTCTGTGGACACCTCATCGTCACAATTATGAGCTCATTGGACATCCCAATCCAAAACCATGGAAATTAATATGGGGATGCCCCTTTTTGCAACTAAAGAAAGTTTGTCCATTAGCTACTGCATGTCCGTGAAGATGATGTTCCAAATAAAGTTACATTAACTGTTCCCAGCACTAGCATGAGCCTTCACTGAAACTGAGGAGCCCCGTCCCTGGAAAACAGCCCCAGACTACCAGACAGTGAAGCATGATTGATTTCATGAATCACAAAAGATCTTTTACATGCAGTAAGCTTCGGTACTCAGTTGCCCTGCTATTTGAGATGTTGCTGCTCTAAGACACTTGCAGGCATTTACAGTTGACCATGGCAGATCTAGCAGGGCAGGAATTTCACAAACTGACTACTGTTCTAGGTGGCATCCTTTGACATTGCCACATGTAAATCACTGAGCTCATCAGTATGACATATTCATCTGTCAGTGAAGACGGCATGGCTATGTGCTTGATTTTATACACCTGTCAGCAGTGTGGCTCGAGACACAAAAACTCAATAATTAGGAGCAGTGTCCACATATATTGGACCATACAGAGTACCAAGGACAGCATGACAAACGAAATGGGGGATGGGTAGACGCAAACTCAGAAACGAGGTATCCATCGAAACGGTCTACAAATTAATAACAGCTGTGAACTCACGATCGTTGTCATGGACGATCTGGAAGTTTTTGACGGAGGCCTGCGTGACCCTCCCGTGGAAGTTGAGCACATAGGACTGAGTGTCATCGTTCCATACTGGCGCTTTGTTATGTAGCTCGATCAGATTGTCCAAAGCACGATTCTGCCATTTACTCAATAAAGACTCCTGATCCTGTTAACAACAGATGCATAATAGCACGAAGATATAAAAAAATCATTACTTACACTGCATGTATCAAGAACAAAATCTGTGAAAAGCAGCTGAGAGATGCTGAGAACTGTGAGAGGGGTGAGGAGCAGAACGACTGGAATAAATCAGTGCTGTTAATTAGACTTACATTAGTAGGGCGAACAGGAACACGCTCGAAGTTCATATTCATCCCGGGGATGACGACAGTCATTTTGCGCGGTCCTTTAAACCCCAGCACATTAGTCTCCTACAGAGAGAACACATAAAACGCATGCTCACTCAGCCGTGACACTAGTTAGTGCTAAGAACATGTGTGACTGTGTTTAAGTACTTACATAGCAGATAGCTGCGAGCTCTTGCCGCGTGTTGCTCTCCTCTAGCAGAGCTCCAGGGTTTTTGGTGGGGTTTGTGCCATTATCATACACTGTGAACTTAGTGCCCATCAGATTTGACCTGCAACAGAAACAGAGAACAACAAAACTACATTGAACTAAGTGAAGGAGATGGGCTTTCCTGCTGTGGGTGCTGATCCTCTTGGGGAAACCTTAGTCTGCACATTTTTGTGTTTTTCTTCCTCTGACGCACCCAACACGGCATATGAGACTAAGTAGTTAATGGGCTGAAGCTGGTCTGATGAAGAGTTAAAAAAACAAAAATAAGCAGATTATGGGGTATTATGATAACATTAGGGATGCACACTGATAACAGAACCATATCAGTATCAGCAGATATTTGTTTACAAAATACAGTCAGTGGAAAAAGCGTGAGTTTTTGATTCAATATCTCATAATATAGAGCACTCTTTCAAGAAGATACACACATTATTTAAAACCATTTATCCTGCCAATGTGTTGCAAAAAACATACAAACATACAAATAAAACATAACAAGAAGTTTTTATTTTGAAAAAATACTTAATATCTTATGAGCAAGTCTGAAAAACAAGGTCTTGCTTGAATTTTTTAAAGTTTATTACCCGCACAAGATTTAACATAATGAATCACTGATTAGCCAAACCAGATCATAGACAACCACAAATTATACTGGGCTTGTCATAAGCCATGAGGTTTAAAAAGGGATAACAACAATATTTACATATGTAAATGTTCAAGGTTAGATTCAATGTTTGCCACTTATATCCTTTTAATATTTTTTAGTTTTCTTTTTACTGCTTTCTCCTTTTGCCTTTTTTAGCAGTTAATACTTTATTTTCTCAAATGTTGAATTAAAAACAATGCACATTTTTAATGTCACTTCTGTTTCGCTTGTCTATTCAAACATGTTAGCAAACCTCAATAAAATGATAGATAGATAGATAGATAGATAGATAGATAGATAGATAGATAGATAGATAGATAGATAGATAGATAGATAGATAGATAGATAGATAGATAGATAGATAGATAGATAGATAGATAGATAGATAGATAGATAGATAGATAGATAGATAGATAGATAGATAGATAGATAGATAGATCTGTACGCACCTTAGTTTCCCTACAAAACTCTCGCCCTCGCGAGACAGGTCGGTGGCATCCACTGAGATCAGATAGTTTGACGTCTTGCTCTTTTTTCTCTTCCTCCCAGCCAGCAGGAAGAGCTGAGAAAGAAAGACAGGTAGAGTGAGAAGAAGCCTGGCTGTATGAGAGAAGAAAGATTTCAGCAGCATAAATCTCTGACCTTCTTGCCGTCCTCTCTCTCCAGGTGCATGAAGTATGTTGGGTAGAGGCCGCGATCCATTCCCTTCTTATCCCGTGTGATACGGCACTTGACCGTGACACCCCGCGGAGCTGGCCGCAGCACAAACTCCTCTGGGTTATCCACCTCGATGGAGGGGCCCTCTGCCATGGGCGATCCCACCGTTACACATTCCTGATGAGGGCAGAGACATTATGCCAAAATATATCATTAAAGCAACACAAAGAGAGACTGAGTGATCTCAGGGGTGGAGTCAGGGGTCTCACCGTGCTGGACTTAGTGCTGGAGGCAGAGGCTGGACGCGTGGACTCCGTGTTAGGAGAAAGTGAGCGGACTTGATCTTCTGCTTCGTCATCGTCGTCATCATCACCGCTGACTTCATCATAGTTCATGCTGCCTGAGAGTCCTGAGAATAATAAAACAGATTTCCTGGTAAGGGCCTCATTAAACTCAAGAACAAGCCAAGCCAGGATCATCCCGTGGACCTGAACTATAGGGAGCCTCTGTGAGCAGTTATTACAAAATCTACACAGCTGCTTTCATCTGAGGAAAGTAGAACTAAGTTTAAGTAATTTCACTCATAGCATTTTATTACCTAAAAAAAACAAATATATATGTATATAAAGACGAAACCAAATATAAACAGGATCCAGAAGATTTTAAGATGGTGGTGAAGGTAAAGTGAAAAGTGTCCTGTGTTCCAATGAATCAAAATTTGGAAATTTTTGGAAATCATGGACGCTGCATTATCCAGACTTAAGAGGAAAAGGAACCATCTGATTAGTTCAAAGGTAGCACTGAGGTAAGGGGAACTGGTGCATTTGACAAGGGTGACTTGCACGTCTGTGAAGCTTCATTATTTCAGCAAGAGATCAAACCACATTTTGCATGTGTTACAGCAGCATGGCTCCATAGTAAAAGAGCTACGCTGGCCTGCCAGCCAACCAGACCGGTCACCCACTGAAAACACTTGGTGCATTATAAACATAAGACCTTTAACTGAAATCCTGTATTAAACAAGATTAAAAAAACATTTTATTTTCAACACTTCAGCAACTGGTGACAATGCTTACAGTGTTGTGAAAAAAATAACCTGTACTATAGTACATACTGAAAAGTCCCAACTTTTTCTAACACTCTGCTGACATCAAATTCAAAATGGGCATACATTTCCTATTTACTATTTAATACAAATTATTATATTTGTTTGGCGCATTTGACCACAAATAAAACTATGTGCCATAGCCTTTGTACCTGCCGCTTTTTCTGTTTTCAAATATGTTAAACAGTAACTGTAATGTGACCAGGGGTCTTGCTACTGTATTTATTGACTCTATCTAATAATACATTTAAATAACCTGTCCTTAGTTGTACATACCACAAGCCCCAGCTGCGCAAAACAGTGTTATGGTGGTGATATGACCAACACTGCAGTTCTTATGCTCCGATGTCATACAAATTTCCATGACCAGCAAGAATAAAAAAGGCAGAAAAGAACCTGCCAAACATCTGTGGTCAAGGACCTATAACTTCATGTGGGTCTGGCGAAAGCACTCCAAACAACCTCTCAACCAATTTAAAGCTAAGAGGACAGATTTACTCCAGAGACAGTGGCAAGGCTTTGTGCACATTACAGCTAAAGTGGATGTTAAACATTTCTGGTGTCTAGTGAAAAGGCGATCTCTCTGGCCCCATTCACGCTTGGCAACATCTGTCTCAAGTGATCTGATCATAAGCGCACAGTGAGACGTAAAGCCACCTGGCATTTCCACATGTCTAGAATGCCCCCCCAGTGACCACATGACTAGAGGAAGGGTGCATTTAGTACATCAGCCGCTCACCATGTTTGCTACAGGGTTTTGAAGGCAGATGGCTGGATTACTTATAAACAAATGGGAGAATGTGGGGAAACAGTTGCTTAGTTGTTTTCAGGGAGACATCTGGGTACTTTAGCATTTACATTACAAAATGTTACATGACTATAGGCGTCCCTGACCTCCTCAAAAGGTGGTAAGTGATGGGACCACGGTGTGTGTTCTAGAAGGAGTTTATATATAAACTTGATATTTGAACTATATAATGCAAACGTTATTTCTTTATTGTGATTACCATTAGCTACAGCTTCTACAGCAGCTATTCTTCCTGGGGTCAACAATTGTTAGTATTTTCATATTAGCTGTATGTAGTGCACTAGAAAACCCCACCGCAATATTAGATACACGGCTGGACTCAACATTGTTGTTGCAGGGGGGTGAAGACCAAGCAAAACAGACAAAAGGTCGCAAAAAGATAAAAAGATGTATTTACACTTTAGATGTAGTTTCCAGACAGTGCTACAAGAAGACTTAGAAGACTTGCTTGATGGGTGGACTGGATATGTTCAATCAGCACACCTCTCAAATTTAGAACATTTCAATGACAATCGCAATTAACAAAAAATAATAAAAATGGCAGCCAGCTTGGTTCTAACATAAAAAACACATTTTAAGTGTTTTACTGATTTATACATTAAACAAAAATCTATTTGCTTAACCAAAAGAATCCAACAAAACCTCACCAGATGTGTAAGTACTGACAATTTTAGTGAAATTTTGGCTAAAGTATTTCAAACAAGACTGCCTAGCGTTCAACAGTTCTACAGACACATTTGTTGTAATTTCTTTTTAGACAGAATAAAGTTTCATTAATTGCAGAAAATATGTGCTTCGGTAGTGACATCTCTTAATGCTACACACTGATTTTCAAACTTTAAAACAATGGGACCAAATAGAACTGCTCATCAAGTAGCTATGAGGGACAGGGATGCAATGTATACATTTGGCTTACTACTATCTGAATTATTCACGTGAATGTGAATAATGTGACTGGCAAAGCTATAATCAGCGACTGGAGCTATATATATATATATATATATATATATATATATATATATATATATATATATATATATATATACACACACTACCGCTCAAAAGTTTAGGATCACTTTAGAATTTCATTTCATGCAATTTTCATGCAATTCTCAAACAATATTGTTCATTTAACAATTAATTAAAGTGAATCAGATGATTTTTAAAGAATACAAATGTTTGTATTAAAGTCTATTTTTGTATAGATGCTTATTTTGCATATAGTCCTATTATCAGCAATTCTCAGTCTAAATCTCCTGGTACGGCCGCCAATCCAAGTTAAGGATGTTATTGGGCTAATTGGTTGTTAGGACACTCTTGCTCAATTGTGATGCACAGCTGAAAAACATTCTACTAATAAGTGAACATAAAAGGGAGCAAGACATTCTAGGTTAGTTTAGTATCTGAAGCATCAGGAGTTGATGGCTTGCTGACAGACTCAAAACGGAAATGGCCAAAAAGAAACAACTTTCTTTAGAGACCCGCCAGTCTACTGTTGTGTTAAGGAAGGAAGGCTACTCCATTAAAAACAAGAACATTTCACTGTGATCGCAAACTTTTGAGCGATATATATATATATATATATATATATATATATATATATATATATATATATATATATATATATATATATATATATATATATATATTGTGAAGAATGCAATACAGTAATCAATTTCACATCAAACAACATGAATGATATTTTTTATATCCACCATTAAATTAAACATACATCCTAGAAATGTCACAAAGGGAGAAAAGGGAGAAAACAAGATTAGCTCAAAATAACTAGCTACTGCATGTGCAAACAGTGCTGCACATAGTGGGAAAGTAACATTATGTCCTGTACAGTGCAATGCAGTGTTATGTGAGGTATTTTAAGATTCAGCTGCCCACTCTGAGTGTCCTCAGAGGAGAGCTGAGTAAATGACAGAGAGCAGAGCTAACTGAGTCACTCAGTTTACCCTAAAGCAAACAGTGAAGTGCAGGCAGTGCAGGGCCCAGTGGGTTCCTATGCAAACTACTGTGAGACTGTAAGAGTCAATGTGTCTGTCTGTATGTCTGTTTGACTCGCTGAACATGTGTTTGTACTCACCACGTCTCTGCAGCAGTGTGTGTATATCTGTTTTGGGCTCCAGCAGTGTGTCTGTGTCTCCATCTCTCTCAGGTTCCTCGGCTGGAGGGGGAGAAGGCTTCTGTGGCTGGCTGACTGAGAGCACCTGGATCTTTGTACCCAGGTCAGGAGTCTCTGAGCTGAGAAAAGCTGCCGGCCCATCAATACCAGCTGAAGAACCAAAAAAATATATATATATATATTTATAATTTTATTTCATTACCACAACACATTGACGGTCACTGAGGTAACACAAAACACTATTAGAGTATAACGGTTGTAGTTTAAGTTACATATAAGAAACGTTCATTGATGGAATTCTCATTGCCAAATGGCTTCCACTATAAATGAGTACAAAATGGTTTCAATGATTTTTACATACAGAAAAATATGTCAAAATTATTGAGGTGTGTAGTTCATATGATAAAGGTGATAAAAACACAGGGCACAGTTTAGATTTATAATGTTATAGCATTCTCACTTTGTTCTGTTTAGTTTGTATTGCGAGTGGTTTGTATGCATGTGAAGCATGAGCCACGTTGCTCATATTTACTGAAGGGATTAGCTGTGAGCGTGTTGAACAACCCTTTTCTTATTCCTGTACTCCGTGTCCCTGCAAAGCCTCTATGGGCTCCTAAAGATGGCCTAGCGAGGACTCTACTCAGTTACAGCAAACACCTTCAAAACTTTCCATACACACACAAGAGCAAACAAAGACATACACAAACAACTCTGTCATTTACTGACATTTGAATGTGGAGCTAGCTGGTGGTAGAGCAGAGACTGTCAAGTTACTACTAAAGCTTCCACTCAGATCTCACTATAAAGCTCATCCTAAAACCAACCCTGAAGGGAAAAGCAGGCTTTTTATATGTAGCCCAACTTCTCTTTTCTCTTTCTTTATTGTATCCCTCCAGCTTTACCTTCTAAACTGAGTGGGATGGGGTGATCCAGGATGATTCCATGAAAGCTCCTGTACTCGCTGCTTGTGGGCCCAAAAGAGCAGCTCTACAGCAGCACCTGCCACTAAACCTGCTGCAAACTTAGCCCTGTTCTCTATAACTCTACTGCTACTGTCTGTCCTTTACTGACTTTGACTGACATTTCCAACAAGTTCCAGTGATTTGGAATAAAGTCTATAAATGACACTGAATGTCATCCCTTAATGACTGATCAATAGTTCATACCTTATGACCAAATGCTGCTGCTAGCTCATAAAATAAATTAATATTTAATATACTTCTCCTTGGTTTCTCACAGCTAAGAAAACTTCCTGCTTAGGAACTTCCATTCTTTCCACACACAAGGGTACAGTGTACTCCTTGCAGGTCTTCATATCAGACTGTTGTTCAATATACACAGAGTTGCCAGTTTATTAGGTGCAACTACACTCATGCAAATAGCTACACTCATTGGTCACTAGATCAGATAACATTTGGGAGAATTACCTTAAAACCGTATTCCGTTGCCGATCACTGATTACTTGTTAAAATATAACGTTCCCCTGATCCAAAGGATTACTATATGAAAGTAGTCTAATCTGACTACTTTGTGTTATTTTTAAATTGCTTGTCTTTTAATCAAGACATATAATTTAAGCAAGACAAGAGACTATAACAAGACTTTTATACAAGAATTTAACTTTGCACACTCCAAACATGAAAATGCACCATGTTGTGAAGGAGAAAGACAGATTATAGGTCACTTAAATACTGTGCCTCACAAAAGTTGTCGATGATCTCACATTTAGCAAACGGCCAAATTTAGCAGTATATGTAAACGGCTAACTAGCTGCTGCATGTGCAAACAGTCATGTTCACTCAAACACATTGGTCTGTCTTTCTTGGATTTTGATAATAGTGATTTGCAGATGCGCCCAAATCAGCTCTCAGTAGTTTCCACGGAAAACAGAAGGAGTTTAAAAAGTGGGTGGAGATCATTTTACTTTAAACAAACTAACATTTTGCTTTAAAACCTACTGAACAAAGAAACCTTACAAGTTGGGTCACATGACATATTTATCAAAGAGTACCTGTACCTGTAATCTGATTACTACTCAGTTACTTTTTCGTACCCTAGTTATGTAAGGATTGTTCCATTACTATCCAACCCTGCATCTGGTCATTTATTAAATTATGAAATGTGCCATAACCCCCCCCCCCAGTATTTTACATACATATTTTGCAGAATTGTGTAAAGGATGTGTCAACATGTTTTCACAACAAAACATTTTGATTGTATACCTACTATATTAATGCACTTTGTTTGTTTTGTTAGTTCTGATATTACTGTATGTAGCCCATCTGTTAGTGCATAATGTATTAGCCACACTATACCATACTTAGAAAGTGACCACCTTAGGATCACTGCTTTTAAGGTATTATTTGGGCGGTGGACCAAGGACACATGAAGGCGTTTTAAATTGGAGATGCTGACATTTTAAGCAGTATCTGTGTTACGTGAACAGTGACTCAGCAGTTTCACATTCTTTTATTTTTTTGGAAAGGCAAGCAGCCCAGAAATAACCTACCCCTCTGCATTCACTTTCCCTTTTTGCACCTCCAAAGCTGTCAAGGGACAGTAGAGACACTAGCATGGTAGTGGCATATAAGTGTGTGTGGCACAAGAAAAGGCACAGCAGCACTGTTGGACTTGCTGCTGGGTTAAGAATAAAATATCCAGCTGACAGTGGTCTGAAACTGACCAGAGATTAAAGGATGACTAACACAAACTGTGCGTGTAAAAATCAGAGCTATAAACTGGGTAAACAGGGTAGATGTGTCTAATGAGGTGCCAAAAAGTATACACAATGTTTAAAGCTGCATTAGTTATTTAGTGCGGATATAAATAACCTGGCAAATATGTAGAACATTAAAAAAATGGTGCATTAAGTGCCTGAGAAATCCCATTTGGAAAACTGCAGGGCCTGAGGGCCTGAGGTCTGTGTTTACGCTCCTGTGAGTCATTCTGTAAGACCCTCCCCTAACCACACTACTCCACCCCATATCTTTCTGCTCGACTAAGATAAAAACATGGCAGAATCCAGGTACTAGATACTGTGATGCTACAAAAACATGCTGTGCTGCCAAAAAAACAAGAAACATTCTTACACAAGAACCTATAATGGAGAGTCTTTTTCGTAAGTAAACGCGACACATATAAACTGTTAAACTGTCTGACATTATATAACAAATAAAAGTAGATACATCTTTACCACTCAGAGATGCGGGTAAAGTATTGTTTTAGATAAACCCCTGTCAGAATGATGTATGTAATACTTGTGAAGTACATGAACCTCTTGTCAATTAGACAAAACTTAAAATTTCCCGGTCCCCCTATAATTTAGCGCAAAAGGAGATATTTGCCTTCATTACAAAAAAAGACAGCACAGCGAAAACATTCACAAGCAGCAAATCAGTAAAAATGAAATGCCAAATGTTTATAAGTTTATAACTTCATCTAATCACCAAAGTGTTTGCACAGGATAAGAGCATCCTGTCACAAGTTCTGCCTCTACAAACGGCCAATATGGATTTTATTACAGGATGACATCACTTTGTAACTGAGGAAATGGCTGGAATACCAGTGAGAAAACGTGGTGTCTGTGGGAGAGGTTTTATAATATAATGCACAAAAAAGCCACATAACACTATAAAGGAATGAGAAAAGATTGAAAAGCATAATAGGTCCCTTACTTCACCCTACTTCAGAAAGTCAGTGCTTGGTAATGCAAGCTCCATATGAACTCGACACTGGGCAGCGCTTTGTGTTGATGGGTGGGAATAGACAGCAGATCCAACAATGTTGTTGTATTTCACCTGTTAAACCACTGGAGGATGGCATATTTTCAAACAAACCTGTGGCTGTTGATCAAGTGCAACACAGGCTACCAGGTCACTACCATGTTGGCGTGATTACTGTGATGAAGATGGTCCACCACCTAATCTGGTCAGTAGAGATTCTATGGTGGTCCCTTGCCAATAATGTAGAGAAATAAAGGGGTAGCTGATAAATTGGGCACATATCATTAACTTTGGATCCACAAATATATGCACTGATATAATAAATGTACCAAAGAAACTGGTATATATCATTTTCTTCTGATGCTTTTTACTTCCATGATCTGTTCTGTTCCAAGTCCCTCCCTTTATTCTTACCATCAAGGATGACATCACTTGTTATGCTGAGACGGGACTCAACAAGAGGTGCTTGCTCTTCGCTGCGTCGGGGCCGAGAGCGCCGAGGACGCGCCTCTGGATTCGGCTGCACCATCAAGGGCTCCTGTCTCTTCCGCCGCTGCTTCTGCTCCAACAGCGCCCTCTGCAGATCGGAGGACAGAAACATATTTGAATGACAAGGACTGAGTTGCTGTGTGTTGAGCCTGACTAAAAGGACCGTTACACACTTCCACACATAACCTTGCTGGTTATAATCAGCATGAGGTGTATCTGTAATAAGCTGATGGTGGGGTCAGCGGTGCATTCAAGTTGAAGCCTGAGAGCCTAGCTACATACCTCCAGACAGTCTCATCTCAGCATAAAAGTCCATTTGGACTAAAAGATAACACAAACAGATATTTTTCGATGTTTGGATGAATAATGGCATTCACATGATCCAACAACCATAAATCTTTTTTTTTTAATTAAATAAAATGTGTTTTTAACATATTAAAAATCATACTGCAATCTCAGTATATTGCATTTAGAACAAAAAAAATAACACAACAAGATGATACATAAAGTTGTTGGCAACTACAGAAAACCGCGCAAGAGTGTATGTTATTGCCATGCCTTCTTCTTATTTTTGCTTCCATGACAGGAGTCAAATACAGCACATCTTAACCTACAAGTAGGACCCACCATGTTTCTGCAGCGCATTTCCATCCTTATCAGTGTAGCCTTTATACTGAATAAGGTGGCAGTAGAGGTCATTTGCACATGATGTGCAAGTTAATGTTACTTTGCTGTAAATGGCACGCCCTTGTAGCATGCAAAGTATTTAACAGAGTTAAAGTAAATTTTGGCTGACCTAAATAATTTGCATACTCATAGCTGAATATTTAATAATTATAATTAAATAATATATAAATAATACATAAATAATAATTGTTGTCACATCAGCTTGCAGATGGCACCAAACTGCACCTTTTACCAGACTACTGAAGCTAAAAGAGCACATCTGCTTCAAAAAGGCATCACATGTTGCAGCACATTAAAATGATCAGATTTGTAAGAGAAAATCACACATTTGTTATAAGAGGTTAATATACCACAGCAGCTCAACACATTTGATGAATCATCTGAAAAGTATATGATCTTTATCCAAGTATTGCCATGTGTCCAATCCACACTGCCTATGACTCACATAACTGCCTCAGGTGGGGATATTAGCTGTTTTCCTCCATTTCTTTTTACAAAAGGTTTATAGCTTAACAGAACAAACAGCAGACGCTGTAATATTGACGTTGAGTAGTCGTTGATCATATAACAACATGGACAGCTCAGAGAAGACAACAGGTGAGGAGCCTGATAATTTTAAGGTCCGTATCTCAATGCTCGTTGGAAAGGGCATCACATTCTACTGACCTGTGAAGTTTTGTTTTGTTTTAACATTACTCCACTGATCTGGCTCTCCAGACCTCCACCACAGGCGAGAATCTCAGCAAGGCGGCCTAAGGTGTGCCTAGATCTGACAGAAATTTCCAAGATTCTGAGGTCCATTACCCCTTGACCCCTGAATGCTAGCAATGAAATTTAGGGCTTGTTGTAAACAGCTCATATCACTCTGCTGACCTGTTTCACGTCACATTTTTTTAAGTCTCTTGTTGTGAAGCCTGCTTCTGTGGTTTTATTCATGACATCATCAGTGATTAGTTGACTTTTAGCTTTCATTACAGTATACAAAATCTGAAATTATATAACCCCTAGTGGAATACAGGATGATTTTGAAAATAAGTACTCATTTGGAAGTACTCACATCCTGTAAAAAGCCATTCAGTCCTAAATGACATAATCAATTAAAAACTCCCTAGAAGTCTTTGGTTAGTTCAGTCCGACGTTGAAGCGAAAATTTCAACCGTAACAGCCTTAACTGCAATGCAGTATTTTCATCATATTGTGTAAACACAGCCTGTCTAGTGAGTGATAATTATACAGACTATCGGAGTACATTTATCATAAACACCTACAAACTGCAATGTAACTCTTTCTCCAGTATCATTTAGCCAGAAGGTCAACTTTAAAACAATAAAAACACTTAACCTCAAGACAACAATAGCCCCCATATACACCTCCTTCCCCAAAACACCGGGCTGCAATATCTGAAAATCTAAACCCCTGTAACTAGACAGAACGACAGAATCACCTGTCATTAGCCTCAGTAAACATCCTGAACACTGAGCTGAAAACCTTTCTCTCATTTCTCTCATGCTGCTCTTGTAGGACTGTGGGAGTGCTTGTTGGCTGAAGATAAAAAAAAAAGAAAAAAACTCATCTAAACAGTTTGTACACCACCCTTCTATCTGGATGAAATAAAGCACATGTTCCTATGGAAACAGAACACGGAAAGCTGCGCGAAGAGGTTCCTGTCCTTGGAATACTTTTCCTTCTTTTCTTAAAAATGCTTCTCTTTCTTTCTCTTTTCCCTGCGAGAACAGATTTGGCGGAGAGGACATAATATATAATTAATGCATAATAATAATAATAATAATAATAATAATAATAATAATAATAATAATGTAATATATATAATAAAATACATTTATACATACAGTATATGAAAACTGCATATTTCTATTATCTGAGTGTAATCACTGTACATAAATGTCAGAGTATTATAAACTGTCTCATTTATTTGCACTTTGTCATGTTTGTCTATCTGTAGAAAGTTTACATTCTCCTCAGGATTAAAGTATATTTCAAGTCTGTGGGAAACACTGAAAGGTAAGAGGTTTTTAAACCACTTGTCTGTATGAACTAAACCAGTCTCAGGCAGTTTTATTACTTTGCCCTACTGGGGCATTCAAAGGGAGCTACCATGGTTACCAACGACCGACAGGGATCACTTGACAGTTGCTCATTAACGAGCTGAACTTATCCTTGATTAAATATGCAAATCAAGACGGAAGGTCAGAATGAATGGTTTCTGAGCTTTCAGAAGCGCCTTAATTTTAGAATGCCTCATTTTTAACTCGCTGGAAGTTACGTTCCAAATTTAGCTCGTCTTTAACAAAGGGGGCAAAAACGTCAGTGCAACAGAACCACATCTGTTCTGGATGAATCCCACGAGAGGAAAGTGTAAAACAGCACTCACACGCCTCCTGTCACAGATGCTTTGCCATTCTGAATAAAGCTACAGGAACAATCTAATGAGAACACCAGATGAGTGATAGAGCTGTAAGCCGATCTCTATAGACCAGAAAGTGTGGACCTCAAAAGACAGCGGAGAACAACAGTAGTGCCAGTACATACACGCACAGTAAAATATGTCCAGTACATTATTCATAATTCATGAAAAAACAAAGCATAGACTGGCTTAAAAACTGCTTTACTTTTCTCAAGCCCAGAAACAAAAGCAGATACACTGAAATTTAGAGAAGTTGACGCACCCTCTCAGCGGACATCCTGTTGGAACCCGACAGGCTGGTTGCAGAGCGGGGGTCTGCAGAGTTACAGCAGTCACTGTCAAGGTCCAATCACTCCCCTGGAGTCAAGATCAGCCATGATTTTGTCCCACAAATCAGTCGCGCTACTTCAAAAGAAGTCATTTCCAACAACAACCAGCTGCGGCTCTTCTCTCTCTCAGTGACAGTGAAAGCCAGAGAACGTGTGTGGACGTATGAGAGAGTGTGTGTGTGTGTGTGTGTGTGTGTGTGTGTGTGTGTGTGTGTGTGTGTGTGTGTGTGTGCAAAACCATGTGCGTAACCGTTGGTAAGAAGAAGAGAATTGTGATGCAGGCAGTAAAAGAGAACTCTTACAGAAAAGGAAGTGAGCAGAGGTCAGATAAAGACAGACAGAGAGAGATGATTAAAGAGAGAGGGAGAGAAAGGAACTGAGTGACAGAGTTCGGGAATGAGAGAGTAGGAGAGATGGCAAGCTCAGACGGGCTGTACCATCCATTACATGCAGGGGAGAACTACTATAATTTCATGGAGAGAAAATAATGCTTGCATTATGTGTCCAGTACGCAGAGGAAGAAAACTGGAATATTCCAAACAATTCACAAGAATATTTTGTCTCCCTTTAGTGTTCGAGTAAGTGGGACAGTCCATGTACAATAAGGGGCTGGGCGAAAGGAGCCCCTTTCAATGGGTCAAACGGTGCAGAGCACCAAAACAGAGTAAGACTGATCCAGAGTTAACACAGAAAAACAGATAGTTTGTGCTACCTACTTTTTTCTGTTTATAACATGATTTCTAAATGCTGCTGACTTCTCAACCATCATAACTATTTACTATTACTATCACTAGGGATTTATCCACATCACCAGACATTTTACCAATATATCAGCACAGATTGGCCAATATTTTAAACCAATATTTAATGATGTCACTTGTACTGTACAAAATGTTAAGTAGAATGTCTTTAAAGGAAAAAAACAAGTGGTGATGCTGATGATTTAAATAATTTCTATGTCTCCTCTCTAACACTGACATTAACTTACACTTTCTACAACACATAACAGTACAAGATTCCCACAAACAGACTGTCTTAGCCTACGCTAGGAACATAACAGTTTCAGTTATTGGTGGCTGATACAAAATTTCCTTGTAAGATTAATACATACATGTGCCTTACCGCATACTAGAGCCTTACTTACAGATAAAAAAAGTGCAAAACACACTGACTCTCACACATTATCCTGATATACTTCCACAAGTGAAATCGATCACCTGGGCTCAACAAGCAGTAACATATTTGTAAATAAAACAAGTAACTAAAAGACTCAGTATTACTAATATTTGTATGTAACTGACACATGTAAGTAATTCTGTTAATTAAAAACTGTATTTGATCAGAGCAGTCATTGTAAATTATTGCTATCACACTGCAAATTGTTGTTTATTTACACTCAAGTTTAAAGCACTAAATATGAACAAATAACAACAGGGCTTTCTAAACCATTAGTCTGAATCAGAAGTAAATAATTATTTTGACTCGTGCTAACGCCAAAATAATTTCAGTTAGCAGTGGTCGATATGGCAACGATCTTCCATCATGACACTTAAAGACATCTACAGCAGTCTGCCATGGAATCTACTGCAAAGGATCAAACTTTCACATGAGACTGTACTGTATTGTATGAAATGGATAAATAACACTTAGCTTACATATTTGAGATGACTCATCAAACCCATCATGCCTCTACGCCATACCAACCTTTTTTCACTGTGCATTTTCCTCGTCTGATTTATTTAAAATGCACCCACGTGTGATTTGTCAGGCATCTTTGCTCTTTTAGCTTCGACGGCCACGTACAAAGCAATGCAGTTTGTTGTGCTCTGAGGCGAGGTGACGTGGGTGTCTGGCATGAATTTCTGATGCATTTTAACTGAACCAACCTTAATTCATTTAGCACACTAGGCCATTACCCAAAATGAAACTAAAAAGAAAGAATGCGGTAGATGGCAAGCGCTTTGTCCACAGGAAAATAGTATTGCTGAAATGTTGATATTGAATGGCTCAGGAGACTTAATGCTGATATTCCTAAAATCCCTTATGGGAAATAGCATTAGACCAAATAGAGAGGATAGTGAGAATGGAGAGTTGAGAGTCTATATAGTGTATATAGCCAAAAGTATGTGGACATTTCTTCTAATTATTGTGTTTGGGTGGTAACACAACAATGACAGTAGAATGGGTCATACTGAACAGCTCAGTGAGTTTATATGTGGCACTGTTATAGAATGCCACCTTTTTCTACACATCAGATGAATTTTATCTGCCTTGCTAGATGTTCCCTGGCCAACTACATGTGCTATTACTGTGAAATGGAAGCAAAGAGGAGCAAACCAGCTCAGCCACTGTAAGGCATGCCTCTAAAAGCAACATCAGCCCAAGCACTCTTTCTAAGGAGTTGCATAAAATGGGCTTCCATGGCTGAGAACTGTATACAAGCCTAAGATCACTATGCTCAATGCCACGCTTCACTATTTGGCTGTGTGATGAATGAATCTGGGATTGATGGGTTAGTGCACCAATTAATATGAACACATTAAAGAATTCTGTGGAAAAGTCTTCTAAGAGTGGATGTTGTTATATAACCAACTCCAACTCCATATTAGGGCCAAGATTTTGGAATAGAATGTCCAACAAGCTATATAAAGATATCTAATCTTCAATATATTGCATCAATATACTGAGAAGACCTAATCTATCAGAAGTGTTTATCATTTACCATTTAGTCAACAAAAAAAATTAGAAGAAAAAAATCCTGGGAAGGATTGCAAAGTCAAATGTCATAAAGCCCAGCTTTATGTAAACAGTGGAATCATGGTCAAGACTGCTGTAAACCAAGCAAGCGATAATAGCAAGATTACTAGCATTCTTAAAGGACATATTGTTTACAGTCAAGTGGCTGGAGTCTGTAATGCAACAAAGTCTGCGGTCTGCAGTGCAACAGAATATAAACCTGAGAAAATTCCAGATAACTGGCAATCTACCAAGAGCGGGCTCTCCCACCAAATGCAGCCCACCCACAGAACAAAAGATGTTTAAAGGAGTCTTAACATATACATTATTGTTGTGGGAGAGCTGTGGTTGGAGAATATGTAGTGGTGGAGTTAGAGGCTGTGGGCAGCTACAAAATCTGTTTTAAGCTAAGCTGACCATACAGGCTTAAAATGATGAAGCTTCATGTCAAAGACAGAGGCTAATACTATGACTAAGGCTAGCAAAAAAGCAGGCATTGCTCATTCTTAGTTAATCAATTATTTAGGTGATTATTAAGGACTGGAGGATGGTAGTATGATTTATTGTGTGCAACAGGTGTGTAATATTTCGATCTGAATTATAGAGTCTATAATTAATTTTGTCCAATTTCTTTTGAGGAATTAGTTCTCTCTCATAAAGGTGAAACTAAGCTCATTTCAGAACGTGTAGTACCATGCCTACCAGCTCAATTTGTTTTCATTTGCACAAATGTTGCTTATTTGTTTTGAAAAGCATTTCTCATGTTGTAATTTAGGCATTTATACAGATACTACTTGTAGTGTGATTTGCATTGACAACAGTGGTGAAAAAAATTAATTATATTCCACAGTTGTAGGGGGATCATTTTTCATTTAATGCTGCTTTAAAAATAAAGCTTGTAAATGATATGTTAATAGGCATATAGGTCTGTGAAAGGTCTTTAATTGGTAAATTAAAGACCTTAAATACATTTTGAGGATGTATTTAAACTGTTTTAAAAATTTAATTTACAAAAATGGTTCTTTAAAGAATCACCCACTCAAAGGTTTTAACGAAAAGTGGTTCTTCTGTCGCATAGGTCAAAGAACCTATTTTGGCACCTGTTTTATTTAGCACCACAACCAGAACCACACTGTACTGTGATAGCCAATTAAATTAGTGTGATCATTTGATTTTACTTTTTTTAGCAAGTCACACAGCAAGCCACTCTCTGTATTTAACAAAAGGTCACTTACCACATTATACACGAGAACAGTTAAATAATAGGAAGAAAAATCTTCATCAGACAGCTTGATTTGGTGCTCCTATGTGTTTTGTCTCAAACTGTTACTTGTTAAAGCAAAGCCACAGATTTGCTCAATCGCTTGTATGTACGCAGTACGCACTGCACTTCTCCAAATAAACAGTCTAATATAAACTGTCGTATTACATGAGAAAAGCTGGCGACCATATTCACTAACTAGGAGGTTGCTGGAGATACACACTAAAAATATTCTGGCAGAATAGGTAGAAGATCTTATACCCTGACTTGGTGAAGAAATACTCAATATCAACCTCTTTCCACAAAAAAACACAGTTTCCCACGGTTAAGTCGCAAACTATTTACACATTGCAAGGATGTGACATTTACAATGTGCTCAGTGTGCTTACTCACCTGCTTCTCCAGCTTCTGCTGCCTGAGGCTATTGCTGTCGTCATCGAGGGAACTGCGAACACAAAAGTACCTATAAACACTTGGCTAAACATACAAATCCACCACCAATGCATTACACGCCATGTTTTAACTAAAAGCTACAAAGTGGCCATAAAAAGGGAATTCCATCAATTTTTACATGATACATAGAGTCAGAACTGCTCACAGTGGTGCTGATACCAGCTGTCTAAAGGGTTCGTTGCCTTTAAAAACTACGGCTGTCACATGAGATGGTTACAAATACGCTGGTTGAGGTCTGAGACATTGTTTATATCGTTCTGAGATACAGTTTTGGACTAAAATGATTGTTTGTTGCATTTATGGTCGTATGTGCAAGGTGTTGTGAGGTGAAATTGTTGCAAATATTAAACAGTAAATAAAGTCTATATTCATGTTTACATTTTACAACATTTCTCCTGGTTCCTATCACCACCACTGTAAAGAAATTAGGTGATGAATTGTTTACATTTCCCTACAATGAATCATTTCCCATCAAATGGCTTTCCCTTTAACAATTAATTAAAGATCTAGTAGTAAGTTAATAACTATCAATATTAATAAGACGGATAAAACGCCCTGTGTTCTGTTAACTTGTTATTTGAACTCAATGTTTTAAGGCAACCAGGTTATTCATTTGCCAGTAAAGAATGAAAACAGCTTTAATTACTACTGCCTTATTCTAAGCTATAAGCTTAAGCATTCTTAACCTCAGAATCTAAAACACTACACAATGAATATTTGCATTAAAATAAATCCATGCCGGTTTTCACTCTCTGTCATTTTAACACTAAATTGCCAAGTTGATTTTTGCTGTTGCGAGGGAATGGACAAACAACTTCTCTCTCCCCATCCAATAAGTAAATAGTGCACAGAAGTAGCAACTGATCACAATTTAAACCTCTTGTTACATTTTATCACCATTTTCATGTTCTCTGGACTGCATTTAATCCCTGTTTTTCTGTGCCACTCCCACACAACCACATTTGTTGCTGTTGTGTGCAATATGACTCCTCCAACTGAGTATCCAATTCAAAAACATGCAGTCTGATTGGCTGTTCTGCTTTAATGTCCGCTAAACCCAGTGCTGAATATTTTGGTGCAAATTAGAAGAAATTTAAATCAAAGTGAAATACCCCTGACTTATCACTGTAACTGGGAACTCAGTGATTAAACATTATAATTAAACGTTATCTTTGAAAGCAGTGTTAAAATATCTTAACTGAAAATAAGTTAACACATCCTCTACAGGAAACACACTTCTGCACATTTAATTAAACATACTGGGGTAAAATATAACATGTCTGGCATATTTTTCTACAGTACTTAAAATCAGCAGATAAATAGATATTGTGCTCTATGCTTGCAAGAAAATTGTAAATGTTGACCAGGGGCGTTACACTTTTGCACACAACAACATTTTATTTAAAACCACTATGCACTGAAACACCCATATATGCACACACAAGTAAACACAAGCGGGGGTGCAATGAGCACACTTGCCCGCATTGGTGTGCAGCCCTATCCAAAGCACTCGGGGAGCAGTTAGAGGTTAGGTGCCTTGCTCAAGGGCACTAATGTGGTGTCCTGTTAGTCCAGGGGATTGGTTCCAAGACCAATTTCCTAACCTCCAGCCCACAACTGCTCAGCTGACAAAGACTTACTGTATTATAAATAAATGTAGATGTTTTTCTGTTGCTGATTGTAATAATTTTTCATGATTTGCATTTTCATTGTCCATCCCTGCTTCTCTGTAGGAGGCACTCTACTCAAACAGGTGTGTGCAGGCAAGCTGAGTGTAGAGGAGAGTTTGTATCTCACCTTGCTGTGGCGGTGGAGGAGAAGCTGGCCGAGCTGGAGGGTCTTCGTTCGCACAGTGGTCAGAGAACACAAAATAGAAAAAAACACAAAATTACATGAGGTTAGTTAATCATGTGGCAGCTGTGGTGAGTAGTTGACGTCACCTAAAAGAGTCTTCTTTACCTCTCTGACTTCTGCAAAGAGAACAACATGCTGCTCTTCGAGATGCGTTTGACTCTCTTTGAAAACTATAAGGCTAGCGAGTACTAACGTCTCCACTGTATAAATGTTTCATGGTGTGTGTCTGACACAGGCAAGGTGACAGGACACACAGCCTTGCCGGAATGACACCTACTCCGTAACCATGGATACCTCCGTCAACACACCAACCTCTATCTTCTAGCTCTGTTAGACACACACATTTCAAACACAACTACTTTTACACCCACTCACCTACACACTAGAGTTAAAAACTAACCATACATGACAGTTGTTTGTGTTTACTGTCTTCATTACACTAAAATAAATTTACAACACTGGTCTGAAAATCCCACCAAAACTGGAACAGTACGCAAAATGCAGTATTTTCTGCACACGCTCAGTTTCACTCAGAGTAAATTGTATTCCACTATAAAAAAACTACTTCTCTTTCACTTAACCGAGCTGATAAGCATAAAAATACTAACCGATCCAGGGACTGTTTCTAATAAAGGAACTGCTGCATTTTAGGACTATTAGTAGTACTGAAGGCAGGATAGAGGTGGGTGGGGGATACTAAAACATGTAACAATGGCATAGACAAGCTTCTAAAGTATATGACACTGAAATATAAAATGGAGGGATTGCAGGTAGCACTTAGCTCTTCCACAAGAATAGTGGAAAAACACACTGCAGAGAACAATCATAAAGCGAACCCTGTAATGCTTTTAGCATTTGTGCTTCTTAAAAGCAGTCTCTCTGTTTTGGTACATTTTCCCCTCCATCTCAGAATAAAACATTTGGTCTGGTCATCTGACTTGCACAAGTTTGTGGCATAACACAGGTTAGTCATTGGAGAGGCAGTAAAGCCCAGAGCTTGCTCAAAACTGAAATAACAGGCCAATTTTTAGCAGCCTAAGCAAACTATCATGACCCCTGACTACATAATGGTGATCTCACACAGTGTAGCGATACCCAGACTCCACTACATCATCACTAGTGCTGCACAACATATCAAAATATCAGTTACAGTTCTTTTTCAACAGTACTAGTGTGGTATGTGTTATTTAAACAGGCTACAACACCGGACTCATAGACTAGACTCACTGCAGATTAGCATTAAAACGATAACCATGTATTGAACCCAAATAACACAGGACTAATAATGCTTTTTTATAATGGAACATGCTGTTTGTCAGTGTTCTTCAAGTACTGACGATATTCACATCATGCTCAGAAAAGCTTAATGTGACATAATATTTATGTATATATATATACACATATCCTCATGCTTCCCCTTCCATTCCATAGTACTGTTTTGTTGTCTAGCTGTGGTCATACATTATATTGTACACACACACACACACACACACACACACACACACACAAGACACTGAGCCGTAATCTATAGCAGCTAAATCGTCAAACTCAAACAAACTCAGGCAATTAGAGCCCAGGCAACAGTAGACATCTGACACCTAGTTACAGCACTCCAAACAGTTGAGAGCTGAAGTCTTCCCTGTTGCAAGTTCACCAGGCAGACAAACAACTGATGTGGTGTAAACACATCCTGTAGCGTAGCAGTGGCACACAATCACTATGAGCTCCCTAAATCATCAGGCTCCACTGCAACACGAGCGTCTCTACCTGTAAGACCAGCGGCTGTAGACGGGCTGTGAGTGAGTCTTCACAGAGTCCATGGTGCGTGTGGGAGTAAGTGAGTGAATGAGTGCGTGTGGCTGGGTGAGGCAGCTCCACCTGTACTCAGGTCCCTTTCCTCCTCCTCTCTACCCTGCGGCTGCCAACTGCAGGTAAGCACTGAGAGCAGGCAGTCGCCATGGCAACACCACCTCTCAAACATCCTTTGAACATCCAGGCCACTGCTGAGCCAAAAGCCTTTGGTCTAAAACTATGACTGTAAAAAAAAAAAATCACCCATCTTGCTCAAACCCAAACAGCCTCCATGACTGATTATATCTGTCTTATTTATGTCTGTCATGAGAATTATACGTGAAGCTTATACCTGCCTCTGGGGAAAAATAAAAAATCAGTTGAGTATTATGAACTTTTTAGGAGGGATCTGGCAGCACAGCAGCAATGGTGGCAAGTGCAACAGCCCAGCAGTCAGAGCAGCTCTCAGAAGTAGAGGTATAGCTTGTCTAGAGGCACGCTGCACTATATTACAATTATGAAACAAATTCGTTTCAAGAGCCTCATAAAGGAGAGAAACCAGTCTGTTGAGTTTGCGTTTGTTGTTTGATGTTTGATGTGTTTTTAAAAATATTTAAAAATATTTTTCTGAGATGAGTATCTCAGCACACCCCTAGTAGGATGTTAAAGGCTGGCTCTGAATGCCATTTCATAGTTTAAAGACAATGTGAATCAGAAAAACATAACCCATTTTCCTTCTGTACTGCAGCATGTTTCCAACTTCAACACAGTATCAGCAAGGGTCTCTGAGATGGCTGTGGTCTCATTATTTTTCCCTGCCTACTCATGCAGGGTAAAGTCATCAAAATGCAGAGGATGCTTTCTAGTCAGGCGAAAGTCAGTACACTTTAATGACTTTTGTCATTAAAGTTGCACAAGTTTTTCAGTTGTGCTGTTGAACACTTTCCTGATCAAATTAAAAAGGATGACTGCAGGCGCAAAGGTGAAGGAATAGTCAAAGTGTACTCAATCAAAACTTAGTACACATTGTATCTTCTGAGGATGTAAGAGAATCATGTGCTATTGCCATCATACTGCATTTAAGCCAGACCTACTTTTTGAGCCTGGGCATGTGATATGTATAAATACGCATGATGTGGTCCAAAAAAACTGCGTCAAATGCAAACCGACCACACTGACTGCTGAATTAGTCTTTTAGGCTTTACAGGGTGATTTGAAGCAGCACAAGCACATTTTGTTTAAGCAGCAATATGAGTACATCAACAGCACAATCTTTATTGAGCTACAGATTTATTGCGCCATCAATAACACAATCTTTATACAGCAAATAAACTAGTACACCATCACAGTCTTCTGTAGAACCAGCACACCAGTGTTTTTACAGTCATTCCCTTTAACAGTTACAAAGTTGACGTTTTTTGCACCTCCCCCACATGATAGATTAAGAGAAACTTAGCAAGCCAAAGCTAACCCAGCACAAGCAACAGCTAACAAACTAGACCACAGGTTTGTTTATGTCTATTTCTATTTCTAATTTTTATATGTAACACCCTGTTTAACTTAAAATTATATAGTAACTGATTGCACTGCTTTTATTGAGTTTTCTCAACTTGATACAAAACTTCTTAACTGAGTCAAAAAATATCCCAATACAGTTTCTAGTTCTATACCTCAGCGAAATAAACAATCCAGAATTCCTAGCTGAGACTCTTTCTATCACACAGTACCATTAGACATTTTCTCCACTTGGGTGTTGGATCTGAAAGGCTATGGCATTAAAGGGATTCATATTTATGATCACCTGATGTCTGAATGAAAGACAGTTGCACCTTACATGACCAAGCTACTCCTCAACAAATATATTTTTCAGTGTATTAAACCGTTATGGAAACAAATTCTGAGCAACTTCTGGTGTTCCTGAATAGTAAAACAGACTGAGACAACATCCCAACAGAAGGTCCATATGTGAGTGCCCAAGATGAAAAAATGTCTAGTAGGATTGTGTGATGGAAAGACTCCTGGCTAGTGGGCAAACTAAAGGGGCTAAAGTGAGTTTAAAAAAACAAATGTAAATGTATTCACCTAACTAAAGATCAGAACTAATAACAGAAATTCAACTAAGAAGTATGAGTGGGTTGAACTCAAGTTAACTGAAGAAAATTGTTTACAATCAGTTCACAATATAATTTTACATTCAACAGACTTCACATCTTTAATTGACTAAAAATTCATAAACCATCAATAATAGTTTATTTTTAGATGTAAAACTAGTATACTATCAACAATATAGTTTTCATTTAGCTGTAAACCTAGGACACTATAAACCTTGCACAGAAACAGCAAAGATTTAATTGGACCCACCCCCAAATGTTTATCAGATATTCAACAGTTTAAATGTAATAATTCATCAAAAGTCAATGTTAGTGCATTGGTAACAGAGCTAAAATAAAACTTTGTCTGACAAACTAGCATATGACAAGCTTTTTTAATGATGTGCGCCTATGGAGAATGTGCCATCACATCCATAACTCAAAAAAAACTTGGAGAGAAGAGAACAGACTTTCATCTGACTGCTAATCCCACAATTTACACTCATTGAGGTTTTTCTTTTTTTGTGACCAGGTGTATGATTCTGCTCCATCGTTTGATCCTTTACACAAAAGGGAGGCGGGGCCCTCACGTTATATGCAAAGTGCAGTCTTCACTATTACTATCACCACACTATCAACAATACAGTCTTCATTCAGCTGTAAAAGCAGTGCACTATCAACAAAACAGCCTTAATTTGACACGGTCAGCAATGCAATCCGTATTCAACTGTAGAACTAGTGCATTATCAAGAATACAGTCTTCATCCAGCTGTAAAACCAGTACACTATTAACAGTACAGTCTTCATCAAGCTGTGGGAACGGAACAACACAATCTTTGTTCAACACATACCAGCATGGTTGCCAAACAGATGACAGTGTAAGACTCACTGACAAGTTTCAGGATGCTTTTGCTGTTTTACAAATCTTTAGTTAGGCTCATTATTCAAAGGTTTAATAGCATTAATTCCATGCATGCTCTCGTACAGAGTGCCCAGGGTTACGCCCAGAGGAGAGGTGACTTCCATACAAGGAATCCACCAGAGGGAGCTACGCAATGTTGCTGGGAGACCTGGAGCTTTGGGGCTACTTCTCTATGTATGAGGGTCACTTTTCTGTTTCAGCTACAAACAGAGCCCTTCGGGAGTAATTAGCAAACGCTGTCAAAACAATACAAAGACAAAAAATTTCCATCAGCATTCTCAAGTGTGTTTGGGCTGATTCTCTTTTCACTGAACCATAACATCAGTCCTAGAGTGGGAAAAGAGAAGACAACTCTGCCAGGATGGCAGAAACTGAGATAAAGAGAAGTTCTGTATTTAGTTTATACATGCTATACAAAGACTTCTCTGTTGTTTTTAACCACAGACTTGACATTTGTTGAAAGCTGCTAAGTGATGACACTGCACTCAATTTACTACACTTGTACTGTATGTATGATTGTATAAAAAATGTTCAATGATGTAAAGCCATGATCTTTTTACTTATACCTGAACACTTGGCATTTCATTCATCACCTAAAATAGCTCTAAAATTATATCTGCTATCATAAAATGCCACATATTTTGGTAATAAAGGTAGCAGGCCTGTGAGATCATTCCTATAATGCAGAGTATTTTCAGACACAGTGGCTTAATTAGACCTAACGGCCAAAAGCAATCAGATACCAACAAGTGGCCAGCAATAACACTATAATTACTGCCTATTACCTGCACCAAGATACAGACATTCTCTCCCTTCAGTCGTTACAAAATAGTAAGAGCCACTGTGCTGGTGTTTCGAACCAAAGGCGCAATGGCAAAAAAAATATCATGAGATTGGCCAGCACTGTCACCACACACAATGGCCCTTGATTCAAGTTGTGAACAGTCAAATCTGATCATAAACTTTCAGTATAATACTTTTAACAACCTGAAAAAAATTATTTGCAGATAACCAACAAACTAAAATCAGTATAATCTATAATACCACTAGTGCAGTACAGAATTGGATGTACTTATTGGTATAAACAAATGCTATTCCATGGTTAAGTTAAACACCTATTACGCTGTGTTTTTGCTACTACTACTATATGCTATTACTGACAGCACCCAAAGAAATAAAAACATACAAAACACAGTCAGTGCAGAAGTACCCCATACACTGCCACAGGCTTGTGAACCACTGCTGTCACTTTATCAACTTCCTGCCAAAACATCTGTGGGAATTAGGACACGCCTCAAGTAAAAGATATGTAAATTAGTTTCTCGTAGGCTGGTGCTTGAGCTCAGGCACTGAAGTTGATTTATCTTCAGCGCCTACAAGCCTGCTTGTTTTCAAGTTGTTCGAAAGTTGTATGAATCAGGCACATGATAGCTGTACATTATCAAAGGTGGCCTGAGTTGTTTTATTCAGTTTGGGTGAATAAGACCCAATGCATATTACAACACTTCATTTTAATTGATTTACAGACAAGAAGTGCTGTATGTGAAAAATGGTACAGTACTAAATCCAATCAAACAGGAGCAAAAATGCTTACTTCAAGCGTTATATCAGGAATGGAACTCATTCCAGCAGCTACACCATGTACGCCTTGAGTATTAAGCTTGCAGCTGGTCAGGTTTGTGGAAGCAGAAGATAAATGCTTTTGGGGTAAACTAACTGGAAGCGTGCATAATTGTGTTCTGTGTTCTGTGTTCTGCGTATTATGTTCTGGCCTCACGTCAGAAAAAAAATTATTTTGCTCTCTAAAGTAATATGCCTGGACCTTCATTCATAGAGAATAATCACAAATATTAGTGAGAAAACCACTATTATACATTTTCCCAAAATTGTTTAACACCTATATTTATCTGTATATTTATTTATTAGCTATGTAAATTAGAACCTTTTATCTCTTACCCCAATCTCATTGTACACTCTGTATAATGACAATAAAGAGCATTCTATTCTATTCTATTGCCCACCCTTCAATTTTTTCTAGATATTCCCATAAATGGACTGTCCATAGGACCACACAAAAATTTAACTTCATTAGTTTAATCTACATAGCATACGTTACAAATCAATTCTGCACCAAAACTTCAGACTCCGAATCATGAACATTCAAACTGTGCTGTTTCAAACCTCTCCACATTTTGACAATAACTAGACCATCATAAAGGATGCAATGCCAACATTCATCTCTAAATAATCACCGAAAATACCGCTCAAGAATGGAAGACACAAGTTCTCACCTCCTCTTCCAACACAATCCCTTAGAAGGATTAGATAAAACACAGACACCCAAGTCCACTGTGTATCCACTGACATGCCTTTTATGATCACCCCCTGAATTGCACAAAGCTATGCCAGACATTCTGAGAAGTCCCAAACTGTGTAATACACAGTAACACGAGCAGCAGGCGAATCCAAACCACATCCTGCAATTTATAATCACTTCCCAACCATCTTGCATTCCATCTCCCGGGCTCAAGAAATGCTGTTTCATTTTTGTCATGGCCTCAGCAGTGTTAAGGTGATACGAAGGGTAACGAGAAATAACGACCACATAAGCAGACCTACCTCATGCTGGAGCATATTGCATAAAGAGAAGTACCACTGTAAGCTGGCAGTTCCTCTCTCTGAACAGTAAGGCAGCATTACACAAGCAAAAGTCTGATCAGCTTGCCCAGTTATAAAGTCTCAAACACTTACTGTCCCTGAAAACCAGAATGCTTGTTCTTTTTTGTTTTACTGTGATATACTTTAGAGAAAACACGTGCATCAAGGAGAATCTCAGGTAGTGTTTTTGTTTGATGATAGCTTGGGGCGGCAGTGGCTGTAATGGGAGGTGAAACATGAGATTATTGGTTAATATTATTTTCCACGCCTGCAGTGCTGTGACATAATCAAATCTGGGGGTTCTGTGTTTTTAGAGAAAAGGTTTGGGTTGGACACTTTAATCACTACACTTTGAGCAAAGATTGTAAGATTTTTTTGTTTTTAAATGACATGGTATAGCACTGGTGCTTGGTATGACCTCAGAAACTAGCTAACCAGGCAAAGAAGGTTCATTTTGATTTCAGGCTGACGTTGAGGTTAATAATACAGCAAGAAACTACTACCTTTTGCTACTGATACCCCATCATCGTAGCACAGTAGCACCAAACGAACACGACGTAATGGCAACGTATTTGACGTCACGTAAACATGTTGCACAATGACGCAAGCAGGCTCAGATCAGTGGGAGTAAAGGACTGTTTTTTTCCTTTTTCTTTTCAGAAAAGCCGTTAATTTAGGATGTAACTAACATGTCTCTTCTGCTGTTACGCTGGTACCATTGGTGTGAGTTATGTTTAATGGCTATGCATATTTAATAACCCAGTTAGGACGGGTGTGTATGGATAAAAACAGCAACGACAAATGCGGCTGTATGTTCTAAAGAATTCGGGTCATTTACACAGTTAAACACTGAACAACGTCGTGTAGTTTTACGTAGTTTTTGAAACACATCCCGGTCTGGCCCTGTAGCGGCTAACCGTTATTCGCGGACTACACGGAGTGCAGAACCAGGTTAGTTGGGTGAGCGAGCTCGTTTTACAGTCTTTCTCAGCCCAAAACTAAACACCCTCCAGTGCTGTAACACCGCGTATATACTGAGAGATGAGGTTAGTGTCACACAGCTGAAGGTAGAAGCGCTCTGGACTGTTCAGCGGCTCTATTTGTGTGTAGCGGTGCGGCTAACTGGCTCGCTAGTCCTTCTCGTTAGCTCGACACGCCGCAGCCCGTCTAACGCGCAACAGGACTCTTTGTAGAAAAGAGAAAAAGTTCATAAACGCTCAACTGTGGCGAGCGGAATACAATTCAGCACGACCCCCCGTCGCGGTGGGCTTTGAGACAGCGCTGAGAGGACGTGCTGGTTAATGAATTGGCGAGTCTTTACCTGATATAATAACTCATGTTTATCCGCGGTTGCTATGGATCCCAGCTGTTGGCTTCTCCCTCCCCGCGAGACTAACAGCAGCTCTGAGAGCCCGAGCAGCGCTCTCTCTGCGCCGCAGCGCCACATCGCTACAACACCGCCTCCTATTGGCTGCGCTCCCTGTGACAGCCAATAGGATCGCTCTCTAGGGATCTGTTGCCAGATCCACACAAATCCCGCATAGCTTGCTTATGTAATTTTTTCCTCTGTAATTGTCTGGAGGAGAGATCAGACGCAGCGGCCCGCGTGTCATTTCCACCTTTATAAAATAAACTACACCAACTAGTGTGCTTTTTTGATATAATATGGAAACACCAGTTGCCTTTTTTTGGTGCACATTTCATAACAAATGGACCAAATTCAGAGAGAGAGAGAGAGATATAGGTAGATATAAACATTGGAACTCCATTCCAGTTTTTATTAGAGAATCAAGGTCACTGCTCATTTAAAGAGACAATCAAAAAGGTATCTCTTTAACGTGCCATTTACTTAAAACTTAACGTCGTAGTAGCTATACATTTTTTAACGTTGTCTTTGGCTAATTAACACAAAGCCTTTTGAGCTGCCACAGGTATGAAAAGTGTTCTATAAATAATAATAATAATAATAATAATAATAATAATAATAATAATAATAATAATAAAAATAACGTTATTAAATAATAAATAATGTTTCCTGTGTAGATAGAGGTTATATGTTTCCTGTGTAGATAGAGGTTATATGTTTCTCTGTGTAGATAGAGGTTATATGTTTCTCTGTGTAGATAGAGGTTATATGTTTCCTGTGTAGATAGAGGTTATATGTTTCTCTGTGTAGATAGAGGTTATATGTTTCCTGTGTAGATAGAGGTTATATGTTTCCTGTGTAGATAGAGGTTATATGTTTCTCTGTGTAGCTAGAGGTTATATGTTTCCTGTGTAGATAGAGGTTATATGTTTCCTGTGTAGATAGAGGTTATATGTTTCTCTGTGTAGATAGAGGTTATATGTTTCCTGTGTAGATAGAGGTTATATGTTTCTCTGTGTAGATAGAGGTTATATGTTTTCTGTGTAGATAGAGGTTATATGTTTCTCTGTGTAGATAGAGGTTATATGTTTCTCTGTGTAGATAGAGGTTATATGTTTCCTGTGTAGATAGAGGTTATATGTTTCTCTGTGTAGATAGAGGTTATATGTTTCCTGTGTAGATAGAGGTTATATGTTTCCTGTGTAGATAGAGGTTATATGTTTCTCTGTGTAGCTAGAGGTTATATGTTTCCTGTGTAGATAGAGGTTATATGTTTCCTGTGTAGATAGAGGTTATATGTTTTCTGTGTAGATAGAGGTTATATGTTTCCTGTGTAGATAGAGGTTATATGTTTCTCTGTGTAGATAGAGGTTATATGTTTCTCTGTGTAGATAGAGGTTATATGTTTCCTGTGTAGATAGAGGTTATATGTTTCCTGTGTAGATAGAGGTTATATGTTTCTCTGTGTAGCTAGAGGTTATATGTTTCCTGTGTAGATAGAGGTTATATGTTTCCTGTGTAGATAGAGGTTATATGTTTCTCTGTGTAGATAGAGGTTATATGTTTCCTGTGTAGATAGAGGTTATATGTTTCTCTGTGTAGATAGAGGTTATATGTTTCCTGTGTAGATAGAGGTTATATGTTTTCTGTGTAGATAGAGGTTATATGTTTCCTGTGTAGATAGAGGTTATATGTTTCTCTGTGTAGATAGAGGTTATATGTTTCCTGTGTAGATAGAGGTTATATGTTTCCTGTGTAGATAGAGGTTATATGTTTCCTGTGTAGATAGAGGTTATATGTTTCCTGTGTAGATAGAGGTTATATGTTTCTCTGTGTAGATAGAGGTTATATGTTTCCTGTGTAGATAGAGGTCATATGTTTCCTGTGTAGATAGAGGTTATATGTTTTCTGTGTAGATAGAGGTTATATGTTTTCTGTGTAGATAGAGGTTATATGTTTCCTGTGTAGATAGAGGTTATATGTTTCTCTGTGTAGATAGAGGTTATATGTTTCTCTGTGTAGATAGAGGTTATATGTTTCCTGTGTAGATAGAGGTTATATGTTTCCTGTGTAGATAGAGGTTATATGTTTTCTGTGTAGATAGAGGTTATATGTTTCCTGTGTAGATAGAGGTTATATGTTTCTCTGTGTAGATAGAGGTTATATGTTTCTCTGTGTAGATAGAGGTTATATGTTTCCTGTGTAGATAGAGGTTATATGTTTCCTGTGTAGATAGAGGTTATATGTTTCCTGTGTAGATAGAGGTTATATGTTTCTCTGTGTAGCTAGAGGTTATATGTTTCCTGTGTAGATAGAGGTCATATGTTTCCTGTGTAGATAGAGGTTATATGTTTTCTGTGTAGATAGAGGTTATATGTTTCCTGTGTAGATAGAGGTTATATGTTTCTCTGTGTAGATAGAGGTTATATGTTTCTCTGTGTAGATAGAGGTTATATGTTTCCTGTGTAGATAGAGGTTATATGTTTCTCTGTGTAGATAGAGGTTATATGTTTCTCTGTGTAGATAGAGGTTATATGTTTCCTGTGTAGATAGAGGTTATATGTTTCTCTGTGTAGATAGAGGTTATATGTTTCTCTGTGTAGATAGAGGTTATATGTTTCCTGTGTAGATAGAGGTTATATGTTTCTCTGTGTAGATAGAGGTTATATGTTTCCTGTGTAGATAGAGGTTATATGTTTCTCTGTGTAGATAGAGGTTATATGTTTCTCTGTGTAGATAGAGGTTATATGTTTCCTGTGTAGATAGAGGTTATATGTTTCTCTGTGTAGATAGAGGTTATATGTTTCTCTGTGTAGATAGAGGTATGTAGATAGATGTATATGTAATAATAATAATAATAATAATAATAATAATAAAAATAACGTTATTAAATAATAAATAATGTTTCCTGTGTAGATAGAGGTTATATGTTTCCTGTGTAGATAGAGGTTATATGTTTCTCTGTGTAGATAGAGGTTATATGTTTCTCTGTGTAGATAGAGGTTATATGTTTCTCTGTGTAGATAGAGGTTATATGTTTCCTGTGTAGATAGAGGTTATATGTTTCTCTGTGTAGATAGAGGTTATATGTTTCCTGTGTAGATAGAGGTTATATGTTTCCTGTGTAGATAGAGGTTATATGTTTCTCTGTGTAGCTAGAGGTTATATGTTTCCTGTGTAGATAGAGGTTATATGTTTCCTGTGTAGATAGAGGTTATATGTTTCTCTGTGTAGATAGAGGTTATATGTTTCCTGTGTAGATAGAGGTTATATGTTTCTCTGTGTAGATAGAGGTTATATGTTTTCTGTGTAGATAGAGGTTATATGTTTCTCTGTTTAGATAGAGGTTATATGTTTCTCTGTGTAGCTAGAGGTTATATGTTTCCTGTGTAGATAGAGGTTATATGTTTCCTGTGTAGATAGAGGTTATATGTTACCTGTGTAGATAGAGGTTATATGTTTCCTGTGTAGATAGAGGTTATATGTTTCTCTGTGTAGCTAGAGGTTATATGTTTCTCTGTGTAGATAGAGGTTATATGTTTCTCTGTGTAGCTAGAGGTTATATGTTTCCTGTGTAGATAGAGGTTATATGTTTCTCTGTGTAGATAGAGGTTATATGTTTCCTGTGTAGATAGAGGTTATATGTTTCCTGTGTAGATAGAGGTTATATGTTTCTCTGTGTAGCTAGAGGTTATATGATTCCTGTGTAGATAGAGGTTATATGTTTCCTGTGTAGATAGAGGTTATATGTTTTCTGTGTAGATAGAGGTTATATGTTTCCTGTGTAGATAGAGGTTATATGTTTCTCTGTGTAGATAGAGGTTATATGTTTCCTGTGTAGATAGAGGTTATATGTTTCCTGTGTAGATAGAGGTTATATGTTTCCTGTGTAGATAGAGGTTATATGTTTCCTGTGTAGATAGAGGTTATATGTTTCTCTGTGTAGCTAGAGGTTATATGTTTCCTGTGTAGATAGAGGTCATATGTTTCCTGTGTAGATAGAGGTTATATGTTTTCTGTGTAGAGGTTATATGTTTCCTGTGTAGATAGAGGTTATATGTTTCTCTGTGTAGATAGAGGTTATATGTTTCTCTGTGTAGATAGAGGTTATATGTTTCCTGTGTAGATAGAGGTTATATGTTTCTCTGTGTAGATAGAGGTTATATGTTTCTCTGTGTAGATAGAGGTTATATGTTTCTCTGTGTAGATAGAGGTTATATGTTTCCTGTGTAGATAGAGGTTAGATGTTTCTCTGTGTAGATAGAGGTTATATGTTTCCTGTGTAGATAGAGGTTATATGTTTCTCTGTGTAGATAGAGGTTATATGTTTCTCTGTGTAGATAGAGGTTATATGTTTCCTGTGTAGATAGAGGTTATATGTTTCTCTGTGTAGATAGAGGTTATATGTTTCTCTGTGTAGATAGAGGTATGTAGATAGATGTATATGTAATAATAATAATAATAATAATAATAATAATAAAAATAACGTTATTAAATAATAAATAATGTTTCCTGTGTAGATAGAGGTTATATGTTTCCTGTGTAGATAGAGGTTATATGTTTCTCTGTGTAGATAGAGGTTATATGTTTCTCTGTGTAGATAGAGGTTATATGTTTCCTGTGTAGATAGAGGTTATATGTTTCTCTGTGTAGATAGAGGTTATATGTTTCCTGTGTAGATAGAGGTTATATGTTTCCTGTGTAGATAGAGGTTATATGTTTCTCTGTGTAGCTAGAGGTTATATGTTTCCTGTGTAGATAGAGGTTATATGTTTCCTGTGTAGATAGAGGTTATATGTTTCTCTGTGTAGATAGAGGTTATATGTTTCTCTGTGTAGATAGAGGTATGTAGATAGATGTATATGTAATAATAATAATAATAATAATAATAATAATAAAAATAACGTTATTAAATAATAAATAATGTTTCCTGTGTAGATAGAGGTTATATGTTTCCTGTGTAGATAGAGGTTATATGTTTCTCTGTGTAGATAGAGGTTATATGTTTCTCTGTGTAGATAGAGGTTATATGTTTCTCTGTGTAGATAGAGGTTATATGTTTCCTGTGTAGATAGAGGTTATATGTTTCTCTGTGTAGATAGAGGTTATATGTTTCCTGTGTAGATAGAGGTTATATGTTTCTCTGTGTAGATAGAGGTTATATGTTTCCTGTGTAGATAGAGGTTATATGTTTCCTGTGTAGATAGAGGTTATATGTTTCTCTGTGTAGCTAGAGGTTATATGTTTCCTGTGTAGATAGAGGTTATATGTTTCCTGTGTAGATAGAGGTTATATGTTTCTCTGTGTAGATAGAGGTTATATGTTACCTGTGTAGATAGAGGTTATATGTTTCCTGTGTAGATAGAGGTTATATGTTTCTCTGTGTAGATAGAGGTTATATGTTTCTCTGTGTAGATAGAGGTTATATGTTTCCTGTGTAGATAGAGGTTATATGTTTCTCTGTGTAGATAGATGTTATATGTTTCTCTGTGTAGATAGAGGTTATATGTTTCTCTGTGTAGATAGAGGTTATATGTTTCCTGTGTAGATAGAGGTTATATGTTTCCTGTGTAGATAGAGGTTATATGTTTCCTGTGTAGATAGAGGTTATATGTTTCCTGTGTAGATAGAGGTTATATGTTTCTCTGTGTAGCTAGAGGTTATATGTTTCCTGTGTAGATAGAGGTTATATGTTTCCTGTGTAGATAGAGGTTATATGTTTCTCTGTGTAGATAGAGGTTATATGTTACCTGTGTAGATAGAGGTTATATGTTTCCTGTGTAGATAGAGGTTATATGTTTCTCTGTGTAGATAGAGGTTATATGTTTCTCTGTGTAGATAGAGGTTATATGTTTCCTGTGTAGATAGAGGTTATATGTTTCTCTGTGTAGATAGATGTTATATGTTTCTCTGTGTAGATAGAGGTTATATGTTTCTCTGTGTAGATAGAGGTTATATGTTTCCTGTGTAGATAGAGGTTATATGTTTCCTGTGTAGATAGAGGTTATATGTTTCCTGTGTAGATAGAGGTTATATGTTTCTCTGTGTAGATAGAGGTTATATGTTTCTCTGTGTAGATAGAGGTTATATGTTTCCTGTGTAGATAGAGGTTATATGTTTCCTGTGTAGATAGAGGTTATATGTTTCTCTGTGTAGCTAGAGGTTATATGTTTCCTGTGTAGATAGAGGTTATATGTTTCCTGTGTAGATAGAGGTTATATGTTTCTCTGTGTAGATAGAGGTTATATGTTACCTGTGTAGATAGAGGTTATATGTTTCCTGTGTAGATAGAGGTTATATGTTTCTCTGTGTAGATAGAGGTTATATGTTTCTCTGTGTAGATAGAGGTTATATGTTTCCTGTGTAGATAGAGGTTATATGTTTCCTGTGTAGATAGAGGTTATATGTTTCCTGTGTAGATAGAGGTTATATGTTTCTCTGTGTAGATAGAGGTTATATGTTTCTCTGTTTAGATAGAGGTTATATGTTTCCTGTTTAGATAGAGGTTATATGTTTCCTGTGTAGATAGAGGTTATATGTTTCTTGTGTAGATAGAGGTTATATGTTTCCCTGTGAACTTTTTTTCAGTTATAATCCCATTTTACTGATTTCTAGTCTCTCCTGTAGGGCCACAAGTGGCCAGCAGAGGTGAGTAGAGTAGCCCCGTGCTCAAATAAATGAATTGTTAGTTTAATATAGACTCGAACAGGAGAGCTCTGAGGTCTGTAGGCATTTGACACTAAGGTTGGTTCAATTAATAAAGAACAGTAAAGTACTGTTTTGTTCATGACTGCTGTTTCTTTTCCTCACATACAATGTCTAGAGCAAACTTAAAATACTTTTTAGACTACTTCAGAAACTTACTCACATTACTCAACATTAGAGAAGCTCAAAAACCAGTCTTTTAAAGAAGAGTCAAAGCAAAAAGGTTCACTACTGATGTAGACAAGTCAAGACATGTTTAGTGTTTGCTTCGTGATGCTTGTACTGAAGCTAGTGTAGCTATTACTCATTGGTATTACCAAAGACAACAGCATTAACTTACAACACACTGGGTCAGTGCAGACACAACATCTATTTAACCTGTTTTTGGAGCATGCTGGTTTATCCTAATACTTTTACTAGTATGACTAATGTTTATAAGGCTACTTCTATTCATGCATCATGGATGACACAAAATGAGTAAACTTCCTATGTAAAACTAGGTAAAACCCATAACTAATATGAGAAAATAGCTGTTTTTATGATGGTTGAGCTAAAATTCTGAAATTGTTAAAGCATTGTCACCTAGACAATAGGGATGTGTGATAGCATAAATGTGTATTTATTAGATTAATATCTAAATTGTTATATTTCGTATATAAGTTCATTATATATCTAATAAAAATAAAATATTATCAAACGTATGTCATATTAAAAAAGGAATAACTATATCTAATATTCCACTGTGTGTTTTGAAGAAGCCTTGCAGTGCTGACTATAGGTCACATCATTTACAAGTACAAGCATCACGAAGCAAACACTAAACATGTCTTGACCTTTTTGCTTTGACTCTTCTTTAAAAGACTGGTTTTTGAGCTTCTCTAATGTTGAGTAATGTGAGTAAGTTTCTGAAGTAGTCTAAAAAGTATTTTAAGTTTGCTCTAGACATTGTATGTGAGGAAAAGAAACAGCAGTTATGAACAAAACAGTACTTTACTGTTCTTTATTAATTGAACCAACCTTAGTATCAAATGCCTACAGACCTCAGAGCTCTCCTGTTCGAGTCTATATTAAACTAACAATTCATTTATTTGAGCACGGGGCTACTCTACTCACCTCTGCTGGCCACTTGTGGCCCTACAGGAGAGACTAGAAATCAGTAAAATGGGATTATAACTGAAAAAAAGTTCACAGGGAAACATATAACCTCTATCTACACAAGAAACATATAACCTCTATCTACACAGGAAACATATAACCTCTATCTAAACAGAGAAACATATAACCTCTATCTACACAGGAAACATATAACCTCTATCTACACAAGAAACATATAACCTCTATCTACACAGAGAAACATATAACCTCTATCTACACAGAGAAACATATAACCTCTATCTACACAAGAAACATATAACCTCTATCTACACAGAGAAACATATAACCTCTATCTACACAGAGAAACATATAACCTCTATCTACACAGAGACACATATAACCTCTATCTAGACAGGAAACATATAACCTCTATCTACACAGGAAACATATAACCTCTATCTACACAGGTAACATATAACCTCTATCTACACAGAGAAACATATAACCTCTATCTACACAGAGAAACATATAACCTCTATCTACACAGAGAAACATATAACCTCTATCTACACAGGAAACATATAACCTCTATCTACACAGAGAAACATATAACCTCTATCTACACAGGAAACATATAACCTCTATCTACACAGAGAAACATATAACCTCTATCTACACAGAGAAACATATAACCTCTATCTACACAGAAAACATATAACCTCTATCTACACAGGAAACATATAACCTCTATCTACACAGGAAACATATAACCTCTAGCTACACAGGAAACATATAACCTCTATTTACACAGGAAACATATATCCTCTATCTACACAGGAAACATATAACCTCTAGCTACACAGGAAACATATAACCTCTATCTACACAGAGAAACATATAACCTCTATCTACACAGGAAACATATAACCTCTATCTACACAGAGAAACATATAACCTCTATCTACACAGAGAAACATATAACCTCTATCTAGACAGGAAACATATAACCTCTATCTACACAGGAAACATATAACCTCTATCTACACAGGTAACATATAACCTCTATCTACACAGAGAAACATATAACCTCTATCTACACAGGAAACATATAACCTCTATCTACACAGAGAAACATATAACCTCTATCTACACAGAGAAACATATAACTTCTATCTACACAGGAAACATATAACCTCTACCTACACAGAGAAACATATAACCTCTATCTACACAGAGAAACATATAACCTCTATCTACACAGAGAAACATATAACCTCTATCTACACAGGAAACATATAACCTCTATCTACACAGAGAAACATATAACCTCTATCTACACAGAGAAACATATAACCTCTATCTACACAGAAAACATATAACCTCTATCTACACAGAGAAACATATAACCTCTATCTACACAGAAAACATATAACCTCTATCTACACAGAGAAACATATAACCTCTATCTACACAGAGAAACATATAACCTCTATCTACACAGAGAAACATATAACCTCTATCTACACAGGAAACATATAACCTCTATCTACACAGAGAAACATATAACCTCTATCTACACAGAGAAACATATAACCTCTATCTACACAGGAAACATATAACCTCTATCTACACAGGAAACATATAACCTCTATCTACACAGGAAACATATAACCTCTATCTACACAGGAAACATATAACCTCTACCTACACAGGAAAACATATAACCTCTATCTACACAGGAAACATATAACCTCTATCTACACAGGAAAACATATAACCTCTATCTACACAGGAAACATATAACCTCTATCTACACAGAGAAACATATAACCTCTATCTACACAGAAAACATATAACCTCTATCTACACAGAGAAACATATAACCTCTATCTACACAGAGAAACATATAACCTCTATCTACACAGAAAACATATAACCTCTATCTACACAGAGAAACATATAACCTCTATCTACACAGAGAAACATATAACCTCTATCTACACAGAGAAACATATAACCTCTATCTACACAGGAAACATATAACCTCTATCTACACAGAGAAACATATAACCTCTATCTACACAGAGAAACATATAACTTCTATCTACACAGAGAAACATATAACCTCTATCTACACAGGAAACATATAACCTCTATCTACACAGAGAAACATATAACCTCTATCTACACAGGAAAACATATAACCTCTATCTACACAGAGAAACATATAACCTCTATCTACACAGAAAACATATAACCTCTATCTACACAGGAAACATATAACCTCTATCTACACAGAAAACATATAACCTCTATCCACACAGGAAACATATAACCTCTATCTACACAGGAAACATATAACCTCTATCTACACAGGAAACATATAACCTCTATCTACACAGGGACACTTAACACCCCAATCTATTCTATTGATTTGTTATATTACAGTTCAGAGTTATTGATTTGCGTCTATGGATATATCGAACAGTAAGTTCTCTATGAAATACAGACAATGTTGTGTTACCCACTTTGTTTTCAGAAGTGAGTATTTATTGTTATTAATATTATCATTATATCTCATTACACTGCATGTCTATGTAGCTATATTTATTTTAATGCCACAAAGTTGCCCTTAGTATCCTGTTTGTATACCTGACAGTGAACAGGTGGACAACTGTGTATGTCCAGCAACTCCAGCAGGAGGCAGTATTGAACTCTGTGTTTCAGTGCAGAGCAGTAACTATGAGCAAGTTAGAAACTCCTGCAAGTGAACACTACAACATGGCCAGTGGACTGTGTCAGGAACCTGGTTAAGTCTATTAATAGCATATTCCAGCACTCACCAGACTGAATCAGAAAACTAAAGGTTCTGGCTCAGGTGTGCCAGAGCAAAGTAGATAGGAGTCTCTCTATATGCTCTCTATTAGCAGAAGAAAATACACTCAAAGAAAATAAAAAGAAGCCTGATAATAGGAATGATCTATAATTAGAATGTCATCGTCAAATGGAAATATTTCTTTTGCATATTTAACTTGATACCTCAGTCAGTCATCTTTAAATAGAAAGTAGAGCAGAAGTAAGACTGTAAGGTCAGTCTCTTATTGAAACTACTTCAGGTCCTTCAGGTTATATTACTGAATATACATATAATATATATATATATATATATATATATATATATATATATATATATATATATATATATATATATATATATATATATACACAAAGCCTGCCAAGCAACAAAGATGAAGGCTTCACAACCTACATTTAAATGTGTATATCTACACTGTCAGTATATATATATATTTATATCCCGACAGTGGGGATATACACATTTAAATGTAAGTAAGTTGTGAAGCATTTCTACATATAATCCTTTGTGATGTGATAAAGGAAAACACCTTATCTTTGTCGCTTGACAGACTTTGCAACCCTGAAACAGAGTTTATTAAGAGAGAAAATGTGGAAAATTTGTTTGTTTGTGAACAAAAATCTCACATTGTGTGAATTTCAGCTCGAATGCTTCTTTTTATTTTAGTGGCACTCTGTGACTTCACTAGGAATTTGGCAAATAAGCATTGTTTTCCAAGTAAAAGCAGTCCTGGGATAAGCAGAGCTGTACCAATACAATCAGCCTGTTGATTTAAACTAAATGACTCTTATTCTTCAGACAATCAGTTAATCAGACGAGGCCTACAAAATGCAAGCAAATCTAAGTATACCACTTTCAGCTTTAAACAGTGCTTAACCTGTGACACGTGCACAGACTGTGAGAGTGAGTGATAAACCAGTGCACTCTACTGGTTCTTCTAAATGTTTGCATACTTAAATTGTTGAGACATATACAAAGTCATTCTTTACACTGGTGGATTTTATTTACAATCCAATATGACCAGTGAAACTACTTTAGCCTGTTTAATATCCTGACATGTGTATCTCCAGCATGAATAGATGTGAAAAAATATGCTCTAGTGCAAAACTTTATCTCAAAATTGCTAATAATGGATGTGGCCCAAAAATAAGTAATTTGATAAATACTTTCTCCAATAAATTGAAACATTTTGTATCATTACAGTCAAATAAATTGCATAGTTACTCTGTATTTAGACAGAAATGCTCTGTTTCTTTAATGCAATATACACAAAAAAGACATTACACATATTATCTTTAAAAAACGTTAATGGTTATGTCTATATTAAACAACACTATGCATAATGCATTTGATAGAGGATTAAACTTTTATGGGTTGCAGGAGTTCTTTTGCTCTTGATCTAGGCTCACAGTGAAACTTTGTTGTATATTTAATCATATGTCAAACAGAAGAGCATTATTTGGTGTACTTGTTTGTGCCTATAAAACTGTCCCAGAATTGAATGATGTTCATGTATGGTGTAAACCATTCTCACTGCAGCTGCAGGCCTGGATCCAGAAAACAGCTTCTTCTTTCTTTTTTTTTAAAGAAAAATATGTTTTCTGAAAACAGTGTCTCTGTATTTACCCCAGAGTGAATGAGCAGCTGTGTACACGCACTGCAGCATTTCGATGCTATATCAAAACCAGTCCAGCTCCAGGGATCTTCTACTGCAGCATGCCTGAGGCCAGCAGCCCTCTCCAGTCTACCGCCCGAAGGACATGCAGGTCAAGAGGTTGAGAGCATTTGGAGCAGTCAGGGGAAGTGTAGGAAGAAATAGATGGACACTGGTATAAACAGAAAAACACAGATGCTGCACATCCCCTATAGACCTACTTCATTCTCTCCAGGGTTTTATTAGTGTAGCTTTTTTTCAATGGAGCAGACAAAAAGCTTTTCATCAGGCAAGGGATCTGGACACACAAACAGTAATGAGAACCCACACTGGAAACAACACTACTAAGGGAAAAAGTTGCATATATATAAAATTATGACACAAGCAAACACCAACACTGCCAGTTGGGTAACTAAATTCAGCTAACGCAGAAGCTGGCTAATGTTATTTCTGTAAAAACATTTTAACATCATAGGTCAGAGTCCATTTTATTAGCTTTAGATAGGATTTTATCATTGATGTTCTCAGCATAAGCTAGCTGATATACAAACGTGTTTCTTTGTGTTAAGTGAGGGTTACACATCCTCCACAGTGAACACACCTGCACATTTGAATGAACGTTATTGTTTATTTGCTAAATTTCATATATTAGTAATTATGAGGAAAGAGAAATGGACCATTAAGGGAGAACATTGCAAAACAAACTAAATAACTTATTTTTAGAATAAAGGACTGAGCACCCCAACAGTCCACAAAAGTCCACACCTTAACATTACTGTTTGGCTGATTTGGATTGTGAGAAGTAAAAAAGAAGAAAAATCCTAAAACTGTGTGGAAAAAAATCCTGCCAGGTTTTCTTGAAAAACAGAAGCATCAAATGTTACTTACAGTCTAGGAAGGCTATTAACGGCCCTGGATAATATGTCTTTTCTTTTAATGTTACACTGGTAGCCTTATAATCCCACTACCTGCCCTAACATAAGCTTGTTTTTGTCCTGCCACATGAATGTTTGGCCTGATAAAAACTGCAGAGTGTAGCAAAAATGCATAAATGAAAAAAGAATTCATACATTTAAAAATACTAAGAATACTGTTAAAAATACTGTTTTGAGGACATTTACTGTCCTACGCATATAATTCCTTGTTCAGCAGATATAGATACGTTGGCATCCCTCCTCTTTTCAGTATATCGTCACTCTCCAATGAAAAATTGCAAATTTGCAACTTTACCGAAGAGACCAAAGACATACTTTACTTTCAGTGTAAGTCAATGGAACCAGAATTATTTCCAAGCTGTTTTGGGGCACTTCTATTGGTCCATTCATCATGAAATTTCCTCACAATGTAAACAACCAAGGAGTGTTCAAATGATGTAGAAAACTCAAAATCGACAAAAATGGAGACACGTTTTTCGTTGGACAACAACAATATACAAATATACATAATGTGGCAAATATGGCATTAGTTTGATATTACAATTGGAGCTCGCTACCTCTGTATATGCAGCATGACTAATCTTCCCTGTCCTGATTAGTCCATATGTTTTTTCTTCTCCTATTACCAGAGCCTAGGGTAGCTACAAAGGCCAGATCTTTTTTTCTGAGGGTATCTTTTATTCACCACCACCAGAATGTAATAAATACCAAGTGACAGGCATAAATGCATTTTTGCGTCTAAAATGCCTCTAAAAAACTTGGCAAGCCAACAATGTAGGCACATTTTACTCATAACATCATACTATTGCCTACTCCTGACAGCAGTGCAGGCATCACTGTAGTTCAGTGCTTCAGTAATACAAACAATAGCAAGACTGTATACACATCAGACAGAATGCTGGTTTTACATAAACCCAACAAACACTGAACTCAACTTCACTAATCTACAACACCCTTTACTATAACACTAAAACATGCTCACAACAGGTACTGCAGCATGCTCACAACAGGCACACCTTTTACCCAATGAAGATAACATAATAGAGTTGAAGTCAAACAGCTGAGATGCACAAAGACAAGGAAAAACAACACAGTGAAGGACAAAGCCTTAAGTGAATCATCCTAGGTTGGAGTATACATAGTATAGTATAGCAGTAGAAGACATATGCTTTGACATTTTGACACAGCCCATTTCAGCGATAGTAGCTCTCAAATACACAGATAAATGACAATATTGTTACAAATATTGGATTTTGGCTCTGAAAACGAGTAGAAATGAATAGAATCTGTCAGGATAGGATCTCATTGGCCACTTCCCACATTCATGACCATAGGCAGGATTTTTAAAGTACAGAGGCCACAAAACAGAGCTTGCTAGGATGCTTTGAGAGGAATTGAAAGCTCAGCAGCTCTACAGTTATGTCCATATGATATAAACTCAGCGTTATCAGAGTTATTTTTAGGGAATTATTTACATTTTCATTTACAGCATTTGGCAGATTCTCTTACACAGGAAGGTGAAGGTAATGTTAGGAGGTCCTGCCCATGCTCTCCTTTTGGCATAGTGTTGGGTGTTGGCCCAAGTGTAGTCTACAGCAGCAGTGCAACCCTCTTCACTATACCAACCATGCCCTGTTTCACAACTTTTATTATATATGGCTGGACCTTGGTGACCTCAATGGCTGGTACGACCCTAATTACATCTTTGAACTGCAGCTAAAGTTTCAAATTAAAAACTTTACTGGCACTGATAAACGAACATCGGCTTGGAGCAATGGCAGACATCAAAAGTAGATTGGGGAATCTAAAATAAGGTGGAGCTTGTTGGAGAGCATAATGATTTGATTGGTCATAACCCACCTAAAACAGGGATCAATCCGGCAGGCCAAGGTTTCTGCGGTCATGCTGTCATAGGAGTTCGCTTCTTTGACTTTGACATCTTGACTGTTTGATTGAGTGAAGATGGATTTACGGTGCACTGCCAGCTCTGAACAGCTTTAGGCACAACAAACTGCGTCTCAGCCTCTGGGCACTGCATCATGAACCTACACTGTCAGTGACACTGGGGTGAAGTGCAGGGGCTGTTTCTTTAGCTAACCTGTTTGGAACAGCACCCATTTGTGCTTGTTCCTCTGCTTGACGGAAAAGTACAGGGAGCACACTTCGCACATGCTCATGGAAAAGGCCAGATCGGTGAGGTTGGTGAAGATTTGATTTTGGAAAACGAAAGGCACATGACAGACACACACAAAGTTCTAGTGTGCTGCGTACCTCACAAGAGAGACCACGGTGTTCCAAAACAGCAGTAGAGCAAAAAAAAAAACAGCCTACCTCGCTCACTGTCCTGGTTGCAAAACTACAGAAATTGTGTTAGTGGATGAGGCCTGGTGGGTTGTTGCTGATTCAGTCTTATGTTTGCTATTTACTGCACTCCTTCTCACGCGTATTACTGGTGACCTTAAATTTAAGTCACCAGTTCACCTGAGGAGACACGTCTTTACTAAAAGCAGAATTACAGTGTTATTTACCTTACACAATATCATCACTGTCCAAAGAAAAACAAGTATCTTCAATATAGTAATGTAGAGAACACAAAGTCATTACTTTCAATGTCAGTTAATGTGAACAGATTCTATTGGTCCATTAACTATGAAACTTTCACAGGTTGTAAGGAGTAGCTGTCCTGTTCAAATGACATAGACGTATGGAAATCAGCCACAATGGAAATACATGGTTTTCTTGGGACAGCGACAATATTGTAGTTACGTCATGTCCATATTAGCAACTTGGATAGCATTTTAACCACAGGCCTTTTCGCAAATATCTTTTTCTAACATGGGCAACGTTGACCACAGAATAATGGCACGTCTTCAGTGGTCTATTGCTTTAGAATTGGAATTCAAAAACCAATTACTGAACCATAAAAAAATTAATTAGATAGTTTTATATCTTATAATTAGATAAGATTTTCTATCTTATTAAATCTTCATGCCAGAGGTCATGCTCAGTCTTCGTTGTGTCAAAGTTCCCCATTCTGTCTCATTTTCAATCTTAAAAAACAATAAAATAAAATACAACAAGGATTACTAAGTTTTATTTTGGTTTATTAATTTATTATTACTTAAAATTTGTGAGCAATGCCATTAGTTAATAGCAAGATATGGTTGCCAAGTGATATAGTATATCATTGCTGTCCAAAGAAAAACAAGTACTGTATACAGTACTGTATACTATACAGTAAACTGAATATATATATATATATATATATATATATATATATATATATATATATATATATATATATATATATATATATATATATATATATGGAGTATTTTGGACATAGCTCAGCCAATCAGATTTTAGAATGTTAATGATTATGGCTGGGTCCTATGTTGGGATCTTTGCCGAAATAAACAAAATATACTTTGCATGAACAAGACATTGCCCTATTGCACTAGCTCATTTTGTTTGGTGGGTATAACCCGTAGTCCAATATTTTTTCTAGAGCTCCTAAAAAGCTTTTCCAAGCTATTAGTACCGGTTATTATCAAAGCCACAGGTTAACACAAATAATATTTGGTTATGAACATTACCAGACCTCTAGAAAAGATAAGAATCTTCACATTACTTTCAGTAATAGTGGACATCTGCATGAGCTAGAGGTTGGCCTAGTGAGGCGATGTGAAACATTTGTAACTCAGTATCAGATTGCACATGCTTGAGCAGGGCAGACACCGACAGTGACAGGATAGACTGTCTCCCTATCAAACCAGTCTAAATTAGGGTCTTATGCCTCCTGGACTAAGGAAGAAAATTTTAGAAATGAAAGTCTAAACAGCTCAGAATGTCTGCATTTGTTTCAGAAGATATGAAAATATAAAATATAATAACATTTAATGATAATTTAAAAAGATGCCTTAGATGAGTTAGTTTAACTTTTATTAGTAAGTTCCCAGAACAATGATCTGTATTTTACTTTCTGTTAACTTGTTATTATTATTATTATCAAAGTTTTAAGGCAACCTGGTAAAAACATGATTTGCGGTACATGAGGACATGGTGTTTTTTATTAAGTGAAGTGAAGGTTTATAATTGGTGTTTTCTGCATTTGGAGTCATATGTCAGAATCAGATTAAGTCTAAGAGTAAAAAGGCATGATCTCCTCAACTGTGTTCCAACTGCACATCTAAAATAGCAAAGTTTAAAGCGAGTTCTTGTTTAAAGCGTGATTTTTTATTGGTTTTAAATGGAAATTCTGCGGAAAATCTTACTTCCAGAAATGAACTGATCCCTATACAAAGATTACAGAACAAGCACCCGGTTGTTCTTTGGCATGTAAGAACAGGTTGAAAATATTCTGAATCAGCAGACTGTAACACATGCGGGCTGATGTGATGAGTCATTCGTCTTGTCTTTCCTAAAGATTTTTCCACCTACACTTTTAAGATAATCCTTCATCAGTCCCACTGTACCAGCTCCCACTGACTAGTACCCCATTTCAGATCAGGGACAGAAGCCAAACAATCTTGTGTATTAATGAGCTCTACTGTGTAGATCACGCTGCTGCCGGATGGTCTGTGGTTTGGATCTGATGTGAGGAACCTTGATTGGGCTCTGTGAGTGGTGCGTGTTGTTTTGTGCCGCTGCAGCTGGAGTGGACAGTGTCTGACTTGAGTGTTTGAGGGACAGCATGGAATGCGGCAGGCTGCATTCCTGCTGTGCAGAAACCGATGGGGTGGCTGTTTTTACTGTCCTCTCTCATTTATACTGGACGCGCAGCTTTTCAACACATCTACAGGATTACAGTCCAGCATAACAGTCCATCGCCCGCTCCATTGTTAGCGGAGACCCCGCTGTGTCCAGTAAGGGCCTAATAGCTGTTGGGTATAACTTCTGATAGAGGAACACAAACTTCTCCCAAGCTATGAAGCAGAACTTTGCTTTGTTTTGGAGGATATGATATTGTAAACTGAACCTGATTCACAGCTGTGCTTTTGTAGATTGCACAGGTTTACTTTTGGATAACAGCACAATCTTATCCACCTTTCACTTTAATGTAAACTCTGAAGTGAACTAGGAGGTATGAAAGTCTAGTACAGCCCTACATTCCCAAACAAACACAAAGACTCCTGTACAGTTTGGACCCACAGCTCAAGGAAAAAAACCCTTTAATTAAAAGGTTAATTAGAAAGTTGTGTATATTTAATATGTATGTAATTATTATGGATCAGTGCAATAACAGTTCTTCAGACCCAAACGTCTAATGTGTAAAAGCAGTTACTGTACTATATCTTCTCTGTGTTTTTTTTGTCCACCAGAAGTTCCATTTATTCCACTTGTCTGGTTTAATGCAGCAAAAAAAATCATAATTCATCCTTACATGACCATTTTCTGACCTCTCTTTATCTCTTAGAATTCAAAGGGCTATTTTTGTTACTGTGTCTTTAAGACTGATATATGTCGCCCTGTGTGATTGTGACTGATTCAAAGGTGGTATGAGCTGAAGCACTCCTTATAACTTTAGCATAAGTGGGAGGGGCTAAACTGCTGTAGGCTGTATGTAAATTAGTAGCTTTTGGTGAAATCACAAAAAAGAAACTATGAATTAAAAACAGGCTTAGTTTCAGCTCAGTTTCCATATATTGACAGCATGGATTGAGAAGTGAAAGGTATACTTGTCTTTGTAAACAATGTCTTTGTAAACTTTTATATATTCATTCATTTTTTCGTGGCGTGGGCCATTTTTCAAATCAGATGTTTTCGCTCTGAGCCAGATTCTAAAACCAAGTACCAGTTCAGGTGTCTTAGGAGCTGGGAACTGGTTTTAGAACTACTGCTCAGCGGTTCTCATATAGCGTCACTCCAAAGAATGTAAAGAAGTCACTAATGTAAAGTTTTCCATTCTAGCGGAACACTGTAGGTATTGTTAACAGTGAGGCTGATAAGAACATCAAAGGATATCTAAAGTGTTGAGTTCTTCTAAAAGCTCCCGTATAGAAATGGTAAACCACATAGTTGTGAAGGTGTGACCTGATGCCTGAAGATATTCTATTGCAGTAGAGAAGATTTTGATCTGAAACATGTTCCTTAAAAAATACATTCCCAGCAGAAAAGTACACGCAGGCTGTTGTAAGATAACTTGGTTCCCAAAAATACTATTCCATCACCATCAATTTATACATTAAAACAAATCAGAAGACACCAGCTTTTGGATAATAAATAAAATGCTTACATTTGCTCCAAAGAAACAACATTAACATCTGTTTTAACATTAGCAGCTATTTTGTGACCTAGGTGACTTTCATTGATAGTCATATTAAGGTCCTTAAAGAACTTAAGAACAGCTGAAATGGTTTCTTGTAGGATTTAGCAACCCTTATAACAAGATATGATGGTTTAATTCAACATTTGTTTGTGTTTTTTTGTTTTGTTTTGTTTTTGTGTCATTTCTACACTACAGCTATGTTGTAGCAATAGCAATATTATAATAATCCCAAATTCATCTATGGTAGTAAACCTAATGACTGTGTTGCCCATTAAATCTCTGACTTTATCTCAGAGAGATCTTAAATACCAAGACCAAAGAAGATATCTTCAAAACAACATGCAGAAAATTTTCAGAAAGACTCTTGGAATTGTTTTTTTATTTTCATGCTCTCACATGTTACTTATCTAGACATTTCATGGTCACAGCAGTTGCAGACAGTGTCCATTGAGTGTTTTTCAGCTCTTTGGGGGCACGTGCGGACCGTAATGGACTTCACATGCCTGGGTGAGTGGCTTCTAATCACACAGATGGTTGAAGAGGCCTTTGTTAACGAACCTTTTGTTATGGAGGAGGCCTCATCATCCTCCGCGTCACTGCCATGTGAACATCCGAGCAAAACACTCCTGACCCCCCTTTAGAGTGCCCCTCCTCACTCTCCCGTCAGGCGGCACGCCGCTGAAAAACAACCGCCTTCAACAATATTACGTAACGTTACTTACATAACGGCCAAAACATCTATAAAGAAATCAGGGAAGCGGAAGGAAAATCCAAATCTAAAAATGATGCATGGCTGGACACTCGTTTGTTTTCATGTGGAGATGTTGACAGTCAACATCTAGCACTAGTTGCGTCGTCCATTTTCCGGCTATCATTAAAGATGGAACAAAATTAAGGCTCATTATAAGAGGTTAGGTGGTCTTTTCTGTGGAATCCAGGAATTTGTGCCACAGAGAAGATAAAAGAGAAACACCTGGGTGTGAAATACACCACACACTGCACAGTGAATTGCACGAGTGACAGATAATACTGTGATAATATCTTCAAAGAAACTCCCACAATACAGCAAAACATTTCTGCAAGGTGAGCGCTGAGTCCACATCCAGCTAAGAACATGCCAAGAGCAGAATGGGGCCCTGTCCCAAATGGTACCCCAAGCTTTGTTGTTCTCCTCCAAGCTCACACATAAGGGGTGTCATTTACATGCAGGCATAGAGGACAGGAGACTTTGGGGCCTGTTGGTTTTAAAAGTGTGCGTTTGGGTCAGACTTATGTGATGCACCGACTCTGCATATGCCGTGCGAGGAGAGAGGTGAGACGTTAATGGTCATTCTTTTTTAATGAGTTTACTCGTGGTTTAGTCTAGATTACAGACATAATGCAGCTCAATGATGAACAAATGAATAAACGAACATCTGTAAACTCACATCTGAATATCCACATATCCATCATGTCGGTCAGACAGCTTTAAAACAAGTCCCTCTGCACATCCCAGCCCATGTCTCTAAGACGTTTGCATAGGTGTGCTCCTCACCAAAGGACTCTGTATGGGCGGAGAGGATGCTTGTGATTCACATGACTTCCATCGAGTAAGCTCCAATTATGCTGACTGAGTAAAAGGTAATGAGATTTTGTAGACTTCACCACTGTAATGATGTGGTGAGTGTTATTTTGCATTGATTTACTTACACAAAGGGCCAAAACCTTCACTTGCACCTCTATCAGCACTGCAGGAGTGTCCCACATGCCTGATTTCCAGCGCTCCGCTTGTCTCTACAAAACGTGCACGGTGAATTATTTGCAATATTATTGTGCACCTGACAATAAAACTCTTGAATCTTGAATCCTGAATCTCTCTAAAGTCTACACACTCACGTCTGAGACCACAACCGTGTTTATGCCTCACTGCATTGCTCGGAGAAACAATGATGAATCTACATCAGGTAGAAAGTCATGAGACAGTCTGAGTTTGCGGGAAGGAAAGTGAAAGAAAATTCAAATCAGAGTTACAAATGCTGGCCTGACCTTTTAGGCAAAACAGGAGCTTTCACAGCTGTGAATGTGCACTATAAGCAGTGACAGACCGAATTTGATTGATTCGAATATGTATACATAATTACTGCAATCACTATGAACCCAGATTGTTACAGACAGATGTTGAGATTTTTAAGTAGTAATTAAGTAGTACACAGTTGTGTAGTTAGTCAGTACAAATCAAATGATTGCTGAGATTTCCTTCTTTCCTCAAATGTCAAGCAGCACAACCAAAAACATGAAAAGAAATTTCTTCACATGGCAAGGTGTTGTAGTGGTTAGCACTGTCGCCTCACAGCTAGACGATCCGGGTTTGGTTTCCGGTCTGGGCCGCTCTGTGTGTTTCTTCCCACAGTCCAAACACATGCATGTTAGGTTGGTCAGTCACTCTAAATTGCCCATAGGGGGCGTGTGTGTTGGCCATGCGATGGACTGGCCATTTGATGGACTGTACCCCGTCTTCGCCCGAGGATGCTGGGATTGGCTCCATAAAGAAGACACCTAGTGAGATTCATGGTACATTTGCAAAGTTAGTAGCCCTTTTTTAGCCATGTCATGTGATGCAACCTCACGATAACAGCATGTGTAATTATTATAGTTATAATTATTACATTTTTTAAAAGATTATAAAAAGTATAGATTTTAAGTTCAAGCGTTAGGTTGTCTAAGTAGATTTCTTGGGTGTCTATGTAGACTGATGAGTCAGGTGGCACAACTAGTGCAACTTCAATTCATTAACATATTGGTAAAAAAATAAACAACAAATGTGAGTAGCATTGGACAGACTACATTTTATGCAATCTCTGTTGAGGAAACTGTATATCATTAAGAAGTCAAGATTCAGAACAACATCGGCACCTCAGCATAAGAAGCTGCACTGCAGAGTGTTCAGAGGAAGAGCAGCAAGATAACAAAAGCAATAGCAGACAGAAAAGATATGGAGTTTTGTTCCATCAGAGACGATACTATGGAGGTACCTGTGAGAAACTGGTGGTACTTTACTGCTCTGTCCAGCTCAGTCAGCTCTACCTAATTACTGATATTGTTGGTGTCATTCTGAATTCTGGCTCCCCCTTTAGATGCTCACACATCACACACAGGCACATGGAGGCTACAGGTCACGTTTCTCTTGTTTCTGTCTAAAAGCAGCATCAGTGGTGTGGTTTGTGTGTAAAGTACGCTTCAGACTCAACATACTGTAGTAAACAGATTGACCACGGCAGTCTGTGTTTGAACGAGATGGCTACGGCTGTACAGAGTTAAACAGTCGTAACAGCATTTACTGTTTAGAAAACTGTTAAATCAACTGTATCACGTCAATTCAATATGTTAGTTTTCTGTGTATATCCTGTTAAATGTAAATGCAACTACAAAGAACATTCACGTTTCTGGGCAAATAAACACTTATTGCTCAGATTTCAACAGAATTTCCTCAGGTTCCAAAAAACATTTACACAGTTTATATAGAAATTTAGCTAAATGTATAATTACCGTTTTAACCCATCTTGTAAAAAGGTTCTTTAGGGAAGCAGAAACCAAAAATCAAATGGAGCAAGCCCTCCACAGACTGCTGACCTGCAAATTATATATTTACGATTTAAAAAGTGTTATTATGTCAGTATAACATACGTCAACAATGCATCATATAAAAGTCACTCAGTTAAAAAGTCATAGAAAACTACACACCTGCACACTGTCAGATCAGTAAACTTTATCTTGCCCAGAAAAGCTCACTACATTAGTCTACCCTTACCTTTTTAAACATACCTGAAATCTGACTGGTGGATTCAGAATACTTCAGAATATAGGGTGTCTAAAGATGCATCTGTCACATCTGTCACTGGAACAGCCATTCCAAGAACTGCATACAGGCCATTCAGATAAACATGCGTTTTATTTTGACTTAATATTATGATTTATTGTGTGTTTCCTTACTGCTGTAATAAAATGTAACACTGATATTCTTAACTTTAACGCATGTCAAAGTAACAAGCTTTAATTTTATATAAATTTCTGCACCATTCACTTGTTGAGATAAAGTCATTATAAAGTAATTTAAATCACATCAAATAAAGCAAATAAAAGCAGTGGTTTCCAGCCCTGGTCCCGGATGCCCCACCTGCCCCGCACATTTTTTTTAAGTCTTTAGTGTTTTCCTTGCTTTCAACACACCTGATCCTACTAATCCACTCACCAGTGCCTGAGGTGGGTGTGTTTCGCAAGAAAACTCACTCAAAAATGTGCAGGACAGGGGGTCCTCAAGGACCAGGGTTGGGAACCACTGTTCTAGAGTGTTTACTGCCTCTAAAAGCTCCTTCACAGAAGGTTAGTATGTGAAATAATCAGGAATCCTCTGCCTGATGCCTGAAACTAGTTTTATGATAGTTTCGTGGGAAGATTTTAACGTTAAATATAAACACTCAGAAGACACATGTAGGCTCACTGGGCACTTTGGCAAATAAATAAAATGCCTGTATTCGTGTTGTAGTTGTGTAGATTTTGTGACATTCGGTTCCTTTCACCACCACTGTAAAGAAAATCTGAGTCTGCAAGTTTCTCTACAGTGAATTTTAGGATTTCTTTAATAGATTTAGGCAGAAAAAATGAAGAGGTGCCCTTTATATCCTGAATTGCTCACACAGTGCAAAGGGCAGTTGGAGTTCTTTAGAAGTATAAAAACAAAAATGATGAAATTATTTTGACATGGGAGCAACATTTGTGTAAAGCTCACTGAGGTTCTGCTGTGGGACACTCCACTAGAGCAGAACTGCAGCCTCTCATTGAACAAGTGGATACTTGCATGAACTTCAGTGAAATCAGGGAGGACTGAGATCTACAGCATATCTTAAAGAAATGAATCCCTCATTTGCACCTCCCTCTCTCAGTTTCCCCGTCTGTCTCCATGCTCTCTGATGAAAGTCTATTTTTGTGAACTGGGTCATCCTAGCTCACTTGCCAAGGTAAACCTCTTCCAAAAATACCATTAGTGAGCCGACACGCTGCATTCTGTTATGCCCTGCCAAATGTCACCGGGCTTTATGTTCGGATATATTGAAGAGACACAAACTACTTTCTTACTTAGCTATTCAATTCCTTTCTAGTCTGCAGACCATTTAGAAAGATCTTACAGTAAATCTGAATTATATGTGAAATACATAATGGACAAACAGCGAATAGAGTTAAGGGTCAAATACAAATTTACATTACAGGACCTTTCAGTACAGTGTGCAACTAGACATCACTATTCTGAGGTGGGTACATTTGAAAAATGAAGGCTCCACTGAAGCGTTCTTTGATTAACCTTTAAATGGCAGATTAAGTTTCTTAAAGAACCTTTACTAAAAAATGTATTAGTTTAAAAAAGTATTCCTTTTTTATTATGTGAACAACGTTTGAAGAATGTTTGATTCCTGAAGACACTGTTAATGTTCCTGAAGTCACTAATAAGCTTTCTTGAAGCGACAGAGTTCCATAAGTGTGTCTGAAAAAAGAGATACTTAAAGATCTTCAAGAAACTTTTGTTTCAAAGATGCAGAGCACCCAAAACAAACACTTAAGTAGTAAAGGTATTGTTACTAATACTAGGATTCGTTAATATTTGCCCTAGTGTTTCTAATATTAGTCATAACTCTGGATAATACAGGTAAAATCATGTTTAAGTAAAAGTACAAGTACATTAACAAAAAGTATCTTGAGTAAAAGTAAATAAGGAAAAAACAAAACATTTAAAGCTGTGTAAGATTTGGGGATCTGGTGAAAATTACACACAACATAGAGAAGAACATTTTATAACGTAGGTTGTGTTTCAGGCTCCTTCTCGAGCAGATGAACCCAAAGAGAACTCGGTGAGGGACGTGTCTTCTGATGATGTGACTGAATTATCTATTATTGTTATCGTATCTTTGTATGGACCATAAAACTTGTTGTGAAACGACTTGCAGCAGCACACAAGCACCATATTTTTTTGACTCAGTAATGCTACTTACAATTTAAACAAAAAGGTCTTACATGACAGAACTGCAGTGGAAATTCTTAAAGTAAAGCATCTCTCAGCGTAAGATGTTTTTTGGTTTCTTTTGGTCTCAAATCCAAAAACATTGGAACAATGAATGAAATGTTAATAGTAAAAATAAGTAATAAGTAAATTCTCTTTGACCTGTATTATACTCAACTACACAATATTTTCTGTTGCAAATATCCGCTCATTCCAAATTTAATGCCAGTAACATGTTCCAAAAAAGTTGGGACATTAGCACATTTACCACTGTATTACATTTGGGGAGTGAAGACAAGAGCGCATGTGTTGATATCTATCAATAAAGCAGTGCTTTCTGGGGAATCAAAGACCTTTTATGTGCAGAGATTTTTTTGGATTCCCTGAATCTTTTTTAAATATTGTGCAACGTAGTGGGTGAAATGCCTGAAATCCTTGTATTGTTGGCTGAAAAGCATTCATTTTAAACTGTAACATTTTTTGGTAGTGAACCTCAACCCATCCTCGTTCATACCTGACTAGATGCTGTCTGCGTGGTGCTTATTTTATATTCAAGCATAGTTGCATGTTTAAGATGTTTTTCGCATTGCTCCTAGTCTTAAACAGCCCCAGCACCAACTTCGGAACGTGTTACAGGCATCACTGAGCATATATATATATCTTCATGCATATAAAAAGCTATGCAGTACACATATGTAAAACGTTCCATATATGTAGATGTAGATGTATGAATCACTGTTCTCGAATTGTATTTGCATTTTATGAAGTATTTCAACATTTTTGGAATTGGGTTTGTACAAAAGTGAGAGGCATGTCCAAAAATAAAGCAGTCCAGACGCTAAACCAACAAAACAGACTGAAATAAATTGAAATAAATAATAGTAATCTAAGAAACATGATGCTAATGACTCAAATGTAACAGCGTAAAAACATTTCTTTCCTAAAAAAAAATCGTCCATCATTTGAAAATACAATTCAAACAAATCCAATATTTACCTAAAAACCGGTAACTGAGTAAATAGGATTAGTCACTGCTGACCTCAGTTAATATGTATACAACTTAGGCAAGAAGAGTGAAACATTCTCTGGCCAGTATAATTCCACGTGGCCAGTGCCTCGTGGCCATGTTTTGCACACTTCAGTCTTTCACATAAAACGATTTCTCTAAATTTACATCAGATCCTATTAAGTAGAAGACGTTTCGAACTGCATAACGAAAGAACTGTGTCAGGTAACTAAACTGCAGCTGCTGCAAATCAGCATGAGGACTCAAACTCGTTCTTTAGACAACCAAAAGTTGTTGGTCAATGTCATTCCCTCAAAGAACCCTTTTTGGTATCTTTATTTTTAAGCGTGTAGAAGGCTGCTGGAGTTTGACGAATGAATCATACAGTAGACCTGCTGGACGAGGTGCATTCCGTGGCATAGAGATCAAGGACAGAGTGTTTGCCTGGGGATCATCAGTGTCCTCGCTCCCCAGTACAACATACAATGTCATTTAATTTGAAAAGGCTCTCTGTAAATGCCCAGCTGTCCTTCTCTGGAGCTGAACAGGCATCATTAAAAAGACGGCCATGATTCTAATTAGACAAATTTCTGACACCGTCTTTGGTAGGCATGCGTGGGACAGAGCACATGGGCAGCTTTAGTCATTCTAGCTGCTACTGTAGAAACCATTCCTGGGCTGAGACACACCCTGAATTCATTGATAGGTGTGTTGCCTTCTGTTTGAACCGTACTTGCGTGGGGAGATCAACAGGTACAGAATGGAGGTTGTTATGTGAAGGCCTTCAGGACTCTTTTATAAATTAAAAATATAAAGTAACTTTTGGATTGTGTGTCTTTACATAGTGTGGCAGCTAGGAATGCTGTAGGATTCATATCTGTAGGTTCCTAAACAGAGGCATAAAGCCATGAGGCAATCTCAGCTTTGGACTTGTACTGGTTTGGGAGAAAAACTGGGCACAAATTTTTTCTTGTCCATGGACTTAGAAGCAAAGACCTAAAGTACACCTACAACAGTGACAAGTGGGAATTCCATACACTCTATCAATTGCACTGGCTTTACATTAACTCCTTCTTTTTGTCGTTATGATTGTACCAAGTATTAGGCTGATTCTCAATATAGTTGATGAAAAACTATTTTTAGGCAGTGAGCATCTTGAGAACGAAGCTGACGAAGAGTCTCTAGTCAAGCTCGTGTTTTTGGATGGGAATGTTGAAAGGTACAGTACAGGTAAATGGGTTGAGTGCCAAACTATAAGTTCATGTCTGACACGTTATGTAGGCAGGTTTTGGACTGGACACACATCAAGTCTTGTGCATGGCTATAAGTAAACAAAAAGTGTGTTTTCAGTTAACAAAGTGAAAAAACAGGCAGGCTTTTGTAGTTATTAAGCATGTGGCCTACCCAGTAGCACATGCTAACAATGACACTGCCTTTAAGGAAATGAATCCCGTTGTTTTGGTCAGCTTGAATAAACAACCAAGTTGATTCAGACTGTATAAAGCACAGTAGGTGGAGCTGAATTAATGGGTGATGACGCTCAATAGTGAAAAACACATTTAAAGCAAACAAACTTCTGTATCTGTGGCTCCATAGATGTTTGTGAGGTGTGAGGCCTACACAAAACCTAAGGAAAACATGCTAACCTAAGGCAACGACTGTAAAGAAATGAATCCCAACTATTTTGTTGGGTTTATTACACAACCAAGTTGATTCTGACTGTATAAAGCACAGTTGGTCAAGCTAAATTAATGGATGACCATACCCAAAAGTGAAAATCACATTTGAAGCCAATAATCTGCAGTCAAGTGGCTCTGTAGGTGGTTGTAATTGTTTGTGAGGTGTGAGGCCTACACAAAACCTACAAAGGAAAACAGGCTAACAATGGCACTGCCTGCAAAGAAATGAATCCTGTCTTTTTTGTCAGCTTGATTTTTAAACCAAGTTCTCAATGTATAACAGCAGAGTGGGGCTGAGCATCAATTAACCATAACCCCCACTGATAACCACGTTTCTATATACTAAGGGCGAAGCTGGCGAAGAGCTTAACTAGGCTATGTGTCCCTCTGCTGTGATAAAGAAGCTCCAACAGGCGACCACCGTCCAGCTGGTCCCACCGCGTGCCCCCCAGGCTGTGGGTGTAATCTGATGCTCGACGAGGGCTGCCATCACATGGTGGAAATTTCCACGGTGGCTTCCCTGTTAAATGGGTATGGTCTAGAGGAGCGAGCAGCAGACGTCCGCCTTCGTCCCAACACTCCTGAGATAGAGAGAGAGAGTCTCGCAGCTCGCAGCAAGTTCCTCGACGGAATCAGGTGGGTCCTCACACACTACAGCTGTTTATGTGCGTGGAGTGAGAATCGCTTTCTTTGCTCTAGTTATGTCGCCTCACAAGCCACAAGACACTACCGCGATTCGCTTTCTTGCAGCTCATCACCACCAACACGACGCTGGGCGCTCGTGCACAGATACATGACCGGTTTCTCGACAGGTTTCTCCCACAGAAAGTGGCTCCAAAGCGTGGCCCTGAGTAAACAGAGCCAAGTTATGAGACCTGTTAGCAGAGAATCACCTGAAAAAGGTGGTGTTTGTGTGCAGGAGTTATGAAGGGGAGGACCCGCGTTGAGCGTGCAGCCCAACAAAACACACGACCACGAGCGCTTCGTGTGGGCTGACCACTGGAACGGCGTCTATTACTGAAATTAGTCTTCTGTGAGGAAAATGTGACATTTTTTCGCGCAAAAGCACACAAACGCGCATCTGTGCACATATACGGGCTCAGAGTCTGAATGAGCGCGTGCGTTTGTGTTTGTATGGGCGCGCGACAACTACCGCCGTTAGCCGCCCTTTATGCAAGCCGCATGTTAGGAAATGAACCCATGAAGTGAAAAAGCGGTCTGCACGCCAGTTTGTACATGCAGACTGGAAAATAAGCATCGTTTTGAGAAAAAGAAGCACGTATTTAGTGACTCTGACAGCGTTTGGCGCCAATGGAGCTCCACACTGCGCCGCGGAGCTGAAGCTAAACTCGCTGCTCTTCCGCGGTGAACTAATGAACTAACATACACTGCCGAACAGCTGCGTCTGCCCGAGCCGTCTAGCCATGAGTTCGTTTATATACTGAGAAAGACTTTTATTAAAGTTTATTCTGAGAGCAAAGCGCCTCAAATATGCATGTATATGTGTATGTGGGGGGCGGGGGTCGAGAGTTTCTCGCGCGACTACAGTTAGCACGTTTGTGAGGATCAACACAAACACATCGCGGCTTTTTTCAGGTACTCAGTTTAGAAACGTGTTACCCGGATGAGCTCTGACGCTACAACAACAATAAGCAGAGCTGTAATTTCTGTCTAATGTATGTACCTTTACGCTTTTCAGTCACCTCTCCTCTTTCCCAGAAAATAAAAGTAGCTGGTGCGTGTATGAGTGTAAACGTGTTATCTTTAGAGGAGGCGAAGTTGTGGTGAAGGATCTAGAACCTTCTGCAGGAGTGAAGTGTGTTTATATGTCCCACCCACTCTGAGGGTCTCTCACACACGGGCTTTCCCTCAACTAGTGATGTCACCTTCTTAATATTTCATGACTTTTTTTCGGATACCTATCCACTGAAACTGCTGCTATATATCCCTGCCCATTTAGCTGGACTTGCCCAGCCGTTCTTGACCCCCTGTAGTCTGATGAGACCCTGAAACAACTTTTTTGTTGACTAAAAAAACAGCTCTTATTTTTTTCAGTGAAACCTCAAAGACGACTCACAAAAAGAGATTGTGTAGCAAATGGCAAGGACATAAACCTCTTCATTCCTGAGAATATTTTAAGATTCTTTGGTTTCCTGGTGAAATTTGTTAGTTTCATGATGTAAGTTTGGGCTTTAGGGTCACATTAAAGATGTGTAGCAACAGGTCTGTTTGTGATCGAAGACTAAAAACAAACTCAGAGTACGTGAACTTTACACTGAGGCCCCTCAATACAAACTGACCCGAGTGCACGTCACCATCATCTCAGCCGAAATCCAGTCATTCGCACATGCAAATCAGTAACTGGCCGTATTGACTGCCTAACACTGCATTACAAAAGGTTATACAGCCAAGAAAACCATTTTCTTTAGTCTTTTTCTGATGTTAGAACATTAGAACATTTTTTCATGTAATGCTGTTTGTGAGGACAATAGTTTAAAGCTTAGGACAGAAATACATGCTGGTCTGCACTGTAAAAAAAAAGGTTCAGCGATTTAACCTGAAAAAGCAAGTAACCTGGTTGCCAACATTAAATTCATTGAACTTTTGTTAGTAAGTTAACGTGACTATAATATGTGGTTCACATTCTGTTAACCTATTCGTTGAAGTTCAAGGCAACCAGGATACTTACTTTTTTAGTTTGAAACTCTACTGTGGATGCCTCTGCATCATTTATGTGTACATCAGTTATTACATTCTAATAATAGACAAAATATGTTGGCACAACTACAAATCATGTAACAGAATCAGACGTTTTGGCAGAGATTTTAGAGCTAGCCCTATCCGAGACTTGAATTAGTTATGTGTATCTTATTGTGTTAAAGCAGTCTCTCCAGTTTTAGAGCTTTGTGTTTTACAGTGTAATGACATCCTTCTATAAATAGCTTGTCCAAAGTAAGTCATGAAGATTGAATTTGTAAGAATAAAAGAAGTAATTTCATTATAGGCTTTTTCCAGAATTTGGTCATTGGTCTATTTTAGTCCATATAAATGATTGTCACAATCAGATCCTCACAGATCTTGAGAGTTTATCCAATTTGAAAGAGTTTTGTAACAGAACAAACAGAATTACTGAAGTGTCTTGACATCAGTGTTTGAATGATCAGCCTGATTTTTACTTTTAATGGAGCTGAAGATGAATAATGACTAGCAAAAATGACAGTTCTTTGTCTGTGATAAAGCCTGACGCAACACCTGACATAGTTGCGTAATATACTGGTTCTTGTTTTGCAATGTGACAGACAGCTGAACATACTCAGGTAACCTGTGCAACACGATTGCCTTGAATCCTTTGAGCTCCTTTCATTTACGCGTGAACATTGTTGGATTTATAAGTAATACAATCAAACCGTGGAACTCGTAAGACATTGTAGCGAGAGAACGCACGATAACTAAACTGTGTCTGGCACTTCTGCATGTGCTTCCTCATATCAACACTGCAGCCGAACGTTCACTCAGAGCAACAGGGAGTTACTTGAACTGGACTGTAAAGGAGGGATGTACATGTGTGAACTAATTGCTGCTGCAGATGCGAAGTGGTTGCATTCAGATACTATCAGTTTACGCAAGCTCATCCCAACCCACCGTGGCATCAAGGAATGTTCACTCACTGAGGTGGGCAATGTGTAAGACTATATTTAGACAGCCATTTAAATCAGATTGATTAGATGTCCAATGCATATTTCATTTGTTTCCCAAAATATAGACGGCACTGAATCATTTAGTTTCTGCGTGAGCTTGGTATTCATTTTTCCATAAATTATTTAAATTAGCAGACTAGCATTGGGACACCTCAGCATTTTTCAATATGCCTGTATGCTTCACTTTACCAGTCACCACAGACTAGAAGGGATTATGTAAGTCTCATCCTCAGATGCTCTATGTACATCTTTTGGGATGGGAACTGATTTCTACATAGTTCCAGCATTGAGTCACATGAGAGGTTTGATGTGAGAATGGTTAATTGTAGAGAAACTTGATGACTCACATTTCCTCACAGTGGAATTTATAGGAACCGGGGGTCAAGATATCTAAATCACAAAAATAGTCGCTTTATTTACTTTCCAGAAACACCAGCGAATCTCTAAAAGTCTGCTGAGGATTTGTGTAATGTTGCAAATGAAAAATACTGGTAAATCTAAAAATAAGTAATCATTTTCTTTTGGGACTGTTCTGCTTTAGAACACCCTGCCTCTGTTGCTCCACCATGTGACTCTAAAAATATACATTGGGCCAAAAACATAAAGCAAAACCAACATTAAACAATGTCTCAAACATCATGCAGCGTGAGAGCTTTTCATGTAATGGCTTACTGTGAGGTAGCTTTTAGAGACATTAAACTCTTGAGGTATCTGGTTACTATCATTGCTATCATCGCTACAACTCTGAATCAATAAGTTTCTAAATGCTGAATAACCATAACCAGTTAATTTTTTCACTTTTTTAGTAGATATTTTTATTAATATCTTTGTGATAATATAGCATAAAAACCCTGAATCTGTATAGATTGTCCTATTGATTCTGTCTTATTGTGCTATTGTACATGACTTGCAAGTTTTGAAGTTATGATAAGGGCCCGGGATACACATCACATGCCTCTCGCTGGGTGTAATGAGTGAGTTTGTGTGTCCGTCTACATTCTATGTGAAACTGACCAAGCGACTGACACGGACACTTTGGAAGTCACGGAGGATCTACCCCTCACATCTTTTTTCAGTCCACCACAAAGACACACGTGAAATGGTGTGCAGAAGCTGAGACTCCTCTGAACAATTTGATATGAAACATATGGGTATCATGTTAAGTCCTGTCAAAAGGTGAATTTAAGACGGTTTTTAAAATCAAGACCCCAGAGGGTCAAGCTGACCACAAGAATGCAGGCTTGGTCAGTTCTCTAATTGTCTACCCACACATAATGTCCCAGTCTCAGTGATAAGACTGAGCTTTTCAGAGTGAGGTAAAGTTTCCAGGGTTCTAAAGAGCTTTCTTTGAAGCGTTTAGTAGCACTTAAGTCTTTGCCAACACACTGTGGGTCTGTTTTGACTGTATCCCCCCCCCCCCCCCCCCCCCCCCAAAAAAAAAAACTGTATCTCCTGCCCCTACTCATCACACTAACACAACAGCCGTTGATTGTTCAGTTTGCATGTCAGTCGAATGGCCCGTCTTCTGTCAGGGTAGTCGGTTCTTTGTCATGTTAAACATTGAAACACACCAGATTCTCTGACGATAGGCAGAAGCCTGGCTGGCCAGAGTACGTCGCAGCTATTCCAGAGTCCTGACCGCAGCAGGCCTTCTCCTGTGAAAACGGGCAGAAATTGGCATCTGCACATGCTCTCAATCAGGTAGGATAAATCAAGTTGGGCGCATTCAAGTGGCAGTTTGGGACCAAGCGTTTTTCCGGGTATGTTCATGCGCTAAATTCTGTTCTGTGGTTGGCACAAACATCAGTCAGATTCCAGCCTGATGAGGATGAGATATGACAGCACACTGATGTTCAAATTTGCTTGTAATAGTTGCTCTTGGGAGAACATGCTCTTTCATGCTGTGGTCCAGCTTCCTGTACTCAAACTAGAGTGTTTGTTTAGTTATGCATGTCTAACAGCATCTTGTTATCTTATTACAGAGTGTTGTTAAATAGGCAGTTGTGGTTGACTTTCTCATGTCCATTATGCTGCAGTGCTAATGAAATGCTGATGGTGCTAGACGTGACAGGTCATTAGTCAGAATGTTGATATATTTTTATTTAAAGTTAAAAACCCTGAAACTCATGAGCTGTGCAGGATCAGTGGTTCATTTATGTTTTAATCTGATACAATTGAAATCTTATTGGGAGTTATAGGTTAAACATTGAACTGGTTGATGGTTAACTAAAAAAAATACCCACTTTAGTAGTTTTAATTTGGTGTTGCAGCTCAGCGGTAGCTCCACTTTTATGATGGGGAGAGTTCACACAGAAAGGCCGGTGTCCCAGTTTACTGTATATTGTGTGAGTTGGGTGTTTTAACCCCAGCTTTATGCAAGATACCAGAGGCCATTCTCTGTCTCAAGGCCATAGCAGATTTTTTTTCCCCATTGAGCCATATTTGTCGTTTTGCTGTGTCACAGATGTCCCAAAAGAGCAAATCAATAAGTCCAATAAGTCCATGGACAGTGTGTTTGCAATCAAGGACGCAATGAAAAAAAAGCTGGCAAAAACCGATGTCTTTACTTTTCCTTAAACTCGATTAAAAGTGTTTGTGGTTTCATTCCTACGGGACTAATGAGGGCAGGTCTGATTAGCTCTCTAATCCTGAGGCCCAGTGTCTGAGTGTTTTAATGACTTGGTTCTTCAGGGCTGAAGTGATAAAACGCCGCTCCTGTTAGAGAGAAAAAAATATTATTTTAAGTATTTATGGAGACTGTGTGTAGTGTATAAATGTCATGATACCAGTTGTCTTTTCAGATACTAACACTGACCCTGAGCATTGGCTGATGCCAGTGTGATCATTTTTCCATAAAACCTAATAGCTTTAAAAAGGAGCTGTTTTTAATTGAAGCGCTTCACTTGATCATCTAACAGAAGTCTGATATACTAAGGCTAATTAAACATGACACCACATCAGAGTGCAACAATATGATATTTGAGGACTTATTACTGGATTTGCTTCTGATGTCTGATAAGCATTTTCAGCTGATATTGGCTTGATTCTAATAGCTGGTATCAGGACAGTGCCGTCTGCTCAAAAGGACATTGATTGCATCTTAGCCATTTAATTACGCAGTAATAATAAAAACAGTGAATGAAAATGAATGAAATTCTAATTTATACCCTACAGGCTTTTATATAGGCCCACATGTATATAATATTTCCACAGTAGTAACAGAATAATTTATAGCTTTAATGAAATAATCAATATAGTTGCATAAGATTAAGTCATAAGATTAATTAATAATAAACCCAGTGCTCACGGGGTTAAGGACCCATAAGCCCAAACTGAGCGCAGCCTGCTATCTGTTATAGTTGCTTCTTTGAGCAATATTTGCATGTAGGCTTCAAACTAATGCCAGCTCACATGTGCAGACCCGTGTGAATGCTACTGGACTTAGTTGTAACAAAAATCTTTATTATTTAAATGTTTTATAATGAGATTGTAATTTCTAGATCCATCTGATCAGAAAAGAGGGTCCCTTATGGTTTTGCCAACAGAATAGTAAACAATTCTCTGTAAAGGATAATAGTAAGAATAGCATCCAATATGATGCTCACACTGCCACTTAAGAATAATCCTTATACTAAGAACCCTGGAGGAATCAGGTGTGTTGGGAGCAGTGAAAAGATTCACATGTGCTGGGAGGTGTTCCTCCAGGCAACACAGGTTGTGACCCAGCGTCTCCTTTCTAGGAATATCCTTCATTAGTGGTCCAGCTCCTCCCAACATTGTCACAGTGTCACTAACATGGGTGTTTGTGTGGCCACACGCTCTCCTAGTGGTGAAGAATCACTTTCACATGAAACAGCAGGCAGTCACTTGTGCTCAAGGACAGATCTGTGTGTTGAAGGGTCTCGAGCAGCGGTTGCTAATGTAGTACCACCGCAGTTTAGACGTTTCTGTCACTTCCTCCTAAACACGCCCTCGGTAAGTACCATCCCACCGTGTTTGATTGACAGAAAGCCAAATGCATTTAAGTTTCAGCAGAGCTGACGTGTGACGATGAGGAAATACATTTGCAAGCTGGGGCTTTAAAGTCGAAAGCACTTTTCCATACTAACTTTTTTTTTATAATGAACACTCACATGGAATAAGTTTTTCACTGTTTAATGAGCTTATTTTAAATTTGCATTCAAATTGGGAAAAAAAAGGAACGCTGCACTGATATCTTAGCTTGTTTTTTAAAATGAGGTGTTTTGTTTTGTTTAAGTAAAGTCTGAACATATTAGTAAAAATACTAACAAGAGAACCCTGCAATAGACTAGATTTCCCGTATCCCAGTCCTATTACAAGGCTGTATACTTCCAAAACCCAGTGTAAACTATGTGGGTTCACACCTATGAAAGTCAACAAAAAGGAGTGCTAGAATGGTTTTACCTTCTGATGATGTTTTGCCAGGAGAACATGAGTTTTCCAATCCCTAGTACACATGGACTTCAAAGTTATGGCTCTGTATCTCTCTGAAGGGCATCTACAATGATTAGGTTTGTTGGGTGTGAATACTAGTGTGTCATAAGACATTCCCAGGTGATTCCCTAAAGTTTTGAGGTCCTGTTTGTCAAGTTGTTATGATAGTGTTGTTTAAGTCTTTAATGAGTGTTCACAAATAATACAATGCTGAATTCACAGTCTGGAGCAATCATGGTTCTCGTTTGTTTATAGAAATGTTCTTTCCAATTTTTTGTTGGTTGGGTCCAAGTATGACATCTGCTTGGCATGTGCCATTAGCATGTGGGTATGGATGAGGAGGGTTACCTCAGGCAGATGTGGAATGTTACATTACAGTGAGAGAGAGAGAGAGAAATAGAGGATAGGTCTGAGTCAGTATGGGTACTAATGAACACCTCTGCTTTATGTCTGTAGTAATGAGATTTGTCAGTACTCTGTTGATCCGCTGTTTGTCAGTATAGCACTGATGTGTTCTTGTTGTCTTTTGCTTTACTCACTTGAAGCGTTCTTGCCCCACAGGGCTGTAGGTGACGTCTTGCGTAAAACACCTGGCTGTAATGAGGAACAAGCTGTAACCGGATCCACTTGCAGAGACCGGTTTAGAACACCATCACTGTATAAACTACCCTTTAAGTGCTAACATTGACATTTAGCCGTACAGAGACCTCCTCCTTCCTATCGCTGTTTCTGCTGCTTTGTGTGATCCCGTCACGCAGCGTTCTCAAACCACACAATGACTTTTTGATTGTGTTTTGTTTATGGTTAGCGACTTCTGTAGCTCCTCCCAGGGGCGTATATGAACTTTTGAATCTAGCATATACAAAGGAAGATGTTGTAAACAAGGCACCAAGAGCAAAAAATCAGTTCCTTCGTTCTTGTGTTGTTTGCTTCTAATGTAGCAGACTTTGAGGAATAAGGCCCCTATGCAGACAATTTGGGGGGCAGAATGTTAAGGGGGGAAAGGATAACGTGACAGTGAATTAAGCTTTAATTTACTGTATATTACACTGAAATTACATTGATCAAGAACGACAGAGAAACAGTGTAAGCATGTTTCATATAAAAATAATAATTGTTTCGCAGGACAGCTAAACTAGTAACATTGCTGTCTATAAGAACCCCAGCATGCAAAGACAGTGGATTACTTACATAAAAAGTCTTCACATACGTGAAAGGAAATTAACATCCCCGTCAAATAAGCAGTCCTCTAGATCAGGGGGCCAGATTGGACAATATCAAAATACTAAAGGGCCGTTATATATATAAGGGTGATTCCGCGGCTACCCTGCCTTAAATAATACATATCGAAATACCGCCAAAAATTATATCACCGTTATTGAAGCAGATCTTATCGTGGTAAATACCAATATCGAATTATTTTCCAGGCCTAGTCGTAACTATGTATTAGAGCACTACATAGTCAACGCATTATGCCAACATTACCACACGATGCCGGAACTTAACATTTTCTTAAAGAGATCATATGTATATAAACATTTTAGTGGTGAAATTTGGACGTCATGTCAGAGTTACTGAAGACAGACATTACGCACTGCACCAGAGGGGTCTTCCAAGAGCGGTGAGTCTGCGAGCACCCAAGCCGACCCATGAGCTCTATGTCTGAGCTGAGAATCACTGAAACAGGTGTTGAAGAATGGCGGGGGCTTTTTAAATCACAGCAACACACACAACTGTACACACCAATCAGGAGGGCACTTGCAAAGGGGTACCTAAGTGCGCTCACTGTTCACAAGGCAGTGCTACATACAAAGGACACTCCAATTCAAATGTGATGTCTGAAAACGTTCTCGCAACTTTGTATATGTGGGTGGGATGTCGGAGCTTGCTGAGCGTGTTGTGTTTTACTCTAACTCAGTTCCAGAGAAAGGAGCCCAGCGATTTGGTCTGTTCTCTGCATCTGATTAGCACTCGTTTGTTTGCTTGCTCTTTCATAATGAAAGGCTGCTCACAGCGTAACATGGACTATCACATTGCCTTCAGCAGTATTACCAAGTAGCGGCAGGTGTTACAGGCGTTGCCTCGTATAACGCTAAGAACATTCTGATCATTGGGCTTGTATAAATATGTTTCACCCAATAAATTATCGTCTCTCTGCCGCGGCCGTCTGGCGGCTCCTGCACGGAGTATGGAGTGTGGGAAGAGCCTAGCACAGTTTTGAAGAAGGGCATTTGAACCCGGTATAGGTTTCAGCATGACATCGGGGCGAAGTGTAAATTCTTTGCTTTTGTTTTGACCCTTGAGCCAAAGCTGGTGATTGGCTCAGGGAGTCGAACGCTGCGCTTCTGCCAGGGGTGACTCCATATAAGGAATGACCCCCAGCACAGGAAAGCTTATTCTTCTTGAGATGAGAAAATGCATCAGCCTCTAGACAGTAAGAGTGGGCTCTATTGTTGTCACGTTGTCGTTTTAGCACATTGGGCTTTGTTTTCTCTTTGTTTATTGGTGCAGCTCTTACAGGTGCTCTGTAACGGGGGGTGCGATTGTGATAATGTAATGGTATGTGCAATGTGGTGATGTTTTGGGTTGATTGTAGACTAAATACAGTCATCTGGATTACCTAACAAAAGGCAAGGAAGAGCATGTAAGCTTGGTTTTCGGTTAATCTGTTAATCCGATAGGGGTTGCCAGATTGTAACATAACTAGCCTACTTATACTGTCACTTTCTAAACTTTAAGCAGAACTCTTGTGTTTTCTGACGTTTGTGGAGTCTTTTTTGATAGATTGAACTATGATTAATGCAAGCAGTGTGATTAAAAGAGTAACTGTAGTCCCGTCTCTGAGGCAGGAGTGCTGTTTAGTGCCTCTCTGTTCTGGTGTACATAAGCTTTACAGTGTGCGTGCGTCTGTCAGTAAGTATGAGAGGTGCTATCCCCCCCCACCCCCCCACCCCCCTCCCCTTCAGCCGAGCAGCTGCTGGAGTGCATCTCTGTCTCTGTGCGTGTCAGTGCGGGCAAGTGTGAGCCTGTAAGCGAGTGTATATTGGGGATAAATATCCCAGAAAAAGTTACCCATCCCTCTCATCCCCGAGAGCAGCCGAGCAAACAGCAACTGATGCAATGCATGTTATCTTGTGTGCGCGTTTAGGATCCTGTGTGCTCTCTGTGTCTGATGACGCATGTGGGGAGGGTTAAGGCGGTGGCGTTGTGTGGGGGGGTGCAACAACTAACAGTAGAGGAGTCCCGATTGGCTGGAGAGGGCCCTCCCTTCACACTTAATAGCTGCCACTCACCTGCAGGAGTAAAAGCTGCTCTTCTCCCTCCTGCTGTCAATACGGAGCCCTGTAACCTGCCTGTGAGTACCTGCATGCAATCAAATAGCTTCACTGCTGAGTGAATTCAGCAGTTCAGCGAGCTTCTCGTGTGGCTGATGTTGTATGTGCAGCTGTGTTTGCTGGTTGCGAGCTGAGTTCAGAACGTGTCGCCGGCTTTTGTCCCCTGAAGGGTAATTTTGTGACCCTGCGGTTGGTGTCGGAACTGACCGCCAGCGTGGGATATTAGTCCTAGCGCAAGTTCACTTTGAAGACTGTTTTCCTGTCGTAAAGGACACTAGCCTCACCCAGCTGCCCTGCATTCCTTGCCGAGTCAGCATGCGAGAGTCCTCTGAGTTCGCTCGGTTTCATTTTGAGTTTTGTGTTGTAGCTGGTCTTTAAACTGGAAATCCACTGTGAACTCATTGCACTGATTTCAATTGAGATTCAGAGCATTTTAATTGTAGAGAACCCACTTTATTTACCGTCAGTCAACTAAAACTGTCTTAACTAGTATTATATAGTGTTTATAATAGTATAAAATAAGGATACACCTAAAAAAACTTTCAGCGCTGTTTCACTGTACAGTGCCCTGCATGTGCCGCTCTACTATGAACAGCCATTTAAAATACGTGTAAAAGCTGAAACTGGCCTGTAAAACTATCATAAAACTATATCTGAGGGATCAGGCTGCGTATTTGTGACCACTTTCTGTAATGTATTTCTTTAAGGTACCTTGTAGAGGCTTCAGACATCTGGTTCCCATCATCACCACTGTGAACAGTTCTGGTTTGGTAAGTTTCTGTACAATGAAGAATTTCCCTTTAAAGCCAGATAAATACATTAGGCTAGTGCAGTTGATTGATTAGATTTATTACAGTGAAAAAAACTCACTAAATTGCAGGAAGGTTAATCCTGTTGACTCGCGTAAAGCTGGCCATTTTGACTGTAAACAAGGGGATTGTTAAAAACCTACACCCTCATTTATTTGGCTAGCTGTAAAACAAAGTAGACTACTGTTATGTAACGTGTTTATAATCCAGGTAGGAAGAATAATTGGGAGAATAAAGAAAAGCCTGAGCATGGCTGATGCTGGGTTGTGCTGTCACAGGGCGTTAGGTGTTTCACATAGTGTAAAAATCACTTTAAGATAAGACCATATCGCTCCTGCGTCCCACTGACAGGGCTGGTTTAACAGGATGACTGGAAAATCTCAAATCTTTAAAGGAGATCTTCATGTGCGTTCTTAAAGTACCCATCACTACTGATAAACACAGCGAGGCAAATGAGACATTTAATGGGCGCGAGTTTGTAATCTGTTCCAGTCTGGCAAAAAGTCACGCTTGAAGAAAAAAAAAGAAAAAGAAAGTCTGAAACAAGAACAAATTTGGCTTTGAATATAATGTAGAACTTTATGCAGTGTGTTAGAGGAGACTGCGTATCACAGATATAAACAGAGCAGCTTGCTCAGCGCTCCTTTCATTGACACTCTCACTGTTCCTTCTCGTGGGCCAGGAGTGCCTCAGTGGAAAAATTTTAGCTTTCCATGAACGAGTATCTCAGCGTCCGGAACCATTCTGGCCGCTCTCATTAAACCTATCAAAGAGGGCTTTGTGTGAGGATGAGGAGAACTGTGGGTAATTTGATGTACGAATGGTTTGGCAACGCTGTCTCATTTGCTGCTGCGTAAAGTGTTACATAATGGCGTTCTCCTCAGTGCCACTGTGAGGCATGAGCGGAGGAACTCCTCCTGATTGTCCAACAGCGGGCCGTTCTACTGCTGCGGCCCTCAGTGACTAATCCAGGCTCTCAGTTCTGCAGGGCTCTGCGCTGCGGTCGAACTGATTTACTGCAGCTAGTGCAGCTGAATTATCGTGAGTTCTTATGGTGACTCTACTGTAAACTTGAAAGAGAGAGAGAATTCAACTTATTAGTAGGAAGCTATAAACAAATGATATATTTTAGGTTTAGATGATTTTATAGTGACTGAGAAAAGAGTGATGTAATATATCGTCACTGTCCAAAGACTAACTAGTATCTCTAAAAGAATAACTCCACAGTACAGTAGTCGTTACTTCTAAAGTGTAAGTTCATGTAAAGAGGTTTTATTCCAGGTGATGTTTGAACATTTCTATTGGCCCATTCATCATGAAACTTTCACAGGGTATACAGGACAGCTAATTTTAAATCAGATAGAAAAGACATGTTTTCCTTTGGACAGCAACAGTGTATATACACCAGAATGCCTCATAACTCCAATGTGATGATCTCGAGGCAGATAACTGCTATAAATACTATAAATTAATAAATATAGTGTATTAATAATCAGTAAATAACTTTACTGGTGTTCTCAGGAAAGTTAAATATAGATTAAAACCTCTTAAAATACCTTTCTGTGTCTAGCTTACAGAACGTACATGAACACTGTAGACGTTATTGTTAATATGAAAAATAGCAATTATTAATATATCATATTAACATGTGATACCAAACTTCTAAGCACTACTGTAGACGTGTGGTTCTCTGGTGCAGCTCTGAATGGTCTTCGTTCACTTCTTCTCAAGGTCCCTAGACTTGCACATTCCTGAACCATATTTATGGAAGAGAAGCAGGAAGACATGCTGATAACGTGTGATTTCCAGTTGTTTTGTTTGGTCAGATTAACCTGCCACGTGACGGAGGCTGTTGTGAAACTCAACATTGACACTTATGAACATTCCTTATCAAGATAGCACAAAAATTTACTGAAAATGGAAAAAAAACACTAACGCACATTAAAAGCATTATATTGAGGAACAACTGAAAGTGGCATTTCTCTTCATGCCTAAAATCTACAATTTAATGTATGAGTAAAGTTATGACTGGCTGTACTACTGATTACTGTTCAGACTCTAACCACATTAACACAAGTGGACCATTTACTTCCACACTGGCGGTAATCATACAGGGTAAATGAAATGGTAAATAATAACCGTCCCATCTCTAGCGTTGTGTCTTTAAGTGAAGTGAAGCTCACAGGCGTCTCAAAGATATTAGAACAAGCAGTATGAACAGAAGTACTCACACATACCGCCAGTGATAGCACACATAGCTCTCATGACCTGAAGAGAGCTCACGCCATGGTGACCCTCTGTTTGTGTATATAAACAGAGGGTCCATGTCAGAAGGCTAAAAGCTCTGACCGTCCTTATCTCTCTCACTTAACTGCTCCAGGAATTTATTAGGGGTGCACAGTGTCATATTTGTGAATCATTATCGTGATATAGGCCCGTGCAGTATTGCTATTGTAGAAGTATTTAAATACTGAAGTCAATATTCAGGTACTCGTTCTTCCGTTTCATCACAGGAAGCCAGAGAAAACTGAGAATTTAACTGAAAATAATGAGAATATAAGCTTCTTGTGAGTATGTACAGAACTTCCACTGAGCCGCTAATAAACAGGAGCATGCAAGTTAACCATCCTAGCTAATGCTAGCGATGTCCATAAACAGTGGATTTGATTTCTGTGACAGATCTACATTGTGTCCTTGTGTAACATCAGTATCACATCATCCACTGGTGAGAAAATACCTCATATATAAAACAACATGTCCTCAGCTGCAGTAAGTGTTGTACCAGTTAGCTGTAGCTTAAGCTTTACCTCTGAGAAGGCAGCCTCCGTTTCTCATCCAACACAGAAAAGAAAGATTTTCCTTTGGCGTTTTTGGAACATCATGTTTTAAAATGTATTCGGCTGCTTGCTTCTACATAAATTATAGCCAAAGTAACTTTTCATTTCATGTATTTTCATTTTAACCTCCATTGTTATCATCCGAGGAGTAACCCTGTAGCCTTTTGCTAATTTTGCTACTTTTCCTTTTCTGTTTCTTAGTTAACCGGGTACGTGTTCAGTCATTACAACTGTGGTTCTGTATTACTGAAGTGAGAAGCATCTTTTGGGCCTGAGGGCTGGTTTGAGAAGCACTGTATTCGATATGATCTCAGTCCTGAAGTGTGGCAGTGTAATTGCACTACAGTGTTTAATCCAGATTGTTTAATGCTAGTATCTCAGTTTGTTGATTTCGCTGTAAAGAGGCTCTCCGTATTCAGGCTCCTACGTTTTGTCCTTCAGCGTGTGGACACAGACTATGTTTGCATCTGTTTGCTGTTTGTGCACAGATGTGTCTTATCTAGTGTGTTGATTAAAGCCTGTGCATCGGCTTAGCTGTTTTAACTATTTTAATGTAACCGTGTTGGGAGCTTTGTGATGTCCTGTGGCCGCCCCGTCTGCTGCGCTCTCTGACCGACTTCTCTGTTTTTGTTTGCAGTCAGCGTTTCCCCTCCTTCGGCTGAGAAGAAGTTTCTGTCCTGCGCCCCTCTGTCTGTGAAGTCTTCCCTTACGGCTTAAAAGCCATGGACCGTATGGAGCTGAAGCCAGTGAGCACTGAGGCGGACGACGACAGCATGGACGAGCGCTACTCCACGCCCATCGACTCAGAGAAGACCACCATCAATGGGTGAGCAGCAAAGGACCCTGACACATACATCTGCTCCACAGACCACTTCTCTTCTACCTCTTGCTGTTAGTCGTTTTCTCCACAGCATTGTTCTCAGGGCTCTTGAATGCCAGTCTAATATGATCTGGAGATGATCTTACTTTACGAATCACAGAAATGTAGAAACACTAGTTCTGTTGTAGTATAAAGGGGATGTTGCATCTCATATACTACAGGAAGTGTGTCTTTGTTTGCACATAACAGTGTAAAATAACTTGGAAGTTGTTAAAAAGGAGTAAATGGCATAAATGGAAGTTTTATCAATGGAACCAAATGTGTTTGGGTGGCTGTCAGTATACTTGAGGGTATAGTGTGTGTGTGTGTGTGTGTGTGTGTGTGTGTGTGTGTGTGTGTGTGTGGAGAAACACTGTAGATTTCCAGTGTTCTTCTCAAATACAGCTTGTGTCAGTCCTCTTCCTATAATAACCTAGTCTGAATTTCATTTCTGCAGCCAGTATATGGATGAAGAAGACGCAGAGAGCCAGAAGTTCCTCGCAAATGGAATAGCAAAGAAGAAATATGAAGAAGAATATGTAAGAATATTGCTTACTTAAGTCACAAAACATTTCCTTGTTAAATCTATTAAATAATTATATATTATAGAGCAGAAAATGGAAGATTGAGTTAATTGAGTTGGGGCTTGTATATCATTGCTGTCCAAAGAAAAACATACTCTCCATTTTTGTGAATTTTTATTTTTCTGTATTATTTGCACACAGTAGGTTTTACACTGTGTGAACATTTTATGATGAAAGAACCAAAAGAAATGCTCCAGAATAGCTTGGGGAAAAAAATCTAGTTCCACTGTAAAGTTGCGACTTTGGAGATGCTTGTTTTTATTTTAACAGTGACGATATCTGTGTTTGTGTACAAAATCTTAAAATAAATTGATTATTGAATTTAATTTTGTAAACTCTGCAACAGTTATTGTAGCCTGTATTAGTGGCACAGTGACCTATAGATGTAATTTATACTAGTAGGTTAGTGAGGCACGTCGAGCCAGTGTTTTTCTGCCAATTTTAAGAGCTCATTGGGTTTTAGTTTGAAAGTGTGTCCAGACATCATAGCACTCACAAAACCTCTGATAGTTGTAACCAAGACTTTGCACAAGTTTAAAGTTGGTGTTTTATTATATATAAATATATATTTTATATATTATATATATTTTGCAAAACAATATTAATTATAGTAGCATGCAGTAAATAAGACAGTTGTACACACAGTACACCCTTTACTTTCAGTCAGCAAATCAGCAAAACATGTAAAAGAGTTGCATTTAATTGTTTATTTTCCACATATGTGTGTTTCTTTCCCTCGTGTTTTAACAGTAACAGTTGGTATCATACAAACATAGTCTATATGTAAAGATACTTGTCATTTTATAATGCAAATTAAAAGTAAATGAGACCAGAAATTATGACTTTGTATGATTGTATGACCTCTCTCTCTCTCTCTTTCTCTCCCTCTCTCTCTCTCCACCTTTCTCCTTTCCTCAGCACCCAGGTCATGCGTCGTTCGGGATGTCTGTTTTTAACCTCAGTAACGCCATCATGGGGAGCGGTATCCTGGGCCTGTCTTTCGCTATGGCCAACACTGGCATCATCCTCTTTGTGTAAGCGAGCTGCTGGCAGTTGTGTGCCGTGTGCGGGATGTGGATGGAGTGTCAGTGCAGCTGTTAGGGGTCTCCTGAGCTGCATCCCAGAGCGGACGCGTTCCGGTTACTCTGGATATGTAGAGGAGCCGAGACAGACGCCAGAGCTTTTTTTGGCTGAGGAACTCCCCCCTTCACTGGCCTCTTCCTCTAAGCCCTCGCCATCCCCTGAGGGGCCAGGCGGCTGAGTGAATGAGCCTGATAGAGCGATAGACAAAGAGAGAGCAAGAGATGGAGAGAGAGAGTGAAAGAGCCTAGCACAGAATGATTAGGTGAGGAAAACAAGAAAAAAAGAAAAAGAGAGAGAGAGTTATCTTACTCGGTGTTCGCATGACGTGGTCCGCTGTGACTGACACAGGGCAGCTGGACCGCTGACCTCTCATGTAAGAATGAAGAATACACCTTCGTCAGTGCTCAGTCCAGCTTTCACCTTCAGCCTTGTCTCCATCACTCTTCTTTTCCTGCTCGCGTCAGGCGGCTATTTCTGTTCGCTTGGCACGAGGGTGGTCGGTGTCCAGTGACTCCATCAGCAGAAAGAACTGGGATGACCGTGTTCCAAGGATTCCCCTCTCACTCCCTCTCTCTCTTTTATAGGGGTGTAATGTTAAAAACACCTATGTGGTCAGATCATCATCTAGGCCCCAAATCCTGCTTTTCAGGTCAATTTCAATGTATTTCTATTCATTCTGACTGAAAAGTTTACTCTCTTTCTCACTCTCTCGCTCTCTCTCCCGCCCACTCTGACAGACGTCACATATCAGTGGCACATGAAGGTTGACTGGGTCCATACTGAGACCCTCCAGTGACCTGCAGCTTCTGATTGATGGGTCTTGTTTTGCCAGGCCTATAAGAAGACGTACAGTATTAGGATGAAGTTAGAAGGAAAGCTGAAAGATTGATGGGCCGTCTGTGGGAAATATATATATGTATTGCTTTAAAAATAAACTGTCACTCCGGAGTCACTTAACGAGCGCGTTACTTAACAGTCATGGAAACATACAGTTATTATAAGACACGGGCTCAGAGAGCAGCATACAGGAAGTGAATAGAATGCACTGTATATTTTAGTGGTGTGAGACTTTACAGTGGTTTTCTAGAGTTCTGGGCGTCAGGGAACTTGGATTGAGAGCATTAATATCATAATTATTTATGTATTTCTTGAAAAAAGTGATGAAGAGACTCGTTGTGACGTTGCTGTTCTGGTTTTAATCTGCAGCGTTCTCCTTTTGGGTGTGGCGATTCTGTCACTGTACTCTATTCATCTCCTGCTGGTAACCGCTAAAGAAGGAGGTATGCAACACTCGCAGGCTCGTACACATGCAGTACATTAAAAAGATATGACCTGTATTGTAACCACCAGCTTCCAATCCTTCCAGGTTCTCTTATCTACGAGAAGCTGGGTGAAAGGGCATTCGGCTGGCCGGGGAAAATGGCCGCCTTTGGATCTATAATCCTGCAGAATATAGGAGGTGAGAAAGCCGGCAGCTGTGTGAGCGCTCTGCAGTGTGTGTGAGCACACGTGTGTTTAAAAAAAAAAAATATATATATATATATATATATATATATATATATATATATATATATATAGACACTACCACACAAAAGCCTACAGCCTGCCCACCGCCTGTTCACTGGTTTATCCACATGTGAATATTGTTCAGTCGTCAGTCCGGCCGTGTACAGGCGTGTTTATCCGTGACTTTTTCCATCCAGTCTCCGTCACATGAAAGCTGGGTGATGAATTTGGTGCTGTATGAGAGGCGGAGCAGCGCTACAAGTGTTGATAGACTGCTGTGGCACACGCCCACACATTTCTCAGAGAGCTCTGATGAAAGGTTTTTAGGTCCTGTTTCATCAGATTTATATCTTAGACTTTTCATTGGTTCATGCTGGATGTTGAATGTAATGCTTGTTTAAGAATTATATTCTTTAAGCACCTAAAGCAGATCATTTGGAACCGTTTATCTTGTGGGTGTGTTTTAGCCAGTGTAATAATAAAAACTATTTTACCAATAAATAAAAATAAACGTCTGTGGAGTAAAAAAGTAACAAGCTGGTTGGACAAAAACACATGGTGCAGTGGTTCTGCCCAAAGCCTTCACTTGATTCAAATTAATGAAGAACTGAATAGCCAAATCAGATATTTGTTGATAACTACAAGCAATTCAAGGCTGTAAAGAAGAGATGTATTGAAATGGCTAAGCAAACCCAATGACATAGACAAAATTCTTATTTATTGTATGAATGTAATTTGTATTTATTGTAATGTTAGTGTTCTCCTCAGCAAATTAAATAGCTTTTTAAAATATTGTCCTACTTATATATATTACTTATTAATTACTTATAATATGTATGTGATATATTATTATTGCATAGTGGCTCTTAAATATAGATAAAACATACAGAGCACATATGTGTGTGTGTTTGTGTGTGAATTCTGTTTAAATTCACTGAGAGGTTCATGTTGCTGAATGATATTGTGTGAGTTGATGTCCCATGTGAGCACTTTGTAATTGATTTGTTTCTGTCCAGCTATGTCCAGCTACCTGTTCATAGTGAAATATGAGCTGCCAGAGGTCATCCGAGCCTTCATGGGACTGGAGGAGAACTCTGGGTAAGTGTGTGTGTGTCGAAGGCGAGTTGGTATGAGGAACAAACAGGAAAATTGAATGTTACATGAAGCTAAAGCAATATTTTGTGCTTTCACTGAACCTCTTCATGCTAACAGGTGATAAAAAGTTCATTTTGATTCCAAATAATGTCTAAGCCCTCATTACGCTGAGTAGTTACATTTGTCTAAAGAAACTGTTATCCAGCAGTACTCACCTCAAAAAAATAAATATAAATAACTTCTTCCTGATCTCTAAACATACAACAACAGATCTGTTCTAATTTATAATCAGTCAGTGGCATCATATTTATTTAATACTAAGACATACACACTTTTCTGAGCTGCTTAGTTGGACACAAACCAAGCTTCCCCACTACAAATAACATCTGCACAGTGTCCAACTCTTACTATGTAGATATGGCAACTATGAGACCTGTTAGTCTCTATAACTGTAATCTACCTGCCTGTAGTATTTTAGGGCACAGTGCTCACTGTTAATGTTAGTGTGTGGTTGATGCATGTCATAGCGTGTGATTGCTATTGGTGTCTATGAGAGAATGTGCTTGTGATGTCTCTGGTTCTCCTCCCCCTCTGTAGTGAGTGGTACCTGAATGGTAATTACCTGGTGGTGTTTGTTAGTTTTGGAATCATCCTGCCCCTGTGCCTGCTCAAAAACCTCGGTAAGCCCTCCATTTGATGCTGCGTGTGTGTCTGAGGTGCATTATTGGGTTTTTATTTTATGCCTAATGAATATTCTGCTCTTGTTATGCAGGCTACCTGGGCTACACCAGCGGGTTCTCTCTCTCATGTATGGTCTTTTTTGTGGGGGTGGTAAGTGTTTTCCTCTACAGAGCACAATTTTTTGTTGCTTACCGAATTGGCCAGCCAAGGGGCCTAATTTAGTAAACTACTGGTGCAAAACAAGAAACAACAGTGGTTGATTAGTTAGTCTCGCTCCAGCGCGTCCTCTGTCCTAAATATGTTTCCTCTGAGCTTTCAGTGAGTGAGGTCAAGCTGTCCAGCCACATTAACTGTTCTAGACAACTTGGAGGAGTACAAAAACAATTTGATATCTATAAATATATGTAGAAACTAATCTGGCCTCCCTTAGATCCATCAAACCCTCAGCCCAGCGCAGGCCATGGAGATACCGCGACTGCAGCACCTACACTGCCAGAAGATCAGTAGCCCCAAATTATAGTATATTTTATTATTCAGTGCAAACGTACGTGACTGAGGATTGAGAAAATGTAAGTTACATTAACAATGTTAACATGAATCGAATATGTTTGAGTCACTAGATATAACACGGCCTGTTGTTGTGTCTGATGACGAGGCTTGAGTGACAGAGGCTGCCCCCTCAGATGTGCTAACGTTCAAAAACAAGAGCCATATAGAGCAATATTGATATTTATATTTGCACAAGATTTATCCTTCACTAAGGTCTGTAGCACTTATGCACATGTCAGTTGTTGTAAGTGTGAATGTCATAACTCGCTTCAGATCTTTGAAGAGGTTAAAGGCTCAACCACCAATAACTGAGTAGGACTGGGCAGTGGGACTGTATTATTATCATTAATGTGATAAATTATAACACAGTCACAGTATGCTTTTCTGAGCACTTTCCAACTACCTGTGTATAATTAGAGCTAATTAGTACAATTTGTGTAACATAGTATATTAAGTATTACATGAAAACGTGTATTGATAGTTTTGGAAAGTATTTTAAATATATATATATATATATATATATATATATATATATATATATATATATATATATATATATATATATATATATTTTTTTTTTTTTTTAATTCATGAGATGTTAGAACGGTGATATGTTGTGAAAACTTTTTTATATTTTTAACATTATCAGTCACTTCTACTACAGACAAGTTAAATACCCCCCTCTCTGTCTCTCTCAGCTGATTTATAAGAAGACCCAGCTGCCCTGTCCGCTGCCTTTCTTCTTCAATCAATCGGCCGGTTTGAGCCCCAACGGTTCAGAGCTGTTAGGTCCACACGCTCTCCATAACAGCTCAGCTCTGATGGAGTTTTCTCGAGCAGACATGAGCAGCGCCCACCTGGACCCTCACTCACCTGCTGAGGCCCACAGCGGTGTCCACTACGTTCACGCCCAAGACCATGAAGACATGTGCACTCCCAAGTACTTTGTGTTCAACTCACAGGTGAGTGCAGCGTTCAGTACTGTGTGCATTAAATATTTATATATCAGGCTGTTGGACTTGGTTAGTGACGTGTGTAGATGATGGTTAGTGACGTGTGTAGATGATGAAGTGTGTTTAGTGCAGGTGTAGAGTGCACTGAAAGGTGTGGTTTGTGTAGTGAGTTGAGGAATATCTATTTATTTATAGCTTCTCTTCTGATTTTGTTCTTCATCCAGACGGCGTACACTGTTCCTATTCTGGCCTTTGCTTTTGTGTGCCACCCAGAAGTTCTGCCCATTTACAGTGAGCTGAAAGAGTGAGTAGAAAGAAACAGTCCTGATGTAGCTCCTGTGAAAGTATGGAGTTAAAAAGAGTATGCTCTCATTCTCCACTTCTTCGTTTCACTATGCAGTCGCTCTCGGAAGAAGATGCAGAACGTGTCGAACTTGTCGATCCTGGCTATGCTGGTAATGTACATGCTGTCGGCGCTCTTTGGCTACCTCACATTCTACGGTACGTTCGCCGCGAGCAAACTCACAAATACACTCATTCCGAATATGCAAATCTGCTATAATCCACTCAAATGGAAAGCGTGTGTCCAGTACAGTCAAATTATGAGGTTCTCATTACGCTCAGTTGACCTTTACCTCCGTTTCCTTTCTCTCACACATACACAGATAACGTGGAGGCAGAGTTGCTGCACACCTTCACTAAGGTGTACAAATTTGACACTCTGCTGCTGATGGTGCGTCTGGCCGTGCTGACCGCTGTCACACTTACCGTTCCCATCGTCCTCTTCCCTGTAAGTAGATATCGTGTGCACTAGTTTGAAAGATGTGTTTACTTGTTTAGAAGTGAACCTGTTGGTGGTTAACAGGTTCTTCCATTCTGAAGTTTAGGAACTTCTGCATTAAAACCAAGAGCAGAAAATATGGGCCAGTACTTATTATTATTAAAGCATCTTATTAATTATTCACTCGTAATTTAAAGAAACACTCTGTAAGACCATCCATTTGCTGTTTTTATTTATTTTTTAGATTTTGTGAAAAAGATGTTTGTTGATTCTCGGGTCTCAGCAGCAAATGAACATTATACTGATAAAGAGATGATGACAACAGTAGACTTAACAGACTTTCTATTTTTCAAGTTCTTTTATAGCAACCAGCCAAAAGCTAACAGTGCAGCAAGAAACAATGTTGTAAATATAACAATATAGTTTTGGTGCCTTGTGTGTAGTATCTAAATTTACTTGGTTATTGTTGAATAAAACAAAACATAAAGCTACTTCATGAGTTCAGTTCTCCACAGGGCCACATTTACTCGTGGCTATGAGTACAAACAAGTACACTGTTGGTCTCACTCTCTCTGGGTGGGTAGGATGGTCCTGCCTGTAGTCTTACTACTCAGTACAATGGCAGTCAACACATCTGGTAGCAGATATATAATGAAATTAGTCAACTAGTTAACACAAAGTGTGTTGAGCTGTCCAATAACACTGCATTAGTTGGTGTTTCTAAAGCTCTGGTGGTGTTTAATATGTCTCGGAGGAAGTATGTGCTAACACCGCCACCCCAGACACACACACACATTGGTAACATTGTGTGATAGAAGGAGACACTCATCTGCAGAAGTTTGAGCACCTCTGGTCAAATGACATGTTTGGTAGATTTTCTATGTGAAAATAAATGACCCTGTATTCTGTATAATATGGTTTAGTTTACTGTACTGGGAACGTGCTCAACTGAGCAAATGAACAGTGGTTAGTAAAAAATAAATGTATTCAAACATTTGCATATCTAGAATAGACAGTGACAACATTATAAAGCAAATAAGTTACAGAACTGATTATATAAATAAATAATTAAAATAGCAAGAATGATTCCAGGTTTTTGGATTGGTAGTGGTAATGGCCTATTGTTTTAAGCACCATTTTTTTGTTTGTCTGAATTTATTACTGAACTTGTATTCAGGATTTATTTACTATTATTATTTGTCATGTGAATGCGGTTACGAACGTCTTATTGTGTTTGATAGTGGTATCGATTGGTTTGTACAGTTTTGGCCACCACATTCATCACGTTTGCACGCCAGGGCAGAGTCCACACTGTATAGTCAGTGTTAGGCAAATAAGCACATACGTCAAACAACCCACTTATTTGGATTTTGTTTGTCAGCATGATGTGTATTAGTGGTTTTGACTGGCGGGGCTGAGCGCTGGGTGTGCTGCTGTTCTCCGTCAGCGAGGCCAGCCTGTTATGAGCTGACCAAAAGCACACAGTGTTCCCACATGAGGTCAGTGAATGGCAGCAGTGTGAAACAGTCCTGGTGGCTGTGTGTCAGCTCCCTCTCGACTCAACAGACGTTTTTAACTGTGCCAGTTCCCCCAGAGCTCCCAGTGCCCAAAGCTTCTGCAGCATTGTAATACTCAGCCAGAGCTCCAGACACAGACACTCTATTCTGGCTCGTACATGAACATGAACGCTAGAACTGTTTGGATTCATCAGACATTTCTGTGATGCGTGCACATAATTTACACACATCTATATCCATATATCGCCACCGTTTTTAGAAAAACATGTGTCTTCATGTTTTGTGAGATTTTATTTTTTTATATCATTTAAACACAACAGCTGTCGTTCACACTGTGTGAAAAATTCATGATGAATGGACAAGTAGAAATTCTGGTTCTATTGACTTACATTAAAAGCAAAGACTGCTTTTGTTCTCACCTGTAAAGTTGCTATTTTAGAGATATTTGTTTTTCATTGGACAGCAACGATATATATATATATATATATATATATATATATATATATATATATATATATATATATATATATATATATATATATGCACGTGTTTGAATTTCTCACTTAGGTAGAATAGAGATAATAATTGCTAATATAGAGCTCATTCCTCAGAGCTTTGCTTTACCCCAGTCCTCAGTGCGTCCAGCAGCTCTTTGTCTGGGAAGGTTTTAAGCCCTTAGTTTCAGTAACTGGGGGCAGTGAGGTTGAGGAGCGTGATATCTGTCACTGGAGCTGCGGGACCCTACATGGCTGCAGCTATATTAGGGTCCCGCCTCCCCTCGCACCACACACAGCAGCCAGACCAGCCGGAGCGTGACGTTGTTGGGGCCCTTCTGGACGCTCCAGTGCATGCAGGCTTGCGTACATACACACGTATTTCCATCTTTTAACCTTCACCTCAGAGAGTTTTATGTGAGCTACAGTAAATGGATCACTGTGTGGATTAAATGAGGTAATGTTTATGGAGCTGCTTGTTAGCGTGTTAGAGAGGTTTGGACGTGAGTGGTGAAATCTAAGGCACCGAGAGCGTTTCTCGTAATGCGAGTGTGATGAACTGCAGGTGCTACTTTTTGCAGTTTTTTTTTTATTCGTCTGCCTGTAGTTCTTACTCACAGCAGTCTGTCAAGCAAAGCTTTAATCAGACCTGCAAAACATTAAATGTCCACTAGAGGGTGCTGTTGCACAGATTTCGTGCTCATGAGTTTGAATGACGGGTGGGTATTGATTTTAAGGTGGTATTACTTTATCTGTCTCTGTTGGGAAATCCATTGCATTCACCCTTTTTTTAATAACAGGTCTATAGCCCCCCACGTGGCAGCCACCTATCAGCTTTTTACATGGGTAATGTAAAGAGCTGTACCACTGAATGGCCACCAGATGGTGCTGTTGTGCAATCAGATGTTCCATTTCAGAATTTCTGCCTCAGAAATTGAAATAAAATATTCTTTTTTTCTCTTCACCTTCATCTTCCTCGAATCCTAGTTCGTTCTAAGGTTCCTATGCTTCCTCAAGCCAGAGCGGTGTGTCACCCAAAGCTTTTTGGAAGGGAACATGCCGTGTCTATTAACAGACACATAAGTGCCCAATCTGTGCAATCAGACACTCCTGAATGTCAGGTTTGTGGTGGGCGGCAGCGTTAAGAGGGGTCATAGGTTTCTTAGACGTCAGACAGGAGGATGTAGATGGTGTAAAAAAAAATGTTATAATAAAAAATATAATTCATGGATTATCTGCAGAATTACACACGTCCTTAACTACATTAACTAACAGGACAGCAAGGTGATTGCAGATACAGATGGAGATTCACTGGAAGGAGGGGTGAAGCCGAGGGACACCGAGGGGGGTGGGGGGAGGGGGGGGGGGGTAGTGTGTGGAATATTCCACTGTGCTAAGCCAGTGTGTATGTGTGCACGACAGCTCGACCTTGCAGAGTCAGACAGTGCAGTTTCTCTATCTCACCACTAGGAGCGCTACAAGTACACATCAAGCTCACTCCCAATCTGTAAGCTTCTCAGTGATGTAGGCGAGATTCAGAGCGTAGGCTGAAATTGACGGCTGAGATTTGGTGTGTTCAGGTGTGGGATGAAATATAATTAAACTAAATGAGTCTTTAAGCTGAAGACACAGATCTGCCTCTAACTTTAAAGAGTGTTTTACCTGAAGTCTCAGATCTAAATCTGCTGTGAGTATTAAAGCGACTTTCTCAACACGTATAGCCGCGTTGATTGCAGGTAATAATTATATTAAAAGTGTGTCAAAACAAACTTAAAATAGAAGCCAGTGGGCAGATGCTTCATCTAGATTGTGGTCTGCGGCGGTTGACTCTACGTTACAAAAGTGGCAGAGAGTGAAGAGGCCGAGAAAGAGGCTGGAATACTCATTTATGATGAGCAGATCTGATTATATAGCTTGTCTTCCTGGACCAGAATTAAGCCTACATATTCCTTTTAATGGAGAAATTAGAACTTTGGGTAGCCCAGGATTTGGCGTAGATCTTTGTTTGGGAAACTGACCCATAGAGACCTACTTTGGATTTATGGTCATTTAAATACCACCGCTGTCCAAAGAAAACCTCTCTTTTGTTGTTGAACGTTTGAACACAGATACTCTGCCCATGACATTTCTTCCATTTTCATGATGACACAATAGAAATGCTCCAAAATTACTTGGAATAAAACCTTCTTATGTTTTATTACTTTAAATGTCAGCATCTTTTTTGTTGTTGTCTGTAAAGATAGACAGTGACGGTGTTGAATGCATGTAAAGTCTAGGACCTGTGTTCAGTTTGCACGGTTTTCTCTTGTAAATTTATAGATGTCCTGACCGCGTCCTACAGCTCATTGTGTCGGGGCGAGATAGCATTTGGACACTGGCAGAGGGGCTTGTGGATATATGAGAGAACGAGACAGTTTGTGTCTCTGGCAGTACGTGCCCTTCACATTTCTGAAAGGTCACAGCTCTTCACAGAAAGAGACAGAGATTACATTTGCTTTGTCTCTGGGCTGCAGAGACCTTGGCTTAGCAACAGTGATACGACATGATAAACCAATTCTCCCGCTGACGGGCCGGGTTCACTCACTGGGCTTTTTCCACTGTAATATGCATGTGACTTGAGGAATAAGTTTATCTCATGACCAGCCTCTCACAATGACGGCCGTTTGCTTTTCTGACACTGTTTTAAAGCGCAGAGCTCCTCTGGCGTCATATGTGTTGAAGTCACAGGCTGATTATATCTATGTCACACTTCATTGTTCTCCATAATCCCATAACTATGCAGCATGAATGCTGCTATTATTCCCATTCAAGGCGATATTGTAAGTGGATCCAGTCATCAAATATTTAAAACTGTTTTTAATACTCCACACACACACACACACACACACACACACACACACACACACACACATATATATATATATATATATATATATATATATATATATATATATATATATATATATATATATATAGTTGATATTAATTTGCAAACATAATTGATGTTCCAAAAAGCAGTATTCACTCTCTAGTCCAGAAAGATTTAATATATTAAAACCAAAAGCAGCACATTTATTTAAATGTGTCTGTTCAGCTTACTGCAGTGTAGCAGCACCCATTTTTAATAAAGTTTTAGGGAGTGTTTCAGTCTAGACTGCTTTTGGAGTGAGGCGCAATACAGGGCAGGCAAGATAGAGAGTAGAGCCCATGTATATGTATATATCAGTTTTGAAGGTTCTAAAGATATTAAAGAATCAGTAGTGCTAGTTTTTATTCAGTAGTGAATTTATATTCAGGGTTTGTACATACTTTCCAGTTAAAAGGGACTAATTTTGCTGTCTTTGTAATGAAGCATACAGTCGGTCAGTGTTCTACAAGTACTGACCATATACACCGTATGTTCAGAAAAGCATATTATATGGTGTTGTGACATAATTGATCACAAAGATGATACTGTAATATTGACGTATTCTTAAGAAAGAAATTAAATACAAATTCAGTGCTTTGTAATTATAATGTTTCTTGGTGAGCAGGGTTTTCTGTTAATAAACTACGCTGCTTGGTATAAATGTAGTTTATTGTGAGGAGTGTAAAGAATTATAGTATGTATTGAACACTGGTGTATTTTATTGAGTTATATTTTGCCGGTACTTCACAAATTGTCTAATAACACCTGTTAATCAGGGGAAATTCATCATAATAGACAGCCTTGATTGTCTTCTTGCTTAAATGGATTTTAATAATACAGTGTCTCCTCTTCCACTTACAAACCCTGAGGTATTGATAAAGAGATCAGAATCCATATTTGTGACAGATGGATCACTTGTCACAGTGATCTTTGAGTGAGAGTTAGCTAATAGAAAATAACAGCATGAAATATCAGAGAGGTGTAATGTTTTAAAAGTCTTTGTGGGACCTCCACTGAGCTCAGGCTGAATGTGGCAGTGAGAGTCACATTAGGTCAAGTGAGGATCCACTGGCAGACCCCGTTGTCCACTGTGTTTTTGCTGTGTTTAGGATGTGATGCAGCCCAGCTCTGTCAGATGAGAAGATGGTTTGATGAATTGCGACTTCCTTTTGGCATGTGAAACATTAGCTTTGCAGTTCTTCGGCCAAGAGTGGAGGGATTTACTCTCATTAGTGCAGCGCTAAAACCTGCTTTTGGAACAGGATTAATATACACATATTCGGACTTGTCCCAGCACGCGAAAGCTCCAGTTTGAAGTCTTTTGTTCGCGGACTGGCCTTTTCTTTCGCTCCAGGTCATCTCAGAGAGGCGCTAAGGTTAGCTCGGAGTGAACGGCCGTGGAACTCGTGTCTGTTCGGTTGTGGACGAGATAATAGATACAAGCTGTAGGACTGACTTTCCCTCATAATGACCTGCTTGTGCCTGCAGTTACATTACTGTGGCTCCTAACCAACGCCCCATGATTCACTGCAGTGGCCTGTAGCCGCATGCTTCACCTCCATGGCGACTGGCAGACAGAGAGGGTCGCTAGGTGAATATCACACATGCACCGTCCAAAGACTCCCCGCTGGTCACCAGTGGGTGCCGAATTCTTTCAGCCCAGCGTACTGGGGGGACCGAAATGTCACACCCAGGTGCTAACCAGTAACAAGCCCTTTAGGCAAGAACTCGTGCATAAAAGAGTGGGACAGTGGCATAACCATGCTAAAAATACAACCCAGACACCTAACTGAGAGAGAGAGAGAGAGAGAGAGAGAGAGAGAGAGAGAGAGAGAGAGAGAGAGAGAGAGAGAGAGGGAGAGAGAGAGAGAGAGAGAGGAGTAGTATTAAAACACTTTACCAGATGTGGGGGGTAATGAGCTATATATTACTACTTTGTCTGTCTGGTGAGAGAGAATCTCTTTCTAAAGCTATTTTTTACTCAGCCTTGGTACAGAACATGCTCGGTTACATACAAACTCTTCAGTGTCTTATAGTCATGCTTCTATTGTCCATTGTCCATGTTGAAAATCGATCCCTTTTTTATTGTCTAACCCCCAGTGTATTCTCAGTGCAGTCTTATATCTATTATGTCTCCATTTTTAGCCTTTTTTTACTTTGTTACTTGCCAGTTACTCTTTGCACTGTGTTTTATAGACAAATCTAAATCCTTTAAAAATATTGTTAAATCAACTTCATTTACAGTCAAGATTTTCTTAGAAACAATAGTATTAAAACATTTAACAAACAGAATAAAAATATTTAGAGGGGCAGTAGAGGGGCAAGTTGTAACTACTGCTTACTTATTTTTGTATCCTCAGAATTTTATTATTAGTATTTAGTATTTAAGGCTTTTGTATTAATTTGGTGAATCATTCACAAATTACAATATTGCAATATGGTCTTTAACATTATTGTGACAATATTACAGTGTATTTTTTAATATTGTCAATATTAGTAATACTGCAAGAAGTTTTTCAGGTGTTTTTTAAATGTGGTTCCATCTCATTAGACCTCAGAAAACTATCATATATATATATATATATATATATTATGTCTGTCCACCTAGTTCGCACTCAGTTGCATAGTAAACTCAACTGACCAGTTTTGGCCAAGTTCTTGCTTAAACAGTGATATAGATCTGCTTGCATACTTTTTCTTTCGGACTTATTTTTTAAATATGAAATATGAGCTTCTACTTGTGTTTTAAGATGTTTTGAAAAGTTTTTGCTGTACTTCACTTTATTTTCTGGTTAATTTAAAAGTACTGCTGTACTATTTCAGGTCAGCTAGTCTTTGCACAGTAGGCCCCCATACCCCAAACCCCCACCCCCACCCCATGAAGGTATAATATAGTTCTGTCAGTGTTCTGTACTGTAAACTGATAGCAGGCGTCAAAGACGGTGTGGGAGCAGGCGTGCTGTGATCTGGCTGATGCAACTCTCTCAGGCAGTTTCACAAGCTTCACACATAGGAAGTTAATCTAAGCTCCGCCCTGTGCCCATTCTTCTCTGTGTGTGTGTGTGGCCTCATGGTGACTTCGCTTCACCTCTTGTGGGTGCTGAACTTTCACCTAGTGCGCTGACGTTCCCAGGCCTTCACTCTGAGCCGATCAGAGCTGGTCCTGTGACCTGCTTCAGCTCATTAACTGATCCCTCTCAACACACCTGCCCCCCGTATACTTACACAACCCCTTCATTCAGCTTTACAGTGTGTGTGTACATGTGTGTATTATACCTACACCGCAGAGCATGTTTTTGCTAGGTGGGGCAGCAGCACCTTATAATTTTAGGAAATTCATTATCATTTCATATTTTTCTTGTTCATAGCAGTAAAGCAGTGGAGTTTGGTGGTACTTCATTTTAGGAGTCCACTGTATATGATTTGTTCCATTTACTCCACGTAATCTGTTACATGCAGCTGATCTTTATATCCAATGGAATAGATTCGATTCAGTCAGTCCCTAAACCTGACCCTAACCTCAACCTAAGATCTAAACCTAACCTAATCCTACCCCTAATTTAGTTACACCAAATGGCTTCAGCATCTGTGATGGGGTGATAGGGATACCAATAGTTAGGACCGACACCACGAAGCAATGTCTGACTCGCACATGCATGAGCACGCCAAGTAGAGCAAGTTTCACATTGACAGTGTGGGATGGCGAGCACCAGTACGAATGCTCATGTCTATATCTGGAACACCTGTATAGCCAGGCTGGTTTTAAATATGCATAGCAAATAATAGATATAATCAAGCTGAATATGTTGTGTTTGTGACACAGAACAAAGATTTTTAACCTAAATAAAATCCTTTTTAAAACCTAATCACATAAATACCTGGGCTGACAGGTTAGGTAGGTAAGTTATTTTCAGTATCAGTATTGGCTTACCTTTATGGATCAGGTGTCGATATAAGAAGGGAAAAAGTGGTATCTGTAGTTTGAGTTATAAGGATTAGTGTAAAATACTGTTTATGTTACTTTTCTTTTCTTTGTTACGTTATTAATTATTTATTTTGCTTAGAAAAATCGTTGGACAATGTCAACATTCAGTATTTCTGTCTACAAATAAAAAAAAGATACTTAAAAGTTTATAAACAGTAAAAATTGGAACTACATCTAGATCTCATTCTCTTTTGGTGTAAAATAATATCAATTTGAAATGATTGTCAAATCAGGACTTAAAATCATTAAATATCTTTGATTAAAATCAAATATCTCATAGTTTTTCATTAATTTCCAATTTGCAGAATGAACCAATCAAAGGGAAGCAGAGGTCACATAGAGATTCTCATTGCGCGTCAGATCTCCATTTTCATGTAGCAGGATGGCTAAGATAAAAAAATCGTAAAAAAAAGTGTATCGCTGCTGTCAGAACCAAACCTTGCAGCTTTGAATTTCATGATGAATGGACCACAGAAGTGCCCCAGAATGCATCGACTCACAGTAGTAGTAAAATAGGTTTTTTCATTTTGAAGGAAACAGCTTTTGTTCCGACAGAAGTGATTTGTGTGATAGATCTGGATTGTAAACAGTAATGAACTAGTTGGCCTCTTCACTGTCACACATGCCTTGTTATACTGTGCAACTCATTCGGGCTTTAGCAGATGAAAGTAGAGCTGCTGCTGCTGCTGCAGAAGAAGACTCGTTTCTCAGAACAAAGCAGAAGACAGCCATGCTAAAAAAATAGAAATAGAAATAACTTTGCACATATTACTTTCATATCCTCTCACTTTATCCGTCCAGAACTTTTTTATTAGACTGAAAATCCTCGTTCGTTTTTCATTAATGAAACTGTTTATTTTTCATTTACTTTCAGTTAGCCGCAAAAACCACAATATCCTGTGTTCTCGTTTCAACAAATGTTGCGCCCGCGTAGTGCTTATAGGCAGCGTGGAGCAATGTGGGAGAAGTCAGACAGGGATGTTAAGATAATGTCATTTGTTGCTCTGCAAACAGTGACACTTCAGTAAAATCACTGTTAGATGCATAAACCGCCATCTGTCTCTGTATTGCAGTCTCTTGTCTGCACTGTGTATATTGTATTGTGTTAAGTCGAATGGTCTTGAAGGAACATTTGAAGTTTTATGTCTCTGTGTGCTCGTTTATAGCTGAAATGACTTAGAACTTCAGTTAGAACTGTAAAGAAAATGAATACTGTGTATAAGTTTGTGTTTATGTCCATCTTTTGTAGATTCGCTCGTCCATCGTCACGCTGCTGTTTGCCGGGCAAGAATTCAGCTGGATCAGACACATCATCATCGCAGTCGCCATATTGATCTTCAACAACTTACTCGTCATCTTCGTCCCGACAATCAGAGACATCTTTGGCTTTATAGGTGAGCCGTGAAATGCCACTTGTGCAGCTACTTACTCCACAAAAGGCGAACATCATTATCTGAACCATGTCAGTAAAAACCTTTGTGCTGCCTAGTAATCCTACCCTAGAGTTTCCCAGCAATGAGCACAAGCACTCACCTCCTACAAGTTAATAATACTCTACATTTGAATATCATAGGCTCGTCTGCTGCCACCATGCTGATCTTCATCTTGCCAGCGGCCTTCTATCTGCGGCTGGTCAAGAGCATACCGTTCAGATCCACCCAGAAGATATCAGTAAGTCTGAGTCATCATTCAAACTCTGTTATAACTTGTTTAGTCCTTATTTACTTAAGCCTTCAGAACGTAAGTATCATATCTTTACAGTTTTGACTGTAATTCATGCTGAATGTTTAAACAAACTGTATACAAATATAAATATAGATTAAAAACACCCATAAAAAATTTAACCTTTTTTATAATCATTACATTTATTTAAGTCTCTGAAGATCTGTATTGTCTATAAGGACTGTGGAGTTGTTTCTGTTTAACTGGAATTTGGTTGATATCTCTAACATTTGTAAACATACCTAAACATGGTTTTTCAGGGGTCTAGGGAACAACGTCATAAACACCAAAAATAAATATTGTATATGCTTTAATGGTTCTTTGCATGGTGAACTGATTCTTCAGATTGAAGCACAGTGTGTTTTATATGCAGCACATTCAGTGCAACTCCATTTAACCATTTAAATCATTTAAGCATGGAATTGTTCTGTGTAGAACTTGTGGTTCCCCTTGCTAAAACACCAGTATACCTTATTTTTATAAGGTGTCAGAGTTTTCATGAGTTTAAGCACAAAGTCAGCAGTGACACATTCAGTCTTATGTAAGCATCTTGCGTAACTATTACTTAGAAATGGACGGGTATGTGTGCAGAATTACGTATGTACTATCAACACTTGTTCACAAGACTTGTGAACAGCAGAGCTCCGAAATTTCCATAAACCCACAACCACGATCACTTATCACTCTGTAGTGGGACCGCAGAGGCACCATGGCTTATGTCGAATCTTCCCTTGCTTCCACAGGCTCTCATTTTCCTGGTGGTGGGCATCATCTTCATGATAGGCAGCCTGTCCCTCATCATCCTTGACTGGATCCACAACCCCTCTGGGTCTGGCGGCGGTCACTAATTGACCAGAAACCCATCCCAGCCTCCCCAAAGACACGAAGACTGAGTGTTACTATGAGCCATGTGATCATCACATCGCAGAGTACATCCCTCTCACACACAGTATTACAAGCGGACATTCAGCCATCGCGATCTCTCTTTGTCTCTCTGTCCTCCCTGCGTCACCTGATTGTGTGTCCTCTAGTTCTGTAATGCTTTCGTAGGTGTATACCGACTACGCTGGACTGTAGTGTGTGATGAACGTTGTTGTGAAACTCCAGCTGTGACACAGAGGAACTGAGCTGCTCGTGCTTGTGTTGCTCCATCAACAGCCTCTGCTTCAACAGCCCGGCTGTAGGTAACATCACAGAGAGCTCTCCGAATGGAAAAGAGAGAAAAAGGGAGATGAATAGATGACAAACCTGACCTAACTGCCTCAGACAGACGTCGCCGTGGGGATTTTCTGTATATACGAAGAGCACTTCTAGACCGTGTTTCAGGAGTTTTATATATGCATACGTAGTAATACGAGGTTGTTTTTGGTTCCCCGACATCAGTCCTTCTCGTTTTTGTCACCAGAAAGCATTTCTTAGCTCTCTCAGCTCTTGTTTTATGTAAAAATCTGAACAATCACATTTCGTCACTGAACTGTCACTAGAGTACGCTGATCAAATTCTATCGCTTTTGTTTTCAGGGTATGAGGTCATGTGAGCTCTTGACGCAGCTTGTGGGGGAAAAGGTCCAATGCTTTTATTCTTGTTTGGAAAAAAAACAAAACTTGACTTTAGAGCCGCGTCCACCGATTGATCCACTGTGATCGTCCTGCAGCGGCTGCATGAGCCGTTACTGGTTTCCACTGAGCTGGGACTCTTCTTTGTATTGTCATTTACTTGTATTTGCTCTGCAAGTCACAGACAGACAAGCTCTATGCACGCTAACATGAAGATATCCGATTGGCTAGACTTGAGACAGAGGGCACTCTGAAGGCTAAGTGCAACCGTTAAATGTCCAACACTGTTCCGACTCCGGTGCTGTCTTTCTTACCCGAGGAGGACGAGACGAAAGCGAGACAGCTGGTGCTGACCGTCTTGGTTTTAGGTGAAATCTGAGCGCTTGATGCCAGAAGGGCTTCACAGTATTAGTCATCAGCAACTGAAGCTCGTGTACCAGTAGAGTTGACTCGTGCTTCAATCACCTAGCTCTGATTGGAACTGACCCAGGAACAGAGTAAAGGTCAGAAAGAACCTTAGCGTGCTGTACTGTAGTATACAGTATCATACAAGAGTATCAGTGCACACGTTTGTACTGGAGCCTCACCAGCAGCTTGCTGAACTAGAAGTGCTTTATTTGCCAGGGTAGCTTTTCCCCCTCTGAACAACGAAGTCTTCTCTAGACCAGAAGTTCCAGTAAATTAGAGCTGAAACGACTTCCTAATGATTTTCATTCAATTGCTTGTTTTAAATTCCCCCCACCACCATGTAGTTTATCCATTTTTAATTTTTTTTTTTGCATGGCATGATGAAAATAGTTAGAAGTTTTGTCGTATTTTTTGACCGTGCCTTTCTATATCACTGCCTGTCGATTCCATATTTCCTTCGCCATGACGAAGAGTTTTTTTGTCTACATGTTTGGGCACAGAGACCATCATGCCGTAAGCAGAGGTGTTGAAACCAAACACTGCAGGTATTGCGTTCCCATCCAGCCAAAGTGGACAATATTTATAGATCCTTTGTTGATCTACTTGGACATAAACAAATGAATATTTCAAATGAAATGGTATATTTTGTGCATGTCTCGGATCACAAACGTGGTCTTCTTTGACAGTTGTATATTCTTTGTAAATAATGTGCTATGAGGTACACTTAGCGAGTTGTTTAAGGGTGGGACAGGATAGCATCTCAGAAGTTTACCAGTACAGTTGTAGTATTATGTATTTTAGATCTTGGTGTTTGTTACTGTCATCTGACTTTCTTTCTTTTCTTTCTTTCTTTCTTTCTTTTCTTTCTTTTCTTTCTTTCTTTTCTTTCTTTCTTTCTTTCTTTCTTTCTTTCTTTCCTAAGCTTGCTTTGTAAATTTGTGACAGAAAGTTATTGTATTTCTATTGTTACGTGACCTCCATGGCTGTTTTTATGAATGAATGAAAAAACGGAAGTGTTTTTTTATGTTACTTGATTACGTCAGCTGATGATGGTACAAAGCAGTCACAGGAGCGTAGGCGTCTGTATGGCACACCGCCGTAAACAAAAACATCTTTGCTTTTCCTGGGTTTGTTTTTTTTTTTGGTGCAACTGATGATCCTATATAAGTAAATATAGGCGCTAGAAATGTCTACCTGTCTGGGATTACATGGGCACACAAAATGAAATAGTGAAGGTCTGATTGTTTTACCACCATGTACCACCCATTACTTGATAGCTTGGATTGAGAAGATAGTGAACCACTTCACATCTTTATCGTCTATAAGATCTCAGCACAGCTGTTGGAGAACGTTATATTATTGCAGCAGTTTTGTTGCCTCGCTCTGTCGCCCTTGGAAGCCTATATGTAGTGATTTTTGTGCCGCCGTTAAAAAAGGAAAGCTCATTTAAACCCAAGCAAGCATATCTGTGATGCCTTGCCTCAACACGAGGCTGAGTCCCTTCGGACTCACACTGTACGTCAGGCAGCAGACGGCCAGTGTCTTACATCGGTGTCATGCTGGATGGGCTTCAGCTCTGTGCCTTGACTTTCCCTCAGGTATTTAACACAGGGAGTCTGTGGCTGAATTTGTGGAGGGTTGCTATGGTGATTTCCCCCAATACCTCAGTAGTGTTTTCACAATTATTTATTACTGTACGACACTCTCGACTGCAGTTTGATTATCAAAGCATTAGTGGCAACACAGAAAAAGCTCTAAGAAGACAGACCCTCCGCAGATGAAGCTCAACTCCACAGCTGGAGCTCGACCTGTTTCTCTAAAACCTTCTACCTGAGTGCCATCAAACCCCCAGGAAGAAGGCACTGACTGTTAGCCAAGCAGCGTGTGCCTCCTGTGGGTCGACTAAGCGTGATTTGTATATTTGCCATGTCTAAAGGGGGGGTTTTGTATCAATGAAGCTAAGTTTCAATATTATGTGATGTAAAAAATAAAACTATAACAAAGAAACAAACCTTCTCTTTGCTGTCCTGATGTTTTCTTTCTCATGATTGACACTTAATAAGCATCTGAGAATATAATAACTTTCCAAAGCGTTCTTTAGACCACAGGACTGTAGGTGGCCCAAACACTTGGGGCAGTTGATCGCAGATATAAACTTTGAAGATGTACAAATGACTAAATAATGAAGAAATGTTATTATTACTATTATTATTATTATTATTATTATTATTGACCTTTTTTGTTGTTACCATTCAAATAAAATGTTTAGACAGTGGCACTTAAACATCAAAGAAAAGCAGAAGAAACTGTCATTCAAATCTTACACAAATAGTACAAACTGGTTTAAAGTAGTTTTAGTGTCTCTGGGCAAATTACATTCATTTTATTAATTTACTAAAGAAAAATTAATTAATACATTCTCTACAGAAAACATTTAAATGTTCATACCTCTATACATATTTCTGCTTATTAAGTGAGTTAAACATAAAAAAAATTGCACAGGCCACATTTTATGTTCAGAATTTTCAGCATTCAGCAAATAAACACTAGTTGTAACAGTAATATATATATATATATATATATATATATATATATATATATATATATATATATATATATATATATATATATATATATATATATATATAATAACATATCCTCACTTTTAATTAATGAAAGCATGTGGGGTGGAGGTGGGCTTGGTGCCAAGGGACCTGGCAGGACCATGTCCCTGCCAAAGGGGGCAACATCACTTTTAGAGATTCTAATTTAGGCCACTGTTTCAGCTACGCGCTGCACATTTTGCTATGTAAGATAACCGTATGTCATATACAGTCACAAACCACAGCAAGTCTATCTGAGATTCTTTCACAGCTTTAATCGGTGCTGATTAGGGCTTGCAAGGTTTGTGCAAAGTTATAATGGGGGTATAAGCTTCCAGTACCTGTTAGCTGCGTTAGACTCACACCTCCAGTTGACCACTAAGGAAGGACAAAATGGACTCTGTGTCTCAGCTACTCTCTTTGGAGTCTGGGGCACATTCCACATTTCAGCAAACTAGCACTAATCATTTTCACCTCCACTGAAATCAAGTTTTCATTCTGCGAGTTTTTTATTTTATCTTAGGTTAAACCTCTCTGTTCAAGTGAGGTGTGAAGCTGCCAGCGTGTGTGTGTGTGTGTGTGTGTGTGTGATGTGAGGCGTCAGGCTGTCGTTCCAGCACAGCTAATGAATGGTGGTAGAAGAGCAGTGGTCATGACTCTTCAGGCGGAGAGCATGCGAGGGCAGCAGTGAAAGGAGTTCGCGCACAAACTTCACACACACCTTTACCCAGCAGCAGAATATCTCACCAGCCTGCCATGCTGCCCCATCTCCTCACACGCTGGTGATCTGCTCCTTCTGACCTTCTGTCCACACACACTGCACCGCCAACCACTCCACACACGATCTGCCCACAGCACATACACACACTGTACTGCCGCTGTACTGAACACTGAAGCCTTGCCGGGTGAGATTGATGGATGTGATAGCCCTGCTGAAAATACCAGTATGGACCAGCATGGGCGACATGCTGGTTCATACGGGTCTAGCGCTGGTCTGGTGCTGTTTTAGTGACTCGCTCAGCATGGTCATGTTGTTTGACCAGCATGCCGGCATTTAAAACACAGCATATGCTGCTGACCGGCATCCAAAACATAACATATGCTGGCCTTCCTGGCAGTGAGACCAGAGCTGTATTTGTACACGGTCTTGGTCGTGTGTGTATGTGCGTCCACACGTACCCGCATGACATGTCTGTGAATAAACAGCTGGTTACATAAAGTCTGCACGCATATGCTCCACAGGATGATCCTCTTCCTCTGATCTCCTTTTCTGTGTGTCTACTGCATTTAATCACTTGATCTTCTTCAGATCATTAAAAAAAATAGGTATTTCAACCAAAAACTCAATTAATATAATAATATATAATAATATTAATATGCTGGTTGTGGTGTTATGTTCTTTAGTAAAGCATTCAATACTTAGTCTTAACAGATACCCACTACTACTTGTCATGAGAAGAAGTTTTTGGGGTGGCCCATCTGATTTGGGGGTCGGGGAGGAGAGACACTGACCACTCTGGGCACCCCTATTGAACCATGCCTGGCTGTATAGCTTCATTCAGCATTCTCATTCTAGCAGGAAATGAAAATTGATTCAAGCAGCCCACCTCCAAAAGTTGTGGTCTTTCAAAAGTTCCTGCTGTTTTAAAGATATTTCATCAGAATAAGATGTTTCTAGTTCTTAAACCAGAAAACAATCTCTACAACTACTACTATCTCGACAGCTACTGTGGCAGTGTAGACCTGTGTAGACATGCTTACAGCAGATTCAGCTACAGTTACATTTTTTAGCTTTGGATTTAACATACACTATATTAACCATGTCTGTATCTGATTACTTAAAATATTATGTATCTACAGAGATAGAGTAAGAGCAAGACTGTACGATGAGAATAGAAATGGCAGCGCTGTCTTTAAGTGAAAGCCTGCATGGTTAATGGATTAGTCACTAAAATCCAGACAAAAGCTTAAAAGTCATTGCAGCTCAGGATCAGTACAAGTGCTACAGCATTCTTATCATGTGTGAAAGGCAGGTATCTCAGGTTTCACCTAGGCCTGTGAAACAGTGTGGAAAAACATAACTCTCAGGGAACAGATAAGCTTGATAGAAACAGTTCCTCTCCAGACTTCACATTGAAGGCTCTGCCCAACTGAAATCCATCTTGCCAATCTCTCTTTCTGCATCTCTCTACAAACATACAAACATCTCTCTCTCAGTGTCTCTGTGGCTATTCCACAGCTCCAGTAAACACACTGCACAGGAATAATTCACTATCCTGAAAGGGACACATCCCATTTTCACCATTCTGGGCTTCAGTCCACAGTTTCATTGTTCTAGACTGCTTTAGGTGTGCGAGCGTCAAACCGCTGGCCAGAAGCTTCCTCCTGGAGTAGCGCCGTCTCTTTAAGAACATACAAGCACATGTTAAAGTGTCAATGAATTGTTGTTACTACTTAACAGAGCTGACGTCAAAACAAAGTGAAGGAGATAGTGAGGAAGCGGTCTTACTGTTTGGTATGAAGAAATGAGGACATAGTGACACGCCTGAAAGAACAATGTGTTCAAGTGTGTGTGTGAGAGAGAGAGAGAGAGAGATGTACATTCTGTTACAGTCATATCAAAACTTCATAACTTGTTTTGTTGTTTTACCATTGTTTGAAAACACTGTGTTAACATTTCACCACAGCTGTGAAGAACAGATCCTGATTGGCTGCTCAATTAAAAAGAGCTCTTTGGATCGATGCTGTAGAGCAGGGTTCCCTATACCAGTCCTGATGACCCAGAGCTCCACACATTTTTGTGTTCTTCCTACTCTACAAGGCTGACCCAGCCAGTGAGTCACTGGTTCAGTATTTAATGAGTCACAAAAATGTGCACCAGGGCTACAGTTTGGAGTCCGGCAAAGACCTTCCGATGGACAATTCCTTAAAGCCACCCTCTTCTGTGCTGTATCTTTATCCCTGGTCATGTTGGATGCTCTTATCAAGTGCTACTTTGTAAAGTGCGTGAAGGAGGGGGAACTCTGAAATTTGGGGCTGGAGTTGTGGGTGGCTTCTGTTGCTGGGTTTTGAAGCCAGGCCCGCCCTTTGCCAAGCCAAGAGTGAGTATGATTTTGGAAGAGATGGAGAAGCTGGGGAGGTGATGGGGTGCGAGAAGATGAGTGCAGAGGAATGTTTTATATAGAGCGTGTAATGAAGGAAAGGAGGAGTTTGGGCGTGGTCCTTCTCCCAAACTTTAGTTATTTCAGAACTTCATTTACAGTGTAAGCATGCTGCAGCTAGGCTAATCTAGCATTACGCGTCCTGCCCAAGGACTCTTATCGGTGTAGCATGGTATCCCTGAGCTTGTAAACAAACCTCACGCTGCCACATGGGGGGCAAAGTCCTTGTTTTCTGTCACTGATTGAAGTGTAATAACATTTGTCGGCTTCTATGATTAAGTTTTTATTACATCCTTGTGCACGATCAGACGGGCAAAGATGATATTAACCAATAGTATCATGTTTTCTTATCGCTCTCAGTAAAATCCAGAATTCTTACTATACTTTTTCTCTAAAATACAGAGTGAAAGTTTTTTGGTAAATGGTCTATGTATAAGATTTTTGCCCTCTTTACATGAACTCATACTGAAAGTTAATAACATTTCTGCTGCTATTTTGGAGACACTTGGGTTTTTTTGTACAGCAGTGATACATACACACTGTAAAGAACTGCACTGCTTCTGTGCTACAGGTCTGTTCATATCGTGTGAAGATTTCTACCCCAGGAATGGCTTTGAAAGGCAGGACCTCTGGTCTGAACCAGGCCAACATTCAGAGACAGCTGCTGAGTGGTCTAGTAATGAAGAGTATGTTGACGTTTTTACAAAACAGACAGTGAAATGTCGGCCAGGGCTTCCGGTTCCAGCTAGTTTACGCTGCATTTCAGCAAACATCAGGGTCACATAGTCAGGTGTGAGCTCTCTGTCCTCCTTCTGAGGAAGACGTGCAGGGCCTGACGGAGCCGTGGGCCAGCTGCACGCCCACACACTGCCTGTGCCTCTGTAGCGTTCCCTGTTCCCCCTCTACATGCTCTCCACGGCGCTCACGCCAACCTCACAGTTAGCGACAACGTGTCAGAAGCATCAGTCTGGCGTTAGAGCATCCAGGCCGAACACTGAAGCCTCCGTCACGCTGACCTCCCGCTGCGTACTGCAATACACTGACCCAGTCCCTTACTGTCCCGCTGTTCGGGGCCTGCCGAGAGCAGCCAGGGGCCCGTCTCAGAGGAAGACTCGCAGAGTTCTCGCTCTTCCATAAACAAGCACAGAACAGAAACACAATCCCTCAGAACACACCAGCTCTGCTGATCCAGTACTGACCCTGACCGGTTCTCAGCCGGTTTTAGTCGTCACTTTCTTCTACTCTTCCTTCCCCTGTGATCAAGAGACCACCCTTGATTTATTTCCTTTCCATCAAAAACAAGTTGGACCTTTCACGATACCTTTCACTTTTTGTTTCTTTTTATTTAGGTGGATCTCAGGAACACAAATTAATGACTTAATAACAGATGAGCCACAGTCAGTAATTACATACCTTACATACCGAGATTATTGGGCGTAGCAGCTTTTCCAGGATTTTTAAACACTGCCTGCGTACTGGCCGCTCCCATTTACATACAAACTGCACACTGGCAGAAAAAAGGTACTGTGCAGATCCATGTTTGTTCATTAAGGGACCAACAATGTAAAGGCTCCTACAAAGGTACTGCTGTTGTTTTAAGTTCCAAGGACTCAGACAGAAGAAACATAATTACACCTTTTCATAGCCTAAAGCTGTAAAACAGAACAATGAAAGAAAGAGGCTGGAGAGAAGCTGGGTGTTTAGAGTCAGCTGGAGTCAGAATGCAGCTTTCAAACAACAACAATACATTTTTATGGAATGTGGTATAATTATGTTCCCTAACTAAAGGTACTGAAGATGCACTACTGTGGGCACCACCCCAGTGACAAGAAGGAGGTACCTCGCCCGAGGTATAGCTATATATATTGATTGGTAGTGTATCTAAAAGGTTTGACTGGTAGTGTACTAAAATGTTTTATTGGTAGTGTATCTAAAACGTTTGACTGGTAGTGTACTAAAACGTTTGACTGGTAGTGTATCTAAAACGTTTGGCTGGTAGTGTACTAAAACGTTTGACTGGTAGTGTATCTAAAACGTTTGGCTGGTAGTGTACTAAAACGTTTGACTGGTAGTGTACTAAAACGTTTAGCTGGTAGTGTTCTAAAACGTTTGACTGGTAGTGTATCTAAAACGTTTGACTGGTAGTGTACTAAAACGTTTAGCTGGTAGTGTTCTAAAACGTTTGGCTGATAGTGTATCTAAAACGTTTGGCTGGTAGTGTACTAAAACGTTTGGCTGGTAGTGTTCTAAAACGTTTGACTGGTAGTGTATCTAAAACGTTTGACTGGTAGTGTACTAAAACGTTTGACTGGTAGTGTATCTAAAACGTTTGGCTGGTAGTGTACTAAAACGTTTGACTGGTAGTGTATCTAAAACGTTTGACTGGTAGTGTACTAAAACGTTTGACTGGTAGTGTATCTAAAACGTTTGGCTGGTAGTGTATCTAAAACGTTTGGCTGGTAGTGTACTAAAACGTTTGGTTGGTAGTGTACTAAAACGTTTGACTGGTAGTGTATCTAAAACGTTTAGCTGGTAGTGTATCTAAAACGTTTGATTGGTAGTGTATCTAAAACGTTTAGCTGGTAGTGTATCTAAAACGTTTGGCTGGTAGTGTACTAAAACGTTTGACTGGTAGTGTATCTAAAACGTTTGGCTGGTAGTGTACTAAAACATTTGATTGGTAGTGTATCTAAAACGTTTAGCTGGTAGTGTACTAAAACGTTTGACTGGTAGTGTATCTAAAACGTTTAGCTGGTAGTGTACTAAAACGTTTGATTGGTAGTGTATCTAAAACGTTTGGCTGGTAGTGTACTAAAACGTTTGATTGGTAGTGTATCTAAAACGTTTAGCTGTTAGTGTACTAAAACATTTGATTGGTAGTGTATCTAAAACGTTTAGCTGGTAGTGTACTAAAACGTTTGACTGGTAGTGTATCTAAAACGTTTGGCTGGTAGTGTACTAAAACATTTGATTGGTAGTGTATCTAAAACGTTTAGCTGGTAGTGTACTAAAACGTTTGACTGGTAGTGTACTAAAACGTTTGACTGGTAGTGATCTAAAACGTTTGATTGGTAGTGATCTAAAACATTTGATTGATAGTTATCTAAAACGTTTGACTGGTAGTGTACTAAAACGTTTGACTGGTAGTGTACTAAAACGTTTGACTGGTAGTGATGTATCTAAAACGTTTGATTGGTAGTGTACTAAAACGTTTGACTGGTAGTGTATCTAAAACGTTTGACTGGTAGTGTATCTAAAACGTTTGATTGGTAGTGTATCTAAAACGTTTGACTGGTAGTGTACTAAAATGTTGTATTGGTAGTGTATCTAAAACGTTTGACTGGTAGTGTACTAAAACATTTGACTGGTAGTGTATCTAAAACGTTTGACTGGTAGTGTATCTAAAACGTTTGACTGGTAGTGTATCTAAAACGTTTGACTGGTTGTGTACTAAAACGTTTGACTGGTAGTGTATCTAAAACGTTTGGCTGGTAGTGTACTAAAATGTTTTATTGGTAGTGTATCTAAAACGTTTGGCTGATAGTGTATCTAAAACGTTTGACTGGTAGTGTATCTAAAACGTTTGACTGGTAGTGTACTAAAACGTTTGACTGGTAGTGTATCTAAAACGTTTGGCTGGTAGTGTACTAAAACGTTTGACTGGTAGTGTATCTAAAACGTTTGACTGGTAGTGTATCTAAAACGTTTAGCTGGTAGTGTATCTAAAACGTTTGACTGGTAGTGTACTAAAACGTTTGACTGGTAGTGTATCTAAAACATTTGGCTGGAAGTGTATCTAAAACGTTTGACTGGTAGTGTACTAAAACGTTTGGTTGGTAGTGATCTAAAACGTTTGGCTGGTAGTGTATCTAAAACGTTTGATTGGTAGTGTATCTAAAACGTTTGGCTGGTAGTGTATCTAAAACGTTTGATTGGTAGTGATCTAAAACATTTGATTGGTAGTGATCTAATACGTTTGACTAGTAGTGATCTAAAACATTTGATTGATAGTGTACTGAAACGTTTGACTGGTAGTGTACTAAAACATTTGACTGGTAGTGTACTAAAACATTTGACTGGTAGTGATCTAAAATGTTTGACTGGTAGTGATGTATCTAAAACATTTGACTGGTAGTGTATTTAAAACGTTTGATTGGTAGTGTACTAAAACGTTTGACTGGTAGTGTATCTAAAACGTTTGACTGGTAGTGATTTAAATGTTTGGCTGGTAGTGTATCTAAAACGTTTGACTGGTAGTGTACTAAAACGTTTGACCGGTAGTGATCTAAAACGTTTGACTGGTAGTGTACTAAAACGTTTGGCTGGTAGTGTATCTAAAACGTTTGACTGGTAGTGTACTAAAACGTTTGGCTGGTAGTGTATCTAAAACGTTTGACTGGTAGTGTACTAAAACGTTTGACTGGTAGTGTATCTAAAACATTTGACTGGTAGTGTATCTAAAATGTTTGACTGGTAGTGATCTAAAACGTTTGACTGGTAGTGATCTAAACGTTTGACTGGTAGTGATCTAAAACGTTTGGCTGGTAGTGTACTAAAATGTTTGACTGGTAGTGTACTAAAACGTTTGGCTGGTAGTGTACTAAAACGTTTGACTGGTAGTGTACTAAAAGGTTTGGCTGGTAGTGTATCTAAAACGTTTGGCTGGTAGTGTACTAAAACGTTTGACTGGTAGTGTACTAAAACGTTTGACTGGTAGTGTACTAAAACGTTTGACTGTTAGTGTACTAAAACGTTTGACTGGTAGTGTATCTAAAACGTTTGGCTGGTAGTGTACTAAAATGTTTGACTGGTAGTGTACTAAAACGTTTGGCTGGTAGTGTACTAAAACGTTTGACTGGTAGTGTACTAAAACGTTTGACTGGTAGTGTACTAAAACGTTTGACTGGTAGTGATGTAAAACGTTTGACTGGTAGTGTACTAAAACGTTTGACTGGTAGTGATCTAAAACATTTGACTGTTAGTGTACTAAAACGTTTGACTGGTAGTGTACTAAAACGTTTGGCTGGTAGTGTATCTAAAAAGTTTGACTGGTAGTGATTTAAACGTTTGACTGGTAGTGATCTAAAACGTTTGACTGGTAGTGTATCTAAAACGTTTGACTGGTAGTGATCTAAAACGTTTGACTGGTAGTGTATCTAAAATGTTTGACTGGTAGTGATCTAAAACGTTTGACTGGTAGTGATCTAAACGTTTGACTGGTAGTGATCTAAAACGTTTGGCTGGTAGTGTACTAAAACGTTTGACTGGTAGTGATTTGAACGTTTGACTGGTATTGTACTAAAACGTTTGACTGGTAGAGATTTAAATGTTTGACTGGTAGTGTACTAAAACGTTTGACTGGTAGTGATCTAAACGTTTGACTGGTAGTGATTTAAACGTTTGACTGGTAGTGTACTAAGACGTTTGACTGGTAGTTATTGAAACGTTTGACTGGTAGTGATTTAAACATTTGACTGGTAGTGTATCTAAAACGTTTGATTGGTAGTGTATCTAAAACGTTTGACTGGTAGTGATCTAAAACGTTTGACTGGTAGTGATCTAAAACGTTTGACTGGTAGTGTATCTAAAACGTTTGGCAGGTAGTGTATCTAAAACGTTTGACTGGTAGTGTATCTAAAACGTTTGACTGGTAGTGTACTAAAACGTTTGACTGGTAGTGTATCTAAAACGTTTGACTGGTAGTGATCTAAAACGTTTGACTGGTAGTGATTTAAACTGTTTGGCTGACAGTGTATCTAAAACGTTTGATTGGTAGTTTATCTAAAATGTTTGACTGGTAGTGATTTAAACGTTTGACTGGTAGTGTACTAAAACGTTTGACTGGTAGTGATTTAAACGTTTGACTGGTAGTGATTTAAACGTTTGACTGGTAGTGTACTAAAACGTTTGACTGGTAGTGTACTAAAACGTTTGACTGGTAGTGATTTAAACGTTTGACTGGTAGTGATTTAAACGTTTGACTGGTAGTGTACTAAAACGTTTGACTGGTAGTGTACTAAAACGTTTGACTGGTAGTGTATCTAAAACGTTTGACTGGTAGTGTACTAAAACGTTTGACTGGTAGTGTATCTAAAACGTTTGGCTGGTAGTGTATCTAAAACGTTTGACTGGTAGTGTACTAAAACGTTTGACTGGTAGTGTATCTAAAACGTTTGGCTGGTAGTGTATCTAAAACGTTTGACTGGTAGTGATTTAAACGTTTGACTGGTAGTGTACTAAAACGTTTGGCTGGTAGTGTATCTAAAACGTTTGACTGGTAGTGATTTAAACGTTTGACTGGTAGTGTACTAAAACGTTTGACTGGTAGTGTATCTAAAACGTTTGACTGGTAGTGTACTAAAACGTTTGACTGGTAGTGTACTAAAACGTTTGGCTGGTAGTGTATCTAAAACGTTTGACTGGTAGTGTATCTAAAACGTTTGACTGGTAGTGTACTAAAACATTTGACTGGTAGTGTACTGGTATTATACTGGTAGTGAGAATGTAATAAATGACATGCATTAGCAGATACATAGGCTGAGCACTGGCACTGGACTATGATCACCAACCACACGCTCAGGTTGTGACTGGGCACCTTGGGACATTGGCCTTGTATGGGGGTGTTGAGGGTCTGACACGGGGCCATGCTGTGATGCAACTCTGTTCTGTTCCTAGCAGCCTTGAAAAAAATGAGGCCGTGTCTTAATGGTCTATCTGTAAATAATTCCAGTTTATTTAACTTTGTTTATTTAATCTTTTGATCTAACACTTGCATAAGCCTCGTACAATACCATAACTGTGCTGTACGGGCTAATAGGGGCTTAATAATGTGGCGGCTGTGGAGGAGGTCTTAAGTCAATGGCCATCTTCCGCTGTGAGGTTCAAATGGAAAAAAGTGTTCCCTCCATAATCATTTCAGAAATGCAGCCGCGTGATTACTGTAATATTCCCCAACGCACAGCACTGTTCATTATTTATTTCCTAGACCCTCCACAGGTATTTGATTAAACCTAATAAGTTGGGTTTTTTTTAAACGGTCATGCATGAACATGTACCCTCTCTGTGAACTGGCAATGGTTAGTTTTCAGTTTCTAGAACGTTGCAACACACTGCTCTCTCTTACAGTAAGACACAGATCCTGCTGGACGAGACATTTCCAGGAATCAGAAGCCCGTCTACAGCCGTCTTAACGAATGAAAAGCAGTAAAAGTCCCTCTTACGGCAACACTTGTAGATCAAAGCAAAGCCAAATGCAGCTCCAATATGGACCTGGTCCATTCTTTGAGTGAATTTCTCTGCCAAGCATAACTTTTAATCCTTAAATCAATGGTGTGCTCCATTCCTACAAATCCACCCAAGTGAATCCTACATCAGCTACTAAAGCGTGATGGAAACAGTGGCCGGAAATACATGTGCTCTTTATCAAACGCAAGTCGTGAGTCATTTTGGGCACAAAACACACATGCCATTCTTACAGATAGGTGCCAGAAAGACCTTCTTCCTGATAAATGCCTCTGAATGGCTTTTTAGTGATAACTGGCTGTTTTTGATCACCCGCCTTAATTATTTACGGCTTGGAAACACATAAGGACACGGTCACCATTAGTCATTTTGCTCTAAGCCTCTGTTGACCCTGATAAGTGATCAAGGTAGACCAACAATTTTGCCGATTGCACCATTGAGGGGGCAGTGGCCGACACCGCGGAGGAGTGTTCATCCAAGCACACTTTCTGGAGGACGGGCGCTCTTCTAGACTGGATTGTTGTTCGGCTGCAGCGAGGTCACTGACATATCAGGACATGTGACATTACCAAACCAACATTTACCCAGCGGTGAATCAAGGCCAGAATGTTGTCAACGGCACCCTTCAGGCCAGCAGTCGCACTAATTTGAAAAAATGTGAGGCCAACTTACTTTTAAATACATATGCAGGATTTTGGAGTTATTGTTTGTATTATTCATAACTGCAATAAAAAAACTGAAAAAACTAAAAAACTGAAATAAGAGTATGGTATTCTAATATTTCTAAAATGTAAACCGATGGTTTTCCAAAAATGTTAATTTTCAATATCAGTCCAACATTATTCCAAAAGGAGTGGGTGTCATCAGGGTTTTTTTGGCTAATGTAGCTATATGAGAAAAAGTTTTGGAACACACCCCTTAATCATTGATTTTAGGTGTTTGGTTTAGTCCCATTGCCACAGGTGTATAAACATCAAACAGCTAGCCATATAGTCTGCCTTTACAAACAGTTGTGGAACAATGAGTCGCTCTAAAGAGCTCACTGAGCTCACTGGGCGTGGTGCAGGATACTGTCGTTGCAACAAGTCAGTTCACGAAATTTCTTCCCCCCTAGATATTCTACGACCAACTGTGAGTGGAAGTGTTTAGGAATCACAGCAAGTCAGCCATAAAGTGGCAGACCATGTAAAGTAATAGTGCGAAAAAGTCGCCAACACTCTGCTGACTCAGTAACTGCAAAGTTCCAAACATCCTCCGACACTATCATCAGCACAAAAACTGTGTGTCGGGAGCTTCGTGGCATGGGTTTCCATGGCCGAGCAGCTGCATGCAAGCACAATGCCAAGCGGCAGATAGAAACGCATAAAGCACACCGACTCGGGAGCAGTAGAAACATGTTCTGTGGAGTGACAAATTACTCTTCTCTATCTAGCAGTCTGATGGATGAGTCTGGGTATGGGGAATTCCAGGAGAAGGTTACCTGCCTGAGTGCACTGTAAAGTTTGGTGGAGGAGGAATAATGCTATAGGGTTGTATTTCAGGAGTTGGCCACGGACCCCTTAGTTCCAGTAAAGGGAAATATTAATAAATTCTTTTATACAATTGTATGCTTCCAACTTTGTCGAAACAGTTTGGAGCACATCTCTCCAGCCTGACTGACCAGTTCACAAAGTAAGGTCCATAAAGGCTAGTTGGGTGAGTTTGATATGGAAGAACTTTATTGGCCCTCACAGAACCTTGACCTCAACCCTTATCCAACACCTTCGGAATAAACTAGATTGGAGATAGTGAACCTGGTCCTCTCATCCAACATCAGTGTCTGACCTCATGAATGCTCTTCTGGATGAATAGGCAAAAACGTCCAAAGATACATACTGAAATCTCGTAGAAAGCCCTTCCAGAAGTGGGAAGTGAAATAGATGCAAAGAGCTGCAACTTCATAATGCCTATGGATTTATAATGTTTAGGTGTTCTAATATTTTTGTCTACATAGTGTATGTTTTTCTTTTACTTAATGGTGTTATTTGCTTTGTTTTTTGTGTGCTTGCCGGCGCTAAGCAAGGCCAGCAGTTCCTTCGATGTTCACCAGGGATCTTTTGGGAATTCCACTGTGAGCCAGAGTGCTACATGTCAAGACCTTCCACATTGCCAAAAGGTTAAAATCAACACCATGAATAGAGTTAGTACAACGCATTTAGCTCATAATCAGTTCAGGAAATATTTATCAGTTTGTGGTACTAAATATGTGTACTAAATATATTAACTCCATTAGGAACAATTTCGAGAAAGTATCTTAGTTTGTCTTTCCCATGTTTTCTGTCTATCCAGCATCATACTTCACTCCTCATTGACTTATTATATTCTGTGTGAAGGTCCTGGGAACTAGATGTTAAAGTCCTGAGATCATTCTTCCACAGCGAGTAGTTAACACTGTGTTGTGTACACAAACTAGGCCGAATGCCAAAATCTCCTCTCTTTAAACTTGCAGTAGTCATTTTGATTATTAGTGAATAATACTTTAGTGGGCACGGTGGTCTAGTCGCCTCAAAACAAGGGTCTGGGTTTGATTCCTGGTCTGGGCTGCTCTGTGTGGAGTTTGCATGTTCTCCCCATGCTTGAGTGGGTTTCCTCCGGGTACTCAGGTTTCCTCTCACAGTCCAAACACATGCATGTGAGTTTGATTGGTCACTCAAAATTGTAGGTGTGTGTGTTGGCCATGGGATGGCCTGGTGACCTGTCCGTAGCATACCCCGCCTCCGCCTGATGACGCTTGGATTGGCTCCAGCTCCCTTGTGACCCTGACTAGCGGGTTAAAGCGGAAGATAATGGATGGACAGAATAATGCTTTCTGAAGTACCCTTTGGGCTTTTTTTTACAAGATTCTGAATCATAAGATTTGGGATTTTCCATATGCTACCTGGTAACATTGCTAATAACAACAATGGACTTTCTTTGAGAACCAAAAAGGGCATATGCCAGAAGAAAAAGGGGAACATAGAAGTTATACAACTTATACAAGAGTGATGATGGAATACAGGCTCTGCACCTGCAGGTTTATGAGAACTCCTGGCTGAGAACTGGTTCTTTGTTGTGGAAAAAACATGAGCACCAGCACCTTCTGGAGAATGTGTAGCACACTGTGTATGCATACCATGTGAGAGTACAGCGCTTTGTTTACTAGTGTACTCACTCTCTCTTCTCCTCCCTGCTCAAACATTGCCACACCTCGCCTCTCAGTGATGGCCACATGATCCTCGCGTATGCTACGTCAGGATGACTCAGGAAGTCACTCACTAGCAGCTAAACACTCGCTGAATGCTGACTCACCCTGAGCAGCGCTGCTTCTAGCTGCACCGAACATCCGTTTACATTCCACTAGCCCCAAACAACACAGGCACAAACACGGGGCTCTTTTTGGTGTTAGACAGGACCAGGCAGGGATCTGCTACTAAGTGTTTCCAAAACTCCTGATCCTAATCCAAAACTTTGTCCAGGAGTTTTCTTTACATCACTGCATGTCTGCACAAGGGCACTCTGACAGGGTGTGGTGAACAAGTGGGGGTGTTACATGCTGAAGCAAGCTGTTAGACTGAGACACCTCATCACTGGAAAGCAGGTTTCAGAATAACACTCACTATGAGCTCGTATTGTTTACGTTAGTGAGCGCGTGTTAACGAGGAATAGTCAATTGTTTTAAAAAAAGTACTAGAGGGCTGTGTCTTCTCGTCATGAATGGCTGAGCTGCTCAGTGTTGAGTCACTGTTTATGTCACTTCCTATTCTGACTTAATAATTAAGTTGCACAATTTAACACGCCCCTCGCTACTGTTACTAGCTGCTGTGGCTCAGCATGTCAAAGCTTTATGTCAACACCTGGCCTTAATCCTGCATAAGATCACTTCTGTCTGCGGTTCCTGTGTCTTTGCGTAAACTGGTTCCTACTGGAAAGATCCAGTTTGGTGACTTTATAGTGGCTGTGCAGTTATTTATTTAATACGCTCTTAATCAAACCCAACTGTTCTGTTGTGGTTATTAAACATGCTATTAAACGAGCTATCAGGAACAGATGGAAACCTCTACCGCGCCACAATTACATCTAAGTGATATGATAGAGTGTAGTAACTGCACACATTGGTTTCATACTGGTTTTAGCAGGACTGTTGTTATTAAGCGTTAGAATCCTGAGCGACACAAACATCTCAACAGTTGTTGTTGTTGGGAGTGAGTATGACTGGCCTCACTCTGGGCACGACGGTCTCTTTCCGTCACTTACAGCTTGTCCGAACAGGACAGTGACAAAACCTAAATATTCTCTGTTTCTCATCCAGAAGGCTTTGCAGTGTGACAGTACTATGTCTGAATGCTCATTTGTTGCTAGGACACAATGTCAGTGCGCTGAAAGCCAATGCTAGCGTCTGTTTACTGATGTAGCAGAATTGGGAGCTAGATTTCTCCTACAAGTGTGTTGATCTGTTCTGTGATGTAGATGTGATTCTGTACAGTCTTCACCACAGCAGCTCCAACTTTAATCACATAATCAGATGTTTCTACAGAATCAGGATATAGTTTATATAACAGATTCCATATAATTAGTACGACACTAGAAAGCAGTCTTCACCGTAGCAGCCTAATAGCACTCAATGATCGAGGAGATCCAGCTAGCTGGAGACTAGAACTAAATAGAGAAGAAACATTGGTTAAAGAAAAAAATGAGCGCTAGGACAATACTGTATTTTCCTCCCGCTTTCTGAAACTTATTGCAAAGCTATTTGTAATTGAAATACTTTACTTGAGGCTACCATCTAAAAGTAGCACGCTCACACAAACACTCTACTATCCTGAAATACAAAGCCAAAAACATGACTTACTCAACACTGTGTGCACAGGAGTTGTAGTTTTTGTATGCTGCTGAGCCAGATATTCTTGTTACTCTTATGTTAGCATTAGGCCACGTACTGCTGTTACCACGTGTCCTATATTGGCCTGTTTGACATCACATTCCTCTCCAAATAACTCTGTAAAATTTGCAGGCTACATCTGTTACAGAATCAGATAAATATTTTATTCAGCTTTTTTCTGCTGGTATCGACCCTCTACACAGATTGGTGTGAACACCAGCCATTAATTCTTTAAAAACCTTTGTGGCTGCAGAGCTGAAAATCAACTGTAAGTCAGTAATTTCTCACTGGAATCTGAACAAATCCTTTAAAATTTCTTAAAATTCAGTTACCATGATAGTTACTGATTACCTGCCGCATTTGTGCTGATCCTGTTAGGTTTGCTTAACATAACTAGGTTAAGTAAACCTGATGTCTTATTAGAGTACAGGGTACGAGCATTTAGACTACATGGCTGGATCAGAGTACACCATGTCCACTTAATCATTTTTTGTTCTATCAGCTTTTAATATAATGTGTGTATTGTGTGTGTATGTGTGTGAGAGAAAGAGACAGCGAGAGAGAGAGAGAAAGAGAAAGAGAAAGAGAGCAAAAGAGAGACAGAGACAGATTTTGAGACTAAGACTTGAACCAGTCTTTAAGTATCATTGTTAGATTCCAGTGCTGGACTAAGTCATTACATAACTGTTCTGTGAAACTCTGGACACTCACTCTGCAGGCCAGTGCCAGTGCCAGTGCCATGCCAGTGTCATGCCAACACTGATCAGCAATCAGTTACACAAGTTACAGATATTTTCTTTCTTTTTTTCAGCATTGCACTGATAACTTTACTACCTCACTGGACTCTATTTATTACACATTGCACAATTTGCACACTACCGGCAATTATTTATTATTCTCTGTCTGTACTGTGTTGTGTTGTCTGTCCGCACTTGTTTGTTCGTGTTGCACTTGTCTTGTATGCACTGTCTATGTTGCACCATGGTCCTCGAGGAATGTTGTTTCGTTTCACTGTGTACTATGTATGTAGTTGAAATGACAATAAAACCCACTTGACTTAACTTGACTTGACTTCTACTTTTCTGGCTTCATATCACAAGAGGTCACAAAATACAAACAAGCTATTATGCTCCAACTTTAATAACGTCATCAGATGTTTCAAAAGATTGAGATCACTGTTGTAAGATGTAAGCATGTCTTTTTGTAGATTCCAAATAATAATTAGTAGGACACTGGGAAGTACTGGAAACATATGTGTCCGGAAAGATGAGGAGAGATTTACTAGATTCTACAATGACTGAGAATAACAGAACATTTGGTTCTAATAATAAAAAAGCTAAATTCTTTATATATCAAACATGGAGATCAAAGGCAGTAAATGAATATTAATAGATAACTGCATTACATTATTTATCACCCTACTCACTTTTATACACAAAACTCTTAAAATAGTGAATACAACATCCAAAATACTTATTAGAAAATAGTTTATAATATATATACTCATGCGGATGCACTAGTTACTACTGTATATAAAAATAACAATAATTATTAATATGATTCCAGACTTTTGAATGCATGTGCAATACACAGAAATGTGATTATAATATAGTATGTTGCACATACCAGCTCTTGTTAGTTTAGTTAGAATATAGATCTATTGCATTATTTCCCCTCTAAATACAACATTTTGCCATTGCTGGAGTAATAATCAGCTCAGGTGATTCGTTGGGCACATTTCTTGACATTGTCTATGAAATGTTGAAATATATTAACACAATAACTGTAAAATATTACAAATATTACTCATCTTTAGTATTGTTTCATTGTAATGCATCTTTATTACTGTTAGGTAAACGCTGGGGCAGCCTGTTTGATGCATGTTGGAACAGAGCTGTGTAGGAAAGTAGATCACCAGGAGGAGTGTTGGTGACCACTTTTGCAAACTAAGACAAAACCTCCTTCGAACCTCTAACAAAGTGAAACAACCCACGATTGATTTGCCATTACTGATTTGGCATTCAAAGGTATTACCATTCTTAAAGATAATGAGCAACACTGCTGAGCACAGAGTCTTTGCTGAATTGTCCAACTTTTAATAAGTAACACACACACCAAAGGGTCAGAGACCTTAAGTGGCACAAACACTTGAAACATATCCATCAAGCTTCTCACATTCAAGTGCAAAATTAGCACATCTCCCTTTAGTAATTGACGACTCCTTCTCATGTTGCCTGCTTCAAGACTAAATCATTCACTCCTACAGGTGCCCTGTAGTGTCCGAACTGTGAAAGCCTATTGTTGCAGTCCAACACTGAGTTGCAATGATTGCTCAGAGAGCCAAAGCTTTCAACATAGAGGCAGTCAGTCTAAATGCACGTTACAGGGAAGAGCTTTGCTGAATATTGCCTCTCCCAAATTCCGAAGTAAAGTGACCAACATAAACGGCCTAAATTATAGGTTTGACACAAACAATGAAAGAAGAATAAAGTCAATAGATCCTGTGATTATGCTGTGATGAAACACACACTGCACATAAACCGTAGCTTCTGATACAATCAGTTACTGTATGTGTTTATTTATGATCAAACAAACTCACAAAAACAAGAACAAGAAGTTTAGGCAAATAAAGATCACGTCCTCTTCGCCATAACTGTTACTAAGAATCAGGTGCTGCTTCAGTGCTCCGGCCTGAGAGGAACTGTAGTCTTTGCTTTCATCTGCTAATGTTTTTACCTGATACCTTCATGAAGGTAAAGCCTCTGGACGTGCGGGTAAGTGGGTCCAAGTTTGTGTCAAATTGCTGCAGCACAGTCACTATCAGCACAAGCCTGCGTGATCTGTGCTTTCATGTCTTTAGCCAAAATGATTAGACGGAGCTCCTCCTCCCATCCTGTGTAATAGGCTTACAGATGAGGAACACATCTCAAGAAGTAATATGCTTTGCCCTCCAGAACTTTTGCCACCCTTAGAGAAAAATAGAAGCTGTTGCATGCAGTGTATTTTACACAAATTATGCAGGCCATACAGACACATCTGTATCTGTATCAGCATTAACAGAGGTGAGATAAACATCACACTAACAGACACATTTGAACCAGAGCTTCACTAACAAGTCTTATAAGAGATGTTAAGAAACACCAGGCCCAACAAAAGACACAGGAAGGGGAAACACAGGAAGATAGACAAATACACACAACAACACACCCCCCTCTTCTCAGACACAGTTCAACAAACAAACAGCTATACTAACAACAATAACAACAGTTAGCAGTGTTGCACACAGTGTAGCATGAGAATTTCATGCTACTTCATGCTATTTGGATATCATTCCTGATGAGTATGTATATATGCTGAAGCTGACAGGTTTAGTGCTGACACGATGGAAAAAAGAGAAAAAAGAAAAATGGGTATCCAGCAGAATCTGAGGTGTAACAGTATAGCTGAGTGTTGGCTCACTATTTGATAAGCGCAGATAACAATACACTAATACTAACGTTACTTTTACTACTGAACTTGTTCATCAACTTACTGTAATTAATTAACTGTAAACTATTCACATGCCCTTTAAAGGTTCTATTATTAAGTGATACCCATAATTCTTTTGAAGCCACAATTTTAACTATAATGCGTTACAGGATAAAGTGTGTTACTGTTACGTTATGCATTCGTTTGTACCGTTACGTGAAAAGCTCATTCTGACAAAACATACTGTACAGCAGGAGTATTTAATTAGAGTTCAGTAAGGTCCAGTTAGAGGAAATTTCTTCAGGTCAAGGTCCGGACGGTTAACTTGTGTTATGATTCAGTGGTGTATCCTGTGTACTGAAGTAGAATAAAGCCACGAGAAAAATGAGAAAAAGCAACCCCTTAAAATCCTAGACTCATTCCATACGACAGCTTATTATTAACTACAGTGAAACCGGCTGAGCTCTTCTTAGGTTATAGAAGTGTGCGGTAAGAAGTGTGCAGTAAACTTCTGAGCTGTCTACGGGTCCTGGCCATTTAGAAGACTGATGTACAGGAATGTGATTGTGACAGGTTTTTCATTCAGGCCATTTTTTTTTATCCATTTAACATAAAATGTTCACACAGCACACACAACAGGAGCAGCTGGTGTTAAAACCTGCTAATTATAATTCAGTTGTTAAAAAAAACAGCAACAACTTTTCTCTCACACTTTCTGTGTAAGAACAAGCTGACAAGCAATAAAGACTTTTAACAATTTTTTTTCTTTATCAAAGGTGCCAGTAATTGTAGAGGGCTTGTACGAAGGGCTGAAGGTTTTCCTTTCTTTTCTTTTCTCTTGCAGACAGAAAGTTCAGGAGCCTGTGACGTCCAGAGACCTTGAGCACTGTCCTAATGTAAACCCAAACTTCGTATTTAAAAAAAAGGAAAGAAAAAAAAGTGTGATACCCTGGCCATCACACTGTGAATGTGACCTTGAGAAAAGCATGACAGAGCACGGAAATTTTCACTACTCTTTTAAAGAGCCCTAGAACAAATCAGTAGAGTATACTGTTAACAGCTGTTGCTCAATAAATACTGAACTGCAAAGCAATATGTCTGCACTGTTCTCAGCTGGGTCTAATAAATGACTAGCTCAGCAATGTTCATGAGCTTAATCCTGAGTTTGAGCCAAGTTTGAGCATTTCTTAACATTATTTTATATTGTATCATTGTACCATGGAAGAGTATATGTCTCCCAGTTTTCCAGTCTTCCACTTACAGTCATTTTCAAAAGATTGAACACACCATGTCAAATAGCATGTTTAGTTGATTTTCTTAGTGACAAAAAAGTAACACATCTTATACAAAGAACAGTTATATACAGCATTTACCTCGAAAGACCCCGTAGGTAATGTTCAGTTACTAGTTACATTTGTCAGTTACACATTATTAGGAAACATAGCAATGGATTTATACTTTAATGAGTACTTTCTAATATCAGTAATTTAGACTTTTACTCAAGTACATTAGAAATGCTCCTTTTTACCTTCTCATTCCTTTCCCAGTTTCATTCTAATCCTTCGATTTATCACTTGCACTGATTTATTGCTTTATTGAACATTAGCTATGTGTTTTAATGCAATAGAATTTCAAAGAGGGAAAGAATAGCTTCTTGCAAACTGTACTCTCTATACTGATATATGATGGATATACTAAGAAGCTTCACTTTTACATAAGTGTTGTTGTTTTATTTTGTTTGGTGTACTTCTACATTTATGTTTAGTTTTTTTTGATTACTCTAGCTGCGTCTGCTCATTCAGTAGTGTCTTACCATAAAAAGGTGCTAGACCATACAAAGTTGCTTCCATACACATCCTACACGTATATGAACAAACAACTAAAAATAAAAACAAAATTGCAGCATCTACCTACTGCCATGTGTGACTATGGTGATGTGAAGGCTTAGAGGAAGCACAGAACTTAAAGTAAGAAAACCTTTAATCTTGGTCATGTCGGCATCAAGCTGCCTCCACATACCCCAGAGACTCTGCTCAGACTCTGCCCGGACTTTCTGAGGTCACCAGTTAACTTTTAAACAGGGTAGTGTCCTGCTACTGGCTTGCACGACAGTGGATAGACTCCTGAGAGAAATGAATCTAAAATAGCTGGTCATGTTAGTATCAAGCTGTATATGTTGGGCTTGTAGTGCCAGACTGTGGGGCTAGATAGTTGATCTGTGTGTGCACCATGTATGGAGAGGGTGCGGGTGCTGGTGACCTTCCTGCTTTCTCGGCTGTTCTGGTGGCGCCAGCGGCAGCTTCTCCACTCCTACCATGTTCAATAACGATCATTTACTCAACATGCTCTGCTTTCTACATGTGCTTCTTTACTGAGACATCACTGTATGAACATTTGACTGTTATTCTGAGGAGCACTTATAAATATATTCAGCTAAACTCCAGAATGCTGGTTTACTGATTGTACTAGTGTTCTACTCCTACTCATGCTTTGGTGAGCATAAAATATAAACATGTTTATATAAAGCACTAATTATCTCAACAGCAAATTAAGAGAATTCTCCTCATTCTGACGTAGCGGCATTCCATGAGACAGAGAGCTGGAATTTTAGTGGAATGTGTTATTTTTCCTGTCTGAGCTCTCCGAGTTGGCATGCGTCTGTGCAGGAGCAACATCACTTCCTCTGTCCTCTTGCTGTTGATGGTAAATGATCACAGGAAATAACTTCGGCTTTTTTATATGGCTTCCTCATCAGAGCAAGATCCGACCTGTACTGAAGTGGGCAGTGAGAGAATCAACATGAGGTTTGTATTGTTTACCAGTCTGTATACCGTACGTCTTTCCAATGCACCAACGTATCACATTGAAAGTACATTGAGAATACATTGAGAATACATTGAGAGTACATTGAGAGTACATTGAGAATACATTGAGAGTACATTGAGAATACATTGAGAGTACATTGAGAGTACATTGAGAATACATTGAGAATACATTGAGAGTACATTGAGAATACATTGAGAATACATTGAGAATACATTGAGAATACATTGACTACAAACAAGCAGGCCGCTATTAACTTAAATTAAAGAAAAAAGTAATGCACCAAAATAACTTGCTATGAATGTAGCCATCATATCCACAAAATATATATATCATGGTATTTTATAATCAGCACAATATTGTGTTTTATATATTTTTATTTTACAGTAAATACATTGATCTAATATATTTGCGCAGTGACTTCTGTTGAAGGCCTTTGTCTCTGCCTTAACATAAATCACTGTGCAAATAAGTAACTGTGCAAATCTTGTATACAAGCATATATGATGAAAACTGAAATGAATTCAACTTTTTGTCCCACCATCAGTACCATTATCATCATCAGGCATTAAAGTCCACTTGGCTGGTAGTTTGACCAGGCCAGAGTACAGTATGTCTGGGGTCCTGCTGTGGAGGCTCCTGTCCGGGGGGCCTGATTACAGTGTATTTGTCTGCCTTTATCTCATCCACATTAATCCTGCTGCTCTTTACCAGCTCAATTCGCAGCTCCGCTCCCGCGACCCCCCTCAACTGTCCGCGATGAACCCCTCTCACACACACAAAGTCAGTGGGTTCATACGCTTTGCATCCAGGCCGCTTCTACGAAAATCTTTAATGGAAAGTTTTGGAGAAGATCTGAGGGTGTGGCCTCCACTCCCTGGCCCTGATCTCCTCATGTGTCCGTGGTTCCTGGAATGTGGCACTAAAACCACTTTCCCACCAGTAAGCGGATTACAACCCTAAAGCTTCATATCAAAAGATGCTCGTGCCCATCTCTGTTCCCACCAGCTCATTTCACCCCCTCAGATGGAAAATTTGTGAGATCCAAGGTGCCCTACATTGAACAAGTGATCCATCGAATTTACCTGGTTTAAATGTGTACATCTTTTCCACATGACTAACATTTACTACATCCTCACAATTTTAACTACAGTTTATTACTTTTAATAATAACTGTGTCCATATAGTGTACATTACATATTATCTTATATGCTGTGGGAAAGTGTATTTGGGTAACACAACAAATGGAGTGCCATTTGTGGTTCATTGATATTACATTTACAAATATCTATGTACAGTAAAGGTATAATACACTTTAAACATCAGTAAAATGCCCCTCACAACAACCTGTGTGAAAGTTTCAGATACATATCTAAACACTTTAGTAAACTCTATATACAGCACTCAAAACTGCATTTTGGTCCTCCCAGCTCACCATACCTACACTACTATTATTATATTAAATATAATAACTAAGGTATCCTTTTTATGAGGCATCACTTAAAAGTTAGGAAAGTAACATTTACTCAGCACGTTCACCTGTAAGGTGGGGTTTTAAAAAAACAATGAAACAAAAAAAAACATTTGAAATAATATATTTCTGGGCATGTTCTGCAAACTTACTGCTCAAAATTCAATCCACCAGAAATGCAAACATTTTTAAATTAAAACAATTTTTTTACAGAGTATGAATATTTCACAAGTAACATATTCAACAGAAAATTGCAGTATCTGACTTTTCTGAATTCAGAAAGATACAATAACTCTTTCTCTTTTTCCTTCATTGTCAGTGATAGAGACTGAATGTTCAACACTTTTATCTACCATGTTGTGCAAACATTCGGGCGTCTCTGGTAAAATAAAGTTTTTTGTCTTTCTAACTCATCCTCTTTGAAGAACACACTTTAATGCCCTATTAATGTTTTGCTTAATTTAATACATTGTGAAAAACGTTATGACGTGTTGTAATTATTATGTTTTATTCTGTTAATGCAGTGTGTATATCAGTTTGTTCTCTGTAGAGGACAAGTTACCTTATCTTCACTCAGAAAATCAACAAAATGTGATCTGATTGGGGCTGTTCAAACTTCAGCATACAATGCCCCATCACTCGTGGGCTGTCTTTTTTATTCTTTGATAGAATGTATGTTGTGACCATATGTTATAATAAATGCACCAACTGTCTTAGAGGCAATAGCTCCTCTATTAACTTCCATTAAAAGTTAATAACTTTTTGTCAGCTTGCAGTGCAAGTCCATATTTTTCCCAGATTTATAGTTTATATTCACAGGTTTATCACACCATGTGTGGCATGTAAATAACCTACATGTAAATAGTATCATTGTGATATTAGTTCTTCTGCTTAAATCTGCCAGAGCCCCTTTAATTATCATGTTTATTTTGATGAATATATTTCTATGTATTATATTTAGCCTCATCTGGTACAAAAATATAGACTTATACTGAATTGTTTGTGTTGCACTCTGAATTGTTGTGTTTGGCTAAATTGGTTACAGATGGTAGTTACCAAAGGAGTCAAAAGTATTCAGGTAGAAGTATAGATACTAGGGTTAAAAAATACTTCTGTAGAAGCTAAAGTATCAACTCAAGCTTTTTACTCCAGTAAAGTGTAAAAGTACTGCTTTTGAACTACTTAAAGTATAAAAGTAAAAGTAATGTAAAAAAAAATGCCATTAACGACAAAAGGCCGCACCACAGGGGTCTATAGTGCACTAGCCCACCTCCCCAGAAAAACATTCCTCTAAAAGCCATAATGACTATAATGTTATACTAAAATGTTAATGTTGATAAATTTGGGATGCGCTGGGCTTCCTGTTTCAGTCGCATATACGCCCATTGAACATGAATATATTTTAGTACAATGTAAATATATTAAAGAAGCATGTCTGTGTACTACTGAGCATTAACATGTGTTTTATGGAGCAGAAGATGATTAGTTGTCTATAGGTATTGTAATGGTGCAAAAAGTTCAAAGGCATGTTATCAATAACTGGATAACCTTTACTGGAATGTAAATGTACATGAATGAAAACAAGCTGAAATCAAATAGGAGTAACGAGGCTATTTTTAAAATGTAAGGAGTAGAAAGTACTGATAATGGAGTGTAAATATAAGGAGTAGAAGTAACAAGACAGATGAAAAATGATTACTCCAGTAAAGTATAAATAACCTAAATTTCTACTTAAGATAACAAAGTATTTGCATTTCGTTACTTGACATCTCTGGTAGTTACTGGAATTAACATTTCCATTTGTAGCTCTGGGTTGATTGCAGAAGAATATCATTGATCATGCTTTAAATGCATGAAACATTATTTGGTAAAGACCAAAACATGTCAGATTGTGTCCTGCTCTTCCTCCACTGTGCTCATCATTTACACTGGACTCTTCTCAAGCCCTGACTGACCCTTCACTCAGTATGCACAGTATAGAGTGCTCTGGACATACCATCTGTGAGTGTACACGTGTAATGCTCTTTGCACTGATAGAGATCACTGTGTGACTGTCACTTCCTCTGCTCGTGCAGTGTGTTTTTCTTTCAGTCTGATGGTAATTCAGAGCTTTCAAGCCCAGCAGCCACAGCAGCACCCACATATAGAGACTCTCAAAGGCAACAACAGTACAACCTACTCAGACTCCACTTCCTGTAACTTATAAGCAGAATTTCTGCTCACCTACTTCACTGCTACATCAAAACAATCACTCTACCGAATACCGAACAGCCACTGCGCAGTGGAATAGATCGTCCACACTGAAATACTGATGCAGTGACTTTACTTGATTGCATCATTTTAGAGTGTACAAAGTACACAGTGGTTCAAAAGGAACACTCGTCGTGTTTATTTTTTGATGCTATGTAAAATATGGTCTGTGAAAAAGTTGGTGGCCCATGTTTTATAATCTTAAATCATTTTAAGAACACTGTCATGTTTGAGTGTGTTCTCTGTAGTGTGTCACACAGTTCACACACATTCCTTTAACCCCATGCATTCTTGCCCGTAACATGGCATTGTTACAGTTCATATATTCAGTGCAACATTAAAAGCAAACTCTCTACGAAAGGCCGAAAAGGCGGCTGCTGCAATAGAGAAGCCCCCGATCTGCATGCCTACAGATGCCTTCGACGCGTTAGTCTATCCTGAAAAACTGATGCAATGACTTTATTCAGTTACATCATTACATGGCTGTTCAAGAAACGTATGTTCCTTTTTATTATGTATCATGATAACACAAAAAAACTAAATGAGGCGTCTGATTCCACAGCTTTCCTTGTGTTCATTCAACTTGAAGACACCAGTATTGACTCAGACTTCCACCTGATTCTTAGATCACTGCACCACATGTAACTGCATCACTTTTTAAAGTTAAAACCACCGACACACAAACCTGAGGAATTCCAAAAGCTTGTGAGTGGTGCAACAAACTATAAGCCATAACACCTATAGGAACCCAGTCACAGCCACCTATAAGATATTCTGATAATCTGTTTATAGTAACTTCCTGTTAATGTGTCTGCTTTGAGAGCTGCTCATCACTTTTGAAATATTAAGGCATTCTGGAAGTTCCTCACCATTGCTGACAGCTTGCTTGGTCATAAAACACGTTACACTTTTTTAATCGTAGCAGTAACTCATTACTATATTGTAAAATGATGTAACTGAATGTGTACTTATAAGTAACCTTGTTTAGCCTTAAATGTCAAATTCATTAAACTGTAAGCAAAAAGCAAAATAGTTAAAAACTTGCATAATTTTTCAGTGAATAAAGCTATGAAGTTATATTTGTGCTAGAACTTCACACTAGAATAATTTCATACATAGGGTGTAAAATGTATTTTGACTATTTGAGTATTAGTAAACTTTATTTTTTTAGTTTACTTCAGGAAAGTGTTTCAGAGAAGATCCCACCACATAGCACCACATCAAACTGAAGAAATTTAACCAGACTGCTCTAAGAACGCTGAAAACCTCAAACCTCAAGGTTGGGGGCTGGAAACCCCAAACCTCATAGTCTGGAGTTGTACTTCCTACAGGGAAGAATGTTAGTATAATTTCATGGGGTACAGGGTACACATGCATTTGGGATGCAAAATGGCCTCAGAGGGATAACAGAGCACACCAGCCACATGATTAACCAGGTTTATGTGATCTAAAACTTTTTAATGGTACTGTTTTTTTACGTGAATACTATTTTTATCTTTCAGTTTAATAACATTCACTACTTGTTCATGTGGAAGCAATGTACACATTTGAATCCATCACTTTTATCAGAAAAGGTTGATGCAAAAGTTTGGGTACAAATAACATGCGTACTTGATTTTAAGTAACACATTTCCTACAAGGGACATTTTAAAGTGCTGAATATAATATATGTGAATAAAGTGAAGCTCGGGAAATATCTCCTGAGATGCTGTGCGCTAAAATGTGCTGACATCTGTCTGCTTAACCACCACTGGGTTCAGGTAGCACTGCTGCTAGAGAGGAGCTGCTATTTCTGGCCCTCTGCGACTGCAACAGCCTCCACACTCACTTTCCAATCAATTACTAATCAGTCTGTTCATTTAGTTCACAGTGCCACACTGACAAGTTTGACAGTGCTATTGATCAAAACGGATGATTCCACCGCATGAACTGAAGCTGAGGATGTAGAGTGAAGTGCATATTGAATTAAAAGCGTTTGTAAGACATTGGCCGGATCTGCCTAGTGGCGCTTATACTTTCCCACGACTTTAGGAACAAAGAAACTTTTTTCCTCATATTTAACGCAGGTTAGTGGAAGATTGAGTTAAAGTACCCCAGTAAATACTCAGAAAGACGGCGGGTGAGTGTTTAATTCACTGTTATTAGAGTGTAATAATGTACAGGATCTGGGGCTGTGTGAGCTTCCCATGGATCAGGTCATAGCTGCAGTTTACAGGACTCCAGGCCACTATTTGTTTAATACGGGGGGGATAGAGAAAAGGTTATATAATGTCAGGCGTGGGGCCAGTGGAAGATGAGATGCCCTGGACCCGACACAGTGGGAGACAGGGTGGGGATTCACACTCTCACAGACCTTTGGACTGGGAGAAATATTGAATACGCACGGTTTCTTCATTTTATTTTCTTTTTCATGTTCAGTACGATCTAATCAGATTTCACTCCGTTGCTTCTTCGAAATTCTAAACCGCCAGCTGTTCGGCCTTGCTCTCTACCATATGCGCTCGTGTGACTTTAAGTGTTAAATTTAATACATGACGAGGCACAACTTTGAGAACAGGTTAAATAGAATATATTTAATTACAGCAACATTGGAAATACCACACACAATAAAAATCAGTGCTTCAGTTACACCTTTCACCTCACGTCAAGGACCAGGCAGAGCTGTTTTAAAGGCTCTGAACCAGCACCAGTCATCATCGTCATCATCAGCAGCACAGACGCACTGGTCACCATTACAGAACCTACAAAAGCGTACCAAACTCAATGTAAACACAACAGTCGAACAATGAAAGGACATGTTCCTGTATGTTCTATCCACATTTCATTTCGTTTTATTGAATAAAAGTTTTAAATGTTTAAAAAAAAACATGCTTTATTGTTGTTACAAACTCCATGTCCTGATGTACTGTACATTTTAGTCTAACACAACCCCCTCATCCTCGCTGATATGTTTCCTGTAGCAGATTTGCATTTTCTGAGACCCCTCATGATCCGAGACACTGTTGGTAGAGTTATTTTAGGACACAGTGTTATCGAGCAATATCTTTTGACCTCACAAAGACAGTAATGTATTTTCTTTTACTGGTGACCACCACAAAGTACAGCTGTATTTTCACAGACTTAATCTTCATTAACTAGAGTTTTACTGGTAGCTTTGGAAAACACACTAAACCCAAACACACTGAAATCCCATACGAGATTTCAAACTGAATTAAAAACAGCCTAGCACCTAAGCCCCTAGTTTTAGGACTTATTATTAAGTTCCTACTACGCATTATGTGGAAGCTACTCTAAATCTGATATCATGCAGTACTGAGTGAAGAGAGAAATTTGGAAACCGCCCACAGTTCCTCAGAATTAAGCTCATGAAAGTACTAAGTACGCAGCTGCTAAGTTGAGCAGAGCATGTTGAGCAGTGCATGTTGAGCACGCCCCGCGTTTATAACCTCTTAAAACAAGTTCCTCTCACCTTTACTAGCTTTATAGTATTCTTTAAACAATCTTACATCATCTGTGTTGTTTTAGCCCTGCTGCAGCTGCACAACGCTCACTTTCTTTTTTAGTTCCCCTTTTTTCTTTTACAGGAAGATGCGAATGCATCTGTCTGTCTAACCTCCCCCCCTCTTTTGGAGTTAACATCTCATCAGCTATTCTGTCAAGCAGTATCACCATGAACACCTCCAGTCACTTCCGTGTGCTGCTCTTTCTAAACATAAAACGGCTTCTATGTGTGAAGTGAATGGACAGACTTTTCCGCCGCTCAAAGCTGGTGGATCTGAAATGTGTTTACATTTGTGTTTACACATTTCTGAGGTGCATAAAAGCCAAAAAAAGGATCCTCACTCTGTGTGGAAAGCCTTCACCTTTAATCGTGCATGTGTGTTTATCCATTTTGATGGGTGCCAGCAGGATTTGCTATTTCTGATCTTATACAGCTGGTAGAAATGACCTCTCTAGCGTACGCAACTACACACAAGGTTAAAACTGGATCTACAAATAGACATTGAGACAACAGGGACATATTCTAGCTCCTCAACACAGAAACAGCGCCAAAACCGTAAAAAGTAAACTGATAGTTTATTCACAATAACAATAAAAAGGAAAACATCTGTGAACCGTTTGGAATTACCTGCATTTCAGCACTGATTTCTAATTAAGTGTGGATTCGTTGTTGTCTAAGTCACAATTATAGACAAACACAATCTAACTACACTAATGACACACAAACAGTTGTCTTTTATTGCACACATTAAGCAATATCCACAGTGCAGGCTAGAAACAGTAAGTGAACCTCTGGTTAATGAACTCTCCAAGAGCTAACTGGCAAAAACTGTTTCAATCTTGAAGGTGAGATCAGGCGTGTGGGTTTCACGGGTGCTTTGCTCATTAAATAAAGGCAGCAAAAAAGTCTGCTTACAGACAAATCTTGAGAAAAACTCAATTTCAGAAGGCCTCACATTTTATCCACAACTTCCGCAGTGGGTGCTGCCTTGGTTCCTCAGTATTTCCGTTTGCCAGTTTCTGTTTCTGGTCACACTACAATTTCAGGAGTGCTAACCAAAGAATTTCTTGCAAATAAAAAAAAATTAAATGGGTTCTGAATCATGGCTCAGACATGAGTACAGGCACAGTCAATGTTAATAACTATGCTGGTAAACTGTAATAACAATCACTTTTATTACTAGTAAATACCGTGCATGCCATACATGCTATGCATTCCATTCCATTCCAAAGACAAAAGAAAGGAAACTAAAAGTTGCAGAATCCTTTTATATACAGTAGGGTCCAAAAGCCTGAGACCACTGAGTAAAAAAAGCTTGTATTTTACATTCCTTCCTAATTTCATTCAAAGTCATTTATTACAAACAATATTATTTATTTGATTTTTAATTTTTTTATTTTATTACAAACAACAAACAATTTTTTTCATGCCTTTACATAGTCAATATCACAAATGTGCTTCAGTTTGAATAGTGACCTGAAAATGTCACAGTTTGTCTTCCTCCTTTTATTTGTAATTACTTTGTTTTAAAGATGGGTTGTTCATTTCATGTTTTAAATTAAAAATACCAATTTTCAATGTGGTCTTAGACCTTTACACTCCAGTGTATGTATCTTAAGCAAGAAAATATCTGAGCTGAATGTCCATGAAAAAGCTCACATTTAAGTGCTTCTATTACACTGCCGGCTATCTGTCTGTAGTATTACGCTACACAGGCTACTATAAATACATGAAATGTTTAGTATTTTACATTAAGTGTCTCTATTTAGCATGTAGGTTTTGATTTTCTTATTGAATGCTGCAAACTTTACTCTGTTTGTTCCCTATGGTGATGCATTCAAGTGTATTTACAGTGTTCAGTCATGTCCACTAGATCAGCATAGCTTTTGTCTCTGAAAACATTAAAAGCGTGGCATTGTCCATTTCCTAATCAGGCCTGCATTCAGCAGTCTAAATGTCTCCATGAAAGACCTGGAGGTTTGTTCTGTTTCTTTCACACACAGTAGAGGCAGAAAAAAAAACCTGTGTGTTGATCCAGGTCTACGTATGGAGTCAGAGAGCAGCCTGAGGCCCCTGGCCTGGTTCAATAGGTCAGACATTCCCTCCCTGGCTCCTCTATTGTCCCCTGAGCCACACTGCCGGCAGGCCTGTGAACTGAGGCAGGGCATGAAAGCCAGTGGTAGCCCTTAAGCCTTGGGTAATGCGGACCCGAGCGGAGTCCCCCTCTGTCCGCCACCACTTCCAGTGGGGTGGATTTGGGCTTAGGCAGCAAGCGAGGATGACCCTCTGTCTGGAGGTGCTCACGCGAATGATACGTTTAAAGGGAAGAAAAAACAGGTCAAACGCAACCTCGCTGCCTCGTCCCCCCATCCCCTCAATCCTGGTCCACTTCCCTCCACAACATGCTACATGTAATGGGCCTCATATATACACATACAAACGCGTTTAAACAGACGTCAGAGTCAGTGCCTGCACGGCCTTCACAGGATTTTCCTGACTCCAGTCCACCTGCGTTTCCCTACTCTAGCGCAGCTGATTCAGCTCCAGAGGGACTTGATGGTGAGCTGATGAAAAGACAGTAAAAACAGGTGCAGAAACAAAACCTGGAACTGTGCAGTGCAGGCGGACACACTGGTCCACAGTGTTTAAATACCTGTTCAAATGGCAAAGTAGGCATTAGCCGGCAGTTAATGACTTGGAAAATATGTGGAAGATATGAGAAACATTAACATACCTTCCGGAGGAGAGTCTCAAGCTCCAAATATAGCTTTTATTAAAGTGGATGCTTTCAACTGAACACATTTGAATGATTCAGATTTCAGGAATTTGTTGTAAAAAAGGCTCATTCACCTCCTATTAACATCCCATATCTGATAATATATTGGATTAGCCTGGCTGTCAAGAGCTACACTGTACCACCCCACTACAGTGTCACTGTGCTGTGGACGTGTGAGAGACGTGGGCAAGCAGAGCAGAAACTCACACAGGCTAACAGCAAGCACAGTGGCTGTAGCAGGAGAGAAATATAAGATAAAAACGTTGTTGAACGCAGCCCAGACAGAGCGGACTAAGAGGCTGAGAAGCGCGCCCCAGGGACTCTGTTCAGACTATGCCCAGACTCTTTATAGGTCACCAAAATGGTTGACTATTGAACAAGGGCTGTGTAGCACCCACTACCATCTTCTTTGTGGGCATGCGACGCACAGAAGGTGTCAGTGCAGTTTGGCAGCGCCCAAAGCGCCACAGGAGTGCTCTCTTGTGATGGGTTAGTGCCCACCAGAGGGTTGTATGCTTGGAGGTGACCTGTCTGCTTCCATCTCTGCTACTAGACCGTGTCAGCCAGTGCCAGGTGGTGGTTTTTCGCTGCTGCTGTATTCAGAAAGAGCATTCGTTTAGAAGCCCAATGTTTTCTGTGTCTTCTTCACCAACACCACACTATGCTAAGCGTTATTTAACATCAGTGATGGCTCATTCAGACCATGTGGGACTTTACTGCACCGTCCCCTGAGTCAGTGAATGATGATACCGGGTGAATAATCATCATGCTCTCCGGTCTGACAGGCTGTTTCATTCATTACGTGTTTTGAAAATTCGACTAAAACCCATGTGGCCTGTACGCAGAAACGTGATTTAAACTGCACAACTCCACACAAAGCTAAGGCTTGAAATGCAGGCTTTAGTTTGTTGGAGATAAAAATGGGCCGGAAAGACAAGTGAGCCACATTTTGATCCCTCATGTGAGAACACAATCGAAATGTCGGCCAGAGCCACTGTTTGTATACAAACCGTCAGAGGGGGGCGGGACTTGGAGACCCCGCCCCGCGGTCGGCAGCTGATGCAACCCGTCTTTAGGAATATAAACCCGGAGCAGAAACCGGTTCCACACCATTTCAGACCGCGACAACGAAGAAACGCCTCTGTTACTTCACCTCTCTTATTCTTTACACTGTATTATAGTATTTATGTTGCCCGTGGTCTGTATTTATATCTGTTAGAGCTGTATTTGTGAGCGGTACGTGTGAAGGATAAAAGCGGCTGATTTTTTCATTGATTGCTGGAACTTTGTGAGTGGGAAGCGCTTTAAGGTTTGCCCACCGCGAGGACCGACGAAAGACAGGATTAACGCCAGTTTCAGAGGTAAGACTGCTTACTTGCCTTCCCCTTGGTTATTTCCCTTCACAAAAACAGAGGATAAAATAAGGAAAATAACGTTACTAGTTGTTCCTGTGGTTTTTTTGGGAGCGTAGACTGAGCTAACAGGTAAAGTGCTAGCTCATTGATTTAAAGGCGGGTGACTCACATGGACGCTACCGGTCTGTTAAAGGCGAGAAAAAAATAGGATCACTAGCGTCAGTGACAGAAAACCAGTGACAGAAAACATTATTAAGGGTCTAAAAGATGTGACTTCAGCAGCCAATATCCTCCTCTGTGTCCTTCAGATGAAAATGAGCGGATCTCTGGGCTCAGACTTAATTAAATAAATCACTGATGCCGCAGTGTCCTGACTAAAACTACAAGAGATGTAGAAAAGATGTATGAAATTGTATAAACAGGACGTTGAATTTCTCGTCTGTGGGTTTAACGGTTGTGCTTTTCCTCTCTGGGCGGGGAAACAGTCAGCCAGTCAGTGATGCTGCTGCGCAAAACGAAGGCTACAGCAGCTCATCGCTCAGCCGGGCCTTTGTTTCCGCTCCACACATCATAAAGATCATCTTTTATTAACATCACTAGTGTGTACCTGAGCTGTCCCACCGAAGCCCACCCTCTTAGATTACTGTCTGTGCGGCATGTTCTCCTATTGTAACACATCCTGTAGAGAACGAATGGACTCGGTTCTGAGTTTGAGATAATATGTCTGTATATGGACGGTTTGATTCCTGCTGTGTTCATGTGAGGGAGATGATTGGTCAGTTATTCTGAGGTTCTGTGTTTGGTCAGTTATTCTCAGCTAACCTTACTGAGCGGTGTGTGTGTGTGTGTGCGCGCGCGCGCGTGTGTGTGTGTTTGGTCAGCTTGTCTGTTGCCGGCTCGGAATTTTCCACTGCTCCGCTCGCGCTGCGGTGACGCAGACACCACCACCCCCCTCCGCTCTCTGCACCCCTCCCCTCCCCGCACCCCAACAGGCGCGGCAAATCACGTGACTAGATTCTTGAAGCAGCACTAGACGCTTAAAAAAGCTGGTTCTTCAAGGGTTCTTCAGTGACGCCAGTGGTTCTATGAACCGGTTCTCTTTGCATGCTGAAATCGTACTTTAGATTAATGTAGTTATTGTGTTTTTCTGTGTAGCAACAAGGGAAAAAAATTCTGATACTGTTACAAGCTTGACATCCAAACTATTGCAGAAGCGTTTTTAACCCAATCAGTCTGAAGAAACGTTTCCCAGAGCAAAGAGAACCATTTACTGAAGTACCCTTCAAGCGTGTATATATTAATCCCTCCTCCCTCCGCCTGAAGAATAGACCACAGAGATTTCTGTTTATGAGGGGAACCATTCACTAAAGTACCCTTGAAGCATGTATGTGTCAATTCCTCCACCTGAAGGCTAGACCATAGAGGTTTTTATTTATGAGGGTGTTTGCTGCCATTTTTTTGTTTATTTATTTATTTATTTATTTATTGATTGATTGATTTCGCAGAATGAGCAAAACCCCTGGCAAACCGGAGATGAGCCGTTTCAACATTTCCCCAGACGAAGACAGCAGCTGCAGTTCCAACAGCAATGAGTACCAGGTTTACCAGGAGAAGAAAGCCCCCATGAGCAGGTACCTGCATTTCTCACTGCTGCAGGCAGAGCGGTCATTACCATAAACATGTCAGGATGCAGTCTAAACCGACATTGCGTTTTCCCTTATTGCAGCCAATATGGGGACGTGGATGCTGAGAGTCAGAACTTCCTCCCTAATTATCTGGGAAAGAAGAAATATGAAGCAGAATACGTGAGTGTCTCCTCCAATAGAACTGGCAGCATCATACCTTCCTCATGCTTGGGCGTCAGGTTTGATCCTATTTTTTATTTTTTTTCAGCACCCTGGTACCGCCTCGTTTGGGATGTCTGTCTTCAACCTGGGCAATGCCATCATGGGCAGCGGAATCCTTGGCCTGTCGTACGCCATGGCCAACACTGGCATTGCTCTGTTTGTGTGAGTACCCTTTGTGATTGATGGAAAAGTCTGTGTTGGCTGATATTAGGCCATGCTCTTTCAGAGCTGGGGTCTTATGTCTGAAATTCGTTAGAGGTTTACACTAGCACAGCTTGTTTTAATACCAGATTTGAGGCACCGATCCCAGCCATTCCTGAAAGCTGTGAAGCTTCTCTGGTCAGATCAGCCGGTCGGTGGCATCACGTTTGTCTTTTGAGTTGGTCATTAAAGTCTCCTCTTTTTAGTTCTTCTTGTCTGGGGTTTAGTGCTGCCATAATTGAAACCTCTTGTCATGCTGCACTCAGTACTGTACAGTGTTAATTAGAGCTGTTAATGAATGCTGCAGTTTGTCCCACTTTCACAGCTGAGTTCAGCTGGAATGTGAGCAGCTTATCTTCATTAGTTGACTTAGCCCTAGAAGAGTGAAAGGCTGTGTTGGTTCCTGGAGAACAGCCATACATAATGTGTGTTTACAAACAGTCGTAGTTTTGTGTGTGTAGTTGTGTGTATGTGTAGTGGGGCAGGGAGAGTGTGCCCACATGGAGTCACTCTCAGGCAGGCCAAGCCTCTTAGCGACCACGCTAATACCCAGTCTGCAGGCAGGCCAGGGTTTCTGCCAGTTATATAAAGGACGTGGGTGTGGTTTGGGCCATTTGACATGTGAGCGCATCTTGACGGCATTACCTAAACAAGATGCGTTGTATGGGGCTTTCGGAAACATACTGTGGACAGTGGACTAACAGGTTTTGAAAGGTGTCGTGAGAGCTATCGTGCATGTAAAATAGCTTTAGGTATGCATGATAAGGTTGTTGTTAAAAAAGTGGACATGCAGGTCTTCTTGGCCTGGGACTTTAAATCACAGACATAATATTGGTCAGAAAAAGATTCTATTAAATATTTTTTTTCTCAAATTGTTCAGTCTACACTTCTCTGTTTTTGCTAATTAAGGAAGATATAGTCTTGATTTCTACTATTCATAGTTTATTTATCTGCACTGGCTCGCTGTTCTCATATCAGTGGATTCCTATATGCATGAACTCTGCCCAGTATTAACTGTGAAGGTCACATACTTGAGTCAGACAAGAGCCAGAGAACAGATTAGACTGTGAAGCTTATTACACGTATAATGGCTAATCAGAATCTCAGACGCCTGAGAGACTGGGTTTGGATGTATGTTTAAAACACGGCGGTGGAGGGAGGATAGATGATAACCTGGCTGTAAGAGGGATGTTGTGACTGGCTCAGACATTTTCGCTGGTGCAGAGTAGAATCGTGACGATTGAGCTTTCACCTCTTCGCCTCTCGTCTGCTGCGAGTGTCGCATAACCACACTGCATCGCTCGCGCGCACGCACACACTCTCACAGCAGCATGTGCCTACTCATCAGGCTTTACCAGAAATGGTGCAATATCTGTATTTTCGCCCATTCAGAGAACTCCGCTGCTGCCCTTTGCAGTAGAGAATGGCTGCCCTTGGCAAAGAATAACAGCACTGATATGAGTGATGAGCAACGTGAACTTAATAATTCATACTGGGATTCTCTGCTCTCTCTCTCTCTGTTAGCATTCTGCTGGTAGCGGTGGCCATATTCTCCCTCTACTCTGTGCATCTGCTGCTCAAGACTGCCAATGAAGGAGGTAAGCAGCCCATCCTCCATCCACTAATTTTGGTGTTGTGTAGTATAACCCACATGACTGTGATGGGTTTTAATGGTGTATCTTTGTCCTCCATCAGGCTCTTTGGTCTATGAGCAGTTGGGTTACAAGGCGTTCGGCTTGCCAGGAAAGCTGGCAGCTTCCTGCTCCATCACCATGCAGAACATTGGAGGTAAGACGACTCTGCATTTCCACTGTGTTTGCTATAAGTTATGTATGAGTTGTGACCTCAACAGCTTTTGTCTAACAGCATACATTTAATATTAATCAGGTCTATTGTAGTGGATTATATGTGATCTATTAAGTAAATGTATAATGAAGTGAATATATGGTTTAGATTGATTTAATACGATTATTTGAGAATAGTAGCACTTTAGGATTAGTGGTTACTAATATGTCTCTATCTTCACTTCAGCCATGTCCAGCTACCTCTACATTGTGAAGTACGAGTTACCGATTGTTATCAAAGCATTCCTCGAAGACAGTGATGGGTAAGATACTGACTGATTTCATTTTCAACCATTCCTGATGTTTAACTTGGTCTACGTTGTGTAATGCTTTGGTGCATTGCTCTTTCAGTATAGTGAGGATCTAAACACTTTTGTAATCAGTGGTTGTCCTGAGTGTTTTAATGGGGGGGTGAAGTGTTCCATTGTACTGCAGGCAGGCTGGGGGGAGACGTATGTCAAGTGCCCAATCAAAGAGTTCTTTTTAGAAAGGCTTGTGCCGCACAGAGCTGCAGCTCGCGATGACCTAATGCACGAAAGCTATCTCATGAAACATTCAGGACTCAAAGTTCCCGCTTAATTCAATTCTGCCTGCCATCTCTGAGTACGCTGCAGCCCCTATTCAGATAAACAGATTTGGCTCTGGGGTTTAGGGCGATTTAAACCTACGAGTTTTGTATTTAAGTGTCGCCGTTTGCAGACGATTGATATCTAAATCCATCAGCACTCATGTTCCGTTCACATTGTCTTTCAGGGAGTGGTACACCAACGGAGACTACCTAGTGCTGCTTGTGTCTGTCACCATTATTTTACCGCTGTCGCTGCTAAAGAATCTGGGTGAGTGTCATTGCAGCGCAAAAGGAAAGTTTCTAGGAAAGCGGTGGCCCGGTTTAAATTAAAGAAACTAACATAGCTGTGTCGCTTTTCCCACAGGCTACCTCGGCTACACAAGCGGATTTTCATTACTGTGCATGGTCTTCTTCCTAATCGTGGTGAGTAAACAGACGTTCATTCTTGATTTCTGCATTTCGCTCTGTTCTCATTCATGAGATTCGTCCGGATCGTTAAAGCCTTGAGCGGCGATGTGCATTGGAGACACATAGAGAAACAAAGGAACCTTGAAACTTCAGTACTGCTTTGAATAAGGACAGAGGGCAGTCAGGCAGCTCATTTACATCTGTTTCAGGAGGGAGATTATTGATTTGTTCAGAGGTTTCAAAGATGGAAATGAGACGCCCGTAATCGTAGCTCATACATCGCAGCCTTTGTTATTACACAAGGAACCTTAAGCACTTCGTCTAACTTGTTTTTGTTTTTTGTTCTTCAGGTGATCTACAAGACATTTCAGATCCCCTGCCCGCTGCCCCAGGACCTCATCAACATGACACTAAACAGCACAGTGGAACACATTAACTGCACAGCCTGCACGCCCAAGTACTTTGTCTTCAACTCACAGGTACTGCGCCCTGACGTCTGTTTATAAAACCTGTGCGTTAAGTCTGTTTAGGTCTGATTTTGATGTTTAACTATGTTTTTTTTTTGTACTCTTTCCTTCCAGACAGTATACGCTGTCCCCATTCTCACCTTCGCTTTTGTGTGCCATCCAGCCATTCTGCCCATGTATGAGGAGCTCAAGGAGTAAGTCCACCACGATTACTAAACCAATAAGTAGTCATAAGAGTTTTGCACCAGCAGCTTGATACTTGGGCATTTCTAAGTCTCTCTCTCTCTCTCTCTCTCTCTCTCTCTCTCTCTCTCTCTCTCTCTCTCTCTATAGCCGTTCCCGTAAGAAGATGCAGGGTGTTGCCAACGTGTCGTTCCTGGCCATGTTTGTCATGTACCTGCTGGCCGCCCTTTTCGGCTACCTGACCTTTAACGGTAAGCATTCGATAAGCCTTCACGAACCACCCGTAAAGACAGCTATGTTGTTGAATCGTAGAAAAACTGTAAATTAAACATTTAGTCAGATACCCCAGTTTCAGCTGATAAAAGGGCAGCGAAAGCTCCCAGCACTGGGCTCCACTCCAGCAGCCCTTATGTAAGGCTTGAGAAAGAAAAAAGCCACTCACAGCTGTCCCCAGTGCTGTTTGTCATGGCAGGAACATAACATCACATGTTTGCAGATGTTCTTGGCCTGCCTGGAAAAGTGGAAATATTGTGCAAGCAAGGACTTTTATTTTTTTCTGCCCCCCCCCATGCAGTAAAGAACCTAGTTAGAACAGAAACAGTGACTGGAGGTGTTATTTCAGGCCGAGTCTCATGAAGATGCATGCAGATCATGTGATCGTCTAATGGTAATGTGTGTTTATATTTTTTCCGTAGACGCTGTTGAGTCTGAGCTGCTGCACACGTACTCCAAGGTGTACAGATTCGACGTAGTGCTGCTGATTGTCCGCCTGGCCGTGCTGACTGCCGTCACCCTTACTGTCCCCGTGGTCCTGTTCCCTGTAAGTATAGCCACGTTCTGCACCGTGAGACGTAAAAAACATGCTAGTTGGGTGCTAAAAGCCTCAGCAGGGAGAAATGACATGTGTAGGTAATATTTATGTAAGAGTGAAAACTCTGGGCACTGACAGCTGTTAGCGCTATGCAAATGTTTGCCTGTTGCATAAGAGCTGACTTCCAAAAATACGAAACCAAGATTGTTTTTATCTGCCGTTTCAGATCCGTACCTCAGTCAACCAGCTGCTGTGTGCCTCCAAAGAGTTCAGCTGGATCCGTCACACCATCATCACCATCATCCTGCTGGGCTGCGTGAACGTTCTCGTCATCTTTGTCCCCACCATCAGGGATATCTTTGGATTCATCGGTAAGCTTACCTGCAACACAAGCGCAGGGCTAATAAAGGAACATGAAAGATGCTTATCAGACAAACGTATAGCTGTTTACTGACAGATATATGTTCCTTTGTTAAGGTGCTTCTGCTGCTGCTATGCTGATCTTCATCCTGCCCTCTGCCTTCTATATCAAACTGGTGAAGAAGGAGTCCATGATGTCTGTCCAGAAGATAGGGGTAAGAAAACTGACGTCTGTCAGAGTAATAAGCGTGAAACAAGCAGTTAATAACAATATGCCTTTCTATTTTCTGTTAATGGAACTGTTATAAACTAAACTCAGTGTGTTTTTCTTTATATGGTAACAATAAAGTCTAAGTGTTATAAGTATGTACTTTAAAGGGGCGTGAGCAGCTCGTTGGGTGACGTTATTAACTAGGATGTTTAATTAATCCCGTGTCCTCTTCTTTGTGTGTTCTGCAGGCTACCGTGTTCCTTGCCAGTGGTTTCATCGTCATGTTTGGTAGCATGACGCTGATCATCCTGGACTGGATCCACAACGCCGGTGGTTCGGCGGCCCACGATAAAGGTCACTAAGGGGCGCGGCCCCAGCGCGAGAGTGACGTACGGATCAGAAACGTCTCCGGCGGCTCTGAGCCACGAGTCCAGCCCGTCACTCCTCTGCTCGCTAAAACCGCAAACGTGAACGGAAAGAAACTGCTCTTCTTCCATCTCAGAGCAAAGACCTACATACCATTCTGAGAGAATGTCCTGAACTTTGTACAGTATGCTGTTAGGCCACAAAGATGGTGATTTTTTTATTATATTTTGTTGTTTTGTTTTGTTTGTTTGTTTTTTTTTCAGTTGTCTCCTGCTATTCTGCTTTTGTTTGTTTGTTTTTCTTTTGTATTCCTTGTTTTTCTTGTTTGGCTTTGTTTTGTATTTCGCGTGCAGTTGAAGTACATGGCGATCGTTTCACAGGAACTGCAAACGTCTTGCAGGCGAGAGACTAGCTCAGTGCAAGATTGCTTCAGGTTTAGCGTTCCAGCTGTAACCAAAACCCAAGCAGCTCCGAGCCGCAACCCACAAAGCAGTGACGACAAGAACCTAGCGTTACTCGAGGCTGACGGCCTGGCTTTTTGACTTCTCTTTTTACCTTTGCCAAAAATATTTCCTACTGGTTTGTATATTGAAAAGCACTTAATGTTCAGCACACGTGTGAACGTTGTCAGCTCAGACATTGCTACACTGCTTTAAGTATTTGTTACGACGCCATTTTGACTGTACTACTTTTACTTGTTAAAAAAAAAAAAAAAACAGACTTTAGATCTACTAATGAACAAAAACGCATATTCATAGTCGTTCACCTGAGGTTATGGTTAGAGAACCAGCGGAATGAATTTACTGTAACGCACACTGTAATCTTACATGAGAACTAGGCGACATCTTTTACAGCAATAACCTCTTTGCTCGAAAGGCAAGACTGAAAGTGTGATTGCTGTCCTTCTATCAGTTGGAAGGCACCAAAGTTTTTCTTTAGGGAAGAATGCAATTTTATTTTGACCACATACAGTGGTTGTACAGTATTGATGAACCTTACCTAAAATTGTGTATGCTTTATAATGGCAGAGCCTCACGTTGCTGAAAAAAGACGGTACGTTAGACTTCCCGGGGGGCGGGGCGGGGCGCGGAGGGAGGACGGGGAAGAGGTTTCCAGCCTTTACGCGACTTGACTTGCCGTCTCAGTGTTAGCCATCGGCAGCTTAATGTTATTTTGCTCGTTCACCTGAGGAGAAAGAAAGAGAGGCAAATGGAAAAGGTTAGAGAAAACAAACCGGACGAGAGAGTTGGGATGGCAATTGTCACGTCCACTGGTCAGTCTGTCTTGAGCCCGTTGAGCGAAGTGGCCGCCCACGTGCGGCTTTTACACACTAGTAGAACCTCACTGTGCTTCCAATCGCTAACCTCATATGTCATCAAAGATGTTATTGTCCAACACTTATTTATGGAAGAACATCAATGTAATTTAATCTATTTTACTATATTTATATAATGTAAATATCTGTATATACCAACCAGTTGAAGTGTATATATATGCGTTACATTTTTTTTGTCAGTTTTGCTCAGTATGTTTTCAACTATGAAATCAACCGTTGAACTGAGTGGTCTTATACATGTATTGCCCACTGTTTTTTTGGTGGGGGTATGGAATTTCTGTTGCTGGATCAGTGATAGGCTTCTCTCCAACACTGGCTGGAAATTGAGAGACTGCATTCTGGAGGTCTCCTGAAGAGAGCAGCACAAGAGAGTCCCCCCTCCCCTTTACTCTAGCAACTTGTGGGTTGGCTGCGGCACACATTTTCTTTACACTACTACTAGACTGCTGTAGTTAAACAAGAGAGGGCTAGAAGAGCGACCCTCCAGGCCATTCCTACAAGTGCTACACTCTTGTTTCAATGAAACACTATGTATATCCTGTAATTAATGTTCATTAAAGTATACACATAACCCAATCGCGTCTCTTTGGTTTGTGGGAGCCGGACACACTGAGATAAAAGGTCCTGACCAAGTAAACACTGTAGTCGGGACACTTATGAAACCAAATGGCTGAAGTGTTAATGTTTAACAGTACCTTAACAGTAGCTACCTAAATACTGAGTGTGCCTGACCAGGTACCACCTATCAATAGGATAAACAAGTGCAACTGATGATAAACATTGATATTAATACCCATTATAAATTATGTCTACAATCATTGAATATTCCTTCAGATATATTTCTATATGCATTTATACATGGGGTCATGTGTGAATGTTTTGGGCACCCCAAGTCAACTGACTAGAAAGTTAACACATCTTCTACAGGCAACACAGTTCTGCACATTGAATGCCAACTACTGATTGCTGGATTTTAGCATAAGTAATGGCATTTTTTTTAATTATATATATTTATAGAGTTATTTTTTTCCCAATTCTCAACATAGCAATAATAACAACAAGAGCAACACCTCTAAAATGGCAACTTTACAGGAGAGGCCAAAAACATTCTTTACCTTTAATGTAAGTTAATGGATCCAATTGATTTTGGAGCATTTCTTTTGGTCTATTCATATTGGGATTGGAACCCCTCAGTGGCTGGCCCAGGCTAAGGATTCCAATCCCAGGGTTACCCGTTGGTTCCTCTCCCAGCAGGACTTTTCGTTTCAGGTGCAGCATAGGGCGGGAATCCTCCACGGCAACTGGGCATCGGGTGGCCCGTGGCTGGCGTGGCTTGGAGTAGCTGGATCGGCGATATATATATATTTAGGGTGGCCATTACATGTATTGTACCTAATATCCTGTGTCTTAGGTTCCTAAGCAAATTGTTTGCAGTCATCTATCTCAGCTGTGAGTATCGTTGGAATACATTCATAAATTTCAGTTCCAAACTTCAAGTTCACACCTCCAGTCTTCACATAGAGCAACTGGCTTTAAATCCAGACCTCGGATCCAGTTTCCAGTCCTGGATTTGGTAATTACTGGTAGTAAACTAAAACTGAGTAGCCACCCAGCCTCATACCGAGCGGTGATTACAAAATCCAGAACCAGAAACTGTATTCAAAGACCTCTGACATGAGTCTGTTCAAATTCACCACCAGACCAAGTACTGACTTAATCAAAGTAGGTATTTGATGACAACCTCAAATAACACGGTGTCTTTAAGGAGAACGCCTGGAAATGGCAATGCAAAAAAAATGATCATTTCAAAATCATTACTTATCATGTTGATGTTTGTTTGTATGTATTCAAATATAAACACTTACCTACCCAGTTTGATGCAATGTGTACTCATCAATAACATTCCATATGTATCATTTGTTCCCATCTATACAACCAATAAATGTTAAATAAGCTGCAAAACAGCACATTTCAAATGTAACAAATTTGTGATATCATTAAACATTAAATATCATTTACATACACTACTGGTTAAAAGTTTTAGAACACTACCTGTTCAAAGTTTTAAAATAGTTCTAAAACTTTTCACTGGGAGTGTATATTCATCTTTTCACCCTACAGCAATTCAGCCCAGAAACACGTATCATATATTTCTGTTGTTTCCTAATAGTCTAAAACTGCTCAGATAAGAAGTCTGGGTACACTGACTTACAGTAAAAGTAAAATATGTTAGCTTTTAGTTCCGACAGCATTGATCTATATGTCTTAAATGCGTGAAAAACCTAAAGAGTCGGTGTAATTATGAGGGTAGATAAAAGTCCAGGCTGGGTCTCAGGTTGCTAAAACGTTTTACAATTGATAAAATAAAGCAAACATCAAATGTGGCCTCCACTGCCTCTCATCATGTGGAGGTTGTAGGAGTTTACAGGTTTATCCTTCTGGCTGGATAAGAAGAAAAGAGGGGCGTAGGTGTGGTAGCTGCTCTACCTGAGCTATTCTTAAAACTAAAAGCTGCTAAGTAGTTGTTGACCTGAACGTACAGCTCTAGGAAGTATGCTGAAACACATTCTTTATTATTGTTCTAATCTGAAAGTAAACTTAAAAATAAGAAACACGTCAAGCTATAAAAAAGAAAACAACATCCACTGAAAGGTTTTTCCCAAAAGCAGTTTATCTAGCACTAGTCCAGTTTCAGCAGTGGGTGAAGCTGTTCAGATGCCACCACGGTTGAGGGTCTGATGTAGGAGGCAGCGGGTGTGATCACCTTCTCTGGAGATGTTGTAGTTTGCCGCTGTGGTACGCCTGGTCAGGAATGAAGGCTGGTATGATGTTCTGCGACACGTTTGTGGAACTATACTAGTACAGGCGAGAACACTTCAGGTGCTGCTGAGAGACATGAGGCATCACAGGAATGTAAACACGTCAACCTTAGCTACAAGAGGGTGTGACTTCATTACCAGAAATCAGTTATCATTTCCTCACTCTGGTTCTGGTATATCATTAACACACTGAGATGCCAGACATGACACCTCCCTTCTACAACTTCTGACTGTCTGTTTTAGGATTAAGAACTGGATCTTCTCACAGTGAAGTGAGGGGACAGCTCATATGCTGGAAACCTTGATTAGTTGGGTCTGCCTTAAATATTACAGGTAACTTGTTGCCTCAAATTCATGAAGTTTTAAACTTTTTTAAGTTCACCAAAATTGTACATGGATTTTAAAGCACTCAAACTTTTTAGCTTGTCTAACTTTACTGTTGCTAAATGTTTTTAAGTTAAAGTAACTGTAGCAGTATTTCTATAACGTTATTGTAATTGTCACAAACTGAGATTTAGAAGAAAACTTTTTATAGAACTACATACTCCACCCCCGACATTGGAGCAGATGTTAGAATTGGCAGTAGTTTAAGTCTTGTTTTAAACAAACTGATTTCCATCAAAAGTTGCATTTTATTCAGAAATAAATTATAAAATGTGATTGGTTGGTTTGGGTCACTCCGCCCCTGCGTTCTCTTATTGTCTGTCACTATGACTTCGCTTTTCTCACTAAAACAAGTGCAGCTGAATTTTCAACCAGAGAGTACAACAACTTGGCTTGATTAAATAACAGCAACTAATTGGAAGGAAATACGTGAATATAACATAATAACTCAAGTACATATAAGAATCAGGGTTTTCAGTGTAGTTAAAGGAATAGTTTGGTGAAAAGCCGTTCTGCTCTAACTCAACACCATCCACCAAAACATGTTTAGCGTCTGAAGTTTGCTTCTTTAGTTTTAAACTGGAGCTATAAGTCTAACATGGCTAACAAGCAGTGGATGTTGATGTCACTCAAAACTTTTTAAGTGACATAGATTTATCTTATATTGGCCTCATAGATTCAGACTGCTTCTAAAAAATAAACTATAAATGTACCATATATCACTAAAATGGTTGTAAAAACATTCAGAAGTAAACAGTGAACGGTAGAAAGAGTTTCTGAGTTTAAATAAAAGAATCTAGAGAGCTAGTCTAAAGAACACAGTTTGGTTCAAGGTTTCTCCAGGATGCTTCCAGGTTCCATCAACTACACTCCTGAGTTAGTTTAATGAAGGACTCGTTGAGCCAAACCAGTCTTGGATGTCAGCTAAGAATAATACGTGGCTTCCTTGCGGAGAAGTAAATGCTTACTGCCGAGACAGGCAGCTTTCAAACTGTAATTAAGCTACTGAACAACACTGTTTGAGTGGATAACAATATAATCACTTTAAAATAATATAAAAAAATATTTACTATAACTGGGTGAATTTTCAGGCCATGAGTGGGAAGGCAGAATATAAAATTATACCCATAAATATTTGGACACTTACAGTTCCTTATTAACACATTGGAAATTACATGAATATGAGCTCAGATTTCATCTTTAATTTGAGGATATTTACATGCAAATCAGGTGAACGGTGTTGGAATTACTACCATTTTCATACATTGGTTTTGGGGACCCAGAAGTATTTGGACAAACTGATATAATCACATATTAAGCTGTTTTTTTTTAACACTTGGTTGTCTGCCTGGACCCCTAAACCCTGGTAAACCTCTGGCAGACCTTTACTGCAGCGCTCTAGAGTTCCTGCCTGTTCTTGGGGTGTTCTACCTTCAGGTTTACCCTCAGTAAGTGAAATGCAGGCGTGATTGAGGTCAGGTGACTGGTTTGTACATTGTGGGACATTCATTCTCTCTGCCTTATTTCTTGGGTTGCTGTCACAAAATCCTCTAAACATTTTTTTTTCAAGAACCAGCATGTTGAGTTCAGCAAGTGAGGCATCGGGTGAACTGAGGCTACATGCTCTGAGCTGCTCTTTGACTGGCAGGAGCCAATCAAGCATATCCATCATGAAACACTAGCAATCCAGCGCTCCTCATTCAGCGCGTTTTCATTGGTCCGATGTCATCGTTGTGGGCGTGGTTATCATTTTAAATCGGTCTGGTTGCACCAAACACGTGATTACACGCTGGTACAGCACAAAAGAATTACTTCCTGTGGTAACAAGCAGTGGAACTAGTAGTTCAACCTAAACCCCTAGTTTAAATGAGCCATCCTTTCAATCAAAGTCATTTTCTCAAAGTCTGTTGAGTAAACAACACTACATTAAATACATTTAATTGATTTTGTTTTAGAATAACTACATTAAAAAATAACTAGTGGTGTGAAGCACTAATCTAAGCATCTTCCTCAAAATTTTAAATGTTAACAACTAAATCATCAAAAGGCACAAGCCAATACCATCAAACCACCACCAGATTAAGTGGTACATTTTAGATCATGAGCAATTAATTACCTTCTTATGATTATATTATGTAAATACTTTATTTTGGATTAAAAATCATTGTTACTATGACATTAACAATAAAAAGATTGCAGGTTCACATAAAATACAAACACCACTGTCACCGTCTCCCTGATTATTTTTCACGCCCAGGAACTAAAAACGGTGAACACATTGCATCAGACACCGTCTGGTTTTGGAACTGATACATAATTGGTACTTAGACTGAGGGGAAGTCATATTTGCACACTCTTGGTGTGAAAGCTCTAAGAGCCAGTGAGCCAGCTCTGCTCTTCTTTAGCATGAACATCAGAGCCCCCTGCTGGCCCCTGTTTTTAAGACCATCTCACAAGTGCACTAAGACAACAGTTATGAAGTCTATCAAATGCTTTAACTTTGTACAAACCCAGTTAATATTACTTTGTTACAATCAGCCATACCATTAAAACCTCGTACACTCGTACGTTCTCTATTTTATCAGCTACACCTACCATATAGGAGCACTTTGTAGTTCATGCTGTTCTTCAACAGTCAGGACTCCCACTGGACCACCACAAAGCAGGTATGGTTTGGGTGGTGGGTCATTCTCAACACCACTCTGCAGTGCCACTGACATGTGTTGCACTGGTATGAGTGGATCAGACAGAGCAGTGCTGCTGGAGTTTTTTAGACATGCCTACTACTTGCTGGTCCACCTTGTAGAGGTAAAGTTGCTGTACAGTTTGTGTTGGTCATCCTCTAGTTCTTCATCAGTGGTCACAGGACACTGGATATTTTTGGTTAGTGGAGAATGATTCACCACACAAATAATACCTGCTCTGTTAGGGTCCTGACCATTGAAGGGTAATGACAGAGTTGGTAACTGGTAAATGGAGCTGATCAAATGGACAATGAGTGTAGATACAGGAGGTGGTTCTAAGGGATGATTGGTGTATATTGAACATGATAGTTAAAGAATGATGCCTTTTAAAGCCATTCTGGTAAATACTGATGTTCTTTTATGACTCTCTTAGAAGATAATGTGACAATGATGGTCTATAACAGTTAACAGTGTATTCAAACCAGCATAATTCATAACAGGCCTGATGTTATGTACCAATATTTGGCTGCTAAGGAAAGCATTCCATATTGACACCTCTGTGTGGTGTAGGGAAGGATTTAAACTGAACACAGGAATAGGCTTTATGTTAATATAATAAGCTATTGTGTGGAATAATGTTGGATATACATCAGAATCAACACATAAACTAGGACAGTTGGGAAAAAGGAGTGGACACAGAGAAAAACAGTATAAAGAAAAAAGAAGGCTAAAGCCTAAGGAAAGAAGAAAAAGCGAGTGAGAGGACAAAATGAGGGGAGTGTGGAAGAATATATGGAGGAGACTTTACTATAAAGTATGTATGAAGTAGTATGAGTAGTATGTATCAGGGAGGGTCTCTGAGCTAGGTGAGTATTGATGATAAGCAGATATTAACAGCTAATATTATTTTTCTACACCTCCCAGTACACAGGCTGCATAATCTAACACACTGTGCCTTTAGGTGAAAGTATCCAAATCTAAACATAATCAGTTTGTAAAGGTAAGAAGTAAATACTTTAACAGTGTGGTGCTGATCTTTGCACAAAGTAAGGTAACTGTAGAAAGTTTCACTAAAATCAACACATCTGAATGCAGATGAACTCCACTGAGAAAAAGAGAAAAATCGACTCTGACTTTATTATTGAGTTCTTCGAAGTAGAATTACTTCCCATCCCTATACTTTACTAGTAACATAGTAATATATAGTAATAAACAGTAATATAGTAACATAGTAATATTTTAGGAGGTCTCTAAAGAAGACCCAGCAAACACACAATGTTGCTACAAAGTTGTAAAAAGGTGGTGTTTTTTTTATGTTGTCTGAACAAGGCTGTTACAAAGTTGGTTAAATAAATAACGTTAATAACGTTGGTTTATGGTATTATTCCTACCTGTTGGCAACTTTACCAAATTCCATTGAGTTCCATGCAGAGATAATAGAATGTATAAAGGATTCTTGGAGGTTACATTGTCACAACATTGTCAGATAACATTGTCACAACCTTCTGAGAAAGTATATTTCAATGTTGTGACAACATTATAGAGACCAAACTGTGTTTGCAGGTGACTAATAGCAGAACTGACACACAAAAACACACAAACAGAAATATATGTAAAAGGTATTTACTAAAAAATATAAACGTGAAAATGGCCAAAAACGTATCAGTGTGTACATAAGTGGTTGAAATAAATTTTGAAATAAAACAATACACACATCATTCACAACATTAAAACCACCTCCGTACATCCACACACACTGTCCTTTTTATCAGTTTCACTTACATAGTGACATTATCTTCTAAGAGAGTCATAAAAGAACATCATTATTTACCAGAATGGCTTCACTTACATAGGAGCACTTTGTAGTTCTACACTTACAGACTGTAATACTTTATTAATCTATTTTATCCTGTTCTTTAATAATCAAGACCCCCACAGGACCACCACAGAGCAGGTACTATTAGGAAGGTGGATCATTCTCAGCACTGCAGTGGCACTGACATGATGGGGGTGTGTTAGTATGTGTTGCATACTACTGGTAAACACCTTAGTGTCACTGCTGGACTGAGAACAGTGTGACCCCTGATGAGGGGCCAGAGGATGAACAACACAAACTGTACAGCAGCTACTGTCTCTGAATTTACATGTACACGGTGGACCCGCAAGTTAGGAGTGCTTAACAGAGTGGACAGCGAGTGACTAACACACCATCTCTGTGTGGTGTAGAGAAGCATTTCAACTGAACACAGGAACAGGGTTTATGTTAATAAGCTATTGTGTGGAACGATGTTGGATATACACCAGAATCAACACATATTTAACATTTTATCACTTTGAGCAAAGTACCCCATAAACTAGGACAGTCGGGAAAAAGTAGTGGACACAGAGAAAAGACAGTATAAAGAAAGGAGAGGGCTAAAGAGAGTGAGAGGACAAAATGAGGGGCGTGTGGAAGAATATATGGAGGAGACTTTACTATAAAGTATGTATAAAGTAGTATGAATATTATGTATCAGGGAGGGTCTTAGAGCTAGGTGAGTATTGATAAGAAGGTGATATTATTGGCTAATATTATTTTATTACATCTCCAAGTGCACAGGCTGCATAATCTAACACACTGCGCCTTCAACACCCATATAATGTTTGCTCTGTGGTGGTCCTTTGGGGATCCTGATTACGGAAGAACAGGGTAACAAAATATACAGAGAATCAAATGAACTACAGTTTGTAATTGCAAAACTACAAAGTGCTCCTATATGGAGTGTCGATACGAGGAGGTGTAATGTTATGGCTATATAATAATGTTATATAATACAATATATGCCCTTATATTTCTGTTCTGAACCTCGATAAAGATTCAAGTTACATAAAGCCCCCTAATGATATGCAAATGCTCTGTGCAGTGTTTCTATTGGTGGAGAGAAAATCAGAGCGGGAGAAAAAACGTGTTCCTGTTTGAGGGTTTCACAGTGAGCGCTGCTGGAACGTCCGCACGCGCGCGGCTCCCAAACGTAACACTCAAACCCGTTGTGACGCGATGACGCACGACTCTCCTATCACCCCCCGCAGATTCCTGCAGCGCCCCTCTGCGGCGAACGCTCTCACCTACAGCTACCTGACCCACATGTGGCTAGGAAGGTTTTAAACCCGTAGCTGCTGACCGCGCGGCTTCCATGCGTTCAGGGGGACCCTGGTCCAGCGAGGCGGGTCGCATGCTGCTTTAACAGAACAGGAATAAGTTGGCCGTAGCCGCGGAGTCCGAGGCTGAACGTACCGAGGTAAGAGCGAGCTGCGGCGGCTGCTGCTGACGCCGACAGCGCCGCTAACCCGCTGCTAGCGAGCGGATCAAAAAAAGTGTGTTCGGCGAGCGACTTGAAAAGTTAGCTCACTTTCAGTTACGTGCCAGCCAAGTCCAGCAGCTCCGGGAGTCGGTGTCGGCGGTCACGTCTGAGGTTACTGCGGGTTAGAAGCCGTGTGTTCTCTCACTCCGAGCAGAGCTGGACGAGTTTTCCAGACTGGCCGTCGGTACTCCCCCCAACTCAACACTGACGGTCCCGCTTTTAGCCGACCTAGCTAGCGTTAGCCTCCAGTAAGCTCTCGACGCAGACGCGGATCTGTGTCTCCGTACCTCAGGGGCAGTAAACCGGGGCACTTATGCGGGCAGGCAGCGCCGTGTGGTCAGCGATTTGGGGCTGACCGGTGGAGCTAGCGCTGTCCTCGCTGTGGCAGTGTGTTAGCTTTAGCTGCAGCAGCGCAGAGGTTGCAGTGAGGTTTGGGCCTAACGGTAGCTAGCAGAGGTAAAAGGTCATGTTGATATGTGGCACACAGTGCAAAGTTTAAATACTCCCCCAAAACAACACCAGCCGCGGTGCTTTTGTGTGTTTGCTTTTTGTCTGTTTTGTTTATGTTTTGTATATAAGTGCTCCGGTTAAACCTGGTGTGTGTGTTATGTGTAATAAATCGGCTGCCTGTAAACAGTGAACTGAGAGACTGCCACCAGCCTGGCTGTTAGCTAGCTAGCTAAACAAACTGATGTGTGTTTTCAGACTCGAGTTTGTGAGGATGGCTGGAGTTTGGCGTAATTCAGAAAAGAAATGCTCCACATTTGTTGGCTTTCCGCATTTTAACAAACTCGAATGAGTAACAGTAACGAGATTAACGCTCGTAGATTCGCTGCCGTCGTACTCAGCGCTAGCAGCGGCGCCAGGACTGCGTGGAGCCGAAAAACGACTCATCAGTTACTACACACGGGCGAAAGTGTCTGTTTATGAACGCGCTGCACGCTGTATTTAAACATCCCGACTCCATAAGTGCCTCAAATCACACTAAATAGCAACCCAAGTGTCTTATAAAGGAAACGGGCCGGTAGTTTATGGCGTTCTGCAGTGAAGACGGCTTTAAATGAAGTTCATATGGGAACCTGTGAAGAGGAGCGCAGGGCTGCTGTACCCTAAACCCGTGTCTGGGTTTTTGGCACAGACACATTGTGTTGTTTTTATAACCTTAAATTAAAACTTAATGTCTGTGTGTTCATCAAAATTGCAATTCCATTGTACAATCTGTATGTACTAGCTGTGTTTACTGTTCCTGATGAGTTTAAAGCGTACCTGGTATGCTTTTCTGGTTTTCCCTCTTTGCTTAAGTGTCTTATGTAGATTTCTGTGCATGTAAGCGGCATGTAAAATTATAAAGCCCAAATTATATAGCAGAAGCCACCTTCTCTCAGCTGCCTGAAGCGGCTGGATGTTGAAATTTAGCCCTTTTCTTTGTTACAAGGTGATGTCATCTTGTAACATAATCCTTACTGCCCACCAAGCACGAAGTTTGTCACGCCCTCACGCAACACAACTCGCCATGTGACCAATCACAAACGATTGGATGCAGGAGCTCTGAAAAAGCGTTTCAGACAGATTAATATTAGTTTGCACAGGAAATATCTAGATTGTGTTTTGGTGAAATTTAAGCATGTAAATCTAGCAGACCCCCAAAAAATGATTATTCATGAACATAAACTTATGAGCTTAATATGTCACCTTCAATGATTCCAATTCATTCAACAAACACAGAGCACATGCACATAATACTGAATAAGTGTACATTCCTTCACTAATAACAAGTGACCTCCAATCACATAAAATAGAAACTTCTGAGAAATATCATGGAATTAATTCTTATGTGGATTTTAATAATAATGATTAAAGCATGAGGAGAAGTAAAATAACTATAATAAAAAAATATAAAATATAATAAAAAATAAAAAAGTAAATAGTGAAAATTATGGAATACCAAGTATTATTCCTGGGGCTTTCTCTTAAATGAGTTCTTACGTTCTGCTGGAATTTACACAGAGTTAATAAAACTGATGGGGGATTTAATTCTTCTGAATCTGTTGTTCAGCTTTACTGAGTAATGATTCAGTTGTTTGTTGTCATTACAGAGCAAACTGAGCCTGGAAGTAACAGATACACTGAGCCAAAGATGCCCACAGGGCCCAGAAAGGGTGAGTGTGATTCCCTTTATGTGAAAGAGAAGCAGTAACCAAACAAAGAAGACGTCTTGTGTAGTCTGTTGTTAAATTTGCTCACATATCCAGTTTATTTATTGTGACAGTAAATTATATTTAGGTGTGCGTTGTTTTTATGTTTTTATTAAGTAGAATCACTTAGTTATGCAAGTTATTATCAGAGTTTAAAAAAAGTGTGATGTTAAAATCATATTGATGTCACCAAAAAAGTAATCAGTGTTTTAAATCTATATTGCAGGATGTAGTTATTACACACTGGAAGAGCAGGCTGCTTAGACACTAGTGCTGCTACACTAAAGTATCAGCGTTTTGTTTATTTTACTGTATATGTAATGCTGCATGTCTCGGTACTGCATTAGTGGATCTGGTCCCGAGGAAGTCTTGTGTTTTCAGTTTATCGTCGCCGTCCAGAGAAAACAAGTATCTCTGTAAAAACGTTACTGCAGTAGCAAACAACATTCTGTACTTTCAGTGTAGGTTAACATGGATTGTAGTTTAGTCTTACTGGAGCATTTCCATCATGATATTCACACACAGTGCAAATAACAGCTGCTTAAACTAAAACTAAAAATCTCATGTTGGCATATATATATAAATATAAATAACTCAGCTGTTGGGACCAGTCCAGAATTCCCATATCTGTGCATCCCTACTTTAATGCCTAATGTGTGCTGTTCTGAGTCCTCGTGTTTGTTTTTGAACAAAGTTGCAGAACCTTATTTTAAATGCGTCAGAAGGTACGCACTAATGACTGTCCTGTTAAACACGCCAGAGCTAATGTATTGTTTCTGAAGTGGGATATAGAGACCAGGTTATGGCATCTGTAAACGAGTAAATGATTCACTCCTGCTGTGTATCTCTATTACCGTTCAGTCAGTCAGTAATATAAGTCACTTTGATCGTCTGTCTGGTTGATAGTGCTGGGTAGTGAAGTGAAAGAAGTACTTAGGAGTGTTTTTGAACACGTTTTCAGGCGTTGTTTGTTAGTTGTAAAGTAAAGGGGCTTCACTTTCTTAAAGTGAAAGAATTTTTTTACAGTTCACAGACTGCGGTTCCACTATATAAACAAAACATTGTTTTTTAAAAGAAAATAATAAATAAATAATGATTGAATTGTTGCAGAATAGTAAGTTGCTATGATAATATTTTGTTAAATAAAGCTGAATAATTTGAGAACAGTGGTAAAGATGGCCAAATCAGCTCTTCTTTAACTGGACAGTCCTGATGTTGAAATCTGGAAAACTGAGAATGCAAAATAAGACATGAGTGCATGGAATGCATATTTAAACCTGATACTCCTTTCAGTCTTAACAGAGAAATCTTCTCTTCGTAACTTTAAATATTATTATTCAAATTATTTGATTACAAATTGAAATGTTGTGCTGTGTGTTATTAGGGGTGCAGGGTGTAGAGGACGGGTCGGAGGATGAGGAACACCAGCGGTGTCCTATCTGTCTCAACGTCCCCAGGCCCGCTGAGCGTGCTGTGCCTGACAGCTGCAGCCACTTCTACTGTTTCAGCTGCATTCTGCGCTGGGCTCAGGTCCGCAATACTCATCACTGTTACAGCCACACAGCAATACTCATCACTGTCACAGCCACACAGCTCCTACTCATCACTGTCACAGCCACACAGCTCCTACTCATCACTGTTACAGCCACACAGCTCCTACTCATCACTGTTACAGCCGTACAGCTCTTACTCATCACTGTCACAGCCACACAGCTCCTACTCATCACTGTTACAGCCACACAGCTCCTACTCATCACTGTTACAGCCACACAGCTCCTACTCATCACTGTTACAGCCATACAGCTCCTACTCATCACTGTTACAGCCGTACAGCTCCTACTCATCACTGTTACAGCCATACAGCTCCTACTCATCACTGTTACAGCCGTACAGCTCCTACTCATCACTGTTACAGCCGTACAGCTCCTACTCATCACTGTTACAGCCGTACAGCTCCTACTCATCACTGTTACAGCCGTACAGCTCCTACTCGTCACTGTTACAGCCGTACAGCTCCTACTCGTCACTGTTACAGCCGTACAGCTCCTACTCGTCACTGTTACAGCCGTACAGCTCCTACTCGTCACTGTTACAGCCGTACAGCTCCTACTCATCACTGTTACAGCCGTACAGCTCCTACTCATCACTGTTACAGCCATACAGCTCCTACTCGTCACTGTTACAGCCACACAGCTCCTACTCATCACTGTTACAGCCGTACAGCTCCTACTCATCACTGTTACAGCCGTACAGCTCCTACTCGTCACTGTTACAGCCATACAGCTCCTACTCGTCACTGTTACAGCCGTACAGCTCCTACTCATCACTGTTACAGCCGTACAGCTCCTACTCATCACTGTTACAGCCATACAGCTCCTACTCATCACTGTTACAGCCGTACAGCTCCTACTCATCACTGTTACAGCCGTACAGCTCCTACTCATCACTGTTACAGCCGTACAGCTCCTACTCATCACTGTTACAGCCATACAGCTCCTACTCGTCACTGTTACAGCCATACAGCTCCTACTCGTCACTGTTACAGCCATACAGCTCCTACTCGTCACTGTTACAGCCGTACAGCTCCTACTCATCACTGTTACAGCCATACAGCTCCTACTCGTCACTGTTACAGCCGTACAGCTCCTACTCATCACTGTTACCGACTGTTTCCTCTAAAAGCCTTGAACCCACTGTCTACAATTACAACACCAGCACAAGCTCAGCTGAAATGTGTAATGTAACACGTCCCTGAAGGTTAAACACAATAACTCGTCATATGTAGTTTGTAATTTACTGAAATATTGTCTGTTATATTTTATAAGCTGTAATTTTCACGATTACTCTTTTGCTGCTGTTTCCAAATCTGACGCGGCGCAGATGGTGCAAGTCTGCCCAGTGGACCGAAGACCGTTTAGCGCAATCTGTCGACAGGACCCTGTGCTGGGCTACATCAAGGTCAGACATAGTCTTTTCTAGGGCTGCACAATATATTGTTTCTGAATGTCATCACAATGTGCAAAGACAAACTAAATCTTAACACGTTACCTCACAGCAGAAAAACTCCCACAGTTCTTAATTTCCATGATTAATCTACAGTGTCTAACATGGTTTACTATGATTTCTGTTTGTCAAATTGGGAAATTGTCATCTGCAGTCATGTCTGTTACAGAGCAGCTGGCTGAAGCAGCTGTGCGTAGCTGAAATGTAAACATGTGATCAAAATAACTTTAGTCGTTACTTAGCCAGACAGCTTCCGTTACTGGTATGAAAAAAAAGTAAAAACAAAACTACAGTGAGGTAAACTGGTAGCTATGAGTGTTGTGTGAGGGTTCTGTGTTGTTTATTGGAGCGCCGTTACTCCTCGGTTTCAGTTGAACTTTCCAAATACTCTGTCTGGTTCAACCGTTATACTGAATTAAACAGTTTCTGTGAGACCCTTTGTTTGGCTGTAGGTTCTGTTGTTTACTGTATACGAGTCTAATCTGCTGCTTCTCTGTAGCACGGATGCACAAGAAGAGTTGTTTTCTGCAGACACACGTTCCACTGTGTCTCCTCATTATTCACCACCGTTACTGATATTTTTATTATTATTATTATTATTATTATTATTATTATTATTATTATTATTATTATTAGCACAGAAAGGCAACGAGAGAGGACGGTGGTGATCATGCATGTCTGAGATTTTTGAAACAGTGTTAGAAAAAAAAAACTAGTGTGTAATGTTAGTACAATGTTTAGGAAGGTGTATGTGGTTAGAATGTGTATAAGAATAAGACTGAAGAATGAATTACTTTCAGGGTAAGCAACATGTGCTATTACATTAAGGATTATATTTAATAGTATTCTTTATTATGCAGACGCATTCACCTGTATAACTATACCCGTCATTCTTAGTTTAGATTCTTAAATAAAATAAAACTAATAAAAATGTTGCAATGTCTTTCCCCCCCGTGTTGTGCAGCCCTAGTTCTCTCTCTCTCTCTCTCTCTCTCTCTCTCTCTCTCTCTCTCTCTCTCTCTCTCTCTCTCTCTCTCTCTCTCTCTCTCTCTCTCTCTCTCTCTCTCTCTCTCTCTCTCTCTCTCTCTCTCTCTCTCTCTCTCAGAGAGGATAGTTTCTCTCCTGTTACTTGTCCTGGCCTTACAGACCTGTCCTCTTCCTGCAGATCCCTGTGAAAACCCCAAGCAGCTCAAACACTGATGTATACAGCTGTAAAAATGGTGAACAACTGGGAGGGACTTCAAAGTAGGTTGTGTGTGTGTGTGTGTGTGTTTGTGTGTGTGTGAGAGAGAACAGCTTTTTCATGTTCACTGCTCATCCTGTATGCCGATGTGTTTAATTGAATAAACACGTACTTATGCATTTATCTGACTGTTGTTGTTCACTGTAGGGAGGAGACCACAAAAATGCAGGGACAGGAGGGGAAGCGAGCCTTTGTTGAGCTGAAATGTCAAACGCGTATGTACTTCCTTTTAATTTTAAACTGTAGTTTTTCTCTAAAAAGTGATTGTGTTCAGTTAATGACTACACGTGTGCTTTAAGTAAAACTGTGTTTACTAACACGCAGTTATGTCCACTTGTTAACTGCCAACAGGTGATACTGAATCTTCTGCTCGGAAGAAGAAGAAGGTTTGTTTGTTCTCTGTCTGAATCTGTTTATATAGTTATGTTTTAGCTTATATTATCAGTTTAAAGGAATGCAGGTTACAAAATGATTCTGTTTTAATTCCCTGTACAGGTGAGAGGCGAGAGATGCCACTCACAGCTGCTTACTCCAAATGTTCAGCCTGGGCTCTCAGCCCAGCAGGGGGCGACACTTAGCATGCTGACCCAAATTGTGTAAGTACAACACAACAGCTGAACTATATGTAACTTTTCATTCTGAAGTAACTAAAACACAGTGACAAAGGTAGCTTGACCAGTAAGTCATTAGATTTATTAGCTATTTTGTTTAGCCGTAAAAGAGGTGTAACAAAGTTTTCAAAGCAGTGGGAGTTGTAAAGTGACCAAGAAGTAAGTGCACGACTTGCTCGAGCATTTGCCACAAAATGGTTTTATATTTAAACTAAGAATATTTACAAGTAATGTAAGGATTTGCACCCTGTGGGTTTTTGGTAATCTGCTGTGTTTTAGAGTGATATAGAGTGATATAGTGATAGAGTGCTATCATATACCTTTGGAAGTAGTTGTAGTTGTGTCTTTGATCAATATATAGAACGACTTACCTAACATCACTACCTCACCTCACTGGGGCTCATTTTAAGCACAATCCCTTCGCCATATCATTCAGCAGAGAGAGTTCTTGTTTCTCAGTAATCTTTGATCAGAGTGATAGTTGGTGGTATTTGCCTAATATTAACCATTGTCTGGTGTTTGGTTGTCACTATGTGACAGTCGCAGGGAAAAATTACACTAAACAATGACATTACATATTAATAGGCTGACTGGCGAATTGCCTCCTCTACAAAAATAAAAAAACATAAATAATATAATAATAAATAAATGAATAAATAAAAAGAAAATACACATCAACATTTTTGCACAGTAACGGTGGGTTTTTTTCTTCTTTGGCTTTTGTGTAAAGTAGCCACGTTCTGCTGACAGTGTTTGTCCTGAAATGCCTGCTGTTCATGATACAGTCAAGTCATGAAGAATAAAATCATGCCACTGCCTTTCACAATTATTTCAGATGAAATGTTCAGAACAAATGTCCACACACTTTTGGGATGTGGGATTAAGCCTAGTCCTGGACAGTGCAGAATATTTCTATGAAGTTTATTATATTATATTAAACATTTTATATATATATATATAGTGTGTGTGTGTGTAATTAGTCCATGTCTAGGCTTCCCTGCCTGGGAAACCTGTCAGTAGTGTTTTCAGGCTAGTAATGAGTGATTTCTTCAGCTGATTTGTATTTCCATGTGCACGTTCTTAAATGAATTATTGATGCTTTTAGTGGCCTTTGTTAGAAACAATTCACTTAAGTTCTGTTCCCTAATTGTTACTGACGTTGCTCTGCAGTACAGGGTCTATAGTGTCTGAGGAAGAGCCAGCAGACGAAGAATGGAGTCTGTGTCGGAGAAACATGGTGGAGCATCAGTGGCTGCATGTTCCAGTACCTACCCCCTCTACACACCCTGCAAGGTGGAGAATCACTCATACCAGTGTAGTTATATCTTATATGTTTAGTGTTTGAGCATTTAAAGCTTTGATAATTCAGTTATAGCCAGTGTTGTAGTAATGGAGTAGTATTAATGCATTGTATTTATAAAATGACTTACGTGTATCTTACTTTCTGGAAGCAGCATTCTTTCTAGACACTGCCCTCGTGTTCATGCACTTCCTCAGCAACCCCACTTCGTACCGTCTACCTCTCCAGGTTCACTGAGATCTGCAATCTCAGGTGAGTTTTGTGAAACCTGCCCCTGAGTAACGCATCACTGCATAGTAGAGAAGAAGATGCTATTTAATTTCTACAGTGAATTGTTCGGTGACATTCAAGATAATTCATTACTTGTTTTGCATCTTCTCAGTTCTTTATGGAAAGGCTTGTGCAGTCACATGTCCCAAAGGCGAGGGAAGAAAGGGTACGAGAGGATCTGGCTCAAAAAATTCCACCAATCAAGGAAAGAGCGTTGCGTCTCGGCGCTCCTCCAGACAGAGAAAAAGTGTGAATGAGGAAACTCTACCCGTTCAGTCTCAGCAGTCTGACTCTGACTCTTCCTCTCCCACTGGCAGTGCGTCAAACGACACGCATGCTTCCACGAGCAAAGCAAAGCAGGCCGCCAAACAGAAGCCTGGCAAAAGGAAAGGAGGCGCAAAAAAGAAGGCTGCCCGTCAAGTGGTGGTTGAAAGTGAGGAAGAGGACAAAGAAAAAAATGAGGAAGAAGAGCAGGGCAATCAAGTAGAAACGGCCGTTAGTGTGGAAGAGTCTCAGGAAATGGAGACCAGTGAGGAGGCAAAGAGTCCCCATCAAGAAGATGCATGTGCAGATATGGATGTAGGTTCAGATTCTGTTGATCACAACGTGGATGAGGCGAAAATTGAAACTGAGGATCTGGATAGTCCGGTAGAGACGGAACCCGTTTCACCTCTTTTCAAACAGCAGTTTGAGGAGGGACTAAAAGCAGAGAACGATGACAGTCAGGACAGCCATGTATCATCTCAAGAGAAGCTAAGTTGTTCTGAAGAGGAGACACCGGAGAGGGAACCTTCAACACCGGAGAGGGAACCTGTCACGCCAGAGAGAGAACCTGCAACACCGGAGAGGGAACCTGTCACGCCGGAGAATGAGCCTGCTACACCAGAGAGTGAACCTGCTACACCAGAGAGGGAACCTGTCACGCCGGAGAGTGAGCCTGCTACGCCAGAGAGTGAACCTGCTACACCAGAGAGGGAACCTGCTACACCAGAGAGGGAACCTGTCACGCCGGAGAGTGAGCCTGCTACGCCAGAGAGTGAACCTGCTACACCAGAGAGGGAACCTGTCACGCCGGAGAGGGAGCCTGCAACACCAGAGAGAGAATCTGCCACGCCGGAGAGAGAACCTGCCACACCGGAGATGGAACCTGCAACACCAGAAAGGGAACCTGCAACGCCTGAGAGCGAACCATCTGTTGAAAAGGAAGACCACCTCTCTCCCCCTTGTGCAGAGCAAATAAAGGTAGCAGAATCTAGTAACACCTCTGACAGTTTAACAGCCCAGACTCAGGATGATTTGACTACTGCAGCAGTGAGCTCCTCAGACAAGATAGCTGATCAGAAAACAGATTCTGAAAGTCCAGTAGAACCAGATGAGTTTGAACGTGTAACAGACAAACTCCCTGAATCTGGCAGCTGCTCACCTGAACATACAGCTGAGAACTGCTCTAGAAAAGATCAGGACCTTTTACTGACTCCAGAGACAAAGCAAGAGGGCTCTCTGGACTTAAGTGCTAATCAAGATAACACAGATTCCATCCCTATGGATTGTGACTCACCCGGTTCAGACAGCACTTCCCTTCTTCCTGAGGTGTCAAAGAGTAATAGTGATACTCCGGCACCTCAGATCTCTTCTGCTGATCAAATCCCCAGCCAGGACAGAGAGCCGAAGAACCAGACCAAGTCTGAGCCTTCTAAAGACCAAAGAGGCTCAGAGAGGAGAGATAGCCGTCAGCGCAAGTCTCGTTTCCACTCGCCAACCACTACTTGGTCCCCAAAGAGAGAGTCTCGAGGGGATGGGTCGCGGAGATCACGGTCAAGGGATCGCGATCGTGATCGCAGTCGCAACGCAAGCTCACCCCACAGGGGTCGAGGCCATGACCACGAGGACGACCGAGGCAGCTCCAGGCGCAATCGCAGCAGAGACCGGCGAAGCAGGAGGCGCTCTCGCAGTCGCTCTCGAAGCCGCTCAAGATCACGCTCAAGGTCAAGAAACAGACACAACCGCCGAAGTCCGTCTGCAGAACGCAACGATCAAGGGGCTCAGTCGCCGCGGAAAAGAGACTCTTGGGGAGGTGACAGCTGGCGGGGTGCGCGTTCCTTCCGCAACTCCAACTGGAGGAACAATCCAGAGAGACAGAATCAGTTTTCAGCAAGAGAGCCCAACTCTTCAGGCAATGGTAACTTCCATGAGACATCGCCCGACAGAGGCCAGTCAGAAAACCCCCCCTGGGTGAAGGAACGGCAGTGGGGGAATGCTGACAACAGGGAGCGCGAGCAGCGCTTGGATGAGAATTCTGGTGACACCACTGGAGACTTTTGGTCTCGAGGAGGCTGGAACTCTGAACATGGGCGCGGTGGAGGACGTGGAGGTCGGGGTGGGCAGCGGTCCTCCGGGCTGCAGGGGGAGTCTGCAGATAACTGGAGGCAGCAGCGTAACTCTTTCTCAGGGACGACAAACAATGCTGGAGCTGACTCCTATAGTCGCTTCAATGAGAACAGACCTGGAGGGAAAAGGAAAGAGCCCGAAAGCTCTGATATGCCATTGGACCGGTCAGGATGGTCTTCTGCTTCCAGCTGGGCAGTCCGCAGAACTTTACCTGCTGATGTGCAGAACTACTACTCGAGAAGAGAGCGAGGGCCTGGGCCAGGTGGCAGCATCTGGAATAGACAAGAGGAGGACCAGCCTGCAGCTGGTTTCTCCAAACAAACAGGTGTGTATTTGTTAGACATTGACTGACGGATTGATTTATATATTTATTTTCCAACTTATTAATTCATTCAGTAATAAATGAAAAATTGAGTAGACTAGTTGTTCTCACTGTGAATTATCTTTTAATCCTATGTGGAACATGCATGTAGGATATTTGATTAGGTCATGGTTCTGCGTGATATAAATATATTTTGCAAATACTAAATTTTTTCAAGTGCTAATAAAGGTAGATGTGGTCCACGTTTTCTAAACATTTATGTATCAGCAACATGCACAGTTTTCACCTGTTGTTGTCATTAGAGATTTCAGTCTGAAACTCAAATCCGTCCACAGACCTCCCCTGTAACTTGTCTGGCCTAGTAAAATACAGACTTGGTTTCAGCGTCATTACTGCATCTTCTGTGCAGGTAACTGGTTAACTTGTGCGTTGCTAGCACCAATAGATCTCACGTGTTGTTTAGTAAAATGTAATCGTGCCTTCCACCCAGATCTGGCTGGTTTCTGATTAGGTGATTAGGTGATGGTAAATGTGCAGTGTTAAAGCCCTCACGATTTCAGATCTGACCTAGTTCATTAAGGGGGAAAGGGCTCAGTTTCATTGTTTTTCCATCGTTTACTGCCAGTAACATACGTTTTTGTAAATGATATTACTGATTGCACGTGCAGGTTTAAAACCAAAACACACACACAGCGTTCTGATTCGGGTTGGATTTGATGAATTGATTCGTTCACCCAGCTCTAAAAACATTAGATCTGTGTCGTGGTACGGCAGGGAAAGAAGGTTTGAGCAACCTCAGCCTGGTAATGTGAAAGCACCTCAAGCATATAATTTTCTGGGTACAGTGTTAAAGCCACTGTGCCAGTATAATTTACTTGTAAATGATCTAGGAGTGCATATCAGCAGTGAGGTTCAGTCAGTGTCTTCAGTCTACTCTGTACCAAAGACAGCGGTAGCGAGTAGTGGTGAGAGCGGTTGCATTAGTTTTGTTGCCCATTAGTGTGTGTACTAAAAGTCGTGTCTACATAACTTGTATTTTAGATCCCCCACAGAGTGAGCCGAGTACCCATCTTCCTAATGAAGCAGTACCAGCCCCACCTGCTGTGATGCCCCATCCAGTCAATGTATTGGGAGTCCTGCGCTACCCAGTGGGACCACTGGGACCGCGAGCCCCTCCTGTCGGCCTTCAGCCCACCCCGTTTGCCATGCCCCCTCAGATCCCTGTGCACCTGCATCCGTCAGGACCTCCTCTTCCCATACCCTCCATGGCTGTACAGAGTCTGCCACCACCCCCTCCACCACCTCCCCCTGTTCAACAAGGCAGCATCACTGTTCTGCCGGCTGAAAGCCTCCCTCAGGTCAGTGTTCGAACTATGTATGTCTTTTTTTTTCCTTTTTGTTTTTGTTAGGGTGGTGATGGTGATCGCATGCTCGTGCTAGATAGATCTAGAACAGCTGGTGGGCTCCATACGGACGCTAGGATGTAAAAGTTGTAATTTTTTGTTCAACAGGTCATTACGAGTTTCCCTGTGCCGGCAAAAGTCCCTGTGAAAGTGACACAAAACAAGGCACCGCTGCAGGCTTACCCTACCAGCACGCCAAGTGTAGCCCAGCCATCCTCCACTACCCAGCCACCATCTCATAGCAAAGCCCATGCTGACAGCTCCAAGAAAGAAAAGGTAAGTGGCTTCAGATTAGGTCATCGTCAGGCGTGATTGTTTTATTCTGAACGTTTAATGACGATGTTACAGTATTGATTAAACATTCTATTGTTTATATTGTTTTTATTAAGCATGCACAAGATATTCATTTTAAATACTATAAAATACAAGTCCACATAAAGCAGACTGTATGGTTATCATGCTGGACTGTTTGCAGTTAAAGCCTCTGAGAATGAACGTCTGCTTTTTTTAAATAACTGAGTTAATTTCATTCCTCCGTGCTGCAGTATTCATGTATATCTTATACAGCAGACAGTTATTAGTCTTTGGGAAGGTTTTTATTTCATCGTATTACTCCTCTCAGTATAAACTGTGTGGTCCTAATCCTGTCTCTTGCCCCGCCCACACAGTTTCAGTCAGAGAAACTTGGCGAACTAAAGTTTACTCAGCATAACCGAGAGCTATCGAGCTAGACCTCCTGTCTGTAGCTGCCCGTCACTCATTCATTCCTTTAGCCAGACACTAACATTGATAGTTTGCCCGCCAGTCCGTCGCATCCAACACACACCCACTCACACCTACAGGCAGTTTAGAGTGAGTGGACAACCTAGCACAACCAAACCTAGTTTGGACTGTGGGGGGAATTCGGAGTACCCGCAGGAAACCCACTCCAGCACGAGGAGAACATGCACACTCCACATAGAATGTCCCGACCCGGGAATCCAACCCGGATTGTCTTGCTGTGAGGCAACAGTGCCACCGTTTGTTCATTCATGCATCAGTCTGTGCACAGAGTCGACCTTCTTTGTCCAGTTAGCGTCACACAACTGCTGGATACTGATTTTAGTTCTGTACGAGGGGCGGAGCTAGGAGTGCTGGATGGAGAGCTGCTGTTCAAGTTGCTTAGCTACCTTATAGCACATAACAGAGCTTAATGTGGAAGTGTTTACTTTGTGTCACTTCACTAGTTTGCACTAGTACAAATCCATAGACAGACTTTTATCAGATCTTGTTATGGAGATCCAAGTAACTGTTTCTACTTTGCATGTTTCAGTTGTATATGATTCTAATTATTTCTATATTTGAATATTAATAATGAACACGTGCAGTCTGCCGAGCTGCTGGTTGAACGAAGCCGAGTAAGTTCAGTGTTGTGAGAGTTTATAAGCTCCACTCAGAGCTAAGGGTGTGTTACACGATCAGAGCATGACAGTGTAGTGGGAGGTTGTGAAAGCAGAGCTGATCTACTCGTCTAAAACAAACTGTGACCTGATGTCACTGCGTGTTATACTGTAGTGAAGAGAATTACTGGATTGTGGCTCATGTCTAGTAATAAACCAGAAACAAACTTTCCTTTTTTGTTAAACTTACGTTAACTTTTAACACAGAAACTACAGATTCAGGAACGAGCTATCAGCGAGGTGAAAGCAGCCATCAAGCCATACTATCAGAAGAAGGACATCACCAAGGAGGAATACAAGGAGATTGTACGCAAAGCCGTAGAGAAAGTAAGTGTGCATAACTTTCACTGCCTTTCTACAGCCTATCATTAACACACAAGCCAGACGCAAGTCTGGGAGTAACAGAGCTAATCACCCTAAACAGCCAAAAGTATGTGGACATGATTTCTGTTTACTAGGTTTAGCTGTTCCAGCCACACCTGTTTCCGTCCAGTACATAACAGAAAACAAACAGCCGTGCAATCTCTGGACAAACACTGGCAGCAGGTTGGGGTGTAGCCAGTGAATTTCAGCGTGACACTATCTAAGACTACCACCTCTCCAACACATCAGTTTAACAAGCTCACAGAACAGGACCACCAACAGCTAAAGCACACACTGTGCCCAAGTCGCCCAAGTGGCAACGCTCACTTCCGGACTGCTTCTGGAGGCACTGTCTGCACAAGAACTGTTCATTTGGAGCTTCATGGATGGAGTGATGTTTAAAAAAAACCAAAAAAAACCACTACAACTAGTCTCTGGAGTGATGAATCACACTTCACAGTCTGGCAGTCTGATGTTTTTAGTTCCACATTAATGACCATAGTTTGAGAAGAGCTGTTCAGTGTGATGTTAGGAAGACAGTCTGCTTTTGGTCATGTAGTGTATGTAGACTACCTGCACTGTTCTATACACCTGACACTCTTCCAAGTTTGGGTTAGTCTAGACTGTACTGGAAGATTTAGAGCATGTGGTAAAACGTGAGTTTGGCTTCAGGTTTAAGATTCACACCAGGAGCGGCTCTGAAACACGTCGCACTAGTGGACATGTGTTTAAGCGACTTCAGTACACGTCATTAGAGCGCACCGTTGGATGATATGTCAGTGGTGCCAACCATGAGCAGCTTATGATGAAAGGGGAAAAAAGCAGTATATCATCTTGGGTAATGTTACTTCTCACACTGGACTTTGGAGTCCACAAAGTGATATTTCTAGTCCCCCCATCACCACCACCCCCCCCCCCCCCCCCCCCCCCCCCCCACACACACACACAAATTGTACATTCCAGTCTGTCATTTATCACATGACTGCACTGTGTGGCGCAAAGCAGGCAGCCATGTTTCTAGTATCAGTTCAGTGAGCATTGAAGTGGGCAAAACATGTACTTTGAACGTGGCATCATAGTTGGCACGGAGGGCGTCGGTTTCAAACAGCTTTCGTTCTGGGCTTTTCACCCACCACCGTTTCAAGGTCTTACTGAGAACAGTGTGAAAAACAGAAAGCGACCCCTGGATCCAAAGGAGGTCAAAGGATTGTCCAGGCAAACAGGCCACACAAACCACATCCAACTTCAACATCAGTACGCACAATGTCATGTCAGAGATAATCACTCCTGGAACTTCGTCTTTAATGGGTTACAGCAGCCAGCTGTCAGGTGGTATCCGAGTACTCAGATAACTGTTTAAGGTTCTAGTGTTTAAATCCTGAAATGTTCCACCATGTGAAACCCCCGTTTGGTGTGAACAGTCTAAGCTCATGCAGCCTAAAGGTTCCAGGGACACGATCACGAGTAGCAAGTTGTTATAGTTTGTGTGTCCCTGGATCTCCCCTCTGTCGAGGATCTTTGGTATGAGGTGGAAGGAGATCTTCTCAGCATCTGCACAGTGTAAATTGTGGAATTCCTGCTCTCCTAAACTCTGGCTAAGGGAGATTCAGCATACTGGCTAATAAACTGGCATCTCAGTGTTTCTTTTCTTTCAAGGTAAACGACTGGCATCATGTCCCGCAGTGTGCAGTGCTGAACTCTGTCGTTCTCTGTTGAGTTGAGAAGTGTAGTAGAGATGGGTGGGAACGCGGTGGTCGGATTAGTGGCGTGACTCTGCTGATGGTCTCTGTTTTGAGGAGTGATTTGATGTTCTGTTCTGTTCTGTGTGTTGCAGGTCTGCCACAGTAAGAGCGGCGAGGTCAATGCAGATAAAGTGGCCAACCTTGTCAAAGCATACGTCGACAAATACAAACACGTTCGCAAGAACAAATCGGACAAAAACTAAGGGAGACTGCTCTGGCGCCCGCACAAGTGCAATTTCTCCAAAAATGGCCTGTGTCCCGCAGGCTGATATGACTGGAGCTTCTTTTCATATTTGCAGACAATAATGAAGATTTTTCTATAGATTGCATATTTTGTTTAATTTCATATAGTGCAACTACCCTTTAATTGCTTTTCTTTTGAGGTGGGGGCGGGAGGGTGCGGGGGGGCTGCTGTAAACATGAGCAAATGTGTACTTGAGGGTAGTACGGGGGTGACTTTACTTTAAGATCTCTAGCCGTGTTTGATTACATTGCTGGCGTTTTCTCAGTGTGTGGAGTAGCTGTAAGTGGTCAATCAGACAAACAGAGTGGTACTTCTGGATCTCTCTCTCTCTCTCTCTCTCTCTCTCTCTCTCTCTCTCTCTCTCTCTCTCTCTCTCTCTCTCTCTCTCTCTCTCTCTCTCTCTCTCTCTCTCTCTCTCTCGCTCTCTCTCTCTCTCTCTCTCTCTCTCTCTCTCTCTCTCTCTCTCTCACTCTGTCCCATGGACCTTAATGAAGTAACGGCATTAATGTTGGTCTTCATTTTCCTCTCCTTTTTTTTATGCATCAGAATCTTGAAGTCCTGATTAAATGTGCGTCGGCTCTGTCGTTCTGTCAGTGTGGCTGGAGGTTTAATGAGCTGGATGCGAGCGTATGTGAATCAGCGTTAGTTTTAGGGAGGATGTGGACAACTTACCAGTAAAGTAGGAGCTGAGCTGTTGGTGTAAATGCAGGTTAATTCTCCATACTGCTGTACTGCACAACCAATGTATTTATTTACCTCCCAGATCAATAAAATAAACAAGCTGTCAGTGACCCCTCGTATTTGTTTTGAGCAGATTGTTTCAGGATCTTAGGATAAAGAAATCTTTTCAAGCTGTCAGTATGTTTAGAGCCGGGCTCTGAAACGGTGTGTGTGCTCATGGTCATGTAAAAGCATTCATTTATCATGTAAAAACTTTCTCTTCTTACTGAAATGTGTAGGAAGGTGACTGTGCCAGTGTCAAAAGGTGAAAAGCAGTGGCACATATTTCACTGTACGTTTTTTAAAAGCCTTTAGCATTTCAAGATTAATGATGGACAGATTGGATAAGAGTAGTTTAGTAATGAGGGATATGTATATATGATGTATTGTAATCATTATGCCTGAAATCAAGTCAGTGTATTCATGATTATAGAGTAAAACTAGATAGATATTTTATTGGTCCCAGAGGGAAATTTAAGATCTCTTCATTTAACCCATCCGTGCAGTGAAACACACACACACTAGGGGGCAGTGAGAAAACTTGCCCAGAGCAGTGGGCAGCCCTACCACAGTGTCAGGGGAGCAGTCGGGGGTTAGGTGCCTTGCTCAAGGGCAATTCAATCGTGTCCGGCGACCTTCAGTCACAAGGCTGGTTCCCTAACCTCCAGCCCACGACTGCCCCTTCCATACGATTTTCCTTTCGTCGGTCCGCCAGCGACGGCGTCCCGTACCGTAGAACATAGTTGGAGCGGGGTCGAGGCACGAGGAGCCCAGAACCCACAGCCCGGTCAGTATACTCTCCAGTATAGATCCGCGAGTACTAGCAGACCGAACCAGATCAGTGAATGAGCTGAGAATCAGTGTTCTGTAGATTTGTCCTACCTTGGTGGAAAATAATACTGCAAGTGCATAAAAACCACAAGTAGGATTATTTGATAGTGTAAACATGGCCATAAAACAGTACCTCCTACTATTTTGTGAACGATTATGAGCTGCCAGGAACGGGTTTGGACCACTCCAGCAGACAGTAACATTAGGCTAAATTTAGATAACAAGCTAACATTAAAACAACATTAAAAGACGTTAAAACATTATAAACAACAAGCATAAAATTAAGCACGTACCCGCCAACCATCGAAATCTTGACCTGATCGTCATGTGCGCATGCGCAATAAGCCTTGGTAGGACCGATGATGGCTAGGATGAAATGATAAACACCGCCGACCCTGAAGAGGAATTTGGGAAGACCCCAAACTAACAGGCTTTTCTTTTTAAAGCTTATGTTCTCTTATTACACTGTAATGACTTTTGGCTTGTTTGGCTGGAAAATAGCACTTTATGGAATATCACCAGTTTCAGAAATGATTTATTCCAGTCTGAACATCCAGCACCTCAAGTAGCTGAAAGAGGCACAGTGTGCAGTCGTGTCTCTGACATCATTTATTAATCCTGCCTGTAAAGACCCACTGAACGGTCAAGCTCCTCAGGATCCAGATCAGGGGCCTACTGTCTAACACTCGTACTCGAAAGGGGAATCCCACTAATGTCTCAGAATTTATAGGCTGAGATGTAAACAGAGCTGTTGCTTCAGTTGGAGTGGTTTGATGTGAAGTGACTCACTTGGAGAGAAGCTCTGTGTGTGAGGAGGTGATGGGAACCAGGTGTTGCAAAGTCTGCAACTACCAGCGAGTGTTTATAGAATGTAGATGATGGTAAGATAGTGGAGAAGCTGGAATAGATTGTTTTTTATTTTAGGGTTGCCTTATAACACCTCATATCCCTCCTCCAACAGAGGATTAAAGTAAATGGAATACATGTGAAGCCAAAATTGTTGTAAAAATAGATGAGACGTTTACAATCATTTGTGAGGAAGCATTAAACTCCTTATACATCTGGTTCCCTGTCTTAATCACACTGTACAAGACTGAGCATGTTACACCAAACCACTCGATGGCTTTCTGTATCGTAACCCTTTAATTACATGAACCGTGAAAAATGAGCAGATCTCCTCTTTACAGTGATCATATGTGAGATTTCCATTCAGCTAGTGAATTATGTAAATCCCAACCTCATGTATGAATGGCAGTCTGAGCGTGCTACAGGCAGTCGAGTTTGTGGTTCATAAACATTGTTTTATAAAAACACTATTAATTTATACCTCAGTCGCACTAATGCTGAGAACTAATGTAGTTTGCATGTCCTTGTACTGCTGGTACTATTTAAGTATAGATCTTTTTAACAGCCTCTATAAAAAAAAAGAAAAAGAAAAAAAAGATGAAGTTACATGAGCCGCTGGATGTTTCCAGAAACATGTGAATCCACCTGTGCACTGGACTCTTGAACAGTTCAGCCTAAATCATTCCCATATTACACATTAAGCTTTTATTAGATTTCTCAACATGAAGAGCCAAAAAAGAAAAATACAAAAAAAATAAAAAAGGAGCAAAAAAAGGTGAGGGGCAATGGGGAAAGCACCTTCGGAGATAAATGACACACACATACATAACCATGAAACAAACACCGCAAAAGAAAACCCTCTTCTCAAACAATGGCAAAAATGTTCAGTCTTTTATTTAAAAACTATAAACAGTCACCCAAGTAAATTAAGCCAACCTAGAACAGACTGTTAGGTATATGTATATATCGCACACCCTACTGACACTGCAGAAATGGTGAAGGGGGGGAGCCCCCCGCTTGGATGCTAACACAACAGGCAGTTATAAATGTTACACGACACACTGTAGGGAGGACAGCCTGGGAAGCAGGGAGCCGGAATGTGGCATGGTATTAAGAATGAAAAAATAGTACGATAAAATTCCACACTATATTAAGATAGAAAAAAGGTAGGGAGGAAAATATCATATGCACAGAAAGCAAATAACACAGGAGAAAACCTGTATAAAACTCCATGTATTTAAACCAATTTACAAATACAAAAAGAATCGAGTACGGGCAGAAGGCCCGCAGTGACGCTTATAGTGGGTACATGTTGGAGGGGAAATACCTTCAATATTTGTGTGTTTTTTTTTTTTTTTTTGCTCTTCTACAAAATAACATGAGATATATTATTCCATACTCTTTCAGCCAGCAAAATGAGTTCTACAAGTTATAATAGTACAAAAATGGAAAAGAAAAAAAGGGGGGAAAAAAAAATATCACAGTTCCACAAAAAAACCTGTTCCCCATCCCCCTCCCTAAATTTTACAGCATCAGTACCTTTGTAGAATATTTACAAGTTTAAGTACATTCATCCACTGCTGAGTATAGAATCACATCTCATACAAGTAACCAGGGATCCGAAAAAACAAAGAAAAAGAAAAAAAAAAGAAAAATTCTGAAACTACCAAGATAATGCTTCTGATACTCCACAGAGTGAACTCTCCAGTGGCTGCAGCGGCATGAAAGATGATTTTTTTTCTTTTTTACTTTATATTTATTCACAAATATTTACAAGATTTTTTTTCTCATTTAATCATATTGGTATTTATTTCAATAATAAATAAGTGAAAATATAATCGGCTCAAGTAAGAAAACCAAAGCTATCAAGTTCTAAAGAAAAAAACAAACAATCTAGCCACACCTCTGTTGCCCCTGCTCCACCCCCTCGTCCACTGTCTCCTCCCACACCTCCTTCCCACCCAATCCGAAGCCCCTGCCCCTACCACCGTTCCTCCAGGACCAGGAAAATGTGCTCATTCGGGTGGGAGCGGAGAGGCGGCTCGTTTCGGGGCGGGGACGGAGAGGTGGCTCGTTTCGAAAGAGTTGAGCGTGCGCTGGTTTCTGAGTGGCTGGTGGAAGACCCGTGGCAGTTTGTAAGTGAGTGGGGGGCGGGGGTGGTGGTGGTGGTGATACAGAAATCCCAACGCACAGAGAACGGAATGGAGGGAGTGGTGAGAAGGGGGAGGAGAGGCATCGCCCACGGCTGTGATCGCCGGCGCCTGGCGCGCCAGTAAAGGACGAAGTTTCTTTCTGGATCTGAATGTTTTTGGGTTCAGCTGGGCTCAAGCCTGCAGAGAGCGCGCGAGTTCGTAAAGGCATTTAGCGAGTGTGGTGGAGACCTCCATACTGCTGAGTGCCAGCACAGAGAGGTGGTTCTCATGCCGCTTCACCAACCTGCAAGTACACACAGGACATGGTTACCTACCTAATCACACACGTTCACAGTGAGACAGTCAAAGATTCTTCAGAACCAGAGAATCAGTTCAGACTGTGAGAGGCTGTGCAGGCAGCGGTATGTAGGCACTGACGTAGTACAACACCTAAAACCTCTTAGACTGATAAAACCAGTAACACCGGATCACACCACAGATTCAGCTCCATTGTGGTCCAACAAATCTCCAGCATCGGACCCCAAAATGAGCACTGGAGTACGAGGAACGGGTCGTGTAATGTGTCTGGGACGTCCCATGAATCTCTGATAAGTGTAGCCAGTCAGACCCCTTTAGTTTGACCACCACAGGTTCCCTGACATTAACCAATAGGAGGACAGAGATGTATGTAAACAGGGTAAAGAGAGAGGTGATGCTGCTGTTACAGCTGTCTGGTGAAACAACGAGCCGCAGATCACCTGCATCACTAACACCTGCTCAGAATCTCGCAACGCTGCAACTACGAACCCTCCAACAGCTAATCACAGTAAAATAACAGATCAACACAACCACAGTTCAAACCGTGTCTGAGAAAGTAAAACTCTTTAAGCTCAAGTTCTCTTTGGAGGATACAGAGGACACACACTGTCCTTTCGGGACATGTCTATCTTTTCAAAACACAAAAGTACCTCAGAGCGCTTCTGTAACCATGATTCAGTTTCTCTACTCTCTTTTTAAACTGATCCAATCATAACGCACAGCCTCAGGTGGCTTTAAATATTGATTTGATTACTTTTATATAAGCAGTAAAGTAGCAAAGTAATATAGTTTAACAGCTCACTACCGTTAGCTAAGCAACACGATCGCTAAGGATCACTGCACGAACTGAGTGTAGTTTTTTAGACTGTTTATCAAGTGTGCATTTTACAACAGTGCCAAGAGCATCAAGCATGGCAACCATCAGGCTTTTAAAACCTGAGCTTTATATTTGACCTGACCGGCAGCCTCAGAACAATTAAACGACGTTAAGGTACATATTCAGTTTTAAGGAAGTACACCGGCCTCTTACCCACATCGCTACATGATATACATTCATTAATTAAAACTCTGTTCAGGCTCAGAACAGACCAACAGCTGGTCATTAAAGCAGCAGGTCAGGATTTCTTAGCCATCAGACTGTTTAACCTCAAAGAGAGTTTCTTATGTTTACTAGAGAGAAAGACTCTACACTTATCTGCATATGAATGCAAAGAGTTTCACTTACTTTCGTCCACAGTCTGAATACTTGGCGATGTTCTTTAACGTTAAGGCAGCAGTTAATCTAATATGTTTGGTCATTGGTCCCTCTTTGTCATCCTAAGAAAAACGAAGAGACAAGTGAGAGTTGATTAACTTATTCTTTACACTGCAGTCTAAAAACAAACAGATGCATCACCACTGCAGGTACAAGGAGGTAAAAATGAGGAACACCACAAATCTGGTAGTTACATTATTTTCAGGAATATACACAGCAGTGTGCAACAGTTTTAGACATCCAAGAATCAGTGATGTGTGTTTCTTTCCTACATACACACTGGAAATTCAGCAGTTTTATAATTATAGTGTTTATAAGCACTTATTCTACTATCCAGATAAAGGGCTTTACATTGTACATTAATGAGAGCTGCTGTGTGGCGAGTTACTCACAGTGAAGTCCCTGAACACCAGGTTGCGTGAGCCGCGACGCAGGGCCATCAGAGCCGCGCTGGGGTGATTGACTATAGCCTTCTGCGGCCTGGGAGGAGCTGGACTACCGCCTGCCAGTGGAGGAGACCTAAACACAGCACAAACACATCAGCTGGATTTAAAGTCGCTGTGCACGTGTAGTAAATTTCAGATGTTATCACTGTTTGCAAAAATCACTGTGTCCATCATTCAAACTCACACAGGCCAGACAGACCAGAGGCTGGAGAACCCTCAGAACAGTGGATTTTAAAGCAGATACAACTGTAAATGATTCACCATCACACACTCCTGTACTGAGGTTTACACAAACACTGCTCTAACACTGAACTGAGTGATCAAGATAATTCACACAGCAGATAAACCGGCCTCAAGTCTGATGTTTTTCTTCATGTTACACGAAATGCAGCACATTTGCACTTTTTTAGAAAACTATTTGCACATGGAGTGCTTTTTATAAGTGTGTTGTATGAATGCAACTCTGAACAAGGCTACAGTGTCAGAGAAAAGCTAAAGGCCTCAAAGCCAAGCTTAAAGAGACACAAACCAAAGTGGTCATGGCTGAATAATGTGTTCTTTTCACAGCAAGCTTGAGAGCATTCTGGGTGATGAGCCCAGCTGTCAGCCACTGGAACTTCTGATCGTTCCTGTGATGCTGGTGAAGATAAAACTGTAACCTCCAGGAGCCGACCTGTATCTGTTGGCAGTCATGACTGTTTACTTCTGGATGAGCCTGCCGCAGGAAACACTGTTCTTTTGCGCATGTGGGTCAGTTTAGAAACATGATTTGGTCAGACTTATGTCTGATTTAGTGTTGGTGAGAAAATCTGATTGGATCCAGATTCACCTGGTGTGTGAACATGGACTTACCATCAGACCACTCTGAGGCCAAGCTAACAGTTAATCACTGAAACCCATATATTCTGATGCACATCATATCCTTAGTGAAGTTGTATGAAGCGGCTGGGCTTCCAACAATGTGCACAGTCAGTCTCTCTCTCGCTCTCTCTCTCTCTCTCTATTTATTTTAATGTTTTACACATCTCACGAAAGGAAATGTGACTGAGTACATACTTGGAAGTATTGAGATTGCTGCCTTGTGTTTGTTCCTCCAGCTTGAGTCCAGCTAAAAGGGCTTCCCTTGAGCAGTGCTTGTCCTGCAGAATTAAACAAAAACACAGACACCGTGAGACAGTGGACAGTTAAGGACAGAAACATTTAAAGTCTGCTTGAAATACAATATAATAGTCAACAAGACTGAGTCACACTGTTCAGCTATAAAGCGTCTTGCCTGTAGATGCGTGATGAAGGAAAGTCTCTGTCGTGGAAAGGGTTCACAGCCTTCCCACAGACATTGTCCAGGGTACAACTCTTTGCTGCCGTGCTGTGTAGCCGCATGATAGAACACCTGCGAAGGTGTCTCGAACCACCTGAAAGATCAACCATAAATCTAATCAGATCAGATCAAAAAAGTCAGTAATATTTCTGAAAGAACTAACCAGAACTGCAAGACATTTATTCACAGTGAGAGCCAGTAAGATGCTCTCACATGGCATTCTTTGCCAATGTGATTAACGTACTGGCTTCTGCTGTCAGTCAGTTTATTCTTTAAGTCAAATCAGGCAAAACTGTTCCCAGAAGCCTGTACTAGAACAAACACACTTTCTTTTGCATCAGGCCTCGAGGTTCACTGTGAGCAGCTGCTGCTGCTATAACCCGTGTTACCATTACAGACGCTGTGCAAAATGTAAATAAAACAGAATGTAATGACGGGCAAGTCATTATAACCTCATATATAACTGAAACGAGTACAAAGACAATGTATCAAATGTTAAAACTGAGAAATGTTTTTGAAAAAATATATTTAATTTGAAGACAGACACATGTATTTAAAAAAAAAAAGGTGGGATAAATTGCATAAATAGCCAACATGCATTGTGATAAAATAATGATCTGATCACTGATACCACATTCAGAGCTGGTCAGAAATAAATGAATACGGATATTGAATATGTCATTTAGATTTATGCTGAATAGATTAAAACGAGTATTAAAGAAATAAATTGTTCTAGAGCTTTCCAAACTGAACTGGAACTTTCTTACCGTTTACAGGCCTGCCATAGACATCTGAAGTTCTGCCCAGGTTTGCGCGTGTGTTCTGGTGGAACAGCTGCGGCTTGAGGGCCCTCAGCCGGAGAAGCTGAACTCTGATTGGCTCCCTGTGCAGACATAACCACTGGGGGCGGAGACTGTGTTGACACAGACTGCTGCAAAGAGAAAAGATAAGCTCACTAAACAGTGGGAGGGGGGGGGTTTCCAACAGAAATGTAATTTAAGTATTGTTGTTTATGTATTAAAGGAACACTGCCTAAAGTAATTACAGTACTTTACTGCTAAACAGTTCAATATGACCAGCAAGGAGACCCATCACTAGCATAAGGACCACTGCAGTCATAACCTTATGCATACAAACATGTCATCTCCACAGAAAAGCCCTGGCAGATGAACAGCTCACAAGCCCAAGATTACCACATGCAATGCACGGGTCAGCTAGGGTGTGCAAAGCTCCCTAGTTTTGGACTTACTGGACTGAATACTGAGTGATGAAGCACCATGGAACACCTCTGAGTTGGAGCGCCACTCTGAGTCAAATGTAAACACTCAATATGAGTTCCTGACCTCAGTAACGCTCTTGTGGCTGACTAGAATCAATCACCTAGCGTAAAGCCTCCATAGCAGAGTGCAAGTTTTTAAAGACGCAGCAAAAAATAGGCGGAAATAGAAAAACAGGTGTCTAGAAACTTTGACAAACCATCTGTTAATATATTTACTAAATAAGGAACTAATTAAAACAAACACCATTTACACTAAAATGTATTAGAACCACTCCATTATATTCTGAAGTGTGTGGCAAGCAGTAATGGTGCAGTCCTGTTCCTCAACCTCAGGTGACATGGACACGTGGTTATGGAGGTAATGCACCCACCACCATGGTCAACGTGCTTCGTTGCAAGTAACAGCTAGAGGGACAGAAAGCTGTGGAGCACAGGAACTGTGTTCTGTGAACTGACCTTTGAGGAGTTGGAGTGGAGTTTGTGATCCAGAAATGATTATCCAACATTACTACCCAACCTCAATAACGCTCGTGACTGAATGCAATCAAACTCTCGCAGGAAATTTCTAACATCTATTGTAAAGTCTTCCCAGCAAGTTAGAGGCTTCACTTTCTATTATACACTTGATTTTATCATGAGGGGCCAAATATCCTAAGATTTTTTGAATGTCTTAACAGTACACTATATTGTTGTGATTGGAAAATAAATATTTGGATTTTACTGACATTTTACTGTTTCCTTCTGAAATGATGCATTCACTGGTGAGCACAGCATTACACATGCTGCATCATGTTTTACAGCTCAGATAAGCATGTAGTATTTTTGTTTCAGACATTGTACATTTAACAAGCAATTCAGTCTTATCGGTCCACAGGATATGGCTGTAAAATTAGTTTGGCTGTTCAGTCCATAGTATCGGATCACCACTCTACTGATGAACACCGATGTCATCATTCTTTGAAATGCATTTTAAAACTACAGCACACAATGATCGGGGTAAGATACCACTCTTAGACAAAGTGTGCAAGTTTCTATCATATATATATATATATATATACACACACACACATACACAATGCCTCCAGGCTACAATGCACCCACCTCCACCAAGACTTGTAATCTATCGCCACATGAGCGAACTGCTCGAGTAGTAACAGTCTAATTCTGTGTATAAGCACTACCAAAGAGCAGTAGATGGATTTCACTACTGTGAAATGTAAACCATCTTTTAGTGTCACTATTCCACATCTTGCTCTCTAGGACCCTGACAGACTGCTGCGCCATTGTCCCACTGTTGGGTCCCAGCAACAGAACCCAGCCTGTAGTTCTGCTCAGAGGCCTGACACGGCAGACAATACACGTGCAAAGTTTGGATCTTTCCAGACTAAGGTAGAAATAAGCAACTGCCTATCCCAGGGCAATTCATTATATGCTTAAAGTGCAGAAATCTTACCGGAGTGATAGTTTCGGGAAGTGTGGTGGGCACACTGGGCCTCTGCTGCGCTGCATTTTCTATTGCTACTTTTGCTACTGTGCTTGGGTCTGCACCGGCCGGGACCGCCACCATTGTAGAACTGTTGCCAGCATTGTTGGGGTCGCTGATCGTCACTATCCGCACGCCCATTTTGCTGGGAATTCCCGAGGCTGTCGCACCCCGATTACAGTCTTCTGCTGGCCTCTTCAAGGCTCTGCTCTCAGACATGCCATTGGTGGGCAGCTCTGCTCCAGGGGTGTTCTGTGTGCTGGGTGTAGCTGCAGGGGGTGGTGAGGAGTGGTTGTGAGGTGGGTGCTGCTGCCTCAGGCCTGACGTGTCTGAGTTCTGGGCTGCGGGACCATTAGAAATCTCAGCACTGTGACTTGAGCTTTTGGGCCCGTTAGCCAGGCGTTCTGGTTGCTCTGCTTTGGCAGTGCCCTGCTGGGATGGGAGAGAGTCAGTGAGGGGCAAAGCCCCGTGTACTTTCTGAGGCGGCAGCACCTCCCCGTTGCCCATATGTTTGGAAGCTTTATGATTTGGAATGTTTTTGCTTGGATGGGCACCAGTTGTGGCATCTCGTTCAAAGTCACAGACACCGTTCACCATGGGCTTTCTGGATTCGGAGGGCGGGCCTCCTGACGTCTGTTTTGTCATGCCATCACTGCCCTGTACAGTGGGGCCGTTGAGCGCCTGTGTGCCCTGCAGGGCCTCTGGCTGGCTGTTCCCTGAGTGGTACGGAGGTAGACTTGAGTCAAACTTCCTCCCATTAACCAGCTTGGCCCCAGGTTCCTCAACTTCCACAGGCTGCCCATTGCTGGCTTTGGTGGAGCCTTCAGTTATCAAGGAGTTTTCCATCACCTCAATCTTGCGCTCATGGATGTGGAGTCCCGTGGCATCCTTCGCCTCCTCTTCCTTTTGGCAGATAATTTTGTCACCTCTAAAAGGTGGCACTGGTGTTGTGCAGGTAGCTACTGGTGGTGGCAGGGGCGGGGTCAGTTGCAGACCAAGCGTGGGGGGTGATGTGTTGATGGTCAGACCAGTCTGAGAGACAAGAGAGGATGGTGCCCCCTGGTTGCCAGCGGCAGCGTTGGGGAAGCTGGAGTTTGGCACTACTGTGAAGGTGACCTGGTTACTGGGTGTGGCCTGCAAAATTGTGGCAGGGTTGGAGGTGGAGAGGATTTGCCCAGGAAGGATAGAGATGGGCACAGTCTGTACAGCACCTGCACCTGGCAGGGAGCTTTGCACCAGCTGCACGCTCAGTTGTGGTGTCTGTGGAGCTCCCTGGTTGCTGTTGGTCACCTGGTACACTACTTGTGGGCTAGGAGCCCTGGTGCTGGCAGGGGGAGGGACCTGGGGGGCTGGGAGGATTAGCTTCCCTCCAGGCGTGGTAGGACCACGCTTTGGAAGAAGTAACTGTTTGATCAGACTGGACTCTGTGGAGGTAGCCTGGGCAGGAACCGTGGGAGGGGGTGGAGGAGGGGGTGGCGGTGGAGGAGGAGAGGGGTGAATCTGAAATTGCTGTTGCTGCCGTTTGACCGACAGCATCTGACCAACAGTGGGTGGTGGGCCCTGACCCTGGACAGGATTTGTGGGAGAAGCCAGCACCTGTGGACTGGGACATGAGGCAGACTGGCCAGGTGATGAAGGGGGTTGAGGGGAAGGAGCAGGCTGCCCTGATAGCTGGATGGTCTGGGCATTTTGCATGCCTGATGGATTAGCAAGCACTATCTGGTGAATGGCTGGGGCAAAAGCAGGGCTGGGTTGTGGGTTGGGGCTAACAATGACCAAGCTCTGTTGCTGCTGCTGCTGCTGTTGGTGATGGTGTGGCTGTGGGTGCGTCTGTTGGTGCTGCGGATGCTGCAGGGGTGGCTGTGCCTGTGGGGCAGGTTTGGGAGCAATGTTCTGGAAGGTCACACGTGGCCCTTGGGCACTTTGTACACCTGCTACAGTGAACACTTGCCCTCCCGCCACCAATGACGTGCAAGGAGGGGCCAGCACAACAGTCTCCTGTGGAGGGGCACCCAGCTGGCCTTGTGGGGCAGGAAGTCGCTGTTGGCCCATGGGAGGGCAAGCTCCCTGTACTCTGCCTGCAAATATATGTCCCTGTGGCATCCCCTGCTGGATCAATGTAACTGGAGCATGGTGAAGGAGGGGCTGCTGAGGCGTGGGGGCTGTAGAGACAGTGCTATGGTTGGAGGCAGCAGGGGCAGCTGGGGTTGTGGGGGCAGCTGAGGCTGTGGGTATGGAGTTCTGGATCATAGCTGTCTTCAGAATATCATTGGGCCGTGGAGGCATGGGAGAAGCAGCCAGACATGAGGATGGTGGAGCTTCCGCGCATGGAGATGGAGCTTGTACCGGTGGGTTTACTGGGAGCCGTGGACCAGCTTGGGCTGACGCGGGAGCGTGATGAGGATGAGGCGCTCCATGCATGTTGAAGGCAATTGGTGGTGCTGCCTGGCCGGCAGTAAGGCTTGGTGCTGGTGCCCGGACAAACTGCCCACCCACGCTAGAGGGCAAGCCTGGCAAACAGCAGCAGAAATGTTAAAACAAAGCAAAAACTACTGCAGTTGGTAATCTGTGAATACACACCGTCTAAAGAAAGGATGCAGATCGGCGGCCTACCTGAGTGGGCGTGTTGTGAAGACTCTGTTGGAGCCTCGTGTTTGGGCCCTGTTACAGGACTGGCCTGTTGCTGCTGGTAATACAGCTGAACGGGGAGAGGGATCGCTCTCTTTTGTATTCCAACTACATGGATCTGAGCCTGGCCATTCACCCTAGAGTCCTCAATTCGCTTTACTGTATGATTGGGGAATAACGCCCTAGTAAAACAACAAAAAGAGAAAAACTCACTTCAGTCATTTCTTATTGGAGTTTTGGTCAAGGCTGTGACTTACAAGCACAGCACAGGGGTTACACAAGGTAATTATAGCATGCTATTAACGTAATGCATAAAAAAAGAGACATACCTCAGGCATTTGTAAAAAGCATTTGAGGTTAGAACACCACCACGTGCTGTCTTGCTGCATGTCGCCAAATATTCTGAGTACATCTCTGAGCGAGAGACAGAGCCCTCTGCATGCACCTCATAATGAGCATTCAACCTGAAGAGAGCCAACAGACTTAATACACAAGCAAAATAACTGAAGGAAGCTCATTAGAAACTTCATAAGCTGTACTTATGAGAGTATAATTGGGTTAAGAAATTCTGCACAGCTACTCCTTATATGCACACAAACGTTTTTTTGGTGGTGGGTCTTCTTAAATACTTGAGAGCTTACTATAACATATTCTACATGTTCTTTTTTCTAAAACCCAGTTTTAACAAACCTTCAAACCAGTCTGTTTTAAATTTTGTCTTCTTTTTCTATAATTAAGTTATTGCCATAAACTAAAACACTATGTACTTTGGTTTGTAGAGTTTTACTAAGCTAGAGAAAAGGAAGGGTTGATAAAAGTAGGGGGGGGGGTTGAAAAAAGACTTACCACTGAGTTGTAAACTTCTCTCCATCTACCTCCAGAATGCCTGGTGGAGGGGTAGACTGGACAGGAACTCTTGTTACTGCAAAACAAAATTAGCATATAAAGTCAATTTTTTGAAATATTGACAACGTTGAGTTTTTTAACATTTGCATAGTTTATCTTTTATTTTTACTAGAATGCAAAATCTAAGGCAGCCCAGCAAAATACTTGCCATTGCTCTCTTTGAACATTAGAGGGCAGTGCCAATCCACAATATGTAAACAAGACTCACTTATCGCTGCTGCTAATTATTTCCTGTCTGATCAGGGAGTAAGAAGCACGTGCTCTGAAATACTTATCAGGTACAGGCAGCAGAGCAGTTCTACCCACAGCCTGACTCTACAGATAGAAAACCAAGGTGTGCCCTGTTTGGTCTTAAATTGTGAAGCAACGTTCTGATAATAATCACTAGTACGCCAAGCAGAAAACACAAGATTCACAATAACAGATGAAGGTGTGCTAAAAGAGTAGGTGCACAGAAGGTCTTACCTGCCACTGGTGTGCCTTGCATGGGTGGAGGTACATGCTCTACGAGCTGCGGTCGTACCTCTGCAACCTGGCTACTTGCGCTTTGGTGCTCTATCAATTTAATGGCTGTCAGAGCATCAGGCCCAAACGTGTGCAAGTCCACAGACACTAACCGCACCAGCAGATCTACACAAAAATGCAAGACAATTAAATGATTAAAAGGTCCAGAGTTTCTAAATATTATTGCAATGGAAATCAATTTTAAAATATTGTTTACTAAGCTAGACTGCAGCAAACTAGGAAAAAAAATTAAGCCTTTGTGAGACCTGGTGATAAATCACTAATTCACATATCACATCCACCCTCAGAGGGCATCAGGGTTTTATGTGCCTGAACACTGGGCCAAGTCTTTTTACAGCACATACCTATGCTCCTGTCCACACAGGCAATTTTGGAGCAGGTGATCTCGCCAAGCTCGGTCAGCTGGTAAAGCACCTCCAGGGAAGAGATAACAAGCATGATGTCCGGCAGCGTTAACAGAGTGATCACCTCCCGGTACGACTCCTGATCCACATACTCGCAGATCAGAACTCCGTTGTCCTCTGCCTTGCTCAGGTTTCCCAGGATCTCCATGGCTACCAGAGAGTAGGCAAAAGACATTGTAACTTGGCTGATCTCAAAAATGTAACTGTCTTAGAAACCGTTAACACGGACTGAACGCAAATAAAATCAGACACTGCTCTTCTGCTTTTCCCAAATGTGGTCTTACCCCTCATTTTCAGAAACCGGTCCCTCGACATCAGACACGTTGTAATTGTGTGGAACATTAGGTGAGTTGTTCGGAAATCCACCGGATCTAACTGAAGCTGTCATATAGAGGTGGGGGAAAAAAAAAAAATATTATTAATTAGAAATCAAGCTGTGAGTTTATATTGTCCTGCATCATAACAGAAAATCAACAATTTAAAGTTAAGAAAATTACAAAATCTCAAAGTGCAAGGCCTCCAAAACTAATAAAAGACATTGCTTCAGCAAAAGACTAGATGCTCTCTCAAAGAATGAGATGCAAAGATAAACAAATAAAGCAGAGAAAATCCAAATCAACAAAATTATGCATATCCTGGCTGCAGCTAGATACGATGACAGTGGTGTTCAACTTGGCCAATACACATCCACAATACACATACACAATACTGTAACATTCAACACAAGCCTCAAAACAATACAAACAGCTAGCAGACACATTAAAGCAAATAAAGCAGTTATTCTTGTGTATACTGCATGAGGTACAGTAAAGATTCAGGGCTAATATATTAGTTTGCAGTTACTGTAACAACGTTTGGGAGATTTAAAGCTATAATAAGTTAAAACATACAACAACATAACTTCCTAGAACAACAAACTAAAACTTTCCTGTGAAAAAGAAACTAAAGCCCTGGCTGGACTGAAGCAGGTTATCAGGGGGACATCCTTACGCACATCCTCAGAGATAAAACAGTAATAAGGGCAAGTCTGTAGTGGGTTGTTGTTTATTTGGTCAGACGTGGTAGTGACAGTCATGCAAGTATTTCTAAGGAACTAACCAAACACTAATGTAATGCTTAACACCTGCAGCTGCCTCTATAAACCACCCTTTAATGAGCCTGCAGACACTCTGCCTGATAACATTCAGCCAGGTACGATATGGAGTCAAGTGTTACCACTCAGGTCATGTAAATGAATGAGTGATTCTTAAAAAGCATTCAAAACAGGGGGGTGGGGAGAAACCAGGACCCTATGTAAACTTCTCTCAGTTCAGGGTTTAACTCCAGTACACCAAGTAGGCTAACACAACAGTAAAACACACCTCCCTCACACCTCATACACACACACACACACACACACACACACACACTAAAGTTACGCATTAACCTCGAACTGTGTTCATTTTGGCTGGAATGCAAGTCAGGCAAAACAGAGCTACGTCCCCCCTGAATGCAGCCCACTGGCATCACAGTTTCAGACTTCAATGCACACACTGCTACATGTATCCCCACACGCTCCTCGAAGACACACTCCCGTATCAATAGTTTGAACACACCCCTGATGGCAATACCAGTGACAGTTCCACACGTAAGGAGGAGGGCAGCTTCTCACCTCTCCTGCTACATTCCCCAGCGTGTCCAGGCCTAGTTGCCGTAGCGAGACGAACGTGCAGTGGGCGCAGAGGAGGAGGAAGCGCAGACAGGTGCGATTAGCTGCCAGCAGTTTGACGTTGGCCTCCTCAAAGGAGAGATTCCTCAGGATGATGGCCACCTGGAGCACGCGCTGGCCCTCCACATCATCGATCCCCATGTTGCGCGGCGGGCGGAACAGGGACGCCCGCACGTCACTGTGCTCTGACCCATCTGAGAGGGGAAAAGAGGAGAAAAGAACAAAACCATACGGAGACAGTTTTCACCACAACAAAGAGACAGAAAGCCTGATGACGGAGTGCGTCCACCCACCTTGTGGTGTGCAGCTCTTGTCTGAGATGAGATCTTTTACTTCATTGTCTTCAACTACATCTTTCCAAAACTGTGAACGCAGAGAGGAGAAACCTATTAATGTCATTCTGGACACATGAGCACATTATGTAAAACCATTTCTCTCAGCAATAAAGTGAATCTGTGCTTGAAAGAAAAATAAATAAATAAAATACCATGTATTGTTAGAACAAATTGTCTCTGTCCAATGAAAAACAGCATCTCCAAAATTGCAACTTTACAGGAAAGACCAAAAACATTCTTTGAATACTTTCAATGTAGGTCAATGGAAATAGAATTTTGTCCAAGCTATTTCGGAGCACTTCTATTGGTCCATTCATCATGAAATTTTCAGACCACGTAAACGACCATTGGCGTGTTCAAATGATGCATTTCTATTTTTGTCGATTTTTTCATTGGACAGTGACTAAATGCAACTTATGAACAAATTCTACTTTTTTTCTAAAGCAAGCTGTACTTAAAATTACATTATATTTTACAAGTCAGTTTGAAGAACAAAGTTTGATCTAAGAAGTCTGTGTGATGTGAGTCACAACACATGGATTTCTCACAGCTCATCCAATGCATTTCTGATTTCATTTCATGAAGCACTGATTAATCAGACCAAGCATTGTTCAATAACTATAATCTTAACTGGGCTGCCATAAACAGGAAGCTGCTGCCAGTAATGAAAATAAATTATACATGCAGTATCATTATTATCTGCTCTTATTGTAACACGCAGTACTGTATTCTTACTACAGTGAGGTTTCATTCTTACCTTTGCAAAATCTCGGGACGTCTTCTCTCTCCAGTCCATGCCGAATACAGCAGAAAAGCTACCTAACGCTGCAACGACACACCGACAGAGAGCTCTATAAACAACTCAAGGACCTTGTGATTACAAACACAACTGAATTAAAAGCATCACAATCATAGCGGTAACCGTGGACGTAATTAGTGGTGTACATACAGTCATCAAAGACCCCTGCGTGTGCCAGCAGCAGAGTGATGAGTTTGGGCTCCTTCTCCAGCTGCATGGTGTGCTTGCTCTCATTGGACAGCAGCGTACACACATTGATGGCAAAGTCCACCTCATTAGGGAGCCCCGACAGCAGGGACAGCACCAATTTGTTGTAGTCACATGGAGGGACAAAATCCGTCGACAGCCCATAGCTTTGGCGGAGATAGTCTGTCAATCAAAATCATGGAAAGAAGACTGAGCAACAGATATTGACCCTAATATGAACAACAGCCAGGATAAGCAGAGGACTGCATTTACCTAGTCTAGCATGTTTACAACGTTTCTATGGTACCAACACTGAGTCTTACACTAAACATCACACTTGGAAGCTTATATGAAAAATTTAAGATAAAAATGACAAATCATGATTTAAAAACTGATTAGACTGATTGGAGAACTGTGTGGGCGTGGCTATTGAGCTGCTTGATTAATAGCTCTCGCTCCAACACTCCAAGCCTGCTCCTCCTCTCACACCGAACTAAAACCCAGCTTTTACATTCTGAACAGAGGAATGAATGAATGACAAACGGTGGATTAACGATAAAGGAATGAATGAGCTACACACTGGTGGTCTAGCCTGCTAGCTATTGGTTACGCTGGGTTAGCTTTAGCCCGACAAGTTTCTCTGAACTGTTGTGTGGGCAGGACAAGAGACCTCAGTCTTGTGACTGGTAAGAGACATGCTTATGGAAGTGTTAACAAAAATTAGGACCACCTAATGAAAAACATGGTAAATGCAGGCAGCGACAGCATTAGGATGAATAAAGACACAAAAGAAGCTATCGAAGAGGAGCTGGTTAGTTAATAGCAATAGCAAAAAGGTACCAACAGAAACGGCTCTGTACTACAGAGTACGGAAAAGTCTTTATTTAAAAAAAAAAAAAAAAAAAAAAAAAAAAAGTGCGCCTATTTTCAGTACTTTGCACATAACGCAAAATAAAAATTTAAAAACAGAGCAGCTGCAGCAAGTGCTTCAAAATCTAGGCTAAATACGCTAAACCTCACAGTTTCCAGTGATAAAATATCATCAGGCAATTTAACAGTTCGCTGCTTTCTTGCTTTGCGAGAGAAACTAACACTCTTACTGAGTCGTCTGTTAGCGCTGAATAGCAGTGATTCGGCTAACGTTAGCACAATACCAGCACAAATTAACTAGTTAACTAACAACATGGCTAACATTCAGTCACTGTATGAATATAGCTGTAACACTGTTAATGTCATACTTACAGAACACGAGCGACACCTAACAGTTACTTGTGTATCGATTTACGGAGAAACAGCTGAGGATGTCGTTTGAGAGAAGGGATGAAAACCACAAAGCACTAACCAATTTTATTCTTTTATTCTTAAATGATTGCATAGTTTTATAGTTTAAGCACAAGTAATGCTGATGTTTCTTAATAAAGCAGCACAAAGATGCTCATTGTTTGAACAAGATCAAATAAAAAGATAAAAAATAAGAAGAGGCTCTAATGGTGACGGTATGAGACTGACTCATGTTTTCTGTTAAATAAATATTTTTGTATTTTTTGTTACAATTCAGAAAAAAGGTATCATATCGGTATCTATGATACCCAGCCCTGGTCTAAAGTGCCTGTGTGACATTTGGGACGTGTAGTTTGATGCAGAAGTGCCTTTTATCACTTTATGGGAAGAAAAATAATATTGAGATATTTATCGTCATAGCGATATTATTTATCTATATCACCAAGCCCTATTTATGGGGCACTGGAACGTTCTTCAAAGGGCATATTAAGTACATGTTAACTGGCTGCCTGGAAGAGCAAGATTAAGCATATTAGTAAGAATAAGCCTAATGAACAACAGTTCTATTTAATGAGTCTGTGGCAGAAGTGAACTGATTCTGCAGGACAGTTATCGGCAAAAATTAGAAAAAGCAGTGTGACCTCACCTCTTCCAGATACACATTCACACAGTCAGAATCAGCCTGTAGGTGTTTGGTTGCTTCTAATTGGTCTACTCATCTACAGACAATGCACTACTGACTGTCCCCACCTTCAACTAAAGACAACTTTTATAATAACAGGCTATAATGAGAAATCAAAAACTGCACTCTTAAAATTGTGATGTAAAAATGATTCTGCATTACACCCAAGCTGGGAAATACTAATACAATTCAGTACCATATCACTTCTCAAATCTATCACAGTATCATTACATTTTTTCAACTTTGCATTAAACAAACCTAATATGCACGCTTCTAGAGAACCGCTACTTCACACCAAGACAAAACAACTTACAACCCTTGATACGAACAAGTCAGTATTTTATTTTATCTGCTGTTACCTACTATACCACTACTATTTTTATCTACTATACCACTGAAATAAAAAATAAATGTGGTTTTGTAAGTATCTGTATTCTGAAATAGTCATTACCACCCAGTACACAATATTAACGGCACATATCTCCTTAAACGCTCTCCTTTCCACAGCATGTCTGAAGGAAACAAGCTGATTCACAAGCCAAATGTACTGGCCCATCCCGGCCCGAGAACCTACAGAGGATTAGATCTGCCTTCTACAAGTCACAACCAGCAAGACTGTCGAGTAATGACAACCAAACACTGTCACACACAGTCTCAGCCCTACTGCTGATTGCTTTTGATTGTTGTAGTCAAAACTGCTTCCTTGTTGAAGTTGTCTTTAACCAGAATAAAACAATAACACAGCTGTGAGCAAAAGCATAACTAACTGTCATGCAGAACCGTTCTTCTGTGATCATCTTCACTCACGAGCACCATTCAGCAGTGGATTAACCGAATCTGAACTCTGGGTATACTCTCCAAGTCATAGGTGACCAGACAGTCCTGCTTATGTTTAATCATTAATATACAATGCTTTGGTACTGAAGCACAAAATGTTTAAATGTGTAGTTTAGGCCTAGCATGCCATTCTTGGCAGGTACCCTGATTTGCAATCTAGTTAAATTTCTCTTAACAAACACCACAAGTTCATATAGGACACAAAGTCAAATGGGGGGCTAAGAAAGTAAGAAAAAGAGGTGTCTTTGCAGTCAGCAAAACATGGTGCAAAACGTCTTTCATCATATTTTAAATCAATGGAATCAATGGAAGGTAAAAATGATAATGAAAATAGTTTAGTATCTCTTTTACAGATCCTGCTACCAAATTAGTTCAAACTCCAGTGCCGCAGTTTCAAAAAATTTAAGTATTCAGATTTTACATGCACCAGGACTTAAAACCAAGGTACTATTTAAACAGTAATAAGTTAAAGACATTCACAGTGCATCTCTTGGGAGGTTACTTTCACTTTCTAATTATTTAAAAAAATCTTTGAGTTGAACGATTCATAAAATATCCATCTCGTCACCAACAGTTTTAGCCACGCTATTGCATTTTAAAACAGGAAGTAAGACTGCATCCCTGTCCTTCATGGCCACATGCTGCACAGTCTAATAGTTGTAAATGTGTCTGAAAATCTTTCTTGAATTTCTGAATTTAAGTATTTGATTTTCTGTGTGTACATTTGTTAGTATAAGTACTGAGGCTGATGTTTAATTGGTTAAACCGCTGCCACTCAGATGCGTTTAGGTAGTGTTATGACGGTTATGGCAGTAACAGAGTTTAATGTTCAATCATTGGCTTCACCTAAATAAACACAATGGAAATACAGGGTCACTCTGCGCATTAGGAGTTTAGTCTAAAGTTCAAGTCAGTTAAAAGTCTGAAATGTGTTTTGAACTTTCACTTTGAACCAACGCTCCATTTAAGCATTCACACTGTAAGGAATTTAGAAAACTTGGCCTTTAGTAGAGCCCAATCATACGGGAAACTGAAAGTTGAATTAGTACACTGAAAAACTGACGAGCATAAAAAACAACCACTTGAAGCTGTTTCTCAGGAGGAATTGTAAACATGCAGCAATTAGCTTTTATATAAGAAATCTTCAGAGACTTCTTAACTAAGACAGCTTCACAATAACAGCATCCCTTAAAACCCTTAAAGAGCCTATATCTTCATCTGTACGTTTCTCTAGTGTGCCATGTTTCCTCCTGAGGTCCACTTACAACATTTGTATGGATTTATGCACCAAAATCAGATGACACGAGCCGTTTCTCCAACCTCCCTTTACCTTTTAGAAATAAACACACTGCCCTTGTTTTATCTTCAAGACGTGCATGTTTGTAATGTATGTAACGATCTCTGATCAGCCTGACAGCCCACCTTTCCTTAACACTCATAAGCTCAGCATGAGTGGGCGGTGCTAAACTGCTGTAGGCTGAAAGGGCAGATCCAGGTAAATGTGTTGGGTTTTCATGACATCACAGAACCAACTCATTCAAAGCGAGCTGTTTTCTCAGCTTACTTTCCAGACATGGACCACACGGACTTGTGCTCACACTGAGGGGGGATGCAGGTAGCTGCTAAACAAATAAAAGAAGACGAATGGCTGTTCTTCCATCAAACACATTACCTGATACAACATGTTGCTGGTAGTTATACGAGCAGGGTATTGCACCGATTGGAAGTGATGGTTTGGGGTTTCCTGGCTGCACCTCCTCGTCATCCTCTCCAAAGTGATAGACCTTCTCGTACTTCTCCAAATAGCTGAAAGCGGGACAGAGGACAAGAAAGCATGAGCAAATACGCTCCTGAGCATACTGTTTGCAACATCAATAGCAATCCAGTTGAAAGGCAGGTGGCGACGGCAACAGTTTATTCTCACTAAATAACGGAAAGCTAAAAACAACAGCGTGTTGAAACGGTTACAGTGCTGACTGCAATAACTGGACTCCCCAGTTCAGTCCTCGCTGGTGTATACAGCTGAAAATCGCCATGGCTTACGACAGCGTGTCTGTTTCTGTTATCAGATGCACAACTGTAGTGAAGACGAGAGAGAGAGAGAGAGAGAAAGAAAGGAAGCAGTGTTGCTGCCAGCAGTCTGTCACTGGTAACAGGCCTGCAGCAGCCTTATGTTCAACACACACAACATTTCACTGCCCTTAAGCACGGGGAAGACAGTGTGTGTGATGTTCATGTTGTATACTGTATGGATATCGGAGTGGAAGCAGAGCAGACTTCCTTTAGGCGCTGAATGGAAGGCATGGCCCACACATTTGCATCGGGCGCTTTCACATGATCAGCAGATGGTGTAAACGTGTGGTTAATTTGGAGTGCACTTCTCAGCAACACCTGCCAGCACTGCTAGACTGTTTAGTGAGATATTCTTTTAAAAGATCATTCAAAACAGTGCCTCCCCTTTTCCCACTGTATTTGTCTCTCAGCAAAACACATTTTTTCCCTCTCTCCTAAGCCGCAAGCAGAAGGATTCAAACTCCAGGAACGAGTGAGCTGGAGAACTTGTACGCGTTGCAGGAAAGTAATGAGAACGCAACATTTTTCAGCACCAACACGGGTTTCTCCGCATCCTAGGAACACAGCTACAACCGACTAGGCATTTCATAACTAACTGTTCACATTTAAACAGGGCCAAACACTGTACAGCAAGAAAATAAAAAATAAATAAATACATAAAGTAAATGATCTTTACAGCTGAGCATTTCTGACCACCCCAAGGTAATGTCATGTCCAAACTTCAAGCCAAGTAGCTCACAAGCATCTGTAGCACTAAACAGACTAAAAAGCTCAGTAGTGCACAGAAACATGTAGAAGCACAGATGAGTAGATATAAATATTATTACTTAAAATTAATAATATAACTCTTACAAGACGTTCATGTGTGAAAATGATCAAACACTGCAGGCCAACGCAATACAGTTAAATTCTGTACACCATGATTACAACTTGCTCACTATAGAGTTCTCTGGTTCGGTTAACGTAAAGCAACAGATTTATGTCTAACAATGAGGAGGTTTGAGAGACTAAAGCCACTCCCTCCAAAGAGCTACTGCTAAGACTAACCACTTTGAGCATGCTTTAATAAAACATTAGGCATATCTGATCTGTCTGTACACAGAATGTCTTAATCACAACGCTGTCGAGAGCTATGCTAATACAAAGCCCGAGTTGGTCAGTAGGCTATTTGATCTGAACTCAGACCCTGTCGGCAAACCTTAATGGAACAATACAAGCGATGAGCATTCAGTGTTTATTCATATATATCAAGCCATCAACAGCTACGCAATCAGATCTTTATATTGCTCTGCAGCTTTATTTATGGTTAGACATCACGTGAGAATGAGCATCTGTAAACACAGTAGCCTAAACAGAGTTCATCTTACCGCTGCTTGTTAATAGTTTTGACAGTTTACTCCCAAACAAAAAAATTTAAATAAAAAAAATTATAAAAAAAGAGAGAGAGAAAGAAGTCACCTTGCAGACAATCAGAATATTGCTCAGGATGGGTTATTACTGACAATGCCATGCAATCACTATTTCGCAAATGCTCAGCTGACGATTCTCTCACAGAAATTCTGCTTTTCGAAATCCCTCCTAGAGCAACCGGAGCCTGAGCAGCAAAGGCACCTCATTTAAACTTCCACGCAGCGCTCAGTCAGAGAAGTCTAGAGCGAGAACACTGAGGGAGCAAGTGCCGAGCTCAAGGAATTCCTGAGGAGTAACTGTAGGACTAGCGTCGATTACATCATCAGCCTGAGTTCAAGTTCAGGTCACAACTGTAATAAAGAAACAACCCGAGGTGACTAAGAACTCTAGTTAGTACCAGAACTTCAATGAAACATTCCTCAGATCACAATACGAGCTAGACTACATGCCTCGCAGCGGCAGCGGCTCTGTTTGTGATATAAATCTGTTGGTCTGCAGCTGCATCACATGGAGAGGCAAATGTTCCCCCTTCAGCTCGTCTTTCGTTTCCTTCAAATCTGGTCTAAAAAATGCTTGTGCAAACGATTTACACATTAAACGCCACAATTAGATCATCTCCACAGTGGCAGCAGAAGATCCCCTACTTCTCACGTACCAATAATATCAGAGCCTGGCGTTTGAGCAAGTTTGTCTCCTGAATGAGGTCCCCCTCATCTGTGCAGCTGAGGTAATCCCACACACGCGCGCACACAAACACACTCTGACTATAAATACTGTTCCTCACACACTCAACACTCAGGTCTCACTATAAATACACTGCCAGCTTCACAACATACACACACACCCCGTCTAGTCTAAGGGGTGGAACCCAGACCACTGCAGCTGTGTGTTTTACACATCACACAGTCCTGTGACTGATCACATACACGCGTGTCACAGACACTTCAGGTCTCACACTCCAATCCAACACCCAAAGCTTTCAGATCTCTCCCTCAGCAGTAGCTAAAAAGCAGAGATGGCATGAGCCCACCTATTCCAAACCTGCTAGCAATACTCATACTTCACATATCAGTCAGTGCACACACTGATCTGACATGAATTCTTTTAGAACTACCAGACAACAGAGTACGGAGCTGAAGGATGAATCGTTTTTAAATACACAAATCATACAAATTTCAAAACACAAGAGTTGCACTACTAATTCTAGCCTATACTATTAAAAAAGTTCATTTAGCCCTTTTACAAAGAGATCATGAACTGCCAGTCTGTCACACTACCTTCAGCATTCAAGCCTGGAGTTTCATTTATAGTGAATAAACACAATAAAACCACATTCACAATATCAGAGAAATCAAAAATAGATATTTCCATTCTACCCTAATAGTGTACAATCTAACATGTTTTGCCAGAACATTTTAAAAAGCATTTGAGCAATAATAGCAAGAATAAAAGTCTTTGTAGAAACCCTCTGTTGGGCTAGCTGTACTAGGTGCTTAAAAGGGCTGCAAAACAATAAAAGCAACTAATTCAGTGCAGCTCTGTTTGGATTGGTCAAGTTTTCCAACCTAAGCACTTGAAATGTATCCACTAAAATAAAGATCAGTGAAATGAGGCTGTATTGAATTTGGCAACATTTTGACCACAAAGAAAAGCAAATATTAGCACAAAATTTAAATATGTTTTATTTATATTCCATATTTTGCTGAATCTGTGTGAAAAAAACCTTCAAAGAAAATGTACTGTCCTGTGATTGTTGCGTTAGAATGCTTAGTTATACCACCGTGTTAAAACTAACGCCACAGCGTGGAAGCTGTAATTTAGCCTAGCTAGCTCTCACAGGCTTGTGTTGTGCATGTCTGCAAAGGTGCCATGTTACAGCCACTAAGACAATGATTACAATAATATAAATGTGAACTCTGTGACTTACGGAAGGTAGAGAGAAACTATCCATTCAATTACAGTTATAATTTGCTGCTGTGGGAATATGAGAACATGCCTAAAAAAACATTCTACTTAAACCAGTTAAACAACATGTTATATCAACACTACATTTTACCCAGCATTCATTTCTGCCTTGTTCTCCCTCTTAGCTCATTCTCTAAAATGAGCTATTTTTTAATTACAACACTTAGCTTAAGATGAGCATCTTAAAGTAGGCTGTCATCCTCAAACTACCTCAGAGAAACACACAGCCAGCATAATGTCACACCGTGTGAACGTAGCTATTTCAGGATAAATCTCTTACACGATTGAATCAGACTCACTCTACTGCACTCCAGTTTTCAATCCAGCACATTCGGCTGATACGGATACCCCAGTACCGGAATAGTTCAGTCTCTCGCCAAAGTACTAAGATTCAATACCAAAGATCAAACTCTGTAGGTCCAACCTGATACATAACCATGCCATGCATCCCGGGCCAGGTGTATGCAAATGATATAACTCCGATCTTCTGGAACATTCAAAGTTTACTTTGCTGTGCAGCGTATCTTGGATAAAGATTTGATCAGATTAACCGCCAAAAGCACAAGAAATTAAAGCCAACAGATTCCCTCGGCAGCACCGGAGAAACACTTCACCACCAAAACAGGAGCACCAAAGCAGGCATGACTGATGTGGGTTAACCACTGTTCAGAGCCATTCCTCCTCAGAACAGCACAATGCCCCTAACCAAACATCCTCTTTTCAAATTAACTTACATACTACTAAGGCTGTAAATACCAGCACACATACTGCCCCCTTCTGGAGTCTAACAGGGGTTGCCTTAACAGAACATGTGGATGGCCCAACAATACTGGAAATATGTTTGTTCTTAGCTCTCCTGCTGAAAACATGTGCACTGGAAGCAGTAGCTCTGTCCTGGCCCATTCACTGACCATAATAACTGTGAGAGGGAAATAAATTACAATCTTCTAATACACGGACCCAAAGTATTGATTGGATCCTGTTCCAAGGACTTACATTCACAAGTGACCAAAGTAAAGTAATATCAGCTTCAGAAGAAATATCATCATCACCACACTGTGATGAACTGATCAGTAATTCTTTCTTTCAGCTCCAGCAACATCTGTATTCTTAACAATAACAATACTACTGTACATGCAATGGACGTAGCAATTTAAGGCTGAAGCGCCCAGAATTGAGATCCACTGAACTGGACAAAGACTACAAACCCAAATCTCTCAGAACCTCAAACCTGAACCACAACGAACATGAATACAAATCATATCCTTCAAACTTCTTCACAAATTCAGGACGAGCCTGGAACTAAATCTACAACTCTAAATTTGCTATGTAGAGACAGAAAACAAATAATGCACAAGCAACAGAAACTTCTCCTTAAAAAGATGACCAGGCTGACAAAACAAGGGGCAGATGACTGTATTGGATACTCCTAGCCCACATTAGACTGCTTCTACTATAGTGGGCTATAGTGGGTTTCAAGAGGAATAAGGTGGTGTTGTGATTACGCGAGGCACAACTTCATAGCAACAAAATTAGCTTTACATTACAAATTCTGAATGTAGGCCGAATACAAATCAGGACTAAGGACAATAATATTTTCGGCACTATTCTTTCTCTGTTGTCTGCCAAGAACATCAAAGTCTGCGCAGAGCGTGATCATATAGGCTAGAGCTGGAGCGACGCTGGAGAAAAAGAGAAGTGCAAGTGTACAGAAAGCCCAACAGCACAGTGCACGTGCTCCGAGATAAATACTCCTACTTAAGACAGTACCATCACAAAAATCTCTTGGGCTCGCTTCAAAAACGAGTGACTTGTTTACGGTTTAACGCTCACGCTTTAATAATTCATCTTGTTGAGGTTACGGAGGTGCTATTCACCACACAAGCTGTTTGCGGTGAGCCTGTAAACTTGAACATGGACTTTATGCAGCACCATGAGGCGCAGATACTCCGGGTCCTTAAAAATTCTTAAAAAATTCTTAAAAAAGGGGGAAAAACTTCATGAGATCCAAATCGGAATAAATATGGAAGCATCTAAATCTTAACCAATACGGTCTTGTTTACAGGCTAGTATGGATTATCACGCTCAACATCACACTCAAACTTGGTTTTGTGCCACAGAAGCTTAACAGCAGTGCTATTTCCATAACTCGGTGCAAAAATCTCTTGCAGAACATTCACTTAAACCCAGCATGTACAGGCTCAGTGACGAGCTTTGAAATAAATTAATCTGTCAGCAGTAAGGTCAAGGCCATGTACGTCCTGCTAAACAAAGACAATTAAACTGCTTGCAATGTATTCCACTACTGGCCCCAACCTGAAACGCTACCAGATAGTGAGCGTTACACTTGATAATACAACGTTCAGCCAGTGCTTTGTGAATATGAAAACACAAGTCTAACACTTTGTGCGACTGTTTGCGTTTTATTGCACTTTTTGCACCGAGTATGAGCACTCGTTTCATCATCGCTACTGCAGTCGTGTAACGGCTTGGAGTTTGTCCACAGGTCTCCTTTCTTTTACACATCAAAAAATGACAGGGCACAGACACTGACATTTGATTTCCTCTGAGCCTCTGTATCCACCAGCTCTTAGGGCTTTAGGCCTGCGCTCACAAGACTCTCAGAGTTCCGACTACAACTCTGCTGTCCCACAGCACGAGCAGCACCTTAACAAGAATACAGAATATAGTTCTAGTTCAATTAAGTGGAACCGAAATATTCCTATCAGGGCGATAAATCTAAGAGCACGTGCTCCGAGTGATGGGATGCTGTAATTGATTTGGTTCTGGGTTCCTGACATGATTAAACATACTAGAACTCTCTTCCGGAGTGCCTGACTCTCTTCTAGTACTCTCTTCACATGAACTGCTGTGATGAGACGAGGATAAGAGGGAACAACTCTTGCTACTGTAGGATGAGCTCTTTATTTATGGACAGACTTAAGTTCTCTTTGGCTGTGCATCCCTCGCTTCACTGCCGTGTCAAAGCAGCGAGTCGCACTGCCGTCTCTGACGGAGCGTTTTGCGAATCATTTGCGAATCATTTGGAGTGCAGTCGGAGGAACGGAGCACGTTGTGTGCTGAGGGGTAATTATGCTCTAACCCGCTGCATGGCAGGTGTAGCACAACTCCTGCGCTGCCGGCACGCTTTCAGCCTTCCACTGCCAAATCCCTCTCGCTCGTAACCTACTCAACTGGAGAGTGCTGCAAGGCAGCGAGGACGACCGCAAGCACTGACTGTGGGAAGCACCGAGACAACCTCGGCTTCAGCGCTCGCCAGCCGTTAACCCGGTCAACTGACACGCCTGTGTTGTGGTGCACTTTCAGTACTTTCACCTGCACATGCAAAAAGCCCTGCCTGATTCACAGAGCATACACAGCCAACAGGTGATAGTAAATATGCATACCATCACTTCAGACTTCAAGAACACATGCTTACTTTGTGAATAAGCAAGATGCTTAAAAATGTTTTTAAATGCCTTAATGTTTAAAAAAAAAAAGTTGGGGCCTTCAAACACTCCATGATATATCTGGAACAAATGATGTGAGCATGCTGATCTGATAGGCCTCTTTATAACTAGAGTAATAATATTCACATTAGCCAGGCTAAACAAAAGATGGGGGGAGGGATTCTTTTCTTTTTGTTTCTAATGAAAAGACACTGTCACCTACTAACAAGACTTGTCTCACCTGGCCACCTGAGAACTAAAAAAACAGGACTGTTTAAAAGTTCAGTAGATATGAGAGGAATCAGAACCAGGCAGCTGATGCTGCTCTATCACTGTGGCAGCTAAAAGTTCAGGCGCCACAAACTCCCCCTGACGAAGCCTGGCTGAGAGAGGCTGGAGAGTAACGTGTGAGAGGGAAAGACACAAGCCTGCACCGAACAAGCCTCATAACTAAAGAACAAAAAAAGAGCTCTAGAGACAAAAACTTCATCGGCGAGTAACATCCAGTGTGCGATCTGAATGGCTGTTGAGCGGCGGGTAGATAGTGTACACATGGCTGCGGAGGTGAAGGGAGAGAGAGGGACTTACCGAAGGTAGTACTGTTTTAAAACAAAAGCAGCATTGGAGCAACTCCTCGGGAAATTAAACTCTTCGCCAAGTTCAGACCACTGGTTTTTGTCAGAAACCTACAAAAGGACAGACACAAAAAACAAACACAAAGGGGGAAAAACACACATTGAGTCTGTGGACACCTACAGGCTAAATTAGCTTGTGAGAAAAACGGCATTTGTTCGATTTGACAAGCACATGCGAGCTGATGAAGCGACCGTGCTCGCCTGCTCGCCCGGTCAACAGCTACTACAACAGTTTGAATCAGGCAGCCTGCTAACTACCGTTAGCAGTCCGGCTAACATCACTTTTTCCGAAAATATATCCCCCCCGAGCCGCCATATCGATGCTCTGGGGCACACAGGAGGGTCCAAACACGTCCCCGCGCACACGAGCCGCGGCGGCGGGCGATATTTGGGCTCGACTGATGTGGTATTTACAGTGTTGAATACAACAGGCCTGCCGCGAGGCCTACGGTTTAGTCTTCAGCCACGAAGCCAAAGACGAGCTATGGCGAGTAACTAGCTTCCTTGAAGCGAGCGCGGTGGAAAAGCGCGGCCGAGAGCCGAGCCCCCGGTGCTGGCCGCCGGTAACCGTCGTTTCGCCTCGGCCGCTGGTTTCGAGTCGCTCAAACTGCGCTCGCTCTCCCCGGCAGAGCAGCCGAGCCGCTAACATCCCGGACTTTCAATTCATAGCCGCTCTCGCTCGCTCGCTCGCTCGCTCTCCCTCCAACACAGGCTTTACCGCACATAAGGCCATTTCATCGCCCCAAAACTCGGCTTTGGAAACGGGCGAAACTGGGCGAAAACTGGCGGGCGGCGAGCTCCGCGAGGGACACGGTTATATCGGGCACTTTTGCTCGCACTCACCTTAGCGAATCCTCCTAAAGCGACGACTCTCGAGTAGAGAGCGCTCAGGTCCAGCTCCTTTCCACCCACCACCGGGACCTTTTTAAACGGCGACCTGAGGAGAGAGAAGCGCACACGGTTAAGCTCGGGAAGCGGGCTGAAGGCTCCGGCGTGCGGGCGGACGACTTTTGCAGTTGGAAGTTTTTTATTTGGCTAAATAAAAGGCGTCCCCCCTCCGCTCACCCTCTGCTTTGGTGAAATTGCCGCAGCTCGTCCAGGAAAGCTAGTCCTTTCCTCCGCTGCTCGGGGAGGCTCTTTCCCGTCGAATTTGCCATCGTTTCGGATCCTCAAAAGCGGTCAAAACCCGGACTGCTTCGCTTCCTACGACGCCGGGGATCCCATGCTCCGGCGGCGCTCAGTCATTCGCGAGGCTGAGTGTTTAAAAAGTTAAAGAAACGGCGAAGGGAGAGCAGAGCAGAGCGCCAGCTCGCTAATGAGGACTGTTGAGAGGAGCCACCACACAGAAAACAAACCCGATCCGAGCCCGCTCTAACTTCGGCCAAAGCATCGGAATAGCGCTCGGATTCAGCGGCAACCCAGCGTGGCCATGGCACGAGCCGTGAAATGAAGACCGCGCTGGCTGCTGGACGGTGTTGGTTTTTTGGAGTGGTTTTGACAGTGTGTGCTACAGACGCGGCAGCATTAACACACACTCTCTCTCTCACACACACACACTGTGAAGCGGGATCCAGTTCTCAGACAAAAAGACCCGAGCGAGGCCGCGGGCCCTGGCCGCTCTGCAGCGCCCCCGCGCCGCCAGCACCGGTTACTGCAGCGGCCGAGGCGACTCGGCGGAACAATAGACAGACAGTGTTTTCTGTTTTCTTTTTTTCCCTCTCTCTCTCTCTCGTTTTTTTAGGGCTCATCTGAAACTTCCGAGATCCGTTAAAACAGAACAAAGTGGCGAGCGTCGGTGGGGGAGGGGGAAACACACTTCATTCACACGATGAACAAAAAAATCCATAAGAGCCGGCAAGCTAGCTCTGTACAGCGCTGTCAACACTTGACCGGAGGTAAATGTTATTGTGACTAAAACGTAGAATCAAAAACGTAGAATACGTTAAATAAAAAGTCTAGAAGTATTTGAGGTGTTATTTTACAGAGTAAAATAGGAATAAATAATAAAACGATAAAATATTAATAATGACAACAAAATTGAGAACAACAAACATACTTTATATTATCATTAGCACATATTAAATGAAAGGTTCATAACTATCTGTGGTGAATAAAATATAAATAATAAAATAGTAATAATGGCAATGACTTTGAAAGTAACAGTAATGTCGGCATAATTATTATTGTTATTATTATTATTACTGTTATTATATGTTTGATACAGTTCCATGTGCTCGTAGACAGCTCACATCGATCAATAAAATAACAATCAGAAAAAGGCAAATGTATATATGATTTTAATTAATAAAACAGAGAATATTTTTAATATCAAAACAAAGTGTCTGGGAATTTCAGCCTTGGTTTAATCTTTAGTCTAACGTGCGCCATTGTGTTACATCTGATCTCACTGTCCAACAAACACAAGGAAGCTCGACATGCAGGTGGGACGAGGTCTGAAAACTTTGTTCAACACTTGTGTGCTGGGCTTTGAGCCGCGAGCGGGATCTTCCCTGAGCTCGCTGGAGTACTGAGCGGTGTTATAAATGTAAATTGCTGCTGATCCCTTCTCCTCCTCCTCCTCCTCTCCTCCTCCTCCTCGCTGCCAGGCGTGTATCTCCCTACTTGACGGCTTTACTACATTCAACCATTACACGCTCCCCTTTGAGCGGAGCGCGGTCTGTCACAAAATGGCGGAGCTCAACACCAAAGACCCCATTTTGTCACACTGACAAGGCGGAGGAGTCGACAAAAAACTGCCCTCGTTCACGGAAAAAAACGGGTCTTTCGGCGACTTTTGTTAAATGCGGTTCGACGCTGCGCCGGCGAGCCGCTCGACCTCCGCAGCAGCTCCGCCAGACCAGCGGACTCTGCTGAGCCTCGCTTAGTGTAGCTGTCAGCGAGCCGCTGTCTCAACACACACATACACACGCACATACACACATATATATAAATATATACACGTCGTGTGTGCGCGAAAATGATCGAGCTATCGGCCAGACATGGTGGTTTAAACCAAACACAGCGAGTAAAACGGGTTTGAGGTGGGAGAGTGAGCCGCGTACATAACTGCCGTTAAACCGTCGACCCTCGTTAGCTCGCGTTAGCAGTTAGCATCTCTCACAGAGATCTCAGCGCTGCTTAGTCCACTACTTCACTCGCTTCATAGCTTAAAGTCTCAATTCAGCCACAGCTCGACTTTCTTGCCGTTAACTACCCCGTTATTATAGTCACTGTGCTTTTAAAGTGATTATACGCTTCTTATTAGGTCAGTGTGATGCAGGCTGGACACTGTACGTTAGTTTATCTAACCGTAGCTGGTAATCTGAGGTGATACTGGACTGAACTCAGTGACCCGCCTGCACTATCCGTCTAACCCTAACACCGTACAGTAACAACTGGGTTCATTATTAAAAGGAGGGTTAGTTACCTACTATCAACCATTCCGGTGCTATTCGTTTCTCAGATGAACTAAAATCTGGTCCACTTTCAAATGTAAACACAAAAGAATTCAAACTGTTAGGCCTACATGGTTCTGTTCCTAAAGCAGCTCAAGCCCTCTTTGAAGTTTATTCCGGCCTCCACATGTAGCAGCGTGTTTCCTCGTGTTTTAGTGACATTCAATGCTGACTGTCAAAGAAAAGAAATTCAACAACGGTGTGACTTCAGTAAGCACTCTGATGTGAAACACAGGCGAAGAGATTTTGCCATGAAAGTTCTCGGGGGAGTCATTAAACTGCGGTAAACAGCGCCCCCTAGCGCTCACAGCGCTGTCAGCCCCACCAGAGGAGCTGTCTTCATTCCTCACTGCAGAACACAATGAGGACACTTTCTGTTACCCTCACTGTGTAATGACAACAACGATGATGATGATGATGATACTATTCATTTCAAGTATGTGGAGTTATTCTGTGATGCTAGTTGATCTAATGGATTTATTTTTAAAGGAATAATAAGACATTTGAATGAGTGTATCATTATTTGGCTGATGGCTTAATGTGAAGCACAGGGGGGAGAGACCACTGGTTCAGTCAAATTAACCAGGACAAATGCATGAGCAGTGATGACTTTCTGACTGGGGCTACTGGGGGCAGACAGAATTCCCCCCAACCGTCAGGAGGGTGAGTTGCACACCGCAAAGCTTGAAGTGGCTCGAATGCTTACGGCGATCTGCCATTCATGGATAGCCCTTGAATATGTACAGATGTTGACGTTGTCTGTTTTCAGGCCCCTAATGCTTTACACATGAGTTTTATGTGGAATATTCTGGACAGTGTTTAGAAAAAAAGGAAAACGTAGGATTCGAATCTTGCACAGAAGCACAAACTGTCTCGGCACAGCAGGATATTGCCCACTTATTAGCACAATGTTCAAAACAAACATACAAAAAGTACATTTCCAGTGTTGCTCAAAGTGCTTCGGGGGGCTCTTGTGCTCAGAGGTCTCGCAATACCTTGATCCATTCTCCAAAAGATCTTCACATCATCCCAACATGTGGCTGTATCATTATAACGAGGCACAAGATGGTGTTACAGCTGGAAACCTTTATTTGCTGTGTTGCCGTTGCACTCCCTCCTAACTGATCTAATCACTGAGACAGCTGTGCAGCTGATCATCATCCCTGATACTCTGTATTATTCATCTGCTGTTCATTAATGAAGTACAGAGGGATACTGAAAGGCTCATTTTGCCCTGTGAGAGGCTACTTTCACTCAGATTCATATACAGATGAATCACTAGGTGGCAGCACTGCCCTAAAATCAGCACTCAATAAAGAACAGAGCCGCTTGTAAGTGCTGGACTGAATGTATGTAACTGTAGGTAAGCACTGTGATCTCATATAGAGCCTGCTTGAGTGAAAAACATCTGTTAATATTTGCTAATTTCTTATTTATTTAGACTATAAATAGACAAGCTCAGAGCTCAACATCTCCACCACTTTATTAGTTTGTTTTTCTGAACCATACAGACACTAAAGCTGACCCAATGACTCAAATCCTTAGAAGTATTTCATCAGATTTTCCAACACTGCTGGCTGCTTTAGACACTATTAGCTGACTGTGGATCTACTGAGCTCTACACATACAGAACAGCCTCCTTAGTTTAACAACAAACTTTTAAAAACAACACATCCTCTGTTCTGTGCTAAAATATCTATATTTTGATTAGTTTGTTTGATTACTGGTAATAATACATTTCAGTCTATACTGGACATTTGGACTTTGGCGCATGTAAGAATTTTTGATAATTGAACACTTTTATCATCACCAACTTAAATAGACAAATCAAACCCTGAACTCTGTTTACCGTATACACAGCCTCATGAAAAACGTCTATATGAATGGCTCCCCAAAATATAATAAGAATTCTTCACATCATAACAATAGTAGTAAACAAAGAGCTTTTTAACACAAAGCACGTGTGGGATTTACATTACTAGATCCAAAAATAGTTAAAACAGTCAAGTTACTAAAAACAGGTCAGCAAACATTACATAAGAGATAATTACAGGTTAGATTAATATGTAATACTATACATATTACACACATTACATACATTTATACACCAGCTCAGCGTCATAGACAGAAATAATGTCTCTGTGTTTCAGAAGTAACTTCAGTGAAACACCAGAAATGTTCAGTTTGTGTTTGGGTCTGTTATCCTGATGGTGATGATGATGTGCTCATTTAAAAAAATGAATTTTTTGAGGCTACTCATTGCTTCTGGCACACTCGACTCTTGCCCTTTGTCTGTGGGGGCTTCTTCTGGGGTCTCCCTCTTTCCTCCTCTGTGGTGTGCACGCGGTGGCCATCAGGTTGTGTGGCCTCAGGTCTTCCGAGTTCCTATGGATGTGGGCTGTGTATGGCCTGGGTCCCCTGGGTCCTTCCCTATCTGCCTCTGGATCCACGAGGGCATGGTTGCGGTTTCTTGCCCTCATTATTAAGTACATTCCATGACAGAGGCACATATACACACTGCTGCAAATAATAGAAAATAGAATTGTGTGTGGGTGTATATATGTATATGCATATGCATAGATATGTAAATATGTATATGTGTATGTATATATATATATATATATATATATATATATATATATATATATATATATATATATATATATATATATATATATATGTGTATGTGTATGTATGTATGTATGTGTATATGTATCTACATATATATATATATAAATTATTGTTTATTATATTTTATTTTTATTTTTTATTTATTTATATTTATATATTTATGTGTTTATATGTTTATGTATATATATATATATATATATATATATATATATATATATATATATATATGTGTGTGTGTGTGTGTGTGTGTGTGTGTGTGTGTATATATATATATATTTTTTTTTTTCTTTCTCTTCTTTCTTCTTTTGTTTTTCACTCTCTCCTCTTTTTCCTCTCTTGTATTGCCTGTCAGGTCTGGCTGAATAAATAAATAAAGGCTATAGGAACCTATAGAGCTGTTCTTGTAAAAGCAAATATGTTTGGTGCATCAGTGCATTCGGATTACCATTCCAATTGTGAAAATTGCCAGACATGACAGGTAAAAAAAAAAATCATAAAAAATAAAAATAAAAAAATCCAGTGTCCTGTATACTCTGGATAATCCACTGAAATCACTGCAACAATAGAGCAGCATTCACACATAAACACATATCAGATTCTACTTCTAACAAAACAAACATCCTGAATGACTGGGTTTTGTAAATCTGACAAACTGGTCAAAGCATCATTTACTACACTGAGTCCAGTCTGTAGAAATAAATAACTACTATTTCTTGTATGTAGCTTCTAGAGATCTTTTTAAAGAACGTACATGTACCATCCTTTCTAAAATGAATACAGGGTTATTCAGAAGCAGTGTTTGATTTGATCTTGGAGGTGCAGAGCGTCTGTCTGTCAGCCGCCATGTTTGTTTTACATTTATAACAAAAGGAATAAAATCTATTAACATTCTGTTACATGTGTGCGGAGACGTACCTGCTTCTACAGAGCCACAATACCTTGAAAGAAAAAATATGGGGTATACTAGTCGTTTGAAATGAAGAGGAGTAATTAAATTCCATTAAAGGGGAACATTGAATTATTAAGAAGTTAACAAAGTCGAGCAGACTGGTTTGACCTGTAATTCTCTGTTACAGAAAAATCTCATTTGCAGTTTTGCTCTGTAGACACTGAGACCCCTGGTTCCCAACAATACCATAGAGTAGTGATTTGGCAAAGTTCTGCGTAATGAATCACTTGGAAGCACAACCACTTTTAGAACAACCTGCACTCATCCTGCTAGCCTACTTCTCCAGTTAAACTTATATAACAGTGTGTTTGAAGACGTACAGAGGTTGTGAGTTCAAGCCTCAACTGGTGTGTGACTTCCTTAATTTCCTTTGGGATTAATAAAGTATCTATCTGAGCCAGTACATCTATTTACAGCACTGTGAAAAGCATCCTGGTGCCATCTTAAAACGTCTGAAAACACATTTCTACTTTAACTGCCCTGGACTGTGAGTCACCCTGTACCTTATTTAGGTATCACTTCAAAACAATCAAGACTCTATAGAAACATTCCTTAATATTTCAGTAGTGACAATTTCAGCTCATTTTCAGTAGAACTCACAGTAGCAATGACAGAGTCTTGACATTTCATTGAAACACAAACATTTTTTGAATAGTGGTATTAGGGTTTGGGACGGACACCTTTCAATACAAGTACTCAATACAAGTAATAATGATCTTAATGATCTTAGCTTATTACTGTCCCTATTAAAGCTTTATGTTTCAGTAGATCATAACACATGCTTGTAAAGTTATTAGAATTATTAGTTTATTAGTTCGTACAGCAGGATCACAGTTTAAACTAATCTTTTGGAATCAGTATTAGTTACAGGTAATACTTTAAGAACTTTATGGGAACGGTATGTAAGATGACTCAGTCAGTATGTAAGATTTATAGTTTAAAACATTCCAAAAGGTCAGACTGTATGTGTATGTATTGTGTGAGGTATCTACTGATATCAGCATGCTAACCTGGAAGCCCTGGCTGTCTTGCAGTACCACTTAGTATCTAAAGAGGTGATAGCGAGCCATTGTAGTGTTGGGTCTCTATTCAGTGCCTACATGAGAGGATGAGGAAGCGCTCACTCTCAACAAAGAAAACAAAAAATATATGATAAAAATAGCAGCACAGAAAGACAGGCCTGGGCGAGGGATGTGTGATGCTGCTCTCACAGCATAAATGGAGGAAGGAGTGACGAGGGAGGAGGAGGGACTGTGTGAAGTATGGTTTCTTACATGTTTCTGTGTAATGTTCCTTTTTTCTTTTTAGACACAAAGCACATTATTCAGTTTCATGTATTAGTTCATTTCTCTCAGGAGCAAAGTTATCCAGCATGAGAGTCACTCCCCTACACCCTCTTAGTTACACAAACCCAACTATATTAAATTAACCAAATTTAACTGATAATTACATTCAATGCATTAAACATACATGGCCTCGTGCTGGAGCAGGACTCCAAACCAGCCAGCAGACCTACCAATTTTCTGAAACTAGCTGTTCTGCACAGAAGAATGGGCTCAAGTTTCTGATCTCAAATAATAGGAGATGTTGGTTATTACTTGATGCTGGACGTTGAATATCTTTTTAAATGAAATAATTAAAACATGTCTGCATTGCAAAGTTCTGATCACTCCATGTTCAAGGATCTAAAAGCATTAATTCCCACGAAAATCAGAAAGGGGGTTGCTATATATCAGTAGGCCAGTGTTATGTTTTATTTGATTAATATCAGTAATTTGATCAGTTTCAGTACTTTAGGACATATGAAGGTCAGACCGGTGTTAAACATGCACAACACTTTTCACTGTGTTCCAGACGCCAAACTCATTACAGTTACAGTAAAACTTGTAGTGATGTAATGGTGTAACAACAAAACTGAAGTGCCTTCTACCAAGAGTCTATAATTTTATATTATCTAGCCTTTTGAGTGTATAGAAAGTGAAACTGCTGCTTACTGATGAACATGTAGTTGCTGTCCAATGAAACACATGTATCTCCATTTATGTTGATTTTCATTTTTCTACATCATCTGAACACGACAGCTGCCGTGGACATTGGGTACAATTTCCATGGACCAATAGAAATGCTTTAAAATCACTTGGAAAATATTCTGGTTCCACTGACTTACATTGAAAGTAAAGTATGTTTTTGGTCTCTCCTGTAAAGTTGCAATTTTGGAGAGACTTGTTTTTCATTGGACAGCGACGATATATACCATGAGCCAGAAGGAAAGAAGTTTAAAAACGAGCTTGAACATCTCATCCTAAGAACAGATACTTTTATTTGACAATGAAAAGAGAGCAGTTTACACATACACACAACAGAGAGACTACATTCAAACAAACTCTTGTAAAGTGCTGTTAAAAATAAATCAAACTAGTACACATACCTTGATATTCAAGAACACACAACACCATATAAAGTAAGGGCCAGTTTTCAAAAGAGGCAAAAGATCAAGTTTGGCATAAGCTGCAAATGAAAAGAAAACAGTAATTATGATGTTATTGCTCAAACGAGTCGAGAGAAATGAACACAAATACAGGCTTCACTCAATCAGTAGTATATATGTGGCGATTTGTGTGCACGTCTAGAGGTAGTTCCTATCTTCATAGCTGACTGGCTAGCTAGTTGGCTGGCTACCCACGACACCTGCATAAACTCAGCTGTACTCAATGATATCAAAAACCATCAGTTAACGAAGAAAATGGAATTACTATTTAAAAATAAATATTAAAACCACAACACTCACTCTAACCCACACAGTTAAGGCACAGAGACGCTGGTTATACTACATTTGATCACTCAAACCAGTTCTGAAACACAACTTCACCCCGCAAGACATGAATGTGTGCTTCTTGTTCTATAATGCTCTTCACCTTGTTATCTGGTTCAGCTTGCCTTTGGTTGAACCAGGAGCTCAAGAGGAAGACAAAGATAGGTCCCATATTACATTAAAGGGGTTTGCCATCCAGCCAACTGAAACAACAACCATTAGAATGTTTATATCATTGAATGAATATCTGTTTCTGTCTATTTTTTATTTTCTACATCATTTGAACACATTAGCTACCGTTTGTGTGCAAGTTTCATGATGAATGGACCAAAAAAGCTTGGAAAAACATCTGGTTCCATTAACTTACATTAAAATAAAGACTGCTTTTGTCCTCTCCTGTAAAGTTTTTCTTTGGACAGTGATGATATAACACTTACACAATGTGGTTAATCAGTCTGTACGCGCTAAATAAGTAACCGTGTTTCATGTGACCTCCGTGTGCAGATTTCCTCTTTAATCTATTACTACAAGATGATTGTTGTTCATTTCTTTCTTAATTCAGGCGAAAATACACCGATTACTGACCGTCATCGTGAAACAGTTATAAAGATGTGAGTAGTGTGAAGCCAAATCACTGCAGAAATCAAAACCCTCAAACCACTTCATCAATTATTCAGCTTCACTTGAATTGCTGCCATCCTCACTGAACACACGTTTGCTGGATTGAACAGCTTAGTAACGAGATACAGGTCCTCCTCTGCTGTTCAGTAAAGAATTAAAGAGGATTGTTTAGTGTTTACTCTTATATGTAGATTTGTTTCTGGCCCAGTTCATATGGCACAAATATAAATACATCCAATAAATTATAAAACATGTAGAACAAAAACAGACATTCGGGAACATTTTAAAACCGTACTGTGTTTGTGGTGTGAGGCCAAAGCCTTGGGCCTGTATCTCACAGCAAAGTGCTAACACCAAAAGAAAGCCCACTCAGAACCCAACACTACCACCGAACCAGAAAAGTAATCCGAGGAAGCAGCCCACACTCGGCACACTTAGCTCTTCAACTTCTTCTTCTTACTGTTCATCTCGAAGTAGGGCTCCTCTGTGGTTTTGGGAGCTGCAGTTCTGGGCGCTTGTTTCTGGCAGGCAGGTCTGGGGCTCGGTTTCGGAGCTTTGCTCTGAGCAGGGTTCGTTTTGGGGGGGGCGTTATTGCTGGTTTGAGGTTTCCTATTCGTGGTATGTGTGGACTGGGCAGATTTCGTGCTGGGGGTCTGGGCAGACGTCGCGACACGTGGAGCTCCCGTCCCCACTCCAGCCTGCCCTGCCGAAGCTTTGGTCCTGGAGATCAGAGGGGTTCTGGAGGAGGGTGTGGGGGCTCGGGAGGAGGGCATGGCGGCTCGGGAGGAGGGTGTAAGGGCTCGGGGGGAAGGTGTGGGGGCTCGGGAGGAAGGTGTGGTTGCTCTTGAGGAGGGGGCAGAGCTTTGTACTTTAGAGTTGACCTGTGCTTTAGGTTTGACTGGTGCTTGTGGAGTTTTGGCCAGGCCTGCTGGTCGAGGGGAGACGGGTCGTGCCTTTCTGATGTCTGCCTGGTGGCGTTCAGCAGGAGACGGGGGCCGTCTCTGAATGAGGCGTGAGCGGAGAGGGCCGTGAGGTGGCCGTCCGTCCCGCTGAGGGGGTTTCTGAGGGACAGTGGGGCACGGCGAAGCAGACGATTTGAGCTGTTTGCAGGTGGGCTCTGGGCAGACGGGACTACGAGGCTGAGAGGGATTTCCACGTGGACGCAACTTCAGACTGGAGGAGGCAGGAGGAGCTCTCTGCGACATCCCGCCAGCAGATGGTGTTGAAGACTGAGGCAAAGGGCTTTTCTTTGGGGAGGAGAGTGAGGTGGTCTTAGGAGAGGCGGTGGGCATCTGCAGAGTCTTTTTAAGGGCTGCTGCTGCTTTTCTCGGCAGGGAAGGTGTGGAGACTGGGGACTGCGCACAGCCTCGTGGTGTAGCAGAGCCAGAGGCAGGCATACCAGGTTTGCATACCATATTGCCAGAAGAAGATGAGGAAGAAGAAGAAGAAGAAGTAGTAGTAGTAGAAGAAGAAGAAGAAGAAGAAGCGGCAGCAGCAGAGGAAGTAGGGAGGTTAACAGCAGCGAGAGGGTCCATGGCGGGCGGCTGGGTGGCCTGAGTGCTGAGGGCGGCGCTCGGTATGGACGTGCCTTTCTGATAAGCCAGAATCTTCTGCTCCAGCGTGGTGAACTGCAGCACACGACCAGGATCGTACTTCAGTAAGAAGCCCTTCAGAGTGTCCCAGCCTCCTCCCACACGCACCATCACATGCTTCCCATGCAGCATCTGTGAAAGAGGGAGAAGAAAGGATGAACTTCACTAGTACATAACTCTTTATACAAATAATGACAAGATGACGGTCTCAAGCTTTGAATCTGAATCTACACAAGTAAATATCAAACGATTACAATCAATTAACATTTTCAATAACCTTTAGCACAATCTTTTGATAACAAGGCACATTTTGATGTTGTTCATGTAGAGCAGAGGTCACTAATAGGCGCACCGCAGTCCAGGTCCAGACCCATGTATTGGCCAATGTGGACCCAAACTCATAAACTATTGAGAATGATTTAATTCTGACTGTGTTTATTTTAAGCGACGGAGCTTTTCTTGTCTTCACGGTATACGGGCTTTGTGACGCAGTGAACTCACAGACCAATTACTGCATTGTAAGATCACCAAAGGCGCTCCTTAGCCAATCAGAGCAGAGCAGATTCAGTGACGTGCACATACAGGCAAGGCACGAAGTAAGAAACAGCAGTCAGAGAAGGAATAACGAGCTCTAAAAACAGAAAAGCCGACAGTGAAAACTGACTGTTTAACCAGGAATGGACGAAGACCTGCTCGCCTGGTTTTGAAGAATACTGCTGTGTAAAACCAACATGTCAATCTTTGAAATTAAGTGTTTAAATAGAAGTTAAATAAATAAACATTACTTAAGTTGAATTTTTTTCATTCAGGTTTTTTAATGTAGTAAGTAAGGAAAACATTTATTTGAAGTTTTATAAATAATTAATTCAGTTCAGCATTTAAACAGTAAATATACTGAAATATACTGAACAGTATGTGTGATGTGTTGGCGTTTCAGTAGCTGGTGGTATATGATGCTGATACTAGACTACTTCAGTAAAGAGGATACACCACTGAATCACAACACAGGTTAGAAATGATGACGGTCCGGACCTTGGCCTGAGGAAATCTCCTCTAACTGGACCTTACTGAACTCTAATTAAATACCCCTGCTTTAAAGTTTTGAGATTCACTATCTTTTTATAATTCAAATGTTTTGGACTGAGAGTATCTTTTTTTTTACTCGAGTTATAAAAGGTGCTGATGCAAGTGCATGTGGGTCAATGATCAATTTCAGGAAAGAGAAAGATTAACTATAATATTCAGGTTGAAACTGAATGTACCCCCCTGCTTCAAATGGCCCCAAAACATGACAAACTAAATTTGCCTCACTGATATAAAATATACATTAAAATATATACAATGGGAAACTTTTTTTAATGTACTGTTCACTCCCCAGTCCATTTACAACAACTAAGCTGCAGCCTTTTTAAATTATTTTTGATGTCACAAAAACAGTGGTACAGAAATATAGATAGCAAGGTATTCTTGGCAAGGTTTCAAAGAAAACGGAAACATTGCTTCCTTTGGTCGCTGCTGCTTCTATTCAGCGCACTCTTAAGCAAGCAGAGAGAATAATTATAGATTTCTCTCATCCAGCGTATCATCTTTTCCAACCACTTCCTTCTGGGAGGCTCTACAGATCTTTAAAAACGAAGACAACTGCTTTAGGAACAGTTTTCCCAACTGCAGTAAGATTACTTCACCCGTCTGAGTAATGTTCATCATTCTCGTCTGTCTGTAAGATTTACAGTTTGTCATTGTAAATTTCTCATGCGTCTCCAATTATAAATGTGGCATACTGTGCACTGTAGGGTAGATGGTTTACTGTAAGCATTATGTTGCATGAGTTGAATTACATCTTGTTGCAGTGAATACAATTACCACTGACATGTTGTGTGGCAATAAAGTATCAATCAGTCAAACACTTTCACACATCTCCACCTATCTAGCCCACAGCGGTTTAGCTGTACTCACTTGTAAATGAGATAGAGGGCAGCCAATCAGAACTAAATTGCATATATTAATCAGTAACATAGTAACAAAAACAGCCTGTATAATACTGAGTGATAATGTGGCTCTGTCATGTAAAAATAACTCTTTTGGTACAAAAGCATACTAATAATATTACAAGTGGGCCTCAAAAGACAAATGTGTGTCATTTTTTACCAGTCGCCTAAAAAAAAAAGCAAAAAAAACCAAAACAACAAACACCAGCCCTGTGTGTGCATGTCTGTAGACCAGAAGACACTCTGAGCTAGAAGTTTTTCATAGGCCTTTTTTTCCCCTCAGAGTCTATTTACCTGCACTCTCTGAATCATAGACTTTACAACCCCAGTTATATGTGATACTGGATTAAGCTGGTTTATTACATGAGCCTGTTTTGAATTTTGCATTCCACCAGACACTAGGGGTGTAAGAAAATATTGAAATATCAAAATATTGGGATATTATGTTTGGTGATACTGTATTGATTCTCAAAAACATATTATCTATACAGATTCTGGCAGACAGTGAATCAGTGTGTGTTGTGTTAAAACCTCTGGCCACTAGATGGAAGTGTTGTAATCCATTATCAGCTCCACTCCAACATTAACAAGCAGCACAAGGGCGCAATGCTATTGTAAGCATTGACAAACCTATTTATATAGTGGTGTGTTTTAAATAGTAGGATTTGAAAAATCACAATATTTCACTTTGCTTGCAGTATCGTGATATATTAAAATGTGACCGCTGTATCACGATACGTATTGTATCGCCAGGTTCTTGCCAATACACAGCCCTACCAGACACTCTCTTGGCTTTCTTATGGTTACATATGTATAAGTGTTATCTTCTGTAACATCTGTCTGCATATCACCCTGAACTGCTAGATATCTCTCTGTGAGAGGAAGCGCAGGCCTAAAGCACTCTTTTCCATTCACTGAAAATTCTCCTGAACTACCTTATTAGCCAAGTCCCAACTTAGCACTGCAGCTGGCATCCGGTTACCGCAACCGGTTTACTTCCCTCAGTTATTCTCTCTTACTGTCTTGCTAGCCCTCTGAAGTAAACAGCTTCTTTAACCCCTTCTTTATCGAGCACGTTAAGAACACGTGTTAGTTAACCGTGTGTAAGCATTTACCCTAAGACTGTTGAGCACATGCACTTAAACAGACTAGATTGGCTTTGCTGGATTAGTATAATGGTTGTGAATGGGGCCTTTAAGGCAATGTGCCAAGCAAGGACACATTCATACTTACGCTAAAAGAGGGTTCCAGACCCCTTCTTACAGCTTAACACTGTTAGGTTCTAAATATAACCGCAGTAAACACACCACTCAGCTCTGAGACATCATGTAAACGCAGACCTTTGAAGATGAGTCTGGCCTAACTGAACCTGAAAGTTGCACACAGGTCCACAGAGAGGAGGACAAATGAAAGATAGTTCTGCAATGCAGGCTTGTGATTTGTGCATTACCGCACTGTCCAGTTTCATGCCTGGCCAGCGGCGAGTGGCTATACTGCCATAGGGTTAGATGAACAGAGGTAGGTCCTGTTCCACCAGCATACACTCCACCAGCGCACAGAACAACTAAACACCTTCCTCCAATAGTCTATTTCAGCACAGCAGGTTACGTCATCACACCACAGTAGCTGCCATGTCTGAATAAACTAGAGATAATAATAAACACTCTCACTGGTTAGTAACGAATAATAGATTTAATAAATCACTGAAGGCTGCATTTACTGTTGCTATGCATTGTCTTTTTTTAATAACTGATATACACCAATCAGCCATAACAGTGAAATCACATCCTTATGTCTACACACACTCTCCAGTTTATCAGCTCCACTTACCGTATAGGAACACTTAATAGTTCTACACTTACAGACTGATTCTCTGTATACTTTGCTAGTCCTCTTTCAGCCTGTTCTCCCTGTTCATCGTTGTGATGGTATGAGTGGATTAGACACAGCAGTGCTGCTGGAGTGTTTAAACACTGTGTCCATTCACTGTCCACTCTATTAGACACGTCTACCTTGCTGGTCCACCGTGTAGATATAAAGCTAGAGACGATAGTTCATCTGTTGCTGCACAGTTTGTGCTGGTCATCCTCCAGTCCTTCATCAGTGCTCACAGGACACTGTGGGCTGGATGTGGCTGGTTGGTGGACTGTTCTCAGGTGGACTGTTCTCAGGTGTTTAAAAACTCCAGCAGCACTGCTGTGCCTAATCCACTCATACCAGCGCCTCCATCAAGTCAGTGTCACTGCAGTGCTGAGAATGATCCACCTTCCTAATAGTACCTGCTCTGTGGTGGTCCTTGTTGGTCCTGACCATTAAAGACCATGGTAAAAAGGGATAAAGAGTCAGTCTATGTAGAGAAAGAGATGAACTACAGTCTGTAAGTGTAGAGCTATAAAGTGTTGCTATACGGTAAGTGTAGCTGATAAGATGGGCACTGTGTGTAGATATAAGGAGGTGGGTTTAAAGTTATGGAGGACTAGTGTAAATCACAACACATAAACCCATGTTCACTGTTTGTGAGGGAAGTGTCCTTCAGTGTGTGTGGATGGAAAAGATTTATGAAGCTCTGCTAGAGAATGTACTAAAGCCAGCTTATCAGTCCTGATTCAGGACAGGGACTAACACTGCCCAGGAAAACACAATTACAAGAAACAGACTGAGAAACAAACATCATCACCTCTGCTCATTTACAGCATTCATGTCAGACTGGAACTACATATTTGTACGTATTGGAACAGTAAAGGGGATACGTGTGGATAAAGTGGTAACGCTACTGGGGTACATGAACACAGGGACTGGGATGGTGAGGGGCACATAGATATGGGAAGGGGATGGCGTTAAAGCACATGTGGATGGTGAGACGGTGGTGTTAGTTATATAAGGGATTTTAAAGCACTCGAAAAGTCTCACCCTAATGAAAAGGATCTTGTCCCCCAGTCTGTATCGCCCCTCTGCCAGATACTCGATGGAAAACTTCTGAGAGCAGTTACAGGGAGGGTCCTCCGAATCACTCTGGTCCTGTATAAGACGAAGTCCAAAGAAGACAAAGCATGAAAGTGAATGTTTTGTTTGTGTGTTTCTTTCAACATATCATTGCCATAAAATCTAACCATCCTAGATCCAAAACCCAGACTTTACTGGGGAAGGAAATTCTGAAACCTTTTCTGTTGGTCTCTTCATGAAATTTGGCCGAGATGTAAATGCAACCAGAATCTTAACGTATGTTTAAATAAATAATAACAATAAGAACAGAAACAAAAAGGCGAATACAATTGCATTCAAGTTGCTGCAGTTGTAGGAGTAAGTATAAAAGTATGATAAGTCTAGAACTGCACTCTCTCGGGACCGATAGGGGAATTCTACATAGCAAAAAGCCTAAACTATGGGAGAAACTGGATGACACAGCTCCCACTGCTTTCCCATGAAATGGCCATCATTTGACTTCTATTACACATGAACTAAACTGAGGACCTGAGTGAGTTTAAATGTGTGTATGTATAGAGAGGAAAATGTAAATTAAACAATATGAACAACTTAATTTTAGCTGGCCCGTCTTTGGGACCCGAGGGAACAACTGTGGGAAACGAGTGAAGTGATTATGTATTTAAGCAGTGTTTGTTGAATGTGTTAGCAGTGAACACTCAAACTGTATCACTCAGTCACAAGACCACATTTCATCACATGGGCTTTCACTCTAAACAGGGGGGGGGCTGTTTATAGAACAAATGAAAACAAGCCGAATTAAATTAGCTGGCCAATAACTGGGTCGACTCTAATCCTGCACAGATGGAGAATTTTGAGCGAGATCACGGTCAGGACAAAGGTGAGGAGCTCAAAATCACAACACGCAGGACGCACTGGATTCATCTTTTGTAGAAAAATCAAGTCATATAGAGAAAAGATGCTTGAACATCAGTTTTCACTGTTTCAAAAATACTACCTCCCGGTGTTAGCCACAACGTAACACATTAAGTGGGGATAACTGAGCTATATACTTTCAGCCTAGGCTGCATAGAGTGGGTTTAAAATGCTTGCTTCATCTCCATGGTAACAGCAGTACTCACCGCATGGTAGAGTCCCCCATGCTGACAGCACACGGTGAAAGTTTTGACCGGAGGCGCGGGGTCTCTGGTCATTAGCAGAGATTCCTCCAGTTCAATCTCCTTCTCCAGTTTCACCAGCACGGGGGGCTCAATGCCATATCTACGATCACAGCACCACAAAATATAACGAGAGCAAACAAAAGACTTCTTATTAACCAGCTCAAACATATTCACAAACCTGTGCTCCACAGCAGGCAACACCTGGCCCACTTCAGGGGCACACGAGACACTTTTTACTAACATCAAAGTCAAAGTTTGACCTAAAGACAAACTAAAAGACTTCACAGGCTCTCGTGCTGCAATACAGGCAGCAGAACATCAAACAGGACCAGCGTTCTACTGCCTCACCTTATATACTCATTGCAGTCAGGCAGTCGTATCTTCTTTAGGGTTAGAATAGAGTTCAGGAGCTTTATATAAATAAACGCATCTGAATTTCATACTATATTCATCCCAAAGAAAACTTCTCAGAATTTGTGTGCAAATTATATATAACAAACAGGTTCACACCTGAATATATGCAAGCAGGTTAGTTCATTTTCTGGGAGGAAACTAAGCTTTTGAGTTAGATTTGGTTTTAAATATCTGATGCCTAACAATCCAACAAGAGTGCAGACCTACATTACTGAGAAAGCTGCAGTTTACCATGTGAGAAAAGCTAATGTATCCCAATGGACATCAGTAATACATTTAGATCAAGCAGTAATAACACTGTTGCCATAGTAAATTAATTTATCGTCCTGAGACTTGAGAGCTCATTGGTTGCAACTGTGCACACTGTCTCTCCTCAGCGGAGCCACATAAAGCACCTGATGGCACAATGCGTTACTCATCAACCATCAGTGAAGTAATCATTATCATGCTATTTAATTAAGTTTTCAACTGTAAGTGTGTGTGGTTTAATATAGACTAGGTTTGTTATGGGGTAAATCTAGTGGATGAGGAAAGGTATCTGACACCCCCACCCCCCACAAAAACCACCAAACCACCACCACCATGTATTGCCCCCTGATCCTGTCACAGAGACATAAGTTTGTACATCAGGCTGGACAGGTGCATCAATCTATGCAATCTGTATAAAAATCCTGTTTTTCCTTTTCATTTCTTACTTTTTATTTATTTTGTATTTTTGTTTCTATTAAAAAAAAGAAAAAAACTAATTATATAGAAACCATAATATTTTTTTTTTTTAAATCATTACCTTTATAATAATTCTAAAATCTAATTAGTCTTTACAGACTGACGGAGCAGAACTGTTTAATAAAGACAGAGTCACTGACATAGAACTTCAGCTCCTTCAAACAGAATCCAGTGGGTAACGATAATTCTGAAACACAGTGGAGATCAATGTGATGCAATGGCTCACTTACTTTGAGACGATCCGCCCAAGCTCCAGCAAACACAGACACACCTGGCGAGGGTCCTTGTGTAGAACTGAAGAGGGAAGAGGAAAAAAAACATTTACCTGTATTTGAAATCAGTTATGCCACATTGTATGTATCAACAAAGCAATACTTACAGTAGCTATTTATTTCTCTATCACTACAGTGCACAGCACATTACCCAATTTACATTATCATTAGAGGAGATCAGATTCTGGAGGGACTTTAAGTCCGAGCTTAATTATCCTCCGACTTCTGAAGGAGATTTCATTTCTTAGCGGATCAGCATAATGACTATTTGACCAACTCCTAACTGGGACAGGACATCTTCAGTCCGTAATCTCTAATCATGGAGAGTCTGACACGAAGTGAAGCATGTTTAAGATGTAGCAGCCCCAGTTTGGGAGCACATGGAGCACTCAGGTTAATTAGTTAAAGACTCCAGTTTACAGGCTCATAAAGAGCTGGGTTTTAACTTAATTAACCGATTACTTAGACCTCCATTAGAACATCATAACAAGCTCAGAGGGTGAGACGAGACTACAGCAGAACTACTACAGCAGTACAGCGCAGGTCTGTGGTCAAATAGATATGATTTCCAATATGCCAGCAAGAGCAATCAGGTCAGTTAGGCTTTATGCATAGTTAGTTTAAGTGAAACTTAAATGTAAAGTCACTTGACATAGCCATGTTTACAGTACAGCAGTATTTAATAACACAACCAAATCTTACTTCAAGCTAAAGTATTATGTAGAACTATAACAGACTGTTTCTAATGATGAAATGAGCACTTGGAGACTTCTGAATAAACTGAATTGAAGGTTTCTACATAAAATGTATATAAATACAAAATATTATACGAGGGATGATAATAACCTCAAACAAGCTGGATTTGTAAGTTTAAGAGTTTTTTTTCAAGCATTCAACAAAAACAAACTGGCCAATAACAAGCATAATATCTGAATTTGTCACTAGCCATCCTACCAGTTCTAGCTGTCCCAGTAATGTAATCGTTATTGCTCTCACAGACAATTAGAGCTGAGTGGTATTCTTACACTCAGTACAACCCTGAGATAATATCCCAGTAATCTGCAGTATTGTGGGTGAGGGGCTTTAGACTCTAAGACCAGAGGGCCAGACAGAACAGTAACAAACACAAAAAGAACTGCATACATACACACTATATATATATATATATATATATATATCTGTTTAACGAAGATACTGTTGATGCAGATACCAATCCAGTGTGTCTGAATCCAGTGTGTCTGAATCCAGTGTGTCTGAACGGTGCATCACTAATTAATAGTTACACAGATAAACAGAAGAAAACTATCACAAAAAGCAAAGAGAAGCAGGAATCAACTGGAGTGAACCCTGACTGGAGGGGAACAGAAAAACAACTCTTTCATCTGTTGGTTTTGAATTATACCTGCACGGTTATGCAATTCATTCTGACATGATGAATATTCCAGATGTGAGTCTGTTTGGTGGTGTAGAGATAATCACCTGGAAATGGTGGAGACTGTGTACTGGCGAGACGTGAAGTGCTAAACTATTTGCAGAAAAATCCGTAACGGAATTAGTTTTACAGCAGAGCCACAACCCCAGCTTACAGGGTCACTAAGAGCAACAGATTGGACTCAGAAGGGGAATCCAGGGTACAGACAGCGACAGGTCTCCGTATATTCTTTAGCAGGACATAAAAGCAAAGCGTTCTTCATTTATCACAATCAGATTTTACTGCAACATTCATTAAACAATGGCCTTTATTTATTAGGGTGATCCAAAGTAGTGTAAATCAATGGACTGAGTGAATGGCTTAATATATGCAAACAACCAAAGCAGGCTCTTCAATACAACAGCAAGCTTACTGTCCACTTCAAACAGGTACATTTACATCTGAATACAACGCAGTCTTTTGAGATGTAACTCTTGACCGCCTACGGCAGCGGCGGCGGCAGCACTGCAGAGTTTAGCATTCCACCTTTTCAGCACACCTGATTACACTTTCCTTAGTTGAATTCAGAGTGTTAGAAGAGGAAAGCACTAATCTCTGCTGAGTTGTAGTCCTGCCTGACAAATTTGCACTGTAACATTCGTGAACAGCCAGTAATTTATTTCAAGCATTTTCAGCTACCCTGGTGTGAGCATCAGTAAAAGTAGCATCTGATGACTTCACAGTTCTCAGAAAAAGCAAGTGCTGGCCATCACGCCCGTGTACAATAACAGCAGTTTTGTTGGTGGATGGGTTTTGGGAAAGATAACACTGAGAAGATAAGAAAGCAAAAATCCTAATCAATACATAAACATTTGTACTGTTACATGAACAGCCAAATACAATCTAATGATTTGGTTTTTGGACATTCTTCTTCTTTAATTTCAAACAATCAGCGACTCTCTTACCCAATCCCTCGGACTCAAACAAATATGTGTCATCTACTCCGATTTGACGGCACCAGGACAGGAAGTTGGCCGTGTTGTCCCGTGCAAAAAATGACCCTGGAGCAGCGCCTTTCTTAAACGCCACTTTCTTTATAGGCAGCTGTTTTCAAAACACAAACAGAAAGAAAAACATACTGAAAACCAAGTTACAACGTTTCCCTTTCACATCCATGACTCAGCATTCTGCCTGTGACTGACCTGCTTGTCCGAGAGACAGTCCTGGGGAATTCTGCTTTGAAGAATACAAACAAGCTGACACAGCTTCACCCCATTGTCCAGCTCCTCCATGAAGTGCTCAACATTCACCTCGTCTCCTGAGGAGAAAACGAGGGGGAGACGGTGAGAGTCATGGGGAGAGAGGTAGAGTGTGTGTGACAGAGACATGAGTCAGACTATGAAGATTTCCAGACTCTTAACAGAACTTAGATGGTGGAGCATGTAATCTGGTATAGTACAGCGTAATCCTCATTTCTACAGGGTCTTATATACCTTCATAGATCTCCATGATGGTCTGTAACAAATATGTGTTCTTAAAGCATTGAACACTTTTCTTATTCACTACTCTGATCCTTTGTGGTCCACCCAGTATTTTGCTGTTGCCAAGCTAATCAGTGTGTTATTGCTTCTTATAACGTACCAAACAGTGTATTCTGACACCATCACGTCATGTTGAGGTTATTTCTTAGCTTGACTTCTGATTTAGCACCAACACTGATGCTTTTCTGACCCTCATACACTACCGTGACAGGTTCTAGATGTAAATGCCACATAGAATCAACAACCATTTTTGTCTAGTTTGTGCTAATAACGCTGAAAATCCAACAGACAAAAGGAAGATCAGATTTCTAAAATGTAGAAATAAGGAGAAGATTAAACTGGATTAGCCCCAATATTAATATTGTTGCTGTCTAATGAATAATAAGTATCTTCAAAATGGTAACTTTACAGGAGAGGACAAAAACTATCTTCACTTTCAATGCAAGTCAATGGAACCAGAAATTTTTCCAAGCTATTTTGGAGCATTTCTTTTGGTCTATTGGTCCGTTCATCATGACCCACAACGTAAATGGCAGCTACCACATTCAACTTCTGTCGAAAAATAGAAATCGACAAAAATGGAGATGCACGTTTTTCATTGGACAGCAATGATATTTCCCAAAACACAGCTAATAGTCTGCACTTTAACCCCAAGACCACTGTTTGGTTCAAGTAACACGCTGAACTTGAATCACAGACGACATTGTTGGTTCTGATAGCTATTAGCAGCTGCTCTGCTATTTATTCACTATTAGTCAGATCAACTCATAGTGGTTGTATTAGCTAAAATCAACACTAAAAGCAATAAAACTAAGAGCCAATGGCAGGAAGAAGAATCTCACATGCCAGTCTCCTTCATACAGATTACAGAACATATGTAGGTAGGATGTGAATCGGCCTCATTCTCCTAACAGGACCTGGTTCACCTACTGTGGGATTGAGTTGCAACAGCTTTCCTTTATCCACACTGAAATATGCACAATAAGCCGTCAGGCACGTAAAGGAGATTATCTCGAATGGCAACACCCTCTATTATTTTCAGATTCTCTCACCTTACCCATTATAGCACTGAGAGACAGATCAGTTTGCCTATTGTCTAGCCTGATGTGGGCAGTTTCCCACACTACAGTATATTAGGATATTTAGAAACATACAGCAGGGACTGCATAGAAGTAAAAAACAGGAATCAGTATTATTTCTTTCTCTGGAAGTTCTTCATAAGATGAAACCAAAGGCACAAAATTTAAAGCTGTGTAGAACTTTGCTGAAATACAGGCCCATGAGCCAGACAGAGCAGGTTTTGAGAACACCTGTCTCTGACAGAGCAGCCAGTCAGCCAATCACAGAACGGTTAGTGTTATTTGCACAATAAAAACAAAGCCACATTAAATAAAACCAGTGGCTGGCAGCTTGTTTGTCTGCTATGCTCTAAAACGAGAGATGTTAAACAAACTTTAAACATTTTAACACTTTATATTTTTAACATACATTAAAATGATGTGTTATGTGTTAGCATTCATTTCCTACTCTAAAAGAACTACATCATATCTTGTGCACCAGTCTGAAGAAGAACGTCTACTTCCAGATTTCTCCTGGACACCCCAGACATTGTATAAATGTATTAAATTACTTCACCAGCAATCTTGATTTAACTTAATGAAGAAGTACTAAGTAATCAAAGCAGGTATTAGATATAACTGCAAATAATACTGGGTTGCAAAGTAAAAGCTTAATACTATATTAATAAACTAAATACTAGCTTAATAAACACACATCACTACCTACTGCATTACCACTAGTCAAATATTTACAAATAAAGTTTTTCGCTGAGCAAATAAAAGCTTCCTGTCTGAAGAAAAAAACAGACATTAAGTACAATAATGTCCAAGTGCCTAAACTTATACACTGTACTATATACATGGACAAAAGTATTGGGACACACCTCTTAATTATTAAATTCAGGTATTTGATCCAGTTCCATTGTTACAGATGTATAAAATCAAGCAGCTAGTCATGCAGCCTGCCTTTACAAACCCTGGTGAACGAATGAGTCATTCTAAAGAGCTCACTGGATTCGAGCGTGGTGATATAATTGGATGCCACCATTGCAACAAGTTAGTTCATGAAATTTCTTTTCTCCTGGATATTTCACCATCAACTGAGTGGTAACACTGAAAAGTGGAAGGGTTGAATAACCACAGCAACTCAGCCACAAAGAGACAGACCATTTAGAGTTACAGAGCCAGGTCGCCAGGTCTTGAAGCACACAGTGCGTAAGTTGCCAACACTCTGCAAACTCAATAACTGCAGAGATCCAAACCTCCTCTGGAATCAACATCAAGCAGCTGCAAGCAAGCCTTACCTCCCCAAGCACAGTGCCAAGAGTCAGATGAAACTAGACCAAGCAGGTCGCCACTGGACTCTGAAGCAGTGGAAATGTGTTCTGTGGACCGACAAATCACGCTTCTCTATCTGGCAATTTGATGGTCGAGTCTGGAGAACGTTACCCGCCTGACTGCACTGTGCTGACTGTAAAGTTTGGTGGAGGAGGGATAATGCTACGCTTTAGTGTGAAAGAATTTGACTAAACCTCATAGAACCCTGATCTTTGGGATGAACTAGAATGGAGATAGTGAGCCAGACCCTCTCGTACATCAATGTCTGACCTCACAAATGCTCTTCTGAATGAATAAGCAACAATTTCCACAGATACTCCAAAGTCTTGCAGAAAGCCGTCCTAGAGCAGTGGAAGCTGTTATAGCTGCAACAGGGGGACCAACTCCATATTTAAACTCATGTTTTGAGAATGGGATGTTACTAAAGCTCCTATAGGTGTAATTTATAGGTGTATCAATACTCTTGTCTATAAAGTGTGTAGTATATGTAATGTGGATTTAGCACATTTAAATAAAAAACTATATATATAAATAAATAGAATCTACACTACCATTACCAAGCATGCCAGTGAGCCAGATGGCAAGGTCCTCCTGCATGGGCAACAACGTAGCCTCATGGCGTACAGCGAGCCACTGGTCATACTGGAAGACGTCTGCCAGGCCAGGGCCATGCCGAGGCGTCAGGGGGCTGCGGGGGCTTTGCAGTGGAGACTCAAATTTCTCTCCAAACCAAGCCTGTGGAGACAGAAGACAGAACACAATCGATCAGTGACACAGTATTTATGGGTGGGAGGCTCCATAGAGGTGGATTGTCTTGTTTAAACACACCTGATTAAACTCAACAGGTAATTACCAGGTTAAGTAGGCGTGTTAGAGCAGAGAATGACAAGCCAAGCTTTGCTGGGTTCTCCTCGCTAATGTGCTGCAAATGTTTTAAATCTTCCTTGTGTTTAAAAAAAAAATAGCACATCTTAAAACGAGTACAGAATGCTCTTGAAAAACAGATGACTCATGTGTGCAGGCTGAGGTTGTTTGTATGAGGTTTTCCCTTAAGTAGGGGTTCCCAGGATCTAGTGAGTTGGGAGCTGAACTGGAGCTCTGCACTGTGGGACATCTCCTCTCTTCTGACCTGTCAATGGTCATTTGGTCCCAGCACTTGATAAAAGGAGAAGGGGAGAAAAACACCACTTTCTTTCGCTCCCTCTCTCTCACTTCAGAGCCCACTACCCCGTCTAGGGCTTGTTTTAAAGAACAGATTTTCCAAACACTCCACTGAATGTTAAGTTCACAGATTTACATATTACAGACAGACCAATGGATTTTCATTTAATAACAATATCTGATGTTTAGACTTTTCAGTCACTGCGTTTGCCTCATCTTCATCTTCACCTTCACATCCACAATATTTTATTCACTTATTAAAATAAAAAAAAAGCAAAAGAAATGAGGTAAGTGCTTCAACTCTTAGCTATATTGCTGCCAAATCAATTGACTACTATAATTTTATTGTTACAAATTATTTCTGATCACTTGATTTGTTGAAAAGTTATATTTACCATCTTGCTCCACCGGCAACCGAGAGCAAATTTTTAACCTCCTGTTGGCCAGAACACTGGTCACTAAGCGCCTGTGGACATTTTTAAACTCAAGCCGACCACTGGTTGTCATGGTTTCACTGACACCAAGCACAAATTAGGCACAATAAGCTGCTAAAGAAAAAAAAGCATGGAGAGAAATCGCTAGTCTATGAGTTTAATGCGTGCACAGTCAGTATGTGATGTAAACAGGGTTTGTTCTCTATTACCGCTGCTCTCCTTTTACAACAAAAGTGTCTCCACCAGCTACAGAGCCGCCTGCAGGAACATTTACCATGGAACCAAAAATTATTAACAATTATCTCAGAACAACCAGTCCTGCTTTTCTTAGTTAAACTTCTAGTACAGGCTACCCAGAAACCCGGTAACACTAACAATTTGAGTAGAATAGTTTACAAGCAGACAGACGAGAACGTCTAAAACAGAACTTCACTGAGTCTGACTTACAGACGAACACGTTTGAGAACTGATATTAGTAGTTGACGTCCAGTCACTGCTGTTTAAAGTCTAATAATAAGAAGAAGGTTTTTACGACGCTGGAGCTACTCAGAGCAACATCAGATGCTCAGGAGGCCTACTCTTCTTTTACATGAGTACTTTAAGGAAATCTTACTGAAACATACATGGACTAGCAGTAGTATGAATCAGTAGTTATCTTTGAAATGTTTGAGCGTATTGTGCACATTCCTGTTTTTAAAGTGAAGGATTTATCAACGGTCTTCTGCTAGGATAGGAAAAGCTAACTACTAAGCTAACAGATCTCAAGATATTTCTATACATTGTGTAGACATCATGTTGAAATGGTCTACAGCAAACACTCGAAATAAAGGGGGCAAAACACAGTTCAGCTTTAGTCCTCACAGGTCTGCCTGTTAACAGTTCAGCCACTAAGCTGCAAATGTGCTCTTTCACAGGATTTTATTGTAAAACTTTTTCAGCTCCAGGAACAAAATAAAAACATCGACATCCAGACGACTGGGGTATTGTGTATCAGGCATTCCACAGTAATATCGTCCTACAAATAGTTTAACATGCATTTAGGGCTGCATCCAACAAATAACTTCATAATCTATTAATCTAACGATTATTTTCTAACGATTTTTTTTACTTTGTTAAGGATTTGTAACCAATGGATGATTTTGTTTGTGTGTGTGTGTATATATATATATATATATATATATATATATATATATATATATATATATATATATATATATATATACATATACATATACATATACATATATGTAAAAAACCTTTATGACCATCCTATACATAATGTATTAAATGTTTAAATGATTAAAAAGACTGAAAGTCCACTCTCTGACTCGACTTTTAGAGGCACAAATGAGCACACGCACAAGAAATCAGACAGTTTGTGGACTATATATTTTGTCAGAGAATCGTTTGAGAAGCAGCTATGTGTGTTTTAAAGCTCCCGCGGTATCAAGAACCCTCCCACAACTTCAGATACACAGACAAACCCAGTAGGCGTGGCCATCATTGCGACGCATCGACGCATGCTGTGCTAATCGACATAATTCCGTAATCGATTATGTCGACGTGTTGCCCCAGCCCTACGTGCATTACTGATTGTAATGTTCTGGGGTTTGTTCTGAAAAGTTCTCTCAAACGTTTTCCTTCACTTGATAAGAGAAGGACCAATTAGAGCGAACGTCAATAATAATCTCGCAAAAGCTCAAATCCACGTTCGATGTTTTGCTAATATTTTAAAACCTGGAGCCTTTATTCATCACCAAACAATCACTAGATGATTCAGTTACTACTGACATGGAAACTGACAGCCCTGATTATAGCACAGGCATCAGATCAAAGACCAACACTTAACACTCTAGCACTCACGTGCAGCAAAACAAAGCTAATACAATAAACTAGCCAATCCTCGAGGCTTATCCTCAGACTTTTATATTTCCATGTGATACAGCTTCACGGCCTTACCAAACAAAGCTATTTACATTTAGCAGAAATCAGGCTCTCAGGGGTCCCTTTGGATTCAAACAAAGTAAACCACAGAAACACAGCGATGGAACTCATTTCTGATCCAACAATGGATTCTCACACAGAGCATTAAAGCTCCTCCAGTCTAACCTGCTCGAGCATAATGACACTCCTGGAAATTCAATTCCACCGCTGGAAGTGGTCCCATTCTCTGCTGTCTTCATACGGGACATCAAACGTAATCACAGCTAATAAGACAGCAGTAAGGAATGAAATTAGACTTGTGTTTAACCCTCCGTCACACAATGTACTACGTATGGTTGAGAGGCACTGACTCAGCCACGAGGACAGAGTACTTCTGTCAACTGGTGTTGGAAGCACCTTAGACACTAAAGAAGAAAGCTGTTTAGTAAGACAACCTCCAATTCAGTTAATGTGTCTAACTTGCAGATTATGTACAAAGCGTAATCTGGATCAGGATGCAAAATGAGATCAGACAGGCTGATTAGGCAGTTATTCCATCTAGAGCGTTTTCTTCTGCTCTTTGCTGGAAAAGCGAACCAGCATTATTTACTCGGGCACGTGCACAATCGCGCTGCTTCTGCATCATATTCTTCAGTCACGTTTCACACAGAGCGCTCTGAGGCACAACAGCGGTCTTACGCATCTGGGCAGAGACTCACCAGGCATGTGACTGCTCATCCGGCCCCTCCCTCAAACCGCCTCAAAACCATTCCCACTAACAGGCCAAACGGTCTGAACAGAGAATTTGGGATTGGCGGTGCTGCTATGTTTGAAAACAGATGCATGAACTTACATGAGACGACACCCAACCAGTTCTCAGGCACTCTGCATCCCAGTGAGTGAGAGGCAGAGAGTAATTAGAGTAATTGCACGTGTGCAAGTTTAAGTGTGCACCGCGTTATGCTGACACTAGCGATCCACGGACGTCGCGCCGCAGAGAATTTGGGTTAGGAGTGTCGATCAGGCCAAACTAAAGTTTCACTCGAAACTCAGCTGTAGATCTCTCCCCCACTCAATTGTAAAGGAGAAGGAAACTATTCGGGCTCTCCTCCAGATCCTCCCTCCGTATCCTAAACACAACTCTGAAAAGCAAGGAGTGGCTGTAACATGACAACACCCTTGTCTACATTACTCTGAATCCACTAAGCTGCTCCATCCAAGCCATCCAGATCAGATCCTGTAAGGAGGCACCACCGCAGACAGCAAAACAAAGGACTTACGGAGTGTGTAATTTCCTTTTCTTCATAAAGTTTGTGTGCCAAAACCAAAAGATCAAATCACAGAGGACTCACTTTCTCACTAACCATACCACTGTATAGCAATTTTCAACAACAACTACCTTCAAGAACTCTAATTTCTTCCAATCAAACGAGGTGAAGATTGATTTTCATACATTTTCATACTAAGTGAACACTAGCAGCCCATTTTCTGCTGTTCCCAATATTAAAAACGATTGTACAATAAGGATACAAAACTTGAAAACTTGTGTTATATTAAACTTCCAGCAAAGCCTGAATGAAAATATTATATATACAGTGCCCTCCATAATTATTGGCACCCCTGGTTAAGATGTGTCAAAAGCCTTAAAATAAATTCAGTTTTTATTGTGGAAACATACTGTCACACTGAAAAGTGTAGAAAAATGTAACCTTTAACTCAAGTAGAGTTTTAGGGGGAAAATAAAATCCCTGACTAAGAAATAATATTTCTTCATAAAATCACCTGTTCCACAATTATTGGCACCCCTAACAATTCTTAGGAAATAAATGTAATTAAAGAATTTCTGTCACTTCTACAGTAGTTTACGTAGTTAATCAAAGTATGTAGGAACATTTAATTAGCAATTCACAACTTCCTGTTTCCCTGGGGTATAATTATGACGTGACACAGAGGCCATTTCTCTTCAACATGGGAAAGACAAAGGAACATAGCATTCAAGTAAGGCAGATGTGTGTTGACCTTCACAGGTCAGGCAATGGCTACAAGAAAATAGCCACTCGCCTACACCTGTCCGTATCTACTGTCAGAGGAATTATTAAGAAGTTTAAAACAACTGGAACAGTGGTAAACAAGTCTGGACGAGGACGCAAGTTTATTTTGCCACCACGCACAGTGAGGAGGATGATAAGAGAAATAAAAAGTTCTCCAAAGCTCACTGTTACGGAACTGCAACAAATGGTAGCATCTTGGGGTCACGAAGTCTCCAAAACAACCATCAGACGCTATCTACACGCCAACAAGCTGTTTGGGAGGCATGCACGGAAAAAAACCTTTTCTCACTCACAATCATAAACGTAAACGTTTGGAGTTTGCTAAGCAGTACTGGAACTTCAACTGGGACCGTGTGCTTTGGTCAGATGAAACAAAGATAGAGCTTTTTGGCAACAAATGCTGTAAGTGGGTCTGGCGTAACACAAGAGCTGAGTATGCAGAAAAGCACCTCATGCCCACTGTGAAATACGGGGGAGGATCAGTGATGCTGTGGGCCTGCTTTTCTTCCAAAGGCCCAGGGAACCTTGTTAGGGTGCATGGCATCATGAATGCTTTGAAATACCAGGACATTTTAAAACAAAACCTGGTGGCTTCTGCCCGAAAGCTGAAGATGGGTCGTCACTGGGTCTTTCAGCAAGATAATGACCCTAAACATATGGCAAGATCTACACAGAAATGGTTGACCACACACAGAATCAAGCTCCTCCCATGGCCATCTCAGTCCCCAGACCTTAACCCCATTGAAAACCTGTGGGGTGAGCTGAAGAGGAGAGTGCAGAGGAGAGGACCCAGGTCGCTGGATGATTTAGAGAGATTGTGCAAAGAGGAATGGTCGAAGATACCTCTTTCTGTGTTCTCCCATCTTGTGAAACATTGTAGGAGAAGATTAGGTGCTGTTTTGTTGGCAAAGGGGGGTTGTACAAAGTATTAACATCAGGGGTGCTAATAATTGTGGCACACATTATTTGATGTTAAACAATTATTTCTTAATGTGGGATTTCTTTCCTACTGAATAAATGCACTTGAGATAAAGGTTGGATTTTGCTCTTTTTCCCATCGTGGTCCTATATTATTTAAAAAAACCCTCAATTTATTAGAAGCTAAAGAACACATCTTAACCAGGGGTGCCAATAATTATGGAGGGCACTGTACACAAATAATAATGCTGATCAGCTCCATCAGAGAACTGTGTGGGTGTGGCTAAGAAGCAGCTTGCTCTCTGTCCAACACTCTTCACCTGCTTCACCACTCGTACAAATCTGAAGCCGGTAACCAGCTTTTAACAGTAACTGGACGAAAAAGGGTGAACAGATGTGCAGATGGAAGGACGGATGGACAAACTGACAAACAGATGGACAAAGCAATGCACAAATAAAGGAATGAACAGCGTTGGTCTGTGGATAAAATAATTAACGGGTGGCAGACAACTACAGACAGGTGGTCTAGTTTGTTTGTTTTTAGTTAAGCCGAGTTAGTTTTAGCTCTGACTCTGAAGGAGGGGCAGGAGGCGGCAGTCCTGTGGCTGGTAAAGGGAACCATTAGAGGATTGTTAGCCCAGTTTACATCAAGAGGGTAAAAATATGGAAATACAGCAGATCATTACCAGACATGTGTTCTAAACACTAATATCCAACAACTTAGCTGCCTTTATTACAGAGCAGTAATAAATGAGGCCCAAGGCAGAGACTGCCATGCAACCCCATCCTCTGTGTGGTGTGATTACATATGCACGCTTGCACACATACACGTTACATAATGAGCAGTGATTACATATGCACGCTTGCACACATACACGTTACATAATGAGCAGAGCACACATGTTCTATAGGATGTACCACATATGCCTTTAGGCAAATAGAGACTAAACATGAAAAAGATGTTGTTTGAACAAACTGATGTTCGGTTAATTGACTAGTTTACACTTAAGAATGACATGTAAAGAAGAATGGCAGCTGTATAGAGGCTGTGCGTGTGGAGAGGCAAAGAAATTAAAACCTTACGTACAGACGTAGGGGGTCACGCGGAGCCACACTGGACATAAGCTTTCTGTAAACAACTTTTTTTTTTTCGTTCTATGACAGCAGCACATTTCAAGACTTAACGCTTTAAAACGATCAATTCTGCTGCTTGTGTTTGGCTATAAAAAGAGTTCAGAGCTGTATGCTTTGTTTTCGCACCTGTTAAACAATGAGGCGAAGTAACCAAGCCCAGTAATTAGAATGAGTTGTGTTTCAGGACTCCAGTAATAATAGAACTGTACTGGACTCCAGTAAGGACAGAACTGTTTTAGACTCCAGTAAGGATAGAACTGTACTGGACTCCAGTAAGGACAGAACTGTTTTAGTCTCCAGTAAGGACAGAACTGTTTTAGACTCCAGTAAAGATAGAACTGTACTGGACTCCAGTAAGGACAGAACTGTTTTAGACTCCAGTAAGGACAGAACTGTTTTAGACTCCAGTAAGGATAGAACTGTACTGGACTCCAGTAAGGACAGAACTGTTTTAGTCTCCAGTAATAATAGAACTGTACTGGACTCCAGTAATAATAGAACTGTACTGGACTCCAGCAAGGATAGAACTGTACTGGACTCCAGTAATAATAGAACTGTACTGGACTCCAGCAAGGATAGAACTGTACTGGACTCCAGTAAGGATAGAACTGTACTGGACTCCAGTAAGGATAGAACTGTACTGAACTCCAGTAAGGATAGAACTGTACTGGACTCCAGTAAAGATAGAACTGTACTGGACTCCAGTAAAGATAGAACTGTACTGGACTCCAGTAAAGATAGAACTGTACTGGACTCCAGTAAAGATAGAACTGTATTGGACTCCAGTAAAGATAGAACTGTATTGGACTCCAGTAAGGATAGAACTGTACTGGACTCCAGTAAGGATAGAACTGTACTGGACTCCAGTAAAGATAGAACTGTACTGGACTCCAGTAAAGATAGAACTGTATTGGACTCCAGTAAGGATAGAACTGTACTGGACTCCAGTAAGGATAGAACTGTATTGGACTCCAGTAAGGATAGAACTGTACTGGACTCCAGTAAGGATAGAACTGTACTGGACTCCAGTAAAGATAGAACTGTATTGGACTCCAGTAAGGATAGAACTGTACTGGACTCCAGTAAGGATAGAACTGTACTGGTCTCCAGTAAAGATAGAACTGTACTGGACTCCAGTAAAGATAGAACTGTACTGGACTCCAGTAAGGATAGAACTATATAGGACTCCAGCAAGGATAGAACTGTACTGGACTCCAGTAAGGATAGAACTGTACTGGACTCCAGTAAGGACAGAACTGTACTGGACTCCAGTAAAGATAGAACTGTACTGGACTCCAGTAAGGATAGAACTATATAGGACTCCAGCAAGGATAGAACTGTATTGGACTCCAGTAAGGATAGAACTGTACTGGACTCCAGTAAGGACAGAACTGTACTGGACTCCAGTAAAGATAGAACTGTACTGGACTCCAGTAAGGACAGAACTGTACTGGACTCCAGTAAGGATAGAACTGTATTGGACTCCAGTAAGGATAGAACTGTATTGGACTCCAGTAAGGATAGAACTGTACTGGACTCCAGTAAGGACAGAACTGTACTGGACTCCAGTAAGGACAGAACTGTACTGGACTCCAGTAAGGATAGAACTGTATTGATTTACTGTACTGGAGAGATGAGACCATAAAGAAATGAATCAGGGGAAAACAAAAACAGAAGCAAAATAAAAGGCCCACCAAAAAAAGGAATTAAAGTAGAGGAGCGGCAGTAAATCATATGTAAGAACAAAGGATTTGTTTTATAATTACATTTCTTGTAGTCTGAGAGCAGGCCAACAATCTACTGCCCTCACACTGTAGCCTGGTTCTACTGACATACACTACATGGTCAAAAGTATGTGGACACCCATTCTAAATACTGGGCTTGGTTACTTCAGCTCATAGTTTAACGGGTACGGAAAATAAAGCGTACAGCCCTGAACTCTTCATAGCGGAACCCAGGCAGCAGAAGGGGTCGTTCTGAAGCGTTCAGAGTCTTGCAATGTGGCGCTGTCATAGGACGATGACAAGAGAGTCAATTAGCCATATTTATGCTCTGCTAGGGCTGCACTGGTTCACAGTAAACACTATTATCGTGAAGGGGTAATGTCTAAGAGTAACCACGGCTCAGCCACGAAGTGTATAGTTCATGCAAAATGCAAGTGTCTTCAATTGCAACACTAGCTATCAAGTTCCTCCAAGTTTCAGAGTGCTTCTGGAAACCATGTTAGATCAAAAACTCATCCTTAGGAGCTTCATGGATTGAGTTGCCAGTGCTCAGTGGCTGCATACAAGCCATAGGAAAATCATGTACAATGTAAAATGTTAGCTGGTATAGTGTAAATCACACTATAATCTGGGTGCAGCAGACGCCAGGAGAACACTACCTGCCTGAACACACTGTCCCAACAGTAAAATTTGGTGGAGGAGCAAGAATCATCACATAAACTAAAGTGATCAGCGATAAGCTAGAACAAACACAGCAGTGCTCCATTTAAACGAATACTATCAAAAACTACAGCAGCAACCCGCACTGAACCCCATAAGAGGACCAATTCTTCATCTAACAAAACAACTGTGATAAAGCAGAAACAGTAAAAGACAGCTCATCATTATTTACTGCAGATTATCTGGACAGTTTTTAAGGTTATATACAGCATTGTGTCATCAAGAAAACTGTTACCTACAATTTTTTTATTTAGTATATATTTTTAAATTTTTTAAATATTCAAGTTATAATGTGATCATGATGTTTTACATATTGTCGCTGTCCAATGAAAAACAAGCATCTCCAAAATAGTAACTTTACAGGAGAGAACAAAAACATTTGTTCATTTTAATGTAAGTCAATGTAATATATATATATATATATATATATATATATATTTCAGTGTAAGTCAATGAAACCAGAACCTTTCACTTTTTTTCACTTCTATTGGTCCATTCATCATGAAATCTTCATACAATGTACACAACCATTGGTATATTTAAATGATGTAGAAAACTAAAAATCGATACATGTTTTTCATTGGACAGTGAGATATTATATATATATATATATATATATATATATATATATATATATATATATATATATATATATATATATATATATATATATATATATACACACACATATACACTCACACACACACACACACTTTTCTTTGAGAAATTGAACAAGGTCTTACCTGGAGGCTAGCTTGCACTGCCATCACTGTGACCAGGAGTGCTTTACCTCTTCATTCTAAAACAAAACACAAGAACAAGTACAAGCTAGTGAGTGCACACACCCAATTGTAGAATCACACCCCACGCTCAAGTTTTCCTAACACCTACACTCTGTTTTTACTGAAGAGTGAGTATAGTCAAACATCACCCCCTCTCAAAGTTCAACCATATGGACCTTACTGTCTGTAGACCACGAATCAGAAGGGTCTCTTATACAACTTGCTTAAGCAGCCGTGTTTAAGAAAATCCCCATTTCCTGTGGTTCTAGAAGTATGTCATTCCAGTGATCCACTGGGAATCCCAACAGACACAGACTAATAAGACTACATAAGCCATGAAGCCATGAAGCGCCAAGCTGAAGAGGGGTGCTGAAAGATGGTTCATTTCTCAGACCCGCACTGTGCTATGGACGTGCTCGGCTTACTCTTGGGTCAAGCACCTCACAGGAAGCAGACCATGTGCATATGAGAGAAAACCGACAAAGCAGGGTTCGTCTTCCCTGTGGATTAAGACAGTTTGGTCAACATGAGCACAGCTGTGGAAACAAAGCAGGGTACGCACACATGGACACACACCAGTAAGAGGGAACTGGGGGACAATGTTATTCAACTCAAATGAGCAATCATTAAAAAAAAGAAACTCATTGTAAATGCAATGAATTTAATATTGTGAGCTCGCTCAGCATCACTATACGATCCGGAGAGAAAAATGACAGTGACTGCAAAAACACACGCTCACCTGAATAGCTGAATCAAACAAAGGACTCCTTTCCACATACACTGGACTGAAGAAACATCAGCTGACTTTTTATTCTGTAGGTAAAACACGATCGCCGCTGTAGTTCAAAAGAGCAGCGCAGCTGACAGCCCAGACGTCAGGTTAACTGCCCGTCACGGTCCTCAGAGCGACTCGGCAGGAGAGAGAGCGGGACAGCGAGTGAGGGGATGTACAGAGAGAAAGAGAGAGGGAAGTAGAAAAGGAGGGGTGAGCGAGGGGACTGACTAATGAAGAGGCTCGGCTGAGTGCAGATCTAACCCTGCCGGTCCGGGCCAGGCATTTACAATGCTCCTATTGTTACACACACACACACACACACACACACACACACACACACACACACACACACACACACAGCAGGTTCATATGAGGCAGGGGCTTCAGCAACAAAGTATTTTCCTCAGCAAAGGAGTGCCGAGATTTTGAGTGTAGACTGAATAGGAAGGAAGCAAATGTTCAGATGAGTGAGAGAGGGAAAGAGAGGGAAAGAGAGGGAAAGAGAGGGAAAGAGAGGGAAAGAGAGGGAAAGAGAGGGAAAGAGAGGGAAAGAGAGGGAAGGAGAAAAAGAGCAGAAGAAAGAGTGCGAGCGTGAGAGGGACAGAGAGAGAATTATGAGAACAGCTTGGGGGTGAACACAATGAAGTCTCAAAGACCATGTTTCGGTCTCTTGGGTTGGTGTCGAGCTTCCAGCCCACTAAATGTCAGGCAGCAGAGGAGAGGAGGGGCAGAGAGGGGAAAGCGGAGGACAACACAAAAATGTGTTTTATGTTACAGCTGGTCAAGTGGGCGGCAAACAGGCCACTTCATGACCCGGCGCTTCGGGCAGAGCGCTGTCACATTCTCCAGAGGTCTCTGGTGTACACACAGCGGGGGCATTCCTCTCCGTCACCAGCAGGGCAGGACCTGAACTCAGGAAAAATGCCAACTTCAATTCTGGAGCCAGCGGCCAGGGCGAGCGGAAAGTCTCTGTCAGTAACGGCCACAGGGCTCAGCTACACGAGGCGACTCCCATTGAGAACGAGCACAACTGGAACTCAACTAACTGACTTTACAGAGGGATGTTTTCTGAACATTACAGTCAAAGTTCACAACATTTTCCAAAAGCCCCGAGTCCAAATTCCAGACGTAGAGAATCAATCCAGACGAGTTCAGTTTCCCCGTCAGCTTTGCACTGAATCTACACACAATGGACACATACAGCCCACTGACTGGAAGCAGTGTTACATTATTCATTTTCAAATGTGAAATGATTGAAACGATTTTCAACTCTAATGAATTTAATCTAATATTTGATATTTTAAGTGGTAAAAATGACTTAATTCAATAAAGATCCATTTATATGCAATACACAGACTGGTTTGGCTCAAATATCAACTTCACACAATATACACAATAAACTATGTGGGCCGATACACTTGGCTAATAGTTTTCATGCATAGTAGACGTCCCACCCCTTCCCCTCCCACTTTCTTAACTGGAGCTGCCAAGATCATTAGATGACTAGAAGTTTGACTAGTGACAGGTGAAAGTTGATACACAGTTTGAGTGCTTTATATTTTTATTTTTCAATACTGTTTAAAATTCTACTTTCAGAAACACTTCGTAAGCCGTTCTCTCTCTCAAAAAAAAGAAAAATAAATAATTTTATACATACACACACACACACACACATATACGTACATACACACACATATATATATATATATATTTATTTTTTATATATATATAGCCAGAATGCCATGCCTGCTTGACTTTTACTGGATGAGCCTGAGTACATGCCAGTTTGACTACAATGAGCACTAATGATGTAATCCTGCAATAATGAATGTCTGCATGAGTTACTGTCCAGATTTGGGGTTTTAATTAAACGTGGAGACGACAGGGCGAGTGGTCTGGAGAGTAAACAAAGAGGGTGATGAGCGTCCACATGCTCCTCGCCCAGGTCATCCAGCGCAGGCTCCGTAATCGCCTAAGAGGATCACTGCTCCACACATGTCCCGACAGGCTCCTTCGCATCACCCGCAGACGGGAGCCGGCACGTGGCACATGCGTGTGTTTGTGTGTTAATGTCTGAATGTGTGCGCCAGCGGCTCACACATGGGTCCTCACAAAGCGCCCCCACCCCTTTCCATCCGTCGCGATGGGGGAACCCCTCCTGTCCTCTTTGTGGTCGTCTTTTGTTGATAGATCCATCTTTGTGTGTGTGCTTAATTAACCTGTCAGTTATTTTCATCAGAGCTCCTCCACCCCCGCAGCCACACACATACACACACACACACACAATTAGTGGGTCCATGAGACTCAATGGTCTCCTTCAGGACCCTCCCGCCCCCCGTTTCCTGAAGGAAAGCCCCTCTTAAAGACCAGTGTGATGAGGACCCAGCTGCCACACAGAGAGCTCAGCTTCAGTAATGATAATCCATATTCAGCAGCTGAGCGACTTGGCCCAGCAAAGAACCTCTGACCATGCAGAAAGTCATTTGCTATAGACCTTCAATTTTTAGAGGTGCACCTAAATCGAACATGGGCAAAATGCTTAAAGAGTGTATATGTTAAAAATAAGCCTAATTAAATAATGAAGGAACAGATTAAACACAAAACACAAAAACATAAGGATAAAATATATCAATACTATATTGAACACTGGGTAACAACACTGAAGGGACAATACTGGACACAGTGAACAAGACACCAGTCAACTTCCAGTGCAAACAGTCCCCACCCCCACCGCTACAGCTATTCCTACAATAGTGTTGGTTCTTCTGTATCAGTTTGAGTCCAATCCTGAAAGCCAGGTAGAACAGGGTGGTAGGCTGTTAAAAGCAAGCTAGACTGGAGCTTTTGTGTTTTTTCAGTTTTGTGAATGTGTGCCGAAACAGTAAGGATTGTGTAATGAGATGATGTGACCTTGTAACACAGAAAAGGACTTGAATTCCAATGAGCCATTTCAGGCAACTGAGAAAAAATGGTTTCTGTGAGAGATTTTCTTCCCTGGCATGGCTGTATACCATTACCTACCATTTCTATACAAACATACCATAAACAACAACATACCACACTAAAGCAAAAGGAAAAACACAAAAGCATAATAGGTCCCCTTTAAACACCTTCGCATGCTATGGAGTCAAGAGCCATTACTCAAAATTAGAGTCCTCTGAGTTAACTTCAACTATATCTATCACAAATTCCACTATGCTGTTGTCTAGGTGAGCCTGTTAATGCAGCGTTTCTCCACCCTGGTGCTGGGGGCCCTCTGCCCTGCAGAGTTTAATATGCTCATCTTTGCTTTAACAAAGCCACTTCAACTCCATAAGGTCAAATAGTTCAGGTTCACCAAGAGCATCAGCTTGTAGGAGTTCATCTAGCGAGTGCTGTAACCAAGCGTAATCCCACAGAGACCGAGAGCGTGGAGAAGAAAAGAAGACGGAAGCCACCATCACCTGGGAGTGAAAACCACTTGGTGGTAACAAGCAAACAGAAGTTGTTGTCTTGGTAATGCTGTGTTGCTAATGAAAAATCAACATCCTACACCAAAACAATCGCCTGCATACTGGACTACGACTGCCTGCGTCCCCATTGTCTGCGCCCCTTGCTCAATCGTCAGCTGCTGTGTCATTAATAAACAAGCAGTAATCCAAGATTCGTAATAACCACGAGCGAGCCAGGCAGACAGCAGCCCACATATGGCCTGGAGAGGCTTTAAGGACACTAAGCCTCCCCATTCATTCACATCAGGGTTTTCCCCATTTCACCCATGCTCTCTGTTCCACAGTCGGATGCTGTTTGACAGATGGACTTTAAGCTGGTAATTTTTGGACTGGTGGTCTATTATAAATAAACATCTCCGACTGACTCAGGTTCTCGTTTTCAAGTACAAACAGACGTAGCATTTAAAAAAAGAGAAGTCACAAATTGGTTCAACAATTTAAAGAATTAGATGAAGTGTGGACTAAATGGCAGACATACAAATACATAAAATACATAAAAGACGTACAATGAAATTTTGTTTTCTAAGGAAACGACCCACAAAATAAAACACTGCCGCTACCAACACTACGTTTATTATATTTAAAAAGAACCATACGCTACATTTTTGGTTTTTAATTTATCATCTCATTTTTAGATTAACTTATAATGTTTGGTTGTTACGGATCTAAGATGGTCACAATTTATGTTACATGAACATTTTCCGACCTCTCTTAATCCCTTAGAATAAAACCGGCTGTTTTTGTTACTGAACCTATAAGGTGTTAGTTTAATGAGCTCTGTTCTGATTGGCTGTCCTGTATGCAGCCTCAGAATAGAAACACTCCTTAAAACTTTAATATGAGGGGGCAGGGCTGAACTACTGTATGCTGAATGAGTTGTTTTTAGTCACATGATTCTGACAACATTCAAAAATGGTAGAGTTTTATTTTTTTAAACTGAAGTGAATGTTTGCTGCTATTGAGGCAGTAAATATAAAAACTAGCAAAAAACAAACTAATGCATATAAAAACCACATTGCGGCAGGTTAGTGGTCAGGTCGACCTCTGTACCGAGCTGTTGCGCAATGTTTGTTGTTTGGTTTTCTTTCACTATCCTGTGGATTAACCAGCAACAAACATTTAACTCCATCACCTCTCGTCAACCTAACATTACAACCGCTTACTTGACTTAAAGCTAGGTATAAATCCATCACCAGTGCTCACCTACAGATCAACTGTAGTGAATACAACACTCCCTCATACTGACCGCACGATCAGGTCAGTGTTTTATTCACCACTTTTCCTGTTCTACCTTAAATGCTGGGGCAGGTACACTCTGGCTCCCGCAGACACTATTTAAGGTTGAACAGAAAAAGAGGCCAGTAAAAAGCTGACCTGACTGTGCGGTCAGTAGTAGCGAGTATTGTATAGTACACAGTTGGTCTGTGGGTGCTGTGACTGTGCACTGGTGATAAATCTAAGACACCATCTACAAAAAACTGAAACAGGAAGCTCCTTCATTTCGTCCTGACCACAGACGAAGGCTAACAAATCAGTTTTGCTGCTTCTCACGGTTTCTCAGTTAAACTGATTTTTAAACACTATATAGGACGTATGTGCTTCCCATGTGGGAAATCACTCCTGGCCTTCTATCTGCACTTCATACCAGAGCAACGTCATTTGCAAACAACCTATAGGTGGATACATGTAAAGGAGTTGGCTCATGTGTCATTACACAAACGCTAATTTCTAATTAGGGATGTAACGATTCATCAGGAGTTAATAATCAATGCCAATATGCCACGACTGAAATCGACTGAGATGTAAAAGAATCAATAGCCTTTTGTAACAGCAGAGGGCGCTGGTGGGTCTACCTCACTATATATACCTAGTTGTATATATGGCGTCACATCAGTGTCAAAACTAGGGCACACAAAAACGCGAGGTGAAAAATATAAACCTGAAAGTTTTAACATTTCACACGTAAATTTTTCAGTCGTGCAAATGTAAAACGTGTGAGCACAAAAAAATTAACACACTCAAACTGTCTTTCTTTACATCCTTTACTGTGGTTTTCTCTCTCGATTTGACATTTTTGCTGGTTTATTTCACTTATTTTAATAGTGATTTAACAATCTTATCACGTCTTATCACTTACTTGACTTGACTTATGAGCCCGTATTCACTTTAGTTTACTTTAATGAAGAAAATATTAGGCAAATACAGCAGATAAACAATACAAGGAAACTTTGTTGGTCATAATTTGTGTTCAGTTTGATTTTGTAAAAAAACAATTGTGAGAAAATCATATTGTGAGGCCAGCATCGTGATTCGCACCGCATCAAGAGTAGAGTGTATCGTTACATCCCTAATTCTAATAGGTTGTTGTGCAGCTTAGGGGAGTGAATGATAAATGTTGAAACTTTAACAAATGTTTATAAAAAAGTGAAGGGAAATGTGTGTTTTTTTCATGATATGGACCCTTTAACGTTTTACATAATCTGCAACTGTAAATCCAATTAAACGCAGCTAATGAATTCCGTTTCACTGAAACATGCAGCTGGTTAAGGTTCTTTATGTAGTGACAATATCATTTAATGTCATATCATCAGAGAGGGGCCACACTGATCACCCCTAATTCAGACAACCTGGCAATAGAACCAAGTGTGCGAACCTAGTCAGAAGGTTCAACCAATGATCTACCCTGCAGGATGACTGTTTTGCAGAATGTGCAAGTTTAACGAGCTGAAATCAGATCAGATGCCACAACAATGTACAAACAAGTCCTCTGAGGTCTATAAAGGTCCAGTAGAGGGAAACACCTGCTGCTCCCTCCTCCTGCGGGGAAGGAAGCAGGAATCGAGGAGCCTCGACCTTTACTTACAATAATGAGGTGCAGAATAAAACCCAAGTACACACCGACCCACCTCACTGACAGACTCATCATCCTTAAACAACAGTCCGTCAACCAACAGCTCAGCAATAAGAAGGTTTAGAAGGTCTGTATTGGGTTAGAGGAGTGAACTCATGAGGAGTGAGTGGGCTTTGCTCTGTGGGGGTATCAATAGCGACTAATCTGTATGAGCTCACTTACTGCTAAGAACAAACTCGACAGTCAGCTGACAGTTCACATGAAAACGATAAACTGAATAAGGCTAAATCAGACACGGACACGGTGTGTAACGACACAGCTAGGCAAAGAAACTGTCTCTGAAAATACGAGGAGAAGCGCGTTAGCTAACAAGTTACCCAACTAAACATCGGGATGAGCTGTTTACACACCGCAAGAGGAGCAACAACAACAACACTGGGGTAACGTTAGAGTCCAAATCCACTCATGCCAATGTTTTAGTAACTTTCAGTTCTCGGCATTGTCCCTCTTGGATAATAACCTCAGTGTTTCAGAACTCCGCTGTAAAGGAAATAAAACCAGCAGGGATACTACTGGGTTTCTCCGAGTAACGTGGCTGAGCTCGGAGTGAGAAACAGCAGAAAATAACCGACAAACTCACCAGAGTTAAACATCGATGTTGGGAATAAAGGCTGGAGTTAAGTATTCCGGGTCTGCCTTAAACTAGACGGCATCCACTCGAAAGGTCTCACCGCGCGGCTGAGGCTGAGAGGCTCGACAGTGTGGATACATGTACATGCATCAGCTCTCCGACACCCGAAAAAAGTTTCTCCTCCTAAACCGAGCAGCATGCGTGGAAGCCTTATTTGTTTCCCGCCCGTATTCTGACAAACCCCGCCCCCGCGCGCTGGGATTGGCTAGCAGTTCATACTCTCGCCTCCACTTAGAAGCAGTGAACGGTAAAGGCGAGTTACTGCCCGCCAATCACAGCACATCGGGGCGGGGCTTGTCTAAAGACAGGTGGATTAAAAAAACATCGCGTGGAATATTCAGTTGAGAAGCGAATGTTGTTCGAACCGACCAATCAGAGCGCAGCTACGAGCTCTCAACGGACCCGAGGCGGGAAAAGCAAGCCAGGGCGCACGTGGGCGGAGCTCGCGCAGAGGGAGAGAGTGAGTAACCTCCACAACGTGAGAAAATAAACATGGGATGTCATGGAAACGCAATCAGGGAAACATAGCGAATGCAGAAATATCTCCCTCTGAGAGGCATAAAGTAAGACCACTTTAATGTCTTGGAATAATTCAGCTTGTTTGACCACGAAAAACATCAATAACTAAAAAAACAGGTTGCAGCGACAGTGCAGCAAAAATGGGTTTTGGTAGCTTCTCTTAGACTTACCTATTGGTCTACAACTGTTGGCCAATTGTAACTAAAAATGAACCTAAATGTTGAGTTTACCTTCAGGGAAATGTGTCATGACCAGCAGTCGGTTAGCCTGTGGCAGAGTTTCAGTCTCTTTAACTCAGGTCTCATATTAGTAATTCTTAAAGGCACAGTTAGGATATACTATTTTAGTCCAACTTAAATGAATCGCTACTGACGGTCTGCTAGTTGTCCATTTTATGTAATCATGAGAAAAATATTTTGTATTAGTCCAAAGCTCTGCCTCTGCCTAGAGGGGACATAAACAGGGTTCAGCTCCACAACACTCATTCAGACAATCAGTATGGAGTGTGTTCGTACACATGTAGAGGACAGGGGAAGGTGAGGGGCTACGCCCTGATCTACACACATTGGCTGCATCTTAAATTGCCTACTTATACACTCTGTACTAGACTGGACCCAGTATGCACTGCTCGACCGGTAAAGCAGTAGGCTGTTTCAGTGTTTAGTATCCACGCACCCTCGATGCACTACATCTGTTAATTTACCAATGTCCTGTGACACAAGACATCAGACCCCCACTGTAAAACCCCTGCTATTCATTAAAAGCCCAAAAAAGGCCATGTCTATATCTATACACGGACAGCATTGAGCTGTAACTCAAAGAAGACAAATCATGAGGATTTATTTGTTCTTCGAAGTACTGGCAACCCTCCTCTCCGCAGCTCCAGTTGAATCATGGGATAGCACAGGGTGCTGCAGTCGCATCCTTTAAAATGTGTACTGATTCAGTATATGTTTCCAGTTATGTTGCATACAGCTCGGTGATTAAACTGTGTACTTGGACACCCTAGCTGGGCTAGCCTACTGACTTACACACTACACAGTAGGTGATTTCAGATGCAGCCATTGTGAAGAAGAGAGATGACCGAGAAACAGACAAAGAGGAGAAGATCTGAAAAACAAAGATTGAGAAAGAAGTTTTTAGTTCAAGCAAGGACGAACAGTCATGTTAACATGGGTGAGCCATATATATATATATATACATATATATGCGGGTCTCAAGAAAACAACACAAAGGGTGCAGTGTAGTCCACATCCACACTGCCAGTTCACTACTAAATGAAATGGACTAAATCCTTCCATCTGGGATGGAGTGAAGACATACTGTGTACATTGTGTGGTGTGCTTATAAAGCAGTGTTTTTAAAAAGTAGCTTAACACATTTCTTCACTCCTAATCTTGCATAAGTGCTCTAAGCCAAACAAATCTCTGGGACAACAGGCCCACTTGAGACTTAACACCACACTGTGTACTATGATTTAAACCAGTCACAGACATCAAATCATATTTTTACTAGTGAAGCCAGTTCTACTAGAAAGTTTATCACTCAGGTATCCCCGGTGCTCTGCTGACGCTTGGGTTAACTGGTGACTGGAGGATTACAGTAAAACTGCACAGTAGAGACTTAACTGTGTCAGGTGTGTCATAATTAGGTGAGGATTTGTGTACGCACAGCTAAAATCTGATTATCCCGATCAGGGTCATACAGAGGACTGTACCTACATACAGACCCTGATCTGATAGAGAGATATTAGAGCAAGTACTTTTTCCTTTCACACCAGGGGAATCAAGAAAAGCCACTAGGTGCCCCAGAAGACATTTATTAATGCTATTATGTACCAACACATACATCCCATCAATCACAAAACTGTGTTTTGACTGCCCTGTTTTTATAAACACTGGATAGACTTTCTAACTTTTGGAGTATTGCTACATTATAATTATGCTCTTGCATCCCTTTAGATTTATACATTAGTTAAGTTACAGGGGAACTCAAAATTTCTGCACAGTTAAATTGTTAACATGCCAACAAAGTCATTCAGAGAGGTTTGCTTCAAGAGAAACTGTTCACAGAGTCAGTGATAGGAACCAGATGTCTGAATTTAATGTCTGTGTTTAATGTTTTTATTATTAAAGTTATTAAATGAAATGGTTATGAATATGCTGTCTCATGTTTGAGTGACTGTTACCACAGTTTTGAGATAAATATATTTGAATCTGTTTATTTGAATCCATTCATGGTGGAAGGACACACAAAGGGTGTTCTAAGGCAAAATAGTGCCCAGTTTTTTCAGATTTCTCACTAGTTTATTATCATCAGCATTACATATAAAAACTGTGAAGATCAGCCTAGGTTCTCTGGTGGTTTTAGATAGTAAATAAAACGGCTATATTTGTGTTGAATACATGGCGACGCCTGGTTCTTATCACTGCCACTGTAAAGAAATCAGAGTCTGTATTTCTCTACAACTAATCGCTTCACATCAAACCTCTCTGAATCACACTTAGTACATCTGAACCACTGAATTAGGCACATTTTGAAAACTCAGTGTAAATCCCCTTTAACAAAGACACTGGGTTCCCACTGTACTGCAGAGAGGTAACTAATTATTTGCACTGTAATTACTTAGTATTCACTGGGTTTCCCAAAAGTCAATTATTTGAAGATGTTTTTTGAGTATTTAAAAAGTGCTAATTATGTATCATCTACTCAAGTACTCACGGGAGGAGAGCTGACCACTTCCTCTCTTTTTATTTAGTTGCTGACCTTATTGTTCTGTTTTTAATTTCATCCAGTTCTCTCCGCGAGATCGTCTGTGCTTTTCTGCTGTTGCTCACACGCCTTACCTTCAAGTTAGATTTTTATGGCAACAGAGTTAATTTGACTTATTATAATTAAGTATTATAATAATTGTTTGATTGCAGAAACAGCAGTCCGTGGAGATAAATAGTTATTTATAGAACTGAAGAGACAAGTTAGGCAGGAGTTTATCTACAGTACATACACTTATTTAAACATTTAATTCATTCTGTACACGTTGGAACGAAAGTGAGATTACACAAACCAACACATCCATCCGTCAGTACAAGACAGTGAGGTTCTTGACTTGGACATAACTAATTCTGTACAAAATAATTAAACAAGAGGCGACACTGTGACAATATATAGTTCAGAATAGATCATATTTCCTAATAAATTAAAGAAGTGTCACTACTTACTTTTTATTAAACTAATAAAAACAATAGAAGTGCCTTTGATATTCTACATTTGTGTAGTAAATATCTTATTGACCAAATACACCTTAAATTTCACATTCAGTTTCAGTTACTAGCAAATTTAATCACATGAAAATCTAAACTTACGGGTCAACCCTCTTGGAGAAGAACCATATACAGCTAAAGAAACATGTTCTGTAGTTTCAGTAGCAGAATAAATAAATGTGAACTGAATTGTGTAGATATAAGACAGTAATATTAGGAATTGATTAAAGACACATATACGGTTCATTATAATAAACTGAAGTCTAGCAGGAATATAAATTAAACATGTGTAGTTTTTTTCTGATTTTATATTTTTATGTCGTGAGAGGAGAATCTAACCTCTCACTGTGAGTATCCGGAAACAAATGACACACTGGCTCCCCCCTGTGGACCACCGCGGTGTCAGGCCGGCTTAAACAGCCTACAATACCCACAATGCTCTGCCACTTGACGTTAGAGATGCAATCACAGGAAGTGTAAACTAAACCGAACAAACTCTCGTTTATTTGCTGTGTTTCTGGACTCGGGGTACGTATTTTAGGTACTAACATATTCCCAGCACTTTGTGTTACAGCAGTAATAGAGAGCGCAGCGAGTCTCAGCTCTGAGGTCCTGCGCTGGATCATGAAAGTAGCTGTGAGTTTATGCGGAGCTGATGTCGGTTAGCGGGTTAACTGTGTTAGCTGCTTAGCTGCTCCACTTCTCTCTCTGTGTGAGTAAACGCTGCGCTCAGAGAGTGAAGTGGTCAGAAGTCCCTCAGTGCTCAGTTTTTTGTGTGAGGAGTGAAAAACTGAAATCATGTCACTCTGTGTCTGATACTACACTGGAGTGGGGGTCTTGTGTCCGCAGGGCAGGGATGGCTTGCTCCCTGGAGAAGGTGTTGTCGGACGCCAGGTCGCTGGTGGAGCGGCTTCGAGACCACGATAACGCCGCAGAGATCCTCATCGAGCAGACCACCCTACTGAACAAACGGGTCGAGGCTATGAAACAGGTGTGCAGAGCTTAAACCCCGCTTCTCTGTGTGCCTCAGTTAGACTGAGGAGTAGTAACCACACCGGGTGCTGGTGGAGGAGCTGTAGCTGTAACTTGTGTGACAGATAGTATTAGTATTAGTATTAGTATTAGTAAGCACTAAGTCTTCAGAGGGGGCACTGCTCTACTGTGCAGTCTTGAAGGAAGCACTTGAGAGGAGTGTGTTGGACAGTATTAACAGCTGAGAATGTTTAAGTGTCTCTCAGATGTAGTCCTCTTGTAGTCTAGCTGCACTTTTAGAGTTAAAGGGAAATTTCACCAATCTTTTGAAATTGCCCAATAATTAAGTTGTGGTTTATTGCAACCAGCTACAGTGGTGATGATAGTAACCAGAGGTCACATAGCCATTATTATCCACAATGAGCAGCCAACATGCTTGTAAGGTTTCATAATGCTGATAATAATGGTGAAATAGTGCTTAATTGTAATGATACGTTTTACGGTGGTGCTGTGTTGGTTTACAGTGTACTGCATATACTGCTCCACCATCATTTTAATCCAGTCAACACTTTGTCAGGCCTACTGTAAAACAACATACAGCCATTTCATGTAGTAACTTTATGCAAGAGAGCTTTAAATTATTGTTGTCTAGTTCCTATCACCACCACTGTGAACAGTTCTGACTTGCAGCAAGTCCCTCTGAATGACTTGGAACTCTGCATTCTAGGCTCACAGCAAGACTAGAGTTGATGCACAGCACTAATCTGAGAGCGGTTTTGTGTTTTTCTCTTTCTCTCTCTCTCTTTCACTTTCTCCAGTATCAGGAAGAGATTGAAGCGCTGAACCAAGTGGCGAGGCATCGACCGCGGTCAACTCTAGTTCTGAGCATTCAGCAGGAGAACCGACAAATACGGGAACTGCAGCAGGAAAATAAAGGTGTTTTGCTCTGCAGAATAATAAATCACATTTAAGCTTAGCTTTGTTACATGTTGTAGCATTGGTCAATGTATCCAAACTGGATAAAAAAACTGTTACAGAAAAGTTGAATCAGTGTATTTTAAACAGTTTAAATGGTCTTTCTCTGCATGGCTGTAGAGCTTCATACGTCTTTAGAGGAGCACCAGTCTGCACTGGAGCTGATCATGAGTAAATACAGAGAGCAGGTGTTCCGCCTTCTCATGGCCAGCAAGAGAGACGACCCCGCTATTGTCACGCAGCTCAAAGAGCAGCACACTAACGTGAGTGCGGCAGGTTTTACACACACAGACATGTAGACAGCAAATACACTCCACTCAGGCAAAGTGTGTTTACACACTATTATTCAGAAATGTGCACTCATGCAGTATTATTAATATACGTTAATTAAATTAAATATAACGGCTAATTACTGTGAATGTGTCAAATGAAGTTAAAATAAGTTAATCTCCAAAGTTCTTATGGAACATACTAGAAACAAGGATCAGAACTTTTGCACAGACCACACTTTGCTCTTTTTCCAATAAGTGAAAGTCAGCAAATAACACTAAATGTAGATTTTAGAGTTTCAACTGGCTTTTTAAACATTCTTAAGATTATAGAACTCTATATAATGTAATAGTATAACCTTAAACATTAGCAAAACAAAGTGTTCCTCAGTATTTCTAAGTTAAGGAACAAGCTGCTGCAATTATCTATTTGCAAACATTTTTGTGGCGTGCCTCAACATTTGACCACCTTTGAACATCACCAGTCATTTTAGAAACATGTACAGCTCTGTTTATAAATCTAGACAGTTAGAAAATCCTCTGCATCACTCGCAATGCAACTAACGGCAACAGCGTCAAATCCAGAGTGACTGACTGCTATGTAGTTACTGATGCCCGCATTGTTACTACAGTAACCCACGCCGATAGCTTCTTAATGTCTGAACACACCAATCTGATCTGGCAAATAACAGCCTGGACAGAAGATCTGATTTGGGTAACAAATCCACTTAACCTGTAGTCTGAACATGTATCAGTAGCTAAAGAACGAGAAGCTAGTCAGACAGTTTCAACACCTTCAGACATCGTAGTATAACTTCCTACTAATTATTTAAGATTTGTAAAGTTTTACAGGATGAGCGTATTATGAAGTATTATTCATCTGTTTGTAACCAAATGACTTGCATTATTACTAACATTGATTCCAGTCGTGTGAACAGTGGTGTACGTTGGAGTGTATGAGAATAGAATGTTTGTGTCGTGTAGGAGATGCAGGCGCACATAGATAAGATCAATGAGATGGCTACAGTGATGAAGAAGGCCATTGAGGTGGACGAAGGACGTCTGTGTGAAGATGAGGAGCGAATCAAGCAGCTGGAGGTTAGACCACTTTAACCTCCCGTGTGTGTTTGTGTATATATGTGTATGTATATATGTGTGTGTGTGTATATGTGTGTGTATATGTAAGTATGTATGTATGTATGTAGTGTGTGTGTATGTATGTATGTATGTAGTGTGTGTGTGTGTATGTATGTATGTATGTAGTGTGTGTGTGTGTGTGCATGTATGTATGTAGTGTGTGTGTGTGTGTGTATGTATGTAGTGTGTGTGTGTATGTATGTATGTATGTAGTGTGTGTGTGTGTGTGTATGTATGTATGTATGTATGTATGTATGTAGTGTGTGTGTGTGTATGTATGTATGTAGTGTGTGTGTATGTATGTATGTAGTGTGTGTGTATTTATGTATGTAGTGTGTGTGTGTATGTATGTATGTAGTGTGTGTGTATGTATGTATGTATGTATTTAGTGTGTGTGTGTGTATTTATGTATGTAGTGTATGTATGTATGTAGTGTGTGTGTGTATTTATGTATGTAGTGTGTGTGTGTGTGTGTGTATGTATGTATGTATGTATGTAGTGTGTGTGTGTGTATTTATGTATGTAGTGTGTGTGTGTATGTATGTATGTATGTATGTATGTATGTAGTGTGTGTGTGTATTTATGTATGTAGTGTGTGTGTGTATGTATGTATGTATGTATGTATGTATGTAGTGTGTGTGTGTGTATTTATGTATGTAGTGTGTGTGTGTATGTATGTATGTATGTATGTATGTATGTATGTGTATATGTATGTGTATATGTGTGTATGTATGTGTGTGTGTGTCATGAATTGGCATGAACACTCTTTGCTCGTCTGTGTGTGTAGTTGGAGAACCGAGGACTGCGGGAGTTGTTGGGGATCAGTCGAGAGGCCTTCCTGGTGCTGAAGAGAGAGGAGGCGTCTGACAGCACTTCTTTGTCTCCACTAGTGTCCAGCGCAGACCTGAGCTTGAGAAAGAGCTAGAGCGCTCCCCAGACCACGGACTCTGCATAACACTGATTTCAGACGACAGGCAACCTGACGTGTACACGTACACCGCAGAGCACTATTTGAATCTCCTCTCTGAAAAGGAGACCCCAAACTCCTCCTCCTGCCTGCATTCATGCAGGTTTATTGTGTTTTACTGGGACCTGTCCTTTCACGCATATCCAAGTAGTTCTAAAACACTTCCTCTACGGCAACGCGGCCTGCAGCCGCCAGTACAGTGTCATATTTATTAGCCCATTCTTAATCAGTCTCTGAGCACAGTTACAGGTAAGATGGTCATGTAGGGAGAAGAGAGCTCACTGATTGATTCTACTTCTCGTTTAGTGTTGGAGCTTAATGAGGAAAGTGTACGTAGACGATCTGTTGTAATTAATTTTCCCTGCTGCATTGATTAGTTGCGGAATTGTTCAGGACATTTAGGGACACTGGTTGGTGTACTGTCCAGTAGAACTGATCCCAGCTCTGTTTTGTCGCATGTTGTGGCATTTGGTGGGTGGGTCGAGTTGTGCTAAGGTTCACTTAGCTCAGCCCACTTGTTATCATAGCTGTTATCAGATTGGGACATGACCCTGTATGAGTTCTGTAAATATGTCATGACTGATGGCAACAAATGGCACATATGACAAACAGTCCCGTTGAGTGGACAGGTCTAGTTTTGCTTTTGCTTTGTGTTTAAAGGAATCCGTCACACATGATGCTCTGATGATTGTGAGTGTTTATGTATGAGAGAATATCTATTTGAACTGTATTTTAGATGTATTAAAAATGTATTTTGAATTCTTAATATGAAATAATAGCAGTAAACAATAATGAACTTCAGTAAAGCTGTGTGTCTTGTGATTGTGTAGACCAGGATTATTTAATTCTGGTCCTGGAGAGACTAGAAACCATAGAAACTGATCTAAGAGCAAGGACAATGCCTATTTGAACCTCTATTAGTCAATGGCTGTGTTTTTAATAGAAACGCTATATCTAGGGCCCTGGAAAACCATAGCAACTGCCTAAAATATCACTGTATCCTTTTGTTATTTTTCATTTAACCTTCATTTTTACAAACAACAACAACAACTATCTGAAAAACATTAAGCCCTTAAATTGTAAACCAATTCAAGTTTGTGTCGGACTGAAATATAGGCCATAGTATAAGTACAGGTATTTAAGCTTCTAGCGCCAGAAAGAATTGTAATGTGCCTTTGACAGTGAAACAGTGAAGGGTTATATTGGCATTTACCCGTCGCCCTTAAAACGAGAGAAAGTCTACATGGAGCAGAATACGTATTCTGAAACATTAACAACTTTATTACATCGAGCTATTACAAAATAGAGTTAAATATTTTGTCAAAAAAATAGAAAATAAGTACAGTCATAACTGACAGTGTTTGAAAAGTCAATTCAGATCAGACAGGAAGTTTATGCGAGGTGTTTTTGTGTCAGGCAATCTGTTTTGACACTACATCAAATGTTGCAGTTCCTATGAGAGCAAGGACAACTACAATGGGCCACAGCGGGCAGTGGTACTATTGCAAAAACCCTGAGAAGAGAGACATTGCGACATATTAGAGGCATCTAACAAGCTAAGAAGTTCTGAAGGAAGATCTACCAGCAGGACCCACAGTTAGAAGAGTTAACTGACAGACATCTCTGGTCATCTTCCTCCAGGGCTTTTACTGATAACCTACGAGTAACAGTAAACATGGTTTTTAAGAAGTTATCATTATGTGAGCCCATAATCAGGATAACGGTCAGTGGCACCAACTAAACATTCATTTATTAGATTCAATCTACGCAACAGTCTGGCTCCTTTTTTAAAAGACATATGGCAGGAATATTACCTCCCATGTTCTAGACTTTCATCTGTTAGGGTCTTTTTCATGAAAGTTCACAAATTTATCCACTTCATAAACACGTTCTGAGACTTAAACGGAAAACCCCAAGTGAAGCCCAGTTTCCCAAACGCATCACAGTGTTAGGATCAGGAGAACTTATTGGAGGGGGTCTTCTAAGTGATTCTACCTTCTTAGTGACCTCTGTGCTCTTGGGTAACTCACGCTCAATAAAAAAAAAACACAAGCTTTAAAATCTCTAGTTCCACTGACATAATATTGGAAACAAGGGAAGTTTAAAAGCGAGACACCTCCAGATGCAGCTCCTCACGCAGTCTTTTAGAATGGGAGGGAAAAAAAAGGTTTGAAAAGCAACCAGTCACTGTGCTTCATAATGGTTTTGCTGTCTTTCTGTCTGTGGCTCTAGTTGATCCTTTCTTCCTCTGTTTAAAACAGCAAAAAAAGAAAAGAAAGAAAAAGAAAGAGGGCTTGTACTCCATCCACTTTCCCGGCCCACCTCAGTCCTGAAGTTTTATGTGTGTACATAATCAATTCTACAGTGAGTCAGTACCTTTTGTGTTGAACTGTGTTCTTCTACATCGCCCCATACAAACTCGCAATCTGTGGGGGGCTATCGCGACACATAACCCTACAGGGTTCACCGTGGAGGTAGTGGCCAGGCCGCTGACCAAATCATACCAAGGTGACCGGCCGCAGAGAATCTATGGCCTGGAATTCTTCCTTAGGAACACGAACAGTTTCCTGCTGAGGCCGCATCCAGTAGTGAGCACTGCAGCTGTGCTCCTGTAGGAAAAAGCACAATCAAGGCGTCGTCTGCGTGTATATGTATAGGAGGCTCCCGGCGGTCCTTGTAGCCCATCAGGACCTCTAGCCTCTTCTTGGCCTCTGGACGGGTTCTCCTGTCGTCACCCCTCCCTGTGCTTCCTCGTCCGGGAGCAGAAAGAGTACAGGCTTAGTAGACCATCCACAGTAAGACCAGTGAAAGGTCAGAGCAGGAGGGGCGTGCGCTCGCCCGCAGGCTCTGTGTGGCGTGTGAGCTGGCGTGCACGGGCCAGCAGGCGTGCGGGTAAGGAGGGAATGTGATGACTCGGATCCAGCACGTTGGTCTTCCGCCGCTCGCGCTCCTGCCGCCACATCACGTACGGGCTAGGTGGGAAAAAGGGGCGCGAGCGCTCCCTGTAGAGCTGCACCCCAATGCCTGAGACTGCCAGCACCACCCACACGGTGATCATGATGAAGTCTGGAGGAGAGGTCAGAGAAGCTACCTTACAAATCCAGCAGAGGGGGTTTAAGATACTTAATAAGAAAGTAGACCACTCCAGTAAATGAGAGCACCAGGGAGTGCAGACTGAATCACTATCTTGTTACATAAAGCTTTTTCAGTGGCAGATTATTTACTATTAAAGACAATTTTATTACAATATTTTATATTAAACTAAATACAAACCATGACTGAATTAACTGAACCTTGTTATATACAAGAACACCACAGCAGAGGTGTCGAGTAACCAAGTAAAAATTTATTTGGGTTAAAAGCCCATGTGGTCATAAATGTAATGTATGTTATTATTATTATTATTATTATTATTATTATTATTATTATTATTATTATGAAGCTTGGAGGTTCAATAAATTAATACCATATCTATGTTAAAGTAACAGGACTGACGTGACTAGATTACGAAGCCTGCCCATAAAAAAAATTAAATTAAATTTATAAATAATTAATTAAAAAAGTATTTACAGTCTGCTTCTTCTTTAACAGACTCAAATACTTCGTGAACTTACTTAAGTAGAAATGTTGGTTATGTATACTTTACTGGAGTAATTATTTATAGCTGACTTTACTCCTTACATTTTCACACCATTATCTGTATTTTCTACTCAGCTTGTTTTCGTTTATGTACATTTACATTCCAGTAAAGGTTATCCAGTTATTAATAACATGTCTTTGAAGTCTGACTGAACCATTACAATACTTATAGACAATTAGTCATTATATCTTCTGCTCCATGAAACACATGTTAATGCTCAGTAGTGCACAGATATGCTTCTTTACTATATTTACATTGTACTGAAGTGCATTTATTTTCAATGGACGTATATGCGACTGAAACAGGAAGCCTTAACATTAACATTTTAATATAACATTATAGTCATTATGGGTTTTAGAAGAATGTTTTTTTCTGGGGAGGTGGGCTAGTGCACTATAGACCCCTGTGGTGCGACCTTAGCTTTTATCCTTAATGGCATTCTTTTCCTTACATTACTTTTACTTTTATACTTTAAGTAGTTTTGAAACCAGTACTTTTACACTTTTACTGGAGTAAAAAGCTTCAGTTGAGTTGATACTTTAACTTCTACAGAAGTATTTTTAAACCCTAGTATCTATACTTCTACCTGAGTACTGAATATGAATACTTTAGACACCTTTGCACCAGTCATATGCACATGTTTATACAACAAACTGCATTCAAATGACACTTTCTGTTGATTTTTTAAGTTAAGCTATTTTAGTGCAAACTATTTTTACTATTAATTATTCATACTATTTGCACAGGCCACATTTTTCTAACCCAATTTGTTAAATTCAGCAAATAAACAGTAACTGTGTATTAAAATGTGGAGAAGTACGTTCTCTGTTGAGGAGGTGTAACTTATTTGCACGTCTGCATAGATTAGATTTTTGTAAATCAACACGCGGGACCCCCCAAACTTCTTCATACGACTGTTCTTGACCACAGCAGCCTGAGATTACCAACAATGTCCCACCAATGTCATTCTTTTGATACAGGTGTATATAACTGATTAAAACCTAGTCTTATATTTTTTGCATTTCACACACTTTGCATATGAAAACTCTTACCGATGTTCTGCAGCGGCACTGAGATGAAAGCTCTGCTGAAGTTATTGTTGAGGAAGCGTTTAAGGATATCCAGGGTGATGTAAGACAGGCTTGTGTAGATGTAAGCGTTGACAGCCAGCACAACCATATATGCCCCAACTACACCACATGTTGTTATATTACCCTGAAACACACACACACACACACACGTCACTCACACTTCTCCTCTCTGCACAGCTCATGGTCACAAACCAAAACCACTTCTGCAGAACAAGAGCTTCTCGAAAGCAAAACAGGACAATTCCACAAAACTGTAGGAGTAAAACCCCCCAACGCTGGAGGTGAACATGTCTGCTGTGCACCCCTCACTACGCCTCACTGAATACTGATAGTTTTCTGATACTCTGCAGGACGCTGGTTCGTACCTCTCTCGGCCATCGGATGAAGAAGAGAGGCACGATAAACACTATGCAACTGAACGTCACCCAGAACACCACATCACTACGAAACACGGCCAGGTCACCTAGGAGACAGAAAACACAAACAAACACACATAAACCCAGAAACACATTAGAATAGAGAAAAAACAGAATCAATGAAAAACATGTATCTCTACTTTTATCGATTTTCAGTTTTCTACATCATTTGAACACGACAGCTGCTGTTTACATTGTGTAAACATTTTATGATGAATGGACCAATAGAAATGTTTTAAAATCACTGGTTCCATTGACTTACACTGAAGTGAAGACTGTTTTTGACCTCTCCTGTATAGTTTTTATATACGATATTTTATAATTCTAGAAGATTCCAGAGTTGTTAGACTTCGCAGAGGAACAGCGAGGTGTCGCATATGCAGTGAGACGTGATGGACAACATGGCTTGAATATTACTGGACCATTCTACGAAAAGAGGACATCTCAGTCTTTAAAATACATCTAAATATACTCGCTGATCCTGCACACCTGACCCGCATGCACTACTCAGATAAACGCTGCTGCTTCTCTGCACCACTTAATCCTGTCGTATGCACAGAACACTTACAGTTCCTGACAACAACCTATATGAAGTGAAACACTCATGGACACTGAATCTATGTACATGTATTTCTCTTGGACAGGCTAGAAAATATAGTTGGAATCACAGGAACAGCGTTATCCTGGTTCACATCTTACCTTAGTGATCGCTTTCAGTTTGTAAAGATAAATAATGTATTGTCTAATTATACAAAAGTGAAATATGGAGTTCCACAAGGTTCTGTTTTAGGTCCTCTGTTATTTACACTATATATGCTACCATTAGGCTCAGTTATAAATAGACATGGAATTAGTTTCCACTGTTATGCCGATGATACACAACTGTACATATCAGCCAAACCAGATGATAAATCCAGATTAAATAAGATAGAAGATTGTGTAAGAGATATTAGACTTTGGATGCTGCAGAACTTCCTTCTCTTAAACCCAGATAAAACGGAAGTTCTCCTCCTCGGCCCAAAGGCTGCTCGGACTAAATGTTCAGATTTAATGTTAAATCTTGCTGACTTCTCTGTAGTTCCTGGTTCAGTAGCCAAAAATCTTGGTGTAACAATTGACTCAGATCTGACATTTAATCAACACATAGATAATATTACAAGAACAGCTTTTCTTCACCTACGAAACATTTCAAAGTTAAGAAATGCGTTATCTGTGTCTGATGCTGAAAAGTTAGTACATGCCTTTATAACCTCAAGGTTAGATTACTGTAATGCATTATTGTCAGGATGCTCCAGCAGGAACCTGAATAAACTCCAGTTAGTTCAGAACTCTGCAGCTAGAGTACTAACTAAAACCAGGAAATTCAATCACATCAGTCCAGTTTTATCAGCTACACTGGCTTCCTGTTAAATTCCGTATCGACTATAAAATTCTTTTACTGACGTATAAAGCCCTGCACGGTCTCGCACCGGAGTACCTGCAAGATCTAATTTCCTATTATGAACCGCCACGTTCACTCAGATCACAGGATGCTGGTTTTCTAATAGTTCCTAAAATTCAGAAGACTACAATGGGGGGGGAAGAGCTTTTCCCTACAAAGCCCCCAAATTGTGGAATAATCTCCCAGTTAATGTTCGGGACTCTGACACAGTCTCAATATTTAAGTCTAGACTGAAAACATACTTGTTTAGTGTAGCTTTTGGTAATTAATCTTCTCTTTTAGATAAAGGCAGGAGATCTGGGGGTTCTTGGACACAGAGGTTTATGGTAAACTGAGATGTTGGTGCTGTTGTTCCACCACTTCACGCGATCACACAGGTTTGTTGACGGTGGAGTGGGGGGACCCCAGTCTCTCAGGGTGCTCTCATGTCCATGTTACCTTCTGTTTCTCTCCTTTTAGTTTATGCTGTTATAGTTAGATCTGCCGGAGTCGCCAGCCACACTCGGAAATTCTGAATATTCATATTCTCTACAGTCTCACTCCCGAGCCCAACTAACTCTCTCTCTCTACTCTTCCTGAGGAAATGACTGTCCTCCTGTCTGTTAAACGCTGTTGAAGGACTGATCATCGGGCCATCACCCCACCATCACCAGCCAGCTCACCTGTCCATTTACTGCTACACCCTCAGCTACATCACTGTGCCATCCAGATGCACCAGCACTGAGATAGGATGGGACTGTTTCAGCTCACGCCCACTTAACATAAAGACTCAGTCAGAGACTGCCTCAGCCAGAGACTGCCTCAGTCATACACTGCCTCTATCTGTGCAGCTTCTAAAGCTTTGCTATCCAGATTTCAAACAGAGGCTCCTTTCTTTGGTATTTAGTTCAAACTGTAAATACTGTTCTGTTTGACCAGAGGAGGATGGGTCTCCCCTTGTGAGTCTGGTTCCTCCCAAGGTTTCTTCCTCCAGTCTGAGGGAGGTGTTCTTGCCACTGTTGCCTCTGGCTTGCTCACTGGGGGATATATGTTATAACTGTTTTCAAAACTCTGTAAAGCTGCTTTGAGACAACATCGTTGTAAAAAGCGCTATATAAATAAAATTGATGTATTTATCATACTTATCATTTATCATTTACTTAGTAGGTCATATTATATATATATATTCTGATGGGAAGAGTAAACTTAAAAAGACTTAACTGTATTTAACCTACTTGGGTTGAAAGTCCATGTGGTCATAAATGTAATATATGTTAATTATTATTATTATTATTACTATTATTATTAAGCCTGAACATATAATAAATTGATACCATATCTGTGGTAAAGTAACAGGATTGGTGTGACTAGATTACCAAGCCTGTCCATAAAAAGAATATAAATAATTAATTAAAACAAGACTTTACATTCTGCTGCTTCTTTAACAGACTTAAATGAGGTCCTGTCCTGTGAGTCATCCTGCGTTTATAATGGTGCAGATAAAGACACAGCTGCAGGGCTCCTGCTCTTCAACTGTCCAGCGTTGGTATTTTTGGTACCAGCACCCTGAACGGGTCATTCCGGCAACTGGCCAAAAATAGAAACTGCTGATTCGTCGGTTGAGGTTTTATTTGCGTTTACTTTATTTATACATCGTAACTAAACCTTTTCACCAGCAATAAATTTATCTTCCTCCAAAAAGCATAGCCTTGTTGGGCAACAGTCGTGCCATTACATAATTCAACGGAACAATTCTAATCTAATCAACTCAGCTGCAGACCCACCAGTAAACATTTGTGTTTGTGCTTTACTCAGCACCTCTCATTGTTTGCTGCTATTAAGTACTTCACAAACTGTTATCGCTTTAAAACTACTGAACACATTGATTTTAAGAAGTTCATGACGAGTTTAACAGAATTTGTCATAATTTATGCTTTGTTTTCTGTCAGTTTAGCAAAAAAACAGTACGTGTGCAGTAAAATGTGCACTGAAATGCTGTTATGTTGAGGACTTGTAACTTTAAAAAAAAAAACATGTCATTTGAGCAGCGGGACCCAAACCTTAGTCTGTAACTGTACTTTCCCCTGAAAGTTCAAGACTCAACAACTGAGGACAATTTTACATCTGTCTTTTTCCGTTTCTTTCAATCAGCTCGTCTTACCGAGAGGTGTGAAGAAGACGATAGATGAGATGAGAAAGCCGAGTATGAGGCCGACCACCACAACACACGCCATCACTGAACCGAACCGCCACCATGTCATCACTAGGATCACACCTCCAACCACTCCCATCACTGCTGTCAGGGTCAACCGAACTGCAGAGAGAACAGATAAACCATCGAGATAAGCAGCAGCAGTCTTGTTATTGCCCGTATGCCAGTAAGTTAAAGGTTTCCAGACAGCTGAATGTTAGCATGTTTTTAAAGTTTTAAAGGTATTTTGAGTTAAAGGCTTATATTTTAAAACTCTACATTCGTTTCTGCTATTAAGACACGTTTAAGATACACAGTTGTCAGTAAGTGTTGTGTTTTGCCAAAATTACACAGCAGTGTTTCCCAGCTCAGTCCACATTTTTGCTCCAACATATCCCACAACATGTAGGCATGAAGGAACAATGTGGACTCTCTGGAGAAGCGGAGGACCCGTTTAAGAAACAATGCTCTACAGACAGCACACATCTGCTCAGTGTAATGCACAGTGACTGGTTATTCTCTGAATTTAACATTTAGGGAAAACAATAAAACAAAATGTGGCCTCTGCAAAAATGCTGACTGTTTTATACACATTTATTTAAAGTGAAACTTTTCCCCTCTAGAAGATGTGTTACTTATTTTCACCCAGAAAATCAACAAAGCATGTAACTTTTCTGTTACACTGTTACTGTTTCTCCATGGTGCAGTGTTTGTAGTGTTCAAGACTGAACTGCATGGGCTAAAAGTATCTACTCAACTTTTGTATTGCTGTCACTCCAAAACGTAGCTGTTCTCAAGCAGAAAATATTTCATAACCTTCATTCTTACTTAGAATAATAGGAATAATAATACTATGATGCTGCACTAACTTTATGCACCATCAATATTATCATTACTGCAACACACACACCACTATATCACTCTCTCTCGCTCTCTCTCTCTCTCACACACACCACTATATCACTCTCTCTCGCTCTCTCTCTCACACACACACCACTATATCACTCTCTCTCGCTCTCTCTCTCTCTCACACACACCACTATATCACTCTCTCTCGCTCTCTCTCTCACACACACACCACTATATCACTCTCTCTCGCTCTCTCTCTCTCTCACACACACCACTATATCACTCTCTCTCGCTCTCTCTCACATACACACACCACTATATCACTCTCTCTCGCTCTCTCTCACATACACACACCACTATATCACTCTCTCTCTCTCTCACACACACACACCACTATATCACTCTCTCTCTCTCTCTCTCACACACACACACACCACTATATCACTCTCTCTCGCTCTCTCTCTCTCACACACACCACTATATCACTCTCTCTCTCTCTCACACACACACACCACTATATCACTCTCTCTCGCTCTCTCTCACACACACACACCACTATATCACTCTCTCTCTCTCTCACACACACACCACTATATCACTCTCTCTCTCTCACACACACACCACTATATCACTCTCTCTCGCTCTCTCTCTCACACACACACCACTATATCACTCTCTCTCTCTCTCACACACACCACTATATCACTCTCTCTCGCTCTCTCTCTCACACACACACCACTATATCACTCTCTCTCGCTCTCTCTCACATACACACACCACTATATCACTCTCTCTCGCTCTCTCTCACATACACACACCACTATATCACTCTCTCTCTCTCACACACACACACCACTATATCACTCTCTCTCGCTCTCTCTCTCTCACACACACACCACTATATCACTCTCTCTCGCTCTCTCTCACATACACACACCACTATATCACTCTCTCTCGCTCTCTCACACACACCACTATATCACTCTCTCTCGCTCTCTCTCACATACACACACCACTATATCACTCTCTCTCGCTCTCTCTCACACACACACACCACTATATCACTCTCTCTCTCTCTCTCTCTCTCTCTCACACACACACACACCACTATATCACTCTCTCTCGCTCTCTCTCTCTCACACACACACCACTATATCACTCTCTCTCTCTCTCACACACACACCACTATATCACTCTCTCTCTCTCTCTCTCACACACACACACACCACTATATCACTCTCTCTCGCTCTCTCTCTCTCACACACACACCACTATATCACTCTCTCTCGCTCTCTCTCTCACACACACACACCACTATATCACTCTCTCTCGCTCTCTCTCTCTCACACACACACCACTATATCACTCTCTCTCGCTCTCTCTCACATACACACACCACTATATCACTCTCTCTCGCTCTCTCACACACACCACTATATCACTCTCTCTCGCTCTCTCTCACATACACACACCACTATATCACTCTCTCTCGCTCTCTCTCTCACACACACACCACTATATCACTCTCTCTCGCTCTCTCTCACACACCACTATATCACTATCTCTCTCTCTCTCTCTCACACACACACCACTATATCACTCTCTCTCGCTCTCTCTCACATACACACACCACTATATCACTCTCTCTCGCTCTCTCTCACATACACACACCACTATATCACTCTCTCTCTCTCTCACACACACACACCACTATATCACTCTCTCTCTCTCTCTCTCTCTCTCTCACACACACACACACCACTATATCACTCTCTCTCGCTCTCTCTCTCTCACACACACACCACTATATCACTCTCTCTCTCTCTCACACACACACCACTATATCACTCTCTCTCGCTCTCTCTCACACACACACACACCACTATATCACTCTCTCTCGCTCTCTCTCTCTCACACACACACCACTATATCACTCTCTCTCGCTCTCTCTCTCACACACACACACCACTATATCACTCTCTCTCGCTCTCTCTCTCACACACACACCACTATATCACTCTCTCTCGCTCTCTCTCACATACACACACCACTATATCACTCTCTCTTGCTCCCTCTCACATACACACACCACTATATCACTCTCTCTCTCTCTCACACACACACCACTATATCACTCTCTCTCTCTCTCTCTCTCTCTCACACACACCACTATATCACTCTCTCTCTCTCACACACACCACTATATCACTCTCTCTCTCTCTCTCTCACACACACACCACTACATCACTCTCTCTTGCTCCCTCTCACATACACACACCACTATATCACTCAATCATAAATCATACTATATTTAAATATAATTACTGTGCTTTACTCTGAGATACAGCACTTAATATAATCCATAAATCTGAACAACATCTGTTATATACTGTACTGTGTTACTGTTGTTATGGTTGCGACGTCAGGGGCTGCTGTTTAAATATTCTCGGCTGCTCGTTTATGTGTTACAGTACATTACATCCTTCTGTGCACAATTCTATATATTATCAGTGCCGTCTTTACTATTAGCTTTGCGTCCTGATTTGTATTTACCACACTGCACTGTGTTCACTGTTTTCTTTTCTTTCTTTTTAATTTTTCCCTACAAATATCTATAGATCATCCCTGGATCAAGGCGGTTGCTTCAAAAAGGTAAAATAAACATAAAAAATGTATTTGTTTAATCTCTCTATAATTCCATAGGTGTTATTTTAAAGTTTTAAATTCTTTGTTTTAGTTTTAAAACGAACTAAATATAAGGCAAAACCTAACACTGTGGGCTGTACTGTAAGCTGTGCTGAGTAATATGACTGAGAAAGAGTGACATATGAGTAAAAGGAAATATTAAGCGCCAACAACAACAACTACAACTAACCAGCTGCCCTCATGCACATGAACTGAAAATGACTCATCTGACTCGTGACTCATCTGACAAACATGAATAAAAGAAACTAAAACATTATGCTCTGTTCCGGTGAATTTCAGTGCAGCTACGCCGCATGAAAATCCCACCACCGGCATCAGCTTACAGCTCCCAGAGTCAAAAGAATCATCAAGTCAGGTTTTGTTGTGTCTGGAGCTTTTGGAAGCTTTGGAAAACACCACACAGGCATCTGGCTGCTCCACATTCCATCTGCACTGCAAGCAAACAAACAGGCAGGTGATGCGGGCCACACTTGTTTAGCTCTGCCTTGACAGGAAACTCAAGAGAAGCACGAGACACGACCGTACAAAAAAAAGAAATAACAAAAAACAGCATACTCCACGACACAAGCTCACAGTCAGTGACGGTCACACACTCCCGGATGTGAGTGATGCAGTAATGTGATTAGAAGCATGCTCAGCCAGTTTGTATAACTACATTACTTTAAATGAATGCTCTGGAAACGCAAATTGACAGTAACTATATGTGAAAAGAACCTCAGTGGAATAGTGTGATTGAAGAGTAGGAAGAAAAAGGGCACACAGAGTGAGGAGGAGACATTCGGTTTCAAAGCTGTGCACTTTCCATCAGCACTGTGGAAACATGGAGGGAGTCTACGAAGCAGTCTTCACACTCGAGCAGGTTCCTCAGGCTATTCTGTTTTTATTTTTATAAATATATTTTACACTGTAAAGCTCTACTGGGACAGGACTACATGGGGAAGTGGAGTAAGTTTACTACAGGACCTTAACTGTCATTTATATGAGCGACTCACTCTCAATAAGAACGCTCAGGATAAAGGACAGGAGCAACTTGATCAACACGCTGCCTCAACTTGAGACAAGAGTAATAAAAAATATCAAAACATTCATTTTGTTCAGTTTCTTCTCACCATCTTTCTCTCTGCATTAAGTGGACCAGAGCTTACACTGCAGAGAAAAGCTCTAGGATTGTTATGAATCAACTAACAACCTTTTTATCAAATTATATTAATATCTTAATACTGTACAGACAACGTACAGAGCACAAAATTATTTCTTCCAGACTGTATTCAGAGGTCGTCTACAACCAAAAAGAGCACATACAGAGCTGGAGAACAGATATGTGCATGAACAAATATAAAAGATAGATGTATGTCTGCGGTATATTTGTGGAATAGCTGTGATAAATGTGTCGCTCACTCTACGAATTTAAAAAAAAAAAAGGTGGTTAGCGATTACAAACTGAGAAATCATCATCTGAATGTATGAAATGTTTTAAAATGTTGAGGTTTTTTTCTTGATATTTCTCTGTATTGTCTATAAACCCATCTTAATAAATATAAACATAAATACGTCTTAATAAGCATCGTCAAAATAAGCATAGTCAAAATAAGCAATAGCTTCAGACTACACCTTTTCAGTCTGTATTTTTATTTAATTATTCATTATTAATTGTTATTATTATTATTATTTTGTGTCAACGGATGTAAACTAAAATAAACTAGACTAAACTAAACTACAGTGTGTGTACTGTGTACTGTAGCCGGCAACAGTTACTTCACATCACTGCATGAATGCTTACGTAGTTTCCAAGGTTTCATTTCTTATTTGTATCTAATCTACTCTATTTAGCCTCAAGTTCATCACAGTTACATCTTTAATCTTAATAATTTTTTTAACACAATTTTAAACCGACAGCTGCTTATTTACACTGTGTTCAGTCATGTGACTTTATTCTATTCTCATCTACATTACTTACTAGCGAGACGTCTTTCTGTCAGAATTTATACCTTTTTTGTACAAATAACTGCCTCAACCTCAGGAGAGCAAGTGTTTTTATGCAAACTTTGCAATATAATACAATTACATTATCAAGTCTTTTGAGTTTGATATGTTGAAATAAAATCATGCTGATGGACTCCCAACTACTGACAACTGGACTCCCAACTACTGACAACTGGACTCCCAACTACTGACAACTGGACTCCCAACTACTGACAACTGGACTCCCAACTACTGACAACTGGACTCCCAACTACTGACAACTGGAACGCCGTCTTTGAACTACAGATGTACGTAACTTGGGCAACTTTTGACTTGTTTTCAATCCAACCTACACGATTCAGTCGTACAATGTGAGATTAATTCTGTCTATTTTAGGAAATCACAATAAAACACTGTCAGCATGTGGAATGCAGTTCACTGCTGCTTTAACTCTATGAAGAGGGCTTACTGTTGTAATCCAGCACGGTGGTTCTTGTGATCAGCACGAAGAAGAAGAAAGCTGCGAAGCCGAAGCCCATACAGAAGAGCTCTGAGGAAAGACACATTGATTGGTGGATGTACCAGTAACACGCAGGAGAACAGCACGTGAGCTTTTTCTAGGTCACGCAAATCACTTGGTTCATGTCAGATGCATTAACCACAGCCGCATGCAACCCCCCCCATAACCCTCGCCTGCCACCGAAAAGGAAGGGGGGTGGGGGACTGCGGGGGTTGGACCTGATTTCTAAACATGTGCTTGAGATCAGCTCAGCACGATCACGGGGTCTACTGAATATAAAAACCTTTGTTTAATAGTTAATACGTGATCATTCATGTAACACATTCATGTTTAACACACTGCTGAACAGTTCTAGCTGTTTACTGAGGACTAACAACGTCTTCATTATCTTTACAAGTCTATTACTTTTCCTCAGAAAGCTACGTTCTGCTAAAATAAGCGTGTTCCCACGCCATAAATAACTGGAGGATATGTGGAAAAAACTAACTTAGACTGCCGACCTCCTGTGTTTCTCTCTGTCAGTCAAGCCAAGACGAATGAAGGAAGTGCAAAGTTTACGAAAAGGCAAGGTAATCATTCAAGAGGTCCACCTACCACATTTAAAGAACCGATGACCAAAGAAACATACAAACAGCCCTGCAAGTCCTGTAAAGGTGAAGAAAACTTTGGTGGATATTATCCCTGAGGGGGGAAACAAAAAGAACAACAGAGATTTAGGGAAGCTAGGCACAGATATTAAAGCTCTTCTAAACTAAAGCCTGACCTGTACTCAGTGAACGTTAACAGAGTTAATGCATTAAGAGTCTCCAGTAACAGGGAAAATCATTTCTCTGGGAGAATGGGCCTAGTGGGGTGAGCACAGCAGGCAAATATCATGCCCATGTTGGTGTACGAGTTAGGACAAACCAACACGCACTGACAAAACCTATGGCTCAAGATAAGATCAGCTGCTGGGACTTTTTTTTTTTTTTATCTGTTTATACGTTATGTTGCTGGCCACAAATGGGTCATTGGTCACATGACCTTGTTCTATTTACATTTGCACTATTTTTAGTTCTTTCAGCAACAAAACGCATCCATATTATACCCAGAGGTTGGCAACATGGCAATATGTAACTGTGATAGTGTGATCACTGAATAGTAAAATCATCCTGTTCATAGTTTTTAATAGATTTTTTGTAGCTGTTCAAACTACTAATACACTGAGACGTGACATTTTTGCCACACTGCCCCCCCCAATCACACAGTCAGTCAGATTATTGAGTCTTTCTTACTCACAACACCAAAACATGCTTCAAAACATCCTCAGATCAGGTTTCTCTCACCAAAATGGTTTCAGGTGTTAGATTTACTTCAACATTATACCACTTCATAATGCATTCTTTATATAATAAGATATAATACACATAAAAAACATGTGGATGGAAACCTGACTACTAACAACTGGTCTTGTTTCATGGACCTAGAAATGCTACATCACTCTGACAACTCTGGTAGCGATTCGGACATGGAGTGTGAAATCAATTCTGTGTGTGAACATAGCAGATTAACAGTTTGCCACAGTTATTTCCTTCACGGACACCCAGAATGACAGAGCTCTGCTACTGGCCGAGGCCAACTGACCACACCTCAACAGGGTTTCTTTAAGACGATGCAAATATGAATCAGCAGACCTTCAATGCCCCTCAGCTGATTGTGGGAGCGTCTGCTCAGTTTGATCGTTTGATGAAACACAACAAGAACATATATACAGATATAACAAGAAGTTATCACCTAACGTGGCACAGCCATCTACAACGGAAGCAAAGCTGCAGGCGTAGGTGTGAGCAGGGATGTAGGAGGCTGAGGTGTTGGAGACGGGGTCTCTCACGATGACAGAGTAGATAACTCCCTGTCCTGGGATGGAGTTAAAGGACATCTGTGTGTGATCTCTTGAGGACAACGTCATCAGCTGGAACAGAAGACATGGATGGACGTGAAGATTCATTAAGAAAAATATGAAACACATGAACAAAACATCTCTCTTGACCTTATTTTATTTATTTATTTTTCAATTAATTTCTGTCCCTTAGTGAACATATTATTCGCTCTTAAATATCGGTCTGGTCTGTTTAGTACGTTGCATGTCAAGACAAATTCCTTATATGTGTAACATACAGTGGGCTCCACAAGTCAGAGACCACTAGTGAACATGATTCTATTTTGCAATCCTAAAGTAATAGAAGGAGTTTCATTACAACTGACATTATCGGCATAACATCGGCAGGATACTTCAGTTATTCGTGATGATCGCATTTGTTAGGACTTTTCAAAATTATGTTAAACAGACAATAAAAGAAAAAGAGGAGAGAAAAAAAACTCAAAGGGGATGATCTGTTTACATCAAACATCAATTTGTGAAAGTAAAATGTGTCTGATGAGATGCTATATCATTTATCCATTTTCCCCCAATACATGTTAAATTGTTCCATTTTATAATTGTCAGATGTAGTTATCTTTTCAATTCCATAGATGTCTTTTACGACTCCCATCCATGTTTTTAAGGTTGGGCTCTCCTGTAGTAACCACTTTTTTTTAGTAAGAGCTTTCTTTGCAGCCACCAGCAGTATCTTCATTAAGATTCTCTCTTTTTCAACCCTTTCTGAGATATACAGCCGAGATATAGAGTCTTGCTCTCTAGGGGTACGTCACATTCAAAAATATCTTGTAGGGCTTTACGTATCTCTTTCCAGTAATCGTTGAATTTCAGAGTATATTAGCAACTGGTTTGTCGTTCTTTTACTTTAATGGCTCCTAAGCTGGCACAGACTCCATATGCTTGTGTGACAGTCTCTAATCAGAGTCTCTGGCAAGAGTTGTCAGAACAGTTTCACTTTTTTTTCAAGTGATCTAGAAATAACAAATCTTAAACGTTTCCTCTCGTCTTGTCATAATTTTCTATTTTTTTTTATTCTAAAATTTTGTTTATTTCTTAGTTTAAATAAAAACCCAATGTGGTCTCAGATTTCTGGCTCCCACTGGTTTGATTCCATTTTGATTCCAAACTATTTAAAACATTATATCGAAATTATATTGACATTACTTGTTCAGCTGAAATTTTTGGACCACACACCAAAAAATATAAATATAAAAAAAATTCAATTATACCAATTTGTCTAGTAATATTCAAATAAAAGCTTGTGAATACATTAATGACCAAAAGTATGTAAGAAATAAGAGATAAGATAATCCTTTATTAGTCCAGTGGGGAAATTCACAGTGTTACAGCAGCAAAGGGATAGACGCTGGGATATTGGTGTAGTTTGGGAATATGGATCTCAGAAGAATACTGCTTGATGCTACTAACCTTTCTCCCATTTTCCACCATGCTGGACACACTGGCGAACCTCTCTATGCCGCTGATTAGGCTCTGCTCTGAGAGGTCATTCTCCGGAAGGAAGTACTGATACACATCGTACTCTAACCGCCAGCGAGTGCTGGAGCCTGTTTCCACATCACAGGCAGGTGGAGCGACACCTCTGAATGCACGCAGGACAGTGAGTTTTGCAGAAGGGAAAGAAAGAACATGGGAGTCCAGAGAGGAAGTGGTTAGCGTAGAGGCAACACTGACCACAGCACATCACACAACGGTTAGAATAAACGAGTCCGATGGTTTCTTTCAAAGGAAGAGCGGAACACCACAAGAGAGTCTTAAACTTTTTTCTGTCGTGCATGTGTATATATATGTACATGCTGGAGTGTACTACACATCTCTTACCTCTCGTGTCCGATATTAGCAGGAGCAAACTGAATGACTGTCTCATAAATGTTGTAGCGCAGGTAGACGTTCGGATCGTTCTCCATTGGAAACTCAAGGTTACAAGCCCCAGGAACCGGATCTACGTACACAAAAGTCAATCCAACACACAAACACACTGGATTAATCTCTGCGACGCCTGGAATCTAAGAGTGTAACAAACATCCATTTGGCTTTTTAAATTGTATCAGCTTTAGAAAAACACTCAGTCAGTGGCTGTGCTGTCCTCACATCGTCCGTCGCTGTCCAAAGAAAAATCTCCAAAATGAAAACTTCACAGGAGAGGACAATAAAGTCAATGGAACCCGATTTTTTTTCAAACCATTTTGGAGCATTTCCATTGGTCCGTTCATCGCACAATGTAAACAGCAGCTCAAACAATCCAGAGAAATAAAAATAGAGCAAAATGATACGTTTTTCTTTGGACAGCAACTAAAATTTGTCAGTATCATTACAGTGGGCAGATACTAATGGTGTAAGAGTACAAGACGCAATGCACAACTGTGACAATGTGCATTGTGGAGAATGAGGATGCTGTTAATTAACCCTCCCGCTTAAAAAACACCAATCAAAAACTTGCTATAGCACTCTTCCTGCCATTTATAACAAAATCATAGTCCTAACTGTCCCTCACTTGAATGTTTTTAAATATCATGAGAACACTTAATCGTGAGCCTAGTATCACAGACCTAATCCAGTCCTGGGCTGAGTGTATCATTACACCCCTACAGGCTTCCAACCTACTACTGGACAAACTTTACAGTCCACAAAACCACAGTAACCTAAATAACTATGTGGTGATGCTGTGGGCAAACTGTGACAAAACGGTTAGAAGTCTCATGAAAAACAGTTTCTTATTCCTCGCCTAGTCAAATAATAACTTTAAAATCATATGTGAACACTGTTAGCGATTTTTAAAGCATGCTGTTCCCTCCTCAGTCTATTCGGTCCATACACGGAAACTAAGTTACAGTTTACAGTTTTGACTCCACTATGACACATATGTCACTTACACATATCCACTTCAGGGGGGGGGGGGGGGGGGGGGGGGTGCTTATGCAACAATGGAGGTACAGAACCCATACAAATGTAATAACAGGACCTCAAAGGAAAAGTTAAATTCAAGAAAAATGCAAAACGTGTAGGGGATGCACCGTTCTCGTCTAACTGTGTTTCACGAGAGCCTCTACATCACTCTCAAACTCACACATCTGACATGAACTCAATTAGAACTTATGTTTATTAAGCTTTTAACACTGCAGCATGACGCTGCATTACCAGTGGAATACAGAAATAATGAGGAACTATAATAAAGGATGTGCTCATAATACCAGTGCTTGTGTAGGGCAGTAGAACACCAGTGCCGGCTACAGGATCCCCATCAGGGGCCAACAGGTAGCAGGAAAGAGAGGACTGAGATGGCAAGAGGGGAAACAGCAGTCCGGAATCTACCGCAGTGAGTGAAGAACCGTACACCGGAACCTGCAACACAGTTAAAAAAAACAAAAAAAACAAAACAAAAAAAAAAAAAACACAGTAAAAAGTTATACATCTGAATGTTGCTGAAAGCAAGTGTTGTTTGAAATCTAGATAGATAGATATTTTATTGATCCCAGAGGGAAATTCAGGATCTCCGCATTTAAGCAATCCGTGCAGTGAAACACTCACATATACACACACTAGTGAAGAGACACACTAGGCAGCAGTGAGCACACAGTGGGCAGCTCTACAACAGCACCCGGTGAGCAGTCAGGGGTGCAGTGCCTTGCTCAAGGGCACTTCAATCATGTCCTGCTGGTTCACAGGATCGAACCGGTGACCTTCAGTCACAAGGCTGGTTCCCTAACCTCCAGCCCACGACTGCAGTGAATAACATAATATACTATATAATATACTATATAGCTATCTAAACAAACTGGCTGGTGGGCTGCTTTTGAGTTGTACATTTGATCACCAAACTAAGATTCTCTCATTCGTTTTGTTCATCAGATTTAGAAAATGATCAGGTTATAAAACACTTAGTGGACCCCCATATCTGAGGGACTGAAACACTGACCTGGGAGATGAGATCAGAGATGTGAAGACCGAGCTTGCATACGAACTGATCCATAAAATTCATCCATAAAATTCATCAGCAATTCAACTGCTATACAGCTTTAAACGATTTTATGTGAGCACTGCTCTTCAATACGAGTGACTGTGCAGAAATCCTAAGCTGTTAGACGGCAGACTAATCTTTCACATTCTCTCTGTGTGTCAGAGCCAGCCAGCGTGTTCTGGGATGCCGTTGGACTCAGACCTCGTGATTAAGCAATCACATGATACAACAGGCCTGGTGGAAAACCCTGCAGGCCGCTTCACACAACTCCAATCCGAAAGAGTCGACTGAGTGTAGAAAGTCCAAGTTGTGTGTACGTGCCCGATGATGAAAACTTCTTATCTGTGCATGTACACGCTTGTGACACTCGGATTTCAACAGAGTCTAGCGTACCACGAGCGCAGTCGTGTGTGCACTTGTGTTGAGGATTGTGTGAATGAGTGTTGAAGTGTCTTCGTGTTTGGTAATACGTGTGGTCAGCATGTGGTTTGATCACAGCATATACTGGCTTCTACTGAAACTCAAATTAAACCTAGTCAACATTACATGTCTCAGCCTGAGGTAGCTTTGGAAGTATCAGAACTTATTGTAGATATATTTTACTTGTTTAACTAATGAGCTTAACTAATCTTATTCCGCTGGCAGATAATGCTGCTTTGAACCATCTTAAAATATAAAATAATAATCTAGATAAACTCACTTACAAAGAAAAAACACATCCTGAAATAAGATCACGGTCTTATAATACTCTTATAAAGATAAGGAGAAATATTAGATACTCTGATCAGATTTAATATGTTTTACTTGTAAACATATCATTTTTGTGGAGGAAAGCGTTCAGATGTGACCTGTCTGGCACAACAGCAAAGCAATATTAGTAATCGTTTCTTTCCAGCAATAAAAACTAATCAGCCGTGAAACTCTGGACTCATCTCCTAATGCTCCTATTTATGCAGACCGGTCTGGAACAACATCAGTGGGCGTGCGCGCTGTGTGTGGAAGTGCTCGAGAGTGCAAGCGAGCATGAGCCTACTTACACTTTTGAATGAAAGAGTAGCGTTCCGGTGCTGAGTGTGAAACTGGAGTGTGATAAAGGCCACTTCGGCAGGTATTCTGGACACGACCGCTTGGACACTCCCGTTCACAGGTACGCTCACGTTCTGAAACGCTCCCAGAGAGAAGACCACCCGATCTGAAACAGACACAAACAAGCACAGACATTTGTGTTAGTAGCACGCCCCACCACTGTAATTTCCACACAGCACATTTTATGATGTGGAGTAGAAATGATTTCAACATTTGGCCATCTGTAAGAAGTGGCTGTTCAGTTTACAGCACAGGTATAAAAAAACAAAAAAAAAAAACCCCAAGACAGCAAGAATGAAAGAAAAAAAAACAGACAAAACAAGCCCAATACCTACACTAACATGGGGCTGCAGGCTTACTTACAACAGAAACTACAACAGGTTTTGCATCTGATGGGTAGCAGAGGCTGCCTCTACTGTTGAGCTCATGAGCAGAAACTACATACTAATGTAGAGCTGCTAACTGATACTTGTCCAACATAACTTCTCCTCGTGATGGATGATTTACTAAAACGTTATTTTGTCAGACAGGTACGTGTTTACTGTATTTTCTTCTCGTACTCAAAATCAAGCCGATGATGTATTACTTTTTACTGTGATTAATTAAACCCAGCCAGAATGAATCTGCTTCTGCAAAATGGTTCTCACTGCACTGATACCCCCTCATATAACTCATATACAGTTATGTAATTATCTTATATTTCTAGATATACAACCATAAACAAAGGTAAATTATCATATAGGAATCAGATAACCTGTTAGTATTCTTAGAACAATCTCATAATAAGAAATAATCAATATATATGGACTAATTTAAGATATTTTCACTGTTTTGCAAACATTTAGGGGGAAAATCAAATGAAAGACCAGCCAGTCAGTACTAGAATTCAGAGCTTACCAGTAATTAAAAGAATCGGCCATTCTTTGAGTAATGAAGTAACAGAGACCACTGTGAGGGCACTTTACTGAAGGGGTTAACGGACACTCCTCTCGTACGGTAAGAATGTGCTGGTCTGAGGAAATCAGAAGATTCCTGCTCTGTATGACCAAGTAAATGAGATTAGGCTAGAATCTTACTCCACTCTCTCACTGACAGCTGCCCAAACAGCACTGGCTCTCTTATAAAACACAGCCTGAGCACTAAGCGCCTCCTAGATAGGGCCAAACGTTTCCGAGAACGAAAACAGAAGTCACGACTCCTCTGTGTTCTCATCGTACTGTCTAGTAGAAGCCACAATGTGGAACAGACGAGGAGCACTTTCTTTTATGATGTGACATTATTAACAATCATCTGGCATCTGTGTTCTCAGCATATGAGACGTTCTGCTAGTTCTGTTTAAAGCTCATCTTCTCAGTCAGAGAAGAGAAGAAACATCTAAGAGGACAAGAGAGAGGAGAAGAGGGAGGGAGGGAGAGGGAGAGAGAGAGAGAGAGAGAGAGAGAGAGAGAGAGAGAGAGAGAGAGAGGACTGTATTTAAAATTAGCAGTTAGAGATGTCTTCATCTCCAGTTCCTCAAATAAGCCACCATACAATACTACACTTCCTCTTTGCACTGGGACACTCATGGGCGTTTCATTCAGGTGCTGACTGCTGTTCTTTCTCTTTTAGCATGAAGCTTTGCATGTTAACCTGATCTTCCAGCTCAGCAACAACACACTGACAACATCATGATCTGTGTTCTTTTTCCAAGAAAGAAACTAAATCTGTCACTCACAGCAGATCAGTTCTGTTGAGCTTTGGCAGGTGTTGGTATTATGAAGGTAGAGAACGTTCAGACGCAGTGACGTATTTGCACACACAGCCAGATTAAAATCATCGTACACTAATCTGCTCCTGCACACTCTGTGAGCAGCCATTCACACCTCAATAGTGCTGTGCTTTCATGGTATGAACGGCTCTGATTGGAGCTCCTGTGTTTGGGTTTTTCCCCAGAATTATTTTTTCCTGTCTGAGACGGAGGCAGAAAAGCCCAACCATAGTTACAAGAGTGTAGTCGGCGGTTGAGAGCTCGCTTGCAACCTCAAACACTAGGACAGGTGAAATATGAGAGTGACTTCTGACAGCGTATTCAGCAGCGTCTTCTCAATGTATGATGAAAGCGAGGATTGTGATTTTCCTTCAATACCATTTGAGTGTTCTTGTGATCACCAAAACTAGTTCATGCATCAACTATACAACAACCCTACACATTAACAGGAAATTCTTCTAATATTTCAAACTGTTTCATTTAAAATGTAAATGTTAATATTAAAGAACTGGAAAATAATTTAAAAAATAACATTAACATCATCCAGTGGAGAAATCTATTAACAGACTATCTAGAAACCCTCTCAGAACCCATCAGACACACCGATTCAGACCCAGTTTGGAAACATCTAATTTAAACACTACAGTAAATAAAAATAAAAAAAATACAATAAAAAAATTGATGTTAAAAGTCGATCAGGGTAGTTTAACATACGCAGTTCTATACTCAGGACTGTTCAGAGAGCCGGAGATCAACGATGATTTGTTATTGTGATATTGTTTTTTCCACTAAAACCTATTTTTCAAAAAGCTATTAATTAGAGTAATCTACATTACACACCAAATACAAGATGACATGTTCAGGTTCTGGCTGGTTTTGAAACATTATATCATAATACAACCCAGTATGCTTATTCAAACATATAGTGAAAATGGCCATGGCTACAATGACCAAATACATCTTTCATTATAAAGAGAGTAAAATTAGACCAGTTTAACTGGAATTAGTGAAAACCAGTATGTACAATACTGAACAAAGAGTGCTGCGTTTCCTTTATAATATTTATGGCATTACTGGTCCTCACTTCTCTGTTTCAACTGAATTGCCCCATCACCCACTTCTAGTTTCACTATATCACATACATTCACCACTGCAAAGAAATCAGAGGTGAGAAGCTTCTCAACAATCCACTGTTTCACACCAAACCACTCTTTGTTTACATCTTAGAAACTAACAGATGCAGAAGCGTAAAGAAAACCAGTACACGAATAAAACAGATTATACTGATGTCTCAGTACAGAAAGCTTTTTGTTTTATTAAATATTTCTGATAAATCGTAAACTTTGAGCAGTGAGAGAAGGTGAATTGGTCTATTATTAACATCTACATTAACTACGCACTTAAAAAGAAACAGGTCTGTAAACTCTGTTATCACTCACACCATCAAACCTAACAAACTCTGCTCCAGCGCGCTAAACCCACCACCTCCAGCGGGAAAGTTCATATTCTGGTGGTCAGCCACTGACTAATAGCGGTATAAAGGATAACAGGGTCTGAACTATGCTGCTAAAAATGAAGAAGGACATTAATTCGAGACCCGGTTTTAAGCGTAAACCTGAAGTAAGACGTGGCTGAAGTTAGCCAAGACGTAACTTCTGCACCCTTTAAGCTGGAGCGAGACAACTCCAATACGAAGATAACTTCAGACAGCTAGCAGCTGAGCTTTCCCAACAAACTGATAGCGAGTCTGAGTTATACGGTAATCTGACATTTTCACACGTCGGTTAACGATCGCGGACAGAGCCGCAGCCGCAGCCCGCCACAGCTAACGTTAGCTAGATCAGCTCAGGTCCGCGCTGCGAAGGCCACTTACTATCCGAGTTCTATACAATACCAGTAACAATAGACTGGACTCCAGTTTGAGAATTACATGTTCTCTATCGGACCAGTTTTAGCAGCAGGCTGTGGTCTGGTTACTGAGCAGTAGCCTACAACAGGCAGACGTTGGCGTCTCGGCACATTAGCAGTGTGTGAGACGGAAAACAGCCGCAGCTCGTGGTGGGAACGCAGATTTTCAGGGGTGTCAAAAACGTTAAGTAAGAAAGTCGAACGAGAAACTCACTCTCCTGAGCGTGCACAACACGGAGGCATGAAAGGAGGACAAACAGTAAACCTCCTCCTCCTCTTCTTCCCGCTCGTCTCCTGGTCTGAGCGCTCATCCTCTCCCGCTCGGTCCGGAGCGCAGCTCTGCTAACACGGCCCACCAGCACCAGGCACCGCCAACGTATCCCCGCTGAAGCCCCTTCGGTCCTGGAGCATGCTCTACCCACCTCCCACTCAGTCCCACTGTCTCTCAATCACTTCTCTGTCTCTCTCTCTCTCTCTCTCTCTCTCTCTCTCCGACCCGCTCCTCTGCCTTCCTCCAGCTCGCACTGCTCGGTCACGTGAGCGCGCAGTGTCCGTTACTCCTCCAGCCGGCAGGGGGCGTCAGGCTGAAAAGATGGCGGATAGGCTAACGCAGCTTCAGGACGCAGTCAATTCCGTAAGATACAATTCACCTTTTTAACACGTTTAATCGTCCAGAAATATCGCGTTCTGACACAAAACCAGCGGATTTAGTGCTGCTGTGATAGCCGCTCTCTATATCAGTGAGGTGAAGTAGCGGTATTGTTACTGTGTCGGTGTGGAGACTCGGCAGATTCGGTGTTGTCGCTTCATGTGTAACTGAAAAGAAGACGCTAGAGTAGGTGTAAGTTAATATTAATGTTAGAACTTGTGGTAAATCAGACTCGTATGTCTGCACACGGTATGTTAACGTTTTTGTTCGGTCTCCACATCCCTGTGTAGCGTAGTAGAAGTAGAGATGGACGATACCGCTCTTCTCCGTATCGACCGATGGAAAACAACCGATACCTACTTACACTATTACTTTAAAAATATTCTCGTTTACTGAAGATGCAGAAGTTCTCCAAACCTAGATAATACAGTCTTTCAACCTATTGCTGCGGGACCTGTTATTGAGCGTTAAACCTAAAGAAAGACGCGGCTGATGTTAGCTTCTTATTCGAATAGCCCGGTCCACCTTAAATGGTGCAGCAGTTACATTCTGGAGCATTTAGGCTGCAGTGTTTAAGGTGGACCGGGGGACTTCGAGTAAGAAGTGAGCGTTTCCAGCAAACTGATAGTTTTACTGTTAACATATTGCTCCAGTGTTACTAAACACACTGCATTCTTTGTAGACAGGTGAGTTTATTTTTTAAATAAACTGATTTTTATGAAAAATTATCATTTTTATATACCCGAGCAGTAAATCAAACCAAGTCTTAATACAATTTCTACAGATTTATGCATGTAAAGGATGCATTTACTACCACATAATGGAGTCGAATAACAAGATATGATTTAGCACCAGCAGAGAGCATTCACTACCAGCCTGTCCCAGCGTCCACACAGGTGGTGTGTGGTTTCGTTTGTGTGTACAGCATATATTTTGCCACTCCACTTTTTAAGACCACGAGTGTGCAGATACATGGTGTCTTTTTGGATGTGCTCACAATTTTAACTTTTCTCCATAAATCAGTGTGTAACTGATGCAGAATATGAGAAATAATGTATTTACTGTAGTGCTTTATTTATTTATTTATTTATTTATTTTTGCACATTTGAGAATTGGGGCACAGTTGAACTTTGGGACAGGCTGTGCATCTCCTGGTGGTCTGTGCCTGTGTTTGTTTGAGGAGGAGAGGGTGAATGGAAGAGTAGTTTAAGACTAGTTTTATATTGCACTATCAATATGCATATTCATACTACACAGTATAAACTAAGATTATTCCTATATGCTCATCTTCAATTCTTTGTTTATATCCTTTGTGTGATGTAGTTGGCTGATCAGTTCTGTAATGCCATTGGAGTGCTCCAGCAATGCGCACCGCCTGCTTCCTTCAGCAACATCCAGACGGCCATCAACAAGGATCAGCCGTCCAACCCCACAGAAGGTACATAGATCCTCATCTCACAGCTATGTATCAGTATAACAGCATGATGTCATAGGTCCTATCAGACTAATGTGATGTTTCAGATGTGGAACTGATGTTATCACTTAGAGCACTGTTTCCTAGTACCATAGTCACAACAGTAACTAATGGTCAGGTCCTTTTGGCACTCTGTCAGGTGTGTTAATGCAGGAAAACATAGAACTACGAACTGTGGACTGCAGGACACATTGCTTCAGGTTAATCGGTCAATGTTTTCTCCACAGAGTATGCACAGCTTTTTGCAGCCCTGATCGCAAGAACAGCTAAAGATGTCGACGTGTTAATCGACTCTCTGCCTAGTGAAGAATCAACAGCTGCTTTGCAGGTATGTCTACTGCTGCCTGTGTAGTCACACGATACAATTATGAAGAGCTGAAACTTGCAACAATTTCTTAACAGTTCATTAGAATTTATGGTTGTAACACAACACACTTGGTTTTAATATTTTAAACAAAATTAAATCAAAAGTGTAATCAAGCTGTGGCACAACTTACTAACAACACTATAGCTACGAGGCAGGAGGAGAGTGCTGGAGGGGGGTTGTTAAGTGATACTGATTGTTTGCAAACATTGTTAAAACAATACAGTTGCATTTAATGATAAACCAAAACAGTTTGGACTCACCAACATGCATTGTTACAGTTTAGCATCTGCGATATCCCAATGTAACAATGCGTTGTTATGAAATAGTTGTCTGTACTTTAGTCTTAAAGCCATTGTTAACGAAAGCTTATTAGTATAGCAGCAGTATTTTACATAATTACTTTGTTTCCACAAAGAAAAACAGGTTATATGAATTCTTTAGTTGCCTCCTCAAACCTCCTGTCTGCGGTGAAGTAAATAGGCTGGTGTGATAAACACTTGTGCCGATATGTGCTCTTACCTGTTATCTGTCGTTTCCTCCTGCATCCTTTGAACAGGCTGCTAGCCTGAGGCAGTTGGAGGAGGAGAACCATGAAGCTGCCGCACGACTGGAAGAAGTGGTGTACAGAGGAGATCTGCTGCTGGAGAAGATCCAGAGCGCTCTGGCTGATATTGCCCAGTCGCAGCTACGCACACGAAGCGGTACATCCAGCCAGTCCACGACCCCCGAGTCATGACTCAAACTTTTTTAGGTCAAAGATGGACTGACGTGCACTGCAGGGACATTAATTCTCAGCATTTATTCGTGGACTGTGAGGTCCACCCATCGTATGGAAGTATTCATTGACATTTCAGCTCAGAGGAGAACAACTGTCAGTGCTGTAATGAGAAGATGTATGTTCTGATGGTGTCTGTGTTTCAGCCTCCTCCTAATAATGCTCACCAATAAGACAACACCTTCCAGTTAATAGTCATCACATGGATCATTGGTAATGAGCCTGTTTAGTACCGGAGAGCATACGCTACAGATGGAAGAGTTAATATTCACTTATAATAGCCTGAATAGCCATCTGTTGGTGATGGTGAAAGAGATGTTTATTTTTTCACATCACTATGATTTTCATATACTGTAGTGTGTGTTAATTTTGTTTTCGTTTGACTGTTTGTTTGTTTTTTAAACTCCCCCCTCACATACACACAGTACGTATGTACAATATTCATTGTTTCGTCCAGTCAAGTAAAGCAGTTTTCTGTAGAGTGTAGATTTAATCCTAGGATGAACACAAGTTTACATTTTAGAAGACACAAATGTATGAAGATGATTTTTTTTTTTTTCATCCCATTTATGGCAAATTGTCATTTGCTCTTAAATATTAAACTCGGGCGCAAGTCACAGAGTTGAGGTTTTGACTGCAGCTTTTATGAACAGTGTCAAACAAGAAATTTTGAACTCTTTCATAATGAGACCCTATATTTAGACTGTGAAGTGCAACCATGGAACCAAAACAGTTCTAGATAGGCGTGTGTGTATATAGTTTCCTATAGGCAGGTTTACCTTACATGGATAAAGCCAGTCTTGTGCTAAATTAAAGTGCCAGTGTAGAAGCACTGCTGAAGTTTTTTGGTGTAGAATTAGCCTAGACCTGAATCTCAGAAACATCTACTTTCATACCAATCTGAAACATTTCTTGTTTTAGCAAATGTTTTGCTTATAAATTCAGTTCTCTGTGGCACAGATCAATTAATGTTTCTGGTGCTACTTAACATGTACAGTTAGAAACAGCCAAGACCAACATCTGCTGATTTGATTTTTTTACATTAATAACAGGACATATGCTACATATGTATTGAGATGTTGTGTTAATAGCCAGTTTTGAAGTAGAACTGATTAATGGATTGATATTATATGAGCAGATAATTTTTTTTCTATTTATTTGAATGGTAATGTGCCTTTTTAAAGAGCAAATAGTGTTTTTTATAATGTATTGTAGAGATAAACAAGTTACTCTGGTTAATAGAAAGTACTGGAAATGTGATAGTGTCTTCAGCGAGCTTTGGGTAAAACAGTACAACTAGCCAGAAATGGGTCATCAACCAATTTGGCTGCAAAAGAAAAAAACTTATTTTGAAGTAATCGAGTTACAATAATGTGTAAACAGTGTTAAGTTTCAAAACATACTCTTTACTCCACCAGTGTTCAGGCAATCTGAGTATGGAAACTATACTGCAAAAATAATCGATTGCATTGATTGATTCTGTGATGTCACAGGAACCAGCTTATTCACATATTTACATATTCAGCCTCCAGTAGTTCAGCCCCGCCCACTCAGACTGAAGTTCTAAGGATTGTTTATCTCTGGGTGTGTTTGAAATGGTTCACTAGTTAACTTGTTCCCTGTTCACTATATAGACTGCTCTATGTAGAACACTATAAAGGGGAGTAGTGAGGTAACCAATAGAGGCAATACGGACAAAGATCTTTTCAAAGAAACCACTGTGTATTGTGGTGTGTCAACCTGTAAGTAGCGTACATCAGTTGTGTACAGCAGTGCATTGTGGGTAAAATATAGTGAACTATGTAGGGAATCTCTTTGTCCACTGAGAATTTGGACAACGCTACAATATGGCCGACACTAAACAGTAAATAGGGTGCGATTTCAGACACACCCTCAGAGTGCTTTTCTGAATGAGCACAGCCAATCAGAACAGGGATCAGTCTTAAACGCACAGTAACTAAAACAGTTTGCATAAAGACCGGCTAAAAAATAGTCATGCAACATGAATTGTCCCCATGTTTGGTATATAAAACCACACAAATATTTTAAGTGGACATAAAGGAAAGAGAATAGACAAAAAGTAAGATATGTGCCCTTTAAGAATGTCTAACATCATATGATCTGATCTGATCTAGATGATCTGAATCAGTGAACTTAGTTCTTTAAAAACTGATACAAGAGTTATGATTTGCATTTTAGTCCATATAATCCATAAATAAATTCCTTAATAATCTCTGTCCCTATGGTTACGTCATTCCGGAGTTAAGTCAGCAGCGGCGCTCCTGACGAGTTAACGGCTCATCCAATCAGAGTCGACGATGCTGGTGACGTCCACACATCTGTAAACAGCATGGCGGCGTGTATACACCGTGTGGGTGCCGCGGGAGGACACTTTGTAAGGAGATTACTGAAAACAAGCGCAGCCTCAAAGGTAAACAACACGGAAACACTTATAGAGGAGCTGATAAACACACTGTGACCAAACTGAACTCAGCTCAGCCGCGAACTGACACTGTCTTCTTTAGCAGCGGAGTGGCTAACACATTAGCCGACCTAGCGTTAGATAAGCCCTGTACCGCGAGTCTAACTAGCTCACTGACTTCTTTCCGCAGTTTGTTCGCCACAGAGCCGCTTTAGCAGCGAGTGAAGTTGCGTTAAACGTCCCGGAGACGAAGGTGACCGCGCTAGAAAACGGGCTTCGAGTGGCGTCTGAAGACTCTGGACTGACCACCTGCACGGTAACGTCTAGCGGGCTCGTGCTACCGTGTCTTTACTTGAACATCCTCTCCTAACAGAGGTCAGTGTGTGAAGCCTGTGCTGTCTGCAGGTCGGACTGTGGATCGATGCTGGAAGCCGGTATGAGAATGAACGGAATAACGGAACCGCGCACTTCCTGGAGCACATGGCTTTTAAGGTGAGAGAACCAGAGCAGAACCCAAACAACCTTCAGTAACAGGACCAGCCAGTGTATAGGATTGCTCTTCAGTGTTTCTTTAGTAAATATATGATGGTTCTGTTTAGCACTAAAAGGGTCCTTGGGGTATAACAACTTGATATTATAACATATATTATAACAATAGAAGAACTCTTTTATTTATATATATATATATATATATATATATATATATATATATATATATATATATATATATATATATATAGAACAGTATTAAAATAGTTTATGTGTAGAATCCTATACAGTACAGGCTCCATCAACAGAGAACTGCTTAAGCTTGGTTCTTGTGGTTGTACATAGAAGCATTGTCCTTACTACAGTAAACTGAAGAATTATCTATTTTTTATATGTGGGGGAACTCAAGTGTACAAGCTAAATTCCCTCTATAGCTGCTGTAGGACTTCTCAGTATATCAGACATCAAACAGCACAAGAGTGTGTAATTCATATGACCTGAAGGGGAAAAGCTAAGTGGAGTCAGAACATGTAAATGATAGTATGACTTTGTGTGTGTGTGTGTGTGTGTGTGTGTGTGTATGTATGTGTGTGTGTGTGGTCATGGTCGCAAAAAAAAAACAACTCTATATATTAGGGATGTTACGCTGCATCACAATAATCAATGCAAATATGCCCTGACTGAAATGTGAAACTCGCAAGCACAGAAAAAACTGCATGAGCATTTTTTTATACGCATGTGCTCAAACTGTCTTTCTTTTATTTATTTTTATTTATTTATTTATTTATTTTTACCTCCTGTACTGTTTTTTTTTTTCTCTCTCTGGATTTGATGTGCCTAGTGCACTACCGTCGGCTACTCTCTGCCCTCGGGTTTTCAGAGGGGGCAGGTTTGACAGTTTGGGGGCGGGACATGGGCCAAACACTATTGGTTGTTGGCACCTGGTTTCATGACTGACCGCTCACTATGAACAGCCTCTCAAACTACAACAACTACAACTGATTTATTTCACTTAACAGTGATTTAATAGTCTTATCACTTCTTATGAGCCCGTATTCACTTTAGTTAACTTTGATGAAGATAAGAGAAGCAAAATACAGCATTTTGTAGTTTGTTATAGTTAAATAATAAAAGAAAACTTAGTCAAGCATAATTTGTATTCAGTGTGATTTTAAATAAATAAATAAATAAATAATGAGAAAACATGATAAATAAAAACAGTTAGTGAAGGTCATCAGTAGCTTCTACATGGACGTATAAAATAAAGCTTGAGATGTGTAAGACCTCAATCTTGAGGTGTCTGGTTGTCTTCACTGGTATGTTGTGTCTGACAGAAGAGTGAATGTGGTGAACTATATTTAATTTCTTCGCACTGTAGTGTTTTGTTGTTTTTTTGTAACTGAGCAGCCTTCCGCTTAACATGACTTAGAAATCACCCTGTTTACAGATATGTTTCATACAGAGCTGGTATTTAATTTTCTGAGGTTATGCAGCGTGAGAGAGATTAAGTTAAATATAAGAGCTTTTAGCAGCAAGAAAACATTCTTCGAGCGTTCAAACATCATGCGAACCTCCGTCATGCCTAGTGCGTTTACAATAACACTTGGACAAGAAGCTTAGTGTACAGGCCATCTGTCTTCACACCTCTGTAGCTGTGACCGATCTCCATCTGATAAAACACAAGTAGAACACAGAGCTACCAAAAACATGTACAAACAATGAAGTCACAGTTACACAGAAACAGAATCATAACACCAGGTCGTATCATTGAGACATGAGGGATCAGTCACACATGGAAAATAAGTTTTAAGGCATTTGCAGAAAAAATGTATTATCTGTGATATGTACTGTCAAGATGGAATATAAATTGTAATTCCAAATGCCTGGGTCTCTAGTATCAGCTGTGATAAATGGAACAGGCAGATTAATGGGTACATTTTTCATACACAGACTTTTAAGCATGTCAAGTGATATTCCCGTGTGTTTGACAATGTTTGTAGGAGCTGTATGTAGAAATCCCGAGTGGTCTATCTGTAATCTAGAAAAAACATTCTAAACAATAATACTTAGCCTTTGTAGCATAACTGCCTACTTACTACTGGTGTGGTAACAAGCTGTCAGATAAATACTTTGGTTGAAATTAAATAAAAATAAGACTACATCTCAAACTATTTAAATGAAGTGTTAGACAGACAGAGGTGACGTACATTCAGGTGACAGAAGGGGCTTGAGGTCAGGGATCTGTGGAGGCCACTGAAGTTTCTCAACACCAAATTCATGAAGCCATTTGTTTATGGGCTTTCACTGCACAGAAGCAGAGCCATGCTGGAATAGATACAGAGCCAGATAGCTGAAAAGAGATAATGAATAATTATTATAGATAAAGTTAGACCTAGGTGTGGCTGACACTCCTGAACTAGTTTTAGTGTCCGCATACTTTTGACCATATTGTGCATTTGCCTATATGTTTTAATTGGCCTGTGATTGAGGTTTGTGGTCTGGAGAAGTGGAGTTATTCAGGTGTGTGATGTCAGTCTGTGTGTGTTTACAGGGTACAAAGAAGCGTTCCCAGCTGGACCTGGAGCTGGAGATCGAGAACATGGGAGCCCACCTGAATGCCTACACTTCCAGAGAGCAGACTGTATATTATGCCAAAGCCTTTTCTAAAGACCTCCCCAGAGGTAGAAAACCCTCCACCAACACATTCTGTTGTATTCTCTGTCATTCCCCTCCCGTCATCTGTCTGTCTGTGTTCTCAGCTGTAGAGATTCTTGCTGACATAATCCAGAACAGCACGCTGGGCGAGGCCGAGATTGAACGTGAGCGCGGCGTCATCCTGCGGGAGATGCAGGAAGTGGAGACTAACCTACAAGAAGTTGTCTTTGACTACCTGCACGCCACAGCGTACCAGGACACTGCTCTGGGAAGAACCATTCTTGGACCTGCGGAGAACATAAAGTATGTACACTGATCGGCCATAACAGTTAAAATGCTTGTTTCTACATTTACTGTCTATTTTAACTTCAGTGATAAGGACCCTCGCAAGACCACCACAGAGCAGGTATTATTTGGGTTATTCTGAGTACTGCAGCAATACTGACATGGTGGTGTGTGTTGTACTGGTGCAAGTGGATCAGACACAGCAGTGCTGCCTGAGTGTTTACACACTGTGTCCCCTCACTGTCCACTCTATTAGACATCTTGCAGACGTAAGGTCAGAGACATTAGTAGCTGTTTATTTCGTACCAGCACACCAGTGTCACTGCAGTGCTGAGAATCATGCACCACCCAAATCATACCTACTCTGTGGTGGTCCTGACCATTAAAGAACAGAGGGGGATACAAGGTTCGAGCTAATCAGTGTCTGTCAATGAACAGATTGTATAGAAAGCAGTGCAGAGAGAAACCATGTCTGCTCCTACGAGTATGAAAGATTATTAATTTCGATGTTAATGTAAATTAATCTTATGTTTATTTACAGAACTATAAACAGAGCAGACCTTGTGGAGTACATTACTACTCACTACAAGGGGCCGAGGATCGTGCTCGCTGCAGCTGGAGGTAAACTTGCATCACGTACAGTATGCAGTATTTCCTGTACAGTACTGTGTAAAAGTCAGAGGTGACGCTTCCAGACAGCCTCAGCTAAAGTAAAGGCCATTTAAGTTCAAAGTATTTAGAAAAGCCTCAACAAGTTAATGTATTCAGTATTTAGAGTGTCCCCTGTTTGCATTTAGTACAGCTTTAGTGCAACTTTTATTTATTTAAAGAAATCTGCAGGGATGTTTTCTACACCTCTAAAGTTCAGCCTTAGAAGTTGGTTGCTTTTTCTGCTTCTCACAACCCGAGTAATCCCAGACACGCTGGGCTCGGACTCTGAAGAGGCCAGTCTGTTGTTCTGAGAACACCAGCAGCGTATTTGTTGAATGTTTTTCAAAAATTTTCAACTTTTTCCTCTATTTTCTTTTCTCAGTAACAGCCTATTTACAGCTACACATTCTTTTAGACGCATAGCGCTGAGTTAGCTTCTTACAGTGGAAGCATGAACTAAAACACCTGTGGATTATTCAGATCTGAGGTAAAGATGAAAGCTGTAGGTACTGTTTATCTGATGGTGAATAGTTTTGGTGCCCATACCAAGTTTTTACAGTCGTCAGGAGCCCCTTTTTCTCCCATTATTTTTCTTACTCTAGTTTTGGAAACTTATTCCGCTTATTTCTACTTTACTTTGTGCTTCCGTACGCGGGTGGATGAGTTTGTGTCTAACATTCTTAGAAATGTCTCCCAAAACGTAAAGACTTTGTTCCTGTTGACTTTTGCACAGTACTTTATACCAACCCGAGTATATTAGTATTGTGAGAGTTGTGTGTCCGAAGTCTTATTGGTTTTAAAGCTGAATCTTGGTTTTAACTTCAGGAGTGTCCCACAATGAATTAATCGATTTGGCTAAATACCACTTTGGAAAGCTGCCAGCAAGGTACAAGGGTGAAGCGCCTGCATTACCTGCCTGCAGATTCACTGGAAGTGAGGTAAACAACATGCTTCTTTGGAACAATAAGCATACCATCGACATCTGGCCATATTGTAGCTTCTCGCCCAGTTTCTCAATCTGTTTTCAAAGAGAAGCTTGTTTTCTGATGTGTCGTGTGATGCTCCTTGCACTGCAGTACACACAAAAACCACCATTTGCTTTGATGTGTAACAGATCAGAGTGAGGGATGACAAAATGCCCCTGGCTCACATAGCGATTGCCATGGAGGCGGTGGGCTGGTCTCACCCCGACACTATCCCCCTCATGGTGGCCAATACGCTGATTGGAAATTGGGATCGCTCCTTCGGTGGTGGTGTGGTAAGCCGCTCATTCATGTTTTGTTTTGTTTCTTATTATTTTACAATACCAACAGCTACGGTGTTAACATGGTGTTTGTCATCCTCAGAATCTGTCCAGTAAGCTGGCCCAGATGGCATGCCAGGGGAACCTGTGCCACAGCTTCCAGTCCTTTAACACCTGCTACACTGACACAGGACTGTGGGGGCTCTATATGGTCTGTGAGCCGAGCACCATCAACGAGATGATGCATTTCACTCTGCTTGAATGGTGAGTTAAGCACGCTGTAGCATTCCTACTAAAACTAAATCAGCATTATCATATTATCATGCGAGCGATCTGAGGTGGTGTCACTCCTGTATATTTGCGAATCATTAAAAGAGAGCTTAGAAGTTTTAAAACCTTTAAAGCATTATTAGACCATGTGCATGTGAATAAGAGTAAAGTTGGCTTTTTCAGAGAGAAGTATTCCAAAATGTGGTCTGTAGTTTGGTCCAGCACTTCAACAACCTAAGTCTAGGGCTGCAAGTGGTCAGTCAACTATTTAAACCATAATCAAGCAGTTTTTCACACAGTAGATTCACACCCTCACTATTCCTAGAGTCTACTGCAGTCTGGAATAATAGCATGTTTTTGATTCCCCCACCTCCATAATAGACTTTGTAGACCAATCACTGTCAAGAAACAAACTACTGAACTACTGAAAATATGAGTATTAATGCTCTGTGTTGTGGTGGTAGGATGTCTCTGTGCACCAGCGTGACGGAGAGTGAAGTAGCCAGAGCAAAGAATCTACTCAAGACCAACATGCTGCTTCACCTGGACGGTACGTGTACATCTGTACTCATGAATAGAGCTGCAGAGAAAACCCACCCACACCATTAAAGCACTTGGATTTTAGTCTTGGAGTGAATAATGTCTCACGCATAGCGGTTTCCCTCTTATTAGGTTCTACACCCATCTGTGAGGACATTGGGAGGCAGATGCTCTGCTACAGTCGCAGAATCCCACTGCATGAGCTGGAGGCCAGGATAGATGTGAGTGACACAGCTTTTTCCCCCCAAGAACACATTTCATTTTCCTTCAAATCTTTTTCGAAAGCATTACCTGAACTCACTCCTGCCCGTATCTCAACCTACACTCAGGCTATAGATGCAAATACCATCAAGGAAGTGTGCACAAAGTACATCTACAACAAAGCTCCAGCCATAGCAGCTGTTGGTATGTCTACGTTTACGTCTTTGCAGCACCTTAAATACTCAACCAGTAAACTACAACTACTTAAATATGCTTAGTCATGAGCAGTCTCTGAACTGAACTGCTACCAGGAAACAGGTTCCTATGGTCTTACTGTTGTAGCAACTGGATATTGTGAGTGCACTGCAGTAATCTGTGGAAATGAATGTGTTGCAGGGCCTGTTGAGCAGCTCCCAAACTACAACCAGATCAAAAGTGGGATGTACTGGCTAAGAACCTGAGAACAGCGGAGGAACTTCAACGCTGCCCGTACATTCACATCGAAGTATTTATGTAGTCTGTGCATTTAAATTTTATTATAAAATAAAGAACAACACAATAACGTTAAAAGAACATGGAGCCGTGTGTGCATGTGGTTCGTTTCTTGCTGTCAGTTTCTATCATTTTTTACTCTTGGCACCAACTTGTTCCTGGGCGGCTTTCTTTGCTTTAATCATCTCCACCAGCTCCTGTAGGGCCGAAACAAACATGAGCGTTTAGAACAGGCCTCCCTTAAATTAAACTGATTGAACTGCTTAGCCACAGGTGTTTAAGATGATTGTAGAAGATATCGGAGCTTAAAAGGTGTACAAGAAACTAATTATACAGCTTAAATGCCTAAAGCCAAGAAGAACAATGTACTTACTTTGTATCTCTTCATACAATCTTTCTTGGTGCGTCCAGGCACAGTGGCTGCAATCTTGTCCCATCTCTCAGGAGTGCTGACGGGGTAGGTCTTCAGAGCCTGTTCTAGAAGCTTTTGCTCCTCAGTCGTCCAGGGAGCAGAGTCACCGGTTGAGCCTGAAGAGGAGAAGACATTGCAGGGGGCAAAAATGAGTTGTATCCAATGTTACTCTGCCTTTTAACCAATTGGAGACACCCTGTCTGCCTATCTCCTAAAAAGATCTAGGGCCAGCCATGGGTGTTACACTCTGCTCTACTTTCATTTGTTTGTCTGTGCCTCTCCTCAGTCTCCCCAGCTGTCAGCGTCATTCCACAGTCCAATCCACTTCTTCTGCTCATTCCTACTGGTTCCAGTTCACTCACTGTTATGACAGTGTTCCTCACCTTCACAGGTCTATAAACATGGTATATTACAAGTGATTCTAAACAAGTCCCCAAATGTTTGATTGTTAGCGGTGTTACAGAAGGCTCTGAGAACAGGACTGCTGATGCCCTCTCCAGGTGTCATAATGAGGGATCTGAACTGTGTTGGGATGAGCGAATGGCGCTACCAACTGGAGAGACAGAAGAGAGACACAGACAACGATACATACGGAAAAGATCTGCTAGCTTGTTTGCTTTGTGTCATCATTATATTCCAGACATTAAAAGAGCACTGAAGGATTTTTGCCTCCAAACGTGAGAGAATTCTCATTAAAAGATCGTCTGGCTCCCCAGGACACCCTGAATCTTCAGAAATGTCAATGATGTGGTTTAGTAATAATTAGAGTATATTATGCAGCACTAAGCCTTATGTTCCTCCAAGTTCTTATCGTGGTATGAAGAATGTAACGTTCCCTAAAACAATCATTAAGTTCCTTAATCTGTGTGTGAATGCACATACTGTCCAAATTCTTTTGGTTTAAAAGACTGGAGTACTGATGAGTGCTGACAGCTAAACAACAGCATGGTGTAGGGGTTTGGTATTGCTACCAAGGCAGGACTTCTTTTCTTTTTAAATGTTTCCAAAGAAAAAATGTATTTGAAAACTATTAAGAAGAAAATGTTACACTACTGCAACTAATATCTTAAACAGCAAGACAAGTTAACAGACATAGAAGTCTCTGTTAGTGCAGTGCTAAAGCATCACACTCACCACACGTAGTATGAAAGAAAAAAAACCACTCACCCTCAAACCGTTCTGAAGGCACAGCATTGTCTACAGATGAGGGAACAGCTGCATGCTCTTTCTTAAACTTCTCAAAGGCCTTTTTGTTGATTTCATCTTTTTGGTGAGGATCTAGAAACAGGACGAGAGAGTCAGGATCTTACTGCTCTTGGAACAAGAAAAGAATCAAAGTGAATGAAAGAAGATCTCACCTAGTTTCTGCAGAGTCTTAGCTTTGTTAATAACGTCTTTGGCCGTTCTTTTAATGCCACTGCCTGAGTGCAAGTTCATGTAGTTGGCAATGACTTCCCATCTGCAATACAGACACAGCCTACAGTAAGAGCCGCGGTCCAGCGAATGCAGGATCATATGGGTGTTTCTGTGTAGGTGGGTGTTTCTGGGTGGGTGGGTGTTTCTGGGTGGGTGGCTGACCTGGCGTTGGTTCCAGCAGGAAACAAGTTGACCGCTTTGATGAGCAGCTGAAGGTCCTCCTCGTTCCAGCCTTTGCTCCCTCCCATGCCGCCACTGGTCTGATCTAAGCTGCGTGCCGCCTGCTGGGCCTTCACCTCAGCCTCTCGCTCACGCTGCAGCTGCGCATTCACTTCCTGCACCTGCGCACACACAGACAAAGCACGTCACCTGGCCGTTATAGTCAATACTAACATCAAAAATAAATAAATACATACAATACATATACTTTTAAGCCGTATTCCTCGACTTATAAATAAAACGTTTTCTGACTATTAATAAATCACAAGTTAGGAACTCAAATTCACCTGTATTTGTCTTTGACTTTATCATATTAGCTGGTACATAACCTTTAATACTCTTTCAACATAATCATCAGATTCATCCATGCGGAGAATCCCTAAAATTTAGTGTGTGTGTGTCTTTAACAAGAAAACAGGTGTGTCCACATAGAACTGACATCAGAGACATTCCTCACTCCTGTCTTGATTTATTGCACATATTGAAATGCTGCTTTGTAAAATATCCAAAGTATTCATAAAGAAATGCGCTGCCTGTACATCAAGAGGGTTGAGAGCTATACATTCAGTACATTCACCACCTTCTTTAAGTGCTTTAGAAACCATGAGACATTAGGAAAGCTCTACATGAGCTACTAATCCAGAAATCCACACCTGGTAACGCACAGACTCAAATACAGCACATATTACTATCTATATTACTCATAAGGTCATGTATACATTCTGGTTCCTCCCAAGGTTTCTTCCTTCAGCTGAGGGAGCTTTTCCTTGCCACCGTCTCCTCTGGCTTGCTCACAGTGGATAAAGGGTTGTGATTTCATGTGTTTATGCTTTTAAACTCCTGTAAAGCTGCTTTGTGACATCATTGTAAAAAGTGCTCTACAAATAAGCTTGATTTAACTTGACTATACATGCCTTGGCATTAAACACCCCTACACTGTCTTTGATGTTATTATAAGTGATGCTGTTTTGTCTTCAGCAAAGGCTTTAGCGTTCATCCTTTTCCCCCTAAAACATTCATTCTAAAATACAGGGATGTCCTGATTTGTGTTTTTACCTCTGACCTGAACTGAGTTCTTTATTATGTAGTATCCTCCCACCAAGCCTGAGGTCATGTGTGTGTTTTTCTGTACACTGGCTCAGTTTGTGTAAGCTCGAGCTACTCTGCTGATGAGATCTGTAGTGAAATCACTAAGTTTAAAATGTGACAGTCTGGACGTATAACTCATCAGACCTACTGTTTTAGAAATGACCATTTATACTGTGTGTAATATTCATTATGATCACATTTGACTGACGTCCACACTAATTCAGTGAACAGGTACTTTAATGTTTGGTGTAGAGCCATCTTCCACATTGCATGTAAGTTCCAACTCTTCTGTGTATGATGTTCTCGTGTTGCTCAAATACACTCCTCTGAAGTGGAAACCTGGGGTGCGTCCCAACTCGCCTACTAGTCAGTAGGTACTAGATTAGTCAGTATGTACTGCTCCAAGCAGCAGACTAGTAGGCAAGTTCAGTAGAAGAGTTTTAGTATCACACAATCTCGGATGTACTACGTCCGCCATATTACATATTACGCCACAGTACTTACTCGAGTACTGACAGATTTAGATCTTTCTGTGACACTGATCTGCATTTTTGTCTAAATATGTACTCACACGGTGTCGAGCTGTAGCTCGGAGAAGATGAATCGGGAGGAATTTAAGTGCTAACTTCTGTAGCGGTAGTCCACTAGCCGTGCTTACATACACACAGCCGACGTACTGCTTTTCACCATTTTGTTCCTCCGCTTTGAATTCCTCCTCAGTGAATCATGGGATAACACAGTGCAGTAGCATACATAAAACATCTGCCGATTCAGGAGGTCATCCGGGTACCGTTCGCCTACTACTCTGTGTCTACTGAGTATTCGGACATACTAGCTGCGCTCGCCTACTGAGTATTTGGACATACTAGCTGCGCTCGCCTACTGAGTATTAGGCAAGTAGGCGATTTCGGACGCAGCCTGCATGTTCCTAATGATTGATTGCTTTTCCTGGTAAACGAAGTTGTGCTGTGCTCCATTAGATTTTCAGAGGCATGTTTGGAACACAGGGGATTTTATTTCTTTCTTATGAGAAAGTTGGATTACCGGAAAAAACACACTAAGAAGAAATTTAAATTAATTCTGTTTTTGGGATATACGACGAATCCCTCTGTGTTGCATTCATGGAAAGTGGATGTCCTGCTGAGTAACGGTTACTGTAGGAAATGGTCTTATTTAGCTGCTACAGTTTAACATGATATGTAATGGTGGTGCACAATCTAAAAAGATTGTTGTTTTTTTTTTGGGGGGGGTAAAATACATTCTATAGGATTGTGATTATGCTTCATTTCTCCAAACATGCACAGCAGCTGTTCCTCTGTCTAATTTTAAATGCATTAATGTTGGTTTTGAACCACAAACACCACAAACAGCCAGTAAAGTACATTTTTACGATAGTTTAGTTTTTTCTCTTTCGTTAGCGTGAAGAACATTAGGTGTTGGTACATGGTGGGATGTCACCTGTGGCAGAAAACAGCCTCTAGCCACACGCTCACCTTTGATATCTCTAAGTATAGATTAAATGTGGCTACTATAAACAATGTAGAATCATCGGGAGCTACAGATATTACACATTTAACTATCCTACCGAGAAAGCTGGAGCCTCTGGCTTTGTGCTTACCTGCTTTTCCAGGGCTGCTCGACTCTGCTCCTTATTGCCTGATCCTAAAACCTCGTTTAAATTCTGTAAGCTAGGAAAGAAAATTAACATCATTTTAATAACAGAAACGGATCAACACAGGTCACCTGTTCCTCTCAGTTCAGGACACCAGACTGTGCACGATGAGAAGGAAAGAAAAAGAAAGGAAATCACAACTAATGAGTCTCGATACCTGATGAGCTCTAATCGATCACACAGCTTCTCAACGTCTTCCATCATCTTCACACTCTCCGCCTCGGTATCCACAAAGTAATTACAGTTCTGACAAACGCAAACCAGGAAAGGTCAAACGTCATGAAGAATCCAGAGAAACCACAAACGATCAGACCTCAGCTCATACAGCGTCTCTCTCCTACCTTGCATGTTGTCCTGAGTTTCTGTCTCTCCTTCTTGATGGCTTTCTTCTGTGCCTCCTTCTCTTTCTTGGCCAGCTGGGCCACCTGTTTGGCCTCTTCTTCCTCCTTCTCTCGAGCCAAACGAGCTGCCTCTAGCTCTGCCTGCCGAGCCTGCAGGACAGCAACACACATCATACCAGATCTTCAGATTTCAGAAAACAGCTAATTTAAAGTACCTAAATGAGAACGAGGCCACTTGAACCTTTTTTTTTTTACATTTTCCATAAAAACAGAAAAGCTCTTTTTTATTAGCAATTTATAATAATATTAATTTCTACAGCCCTATTTATTTCAGGACACTCAGGACTACATATTCTACATATTTAATTTATGTACTGTACATTTTGCACTTTTCTCTGTTTTGTACACAGACTGGTTCCTATTTGCACAGTTTATTACTTTCACGACTCCAGTTTATAATCACTGGACATACTTTCTTGTAACCAACTGCACATTTGTATTTCTGACTTGTCTTCTACCTCCTATACTTGTTGTCACTTTATGCATCTTAATGATAATTAGTGTATAATTTGTATTATTCTAATTAGTGTTAGATGCTA